>OX415243.1:24092500-26592500 GCA_948330725.1 Sherardia arvensis | reverse complement strand
GCCTTTAAAATCGTAACGTTAGGTTCAATTTTTTCACCGGTCAGATTTGGGCATATGCGGCCTCCGGTGAGACAGCAATTCTAAACCTAAATTTCCACCCTCTATTTTTTTAGTCATTTGAGCCTACCCTAAAATGAACTCTTGATTCCGCCACTTAATAGTCATGGTTGCAACCAGTATCACTTTCAAAAAATAGTATCCTTGAAGGAAAATTCAAAGATATTATTCACTCGACCCAATCTATTTTGAGTCCCACTCAAATCTAAACCCAAAAATTAATAATGAAATTGGAATTTCATCTCTCACCTTCTCTCATTTTCCCAGTTATATTTTTATGACATTGGTTGAAGAATGTATTCCGGGTGGCTTCGACATACAATGCCTTGTTCTATAGTCCCACGCTCCAGCTCCTCCGTTTGCCACAACCACCATACATATATTCTTCGTTTGTATAATAATCATCTCAATAATAATTTCGTTTTATTTTATTTTTCAATTTAATTTTTTTCAAACTACTTTCTATTAATTGACTTTATTTTAGTTCAGGCAGAAAAAGAAAAACATAACCTAAGACTATCATCGAGTTTTCTATGGTTGGAGATTCAGAAAGTCCCACTTTATCATCCAGGGAGATATGATGTGAACGAATATTAAATTAATCAACTATTTTTGCCATTTTGCTCGATAAATCTCACAGAACAATTTAATAATAAATCAATACCTGGCAAACAAATCAAAAGCACAAGCTCAATGATCTTCCCTGAAGAAAAGATTTTTCTGATGGTGTAGAAGAAAGACGTACAGAATAATGTGCTTGCTTGGAACTTGACACCTTCTTGAGTATTGCCTACTTTGGAAATTCGTGAATTTTTCTCATTCATTTGGTTCATAATTTTTTCAATCGGATCGAAATCAATACGTAAACAATTCGATTCAATTCAATTTATTTCATTTTCTATAATAAATTTTATAATTTAATTTATTTTCAACAGTAAATAATTTAATTCAATTTAACTCAATAGTGATCAACTCAATTCATTTCAATTTATCACTACTATTCCGGTCACCCCAACACCACCACTAATCCGACCAATGCCACTATTTTGACCACCCCTACTCCGGTCATCATCACTACTATTCCGACCACCACTACTCTAACCATCATTATCACTATTCTAACCGTCACTACTCGGCCATCACTGAAACTATTCCAGTCACCGTCACTATTCCGACCAACAGTCACCGTCACTATTCCGACCAACACCACTACTCCAGTCATCATCGTAATTCCGACCACCGCCACTATTCCGACTACTATCGCTACTCCAGGCACCACCACTATTCAGTTCACTGCCACTCAACCACTATCGTTACTCTAGCCACCACTACCACTACTTCGGCCAACACCACTTTTTAAACCACCACTACTCCGGCCATTATCGTTATTCTGGCCACAACCACTATTCTGTCCACCAACATTATTCCTAACACCACTATTTCGACTACCACTACTCCGGCCATCATCGCTAATGCAGTCACCACCGCTATTCCTGCCAATATCACTACTCCGACTATCATCGCTGTTGCGGCCAACATCGCTATTCCGGATATCATCAATATTGCAATCACCACCATTTTTACAGTCACTATCACTACTCCGATCACAACCACATTTTATGTCACTCCCACTACTGGGACACTACTCCGATCGCCGCCACCAACCACTACTACTCCAGCCATAATCACTATTCCGACAATGATCACTACCCCGATTATCACCACTATTTCGGCCAACAACGCAACTACAACAGTAAATAATTCAATTCATTTTCTAAAGTACATAATTTAATTTAATTCATTTTCAATCAAACTGAATGGTATGTCTTCTATAGGTATAATATATACTACTGAATGGTATGTCTTCTATAGGTATAATATATACTACTTAGGAATGGTTGTTATGCAAATTAATCCCGGTCCTTTTCTTACATCACTTTTTGCCACTATTTAATTTTAAATTTTGATCATATATTAACAATTATATTATCATATGTGATATATATCATTGTATTGTTATACCACCTCAATCTGTACATTTTTCTATTATAATAAATACTATTTATTTGCTTCCACTCATTTCACCGTTTTATTCTCTAATTTAATCTCATTCATTCATTTTACCACTCAAATTTCAGGTATACATTCCATTTATTGGAACGGATGGAGTATAAAATTCTAATTTTCCCCTTTCTACCATCTAGACTTGGACGAAGGAAGTATAAATCTATAATTTGATTAATTTAGTTCAATTTAGTTTAGATAAAATACAGTAATATGGTATTAGATAAAAGGAGAATTTCATAACAAAATGACTGCTCTAAAAGTTTGGAATTATGTCCAAAATGAATAGATGAGTGTTATTTTCTTGGTTGTACGTACCTTAAAAGAATTTGAACAGTTTCTTGAGTGCAGCAGTACCTCGCTAGCAGAATCTATATTTTGCTAGCTATCACCAAACTTTCATGGCAATCATAACAGAAATTTTTCAGATATTTCCGATCATCATTATGTCCCAAAGCTTTCTGCAGCCAACAGCTCTTTCTTTAACGTCCGAACAGATGTTTTTGATGTTTCGTGTGTTAAGTAATTACTATTGCAATCTAAGCGAAGAAATGTAAATAGTGTTAGCTTTCACACGGATAAGCTGAGAAGAGGAGAAAGAAAAACAATGATGTTGTGCAGAAAACTTGATTCTGCTTTTCTATTCATATCATCTTTTATATACACAAACTCTGAAAGAAAAAAGGAATACGAAATAATCTACTTCTACGGAAGAAGGAAACTAAATAATCTAATTTTACGGAAGAACGAAACGTAATAATCTAATTCCTACGGAAAAAGGAAAGAAAAATATCTACTTCCTACGGATGCTAATTAGCATCTTTATTTTCTAGAAATAACTGCAGAAAATAAACAAACAAGGAAAAGAAAGATGACTAGAATATCTCACAAATCACCCCGTAATCTTGTCATCACTTTATCTCTGCAACTCCGATTCTGCCCCTAAGTTCCTGAAAACGAATTCGTCCGAGAGGTTTTGTCAAGATATCAGCGAGCTGAGCTTCTATGTTGATGTAGCCGATGTCAATATCGCCCTACTCCAGATAATCTCTAATCAAATGGTAACGTATATCAATGTGTTTACTTCGATCGTGAAACACAGGATTTCGGCTTAGATCGATTGCCGATTTGTTGTCCACCAGTAACTTTGGTGCTTGTGACTGTTCACCTTGCATTTCACCAAGCAATATACTAAGCCAAACACCTTGGCAAGCGGCAGTGGCAGCTGCAATATACTATGACTCGCACGAAGAGAGTGCCACCACCCGTTGTTTCTGTGATTGCCAACTCACCGGAGATTGACCTAGGAAGAAAACTAGCCCCGTCGTGCTCTTCCTATCGTTGACGTCTCCGCCCAAATCAGCATCACTATAACCTGCCAAGAGTAAAGGTCCAGCACATTTTCCATATGAAACTCCAAACTCTAGAGTTCCCGCCACATAGCATAGATTATGCTTCACTGCTGCCATATGCTCAACTCTTGGTTGCTCCATGAATCGGCTAACATAACCAACTGCAAAAGTAATGTCTGGCCGAGTATGAACTAAGTACCTGAGCCTTCCCACCAAGCTGCGGTAGTCCGTGGCGTCCACCGGTCTCCCGTCTCCCGTCTTGCTTAGTTTGAGTCGTGCCTCCATTGGTGCCGCACATGGATTGCACTCTTCCAGTCCGACCTTTTGTAAAATCTTCTTTGCGTAAGATGATTGGCAAAGAGTGACCAAACCATTCCGTTGTTGCACTTGGATGCCGAGGTAGTAACTTAGTTCGCCGAGGTCGCTCATCTCAAATAGATTCGTCATCTCCTTTTTGAACTTCGTCAGTTCTTCGATTGAAGTTCCGGCGATGATCAAGTCATCAACATAAACTCCAACTAGCAGTTGCTCCTTCCCGTTGCTCCGACGATATACCGCGTGCTCGGCTTCACATCATACAAACTCCAAGTCGCGAAGACTCTTGTCAGGTTTGGCATTCCAAGCCCTCGGAGCTTGACGTAGTCCGTAGAGAGCCTTCTTAAGCCGAAGAACCTTGCCTTCGTTGCCTTGAATTTCGAAACCCGGCGGTTGTTTGACATAAACCTCCTCAATCAGATCACCGTTGAGGAACGCGGTCTTGACGTCCATGTGGTGGATTGGCCACCCGTGGTGTGCAGCGAGCGCGATCAGAATCCGCACCGTCTCCATTCGCGCAACTGGAGCAAACACTTCCTCGTAGTCCACCCCCTGCTGCTGCACGTAACCCTTTGCCACTAACCGCGCCTTTCATTTCACCATCTCCCCGTTCGCGTCCTTCTTGAGCTTGAAGACCCACTTAAATCTGATGGCGCGGTGTCCCGGTGGTAGATCGGTGAGGCGCCAAGTCTGGTTTGCCTCGATGCTTGCAAGTTCCTCCGTCATCGCCGTTCGCCATCCTTCGTCCTTCTCGGCTTCAGCTAGACTTGTTGGTTCGTCGACTGTGAGAAGACAAAGCTCCTCATCCTCAACTTCAATCTTCTTGGTGGCGTTGAGAAGGTCCTCCATGGTTCGATACCGTCGTTGTGCCTCAACTCCGGAGGGTGGTTCCGATGTGTTTGCCGGAGGTGACACAAATTTCACGTTGGGTGGTGGTTATGCACTTGGGGTTCGTGGACTTGACACCGAAACTTCACTTCTAGGCCTGCTTCTGGTGAAATTCTCATCGTCTGAACGAAGGATTTTCTGAGCTGGTTCGCTATCTACACCAAAAGAGACAAAACGGTCAAAGTTGGAACCCTCACCATGCCCGTGGTTTTGTTGTTGTGTCGATGTGGTCCAGTCCCATGCCGTGTCTTCATCAAAGACGATGTCTCGTGATACTTTCACCCGGTCTGTGGCAGGGTCATAGACGCGGTACGCCACAGTTCCTGTTTCATACCCAAGTAGCACATCAGCTTGCTCCAGTCCTCCAGTTTCTTCAACCCTGGCTGCGTGGCCTTGACGTGGGCGACGCACCCAAACACCCGGAGATAGCTCACGCTCGGCCGGCGCCCGTGCCATGCTTCGTAGGGTGTCTTGCCGCTGACGCTCTTCATGATTCCCCGGTTCAGAAGATAGACCGCCGTTATCACTGCTTCTCCCCAGAATCTCATCGGCATGCCTTTGGCCTTCAAGAGGCAACGTCCCATGCTAACCACCGTTTGATTTCGTCGTTCGACCACGCCGTTTTGCTGGGGCGAGTATGGCGCTGTTGTTTGTCGATGCACACCGTGGTCGGCAAAGTACTCGCCGAGTTCTTGAGACGTGAACTCACCTCCACGGTCGGTCTGCAGCGTCTTCAACTTGCACCCGGTTTGTCGTTCGGCTGCTGCCACGGTCCTTTTGATGGCTTCCGCCGCTTGCTCCTTCGAGGTCAACAAGACTATCCACATATATCTACTAATATCATCTACCATTAGTAGAAAGTATCGTTTACCTCCGGGAGTTTGTGGCTCGATGGGTCCGCACAGATCGGCGTGCACGAGCCCAAGGCGTTCGGTCGCTCGGTTCTTGGCTTGGCTTGGGAACGAGCTGCGTTTCTGCTTCCCGGCCAGCCAGGCGTCACACAAGCGCTCAACGTCATCGAGCAGCGGGAGTCCGTCCACCATCTTGTTCCTGGCCATGCGTCGAAGGGCCTCGAAGTTTATGTGGCCGTATCTCGCGTGCCATCGCCACCCATCCTCGCGCCAATACACCGCAAGGCACACTGGTCGTGCCAAACTCATATGAAGGAGGTAAAGGCGCCTTTGGCCTCTTGGCACCCGCGCGAGCAAGCGCCCGCCTTGATCCCGTAACGTGAGCCACCCGTGCTGGATCCTCGTGTCGTATCCGTCCTCGTCCAGCTGACCGAGGGAGATGATACCGTTGTGGAGCCGAGGTATGTAGTACACATCGTCCAACTTTAGGTGCTTGCCGTTCCGACACGTAAAAAGGATCGTGCCAGTGCCTTCTATTTCCACGAAGGTGTCGTCTCCCAGTTTGACCGAGCCTCGTACATCCGTGTCTAGCTCGGAGAAGAACTCCCGTCTTCCGCACATGTGGGCACTCGCAGCGGAGTCGAGGAACCATGCCGTGTCACTCTGCCCGGGCTCCTTCGTTGACCGTGCTTTAGATCGCGTCTCGTTGAGCAGGACGTGCTCCTTGGTGGCTGAGTTCCCGATTGTGAGGGAGTGAAACCTTGCCACGAGGAGCGCCTGTTCGTCCACTTCAGCTTGCACGAGGTTGGCACGTCCCTTCCGTTCGCGCCGTGGCTCGGGGCAGTCCTTGGAGATGTGGCCGGCGTATTTGTTACAATTGTAACACTTCAAATTCGTCAAGTCTCTGTCACCGCTCACCGCCCGTTGGCTGCCGTCTCCCCTGTGGCTGGGTTTCTCCCCTTCTGAAAACCCTTGCCTTTGCCTTTGTTCCCGGAGTTAGAGCCCCGGCCCCGTGCGATCCACTCTTGCTCCGTGAGCAAAACTTGGCCGTTGGAGTTGTTCGTGGTGTTGATGGAGCACCGATCTGCTGCTGACCTGAGCCTGCCGATGAGTTCCTCCATTGTCATGCCGTTTAGATCGAGCAAGCGATCTGGGCGTACTGGCTCGGCACCTCCCGCAAGAACTTTTGGACCACTTTGATCTCTTCTAGAGATTCACCTAAAGAACGAAGGTTATTGACGATACCTGTAATCCGCATGCCGAATGCGTCGAGCGACTCCCCGTCCTTGAAGGCGATTTGCTCGAACTCCTTGCGTAGACGTTGTGCCATGGCCTCACGCACTCGATCCACGCCAACTCACATCATCCGGATTGCCTCCCAAGCTTCGTGTGCCGACGTTTTGACAGCTAGCGCCGGTACCATCTCCGGTGGCACCGCCCGAATCAAAGCCAAGAGGGCCGCCATGTCTTCCCGTTCGGACGGATCTTCAACGCCGGAAGTGGCCTCCCATAAACCTTGTGCTCGTAGGTTTATCTTCATCACGAGGGCCCATTCGATGTAGTTCGTTGCCGTCAACGTGGGGTACACAGTGTTGGCGCCAAGGTTGGTACGTTCTTGGATGACACGTTCGTGGATGACAACTTCGCCGCCGTTGCCGCGTCATGGCCTGCTGCGTCCTCGTCCTCTCCGTGGTTCCGTTCGTGCCGGAGATCTCGATGCGTCCGCCATAGGATCATTGAAGCCCTCTGATACCACTTGTTAGCTTTCACACAGATAAGCTGAGAAGAGGAGAAAGAAGAACAATGATGTTGTGCAGAAAACTTGATTCTGCTTTTCTATTCATATCATCCTTTATATACACAAACTCTGAAAGAAAAAAAGAATACGAAATAATCTAGTTCTACGGAAGAAGGAAACTAAATAATCTAATTTCTACGGAAGAAGGAAACGTAATAATCTAATTCCTACGGAAAAAGGAAAGGAAAATATCTACTTCCTACGGATGCTAATTAGCATCTTTATTTTCTAGAAATAACTGCAGAAAATAAACAAATAAGGAAAAGAAAGATGACTAGAATATCTCACAAATAGGCAGAAATTTTACTGTAATTGTGTTTGTTAATGATTGAAATGAACTTATCCTTCTCATTACGAATTAATTTTGACTTCTGAATTTGAATTTAGTCATTCCTTCATTTTGTATCTGAATTGATTTGATATAATTTAAACTAAGATGAATTGAATAAAATAAGGAAAATGATATTTGCATGTTGTATTTTACTTTTGCAGTCTGTATTATTTTTGAGAAAGACAAATACGCCCTCTTGTCAGTGACTGAGGGCCGGCCCTGAGATTTCCAAGGTTCCTGTGCAAGAAATAAATTGTGGCCCTTATTTTACTTTTTTTCATATTCACTTGTTTATTTCGAAAAATTTAATGAAACGTGATCGTAATTTGATTTTATAGTTATGTGATATATAATTTTAAATATTCCGTAATTTATGGAATTAAATTATTGGTGATCAAATATATATTGAAAAAATATGAATAATAAGATGGTCACATTAATAATAAAAACTTAAGAGGTATGACTTTATATGTTGAAAAGAAATTTTTAGAATTTCGTACTTAAAAGTATTCCTATCAATCCGTATCTTATCACTCTTGACAGAGAAGTTTATAATAAATATTCTCATTATTTCAAGAACAAATGATCTAATCTTAAAATTTAGGTTATCTCAACTCTGCATTTTATGTTGCTCATCATCTTAGTCATATGTAGTAAAAATAATTATTTTGAGGCCCTGAAAATCGGAGGCCATGTGCGACCGCACCGTTGCACTCCCCCAGGGCCGGTAATGGTGACTGCAATTTGAAACTGATAAACTAACAAGGGCAATCTTGTTAGTTCCTTTTAAAATGCAGACCGCATAAGTAAAAAAAAAACTACAAATAGGAATTGCGTAAAATAAATGTAGGATATGATTTGATCATATTTTATCAAAACTCAAATGATTTAATTTGAATTGAACAAAATAAACTTAATTGAACAAGGTATCTTGATATAAAACTAAATAAACTAAAATAGTAGTAGACGCCTACACCAGGTTCAATAACATCAATCATTTGCTTATTTTAATTTGATGCCAACAACCATTGTAATTCTGCGAGCCAAGTTTAATAGTCACGCTTTCCATGACCCAAACTTTTCTCTGAACCTGTTTGTCTTTTCTCTGTTCCTGAAAGTTGATATATATACTCAGGTATTTCCCTCCAAATCCAAGGTTATGAATGTCTAGGGTGTACATCATATATTGTCAATCTCTTCATTTGCTATTATTAACTCGCAGAGTGTAATGTTGATTTTGATGCATTTCATTCTTTTTTATTTAATTAATTATTCATTGTCGGAATTAAAATAAAAAACGTATTTTACAATCAAAATTTATAAAAGAAAATTCTTCGTGCAATGCACGGAAGACACTAAACTAGTTTACTTTTAACGAAAGTATAGAGTAATTAGTTGTTGGCAACAATAAGATCATAAATTTATCTGATTTGATAATTTATTTGTATCAAAATATTATTAGTCATTTGATTGTAATTGGTGATATGGGCTCTGACCCATATCTAGGCTACGGCCCAGAGTGTAGTCCGGTCCATATGACGTCAGCTAGAATGGCGCTATCCGGGGACAAGGGGACATGAATATGACCTGTCTCCGGGTAAGGACAAAAGGACAGGACCACTACCTCTGGGTTGGAGGCTGACCGCTCACAACTATAAATACAGCTTTGGACTTGTGGAGAAAGGTATGTTCTATCAGATAAAAACTCTCTCAATATATCCTTATTCTCTCTCCTATTCAAAGGCCCCTCTTTCATCACCACGCCGGAGTAGCTATCCTCGGGATACTCCGGGGCGTTGTTTTGCAGGGCTTTAGGTGAGAGCGCGCGGAGCACGGACAAAGCCTCATCCGGGCCGGAGACTCGTCATCAATCCGGACCGGGACTGGAAGCTGGTAGCATCAGTTGGCACGCCCAGTGGGACCTTAAAAATTCCAGTTACAAGTTACGTTCATGCCGCCGCGCGGACGACCAAGAAAGAACCCTCTCCCAGCTGAGGAGGAAGCGGGAGGAGGGCCAAAAACCAGAAAAGCCGCTACAGTTAGAGCTCAGAAGATAGCAGCCGAGAAGGAACGGATTCTCCAAGCCAAACAGGCGGCAGCAGAGAAGAAGGCCGCGGCTGAGGAGCGTCGGCGACAGCGCCTAGCAGCGGAGAAGGCGAAAGGGAAGAAGCCAGCTTCCGAACGGACTCTGGCTGATATACAGCGCGAGGCTAGGGAGCGACTGCGAGCGGCACGTGAGGCACGGAATCAGAATCAGTCTGATGATCAGGCGTCGTCGGAAGGGGATGAGACGCCTGATCCGGATCGTCCTGAGGGATCCGGTTCTGAGGAAGCCGAGGATTATGAACCTGAGGAATCTCCGGAAGGGTATAGCACGGAAGGCGATGCTCAGAGCCGGTCGATTCGACCTCGAGTTGGGCGGAAGGCCGGACGGGAGGAGCGTAAGCGTCATGATTCCGGACTCGGAGGCAACATCCTGAGGACAAACATGACGGAGTATCAACAGTTCCAGGAGTGGAAGGCAGCTCAACGAGGTGAGGCGGACAAGCCGCCTCCGGATCAACCGAGAGCACCAAACCTAAACCCATACCCGGGCGGACATCAACAGCAGACTGCTGGTTTGAATCCGAACGCACCGCCTTACTGGGGAGCACAAACCCAGCAGGGATACGATACCTAGCAGGGCTATGGGATGGGTGCACCCGGAGGACAACAGCAGATGATGTTTGGGATGCAACCTGCCGGAGGACCCGGGGGTCAGCAACAAATGATGTATGGGATGCAGCCTGCCGGAGGAGGATTCCCCGGAGGTTTTGGTTTTCAAACACCTTTCTGTCCGGATTCCATTGAAGACCGTCTTAATCACTTAATCGGACGGAATGGGATCGGGCCACAGTCACCTTGGGTTCCGGAGGTGTTAAGTTTCAAGTGGCCAGCCGGAACCAAGGCTCCGGACGGACTACCTACCTACAACGGAGAAGGCGATCCGGAGGAGTTCGTTCATACTTATGCAAGTATCATGATCGCTAGGGATATTCCGGAAGAGCTACAGTGTAAGATGGTACCTTCATACTTGCGGTGCAACTGCTTAACATGGTTCAAGGGTCTGCCGAACGGTACGCTCCGACATTTTTGGGATTTCGCCATAGCCCTAGTCCGGCGCTATTCCGCTATGAAGCACACATTTGTAAACCTCGCCACGGTCCTGGCAATGAGGCAGCTGGAGACGGAGACTACCTGGGAATTCTACACCCGGTACATAGCTGCGACGATGAAGGTGGTGGACCGGCATTTGCAGGAGAAGGCCATTATCCACAACTTCGTCAACGGACTGAGGGACAACGCTTTCTACATCGAGCTCATGAAGAATATGCCTACGTCATATTACCACCTCCAGTTGGTAGTAGAGATGCATTGTACGGTGCATGACGCCAACCAAGTCCGGATGACAACAGTGGGCTTTTTCGAGCAAAGGTCTCTCACGGTGACAGGGACCCAAACCACTGCTGCAAGGGCTCCGGCCCGGACGGATCAAGTCAGACGAGTACCCGCCCCGGCGACAGCAGCACCAGCACCGGCAGCCGCTGCTCGTCCGACCTACACCCCTCTCTCAAAGACCCGTACGGAGATCCTTGCGGTTCACCGAGGTTTGTTTACGGATCCGCAGCCCATTGTTGGCGTGCCGGCACCAGCAAACGCGGATAAGTGGTGTGAGTTTCATAAGTCACATGGACATACCACGGAGGGATGCAGGGCGCTTCGTTCGGATATTGAAAGGTTAATCGGAGCAGGCCAGCTAAGAGATTGCGTGGCGGGAGAAGGACTCGGACGCCCGGCCCAAGCCCCGGCAGCTGCAGCCGGACAGGGTCGGAAAAGAAATAGGAACAATCGCCCCCGAGGGGGGAACCAAGCTAATCCGGCAAACCCGGCTCCAAGACAGGCTGCACCAGCTCAACCCCCAGCTCAGCCTCGGATGATCAATGTGATAAACGGAATCGTCGGCGACGGACTTTGTTCCATGACGGCGATCAAGGCCAAAAGCAGGTACGTGCCTCCGGGTGAGATACAAGAAAAGAGGTTCAAGCCAAGTGAGACTATCACCTTTTCGGATGAGGATCCGGTACCCCCGCAGGTTCCTCATTCGGATCCGATGGTGGTAATGGCGGATGTCGAAGGAGTACTGATCAAACGAGTGTTCGTAGATGACGGTAGCAGTGTGGAGATTATGTTCGCGGCCTGCTTTGATCAACTCGGGATCGGACGACAAAACCTAAAACCGTGTCAGACCCCCTTTTCAGGGTTCACCGGACGGACTGTCCATCCGCTCGGAGTCATCCCTTTGAAAGTCACCCTAACGGATTTCCAGGACCCGACGAAGCGGGCCACGGTGGAGTGTAACTTTGCCGTTATTGATGCTGTTTCCCCTTACAACATGATCATCGGAAGACCTTGGCTGTCACAGGCACGGGCTATATGTTCGCCTTTCCACTTGATCATGAAGTTCCCCACGGAAAACGGTATCGCATCCGTCCGGGGCCACCAGCAAACCGCTCGGAGTTGCATGCTGACCGCCATCAAGTATGCCCGGTCCGGGGAGGGCCAACCCAAGCTGTCCGCCTCGGACAAGGGAAAAGCCAAAGCGGACTTGGTAGGAGCTATCCATGGAGAAGCACCATCTTATGAAGTGGAGGATATGATGGTCGGACAGAAGGGGGTAGTCAGTGTGGGGAAGAACATGCCGGATGACGTTAAGATGGAGTTGCGAAGCCTGTTGGCGGAGTACGAGGATGTGTTTTCCTGGGGGACGGAGGACTTGACTGGCGTTCCGGAGGAGATCGCAGTCCACAAGCTCAATGTCTTTCCGGAGCTGAAACCAATCAGGCAGAAGAAGAGGCCCCTCGCCCCGGAACGCGTGGAGGAGATCCGGGCGGAGGTGGGTAGACTGTTGAATGCCGGAATCGTGGAGGAGATATCATATCCGGAGTGGATAGCAAACCCAGTTCTGGTGAAAAAGCACGATGGTTCTTGGAGAATGTGTATTGACTTCACAGATCTAAACAAATGCTGTCCGAAAGATAGCTATCCGCTCCCCTCCATCGATCAGCTGGTCGAGGCTATTACTGGTTACCAAGTGTTGGCATTCTTTGATGCGCACCGAGGGTACCACCAGATTACGATGGCCAAGGATGACCGCCCCAAAACATCTTTTATCACTGACTTTGGTACTTTTTGTTACAGGAAAATGCCTTTCGGACTTAAAAACGCAGGTGCAACATACCAGAGGATGGCGGACAAGCTGTTTCGGAATCAGATGGGACGGAACCTGGAGGTCTATGTAGATGACATGGTGGTCAAGAGCCGGACGTACGAGTCTTTTTTGTCCGACCTCCGGGAGATGTTCGACGTGCTCCGGACGGCGAATCTTAAGCTCAGCCCAGGAAAAAGTACCATCGGAGTAGGAGCAGGGAAGTTTCTTGGCTACATGGTGTCGGCTCGAGGAATCGACGTCAACCCGGAGAAGATATCGGCCCTTATGGAGATGCCTCCTCCGAGAGGGGTGAAGGACGTACAAAAACTGACCGGGTCGCTAGCCGCTTTGAGCCGATTTCTCGCTCGGGGGGCTAAGAAGCAGCTCCCGTTCTTTAACATACTCCGCAGAGCCAAGCCGTTCGAGTGGACGGAGGCATGTGACCAAGCGTTCACGGATCTCAAGGCTCATCTAGCAAGCCTCCCTACCCTTTCCAAGCCGTTGCCCGGAGAAGAGCTTTTCCTCTACATAGCGGCGACGGAGCACGCTATAAGCTCTGCTCTGGTCCGAGAAGATGGTAAGGTACAGCGTCCGGTTTACTTTGTGAGCAGGGCACTCCAGGGTCCGGAAACAAGGTATACCGCTTTGGAAAGGCTGATATTGACGTTGGTCCATGCTTCTCGACGCCTCCGACCATATTTCCAAGGCCACCCGATCACGGTACTGACGAATCATCCGTTGAGACAGATCATGCTAAAGCCGGAAGCCTCGGGTCGGATGATGAAGTGGGAAGTTGAGCTTGGAGAGCACGAGATCAAGTATCATCCCCGGAAGGCTATTAAGGGGCAAGCCCTGGCGGACTTTTTGGTAGAAATGACTGAACCTTCAGGAGAGCCGTCCGGATCAGAACCACCCTCTGACAAATGGAAGTTGCATGTGGACGGATCGTCTCATGCTAATGGGGGCGGGGCGGGCGTCCTGCTTACTAGCCCACAGGGAATGGAGTACAGGTATGCTATCCAGTTTGCTTTCCGAGCAACTAACAACGAGGCGGAGTATGAGGCACTCTTGGCCGGACTCCGGCTGGCTTTGGAGGTGGGGGTCACGGACGTTGAGGTGTACAGTGATTCTCAGATTGTGGTGCAGCAGGTGAATGGAGAATATGAGGCAAAGGAACGGAGTTTGCAAAAGTACCTTGAGGCGGTTAAGCCATTATTGGCCAAGTTCCGTGGAATTACCATAACACAGATCCCTCGCGAGGACAATGGTAAGGCGGACGCTTTGAGCAAACTTGCCTCTTCTGAGATAAAGCCAGACGCGGAGAGCAACCTGATGATGGAGACCCTATCCGCCCGGAGTTATGACGTCCCTTTAGTGGCAGCAGTGGAGGTGCAAAAGGGGTCATGGATGGCCCCCTTCTTCGACTATTTGCAGCACGGAAAGCTCCCGGAAGACAAGGCACTGGCACGGAAAATCCGACAGAAGGCCCCGCACTACACCATAGTTGATGGAACCCTGCTCAGACAAGGATATCTCCAACCGTGGTTAAGGTGCGTAGACTCGGATGAGGCAGCTCGGATTGTGAAGGAGATGCACGAAGGACCGAACGGTAGTCACCAGGGAGCCCGGACCATAGCGAGAAAGATAATGTGCACAGGCTACTACTGGCCGACCCTGTTCGAAGAGGCACAGAAGTACGTCCGCTCCTGTGTGCAGTGCCAAAGGTTTGCTCCGCTCATTCATGTTCCGCAAGAAGAAAGGGTCGGGATCACCGGCTCGTGGCCTTTTGATAGATGGGGCATCGATCTGGTCGGACCATTCCCCTCCGCTCCGGGAGGATTCAAGTACCTGATAGTAGCAATCGACTACTTCAGCAAATGGGTTGAGGCCGAACCTCTCACAAACATCCGTGGTAGCACTTGTGTTAAGTTTTGTTGGAAGAACATCATCTGCCGCTACGGAATCCCCAAGTACATCGTCACGGATAACGGAGCTCAGTTTGAGAATGACCCGTTTCGATCTTGGTGTAAGGAGTACGGAATTACGCAGCGACTCACATCGGTTTACCACCCGCAGGCCAACGGTCAAGTGGAAGTTACCAACCGGACAGTGGTGAACGGACTGAAGACTCGTTTGCAGGGGGCACGAGGAAACTGGGTCGATGAGCTGCCAAGCGTTCTTTGGGCATACAGGACGACCGAAGGATCCGCCACGGGCCAGTCGTCGTACAGTTTGGTATACGGGGCGGAGGCAGTCATACCAGCTGAAGTGGGAGTCCCCAGTCTCCAGACCCTCACTTGGGACGGAGCTCTCCGCTCGGATCAAGCAGGCTGCTGGATTTGGACCTCCTGGAGGAAAAACGAGAGCAGGCAGCGCTGCATGAAGCCAAGGTGAAGGAGCGGATGAAGCGTTACCACGACAAGCGTGTCAGGAAGGAATCATTCGTCCCCGGAGATTGGGTGATGAGGAGGAATGATAAGAGTTTGAAGGAGGCCACTGGCAAACTGGCACCAAACTGGGAAAGTCCGTACCAAGTCACAGCCTCATATCCGGGTGGGAGTTATGAGCTGGCGGATCAGTCCGGACGTGCAATCCCCAGAAGGTGGAACATCACCAACTTGCGAAGGTTTTACGGAGCATCCTGAGTAGGTATGCTTTCCGACAGAGTTCTGTAAGTTGTCTTTTCTTTTCAGCAAGTATGTAGTTCCGGGTCCTCTGGCTAGGGTTGAGCCTAGGATTCCGTTCCGTCCTATTTACTATGTACTTGGCTCCGGCCGCATTTAGACAAAGGGTATGTCTAGCCGGAGTACGATTATTTGAATGAAGAATTGTTAAATTTTACACTTGTTCAATTTTACTATGTACTATTTTTCAATTCCGCACAATTAGAATCCTCCGGATCGTTTGGACAAACGGACGGAGCGAGCAAAGTCGAACAAGTAAAATCCTCCGAAGTGTTTGAATAAACCAACGGAGGTGAGCAAAACAAAAGGATAAAACGGTTTGATCAAACAACAAGGAAAAACGCTTGAATAAGCTATCTCGACATACAAAGAAATTACATTTGAATAAATGACACAATTGTACAATCTGCTACGTCCGGGCGGACGCAGAAACAAAAGAAAAATAAAACCTATCTGTTCGGCCACGGTATATCCCAATCGATAGGAGGAGAGGTGGGCTCCGGAGTAGGAGGTTCCGGAGTAGGAGGTAACATGGCTCCGTTCTCTGGAGACGGAGGCCTTGCGTCTTGAACCCTTTCCGGATTCAGGGCAGTAGGAGTCTGCCCCGGAGTGTTGTCCTCAAGATCGTGGACCTCATTCCCACTGCTTTGACCCACTGGTCCTCGATACGGAAAGGGAGGAATGGGCGGAAGTTCCGATGGACCAGCTCCATCCGGATCAGAGCCAAAAATCTCGTCAGAGTCAGAATCAGAGGACTGCATGGTCTCCCTTGTGGCTTTAGCCTTCCCTTTGCCCTTGACCGGAGGCCCAGCTCGAGACGGACGGAAGGGATTCTGGCTCGGATATCGCGAAGGAGAGCGAATCCGAACGGGGACTTGGGGACGGCGAGATGGTTGGATACTTCTTCCCCTTCCCCTTCCCCTTGCCGCCTGTTGGGCACCCCTCTCCCTTCCCCGTGCTGCCTGCTTCGCCATTCGGTTAAGGACACAGTTGAGGCCTCGACTGTTCCCGCCACGAGCATTCTGACTCGCCCGGACACGAGTATTCTGGACTCCCCGGAGACGAGCCTGACGTCGCCTCGCCAATTCGGCTAGTTCCCTAATGATAAAGGGACGGATGATGGAGGCATCTTGACGGAGCCGCTCTACGCGACGGGCAGACTCTTCCGGATCGACAGAAACCTGGATGCCAGTATACCTCTCGAAGGTGAAGTCTATCGCCACCTGGCTCGGAATCAGGGTCAGCGAGGGAGGGAGAGTACTGCCAGCATGCATCCGCTTCCACCATTCAACGGCCTCCTCGAACGCAAGACGATACGGAGACTCCCGATCGTTCAACCCCAACTTGAACATCCGGACGATCAAAGCACTGACGTCACGAGGGAAGTTGCGGTATATGGTCGGAGTGACGAGTCCGAGGCGGAGTCCGGTCAGATGGTATGACAGTTGCAAGGTCATCAGATTCTCCCGGAGGACCATCACCCGGCCGGCAAGCACTTGATTTTCTTCTTCCAGTTTCAGATAATCTCGTTGAAAATCCGTCCGGCTGGCCAGCCACTTCAATTTCTCGGCATAGAATGGAAGCAAGGACCAAACTAAATCCAACTCGGTTTTCAGCTTGGCCTTGTAGTCTTCATGCTCCGCTTGCAGCATGGAGATTGTCTCGTCCGCGTCGTTGGTCGCATTGATCCGTTCTCGAGCGAAATCCCGACACTGGGACAGAGTGCCGAACTCCTCTGATATCTCTCGGAGGCAAGCGGCCAAGGTTGGGATATCTTGAAACTCTTCCATTAGGGACTCCATTCCGGATCGGACGAAGAGTTCGCGGGTTCGCTCCCCATCCATCGTCCATCCGGAAAGTTCCGCCTCCAACTCCGCGCATCTAGGACACGGAGGGCTCGTAGAATGAGAGCCGGCTGGAGAACGATGGTCATGTGAGTCACCGGTCCGGAGAACCGGATTCAGACCTCGGGGCTGCGGACAAGTAAAAACGCAATGAATACAAGAAAATAAAACACAAGTATGGGAAGAATGAAAGACTCGTTTCATAAAAGGGTAGAAAGATTACATCATCCGGAGGGTTGTCATCCCCATCCGAGTCCTCGCTATTGTCCTTCCTACACTAAACAATAGAAGATCAGACCTATCTGGATGAAAGCTATTACACAGAAATTAAAAGCTAAGGAGTGCGTTCTACATCAGAGTCCTCGCTGCGGTTATTGTCGTCATGACCGCCATCTCCTTCCTCATCGTCCCCGAACCGGGCATCGTCGCCATTACCCTCATTGGCGTCCGGAGATCCGTACAGCTAGAGAACTTCCATGTACTTGGCCTTGACAGGAGACTCCGGTTTCGTCCTTTCCGGGACAGGGGGCACCTCGACTTGCAAGTTCACCAACCCATCGTTGAAGGCACGGACTGACTCAGCCGACACCGAGGCTGGACTCTCTTCCGGGCGGGCTTCAAACACCGATAGCACGGAGGGCTGCATCTTCTCGACCCCTCCGCGGTAAAACCGGTCCAGATCATGGTTGTATCGGGCCTGGGCGTCCGGATGATAGTAGAACTTGGTGAACGCCTCCCTTCGGACCTCCGGAACCCAGCCTCGCATCTTCCTGTAGACTTGGTGGGCTGCAAGCTTGTTGGATTCGAGGCAAAGACCTTGCAGGTTCTTCTCGAACGCTTCGCTTTGAAGTACCTTATCCACGAAGGCAACACACAGATCACGCTGCGCGCCCGGAGAGGAAAGGTCCTCAAGCTCTCGGACCCGGACCTCCGCTCTGGTCGCCCGGGCCTCGGCCTCAGCTGCCCGGGCCTCCGCAGCAGCCAGCTCACGGGTCAGGTTCCCCCTTGTCCGCTCCAGCCCACTTATCTTCTGAGATAACTGAGTATGCATGGCGTGATAAGCCTTGTTGATGGCCGCAGAAACACCCGGAGCAGCGATAAGATAAGCAGCAAAGTCCTACAAAGAGTTAAATTAGACAAACCACCCACTAAATGGACAAACGATAAACAACAAACAAGGTTCTACCTGGCTGGTCCGGCCAGAAGTGTAGCTACTGTCCGGAGTGTCCTTTTTCGCGGTGAGATCCGGAATCTCCACCTGCTGGACGATCTGCCTCGCGGACGAATGCTGACCCGTTTCGGTCCGCCCAGTTGTCTCGGTTTCACGGTGCTGGGACGGAATCCTCCTCCTCGGCTTCTTTGACAGCGGGAGGTCATCTTCCTCATCGGTGGACGGAGGATCCTCAAGGGTGATGGCAGCGGCTCGATTGCCAGCCCCGCCGCCCGGAACGGAGGACTGTTTCGCGGACGCAACCGCGATGTTCTTCAAGGCCTCCGCCTTGGCCTTCTCTTCCGCGATCAGCGCCAACTGGCGCTTCCGCTTCCTCTCCTTGTCTTTCTCTGCTTCTTCAGTAGTTGGGGTTTTCATGCCGGTCCCCGAACCGGTTGCCGACTTCTCCTTGTCTGCAGGTTTTGTAGTTTTTTGTCCGGGCGGAGGATTTCCGCCCGTGTTCTTGTTCTTGTCGGATCCGGACTGAGGGTCCACACCCGCCTCGATCTCAGGATACACTGCAAGCAAACAGAAGGGGATAAGCGACAAGAAGCATAAAGCAAGGAGTAAAAAGAACAGAAACTCACAAGAAGTATCCCGGGGAAAGTAGTAGCGGCACTGGGTATAAACGGCCTCCTCAAACGCCATCAGTGGGAAGATGTACTTCCCGTTGATCCAAAACTTGTTCAGATCAATCTGATTGTGGCTCAGTTTGTTGATGTCCGCCACGTCAACTCCGTCCGGACGGAACACCTCCTTGTCTTCCTTCCCCCTCTTGTCATTCCATACGGGGCACGGGTACTTGTCCAGGTTGAAGATGAAGTAGTTCTTCTGCCAGTTTGCATAGTAGTCGTGACGACCCTTGCTGCAGTCCTTCACCCCTTTCCGCTTCTGAAAGGTGAAGACCTTCTCGTCCTTTGTGGCATCCAAATGGTAAAAGGACCGGAACAAGTCGAGGGACGGAGTTATGTCACACCGATAGCAGTTCAACAGGAAGGCCCGGACGACGGCGATGCAGTTGGGCTGAAGCTGAGCGGGGGAGATCTGATAATGCTCAAAGATGTCCAGAAATAACTGAGGAAGGGGGAAAGTAATCCCATAGAAGAAATGGCTCCGGGGGATGGCCGCGACCGCGGTATGATCCCCGTCGAACGGCGTCAGACGGGAGTCGACAGAAAGGGGAACCACCATAGCTCGAACCAGCTCTTTGACAGTGGGATTAATGTTGACGACTTCGCTGGCCTTTGGATCATCGACCTCCGGCTCAGGGTTAATCCTTATCGTGACGTCGACACCCTCAGCAGACATTATGATTGAAGAAAGAAAAGGGATGAGAAAAAAGAAGAAGTATTTTAAAGAAACAATTCACTGAGTAGCAGAGATATCGCAGCAGAGTGAAAAGCAAGAGAAGGAAAAAGTGAAAAATGAAAATGATGGAAACAACTCACTATTTATAGACATAAAACTGATAAAGGAGGGGAGCGAGTCCCGAGGCGACATGATTGCTCTCTGGAAAAAAGAGAAGGAATTTATTTGGAAAAGGAAAAGCAAAACTTTTTTGAATTGACAGCGCATTTATGGCGCAGCAAGCACGCATCATTAATACGCCTTAAAGGCACGCGCACAAGAAGTACAAACGGCAAGTGCGTACCCAGACGCGCCTGGGCAGGTATTGGGCTCCCGGGACGGACTGCAAACCTCCGCCCGGATCCGACAAAGAAAAGAAAAGCGTTCATGATGAGACACGGGATCCCTCCTCCGGATCGCTCTTTCGGACGGATCCCATGTCTCGGGGGGCTAGTGGTGATATGGGCTCTGGCCCATATCTAGGCTACGGCCCAGAGTGTAGTCCGGTCCATATGACGTCAGCTAGAATGGCGCTATCCGGGGACAAGGGGACATGAATATGACCTGTCTCCGGGTAAGGACAAAAGGACAGGACCACTACCTCTGGGTTGGAGGCTGACCGCTCACAACTATAAATACAGCTTTGGACTTGTGGAGAAAGGTATGTTCTATCAGATAAAAACTCTCTCAATATATCCTTATTCTCTCTCCTATTCAAAGGCCCCTCTTTCATCACCACGCCGGAGTAGCTATCCTCGGGATACTCCGGGGCGTTGTTTTGCAGGGCTTTAGGTGAGAGCGCGCGGAGCACGGACAAAGCCTCATCCGGGCCGGAGACTCGTCATCAATCCGGACCGGGACTGGAAGCTGGTAGCATCAGTAATGGTAATACATAGTTATTAGTCGTTGGAAATCATCGAATGTTAATTCGGCTAATGTTGAATATTTTGTCATTATTTTGTTTCGAAAAAAGTAATAATAATAATAATAAATAATAAAATCATTCACATTAAATAGTTTACCCTTCTTGCACGGCCCCTCGTGCATATATAAGCAAACGATTCATCCATTCTCACCTGAATCAGAAAGCCATCTTCTTCACAAAAAACACAATTATATATATATATATATATATATATATATATATTAACTCAAGTAGTGGCTATGATGAGGAAGCGTAGCTTAGGGAAACAAAAAATAAAAATAGAGAAAATTAGGAATTCCAACCATCTCAATGTCACTTTTTCAAAGAGAAGGGCTGGGATTTTTAAGAAGGCTCGCGAGTTCAGCTTCATGTACGGTGTCGCGCTGGGTTTAATCAGCTTCTCTGCATCTGAAAAATCATTCACTCATGATAACATTATATAGTGGTATCTGCGCTCTTTCAGTTTTGAGATTTAATGTGTCCCTCTCTTCATTAGCTTTTTTTAACTTGCAGATTGTAGTGTTGATTTTGATGCAGTTCATCATCTTTTATTTAATTAATTATTCATTTTCGGAATTAATATCAAAAACTTTCTTTACAATCAAAATTTATTAAAGAACATTCTCCGTGCAATGCACGGCGGGCACAAAAACTAGTTCACTTTTAACGGAAGTATCGAGTAATTAATTATTGGCAACAATAAGATCACAAATTTATCTAATTTGGTAATTTATTTGTATCAAAATATTATTAGTCATTTGATTGTAATGATAATACATTGTTATTAGTTGTTGGCGATCATCGAATGCTAATTCGGCTAATGTTGAATCTTTTGTCTTTATTTTGTATCGAAAAAAGTAATGATAATAATGATAATATTAATAAATCATTCAACATTAAATAGCTTACTCTCCCTGCACAACCCCACGTGCATATATATAAGCAAGGTGATTCATCCATTCTAACCTAAATCAGAAAGCCATCTTCTTCAGAAAAAATCAATTATATATTTTTTAACTCAAGTGGTGGCTATGATGAGGAAGCGTAGCTTAGGGGGGAAAATAAAGATGGAGAAAATTGAGAATTCCAACCATCTCAATGTCATTATTTCAGAAGGCATGCTGGATTATTTAAGAATACTCACGAGTTCAGCATCATGTACGATTTCGTGGTGGGCCTAATCGACTTCTCGGAGATGTATTCACAAATGGTAAACCTGATGTTGCCCTAGTGATGGATCGGTTCAAGTACTACATCGGCGTAGTTCTTACCAATTCCAACGCAACTATCGTGTTGAGCGCGCCTAGAGAAAATTGACAGCTATCTTGAAGCAGAGAAAACAAATAAGGAATTAGGGATACATTTGAAGAAGAAGTGGCGTGAAGCGGTAGAGATGAACCAGTATTGGTGGTGGAAATCTGACCCAAATAAGTTTGAGATGGCAAAATTTGAAAGACTAAAGATTGTCATGAAGGAGTTCAAGTAGGTTGAAATGGTGCAGGCTGCGCAAGCCGTTACAGCGACTCTTTAGATTAGTTGTAGCATTAATGGATTTGGACTTGGTCCTAAAGGTCCATTTTGAAGACCACGGGGGCCCAGGAAAGTTGAAATTTTCAACATTTTGGTTTATTTATTTTAGTATTTTTAAATTATATTTTGTTGCTTTTTTGTTAATAAACCAATGATTTGGTTAATTTAATTTGATCAATTTTTTTTTATTTCTTTGACATTTGAATTATGTTATTTTATTTTACTTTTTCCTCTAAAAGATCACGATCTTAAATCATTAGTTATTTTTTATCCGTCTCATTAAAATTACACTCTATTCTTTTTTTCGGACTATTAAAAATGATACTATTTTCTATTTTATAAACTCTAAAAAATCACTTGTTATTATATTACCACATCTGACGAAATAAAAATCAATACAACCAATGCCAAAATGAGAAATGTATTCACCCATTCAAAAAGAAAGGTAAATAATTTTGAACAACATAAATGGTGTTCTTAAATAAATATGAATAAAGCTATTTTTTACGATCCCTAATTTGCTAAAAGTATAATTTATGGCCTCATTATAAAAAGTGTTCTTACCATGTCCCCTAATGCTTGAAATGTAAAACTTATGGACTTTGTATGTATTTTGTCTTAATATTGTCGGTTTGACCCACACGCATATCATGTGCAGTGCTGTCCTTTGGCCCGTGCGATATGGGCAATCGCACCGTGCCTCCAAATTTAATGGACCCCAAATTTTTTATATTTCTATATATTTCGTTATGCTTATTAGATTCAATCGGAAAGAATTTGTCGAAATTTAATAATAATTAAAAATGAAATTGAATTATAGAACGAATTGAGAGTTCTAAATTATTTATATTATGTACATGTTTCGTTATGGGTGAAATATAATCGAAATATTTTTATAAAAATTTAAAAAATCAAAAAAAGTTATGGGACAATTTTTTTTTTTTGGCACTAGATACTGATGTGTGATGGATTTACATATTTAACGAGGGGATACGTAATTATAGATTCTTTCTGTCAGATCCTTAGCATGCGAGGGAGTACGTAATCATGTAAGTACATGTTTGCGGTGTTAAAGGTTAATCACGTAATTTTACATGATATACACGGAATATTTTATCATTTAGATCGTATTATTTGTAATAACTTTTTATATTATGATTGATGAAATTTTTATTTCAAAAAAAGAATTTCCATCCAATCATAGCAACGAGTTTGTAGTTTTAAATGCTCGTTGGGATAAAAAGGAAAAGAAAAATGCACCAAGTCCATTCTTAACAAAGATCCAATGTTCTTGCAGTGATATCATAGATTCATATGCGCCTTTAAAATCGGAACTTTAGGTTCAATTTTTTTGCCGCTTTTTCTAAATAAAAGAAAAATTATTCATGTAGTTAAATCTCTATAAATGGATAGTTTGGAACCATCAAAAAAATATTCATTTTGGTGAGATTATTTATATATTGTCATTACATATTGGTGATACCATGTCCAAGCCCAACTGCTCGACAGTAGCATGGGCTCGGCCCACCGTGAGGTAAGTGTCGTGATCCGGCTAATCTGGCCGGAAAAATGACGATCGGAAAACTAACTAAATTCAGTTATGAAACGGATTTAGAGAAAGAGAGACGCGAGAGAGAAATGATTAGACAGAAAATAATATTTCAATATAATTCTGATCCAATTCCAAGGATAATTCCAAAAGATTCCCTAATTTCTGTTTTATATAGTCACAACTCTCTTGGCTCAGCTAACTAACTACAGTTGCTAGCTCAACTGTTCTGAAACAGATTTGATGCTCTTATACTCAGAGAAAGACTAAACTACCCCTCTCCTTACACGTAATTGCTTTTAAACCAAGACTATTTACAAAACAGTCCTTAGATCATAACATTCCCTTCCCCTTAAATGGAAATTGTCCTCAGCTGTAGATCAATATTTGAAATCAGGGAATTGATTGATGATGAATTATGCAGCTTCCCAAGAAGCTTCTTCTATGGGATGATCCCATCAATTGAATGAGCCATTGCACAAATGCCTTCTGTTCTTTGGAGCCAAGTCTCCTTTGCAAAATCTTTGCTGGTTCCAGTTTAGGGATTTCCTCCACTTCAGATTCAGGATTAGGAACAGGCACTAGAGGAGGTGAACCAATGTGTTTCTTAAGAAGAGAAACATGAAAAATTGGATGCACTCTACAATTTGCAGGCAGTAGCAATTTATAAGCAACTTCTCCAATCCTTTTGACAACCTTAAATGGACCAAAAAAATTAGGTGCCAGCTTAAAATTTTGTCTGAGCATTACAGACTGTTGTCTGTATTTTTGGAGCTTCAAATAGCACCAATCTCCTTCCTGCAATATCCTCTCACTCATATGAGCATCAGAGAATTGCTTCATTCTAGTCTGAGCTACCACCAAATGCTTGTGTAACAATTTATTCACAGAATCTCTTTGTATCAGCAAATCTTGAGTGGCAGGAAATGTGATGTCAGAAAAAATTCCCAAAGGTAGTGTTATAGGTTTTACACCATAGAGTGCTTCATAAGGTGACATCTGAGTACTTGTATGCACTGTTGTATTATACCACCATTTTGCTGATGCTAACCAAGAACTCCATGAATCAGGCTTATCACTGCAAAAGCACCTCAAGTATTGTTCCAGTGTCTGATTTGTTCTTTCACTCTGACCATCTGTTTTTGGGTGATATGTTGTGCTGAATTGCAATTTTACTTGCAATAATGCCATTAATTTCTTCCATACATTGCTGGTGAAAATCTTATCTCTGTCAGATGTGATAGTATCAGGAATGCCATGAAGTTTTCCAATTTCATATAAATACAATCTGGCAATCTGTATAGCAGTAAAAGGATGACTGATCTAGACAAAGTGGCTATACTTGGTCAGCCTATCTACTACCACCAAAATGGTGTCATAACCTTTTGACACTGGTAATCTCTCAATAAAATCCATTGTCACCTGTCTCCAAGCATGAGATGGAATAGGCAATGGCTGCAACATTCCAGGACTTAAACAATGCTCAGATTTGTTTCTTTGGCAAATCTCACACTCTCAAATCTTTATCTTTATTATAAAATGATGTCCCACAAGGTAATGTTTCCACTGGGTATTATAGAAGATTTATAGAAGGATATGGTATTACCTTATGGACAATGGGTGACAACCTTCTATATGTCTCTTCACATGAGTGACAATGGGACTACAAGTGGATTAAATATTGCAGCACTGAGTAGGACATTTCATTGCTTCTGTCATTACTAGATTATTATCTTCATCACATACTGTGTCTTCCACAATAATGACCTTATGGTAGCAGTTTGACCAGAATGACCTCCCACGGTTGATGCATGCATTGTACTGAGTATATCCATTCTAACATAATCAGTACTTCCAACCACTAATTTGTGACCTTTTTTCAAAATTTCTTGAGAAAAAGAAAATTCTTGTTTTGAACTAGGATCCAGTAAACATTTGTTGATCAAATCTTGACAGAAATTATCACCTTCATAACTTTTCTCTATTTGCACCATCCATAAAGGAACCAGAGAAGAGCTATGTCTCTTCCCATGAGTGACAATGGGACTACAAGTGGATTAAATATTGCAGCACTGAGTAGGACATTTCATTGCTTCTGTCATTACTAGATTATTATCTTCATCACATACTGTGTCTTCCACAATAACTTCTTTATCAGAAGAATCATTTTGGTAAAAAGAAGCATGTCTGGATAAAGCATCTGCAGCAGTATTGGATTTCCCAGATTTATATTGTATTTCAAAACTGAGGCCAAGCAATTTTGTGATCCACTTATGTTGCAAAGCATGAGTCAGCTTCTGTTCTATCAAATACTCAAGACTCTGGTGATCTGTTTTTATATAAAATGATGTCCCACAAGGTAATGTTTCCACTTGTCAATAGCTAGGACCACAGCAAGTAACTCTTTTTCATAGGTTGAAAGGCCCCTATTCTATGGACTGAAAGCTTTACTGAGAAATGCAATTGGTAGATGGTCCTGCATCAATACAGCTCTCATGCATAACTCATTGGCATCAGTCTCCACCACAAAATCTTTATCAAACTCTGGCAACCTTAATACAGGAGCAGTGGTCATTGTTTTCTTCAATTTCAAAAATGCCTCAGTAGCTTCAGAAGTCCATTTCAAAGAATTTTTTCTTAACAATAGATGAAGAGGCTTGCAAATAATACCATATCCTTCTATAAATCTTCTATAATACCCAGTGAGGCCTAAAAATCCTCTCAGTTCCTTGACATTTCTGGGAATAAGCCATTTCTCAATACAGTCTATCTTTTGATGATCCATAGCCACTCCATCTTTTGATATGACATGACCTAAATAATCCACTTTAAGGCTGACAAAAGTACACTTTGAAAGTTTAGCTTTCAGTTGATGTTGTCTGAGAACCTTTAATACAGTAGCTAGATGAACCTTGTGTTGCTCCAAATCATTACTGTATATCAATATGCAAGGCCGTGCCAACGTATTTTGAGGCCCTGTGCAAAAATGTAATTCTAAGACCCTTTCTGAGATATATTTTTCCCAAAGACCCAAACTCAAAAAAGAAAAAGCCCTTCAAGAAAATTAAAAAGCCCAAATTTAGAAAGAAAATGGCTCTTCAGAAAATATTTATAATCATTATATTTTTAAATAATAAAAAATACACATATATAATACTCCTAAATTTGTTTTTCGGGCCCCTTAAAATTTCGGGCCCTGTGCGGGAGCACAGCCCGCACTGCATCAGGCCCGGCCCTGTCAATATGTCATCAAAAAATACCAACACAAAGTCTCTCAAATAAGGTTTGAAAATTTGATTCATCAAAGATTGGAAGGTTGCAGGTGCATTGGTTAATCCAAATGGAATCACAATAAACTCATAATGGCCTTGATGAGTAGAAAAAACAGTTTTAGGTACATCACATTCTCTAACTCTGATTTGATGATAGCCAACCCTTAAATCCAATTTTGAAAAATAAACAACACCAGATAATTCATCCAAAAGTTCATCAATAACAGGAATGGGAAATCTATCTTTCACTGTTACATTGTTTAATTTTCTGTAATCCACACAAAGCCTCCAAGTTGCATATTTCTTTTTGACTAATATCACTGGTGAAGAAAATTCACTGTTGCTGTGCTGAACCACTTTATTATCCATCATTTCTTGGACTTGCCTTTCAATCTCTGCCTTGTAGGCATGGGGGTACCTATAAGGTTTAAGTTTGAAAGGTGATGAATCTGGTTTCAGAATTATTTTGTGGTCAATAGGTCTTCTTGGAGGTGATTCAGAAGGTACAGTAAAAATATCATTAAAAGATAATAGAACCTGTTTCAGATCCTCAGGGATGGTCATTTCCTGAACTTCTTCTGCAAATAATTTCCTCTTAGTGTTCTTGATAGCAATGGGATGATTTTCTTCAATGGCAAGGGCTCCAGAAATCCATTGATTAGCTACAGCTTCAAAATCTCCAGCCTTCCTCTTCCTAGTTTGAACTAACTCAGGCTTGATTTTGAGTTTACAACCACTTGTACTTCCTTCCAGAAACAACCATGACTAGAAATTGCTACCTTCTGTTTAGACCAATTAAAGGTTACAGGATCAAACCTATACAACCAATCCACTCCCAAAATCATGTCATGCCCTCCAAGTGTCATTACTTTCATATCATGTACAAACTTATGCTCCATCAATTGCCAAACTACTCTGGGACACAGTGTTGAACCCCTAATAATGCTTCCATCTGCAATCTTCACTGCACATGGTCTAGTCTTCAAAGTTCCCAAACCAACCTTCTTAATCACAGATGGATCCATGAAGCTGTTAGAGGCTCCAGTATCTAACAGAATACTGACAACAGTGCCATACAGAAAACATAAAAAGTCATGGTCATGGTATGTGGCTTCTTAAAAACTGAACTAGGAGAATTATTAGATGGACTATCAAAACTTCCCACAGATTTCAGAGAAATTTGCTGCTCAGTAGTATCTTCTTCAAGTAATGCCAAAAAACCATCTTTATCTTCCATAACCACTATCTCTTCAGGTTCTAACTGCTCTTCATCACTGGTGAAGTATACCTCTCTTAAAGTACACTTATGTCCAGGACTAAAACTGTCTCCACATTTATAACAAAGTTTGTATTCTCTCCTATACTTCTGCAGCTCAGGAGAAATTCTTTTGAACCTATCCCCTCCATGTCAAGTTGTCCTCCCTTCCAAGAAGCTTTCTCCATAGGCTTGGCATTTGGAATCTGATGGAAACTAGACTGTGGACTGGGATTTGACATTTTCTTCTTAACACTTAATTCCAATTTCTTCTCCTCCCACATAGCTAGCTCAACAGCTTCATAGAGTGTTGTAGGCTTGATCATCATTACCCCTGGTTTCAAATCCTCTCTTAAACCACTAACAAAGTTTGAAATAAAATACTTCTCAGTAGAACTAAGGTTTATCTCAGCTAATGAGTTTCTGAGTTCATCAAATTCCTCGATATACAACTTCACAGTGGATTTCTGATACCACTTATTAAATTCCTGTATGTCATCTTTCAGAGTCACAGGGGCAAATCTCTGCTTCAACAGCACACAAAACTGCTCCCAATCATTAATTCTCTTTCCAGCAATAGCTACCTGATACCAAATTCTTGCTCTATCAACCATATACAGCTCTATAGTGGCTACCTTTTGGTGCTGAGGGACTTGGTAATAAGTGAAGAAAGTTTGGCATTTACTAATCCAATCTTTAGGATTAAAGCCATTGAAACTAGATAAGCCTACTCTAACTCTTTGCATCTCAGCTCCTCTTCCAAACCTCTCCCTCCAATCCCTATTATCACCATTATCAACATCTAATGGCCTATACAACATATTCTGAGCTGGAACATTCAAGTTAATACTCTCATGCACTGCAGGTCTACCCTCCCAAACTTCATTTCTAGGAAACACATTCACAGATGTAGCAGACATGTTCATCTTCCTAGGCTCAGACATAGCTTTATGATAATCATGCATAACAACTTTTGGATTCACAATTGCAGATGCAGAACTACGCAATGAATGATTTACTACTTCAAAGGTAGGCTCAAAAGAATTACCGTTCACCGGAAGAAGTGGTTGACGGCTAGAACTGGCTTCCATCTGAACTGACAATTTCTGCTTCTCCTTATCAGCCGAAAGCAATTGCAAGAAATCCTGCCGCAGTAATTCACGCAATTCTGATTGACTACACCGGAGCTGCTCGGAATATTCCAGCTGAGATGACTGGAATCGCTCTCCGATCTCTCGGAAATCCGCATCCAGTTTTGTCTGCAACTCCTGCTGAACTTTGACAGCTAACTCCACCTTGACCTGCAGATCGCGATTCAGATCTGCCGTCGCAGTCAGACGCGCCGATGAGTCTGCGAGCTATGCTTCCACGCGCGCCTCGAACGATCGCCATTCTTGCTCCATTTGTGCTGATTTGGAACGACTAGTCATCACAGTCCGATTGGAACAATTGCTCTAATACCAACTTGTCGTGATCCGGCTAATCTGGCCGGAAAAATGACGATCGGAAAACTAACTAAATTCAGTTATGAAACGGATTTAGAGAAAGAGAGACGCGAGAGAGAAATAATTAGACAGAAAATAATATTTCAATATAATTCTGATCCAATTCCAAGGATAACTCCAAAAGATTTCCTAATTTCTGTTTTATAGAGTCACAGCTCTCTTGGCTCAGCTAACTAACTACAGTTGCTAGCTCAACTGTTCTGAAACAGATTTGATGCTCTTATGCTCAGAGAAAGACTAAACTACCCCTCTCCTTACACATAATTGCTTTTAAACCAAAACTATTTACAAAACAGTCCTTAGATCATAAAAGTAAGCTAGTGTGGCAGCATCCGAGGTCGTACAATTCGGATAGGGACACGCACACTAGAAGACACCCAGAGCATGTACCACATGGAGAGCATGGGTTAATGTATAAATAGTGCTCCTCAGCACTATTCCAAGTAAGTATCTTCTCATTATTCTAGTGAATACCCCTTTTCTCTCCCGGCATCCATCTTTCATCATCACGCCGGAGAGTCTACCCTCGGGTACCTCCCGGGGCTCTGTCTTGCAGGGCTAGGTCATTGGATCAGGGATCAGAGGACCATCCAGACCGATCAGGCGGGCAGCATCACATATTTTGATATTCAATCCAATAAAATTGTAATATAACCTCTAGAATATTAAGTTGCTGCTGCGAAAACCATCAAAACGGCATAAGAAAGAGTAATTTCGCGTGTATCAATAATTACGCCAACGATGATATGCTATAATTGAAATACCACTTGATCCAAATCATAATATATGTTCTCCAAACTACTAATACCTTTAAAACACAAATCACGAACGAAAAGACGATATGTAAACCAGTTATAAAACAAGACATGACATTTACAACCAGGTCGAGAACAAAACATCAATTTGAAAAATCAGATCATATTGTTTATACAAAATATAATCGATCAAATTGATGAATAATATCAATACAATTCACACATATTCAAACCAAAGTAACACCAGTATACACAATTCACACTTATTCAACAATAAAACAATTACAACTTAATAATCAAAAGTTACTTCCAATTCTTTCCATAGAGAATAAGGTGGAAGAAAGAAGAGAGAGCTTTCGATTATATGTAGTTCTTTTTGCGCGGGTTTAGCATTATGAAAATGAAAAATCCGAATTAAATTGTTCGTTCAAGCCTTAATTTAGTCCAAATAAAATACTTTCCAAAGGATCTGGCCTACAAATTGTCCAAAGTTCACATTCCGTTTAGGCCTGCATGGTTTGCCCAAATGCTCAGAAATTCAGAAATGTTTAGAAATTTTGAACATTAAATTTCGGGCTGAAATCTCAAAAGTCCATTGTGATAAGGGAGTCCCGAGGATTTAAAATAAGTTTTGAATGATGAAATCTGTATTTTTTTTTAAACAAAGTGAATGTGGAATTGATATCATGGGTGGGAAATAATATTGTACACCGAATGTGTTCCTGTCAAAAACTATATTGTACTATAGTTAATTATATATAATAATAATATAATAAGTTTTGAATGATAAAATTAATATTTTTAAAAATAAAGTTAATGATGGAATAAATCAGAGATGGCAAATAATATTTCATATTTTTTAGGGGGGTTGAGAATTTAAGTGGTACCATCCCATTAAAGTAATAGAATTTTGGTAAAATAGATGGGATGCTCATGGTACCTTACTTAATTAGAATAATGTAACAACATAGCATCAAGGGGCGGTGGCGCAGTTGGCTAGCGCGTAGGTCTCATAGCTTCTGAGTAATCCTGAGGTCGAGAGTTCGAGCCTCTCTCGCCCCATTATTTTTTATTTTTCTTCCAAATTTCTTTGTGGGTATCGAAATCTTTCAGCCCACAATCTATTCAACGGACCTTCATTGATCTTCTAATCAGCCCAACCCAGGTTCTCTAACAAAGTTTCACTGTTATCAGGTAAATCCTTTTGCAGTTCAGTTCCAAAATATTAAAACTCTGTAGTGAATTTGAATTTCTTTTGTGTAAAATATAAATTTAATAATATTTATTGTTGAATAAATGAATTCATAAAATTTGCAGGTCGCTTAGCTCATTAAGAACTCAAACTTGACCTACTATGCCCTCTTATCCAGATATATATTTTAAATTAAATCAGTATTATTTTGTATAAATTCGTGACAGGCCCGATCCAATATAGAATTAAGTGAATCTTGCATTTCAGGTTAAAAATATGAGTTAAAAATAAGGATTTTATTTTTGAAGAAAATACAATCATTTTAATTTTAATTTTATTACTTTTCCTTTACGTATTAAAATTTATCTTACAAACCAAATTTCACCATTACCAATAAATCAAACTTCAGCGGACTCATTATTAGAATGATCATTTTCAAAATATTTGTATCAGAACCTAAATATCTAGAACCGGTACTAATTCATGATATATCACCTATCACAAAAAGACAATTCGCTCGCCCTGAGCGTCCCACCCGTCCAATATCACAGGTCTTGATAGAGAGATAAGTTACGATAACCCAGAATCAGGATTCATTGAGCGATATTTGTCTCAGTACACACAAGGGACCTTGCAAACAAGAAATTTTCACACTGTCACTGCTTATATTTGAATATTAAACGTATCACAATGAACCTAATGTCCCAACCGTTGGGATACACACGTGATGTCTAATTCATGATATATGAAAACAAAACAAAGGGCGATTTTGAGGAACACACGTGAAGCATTTAATCAGTGATGGGCATGCAGTACTTATTAGGTGAACTGTGGTACAAATGGAAAGGGACAATGGAACATTAACAAAAAGGTAAGTTTGTGGGTTTTTCCAAACAGAGAAAACGCAGTACTATGCGTTTTAAAGTGGAAGATCATCAAAGGAAGCAAATAAGTGATTTAATTGTTACATGGGCATGACATATGAAAAACCAGTGGAGTGGTAAGAAAGGTGAGGTTTGATATTTGGCATTTCTTGACGAGGTAGTCTCCCACTACTCTTCTAATAATTATAAATGATTGCAAACCACAAGGTCTATTAAAATTTGCTAGGCATCCCACATGCCACAATGTGCTACAACTTATTTTCCCTTCATTTTGTTGCACTTGTTAACAAGGTCGGAATCAGAAATTTAAATTACGATACGCTTAAATGATTAAAAACGTTTAGGATATACCCGTCTTAGGTTTGAAATGCTCCATTCCCATCAGAGAACAGTAATTTAAGTATGGACGTTGGGAAATGCTCCATTCCCATCAGAGAACAGTAATTTAAGTGTGGACGTTGGATTTCACTTTCACAATCATTTTATTGCAGTTGGTAATAGTGGTAGCGGAACCATAAATTTATATTAGAATAGAATTAAATGTAAAGGTAATTTAAGGTCGAATAGTCTCAATTCTCACTTGAGAACCGTAATTTAAGTTTGGACGTCGGATTTTAGAATAGACAACAGTCTACCCGGACTGCCATGTAATTTCGCCACTGAATGATTGGTGTAGTTTTTCTGATGTGTCATATTAATAAGGATTACGAGAACCTAACGAAAACCTTATGAGCAAAACCAATGCATGATCCTCAAAGTAAATATGTATATGTGGAATAAGCATGTTATATTTTACTTCATTTTATAAGTTTGAACCAAACATATCACATTTAAAGGGGAAATTTGGTGTAACAGTTGTTGGACCCAATAACTTGCAAATGCTGATGATGATTCCACCTCTGATCGACACGAGATGATCATCCTAACTCCTTCGATCATCAATAGGAAACGCTCCAAAGCAGCGACGCCGAAAAACCAGGTTGTCGAGATCCAGACGGAAAAACAACTGAAGATGACACCGACATATGCCATATTAGCCTGCAAATGTCAAACATATCGAGTTAGTGCAGGATCAGTAGCAAATTCAGAAATCAATATTAGGGTAGACGTAAAGCACAGAATGATAAAGGTGTTATGCTAGCGTGTAAGTCAAAAATTATTATTCACGGATTCGTTCCCTAAATTTTAAGGCAAGATAGTACCCGCTATAATTTTAGCATAAATCCGCCACCATTTAGACTCATGAAAATTTCCCTTGCGCCAACGACTTTAAGGAACCATGGTCTCTCATTATGGTTTGATTTGATTTGATTAGATTATGATATTTGAGAGTTGAGATAAGATCATATTAATGACTTACTTGGTGGATTCTCTCTAACAAATTTGAACTAGCTCGATCCACTGTTCTTAATTATGATAGATGTTACACAACTTATGATGAGGTTATATTAGTGCATCAACTTGATATAGCTATCATTGAAATATACAAAATTTAGTTATAATAAGTGAAAACAAAACTTGATTAGTTGGCCTTCTGCTAACAGATTATTGATTAGTTTCATAAATGGCAGAAGCATAGATAAATTTAGGGTAGACTCAAATGATAGTCGTTCTACTAAATGTTTTAGAGACGCTTGATATAATACTTTTCATCAGGAACGAACCTGTTAGAAAACTAAAATTTATAAATTCAACCACTATACGCCTACACCGCTTTAAGCAGAAAAGCCATCCAGTCGGTTCGGAAACAGTATTCCAGACTTTAAAACGGATGAGAGGATAGGTCTAGACTTACCCGGGCCTTCAAGTACTCCCGCCACCGGTTCTATGAACATTGCCCTAGTTTATGTTACATTTAATTAGGGTTTGTTCTCTACGTCTGATTTTTGCCAAATTGAACTGGATGGAAATGAAGTAAAAAGAATGAATGCTTTGAAAATAATAGCTATATAGATAAATTAAGTAAATTATTTCAAATCATATTTCATGAAAATTGTACTGAATTGGATTGAAAATCTGAACCAGACTGAATAGAGCTGAACGCAAGAAAAGTATACTGATAACTATGCAGTTAACTATAGACCCTAAACATGTTCGGTTCAACTTATTTTTAACATTTTTGCACAAGACAATGCTAATCAAAACGACACGACATAACATTGATGAGATAACCTGACCATCTTTAACTAGTACAACATTTTAAAACAAATTTTAACATATCTAATTCAGTTTCATTGAGGTCTAATTATTGTACATTGTTAATAACAAAATCAACATTCTACATCATTGTAGAACACATCACAACACCAGCATACAACACTCAACTGAACAAAACCCTAAACATTGATATTTTAATGGTGTAATAAAATTTATCTGCAGTCAAATTTTATTGGGCAGTATGCCCTTAAATTAGGGGGATAAATAGATGGAAGATAATAATATTTATACAGAGTAGTAACGTGTTTATTAATTTGGGATGAGGACAAGACTTGATCCTTAACGTCGGAAGTGGGGTACGTGACATCTCCACGTGATTTTAATTCCTTCCCAATATTATCCAATCATCCCATACTATTAACCCAGGAACTCAAAATTCATCAGCTTTTGTAAATTCTGAGAGCAACCTTAAAAAATATTTGATTATAATTTGGATATGTTGGTGTAAGCTAGTAATGTGGCCGCCAACTTAATTAGGTCTCTAGAAAATTACAGTATTTCTTCCTTTCTTCATACTCAGAGTACGAAGATTTGTGGTTTTTAAAATCATATTTCTTATACACTGGTATTGTTTTTTTTCTTCAATAAGGTATGTTCACTATTATTTATATAAATATTGTTTAGGTTATATTGTGGAAGGATAGTATAAATTGTGATTTGATATTTGTTTATATATTGTGTGCCGGTATTTATTATGAATATTTTGTAATTTTATGTAGAAATTCATTATTCCCTCTACTTTTCGTGTATTCTCGCTTATATTTATAACAGTATCATTCCGTTCCATCCTATTTTTCATACTTTTCAGTCAACTTTTTCATGATATGTTTGACCATAAATTTCAATCAGTATATACTTAATAATATCATCATCTGAGATGGCATTAGACTCGCAATGCACTCTACTTTAAAGTCATCAAATTTGTATACATACTTCATAAACGCAAATAAAGTTGTTAATGGTCAAACATGGCTTGAAGAAAATGACTGAAAAGTGTGAGAAAACGGACCGGAACAGAATAGTAATAAACAAGCTACATTATTTTTTAAACACAGTTTATGCATAGAATCTGATCTATTACTTTTAAGTGGGGCGAGACTCCTACTTGATACATCATCTGACGCACCTCGACTCATCATATTTCATACGGCATGCGCTCATCACTCAGCTCGGCATGCCTTCTGCAATTGAAGGGAATGGAAACTTTGGTATTGGAAAAATTTCCTAAGAAGGCTAATGGGAGAGAGTGATTTGAATTATGCATCTCAGTAAATCGAGGCAAGAGCTCTGTGCAATTGTGATAAGCTAAAAGTAACTTTGAATTTAGCTACTCAATTCAAGCATTGTCACGTCGGTATGGTCACATATTCTGCGAAATCATTCCCAGCGGTCTTTCTGGTTTGGCAGATTGTATTCACCGTCGTAATTGCCATACAGATACTTCTGCGCTACAGAACTACTGGATGATAATTTATTTTATTTTATTGATGCTATACTATTGTTTTCAATGAACATTTTTGTCCTCTTATTATATTTTCCTCCATTTTCCTTTTTTGTGAGAGGTGAAAGTTTCATAAAAGGTAAAATGCAAATATAACCCCATTTTTTGATTAAGTGCAAATATAACCCTCAGTTTTAAGAAAGTGCTATTATAATCTTAGATTGGCATTGAATTGAAAAGTGATAACCCTCTGACGATTGACTATACAATCCGGTACTTTATTCACCTAAAATGACAAATATACCCTCGGCACCGACTGCAACGCGTGCTGGTACATCATTGTCGGCCGAGCGATCTCGAACTCCCGGCCAAAATCCAAATCAACGAAGTACCTCGTCATGCTGTTCCCGGATCACGTCGATGAACTCGTAGTTTCCGGGCGGTGAGCCCGCCGGAACCTTCCCAAATTTTCTTACATACAGCAGCACTGTACCCCTGGTTCCTTAGAAACGCCATCACGCTCCGCAGCAGCTGCCCTGGCGCCATCGCCGGTCTGTGTGTATTGGGAGACAAGTGGTGAAGAGGTGAAAGGGAAGAAGAAAATTATAAAGTTGAATTTTACTTTTAAAACAAGGGGTTATGTAGTAATTTTATATTTTGACGGAAATTAACCAGTTGAAATTGATCGGAAATTTAAAATAGAGTTATAATAGCACTAAACAAGAATTGAGGGTCATAAGTGCACTTAACCAAGAACTGAGTGTCATATAAGCATTTTTCTCTAATAAAAAATGGAGGAGGAATGTATCAAACGGAGAATCAATCATTTGTTTATCTTTATCTGGTACTTGGATTATTTTAAAAATTTTAGATCAGTCCAGTTTATTTTCTTTTTGATAAAATGTATCTTATTTAATGAAACTATTATTCCATACATTAATTTGAATGTATTTTAATTTAGTTAGATTCAATTTCTCCAACACAAGGGCATATTTTTACACCAACTTTGATGGATTCATTAAATTGAAGTGCACATGGATTAATATATTTTGATAGTGTATTTAACTTGCTGATTAGTTTATTTATATGACGGATGGATTCCAGGACTCCAAATCATGTAAATTATTCTTGATCAATTAAATTCGATTCCTACTATAATTAAATTCCAGCTAAGGTGTTTGAAACTTTATAAAAAAAAAAGAAGTAACAGATAAGAAAACAACAAAAAAAGGCTAAAAATCACATGGTATTTTAAATAATGGAGTTCTATAATTGGATGAGATGGACCGATGCAAACCGTCATCAAAGTATATAAACTCTCTAGCTAGGTGTTCGAATTGATTAAAACACATCACATGTACTATCTTTTCATAGAGAATTTCATTTTTGATCTGTCTAGCCTTTTTCAAGTAACGTTTCATATTATTCCATTTCATTGATAGGATGATAAATCAAACTTTCCAAAAGTGACATATGTATATATAATTTTTACAAAAGTTATGATTTTATATCTTAGCACATATGAACATCTTTTTTAAAGGGTCATACGTGTCGCCGAACTAATTTTTGATTTGTTTCATAAAAAATTGATAGGAGAAATTATAGTCGGATTAATTTGAATATATACGGCGAATTTGATTGTAGATTGTATATGTATGTGGTATCACTTTCACTTGATTTATCAGTTTTGTATGATTAGACAAATTAATGACACTTTGTCTCTAGATTATAATGAAATGTCTCTTACATGAGGTCGTACATTTAGTGAGGCATACAAGAGGCAAGTGTCGGACCAAACATTTTACGGGCATGAACCCAAAATAAAAAGAGACCTATCATTTTTCGGCTCACTATGCATAATTATTATTTTTAACAGTCTAACTACATTCTAAATACACACAAAATTTATAAAAATGAATCCTTTTTCTCGACCCAAATATTGAGGATCTAGAGTGGTGTAGTCACCCACTTCACTGTTTGAGCTGAGTCTGACTGAGACTACTATAGAGTCAGTTTGTCCTTCACATTACAGTCAGTATGCAGTTGATAAGTCATACTTAGTTAGGCACAAGTGATTCTAACTGTCATATTATTTGGGGCTGAGAATATTAGCGTGGCCATAATGTATACTGTGTGGGGCTGAGAATTGATGGATCCATGGCATCCCACAACAGTGAATATACTTGCATACCATTCATAAGTTAACATCTGAGGAAGAAGAAGATGCATTTACTGTACTGTCAATCAATTAATAGTGTTGAGTTTGTGAACTGGATCGATGAAAACAAGCCATGCCGAGGACATGTGTGTGTGCAGCCAAGACAGCTGAACCGGCCATTCTATACATTAGATTGGACGGCAAATGGAGATGTATAATGCAAGTACTGAAAACATATAAATCGAAGTCTGGGTTGGCTTAAATAATGACACCACTCTATCTTTACATATTCTGCCGGGCAAAAATGCCCCTTAATTAGTCCATAGTACCATATGCTACGTATGTCAAGTAACACCCCTCTCATTTCAAAACCCCGTAAAAAAAAAGATACAGTTTAGTTTACATTAGTTGCTTGTTGACTTATATCAGATTGCCAGTGTTCTATTTCTAATGTACATAATGAACGAAGAGTATATTATAAATAGATCTAGTCCGACGCTGAACCTATTAAAACCGCCGCCTTATATCCCAAATTTTTGGATGAATTGGCCCTATTTATCAAAAATCAATACATATTAATAGTTTTTTTATGAATATATTATGAACGATAATCTATGGAAATGGATTTTTTGACCAATTTTTTTTTTGAAGGTGAGATATGGACTCAATGTAGTTTTGAAAATGGTGTCGTGCCACCTCCAAACTTCTTCACCCGCTTGTATCTCTCGTGTATGGAGAAGTGTTGAGTGTAAGAATTTGTACTTCGTTTGGTAGCAACATGGTAATGTGTCGTAATTTTATTGTTTTGTAACAACGCCAATAATGTGTTGCCTTTTTGTTTGCATAGCACGAAACTACATCCTCATTTATTTGTGCAGCACGATAATACATCCTCATCATACTTATTTCAGTCAACCTTTATTCAGAAATTACCTTCACTAAATTGTAACACTCCAAAAATCTATTAAGAGCATTTGGAGATAGATTTTTCCAAATATCAACTGAGATTCCCGCCTTATATGTAGTTATGTAATATACGTATAGTAGACCCTTTCTTTTTTTTTTCTTTTTATATTACAACGACCTAATTTGATACAAGTATCTGATCCTGTACGTTGAGTGATCGAGGTGCTCACCATACTGCTTACAGTGGGATGAAAATTATTTGAAATAATACTGTTGAACGGATGAAATACAGCTTATACATCATGCGAAGACTTCGTCAAAAATAAGGTTTCACCGATACATACAAACGTGTCACGAGTGAAGGATTCGATATTTCATGGCTGTATTCGGAGGAAGTACAAACCGACATATATAGGCAATGGGAAAGCAAGCTATATATATACAAGAACCACACAAAATGCACTCAATTTGTTAATCAGAAACGAAGCAACATTATAATTAAGTGTTTGGTCACTAATCAAGATATTGTTTGGTAATGAAAACGCGTGGGAAAATCTTCGATAGTGCCCATCTTCTCATCACTCATCAACCCCATGTTGAATTACGTAAGCCAATGCCAATTTGCCAGGGTCATGCTATACGCAGTTTGTATTTTGCTTATTTTGCAGTCCAACATAAAAATACGTCTTCGATATATATGACATGGTCAATAATTATGTATATCAAACATATGCATCACATATACTACTTCTATTGCATACACTTGCAATTCAATTATATATCAGAATCATTGTATATATGATTATTTAAAAAAATACGGATTGCAAATAAGCAAAATACGGACTGCGTATAGAAGGCCTGTTTGCGAACTTGTCAATCTTCATCTTTTTTTGCTCCTTCTTAAAGCTCTTTCTTTGAACTTGTTTAATTTAACAAATGTAAACTAACTTGAACCGAAATAAAAAAAAGTGTTTGCTATATGCAGGTCCAATTTACTTCTGCAGGTTCAATGAAAGTGGGAATATACTATAATTATCCTTCACTCATTTACTAATTTTTACAAATATATTTTTAAAACGCTAACCTTGAATGCATAAACTCGTCTATGTAATGATTAAACACGTGTCCAAATTATAAATTATTTTTTCGTGAATTATAATACATATTTAAGAGAGACATTATTGTCACTTCAAATTTAATTTAGACCTGCAGAAGTAAAATAAACCTGCATTTAGAACCACCCATAAAATATTAAAAACATTATAGTAAAACCGACTTAAGCTGAATCATATCAAAGTCAAAAATTAAACTAAACTAATAACTTTTGAGATAAACTAACAAAAAATACATTCAGACTCTGTTCAATTCACTATTAAATTGAATTGAGCTGAAAAATATATAATTCTGTTGAATATGTAAGAGAATAAGTAACTAAACTAAACTGGATTGAAATGTGCTAAAAATGTTGAGAATAACATGAAGTTGACATATTCAGTGAGGGTTTAGGTAGAGTAGTTCTGAAAAGATGTACTCCAATCATAGAATTTCATTAAGTTAGTATCTTATTCGCCTTGTTCGATTTTTCCAGGAGTACTCATGTTTGATGAGACTAGTTCAGATTGATCGGGTTAGATAGAATTTAATAATCAGGTAGAATTAATTTGCATTTCTATGTGAGTTTCTCGATTATTAGATTGCACTTATTACGTGTTGAGTTTGCAATGCAAAATTCGTTTGTATCCAGAGTATAATGTTGAAAAAGATGTATCTCATTTAAATCTTATATAATTTAGTCATTTTCTGAAATTTACATAATAACACCAAAATTATTATAATTATCTATCTAATTATTTATTATTGTATTCCAACTCTCTCCCTCATGCAAGGACCAACTCACTATACACGTAAGAAGAGAGCACTCAAAAATTTGGACCCAAAAAAGTCAAGATAAAATGACAATGAAAGAAAATGATATTTACATTTTTAAATTTGGAGAAGATGGATCGAGGGGATATAATATGTATACATCTCCCCTACGTTGAATCTCCTTGAAAGGTAGACTTTTGACTTTTTCTGTATCTACACTCTCTAATTAATTAATTTTGTATTCACACTAATATGATGATAATAATTATAATAATGAAGCCAAATTTCCAGGGGTGGCTTCAGGTCCACCGGTAGTCCGGCTACAGCTGATTTCTGCCGCCGACGCTTGACCTCTGTTCATACGACTATCTACTAGTACAATTTTTTGAATCATAAATCCTTCAACATTACATGCAGGGGATGCTATATGCAGTCCGTATTTTATTTATTACACAGTCCAAAATAAAAATACGTTTTCGATATATATAATATGGTCAATACTTATGTATATCAGACATATACATCACATATACTACTTCTATTGCATACATTTGCAAATCAGTTATATATCATTATCATTGTATATATAATTATTTAATAAAAATACGGACTGCAAATAAGTAAAATACGGACTGCGTATAGAAGGCATGTTTTTCAACCATGTTTGATTGATCGAAAATCATTTATTCTCTAAGCGTGACAATAGAAAATTTGGAGGAATTATAATATAATTAGTTGTAACTCTTGTATGTTGTATGTATGCCATGAGAGTTTAATTTTAACTCTGTAAGTATAAATAACTACTCAGCATGTTAATACAGATATAAATCACTTTGAAAATTAGTTTTTCTGAGTCAAAATTTCCAGAAGTGCTCGATTAAGAAATAGCAGTTGTATCGATGGTGTTAAAACAGGGTAGCATCAAAGTCAGAATCTCAGCACTTCTTCCGTTCCAGTCGAAATTGCACATTTTTTTATGGTAATGCTACTTCATTTTTCTCCACTTATATCACCTATTTTTTTCTTAAATTTAATTTCCACCTCACAATTGTCGAGATTCCATCGTAAAATTGATTGAGTCACTAGCGGAACCAAACAAAATTTTATGGAATTGGTAAATAGGCCTATGTCTCGACGCGGAGGTTGCTCTTCATTACAAATACACCGTACTACAGCCTAAATTATAATGAATTAACCTCTCATTTTAAAATTTGGGGGTGTCGCTGCACCTCCAGCAACCCTCTAGATCCGCCCGTGTATGAAGTGATTCACCAAAATTATATACTGAACTATGACCACGTCATTTTCGATTCAAAATTCAACTTTAATTTTCTCTGCGCGTTCGACTGAGACGGAGGAAATGAGCGAGATTTTCACCCTAATATTGTTAACTCAATACCGACTTGGCTCACTTTCGTAGAAGCAGTCATATGAGTTCTTTTCCATCTCGATCAACTCAGAGTTTTTATTTTTTGGTTGGATTTGATGTTCTGGAACTTGCAATTAATGTAAGTAAGTCAAACGTAAGTAGTACGAGATTCACACGTAGATGGATTTGAAGATGGAAGCCGTTGATTAATTAATTCTTGATCAATGTAATTATGAACTTGTTTATTTTAACAACGTAATTAAGACCTTTGTTTTATTTACATAAAAACCAGAACGTTCTTGTCCCTTTAAACGCTCGAAGTACTAGGGTAGCTATTTGTCCATTTCACCATAAAATTTGCAAGTTTTCATGCTCAAATGTCTAAATCTCAAATTTATTGTTTAATTATTAAAATGATGTAAAAGTTGTTAACAAGTCTATTTTTTAAGACAATGCATTGAAATACAATGAGAAAGGTCTTGTCATTTCCAGTTTTGTTTGAACTATCAATTTATTTATACTATTAATCATTTTAAGACATCAATTTATGATTCATTTTAATTTAATCAATTAAAAATGATGGGAAGAGCATGGTAAAACATAAGGTATCTATCCATTTGAAAGAATTGATGAGAAGCACAAAAATACAAAACACAAATTGCCATAAATGGCACCTCGTGACTTCTGAAACGAATCTCCTCTTCCAGATTTTTTAAATTTAGGATCGCAAGTAAAAAAATAGGAGCACTGAAATTAAATTTGAGCCATTCCTATTTTTATAAGGAATTAGACCTTATTTAGTTCAATTTATTTACAACACAATTTAATATAATATATCACTCATCAATACTGATAAGTAAATTATAGCAATGAACGATACAACACTGCTCTAATCAATACAACAATATTTCATCATATTTCATTTTTAATCAGTATTTTTCAATTTAATCTAGCGTTGTTCAAAAAAATAAAATTAAGAAAATTATCATTTTTATAGAAACATCATTGAACATAATTTGAATGATATTAAAAATTAGTGATCTTGTAACGTATCATCCAATCCTGTGTATTTGGTGCAACTGTGTTCATTTCATCGATTTACAACTTATATAATCACTTAATATTTTTCATTACTTTTCAACAAAATATCACCGTTCTTTAACTCAACAACTGACATAACATCTCGTTCCACCTTGTGTTGTATCCCTCATTTCCTCTTAATTGTATGAATAGTTCTGACACTTATAATGTACTTCTTCCGTCTCATGATATATTTTAAAATTTGATCAAAAATATTTTTGACCATCGAATATTTTTATTTGTGTAATTATATATGATGACGAAGGGTATTTGACGTGGATATCATCTATCTATTATTGAAACTTTCTCAAAAATATGTCACGGGGTGAAAGATCAAACTCATGCTTAACCATTCTTTGTCATTTATCTATCATTAGTATTTTCAATTTCTTTTAGCAAAAGTGAAAATGATTTCGCCTTTTCATTTCGTGTTGGAGTAAATATTTTGTAAAATATAAAATTGGCTTTGTTCTTCATATCAGGCACCGACACAGAAACGCTGCATTTGTGGAACCCACGTTTGTGCAAGTGAAGTCCAAACTCTTAAGTATGATTAACTGGTCTAATTACATGTGCTTCCATCCTTAAAAAAATACTTTTAAATTTAATGAACAATTTTTTATTCTGACAAACTATTTTAAATTCATTTTAATAATCCTAAACTCCCTTGACTTCTATCATTCGATCCTTCCATGAACGTAGATGATAACAAATTTAATGAGTTGTTAGATGAATTGTACTTAATTATTTTTCTAATCTGTTATTATAAATTTATTATTTAAAAATAAATATTTTTTTAATGATTCACAGTGTTTGCCAAGGTGTTATAGTTGTGAGGTTGACTACATTTTCTTGTCCACTAAACCTATACAAAAAAATTAGTAGCATCAAATTTAGTCAAATCTTTTTTTAAACATAAGATTTTTTGATTAATTTTTAAATTTTGACAACATTTTATTTAATTCAGGTTAGTACGATTCTTTTATGAGAATATTGTTCGCGCACGATAATAAATGGAATCAACATTCATTTTAAAATTATATTAAGTTGTGAATTTTTTTTGAGTGGGTAATATCACGATTGAAATGATTTATTAGCGGAGTGATAATATTAAAACATTGACTATGAAACTCTTTATTATCTGTCGGTAATTAAAGTCACAAATAATTTTGATTTAGCATAAAATGGAAGCTGATTTAACAGCATTACATCATTAACAAGATCGATCTCCACTGTTAATAGCACCACTGGATTTGATTGAATGACCCATATAATATATGAAACGGAACTTAATTAATTTATGAGATGATTGGGAATTAGCTGTTAGCTGTTAGCTAATTGCATTAGCTGGTTGTATTAGCTGATTTGACTAGGTGATTGTATAAATGTATTTGGTAAAATTAGCTGATAGATATAGTTGTTTATGGATAAAATGACATTTATGGACATGAATATATTTTACTACTTATTCACTTATTAAATGTACATAATTTATTAATTGCTATTTTTTATTACAAATGAAACATAAGAATTATAATAAATTAATTTGAATTATTATATAATCCATTTTTTCATGAAATTCTTTTAAAACTATACATCATAAGTTTGTATTAGAGACTTTTTCAAACCTTTCTCTTATTTCATGTTGATGGATGTAAGAATTTTTTTTATTTCCGAGTAATTTTGATGAAATGTTATTGATATTATAGTGGAAAAATGAGAAAAACCAACCAATAACATTATAATAAAATCTAATGAACATAAACATCCATAATATAATCATAATAATGCAACCCAAAATACTAATTGAACAATTAGAATGATGCATAATTATTTTGAACACTTGAATTTTCATACAAAAAACCAAGTTCAACATATGTATTCTATCTTTTTGCATAATTAGTATAGAGGAGAAAGGGTAAAAAAGTATTTAATTGAGCATTTGAGTAGAAAAAACTACTTTTTTTAGCCTTTTGAAAATTAGCCTATTGAGTACAAAAAGCACTGTTTCAAACTCATTCACCGAACACTTAAAAGTGTTGTTTGACGGTCAAATCAGCACTTCTTGGTCAAATCAGCACTTTTTAACCCAAAAGACACTTTACCAAACACCTCCTATGACTTACGTTAAGTTAATCTCCGATTCAATTTATTGTAACACATTTCACCATAATACAATACTGATTAGTACAACATGACACTAATCAGCACAACACTTTCACCACAACACTTTCAGTACGTTTCAACACCTTTCGATTCCGATAACTATTGTTCAATATAGTTAAATTTTAAGATAAAAATAAATGTATATTGGCAAAAAATTAATAGCAATTTTAGAAATATTTTATTTAATGATTAAATTGTGCATTATTTAAATGAAAATTTTGAAAATAAACTAATATCGAGTGAACTTTTGATTTTTTAAAAATCATCTAATCTAGTACAATTGAATTCAGGTATGTGTACTTGAGTTTATTTCATCATATTTCAACTCATCTCATTAATTTCAACTCATTTAAGTATTTTATGTTATTCAGCACCATTCAGCAAGACCAACGCAAGATATGATCAACACAACACGACACACTGATCAGTACAATACATCACCATATAATCTAAAGTCCTATTTAGTTCAACGTATTCGATGTTGTGCTGATGAGTGATGTAATGTGCTGATGAGTATTGTGCTGTGGTGCAATAAGTTGAACTGGACATGGCCTAAATGTACGGAGCGGAGCTGAATGATGCAACAAAATACCACACTACTAATTTCTCATATACATCAAGTATTTCTTTTTGTCTGTTAAACAGAAATGATAATAATCCAAAAGAGACAAACACAATGCCCACTACGTAAAAAAAGAATAGCACTGGAGTGTGAATTTTATGCATGCCGTCCTTATCCATTCCATGCAATATAAATAAGTACAATTATTACTTTCCAAAAATAATTTATTTACACAGTAATTCTTCTTCAATAATGAAAAAGAGATAATAATTTATCCAAAAAGAAGAGAAAATAAGACGTTTATTCCTGGTTAAATTCTTTTTGTAGACTGCAAAGTTTGTTGAACAAGTGGAGCCACTCCGACCCCGTCGCAATAATCCTTCTGATTTCAATATGATTTTTAAATTTTGAAATATATTCACTTAAATTTTGAAAATTTTAAAATTAACTAATTAATATTATCACTTTTACACCTGATTTTCAAACTGATACAATGGATAGAGATAATAATAAACATATTTGAATATATAAAAATATTACGACTTTAATTTCATAATTGGGATAAGTTGTTTTCATTCATCCGTAATGGAATACGACTTTGCAATATCTTTGCAATTCTTTAACAAAAAGAAATTGTTGCACGACTTTTGTATTATTGCACATTTTGGTGCAATGAATTTATTCTGGCTACTTTATTTATTGTTGTTTTTATATAAAAAACCATTTATTCCGGAGTGAAATAAATTAATCGAGATCCACAGAATCTCCCTTACCAAAATTTACCAAACAAATTCCTTGTATTCGTTCAACCATCACATCCACCAAACACATATTTTTGTTTTTATGATTCTATTTTGCATCAATGCTGAGAACACATCATATATTCATCAACATTGATGCATAACACTTCATTATAATACACTTTATTTTTGAAATTTGTTTATGATACCGGAAATAGTAGTAGCAATCACAGTATCATTGACATCAAATTTAACTAGTCTATTACACAAATAAATAAATTAAATATTAATCAGATTAATATCATTTGTGCAATCACATATTTAACCAATATTGCTGTAATACAGCACCAATATTAATTTGCGAAAACCGCCAAAACCGCTTGACAAAGATTAAACTTTCGTCCATAGATCACTACTCCAAGCAGGGTCTGCTACGACCGTCTTGATTCAAAGCAAGACTATATTTTTGAGTTTATTTTATCATTTTTGAACTCATTTCATCAGTTATTTAATTACATAATCTCTTAATAATATTCAGTATTTTTAACAAATATCAATATTTTTCGATCATCACGAGTTCACGACACATCATGATCTAACACAGTTTAATTCAAACAATACACTATTATCTGAATTTGTTTCAAAGTTAGATCTTGTAATGGAATAGTAAGAGTATTATTAATTACAAATTTACAATAAAACCTTTCTCTAATCATATGAACAAATAGCTGCCGCTCGTTGCAAGTCAAATAGACAGGTCACATGGACTTGGGTTTCCCAATTAATCATACTAATTAATATACTTAATTAATTGCGATGATTAATTCTCATCGATCTGCTCCCCCAATGGCATCTTGAATTTACAATAATAAACCGATTCTTGTACTTTTGCAAATTTTAATGTTTTTCAGAACGAGTTTCTGAAAAGATTTACCCTGAAAAAGAGATGATAACACATGACAATTAAATATATGTTCAACTAGAAAAGAATCTCAAAATTATTTTATGTTTTGGGTTAATAGTTTGAGAATAAAAAAATTTCTAGTGACGAGACCTGCATCAACTGGTGTATAAAGTATAGGTGGTGAATTGCGTCTGTTCATCAAGTGTGCGCCTCACTACACTCAAGACGAGTGCGAGGATCGGTCACTCGACATACAGATTAGTAAAGTAAGACTAAATTAGGATAATTATAGAATTTTTGTACTCGATTAGGTCGATAATAGGGTAAGATTTATATTAAAGAACTTTTCTTATATACTATTTTACAATAATATGTAACAACTAACAACCTTTTGTAGAAAGAAAATATGCAAAATGAGAAAAAGAAAAGAGGTGTCATAACTCCAATCCAATTAGTGACAAGGAGAAACGGGTCACAGTTAACATCATGAGTTTGGTGATTAAATACACATGTTTTGTTTTCCAACCATATCACAAGTTCAATAACTCAGTTTATATTCACTCGTTTTATTTTATAATAATTTTATATTCTACAGTTAAATAAATATATCATATGAAATATATGAGAAACTATTTTGTACCATGTTGTTAAAGTTGTAATTTTTATTACTATATTTACATATACAAACTAAAAATAGAGAAAAGATAAGTAGTAGTGCAGTTCTCACAATTCAAATAATTTGAAAGTGACAATAAAAGATAAGGGGTTAGAATGTTCAAAAATCCCAAGTTAGTTAAAGAAGATAAAAAAACCTGGCCTGGAATAGTAATATAATCTCAGTAAATCTAATGAAAGTAGTAAGAAAGTCCCAATCTGCATCTATAAATAATAATAAAAAAGTGTAGCACTAGTCTAGGAGTCATAAAAGAGAGAGAGCTCCAAAGAAGTTGATGTCTTCACGAGCTTAGCTTAAAGCAGGAGAGGCAGAGCTATGGGGTATTGATGTTATTGTAGACTTGTGACTTCTGAATTGGGATCCCTCTGCCATAGCCATTTCTACTCACTACTATTCCCCCTTCCCCAATATCTCTCTATAACCCGCGTTTTCATTCACAACCGACCTCCCCTCTGCAACCTGCCTCATTCTGACATTCACACTTCAAAGCTGGTTAGAGCTGACTGTCTGTTTGTTTCTGTGTTTCTGAACTGGAATGGTGGTTTGAGGTGAGCTCATTAAAGAAGAAGAAGAAGAAGGAGAAGAAGAAGAAGAGGAGGAGGAAATTCTCCATTTGGGGAATTTTGAAATCCCATTTATTGCAGGAGAAAGGTACTGAATTTTCTGCATTTGTGGTGTTTTTCTTCTTATTTTGCTTTCTATCTGAATTGGGATTTGGTTGGTTTTTGGAAAAGATTGCATCTTTGTAGAATGGATGCAATAGGGATTTCTGGGTATTGATGATTTATGTTTTTTTACTGTGCTGAAGTTCACCATAACTCAAACCTGTTTTCTGTTCTTGCTTGTTTGCTAAGTCAAGATCTCGTTGATGCTAAAGTATGTGCTTTAGATCTTGTCTAGCCATATCCATGTTCTGTTCCATTAAATATGATGGGATAATTTTGTGGAAAGTTACCTTTTTGTGTGTTTTTCTTGGAATGGCTTAGTAGCTGGGATTTGATTTTCAGGTAGGAGAAATGTCAAGGCCACTCCACCGGGGTGTATCGGGTGGGGGGCGGTCTCCGGTGCACAATGATGATCTGTGGAATGACTCTCAGATGAAAGATAAAACTGAGAAGGAAGATATTGATCGAAAAAGTACAAATGGTGATCCTAGCTTTCTATCAATTAGGAATCCCATCCGCCTTCTTTTCCCAGATAATTTATCTTCTAAACAAAATTTGATAGAGAATGGATTTGCCTCGGATCCTTTGAATGCTGGAACACTCAGAAATAGGCATAAGCTTACTTTGTTATTGATCAGGTTGAGCTTGGTAGTTATAGTGATTCTTGCTCTTACTGGATCCTTATGGTGGACGTTATCTATAACAACCACCTCTAGGCGTCAGATATATCGGGGATACCGAAGGCTCCAGCAAGAGGTAGTATCCGACTTGGTGGACATTGGAAAGATCTCTCTTGGTTCCACAAGATTGAAGGAGATGGAGTACTGTTCTCCTGAGTCTGAAAATTATGTTCCTTGTTTCAATGTGTCAGAAAATCTTGCTCTAGGTATGTCCAAGGGTGAAGAGTATAATCGACATTGTGGACCAGGTTCAAGGCAAAGTTGTTTGGTTCAGTCACCTGTCAATTATAAGATCCCTCTTCGGTGGCCTTGGGGCCGGGACCTTATATGGGTGGCAAACATTAATATTACTGCTGAGGAGGTTCGATCTTCGGGAAGCTTGACAAAAAGGTGGCTTAAAGTTCTGCCTTTTACCTCAAATTATCAATGCTTGTATACTTATAGCTTCTCAGATTGATTTTGATTTATTCCTTATGCTTCATAATATGTCTTCAGGATGATGATGTATGATGAAGATCAAATATCATTCCGTTCAGCATCTCCTGGTTATGATGACATGGAGGATTATGCTCATCAAATTGCAGAAATGATCGGCCTTAGGAACGAGTCCAACTTTATTCAGTCTGGAGTAAGTATATGTTGCTTAACTGAGTAGATCCATTTCATAGCATTTTGTTTGTCTACAGTTTTCACCTTCTTGCACTTCGTTTAAAAGTGATTAGTTTTGTGATCGGATTGCAATTAAAGATTACAAGGAGATGATTTCAAGAACTTGCAATGTACCATCCTCATTAGTTTCGTTTGTGTCCTTTGTTAATGTTATATCCTGATCATTAGTTGTTTGTGTATCGAACTGATTGCTATGTTCTTGTTACAAAACCCTGTCATTGCACATGTTCACTGTATTTCTTGAATTCCCGTTCATGCAGTTACTTTGCTTAAATTCCTATTGTGCTTTGAATTCTTCGCTTTTGGATCTGTTTATCCTTTCGATATTGACATATATCTGTTCTTTTAGGTTCGAACTATACTGGACATAGGTTGTGGCTATGGTAATCTCGGGGCACACCTTTTTTTAAGTGAGTTGTTAACAATGTGTGTTGCAAACTATGAGGCTTCTGGAAGTCAAGTTCAGCTAACACTGGAAAGGGGTCTTCCCGCAATGATTGGTTCATTTACTTCTAAACAGTTACCATATCCATCTCTTTCTTTCGACATGATACACTGTGCAGAGTGTGGCATTGATTGGGATCAGAAAGGTAGGCTATGATCTCCAAACATTATTCGTTTTCTGTCAGGCATTTTCGGTCACTCTGAAATTTCTCTTACTACCAGATATTCTATGTTACAGATGGTGTTCTTTTAACTGAAGCTGATAGGGTATTAAGGCCTGGTGGATATTTTGTTTGGACTTCGCAATTGACGAGTTCTCAACAATATCTTCGCAAGAAAGAAAATCAGAAAGAATGGAACTTTATGCATAGTTTTGCTAAAAGCCTATGTTGGAATATGTTGTCTCAGCAAGTTGACACAGTTGTGTGGAAAAAGACTGATAAAAAGAGCTGTTATGCTGCCAGGTAAGGCGATTATGGAGATTGCTTTTCTTTTTCTTTTTCCTTCTCTTTTTCTTTCTCCAGATTGCGATTATGAAGATCACTAATGATTGTAGTCCCCGATTTTTGTTATTTCCAGAAAATCTGGTCCTTCTCTGTGCAATCGAGGACATGATATCGAATCCCCATATTATAGACCACTTGAGGGATGTATTGGAGGAACTCAAAGTCAACGATGGGTTTCAGTTGAAGAAAGGAAAAAGTGGCCAGCAAGGGCAGGATTAAACTCGAAAGAACTTGCAATTCATGGTAAGTGTATATTCACTGAAAGAACTTCACATTGGAGCTGATTTAAGTGACCATTGACGAGATTAATAGTGTTTCAAAATGTTCTATTTCATGACATTTATCATCTCTTGTTGGCTATACCAGGTTTGAATTCGGATGATTTTGCCGATGACTCCCAGACTTGGCAATCAGCAGTTCAAAATTATTGGTCATTGCTCTCCCCGCTAATATTTTCTGATCATCCAAAGAGACCTGGGGACGAGGACCCTTCTCCTCCTTTTAACATGTTCAGAAATGTGTTGGACATGAATGCAAATTTTGGTGGATTCAACATGGCGTTATTAGGGTCCAGAAAATCCGTATGGGTCATGAATGTTATTCCAACAACTGCAAACAACCACCTTCCTTTGATTCTTGACAGAGGACTTCTCGGTGTTCAGCATGATTGGTAATTTTTCTGAGTTTCTATTCTTTGAGAACTCAATAGGTTCAGTTAATAAGATTAACATGACATGCAAAATTTTATTACGCATGACATGAAATAAATACTGTGGTGGCTATCTCGAAAAATACACCAATATTTTGCCGATGCCATCTTTGATTTTTTGAATTAGGAATTGGAATTCGACTTTTATGGCACTAGAAACCTTGAGTTTTCATTTGAACTTGTGGCTAAAAATACGTATCCAGCTTCTAGCAACATACTATTATTTATTCCTAAATGGTGTTTTTGTCTAGGTGTGAAGCATTTCCAACATACCCGAGAACCTATGACCTGGTGCATGGAAAGGGAATTCTGTCCCTTGAATTCGGTGAGAAACAAAGGTGTGAAATGATCGATATGTTCACTGAGATAGACCGTATACTTCGCCCAGAGGTACATCTCTCTTTCAAAATTCATGTGTTTTAATTATTTCTGATGAATTCTTATCGGTTGTTTGGGTCTTGGTACCTCATTTTTGTATATGTTTCCATCTTTTTAAAAACTTGCAAATAGAATACAGAATGGTGATTATACGCCCCTTTTAATTACCTTCTCCCAATTTTAGGGGTGGATAATAATAAGAGACACAGCCTCTCTTGTTGATTCTGCCAGAGCTCTCACGACTCGTTTGAGATGGGATGCGCGAGTAGTTGAGATTGAAAATAACAGCGACGAGAAGCTCTTAATCTGCCAGAAACCTTTCATGAAGAGGCAAGCTATCTAAGTTTACCACTGAGGTGATTATATATTCTACATTTATAAAGAAACCCGTCAATAGTTCCCCAGAATCGGTGGAATTGAAAGTTTTGAATAGAAAGAAGCGGGAACCAAATTCGTTCTTGCTTAGAGGAGGAGCCCGAGATCCAAAATCCTATGGAGCCTAAGGCATACATAGGGCCATGTAATTACACAGAAGGACCAAAGCTTATTCAGAGAAGTTAATAGGGATGGTATACTCAAAAAACATGATGGATTATATTGTGAAGTTATTGCAGAATAAGCAAAAGAAAAAAGCACAAGTAATGGTATTTTTTTTGGCTGTTGTATAGTAGCAAGTTTAGCCAGGCTCTAGTGACTCAACATTCTTAATTTAAAAACATGTTATACTTTCACCTTTCTTTACATTTACATATTGATTCATTCAAGTTGTTCTACCTCTCATTTTGCTGTGAACTTCCATATCATCTTCAAAATCCGACGCCAACACGAATCTTTGAAGAATAAGTACGGGTTGACACTTGAAAGCGCAAATCCGAAAATCAAACTCTATCCAGAAATAGTTGAACCTTTCTGACGATTGTTATTTACTCATTTGACACATAAAAATAATTCTACAGAGGCAGTTCGTCCTCTGTTAATTAGTAAGAATTGGATTAGCCAAAAACGTTTCTGGCTGCTACTATTATTTTTTTTGTTCTTCATAATTCTAGTTGTAGTAGTGGTTATCAGAATTGCAGAGAAAATATTATTGCAAGGGTTGATTTTTCATTAACTCAAAACTCCTATTTATATACAAGGATGTTCATAACTCTATTATGGGAAGTCCTGTTGTATTACTATTAGGATATCCTTGTATATAAATAGGAGTATTGAGTTAATGAAAAATCAACCCTTACAGAAATCATTTCTCTACAATTCTTATATGGTATCAGCTTAGCCTTTTTCGATCTTCGATTTCCCTATGGCTACTCAAAGCTCATCTTCTTCCGCTTCTTCCCAACTCTTGTTGGCCGCATCTGGAGGCACCGTCACCTCCACCGCCCTCCACTTTCCTACACTTGCTATTCGCCTTAACCACACCAACTACTCACTGTGGAAGGGCACTGTTCGTTCAGCTCTTGAAACCTATGAGCTTGACGATCATCTTATTCCTAACAATGCTCCGCCCAAGACCATTGCAGCGGCTGCGGGCTCATTTTCTTCTACTTCGGCTTCGGCTGAACCAACGGCGAATCCAGCCTACAAACCCTGGAAGCGCAATGACAATCTTGTTCTTTTGTGGATTCGCACAACGCTCATTGTTCCGTTGCTAGGCCATGTTGCACGCGCTTAGGGGTGTTCATAATCGGGTACCCGCACTTTCGCTGACTACAGTGCTTTCAAGTCAGCGCCTAAGCCAAATAGAACATATGAGACAAAATCGTCATCAGAAATAGCTGAAAGACACTCCGCCAGAGAATCAGAGATGGTGCGTTTCTTCTCGACATATTCCATGATGGACATGGAACCCTTGGTGAGAGACTGGAGTTGCTACTTAAGATGATTCTGACGAGCACGTGTCTGGGATTGAAACATCTGAGCAAGCATAGTCCACACTTCAGCAGCGGTGGTGGCGCGTGCAACATGGCCTAGCAACGGAAAAGTGAGAATTGTGCGAATCCACATAAGAACAAGGTTGTCATTGCGCTTCCAGGGTTTGTAGGCTGGATTAGCCGTTGGTTCAGCCGAAGCCGAAGTAGAAGAAAATGAGCCTGCAGCCGCTGCAATGGTCTTGGTCGGAGCATTGTTAGGAATAAGATGATCGTCAAGCTCATAGGGTTCAAGAGCTGAACGAACAGTGCCCTTCCACAGTGAGTAGTTGGTGTGGTCAAGGCGAATAGCAAGTGTAGGAAAGTGGAGGGTGATGGCGGTGACGGTGCCTCCAGATGCGGCCAAGAAGAGTTGGGAAGAAGTGGAAGAAGATGAGCTTTTAGTAGGCATAGGGAAGATCGAGGATCGAAAAAGGCTAAGCTGATACCATATAAGAATTGCAGAGAAATGATTTCTGCAAAGGTTGATTTTTCATTAACTCAATACTCCTATTTATATATAAGGATATCCTAATAGTAATACAACAGGACTTCCCATGATAGAGGGAAATCAAATATTTTATGACTAAAACAAAATATACTACAACTCATATACAATCATTAATAATCAATAATGATCAATTATTATTCACTAATAGTGGTTAACATGTTACCGAAATTAAAACGCATTGTATTGGTTAATATTTCGAAATTTCCATGTAATAAATTTACATACTTAGATGTAGAATATATATGTATTAATTATTTTTATAGAATTTTTCTGTAATGTGTACCTAGCTTTGGATGAGAACTCATAAATAATCCTCTGGTTTTAAGATTTTTGCAGAAATGCAAAATATATATATATTTGCAGTTAATAAATATAAAATCTAATCTAAAGCTTTCAACATCCGACCTTAGCTCAGTTGGTAGAGCGGAGGACTGTAGTGTTCAGTAGTAATCCTTAGGTCGCTGGTTCGAATCCGGCAGGTCGGATTTTTGCCCTTTTTGTCTTTTTTTTTTTGTTTTTTTTTTCTGTTCCTCCTCCTAAAACCCGTATACAAGCCTTTCTCTTTCCCCACCGCCTCTATCAATCGCGCGCCACCGGCTGCAACCATGTTCCTCTGGCGGCGCCTCCTCTCCGCCGCCGCGAAATCCACGCACACACACGCACTCCCACCGAACTCCCAAACCTTCCCCGTCGCCCATTTCTCGACCTCATTTCTGGTCACCAAAACCCCCAAAAAGTTCCGCAAGAAGCGACAGAAGCCGGAAAGCCCCCGGTCCAAGCTGGTCCAAACGCCGCCCAACCTCATCCACCACTTCGAGGAACTCCTCCGCCGCGACGCCCGCTTCCGATTCCTCTGCAAAACCAAGGACCACCTCCTCAAGCAGCCCCACCGCGTGCTCCAGCTCGCCGACGCCGGGAAGCTCCACCAGCAGCTGGGCTTCCCCCGCGGCCGCAAAGTCGTCAAGTTCCTCCAACGCCACCCGCTCATCTTCTCCGTCTACCGCCACGACGACGATAAGATGTGGCTGGGGTTCACCGACTTCGCCGAGAAATTAATCCAGGAAGAAAACCGAATCATGGATGAAACGGAGTCTCACAGAGTGGAGGTCATCAGGAAACTGTTAATGATGTCGGTGGATAAACGGATCCCTCTGAGCAAAATCTACCACAACAGGCACCTGTTCGGAATCAGGGACGATCTCAGGGACTGGGTGTGCAATTTCCCAGAGTACTTCAAGGTGGTTGTAGAAGACGACGGGAAGAGAATCCTCGAGCTGGTAAAGTGGGACCCGTCTCTAGCAGTAAGCAGCCTGGAGAAGAAGTTCATGGTTGATGAAGACAGTGTGAAGAAGGCCTTCAAGTTTGGAGTCAAACATGGAAGGGAGCTCGGCCTGAATGAGCGCGATGAGCGGAAGCTCAACCTGCTCATGACACTGCCGCTGGTTTCGCCGTATTCTGATGGTACGAGGTTTGATCTGTGGACGGTGGAGGCCGAGAAGTACAGGGTTGGGGTGATCCATGAGTTCTTGAGCCTGACATTGGAGAAGAGGGCTTATATTCACAACATTGTCGAGTTTAAGGACGAGTTTTGCCTCACCAAGCATACTTATTCGATGCTGCTGAAGCAGCCTAGGAGCTTTTATCTTGCCGGAACTGAGATGAACTGGTGCGTGTTCTTGAAGGATGGATATGGAGATGACGGTGTTCTGGTCGATAAGGATCCTCAGGTCGCGTTCAATGAGAAGCTGTATCGGTATGCAGAAATGGAAGAATCGGGATCTAATGAACTAAGCAGGTTTTGTAGTTCTAATATGCATTCAGAATGAGAATTGCAGAAACTAGTTTGTTTTTTTCTGTAGCATTCGGCGCTTATTTCATAATAATGTGTATTGAGATCTTGAAAGTAAAACATGATATACAACGACTACAAATATCAAACCATAAAGCAAAAAACCCATCCACATATATGTGAAGTTTAGCGATAATATGTGAAAGACGCGACAATTTCTAGGTCACTTGGCCTTTGAAGAAGGAACTCGGCTTTTTGACCGATGTCTACTACTCTTATGAGCAACACTTGGACTACTGACCTTCCTTGCCGCTCTCCTATGAGAGCTTCCGCTGCCACTTCCAAGTGCAACTTTAGCGATGGCTTCTTTCCCGACCTCACGTGCCTTTTGAGGATTCACCGGCTGCTTATTGAGGAAAGCGAGCTTTGGTACAATACCACACATTGTCTTCCTCAACTGTTCATCGCCAATGGTGCTCTGGATAGGGTTCCCCAGCAGGTTTAAGGCTAATAGAGAGTCGTAGTTTGCCACAAGCTGGCCGAGTGCTTTTGTGGTGGTTATCCTGTTGAAGCTCAGGTCAAGGACGTTGAGTTTCAGGAGGCGGTGAAGTCCCTCCACATCGCTTATCTTGTTTCCAGCAAGATAGAGCTCCTTGATCAATATACAGTTTGACAAACCTGAAAGTACAGAATATTTCAAAAACCCGATGTTAGATGAAATTCAGATATATTTAGTTTTATACATTTAAATCAGTTAAGTTTATAAAAGGCCTTTTTACTGTTTCAAAATATGTATTCAATCACTTATTACACAAATCGTTGCACAAAATCATAATATTATGTCATATAGATGAAGGCTTGCTAGAAAAAAACAGACTTGCCTTGCCCGATTCGGGTGATCCGGTTATAGCTCAGGTCAAGGACTCTCAATCTGGTTAATTCACGAAGGCCCTCAATCGAGCTGATCTTGTTCTTGGATAAGTTGAGAGAGTGGAGACCTTTGGGCAGTGATCCTGGAGTTATATGACCTGCATATAGAAGGCATAAGCTGAGAACATAAAAATGGATATCATCTAACACTATATGAACTTGATTCGCTAACCATTACCTATTAAGTTGCCAGACAAGTTGACGGATTTCAGACCAAAGAAGGTTGAGAGATGGGGAACAACTTTCAGCGCCATTCCCACTATATGAGCAACAGTTGAAGAAGAGTTCAGAGATTGAATGACACCATTTGCATGAGAAATCTCATCAGGAATGAAGTGTGATGGAGTTCTCAACGCTGCTGTAGGCGAAGCCACATTGCCATCATTCTGATCATCTTTCTCAACCTCGAAAGGAGGTTGAACAGAAAGTTTTTTAACCCAATCTTCAACTCTTGACATTTTTGTGGACGAAGATTCGCCAGGAAAAATAAACAGCTGATTCTCAGGAATCTTAGGGCTTGTTGTTGAAGATTCCCCGGGAAAAGCAACCCACTGATTCTGAGGCCACCAGCCAGAGGCTCCTCCATCGAAGCCACCCCAATTCTGGGGGTCATGTTCAGTGAATGAATTAGGCGATCCATCTTTGTTCAACTGATGATCAAGATTGCCTCTTGGTTCAAGGGTGTCCGATGAGTACCCTCCCTGCTGGTTAAGGGCAGGTTTCTTAAAGGTCAAGAGCCTTTGGGACACCCTTCCTACTTCAAGATGGTTGTGGAGATTCCTATGGCTCCAGAGGAAGAGCTTCCACCATAACTTCCTACTTCTCGAGGGAAGAATCTGACTCGATGAATGCTTCCTGAGAATAACTTTGTCAGCACTACAATGGGAAAGTGGACTTCCAGGATAATCAGGAACAACTTCATCATTGAACTTCTCTGCAAAATTCTGCAGCTGTTCATAAGATTGGGTCTTTTTTATAGTCATCTCCATGTGGACATTCATCCTTCCTAAATCGGAACAAGAGCGCGAAAGCTTGGGGGAATCCCAATCATGAGCTTTACCGATCCCTGGATCACTTAAATGTCCATCATTCACCGTTTCCTTCTCACTCAAATCGGCTTTGGAGGTGTTGGAGAGGGAAAGATTCATCTCTTTCCTGAATGGCATGGCATACACTTCTTCTTTTGCTTGCAGATCAAAATCAGAGTTTTCTCGTTTGATGGACTGGGACAAACTTTCATCATGCTCGTCTCCGCCTTCATAAGCCACCTCTTCGACTGGACTCTCATGACTCATAACTTTTCCCTTAGAAGCTCCGGAAATGGGAAATGGTACAAAGGAGGTCGATCTAATCTCTTTGTGCTCCAAAACAGGCAGGCTTTTAGTTATCTTCTCATGGTCAGAGGTATTAGATGATATCTTGGCTCCCTAAGACCACAAATCATAACAGAACGAAGAGTCAGAAACAAGTTCAACAGTTTCCACTTAAACCACTAATAAAAGAACTACAAGCCTACAACTTAGAGAAATGAGCAAGCTTAAAGATTTTACCTTCACAGAAACTAAAACAAACGAAAGAATGGTTTTTTAGATGGTAATGATTCTAATCTTAACAATAACAAACAACAGAATTGAATAAGCGATCAAGGTTAACAATTCTCACCTTAACCTTCTTAGTATTCTTCATCCCAACAAGGCCACAGAGCAAACCGCACTTCTCCATCACCCCGACAATCAATATCTATCTTTCAAAATTTGAAGAACATCCAAAAGAAAGAAGTAAATATGTACTAAGTTTCTTCTCTACAAGCACTTTGAAGACAACACCAGAGAGAAGAAGTCACATCTTGAAAACAATCATCAAACCAAAGCGGATGCAATCAAGATCATTTGCAGGTTTCAAAATCCAGATTGGTCAATCTTAGCCATAATCAATGGGGAGACGCCAAAGCAGCGAAAGGGTCCAATCTTTGGAAACCAAATAGAAACAAACGTATCCAAGGTTTAAAGACTCGATCCCCGATTTTGTTGCTTCAGCCCTATCCCATTCCAATGAGCTATAGAAGCTCAATTCAGGGAAGGCCAGAATGCTGAAATCTGCAGAGCTTCTTCCAAGAAGCCTCACAAACACCAACCCTGCAAATGCAACCAATCAAACATCAACAAACCATCTACAAAAAGTTCAAATTTTTATAAAACAAATGGTAAAAAAAACCAAAATTCATCATAGAAACACATCAAAATAACTAAATGGGATATATCCCACCTCAGCATATACAGGAAGTTCATAAATTCAATCAGAAACTGGACAAAGGGCTCAAAATTTGGAAGGACCTAGAACAGAACAAAAAAAATCAATGTAATCATCAAATACATCAAGTTCATAAACTACAATCCCAGAAAGCAACCAAGGAACAGCACAAAAACCGAAAGAATAAAGGAATAAAAGAACTACATGGACAATCTGTATTCTCTAGTCAACATATACAACGATCATAAACAAAAGATGACACAATTTCACAAAAAGGGAATAACTTTTAGGCACAGAGAGATTGAAAAAGTTTACCCTCTGAAGAAAAAGGGGTTTTCACCTCAAAGATGAAAACTTTGGAGCAGGGATGAGGACAGTTTTAAAGGGCTGGATTCATTTCCGGAAAAAGGCCACAATTTGAAGGTCTAGAAATTCAGAGAGAAAACGAAAGGGGGATTATTGTTTATAATAGTTCAATCGTAAATTCTCTAGAAAATACAGAATGGGGTGGAATTGGATGACAGCACACACGGAACAAACACGGAGTACTCAAACATCACGGTTCATAATTCACCAGCAGAGTGCCAGCATAATATTATAAATATAATCTATATTTATAATATTTGCTGATTTGCAAAATAAGATTACTCTAGTACTATGAGTGTTGATAATCTATATCAGGTAGTTGCATGCAGATGCCATTGTGATAATAAATGTGCTAAACAAAGACTAATGATATTGAGAGTTTTTGACTGGGATGTTTGGGAGGAGAGGAATCACACATGTTTACAAGTTAAGTTAGGCATGGAAATTAAAATATCCAGCCATATTGGAGCATTTTACAGAGTGAATTTCCATTATATTCTTTAACTTTATCTTTATTCTGAAACTTACTACATTTGTCTCACCCAAATCATTACAGTTGATTTTTCACACTATCCAACACACAATTTTGACCAACCATATCTTTATTTACTTATATTATCGAAAAATAAAAATATGATATTTGAATACTCTATGTTGCGATTAATCTAACGATACCAAATATGATAATGTTCATGATTATATATTTATTTAAATAAACGGTCAAAGTTTAAAAGCAAATAGTGTCAAAAAGTCAGAGTGCATATTAGAATGAGACGGAGGGAGTGTGTATATTTACCTTCTACAACAAGAAATCAATCAAACCAACTAAATTGAGTTAAAAAAAGATTAATGGACTTTTATCAAAACTAGAATAGACTTAGGCCCTGTCCAGTTCAACTTATTGCACCACATTTCAGAACAGCACAACACTAATCAGCACAGCACAACACCTATTCAGCTCAACACATTTAAGCTCTAAATGGACATTATTTTTATGTTTTGTAAAAATAATATTGATTAAGTAAACTTTTTAGTTGTTAAGTAATAAACATTGTGTTTTTTCTTCAACTCAAATGAACGTTATTCAACACTTTCAACATAATTCAGCACAAGATCAGCACAGCACAGCACTGATCAGCACAGCTCAGCACTCATCAGCACAGCACAGCACACATCAGCACAGTACAACACCAAATAAGTTGAACTGGACAGGGCCTTAGTGAACTTAGACAAAATTGAACTAAATTTAATCAAATTTAAACTGAAATTTTAGCTACAAAATAGGGGTATAAAAGTGACTTTAATTCATCAATCATATTACATAAATATAAGTTAATTATTGAGTTGATCTCATGTGTGGCAGTCTCTCATATGAAGCAGGGCCTCACAAATACCCATAAAATACATGTTTTTTGTTAGGCAAAACATATTTCTACAACATTCGGGGCCAAACTAAAAATAGAATAATTTCAAAAGTTTTGTAAGGAGTGCTATGCTATTTTATATCATATTTCATCAATGAGACCATTTCAAATAAGACTTCGTCTTAAATATTTACCGATATTTTTTAAAATTATATAAAAATTACACCCACTTTCAAATTATAAAAATTATACCGCCCAAACTAGTTTTAATAAACATTTTCATCAAAAAGAAACTGTTGTTGAACTAAAAAGTATTCAAATATATTTTCAAGAACAATTAATTAATTAGATGATTTTGATTTTTTTTAAATTACTCTTTCTATCTAATTGTATTTGCACATTGTTTTTTTCATCGTTCTTAGATATATGTTTCGAAGTTTTGATGAAACCGTCCTACTATAAGTTTATACTATTATCAATAATTTCTCATATGTTTTGTCATGATAATTATGTGTTTATAACTTTTGTTTCTTTTATTTTTGTTTTCTGTTAAATGGTGTGTAATGTGTGTAATTGAGGTTGATTAAATATTTGTCGGAAGTTTTATTCGCCAACATTAGTTTATCTGTTAAACTGTATTTGGTTTCGAATCGATTCTTAGTGGTATCGGCAAAGGAGATTTCCGAGTCAGTGTAGTTTAAATACTTATTTTTGGTGATTCTGTAACCCGCGCTAGTACGGCAAGGAGAAATCCAAATTAGACTAGTTCAAATATTTATTTCTAGTGGGTCCATACATTGATTTGTAGGTCGAACGGGCTGGATAATCGCTGCTTATTAGTTATTAGGGAAAACAACCTGTAAAATCTCGTATTGCCTCCGAGGAGAGATGTAAATAACGTCTAATGAGATTGACTGAGATGTGTTCACAGATTAATCTTTGATTTGTCAACTTTTACCGTGTTAGATAATCTTTTATAATATTTTAATAAATCTCATATTACCTCCGAGTAGAGGTAAACAACGTTAAATGAGATAATTAGGGAAGTGATTACAACATTAGAGCGTTTGAAACTAATATTTATCATATTGTGTACCAATGATTTTTCACCCTATATCTGATATAGCCCACTATTTGGATTGTGTGTTCTTGATACAAGGGGAAGTACATTAATGTAATGAAATTACATGTAATCTTACAAATTGTCTCATATTTAGGAGTATTGAGTTTCATGATATGTATGTTAATTGTTTTCGGTTGTGAAGAGTCATAAATAGCCTTCTTATTACAAGAAGCGGTGCCGGTCTTAGGAATTATGAGGTCTAAAGTAAAATTTAAAAAATTGAAGCCCTTAAATTTTAAATATGTATATTATTATATTATTTTAAAATATTATCACATTTATTTATGTACATTATTTGTTTGTAAGCTAAAAAATATGTTAATATATCATATCTCCAAATTAAAATATTTAAATTCAGAACTAATATCAATAAGAATAGCATAAATACAAAGTATCCATATTTTTACCGTATAACATTCCAAAAAAAGACGCCCCAGTTTTAAAAGAAAAAATGGGATCTCACACAAGCAGGTAACCTGCGTACGTGCCCGTCCGGGTAGGACAAAATGACTCAAACACTTGAACTATTATACATACATACTTATAATATTTAAATATATTTTTATTAAAACAAATAATAAAATTATCGTAATAAGAGTCTAATATTTTAGGTCCACTACAGTATAATATCGGATCCATTTACCCTTGGTGGAGGTTCATGCATCCAAATCAAATTGTTCCCGTTTAATTTTGTACATTTCCATAACCATTGGCCTTTGTAATTTCTTCCATTTTCGAAATGGAAAATATATATATATTGTGAATCAAAATCTTTATAACATCAATAGAATTATGCATGAATGATGAATTGCTTGCAATGGCTGTCCTTTCCGAATTCAAAGAGAATAAAACATAAGCAAAACAAAACAATTCTATAATATATTTTTGCTTTCTCTTTCAAATCGAGAAACGAATCTTTGGATCAGAGGGGTACGTGTACGGTCGTGATTTGGCCGTTGTGTCCTATCTCGTTTCTTCGCCACAGGATAAATCGCAGTAGAAACTCAAATCCTAATTTTCTTCTTCGATGGTGGACCGTACGACGTACCATTTAGATCCGTACAGGTGGGATCCAGCCGCCGCCATGACATCATATTTTTGGAACTCAATTGTCAATCAACTTTCATTCCGTATAGTAATTCATTGAAATTAATTCACTCTTGTCAGTTGAAATATGTTGGAATATTTTAGATAATCTGGTAATTTCAAATTTAACTTTCATTATTGTTTATCTATCATTATTTAATATCTCAACCGTTTGTATTTATCATGTGAAAATTCTTAATTATGATTAGGCCCAACTCTGAAATATATTGGAATTCAATTTCTGAAAATTAGACCCACAGTTTTAGCCCAATTCGTCCATAATTTCCGGTCCAAGAGATCTAACTTTGATCATCAATATCTCACTCACTGTTGATCCGGTTTGAGTGTTTAATAGTCAAATTTTTTGAACTCACGGAGGAGAATCCAAAACCACCCATAACTGAATCCAAATTATATTGAAAGCCGCTCAAATAGAGATCAAAAGTTGAAAACAAAAACTCAACTCAAAAAATCCATTTCCCAGCGCAAACAATCATACAAGTCGAGAAAAACTACTTGTTGTATATTTAAAATAGGTTTAATTACTAATTTGAGTCTAGAACTTATAGAATTAGATTATTGACCTATTATAAATCCGATTTACACATGTATTTCTTAATTTCTTATGGGGTATATGCTTAAATTGTCTAAGAGGTCGTTTGGTATGAGGTGAAATATGTAGGAAAAATAAAATCACATGAATATGATTTTGGTTGGGTTTTTTTGGTTGGAAGAAAATAAGAAACATGTGCGAATATGAAATTCCTAGGAATTTGAAACTCCCACACAACATGAGAACTTTCTTACCTAATTAACATTCATTCATTTGAACCAGACAATTTTTCCTAAATTCTAAAATTTTAATTGAGAATTAAAATTCGCATGAAATAAAAACTATTCCATCAATTAAACTCTTACATGAACCAAACGACATCTAAATGAATCAATTTCTGATCAATCAAATTTGCAACCTTTCAAATAATCGACTTGGGTCAATAATTTAAAACACAAACATTTCTGATTTAATTTGATTCCAACATGATCGTTTGAATTTCAAAAATATCATAATTTAAAATTAAAAATGGGCTTTAAAAACTCAAAAATATACCCATTAAAACTCGCATATAATCTCAATTCGAAAGTCGCATATATTCCAGTTTGAATGTGTGTGGTTTGGGATTTGGGAATATCTTTCCTCTGCATAATGGCCACCAATTACTGATTATCTATCCCCACAACTTCTGTGGCGATCCATTCATATATAAATTACGTCCGAATTTCTAATTACTTTGAGAGGTGACGATGAAAAGTACAAATATAAACAGGTGGAATTATATTTATTTTCATATATGTTTCTTAAACATTGGTTTATTTAAAAGTAAAATCTATTTTTATGAGCAAGCGGAAGCTTCTTGTACTTTTACAATATTATTATCTGATTGAATAAATAATAAAGTTCTACTAAGCACATTTATCTAATCGTATTGGTTTGGATTCTTATATCACTTTGTTTGGAAAATCAAATACAAGGAATAGAAAGTTTACTTCGCGAGAATGGTTCAACCTCAAATTCTAAAAGTGAAGTGAATTAGATCAGAGTTGAAGAAATTAGTAAAAATTACTAGAGAGTCTTTCATTTGGAATATTAAAATAAGTTTGGAAGTGTAAGGTACACGCTGAAAATACTATCTACGAATTTACAAACTTTTAAGATTGAGTTAAGTTTATCTTACAATAATGATCAAACCGTGTATTTGTTCAAATTTATCTACATTGATGAAGTACATGCATGCAAGGGTAAATCATTGAAAGGAATTTGTGTAACTCAAATATCGTAATAGGTCAAATTACTCTTTAAAAATAGCGAGCTTTACGCGATCAATATCAATATCGATAATTGATTTTTCAAAAATATTTTTACCAACAACATAGACAATTTTAATAGAAAATATTTTAATTGGAGGTGATGTTCATTAGTCCCAAACTTAGAAACATGCATGTTTGGGTTCTGATGATGTTTTAATAAATACTACTAATTCGAATAGATGTTTATTTCTGAAACAAACCCAACCCTCACCCTCCTATCTCCATTCTGTAGCAAATTTTACCGATAGAGCACACTATTCTTGTTCCACGCCTACACGGATTGTACTTGTGGGTGTTGCGAATAATAACACTCCACAAACATTCAGAGTGATTGGAGTTCTAGTTAGATGAGAGATGTTTATTTAGAGGCAAAAAGAGCTATTAAAAATAGGGCGGACAGAAACTGATCAGTGCGCTGAAGACGATTTTCTGGCTTTTAATAGTCGAGATGCAAATTTCAGTTTTCATGGTTCATAGGAGATCGGGTAACTTTAAAAATATAGCATAGTGAAAAGTATGGGTGCTAATTAATTGAGATGGGTTGTACGCGAGAACTCGAAACTCTACTCACTACAAACGCAATATAATCAAAAAAAATATTCGAATTTGATAGACTCGCGAGTAAACTCATTAACACAAATATGATCGGTAAAATTGATATTTTATTCACTAACATGTTTATGATACATCAGTTTTGTGTATTTTTACATGATATATACTTCTAAATTCATGTTTTATACAAAAATTACTTTATAAAAATTATCATATTATAAATTATATATAACATTGTCTTGATAGTGAGTGAATGGAACACCTCGTTTTTATTCAACCATACTTTAGTTAGTTAATCTGCCGTGTTCCTAAATATATTTTTTACTTAATTTGATGTCTGTAATATAGACGATATCTCACAAGACTACCTCTTTTAGTCCAGTTTAGTTTCATTATGTTTTCTCAAATTCAATTAAATTCAATTCAGTCTCAATATATTGCAAATATTATCAAGTTAATTTAAATAAAATTTGAGCAAACTTAATAAAATTGAATTGATTTATATACATTCAGATGAAAAATAAATTAAATTAAATTCAAACCAAAAATTTAATCAAATGAACTTCATGAAATTTAATACTTGGACTTACTTGAATTCTTTCAAAGTGAACTAAACCAAATTTAATAGTCCAACTACACCTTTTGATGATTCAATAAAAGTATCACCTTTTATTGAATTTAATTATGCTAAATGTGATACTTTTACTGAATTATCAAAAGAATAATGTGCCGGAATATTCTCAACTTAATAATGCTACTAGATTGGGAACACAAAAGAAGAACTTTAATGAATAGAAGCTGAAGAACCTGAGTAGTACATGACATTAGCATCAGCTTTTAAATGCATGAATATAGAGTATTTGGAGCTGCCATTCTTTCCTCTAGCAGGCAGGGTATGCAGTTGCAGGCTCATAAATGCGTAGACAAATGTACTCGTAACTTCTTTTTATATGTGGAAGATGCTAGCTAAATAATTCGAATGCCTTCATAACCGCCAGTCACAATGACACAACTCAAAATGTGGAAGGCTATAATGTCAGTCCATCTTTCTGTTCTGCACTCTAGAAGCGTTTGACTGTGACGAAACTCTGCTGAGAAGCCATATAAGAGCCACACCAATCAAAGCACCTGATAGATGAGCAATGTGATTCACACTCTGTAAGCCATTGCCTCCCCGAATACCACCTCCAATTCCTGTTGAAGCTTGTGCTGCTTCCATCACCTAGTCAGATGAGACAATACTTTAATATCAAAATTTTGGGAAATTATATACTGCATCAATTGTTCATCCCCTGCTTTTGCCATAACTCTTTACACGGTTTCAAATGGTTATTGCATGCTATTCAGATTGGCTCAGCTGGACCAGTTTAACAATAGAATATGTATGGTTGTTTCCCAACTTGTGGGGAGCATTAGGTTTATTCATCATAACTAAGAAGCTCTTGCACTAAGCTGATGTAATGAAATCAACCAAATCTAAAAGTCGAAACTACCATAAAAGGGATAACCCTTGGCATGACAGTTGGAGTCTAGAACCCATAATAACAAACGATACAAAAGCAGGTCTACATCTTTCAAACTAAAATGATATGTGTAAGGAATCATTTGCATTTCAGAAGTCTTTAGCATCACAAAATTTTGAAATGAAAACTAGACAGCAGGTTCCATCATTACAAACCCTCGCAAGCAACTACAATTCAGTATAACACGTATACCCTATTGATTTTTAGGTGAGTAATGTGCGAAGTACACATGCAACATTAATGTGACTAAGAGAACTTTACCTTCTCTATAACGAACTGGCCCAATATAAGTACCTCAAGGATCTTCCTCCAGTCCCAAGACATCTACGTACACCAAGCTGGTAAGTTGTCATGATTTCTAACGATGAACCAATATCTGCCTATGAAAATTGCACAGAACAGAAACAAAGATTACCTTCACTAGGACGCTAACAGCAAACAGTCCAAATACTGCACCAGAAGCCCCAACAGAAACAGCATTTCTTGGGAGAATCAGCCATGAAACAAGATTTGCTCCAGCACCAGTCAAAATATATGAAAGCCACAGAGCAAAATTTCCTTCCTCCTCTTCAACAAGCTTTCCTGGTTTACAAGAGATAGATAGCTAAATTTTACCATTCAAATAAGTACCAAAAGTTAAATTTTGTTTGTAAAAGAAGGACTATAACTAAAGATTACCATACCAAATATATACAAGAAGAATAGGTTACTTGAGAGATGAGTCCTGATAGGGAGGCAGACAAATATATTGTCAAGACAATAAACGAAACATAATAGCCTCAATATCAGATATACTCCTTACTTTTCCACATAAAGTAACCTTTTTTCTACATCAGCCAAGCTTTTGGTCTCACTTCCTTAGTTCTTAATCATTACATAATTGTAAAGTAAACATGTCTTGATAAGTAAGCGTATGGTCCTATGGTTCTGTGAATCCAACTCTTACCAATTGAAATGACAGAATGTTGCTGTCACAAATTGATACCAAGCAGGCCAGTTGTGATACAAGTACAAAGCTTTTACCCAACGCACCTGAATGAGTGAGAATTTTGCTCATATTTGAGGACAATAAATGATATGCATATTGGTGAAAGAGAGAAAATAAGCATGTAAACCTGAAATATATGATCGGCAACGTATATTCCAATGTTAAGAAGCAGAATCCAGAATATCCCATTTACTTGCTTCTCTGATTTCTGCCTCTGATCAGGCTTCCCAAGTTCCAGCTGTGATATCATACCTTGTAAGACCATCATAAAAGTTGCTTAGATTTCTTCCCCAACTAGAGAAGTCATAAATGATTGAATGCAACAGACCTGAGTTGGGAGTATCGGCTCTGCAAATGAGGCGGCGACAAGGGGCGGCGCCGGAACGAAGAGGGAAGTTGGAATTTGAAGGACGGGGAAGCGAGGGAAACAAGAGCTTTGATATTGCTGATGAAGCAACTGCAGCATTCAGTCTAAGCGCGATACTCATATTCGGATTCAACTGTTCTGCTATCCTAGCCAGCCGCCGCCCGCTCTCCTCGGGGTTATGTCCCAGATTTTGCTGCTGTATTGCCGCCCTCAATGAGTATTCATGAGTTAATTGCAATATTATCCTTTAAATTACGTCTTCACAAAATTTTGTTGCAATATTATCATTTATTTGCAGGGTGTAAATGGGTTGATCTGTTCGTGAGCAAATCTCAAAAAAGATTGGTTAAAATTTGAGTTTGACATCGGGTTGATCAAACTCGAACTAGATATCGAACTTGTTCGATTGTGCAACGAATCTTGACTAACTAATAAATTTTATCTCAATTTTTTATGATGGAAAGAGTTCAAGTTCGAGGTCGATCTAACAAAATATTTAACGAATCAAATTTGAACACACACTTGTTCAATCTCGACTCGGCTCATTAACACCCCTATCTAAATGTCCTCAATTAGTGTTTGTTATGGCGCGTGAAATCTCTTTTTTTTTTCAAAAATTGCATCCTAAGCACCATCGTCTTACACCTACTTACTGATTAAATCTCGTCTATATTATAAATAGTCTCTTAGGATGTGTCAGGCGGGTATATGGTAAGTCCTAGCCTAATTTTTTTTACTTTTGGCCCAAACTAGTAATTAACCCTATTTTTATACACAGAAATTAGCATATGCATTACCATACGTCCGCCTTATCTAATTATTTGTCGTCTCTTAGACCATTACATTTTATACATTTTTTCACTTAATTCTATTCCAAACGTGAATGTATATTTAATTACCATACTAAATTAAATTAAGATAAAATTTATACAAATATATTTAAAGTAACATTTTTCCTTTTATAAATAATAAATTTGTAATTTAAATTATAAAATTAATAAAACTTTATTGTATTATTTCTTTCCCAGACTAATACATGTCTTTGGAATTGTATATTTTTTGAATTGTATATTTTTCTTATAGATAATCATTTAATGATGAATATAATTGCTAAAATAAATACATTTTTGTTAGAAATGTAGACCACATATGCCTGGAGAAGTTTACTTGCATTTTCTTAGGTCACAAAACTTCATATGTAGATGTAATAGAGAATTGTCCATTAGGACCAGGTTTCCAAATCATGGCATCATCAAAGTCTCCAAACAAGGGAAAATCTTTTGAAAGCATCTGAATATAGTTTCAGTAAATTATGCCTCACAAAATTTACATACTGTTCCTATTGTGCGAAAAATTCACTCACAGTCAAATCAGAAAAATGTAAATTCAAATTCTCACCCCATAAGTCAATTAAAGCCTTATTACATAACCATTGGGCGTTCCAAAAAGAGATCTCACACATTCCTACCTGTATGGTTGTGTTCTGCATTGCAATATCCTCCACATCCTTTATCCCGTGTCAAGACCTTGACTTTCTCAGATGGTTTGGTTAAAACCACATAAAAGCTGACCACATTATATCACCCATTTGCGGTTTGATGTTAACAACTTAATGCATGTCTAAAAACAATGGATAACGGGATTTAACTATTAAAATGATAAATATTTACAAATAAAAATCTCTATTAAGTGAATACATGTGATATTACCGAAAAATATGTATTTCTCTGCATGCCAGCTTAAGGGTGGAAGATATTTGACAAGTACTAACAATGATGCATTAGGATTAAGTGATTTAGAATCGGTAAATTTTTATTAAACAATATGGTTGGGCAGTACTTTTGTTTTTCTTTTTTTGAAACCACGCTACGGTGAAGTGATATTATTGGGCTTACGACACCTCAAACATATAGTAATGTTTACACATTTTGACAGTTGCCCTAGAAAGCGAAGCTTCCAGAAAGTGTATGAAAAAATTCTAATGAAAAGCTGCATGAATTCAAAAGGAGAAAAACCTTGCACCATATCGATCTTGACGAGCAATTTAGTGATTGTAAATGAAGCACAATTTAGCCAATCAAAAAATGTTGGTGCAAGGTTTCGAACATGACACTAAGTGTATGAGTTCATATGCTACAAATTAGGCTTAACATTGCCCTCAACTTGTAGTCAGAGTTGCCAAAAAGATGTCAAAATTAAAACATCCCCTGTCTGAGTGTTTGTGCTCCTGTGCTGAAATTCTTCTATCAGAATCACCAACCAATGGCTTTAAAAGATCGTAATTCTCAATTTCTTAGCAGCTACTTCCCATAGGCCCACCTGACCTATGGGGTCTTAAATCCTGCATTAAAGATATTACCAGCAGTAAAATGTACAAGAAAGAAAAAAACAGTGTAGGACGTGTTCATATAATTCTTATACTTGGCACTCCAATCTCTTCCAAGGAAATGATTCCTTTCAGAGATGATGATACACCATGCATGTGTAAAGGTCCAGAAAATTGAAGGTGTAGACTTCTTATTGCAATGAAGTCAGGTATACCATTCCCTTGTCTTAAAATGTGAGCAATGTAGTTATGAATGGCCGGCAAGAGAATGCAGGTCCTCATACAGGCTTTGACATTTCCAACTTGCTGATGAAGGGCATTGAATACCCAATAAAATTATCATTTTCAATCATAAATTGCAAGCTCGTGTTTGTCCCAATACTAAATCCAAACTCAATAGCTAACAACTCAACTTCTAATGGGAAGTAGCAGATATTGGTTTCATGTGCATTGCTAACACTTTAACCCCAGAGTCCTCACAACAATTCTCAGTCCTGCTCTACCATGTGGTAAGTGTACATCATATACGTTAATTTTAAAATCAAAGGTTGGGGGTTTCCACTTAATGATTTTAACAAGTTTGGGCCTTTTCCTTTTGAGGTATGGACCCAAGCCTATTGTCACCAAATCTCTGTGTTTCTCCACTGCACCAACATGTGGAAATGTAGCGAAGAAAAGAGAAACATATTTTATTACATTAGATGCTACATCTCTATAGTATCGTACCTGATAGATATACTTCTCTTCCTCCTGCCTTGACCTCAAAGCTTGATATGCAGTTTTTACCATAAATCCATCATCTGTGGATGGCTTCCAAATCAGTACATCTATATGATTGTGTTGTAGGCTGAAATCCTGCAAAAAAAGAAAAGCTCATGGTAGCCAATATTGGCTCCAATATGGGAAGAAATTCAGCTTTGTTAGCACAAAAGTTAGCTACTTTTATCTCTTCAAAATGTATCTCTTCACCTTCATCCAGCTCATAGCATAAATATCCCGTTCCAATCCAATTCTCAAACCAAAAGGGGGAAGATCATGTGCCGAGAATGACCTTGGACTGGGAATTAGCAAATTCTATGATTCGGCATATTCTTTTCCATGTATGAGACGTTTTGTATGTGGCAGGCAAAGACCGTAAAAAAAATTGTCCAAAGGTTCTCATTTCTCTGTAGTTTCCACCATAACTTGCAAGAGAAAGCCTTTATAACTGCCCTTATATTTCTGAATCCCATTCAATTTCACTCTTGGGATGTGCCATTCTACGCCACTTTTTCCATACACTTCCCATAAATTAATTCTTGTACTTAAATGATACAATGGGTACATTTTGCATACGACCTTTGACCCCAAACCTAGGATGGTGACCTTACAGGCAATATGTCACCACGTAATTGAAAGTTACAGGTTTGTTAAAATAGGGAAGAAGTGGGGCAACGTATAGTGAATAAATCTGGTGCGAATGGTTGATATATCTAATGAGAAATTGGAGGAAGACATATAATGTTCTTAAAGGTCACTCTACAGAGTTTATTTATGATTTTTCAAAAAATCTAATATATTATACAACACAACATTTTTACCAGTGTGTGTTAGATTTCTAGTATTGATGTAAAACGAGAGTCACGACTATATATATTACAAAGCATTTCAACCTAGATAGATGAGGAAAATACACACTCATTAAAAAATGATCAATGAAATCAGCATTGTCACACATATGACATTTTGAGACCAACTGAAAACTATAGAATTAAGCTCATTAAAAGGTAGCAGGGTGTTAAATAGCATCCAAATGAGAAAAAAGGAGAGGTAATTTTCTTGGGTAATGTCCTAGAGTTTAGCCATGGAGCTGATGTACCTCTTTGATCTTGGATAATCCTATAAACATATTTAAAATATGAAATCCCATTTCAAGATGGCTTCCAATATAATTTGATTCATACTCATAGCATATAAAATTATATAACATGTTAATTCTTGTAAATCTAAATAGCATGTAAAATGTTACCCAAAAGTAACTAAATATTATACAAATAAATAAACAAAGAAAATAATATATATAAACATTATCTTAACAATATATTCTACTAATATCTTTTTTATCATTTTACATAATGAAATAATTATTATTAATTAGTGTTATTCACCAAACATTTATATAAACAAAACGTGGTCAAACATCTAATACATTTCATTCATATTTATCAATTAATATGAACTATCAACCACTAACAAACAACAACTAGCTCCAAACAGCACCAATATTCATCACAAATAATTAAATTTGATCCCTAATGACGATAAGATTAACTCAATCACTTAAGTGTAAAGAACAAAACAAAATAATATAGACTTGATTTTTCTTAAAATGGTATAAATTTTTATAAATATATCAATTCTTTGACTTTAATCCAAAAAGGAAAGAGTGAGACTTTCATTTGAGTTTGGGCGGTGAGACTATCGTCATCGTGTAAATTCCAGAGATGACCTTCACACACTCACACACTCAGAGGTGTTCCGGCGTGTGAATTCTGTGTAACCCCTCACCCTCCCCAGCTATATAAGACCCCCCAAAATCCCCCCATCTTTGCAAAATCACCAAAACCTAAACACACAGAATAGCACCCAATATTCTTCATTTCATATGGCTAATTCCGGCGCCGCTGCTTCTGACGTCCCCGAGAGGATCCACCTCGAGCACTTGCTGGTGGTGGACCTCCGGGGACTCACCCAATCGGAGATTCTCAACCTATCCCGTTGTACCGCCACCACTTTCCCATGCGACGACGTCGTCACCCCAACGATCGATCGCACGGTCTTCAACGAGTCTGCTGCTTCCCACCGTCAGACGTACTCCCACTACCGCTTCGCCGCCACCGCCGACTCGTCCCAGCCTCCTCTCCGCCGCCGTGCGCTCCGCCACGGGAGAGGCGTACCGCACCATTCCCTCGACACCGAGCAGGAGGAGAAGGGGGAGAACGAGAACATAGTCTCCGGCCTTCTGAAGGACCTGTTCGAGGTGCCGGTGGAGAGCAACGCTATTATCAACGATTATCATGAGTTGGTTCCGGTGAGGGTGGTGTACTCCCCCACCGAACCACTCATTGCGGAGAAGATTGCTAGCACCGTTCCGATTCCTGTGGTGCCGTTTGGCTTATCAAACTCGGCGCTTCAATCCGGCGAGTTGGTTTCGGTGAGGGTGGAGTACTCCCCCACCGAACCACTCATTGCAGAGAAGATTGCTAGCACCGTTCCGGTCCCGGTGGAGCCGTTCGGCGTACCAGACCCGGCGCTTCATTCCGGCAATATTGCAGGTCTGACATGGGGCGTGAAACAGAAACGTACGACCGCGCGTGGTCGCCCGGCGAAGCATTAAGCTGCCTGGTGGAGAATAAGGCGGTGTTAGAGCCATGTTGGACAATATTGTAATTTCCTTACCCATCGCGGTGGTTGTTTGTTTTTTTATCTTTTTTGTTCAAAATGTTTGTTGTTGTTTGTTATTTGAGTGTGGCTGTAATTTTCTTTTCTGAATTATAAGTGAGATCAGTTGGTTTATTCTTATAAATTAATTGGATGCAATTTGATTTTGGTTTATGGTTTTATGCTTTTAGATTAAAGTTTTTATATTTTTTTGTGTTGGAATTGTAACTATACAATTGACTTATTGCAAAATTCAAATGTCACCCCTTCAAGTGACGAGTGATTTATAATTTGTGTTGGAATTATATTCAAGAAATTGTATTACTCCATTAATTTGATTGCTTTAGTGATTTGCATTTAGGTATTAGCTATGCTGATGTCCCAATTTATGAATTTGTGTCATCTTTTTCGTATCTGTTTGTGTTTAATATTTTATTGACTAAATTATGGGCCAATATATGTAACAAAATATCAATTTTCAACGCCAACATTTAAAATGCATTATTGGGGTGGTTGGTAATCAGCTGCTAACTGTTAGCTGCTATCTAATCGCATTAGTTGATTTGACCAGTTAATTGTATTAAGTTATTTGACTAAGTGATTGTATAAATGTGTTTGGTAAAATTAGATGATAGATAACAATTGTTTGTGTAACTAATCTTGCAAAATGACATTTATAAACATGAATATATTTTACTACTTATTCACTTATTAAATGTATATAATTTATCAATTGCTATTTTTTGTTATAATTGAAACATAAGAATTATAATAAATTAAATTCAATTATTATATAATCCACATGCTAATGAGATTTTAAAAAAATCAAACATTATAAGTTTATTAGAGACTTCTTAGAGCTTTTTTCTTGTTTCATGTTGATTGTTGTATGAAAAAAATTAATTGTTTCCGGGTAATTTTAATGAAATGTTATTGAAAAAATGAGGAGAACCAATAAATAATATTATAATGAAATATAATGAACATAACATCCAAAATATAATCATACTGATGCAATCTGATACTAATTAAACAATTAGAATGATGTTTTATTATTTTGAATATTTGAATTGCAATCGACAAAGGTTTATAGAGAGAAAGGGTAAAAAAATATTTTTAATTGTTAAAACTATTAACATCGAACTAGAAAAAGCTATTTTTTTAACTTTTTGAAAATTAGTCTATTGAGTCCAAAAGAATATTTTAAAAATTCATTTACCAAACATTAAAATAGATGTCTGACGGTCAAATCCGTCATTTTTGATCAAATCAGATAATTCGAACCCAAAAGGTTGTTTACCAAACACCCCTATTTATAATTCCAACACATAAATTTGATTAATTTATAATTCTAAAACCATATATATTTACCCTGACAACAAGTTGAATAAAGTTGCAAAACAAAGGAAATTAGAAGTAGCTAAATAAACTAGTTATATTTTCCATGTAGAATTGTATCTGATGATAGAAGAGATGGGTCCAAAAAAACATTTTATAAATGTAAACTAGACATATGTTTTCCAAAAAAATTTATGTTTACAAATACTGCAGACCATTTAATTTGGATAATTTAACATAATAATAACACACTTTGTTAAAAACTTAATTAACATCCCTTATCGAGTTCATGTTCCTGATAGAAAAATACCAAGTTGATATGGTGGAACTAAGTCCTGTTAAATGAATTTCTCTCTCGTAAGCCATTCATGTTAATGATGCATCAACCTATTGATTCTTATGATGGTTAGATATGATTCTCTTCTAAATCATTGCTTCTGATAATACTTAGGGTCTGTTTAGTATAATTTATCTGAATATTTTTCAGTTCAGTTCAGTTCAGTTCAGTATTTTTCAGTTCAGTGCATTGTACTTTTTAAAAAAATAAACAAATTAAATGTTAATAATTCAACACAATTCAATCCAGTTTAGAAAAAATATAGTTTATTTCAATTCAATTCAACGAAAATATAATTTAATGATTTTAAGTTCGTATTGAAAATCCAGTTCATTTCAGTTATGTGTAGTTCAATTCAGTTCATTTTAGTTAAGTATGGTTCAACTCGGTTCATTTCAGTTAAGTGTAGTCCAATTCAGTTCAGTTGGTTCAATTCAGTTCAACTCAGTTCACTGTAGTTCAGTTCAGTTCTATTTCTATTCTTGATAAAAAACAATCTCATTTAGTTATATCAATGCATTGATCGATTTCTTCAATTCAGTTCAATGAAAATATAATTTATATATTGTAAGTTCATATGGGAAATCCAGTTCAGTTCAGTTAAGTGTAGTTCAATTCAGTTCATTTTAGTTAAGTGTGGTTCAACTCGGTTCACTTCAGTTAAGTGTAGTCCAATTCAGTTCAATTCAGTTCAGTGTAGTTCAGTGTAGTTCAATTCAGTTCTGTTTTATATTCTTGATAAATTACAACCTCATTTAGTTGTATCAATGCATTGATCATTTTCTTCAATTCAGTTCAATTATAGCTCAGTATGATTCGGTTCAATTAAGTTTAATTGGATTGGTCCAATTAAGTTTAGTTCAATATGATTCAGTTCAATTCAGTTCAAGTCAGTTTAGAATTGATGAAATATGATTTGATAAATATTTTCTAATTAAATTGTATCAATGCATACTTTTGTAAGTTCAACTTAATTAAGTTTGATGCTAATAAAATTTGACTTGATAAAATATAGCACAATTTGGCTATATCAATTCAGTTCAATAAAGTTCAATTCAGTATACTTCAATTCAATAAAGTTCAGTTCAGTATATATCAGTTCAATTATGTTTAACTTCTATGATAATGATGAAATATAAATTTGATGAAATTTAGCTAATGTCGATGTAGTGATTTGTTTCTTCGATTCAGTTTTGTTCAATTCATTTCAATTCAATATACTTCAATGGCTTATTTTTTAATAAGAATTTTAAATATACATAAATGTTATATAAAAGAGTCAAATGTATTTTTCAGTTCAGTTCAGTTCAATATTTTCAGATCAGTTCAGTATTTTTCAGTTCAATTCAGTATTTTTCAGTTCAGTTCAGATCAGTTCAGTTCAGTTCAGTTCAGGCATATTAAACAGACCCTTAGGGTTTACTTTCAAACATTTTCACTCGCAAGAGACCAAATTCGAAACATATTAACAACTCTTAAAATATTACTTCATTAAAATTGTTCGACTACATAAAACAAACTTAAATATATAGAAATAAAACACTTTTAATAGAAAAAATATATAAAATATGCCAAAGTAAGATATAATCATATCCCCCAAATCAATCATCCAACTAATTGTTCTTATCTTCTCATACCATCCTTATCATTCTCTCATGAGAAGAGAAAATTCGTCCTCGAATTTGAAAAATTGTCTTTGTGTGCATGGGGAACCAGGGGTGTCAGAGGTGGCAACGACAACCCCAAATTTTAGGACCGAAATACCAATTTACTATAACTAAGGTGGCAATATGATAGAGTTGTAATGGAGATCAATCTCAGCACTACCGATGCGTCGTGATATAACATTATTTGGCAACCCCATAAATTTTCATATGGTTCCGTCATTGTTTGTGTGTAAAAGGCCAATGTTCTTCATCTTCACCCTCTTCTTTTGAAGCAAAATAATTTGTAAAATGAGGCGACTTGATAATTCTGCATTAGTATCCTTACCATCACCACCATCACCATATTTAGTTACAACAAAAACATATTCTAATTGGACTTCAACTAATATTGGATTTATGCCTCCAAGAGACACGTGATTTTAATTATTATAATAATAACCTAAGTTAGAAATATAAATCTATAGAGTGTTACTACTGAAAAATATTTCTGAAAATTTTGTATTTTTTTGTGTGCCTACTAAAGGGTTGAAAATGGTTGGTCACTACTAACAATGAAGCATTAGGGTTAGGTGACTCAGAGTCGGTAAAATTTGATTCAAACTATCTGGTTGAGTAGTACTTAACAATGCGACGGGGAATCGTATAATTCCTTTATATTTGCATACATCTTTTAAACACAAACTTAGAAGGAGACCTTCCAGGCAATTTGTCACTACATATCTGAAAGTTGTAGGTTTGTTAAAATTAAGAAAGAAGTGGGAGATATATTTCTCTTTATTGTGGATTAGGTGTGTAAGATGGATTATAAAGTTGGAAAGAGATAAAGATCAACGGAATAATATGCTTAGAAGGTATATTCTGCTTAAAAATATGCTTTTTATTTGTTTTTTTAGATCAACTAGTTTGATTATGCTTTTGATGATTATGTGTTTGTTATAGATTTTGTCATGTTGTCTAATATATAAGAACGTTATGTGGCTGGTTTTAATCAGAATTGTACTCTTTTGTACAGTACGTGTACAGTTTGGGAGGGAGGAAGGTCCCCCTTTTCATAGCAAAGTCAACTATTTGTACCTGGGTGAGTTCCAATCAGAACAAGGTATATCTCCACCTCAATATCCATTCTATTGATTATGATTAGGATTCTTTTAAATCTCCTTTTCTTAAAATGTTTTGTTCTTTTATCTATTAGTTTGCAGTTTTGGGAGCTTTTGGCTCATTGGAGGCCTCGTCTGTTTTTAAGCTGGCTTGGTCTAAGGTAATTTCATATTTCTTTTGATTTTTTATGGCATATTTAGTATTTTTTTTATTTTGTTAGTGATTGTTTGGTTTTAAATAAGGTTATTAGGTCCTCAGAGCTCCAAGGGTGTCTGTGCTTAATGATGCAGATTTGATGCCAGTGATCATCGTCACCCATGACTCTGTGAATGATGTTAGGAAAGAAGACCTTCCAGGCATTCTGTCACTACATAGCCGAAATTTTTAGGTTGTTAAAATTAAGAAAGAAGTGGGGCGACATATAGCGAATAAACCCAGCGTGAGAAGGAAGTTTGAAGGGTCGAGAGTCTAACGAGAAATTAGGAGAACGTATCTAGGGGGGCTTGTGGATTATGCTATTAAAGGTCATTCTATATCATTGGAGGAAAATTATCTTTACTATGGATTATGCTCTTAAGGGTCATTCTACATCATTGGAGGAATGTGTTCTTTATTGCGGATTAGGTGAAAGCTGGATTTTAAAGTTTGAAAGGGATAAAGATCAACGGAACAACTTATGCCTATTATCTTTGTGCATTTGTATCTTTGTTCAATTCATTACTTAAACTAGTTTTTTTATGCAATACTTATATTATTAAAAAGTAGATAAGTTTAGATTACAAAATCTTCTACTTAACCTAGCTGCTAATATATGTTTTTCCCCAAGATTATTTCTACTAATTTTAAAATCTAAAAGCGACTTCAGAGGCGTAACCGTTGTGAAGAAGTTTGTACCTTGTATGCAATTATCATTTGGCCAGCCTGATTTCCAAAGTCTCCATCCTCCCGTTTCTAGCTGTTTTGTCTTTCTGAAGGATCCATCGAAGCTGAGAACACAAGTTTCAGGAAGCATCTATTCGACTGCGCCCTGTTTGATCTGATCTAAAGTGATATCCCCATCCCTATTTGTCTAAACTTGGTGCTGTGGAGAAGGGTCTCCAGTCCTCTCGATCCCCAACTTCCGTCTGACTGGTAAGGTTTGCAGTACATCTTTAGCTTGTTCCATACACCACCAGGCTGGTTGAAGGGACTGTCTAAAAACCATGTGGTTTCTCTGCTTCCATATCTCCCATAGGATGGAAATATATCTTACTGTCTACTCTTACTGAGATGAAGTGGTAAATATCTGAAAGAGCCAAAAATTGAAGGACCTATTGGATGGTATGGTGTGATCCCATCAGCTTTCCATATCTGCACTGATTCCGGACATTACAAGAATAGATGGAATTCATCTTCCATCGAGTTTCCGCATCTGCTGCAACTATTAGATGCACTTAGATTCCTTTTCTGTCTATTTAATTCTATTGGTAGACTTCCAGACACTGTCTTCCACATGAAAGTCACTAACTTATAGGGTGCATTTAAATTTCAAAGCTTAGCCCAAATTTCCTTGCTTGGGTTGACATTCTTGGATAACGTGTTCCTGCTTCCCCTGAATTCATGGCTATATGATGATTGTCTTAGTATTATAGTCACCATTCTTGGTCCATTTCCAATATGGTATGTCTGTAGCCTCAAGATCCATATGTAGAGCTAGAATATGTGGTATAATGTGTGCAGGAAATATACATCTGATAAGTGCATGTCTCCATGTGTTGTTCTAGTGGTTAATCAGGTGCTCAATCTCGAGGTTAGTGTACGTAGATACCACCGCAGAGTTTAGAATTAGATTTGTGATGGTTAGAATCCATTGGTCATGAATGTTTATCTCCCTTCCATTTGCCACCTTCCATTTTAAGTTTTTTGTGATTAGCTCTGAGGCCCATACTACTGATTTCCATCCCCAAATATCCCCTGCTTTGATCCTCACTGTCATCATGGAGTCCCTTGTAAGGTACTTGGCTTTATATACTCTGCTAAGCAATGAATTTCCTTATGTGATGATATTCAAAGAATGATTAGCCAAAAGGGCTTTTTTCATAGTTGACATTAACATTCGTCCCAAGAAGGTTTGCTAGTTAGCGTCATATGTCCATATTTAATCTCTTTTGCCATTCTATTAGTCTTACACATATGACATGATTCTCCATAACATGCGATAGGTGGTAGCGAATCGGCCAATGTTGAATAGTTTATTTGCAAAATCACGACCATTTACTTTTGATGAATCCAAATGAACGTTGAATGTCTCACATCATCACCACTTGTTGTACTAAGCCATTATATATGACTAAATGGAAATGCTTAGAAATATGGACAACAAAAGTTCAAAAGAATGAACATGTTAACTGATACGAAAAATAATCAGTAACTTATTAAAAGAAGGTGTTTAATTGTACCATGAAACAACTATTCTAATGACAAGCTCCGGTGTATAACTATAGAGTCATTGTATAAGAGCAAGTTTATCGCCAACCTTTTGAAGGCGTGCCATGTATGTAGCATTGCAAAATTATTGGAAAATGAGGTAGCCCAACCTCATCAAAAATTACCTCATGTGAACCAACTGTTTGACTAACTATAATTGCACTTATAATTATTAGTTTCAAAATAATTTTTGCAATATTTATAAACTTACAAATCATCATACTTAAATCTAAAATATATTTTATTTAATTTCCGCCTTGAAATAAATTAATAATTGCTAAAGTATATAAGTGTATGTATATGGGAGGTAAAAGTTAGGTTAAGTTGTGTCATTGATAAGGCTGACAAACGTTACTATATGATTAGATTGTAAAATTGTATAGGTGGTGAAAAGGATATTATATTTAATTGAAATTTTGGTTGGGTTGAGTCACTGATAAACATGTCTTAAGAGATTTTGTAGTGACTGGAGTAATAAAATGCACAACTATTATTTCGATGTCCCTACATACCATTAACTTTTTAGAATTTAAATTACATGCCCTTTATAATTAATTTTCTTAAATTTACATTGACATGTCTAATTTATTGTATTAATTTTTTTGTTGAAAATTTTCATTCAAAATGTTGGATATCGCCCAAAGACAATTACAAGATCTGGAATTAACATATAATTTAATAACCCTATCCAAGGATAATCAAATCGTATAAAATTTACAAGAACTGGGATTATGTCTCTCGAATGAGGAGCGCTTAAAGAACACATACTTGTAATTCCACTTGCCAAGAGAGTAATAGTACGTTGCCTAGACCCATGCGTTTATTATTTTAGGGAATGTTGTAGAAATCTATGTGTTACATGGGATTAAAGGAGTCTCAAACGCTACTTTTGGATAATTTTAAAATTTTTTTTATCAAACATCAAATTAACATCAAATTAACTGGGGCAAACTTAGTAATTTACATATATAGAGAGATCCAACTACCCAAATGTTCCTACCATACAAGAAAACATGAATCAAACTGCAATCTAAATCCTGCAAACATTAAGCCCTAAACACTTCATAAATCCTTCAAATATTAAACCCCAAACACTTCAAACATGAAAATGCAACTGGACTCCATCAAAATCCACTATCCACCAAAGATTTCTTCTTAATTCTGAAATGAACTCTCAATCCACCACATTGGGATCGAGAGGAGCCTCATATCCTATTGCAATTCTGCCGGTGAGCATCCCTCACCCAGTCTCTCTCGAAGCAATTGGAGCACTTGTTGCAGGCGAACTTCGCCTTCATGATTATCCGGTGAGATATGCGGTTGTGGATTTCCATCGTAGTTTTGGAGAAGCCGTTGAAGGTGTCTTTTACGCATTTAAGGCATCGCACCACAATAGGCCCATCTGCAATCATCAGCCCAAGAAGATAGTAATTGTAATTTTAAACTAGATTTGCCTATTCGAGGTGGAATCTAAATTATAGTCTTGACCTCACTATTCTACCAGAGTAGTGCCCATTGACAATTACACATTATGAGTATGTGATAAGCAATTTCCCACGTCGTTAAATGTGATCCCGCGAGATCAAAATAATACTTATAATTTGCCTACAACTATCAACTACTAAAGAGTATATAATGGAAAGTATGGGTCGAACCAAAAGGAGAAAGGACTTGTTAAAGTGTTTTATAATTAGATAATAAGCATAGTTATATATATTATATAGAAAGCGATGTAAATAGAGGTGATTTGAAGTTTGTTTTTGATTATAATATGAAATCAAACTAAACTATCATTATCTATCTAAGGGAAACACAAGTATGATGAGGCCTTGGGAGGCAAATGACGCCACTTTCAACTATCGATATATCACCGGGTAAATGCAATTCAAAGGACTTTTGACCATTTGTCATTGATGAAGGATCATGCTCTCTCAAATGTAGCTAGAGATGATGACTACCTAACTCATAAGCCCTCATCATTGATTCACCTAGACGACAACGTCATGGATAACTCGACAATGTTGTTCAGATTGTAGTGTCGAAAAACTTACTCATACTTAACGAAAACACGATGTATAAACAAGACATTTGATGACTAGTAAGAATCTAGTAAGAACTAAGATGGTGAACGAACATATGTTTAATCCATAGGCTACATATCTTGATAATGCTTTGCACCAAATGCTACCCAATGTATTTCCGAAAATATGCTATAACTTATGTACATTAAGGGCTCATCACTATGATTCGTTTATCTAGACGGGATTGAAGTTTAATGTAATTAGTTGCATTGTCGGGAAGAAGAAAAGGCATGTTTTGATGATAACTATCCCTGGCAAAGTTGTTTCCTATGATATCCATGATATGATCGAAGAAGAGATTGCTCATCCAAGATGATAATCTTGGATGACATGATGCCTGAAAGTATTTTGAAACATTTGCTTTTGTTTAGGTTTTCAACAATGAATCTTAATCATTATTGTATTTAGGTTTTGGCTTAAATTTTGCCTTCACTTTAGGTCTTTTTATACTACCTCTATTGTTCTCGTTATGTTTAATAATTTGCTCGAATTTCCCCTCTTATAATAAGGCCTTGATTCACTTCACATGAAAATATTGGAGTAGAATAAGGTATTTTGTTGTATGCATAATGCATCTATATTACATTTTTTTTAGATATCTATTATAAGAACGTATGGCATAAATATATAGTACATAAAAATATAATATTTATAATATATTAATATGTAAATGGGTTTAAATATATAGGTTTGGGTATGTGTTTAATATGTTATATCTATGTCCATGTATGTTTATGGTTCTGATCCTATCCTATCTATCTAAAAAAATTGAATCCAAACATAATCGACGGATAGATCTGGACCGAGCCCAAGATCCATGATCATCCCTAAATGGGTATGATTTTGTATTCAAGAATCCCACAAATTGATTTTATCAACCTCTTAGATAACATTTATATAGATTAAGCGAGGAAGCTTAATATTCATACATACCAAAAATGGTCTATTTTTATAAACTAGATTAATAAATTAGTGAGAATATAATTTTATCAGATCCTATTAACGGTTGAATATTGTACTAACTTTAGTGACAACTATTTTGTTTTTTGAATCATTAAATTAATTTTTTTCACAAATTAAACATGAATTTGGATGACAAGTATAAATAACTTTCAATAATTTGTATGTTGATTTTTGTGTATTGAGAATCAATTCTTTGATTTTATCTTTGACCAAAACACATTAGTAGACTATTCAAACATACCAAAAATTTAGTATGAAACATGATATATGATGACAAATGAGTATAAATACAATCTCAATAATGAATTAAGACTTGTTTTTAGGCCAAAAACATTTGTCAATTTAAAAAAATACACTGTAAGAGACATTAATTCACAATTCAAAATGTCAAACATATCAAATAAAAACTTATAAACTTTATATTAGTGTGAATTAATAAGATTAAAGGATCCCGGAAATCAATGTTTGAACATTGTATTAACTTTATTTGGAGATCAAATCAAAACAAATCTTTTTTACTTTCTTATCAATCAATATTCACAAATTAATCAAGAAGGAAAATTCAACAAAAATCCTCACAAATTACAAATTTGATTTTTTATTTACATTCACTTAGTCAAACTCATTAAATTTGAATGAATATATATGATATAGTCTTGATTTTGGGTTTATCAAAATCTTTACTATCAATTATTTTAGTCAAATATGTATTAAAATTACATTTTAAATAAAATAAAATCAGAGCTTATCACCAACTTTGGTTGAGAACACCAGTTCCCGAGGTACACTACTACCTAGACAATTCCAAGAAAGGAAAATTCGAGAAAAAGGTGAGATTTTTATTTGGGTTTGGAGGGAAAAAGGACAAAAATATGCCGAGGGATTTAATTTTATTTTTCAAAAATAAATAGTAATAAACGTGACACCCCAAATCTAGGTGTCTATTTTTAGCAAATCCGTCAGGTCAAATTAGTCAGAGATAAGTTTCACACACTCACACACACTCAGCGGTGGGCGGTGACATTATCCCGTCGTGTTGAGTAACCGTCGCCCCACCACCATCCCACCACCCCTCACCCCAGAAACTATATATATAAAACCCCCAAAATTCCAGCCCTTTCACAGAATCACCACCCGAACACACACTCTCACAGTCGCACACACTCACACACAGACAGTCACCGTTTCATTTCATGGCCTCAGCAGCCGCTCCGCCTGGCCCCGAGCCGGAGCGAATCCACATCGAGCACCTCTCGACGGTGGATCTCCGCGGGATGACCCAGGCGGAGTTATACACTCTTTCACGCTGCACAGCATCCGGGTTCGACCCGCTACGTTGTGACGATGTCGTGATACCTAAAATTGACCGTACCGTATTCAACGAATCCGCCGGCTCCCGTAAGCAAACTTATTCCCGGCTCCGACTTGCCCCCGCTTCCGCCGCCGACGGTTCTGGCTCGTCTCAGCCGCCCCTCCGCCGCCGTACCCTTCGCCACGGGGGTGGCATGCCTTACCAGTTCCGGGACTCGGAGCCGGAGAGAGGGGAGAACCAGCAGATAGTTACCCTCTTTAAGGAACTGTTTGGGATGGATAGCAGCGTTCTCATCAACGACAGCTATGACGACCTGGTTCCCATCACGGTCGAATACTCCCCTTCCGAGCCCCTTATTGCGGAGCAGATTGGTAGCACGGTGCCGATAACCGTTGAGCCAGCACATTTCGGCGATTTAGTGCCTGTTCTGGAGGATCCGCTTCAATCTGGCTTGAAAAGGAAGCGCGGTCGCCCGAGAAAAAATGAACCTGCTTTTTCTGATACCCCTGGCACAATTGTGGAGAACAAAGTCGAGTATGCCGAGCCTCCCAGCCCTCCAAACCAGGCTACTGCTTCTGAAAGCGTGGTGCAGCAGGGACCTGGTGCGGACTTGGATAGAAGAATTTTGAATAAAGATGGAGTGGAGGTAGATTTGGTGGCTTTGGGAGCATTGATGGACCCGTTTGAGCCTGAAATCATGCGTAGGACTCAGGAGTTGAAGTCCGAGGAGCAGCTACTGGAGTTCCTTAGAGGCATTGGTGGGAAATGGGGAACTAGGAGGAATAAGAGGAGGATTGTGGATGCGAATGAGTTCGGGAATGTGTTGCCTGATGGCTGGCATCTGCTTCTATATGTCAAGAAAAAGGGGGCTCACTGTTGGATACACTGTCGCCGCTACATAAGGTTTGTTCATAGGCTTTGTTGCTGTTCAAGTGTTTTTGTGTGTGGTTGTTTATTGTCTCTTGAGGAATGACTGTTAAATGGTTGTTTGAATTATATAGAATTGGTTTCCCCTTACTCTGATGTGATGGATTTGGCTCATGGTTTCAGGCTTTCAATCAAGTTTGGTTTGTGTTATTGTCAAATCTAGTTAAAATGCCATGCAATTAACTGCCTTTCCTCCATATGGCTTAGAAGCTGGTAGTACTTTCATTTAGGTCGAGTGTTAGTGTAGTTACAGATAGATTGAATATTTATTATGGCCTTTCTTGTGGTCAAGGGTTCTCGTAAATTCAGTACTTTGCGTGTTGCTGTGAAATTTAATTGATCTTGGCACTGCCTATTCTTGAGTTTGATGTCAGTTTGATTTTATTATATGTAAAAGCATGGCCATGTACTTCTTCTGAACCAAAGTGAACACTGCTGAGGACTATTTCAGCTCTGAATTATGATAACTTGATAGCTATACATATTAGTAGAACGTGGCTTTTAAATTTGTTTGTTTTCATTTTTCGTTGGTTCATCAGTATTCTTATCCGAGTAAACATCAGTTCATCTCAAAATCCTATTTTAAAGGAAAGGTAATAACTTTTCATCCTCAAAATTTCTTGACTTCATTTTGCAGCCCCAGCGGAAGGCAGTTCGAGAGCTGTAAAGATATATCCTCATATTTGCTATCTATCCGTGCCATGCAGAATTCCAACCAGCTTCCACCTAACACTCTCACGGAGACTGTTAGTAGCATGGCTGTTGCCAATGTATGTTTATCTTTTATTATATTCTTCTTCCCTTAGAACTTTTTTCTCTTCATATGATCACTTGGCTAACTGAGGATTTGCAGACTGTAGATCTGGCTGCTGGTGATCAGGCCAAAGAGGAGAACATCACAGGCAAAGTTGCATCAACTGCCAATCCAGAGTCTTCCACCTCTCTGCTGGAAGCTACACCATCGAAAATTGAAAATGTCCCAGCTGTTCAAGTTCAGGAGGTTACTCATTGCGGCAAATGTAATACGAGTTTCCCAAGTCAGGATGAATATTTTCAACACCAGCTTTCTTCCCATAGAAGAAAGAGACCAAAAAGTGGCCAATCCATCAGTGATGGAGTAATAGTTAGGGATGGAAAATTCGAATGCCAGTTCTGCCATAAGACATTTGTTGAAAGACATCGCTACAATGGTCATGTTGGAGCCCATGTCAGGTACCAAGGGAAAAGTGCTGATGATCAGCCTGCTCCACCTGCAGTTGATGCTGTTTCTCAAGGAACATTAGCAAAGACATCTCAGGTGTTTTCAGGATCAGACAGTATTGTTGCCCCGGAATTCCTTCCGGCAACTGGTTATGCCCCAAAGCCTGCCCCAAAGCCTTATAAACCACGTATTAGTAAGCAGCGTGCTAGCAAGCAACAAGGAGAGTCCAAGGAATTGGCTGATAGTGGTGATGTAGTTAGTGAGGGAATGGGCGCTGATGCCACACCATCCAGTTTAGCTTCAAAATCAGAAGCTTTTCCAGATAATTGTGAAAACAATTATAGCTTTGGGTCTTTTGATGATGCCACCATAACTGATTCACTAGTTGGAGTCATTGACAATGGTATTGAAATCCTGGGAGGTACAGATAAGATTGAGGGGGTGTCTGATGAGACTGTGGTGGTTAATGATAAATTTTCTGACACTCAGGGAAAGGGCATTTCTGTTGACAGCGAACAACAGAAAACTGTTCTCGGGAGTATGCTTATCTCAAAGGAGAATCTGGTTACTTCTGATATTGACTTGGATGATGTTCCTTTGTGTGATAGAAATGGTGAACCTGATTTGGAGGATGAGAAGTATGTCTCTAATATATCAGTGTGTGATTTTGATGTTAATGATGGTGGGCTAGATTTAAGTAGTGGAATCAGAGACCAACAGCATCTTGAATCCGAGAATCATAATGGCGGGCTAGATATAAGTGGTGGAACTGGAGACCAGCATCTTCTTGAATCTGATGATATTAATGGTGGGCTAGATTTAAGTAGTGGAATCAGAGACCAGCAGCATCTTGAATCTGAAGACCATAATGGGGGGCTAAGTAGTGGAATTGGAGACAAGCCGCTTCTTGGATCCGAGGACCTTAATGGTGGACTAGATTTAAGTTGTGGAATCGGAGACCAGCAGCATCTTGAATCGGAGGATCTTATATGCAAAGATGGGGATAATCTACATGACAAGCCTACGTATCCTGATTTAGAAGCTGAAGGGAATATGGGCTCTGGCTACAACTCAACTGGCCTTGCGTTTGAAGATGAGAACATGTACACATTTGCAGGCATGGAGAGTGGTAAATCTGGGAATGATTTTGCTTCTTTTGAGCTGAACTCCGGGCTTCAGCAGTATGTGGATGGAGTTTCAGTTGGGCAGGCTGAGGAGTCTAAAGGAAGTGAGGTTCAATATATGTCAGAGGATGATGATTTGATGTTTTCATTCAACAGCAGAAACAATTCTAAGAAGATGGACTCCCAAGCAATCAAGAAGCAAGAGAGAAGCTTGGAATTTCGCTCATTCTTTCCATCTCAAAGTGTTGAGGATAGTGCGACAAATTTTCGTACAAGTGCTGTGGAAGAAAGGAAAAATCAGCACTTCCTTGCTGACTCGCTGATGCCCGGAGCTTCAAATCAAACATATGGCATGGAAAACATTTATGCCACTCAAGCAGAACAGTCCAATCCCAATGATGGTAGAAACTCTGAAACCCAAGAACTTTGCCTTGCTTCTGATAGCAGGCAAAATTGCAATAATGTTTCTCTTGGAAGGTACCCTACACAGAGTTTAATGATGGGTGGTGCTCAGGGTTTCGGCCCAGGATTGAATTCCAATGCTGCAGAGAGTTTTGGCCCTGGACGTGTTATGGGAGTTCAGGGTAATTTGAGTATGAACTCGCATCCACATGTTGGTCCAGTTAGTCATTCAGAGAGTTTTGGCCCTGGATCTGGTATGAAAAACATGCTGGGGGGATTGAATATGAATGCTGGTCCAGTAAGCCATTCAGCTTTCAGTGACAGAAGCTTTGGTTTTGGAAATATGATGTATCCTGACAAGGGTTGGGAAACACCCAAGGTTGACACAGTTGGGAATTCTAGCAGAAACTTCATGGTGGGTTTCGATGGTATCAATTCTCAACCTATTCAGAATGTGATGTCCAGTGGCCTCTGGAGAACTCCAGAGCAGAATTTATTCCATGCAGGTTCAACCATAAATTCAGCCCCTCCAGCACAGCCAACAAATTGCTTTCGCAATTTTGATATCATCTCTAACAAGGTAATTTCGTTTCTTTCTCAATGCTTATGTATAGATGATCCTTACTAATTACTTACTTTTAACACTAAGAAAATTACCAGTTAAGATTATGATGCTAGGCACCTTGTTTTCCTTTTTTGTTCTTATGGCAATAATAGTATTAATTATTCCCACGCCATTAGTTAGTTAAATGAACATGCAGGAAAATGACATCCAGATTACGGCGGGCACTTTGATTTCATTTTGTTGTCGCAATCATGTGTCTCAAGTGTGCTTCTACATTGCAGGGTGAAGATATATATGGAGTCAACCAGAAGTATGATGCTGGGATTGGTTTTGAAAGTTTACGATCAGGAAAAATGCAACCAATTGAATACAGCTTCATGACAGGGCAAGGTTCAAGCTCAAGTTCTCTTCCTGGGGAACCCAAGGGTTTCCAGTATGGTGTAAATGCAGGACAAGGATATGATTCATCATATTGGCTAGGCAACCAAAACCAGGTACCGACTCAGTGTGTATGGTGTAAGCATGTGTTCTATCAAGGGCCTCTTCCAACTGGAGCACAAGCTGGAGGTGCAATTGGTTCAATTTGTCCAAACTGCAGCTCCAAGGTTTAATAATGTTGCTCTTTGAATAAACCTCATGCTGAATAGGAGCAACTTGTATCATTGAGAGTTATTTAAGAAGGCAGCCAGTTGATAGATGACTTTGATAAGGCAAATAGTCTGAAGTTATGGAACCGTTGGGATATTTACTGTTTTTTAAAAACCATTTTAGACATGTTGGGTATGATGATATCTTTTGTTACTTTTAAGTTGCTCCTTCTGCCCTTGATAGTTAAGTAGCATCAATGTTTTGTCTGTTTTGAAAGCCTATTGTCTTGGTGTACATTCTCTTAGGATGCTTCTATAGAGTCTAGGTGTACATTCTTTTGAATGCAGGGTTGCTGTTAGGGTGCTTCTGTTGATTGTCAAGTGCTATGCATGGTGGACTAGAGTCTAGGAATGGCGCTGTCTCGTCTATTGAATGCTTTTCTTGCTTTTTTGGTGTTATGCTTCTCTTTGTTAGTGGGAGTTTAGGTCTTGCTACTCTTGTTTGGAGGATCATTTTGAATTTGAAGTGCTGCTTAGCTTTTTCTAGCTAAAATTTACAGGTTTTTTGTTGCAGTTTGATGCTTACTGTCTCTGTTTGGTCTCTTTTGGTCCGGTGTTGCCACTTCACTGAAACTAAACATGTGTGGGCATCTTTTGTTATGTCGCCTGACTTGAAGTGTACTAAGGTACTTGTATTAAGTCGGTTGTCGTAACGGTATATCATCGTATCAAAATCAACAAGTTCGGTATGTACCATACTAAAATTAAATCAGTGCTAACAGAAGTTTTATAATCATAAATTTGAAGGCTCAGCCTTCTAATATTACAAAAAATTAATAAAAGGTAGAACTTGCGACTAGTATAAGTTGTAGGAGGGTGACAAAAGATCAACTTTAAATAAAAGGTAGATAATTATCTAAGTTGGTTAATTTTTATATGTGTTTATCATGTATAAATATCGTTGAGTACTTATGGAAAAAGGATTTCTTGAGAAGTTGTCTTTATACGAGGATAGTGTTTATATTTTCATGGCATATATTTTGAAAATATACTTAACGCAGTTTTATAAATCGAAAGAAAGATATCCCTCTTCATCTAGATTCTTTTCTTTCTTTTTGAAAAAACTGAAAAAAAAACTAGATTGGCATTAGGATGGCAACTAGTGACCAATCATGTAAAGCTATAATTGGGAGAATATGGTTGGCACAGAGGAATGACTACTTTGATATATCCATTATTAAGTATGGGTGATCAATGGATAGACTTTCTCCATAAGGTCAAAGATGGAGGAAAAGAGTTCTATGCGGCCTTGATATATGCACAAAAATGATGAAGTTTTGAGGAGGAAATTATGGAAAGCATTGAAGACCCTTGATTACCATGATTTGCCATGGATGATCATAAGGGATTTTATCTGTCCACTAGAACCGGGGATAAGAAGGAGGAACTTCAGTGAGACTGGAGGAAGTCCACAAGTTTAGGAAAGACAATTGATAAGGCAAAACTGCAGGAGATGAGATGCACGGGGTCATACTACACTTGCCAGCTGAAAAAAAGAAGGGGACACCATTGGACTTACAAGTGGTGAACTAGGTTGAAGGGTTAACAGTGGATCAGCAAGTGCAGCTCTTTCACGAGATTATAGACACGGAGATATGGAATACATTGCAAAGTATTGGTTCAGATAAGAGTGCGGTTTGTGATGGATACTCTAGTCTATTCTTCGAGAAAACATGGCATATCATAGGGGCTGATTTCAATAAGGCAATCAGGAGCTTCTTTCGGGGGGGGGGGGGGGGGTAGCAGACCATTGCTACCTAAAGTGGCTCAACCTCAAAGAGCAGAGTATAGGCCTATCTCTGTTGTTCAGTCATTTACAAGGTGTTCACCAAGATCCTAAGTACCAGATTAGAGCAAAAACTCCCTTCTTTGGTAGCCAGTAGTCACGGGGCTTTTATTAGGGCCAGGAATATCACACAGAATATTATGCTTACAAAAGAGCTGCTTAGTAAGTATAATATTGAGGTTGATCTGATTCCTAATTGCATGATTAAGATAGACATCTAGAAAGACTTTGACACAGTGAGCTGAAAGTTTTTGTTAAGTGGATGGAGCTACTAAAATTTTCCAAACTTATTAATAGTTTGGATTTTAGAGATGTGTTTTAAACACGCAAAACATTTGGGGCTCCCTGGGGTTCGACGAATCCCCCCGCGTGGCCCAATCTCAGCCGTCCAGCTCAAATCAGTTGATCTGATTTGTAATTCATTATGTTAGTGATATGTCTAAACTACCCTTTCATTAGTTCAACTTAATCCCTTATTTTGCTGTGTAATTTTTTAATGTTTAGTTTACTTTGATTTTTAGTCATACAATCATCCTATCTGAATTTAATTTTTGAAAGTCATTTTTCAGCCATTGGATTATTTGGACGACTCAGATTGGCCCACAGGGGGGGGGGGGTTGGACGTACTCTGAGTAGGTTTGTATACACTCCCTTTTAAACACCACTTTTTATCTATTTCTAAATGGAAACTATGCAAATAGTTTTGAGGGAAAGAGGGGAGTAAAGCACGGGGACCCCATTTCTCCTCTACTATTTGTTATATAGATGGAGTACCTCACCATATAGTTAAACTTGGCAATGAAGCAGAAAAGGTGGAGTACCAGAGGTGTAGAAGAGTAGGCCTGCATAGCTTGATGTTTGCAGATCAACTTTTGACCTTCTGTAGAGTCAATGAGAAGTCTATAGAGGGAGTTAGGATGTGATTAATCAGTTCACGCAAAATACTGCCCTTGCAATTAATGAATCAAAATCAGAAGTGTTCTTTACGAGAATGCCCGCCATGGAGTGGAAATTACTTCCTGATGCACTTGATGTAGTGATATGGGAACTCCCAGTGAAATACCTAGGAATGCCTATATATATCCACATGCAGATGGAGCAGAGAAACTTGTGATACATTGATGGATAAATTTCTAGAAAAGTCAACATGTGGAGCTCTAGAAAATTTGCATATCCATGAAGAGTGTAGCTCATCAACTCAATCCTCTTGAGCATGACCAGCCATTGGGCCAATGTATTTAAGATCCATGAGAGTATCCACCACTCCATAGTGAAAATTTGCAGAAATTACTTGTGAAGCAAAGTAGAGGGAAAAAGGAAACACATTCTTATTGCATGGGAAACCTTGTGTATTTCAAAGACAAAAAGGGAAGTTGGTTTAAGGGACTCATCTTCATGAAATCTAGCTGTAAGCTGGTTGAGATTTGCAGCAAAAATGATATATTATGGTTGAAATGGTTGCAGGCTTACTATCTGAAGGCAACTGATTTTCTGTCCTACCACAGTGATGGCCATCACATGAGCTGGGGCCTGGTTACAGAAAAGAAGAAGAGTTTGCCATATTTTGGAAGGTGTGTAGATAAATCAGACAAATTCCAGAGCCTGGCAACTTATGATTTGTTCAAAGGGGTGCAACAAAGAGATGGCATGGTAGCAACCATCAAAGAAGAAGTTTTGGTGCCTGGGCAGTATTGTATACAATCCTTAGCATGAACGAAATAAGAGAATATTTCAACAGAGGAATCTAGAAGTTGAGAAACTATAACTCCGAGTTTTGGTTGGATATGAGTAAATAGATAGGAGATTTTGTTCCTTATAAAATACCTTCAAGTAGGTAAGGCTGGGAGTGAATGCCTTTTAAATTTTGATGAATTTTTGTTGAGATTAACATACACACTAACCATAAAAAACATATTTTTGTTGTGGCTAAATTTAAATTTTAACATATGGAGTTTTGCATAAAAACTACGTTGTATGTATAACAGTCGCTTAGTTGTTGTTGTCTTAAGTTTTTCTTGTGGGACATCTGTAATGGTCGGTATTGGTTAAGGATTGATGAGACTTATCGTGAAATTATGTCTAGCAATGTACGTGACACTGTGATAGTACAAAGTGTATGATCCTTTGGATATGTACTAACATTAGTATGCGGAATTGGAAATGGAACTAAAAGAACATCGTGGATCTTCAACGCATAATATACTGTGCTGATCACAACGGAAAATGTCGCTAAAATCACAGGCAACATATTGTTTCAACCTAATTATTGACAAACAATAAATTGAATTAACTATTAGTAAACATATCCTAACTATTATATAAAATTTCGTCCCGAACCCTATTTAGAAATGCAGCTTTCCTTGCCTTAATTTTGCAACATTATTGAACAATATCTTGTAAGTGACTTTAGCAAGATGTTGTATTTTGAGCTGCACGATATTATCGGTATAACTATCATAATAACTACCCTAACCAGAAACTATCTTTGCGCTAAAGATTCAAGATATTCTTCGAGTTCTATTTCAATTCCAGAGATTAATCCAATGAAGTATACTAGCCCATTAGCTCTAACTTTGTAGAGTTACATCGGTTTCCAACATAATCCTCCCGCTATACTCACAAAAATAAGTCTAGTTAATTCTTGATCAAACTTGCAACACATTTTATGATGATGAATACTGGTGTGATATTATTGAAAAAACGAGTAAGATCGATGCTTGTAATAATCAATTCCATTTATATGGGTCTTATCCCTATACTGAAGTTTCATCAGGTGTAACTTGTGTTCTAAGTTTCCAGTTAAGTGAAGCTGTGTTCTAGATATCGTTACTACAAGTAGTAATTATTATTACTATAACAACCTCGCAATGTATAAATTAATTATTTTGAAGCAGCCTGAATTGTTGTTATTCGAAGACTTGAAGTGGACAGCGCAGCACCAAAATGAAGAAGATGTCTTATTCACGTGACCAATCAAACCCCAAAAATATCATATTTTAACCTTTTTTGCCTTTTCACACAAAACCTAAAAAATTACCTTGAATTTATCCAAATCATTGATATTAAAAAAACAGATTTTAATATCATTCTAGAATTTTTTTTAATTACTCAAAAAGAAAGAAGAAGTTTAATTATTTAATATTTTTTGCAAAAGGATGAATTATTTTAGTGAAAAAAGAATAAATAATAAAAATAGTTATCAACATGATCATCTTCCACTCAACAAAACAAGAAACCTGAGCCTTTGAAAGCTCAGATGCCCCTCCCTGGCTTCTCCCTCTCACCTCTCTCCTTCCCCAAATTCAATCCATCTCTCTAGGGTTTCGTATTCTGGGTTTTCCCCTTTTCCACACCATTTATTGAATTTTTGTTTGATTTCTCCAATCTGCCAACGGTAAATGGCGATCCTCGAGAGATTGGTTGCTGGGTTGACTCTCTTCCTGCTAGTTTTGGGCATAACCGCCGCCTCCGACTCCTGCCCGGTGACTTCCCTCAAGGATTCTATCTGTGGGGCCCGCAAGGATGAATGCCCTGTTGATTGGATCCATAATTTCCCCATCAATGGAGTAATTGAGGTACTTCAAAGGTTCTTTATCTCCATATGTTTCTGCTATGCTTGATTTGATGATTGCTGGTTACATATTTTGTTGTTACAAGATCTGAGGCTTTAAAGTTGCAAACTTGTAAGACTTCGTTTTGCAGTTTTTAGATAACCTTACAACTTATGATGGTTACAGCTTATGGTGGTTGCAGGGGTGCTAAATTAGCTTCCTTTTTACATCTATATTGTTGGTGTGAGTAAGTTTTTGTGATGGGATTGAGTTCAATTTGCTGTTGAGCTTTGTTTGAATTACGGTTTGTAATGTTTGGGACATTAGATAACCTAACCTCTGTCTTTGCTTGGGTACGTATAATGTTAGCTTTGTTGTATGCTTGCTCTGCAATTACAAAGTGAACAATTGTCTGACTAGAAAAGCTTCGATGTATGCTTGCTCTGCAATTACAAAGTGAATAATTGTTTGACAAGAAGTTGTATGTCAACTTCTCCGGGGCTTCAATATATATCTCCATGATTTCTTATAAAAAGGATGAGGTTAACGGGTTTTGTCACTGTTTCAATCTATCACCTCTTGGTAGGAAAAAGAACTATTTTATGCTTGTCAAAATAGTATATTATCCTAAGCTTAAGAATCTTTAATTTGTGTGGACCATTGAAATATATAAACGAGGTCTTACAAAATCTTACTGACACCCAAAGATTGTGCTGGCACGTGTTACTATCGGTGTTAAAGATCATGTTTTTGAAACTGTTCTCGTAACTGCCAGTTGTTAGGATTTCTAAGACTTGTTAAAGAGGGGTTGTAGTGTTTGATGAACTTCTTTGTAATGTAATTCTGAATCAGTTATCTTTTTTTCTGATGTGTGAAGGGGGATGAAGCTTCACTGCAGAGGATACTGAGCTCGGTATATAGCAATAAACATGACTACGTAGCTCTGCTTTTCTATGCGTCTTGGTGTCCGTTCTCTGCAAGCTTCAAACCATCCTTTTCTGTCCTGGCTTCCTTGTTTCCCACTATTCCACACTTTGCAGTTGAAGAATCTTCTGTCAAGCCAAGGTTTGAGCACTTATAAGTTTTTTTGTCTTCTGTGTTCTTTTAAACAAAATTTCCTTTTCTTTTTAATGCTCGGTGTTACAAAAACCTTGAGAAGTATACAATCATTCTTTTCAGCACGCTGTCAAAGTATGGAGTTCATGGGTTTCCAACGGTTTTCCTGTTAAATTCTACTCTCCGTGTGCGTTATCATGGCCCCCGGACACTTGATACCCTGGTCGCTGTTTATAATGAAGTCACTGGTAAGTCATCTTGCTCTGTTGTTCATTATGATTTGTAAAATCGTCTTTCTTGGCTCGTTTCCATTTCTTATGCCTGTGAAAGTATGTTGTTGTACACACCAATTAAGCCTTGAAACGACAATCAACTGCAAGTTGAACAGAGCTATAAATGTTATAGAATTCTTAAACAAAAGAAGGTCGGTTGCTTTAAGTCTATGTACTTATTAACTAATGCAACCTGTTTGGCTTTCTCTTGTATAGGTTTGGAGACGACATCGAAAAGTGATATATCTCCGGACAAGATGAGGTGCTTATCAGATCACCAGAAACACAACAGCAGTGATCCAGAAAGCTGTCCATTCCCATGGGCTAGATCTCCCGAGAATCTACTCGGGCAGGAGACTTATTTGGCTCTAGCTACCATCTTTGTGCTTCTGAGACTCGTTTACCTCTTTTTCCCCGCTCTTCATCGATCCCTCCAGCTAGCCTGGAGACGATACGTCACAAACATGAGGCTGAGAAACCTCTGGGAACACCCGCTAATCTACCTTAACCGAGCAAAGCAGGTATTCAATTCCCTCAAGGAGCCATGCAAGAGAAGTAATCTGCAAGAAGGAGCCATGAACGCGAAAGCCTGGGCTTCAAAGTCTTTAGCATCGGTTTCCTTTGGAGATGCTAGCGGCAGCAAGACACCGACAACATCGAGTTAGTCACAATTTGACTGTGAGTTTTAGCCGAAAAGTGAAACCATAGAGTATATATACGAGGGGTTGCGTTTTGCAGCTGTTATGAGTTATTCGGGTCAGAGTCGTGTTAGCTAACTACACTGTCATGGCTCCGGGTGGGAGCGCTGTATTCGGTTATAGAAAACTAGGGCTTTTGTGTTTGACACCATTGGAAGCGGCACGCGACATTTTCTATCAATTTAGAGTAGAATTTGTTGTCACAAATAAGATTAGTTGGATGGTATCAAATCAAATCTGTGTATAGTCTTACATTGTATTTCATCTTATATTATTGCTGAACAAATAGCTGTGAAAAATTGTTGGGAACTTTGGGACCATGAAATGAAAGTTGGAAAAGATGGGAATATTGATTATGAAGAAGGGACCTCTCATCAGTCCCATGAAATTGAAATAATTGATTGCCACCGTCGCTTTGTGGAACGATGCTAAGGAAAAAAGCAAAGCTAATAGAATCATAATTTCCAAAAAAAAAGATAATAATAAATTAAATGGCTTATGATATTTAATAAAATTGAATAAAAATCATCTAAGAAAAGGATTTTGGGTCGGTCCTATTCTGAACATTATAAATGTTGGTCTTAGTCATATTTGTACAATTCTTTTTTTTTTTATGAATGTCAAATATGTCGTTTTTAAAAAATAAATAAAAATCAAGGCCTTCAGTCCACCTATTACAGGCATCCCACTCATTGACAGTTGAATGTTGAAATAAAACTCATTTAATTAATTGCAGAGATAATAAAAATAACTCAAAAGGCCTTAATTCATTAATTGCAATAACACAATTGGAAATAAAAGTATAATACCCAATTCCATTGATTAAAAAGTTAAAAGTGAATAAAGATAAAATTGGGCGATGAGACTTTTATGAAAAATCCCATACTTTTACCATGTGTGCCATCATGAGAAAAAAAGAAAAAAAACTAAATATAATATACTTTTAAGATAATAATTCACTTTTAAGAAAAATTGATTTGTTAATATTCAGTGGAGAATCTAGAAAATGTTTTATGTATAGTTGAATAACGCTAATATTGTTTACGGTGACAAATTATTAAGAGAATTTTTATACTAAAAAAATGTTATCGCGCAATAATTTTCAATAACTCCATCGATTTTTGGTATGAATCGAGTTCATACCAATAACATTGCCTAGATCCGCCCATGAAAGTGTAAGATCGTGAAACTTTATTGAATTACACAGAAAAATAATGTAAAGTATCATTTTATAGAATAGAAAAATATATCAATTTTAGTCCTAACTTCATAAAAAAAACGTGAAAATAGTAATATTTTGAAATTTGGTGCCAAAAACAATGATATATATTTATGTCAGAAAATAGACTGAATTTTGTTGACAGAGAAATGAGAGATGTGAGAATCCATGTGACCGACAGTAGAAAACTTTAAACCCCATAACCCACGGTCACCTTTTCCTTTTACCAGATTCCGACAAGCCTGTGGTCCGTTTCCGTTTTCCCTTTAATCTCATAACCGTCCCCCCGTTACAAAACCAACAGCCTGGTGGGACCCTCAAAATTCTATCTACAGCATTTTCACACAATTTCTTTCTTTCTTTTTATAATGTTTTGGTGATAAAAGCAATAGAGAAGATATATACTAAGATCAAAGTGGAGAAAGGAATCCCTAAATAGGAGTTTCTAATAATATCACTGAACCTGAAATCTAGCCCAGAAGACCAACATGGCGGTGGAGAGAGAGAGGCATGTTTACCTGGCCAGGCTCGCTGAGCAAGCTGAGAGATATGATGGTATTTACTGTCTCTTTCTCTCTGTGTTTTTTTTCTTCTGTTTCTGTTGATTCTGGCAATTTTGGACTGATTTTGTTAGGGTTTCTTTGATTGCATGTGGTAATTAAGAAGGAATGAATCCTGGATTGTGCCTCAATTGTGTTGTTTTGTGCAAAGTTATGAACTTTATGGGGTTTTGGAGCTTTTGACTTGAATTTTTTCTGTAATTGTTATGTTACATTTGAATCAAGGTGTGATTTATAGTAGAGAAGTAGATGGTTTCTTTGATTTCCATGGTCTTGCTGTTTCTGGAAAAAGTTGGATGGATTTCTTTAGTTTGATATTGTCAAGATACCAGATTTCAGTTTATTGAGAAAGGTATTGAATTTTTCATTGTTGCTGTTTTTTCGGGCTTCTGATTCTCGTGTTGTTGCAGAGATGGTTCTAGCGATGAAGGAGGTTGCAAAATTGCATGTGGAGCTGACTATTGAGGAGAGGAATTTGATCTCGGTTGGATATAAGAATGTTATTGGTGCAAGAAGAGCTTCGTGGAGGATATTGTCTTCCATCGAGCAGAAGGAGGAAAGCAAGGGTCACGATGTGAACGTGAAAAGGATTAAGGTTTACCGTGTGAGGGTAGAAGATGAGCTTACGAACATATGCAAGGATATCTTGACTGTGGTAGATGAGCATCTTCTCCCGCATTCTTCTGGAGAATCAACTGTTTTCTATCATAAGATGTGAGTTTCTTATTTGCTTTCTACGGATGAATTGACAGTGTTTATACTTGGTGAAAAATTAAAATTCTGCTTTTTTGTATATTTTTTATACAGGAAAGGAGATTATTATCGTTATCTAGCTGAGTTCAAATCTGCTGAGGATCGTAAACAGGCAGCAGATCACTCTCTCAAAGCCTATGAGGTTCAAATCTGCTTTCGTAGTTTTCATTTTTGCTGCATTTATGGCCTTTTAGGTGGGAAGGCGATTGATTATATCTTTTACTTGTTACAGGCTGCCACTGCTGCTGCAAATGCCAGTCTTTCCCCGACTCATCCCATCAGACTTGGACTGGCTTTGAATTTCTCTGTGTTTTACTACGAGATCTTGAACTCCCCTGAGAGGTTTATGATCTCCTTTTCTCCCTCTCTCTCGTATTGGGGTGTCGAAAGGAAATGATATGCATACTAAGTAACATTAAACAGCAATTTGCATGTGTTATTAGATTAAGATTGGCTGCAGTGCAAACTATAGTTTCCGTTTAAAAGTTGCATTTTGCATTTCCGTACTTTTCGACATAATGATGATTCCGTTTGATCTAAAATTGATGCATACGATTTACTGACTAAAGGAAGTAGATCGAGTCACATTCCATATAACAGTGCAATTTCATTTTGAAGAGCTTAATCAATATAAGTATATAACAGTGCATATGATCTGAAGTTAAGGTTTTCCGTATCAGTATTTGAGCATAGAGATGACCTTGCTTTGGGTCCAGTGTCGGGAATTGGGATGTATTTCGAAATATTTTTTTTAAAGTTAAAACTGTCATAGACGAGATTTTGAGGGTATTCTCCCTTTTCCATTAATTTCAGCTCAAGAGTTGCCAAATAGGCTTACATTTATTGAGTTTTGGAGAAGTTTCTAAACATCTATCGATCTAAATCTTTTCCGTACTCATGGCGATAACACCATTATAAATGCCTGTAGCAGCATATCCATGACTCTATCGTCATGCTTTATAAAATCTATGCTCTCAAGATAAACCAATAGTTACATATACTACGAAGAGTATCATTTCTTGTTTTGGAACCCGTACATTTTGCCTGAATTTTTTTAGATGGACATGTATTACCTGCCTGATTTCGGCAATCTTAAGTTCTGTTAATCTGTGTTTGCACTAGGGCATGCCACCTTGCACGGCAAGCATTTGATGAAGCTATAGCAGAACTTGACAGCCTGAATGAGGACTCCTACAAGGATAGCACCCTAATCATGCAGCTTCTCAGGGACAATCTTACGTTATGGACTTCAGATCTTTCTGAAGAAGGAGGTAAGCTGGGACGGTTAAATTGTCCATTCTAAGATTAAATCAATCTGTTCCTATTTCTTTACAAACACCATTCTTATCAGTTGAGAAAATTTAGTATAAGTCGCGGAACACACACGCTCACACACACACACACACGCTCACACACACACACACACACGAACACACACACACACACACGAACACACACACACGAACACACACACACACACACGAACACACACACACACACACACACACACCACACACACACACACAAAAGCTGACTGACTTCGAAAGACCTTATAAAACTATCTCAACCGCCTCTCTTATGCAGGTGAGCACTCAAAAGCTGATGAGATACAGGTTGACGAGGTAAGATCTCATTTTACCAAATCATGCACCACTTTTACCGACATTCAAGAGCTGTAATCGATTCTTTACTCAATTATCTTTGCAGGACTAGTTGAAGAACAAGAATGGAGGATGCTTTCAAGAGATAATGTAACAGGTCTTGATTCTGTTGCCAACATAAGTCGATTACATTTGCCTCTGTGTGTTTTTTTCTGTGTTTTTCAACAACGTTGTTTCATGTGGTTGTATTATGAATCTCTCTTAGATCTTTTTCCAACCGTAACTTTCTTATCATTTCGTTCAATATGTTCTGTTAAATATTTTGTTTTCTTCCAACTCCCGGGAGGAAAAGCGAACCAAATCATACACAGATAAATAGAGTGCAATTACATATAGCTTAGGTCAAGGAGGACTGAGAAGAAAGCTTTTCAAATGCTTATGAAACTCCTTAGGTTTTTCTTTAGCGAAAGAATGCCCCGTTCCTTCCAGTATTACAAGCTCCGCATTGTCTCCCAGGTGTCTGCATTTCACCAAAGCACATATGAAAAGTGTAGCTTTCTGAAATGTTAAGGTAAAAATTCATGAACTTAGGAAACAAGAAAAGAGTAGATTTGAGACCTTTTTAGCCTGTGAGCCAATTCAACTGGGAAAATCTGATCTTTATCTCCCCATATAATCAATGTTGGCTGCAATGGCATCATTTTAAGTGTTAAAAAAAATTCATTTTAAAACACATTCAATAGTTTCATCTCTGGGATTATATTGCTCCGACATGGCAGTTTAGTTAGTGCTATTTTGTCTATATTGTTTTAAAATTTTCATATTCCCGTGTCGAATATTAGGATAAGAAACAACAGACACACCACACAAATTGTATCCGAGTAACATAACATGGATACCTGAGAGATCTTGGGTAGGTCTGAAAGACTCCTGTTTTTGGAGATGGCTCGAAGCAGATCTCTTCTTTCTTCTATATAATCAGTACACATTTCCTGCATATTAACAATCATTCAAATCAATTTTTTCCCAATCTTTACTTTTTCTTTTCTTGCAAATTTTCAAAATGGATAAAATCCAATCAACAAGAGTCCAGATCACCGGAAAAAAGAAAAGGACAGCCCCATAAATAAATAAACAATATTAGGTGGACGAACATGTCCTAACTAGCATAGAAAATTGACATAAAAAACAATCTCTTCAGTCCACAAGACCTTTATTTTATCCATTATTTTTATATCAGGCAATTATTTGACAACCACACACCACCAAAACAAGCCTATCCTGTCTCTTTACTTACATTTTATATTAGTCTGTTTTTTAACAACTCCAGTATATATAATTAAAAAAATGTTTTATAAATATTATTTAAAAAATGTTTTTTACCATGCTGTATAGAAAACCTCGAAAAATGGTGAAAAAAGCAGTAACTTACGTCGATAAAGTCGTTTAAGAGGCAGGAAGGTAAACCTTTGGGAGGCTTCACAAATGTATACCGGAGCAGCTCCCTCATGGTGTCCGCCGTCTGCGGCATGAGGATGGCGGCGGCGACGTCCACGTCATTTACCGGAAAAAGGCCGTTCTTTATATCCTTCTCCTCCAGAGTCACCCCAGCGCAGCAGATCACCAACTTCTCCACGAAGTCCTTAAACTGCGCCGCCATGCTGTACGCCACGAAGCCGCCGTAGCTCATCCCCACCACGCGCGCTCCGGCGACGGAGTGGGCCTCCAGGGCCCGCTTCACGCACCGGGCTTGGAACGAGTCGGATCGGTCGGGCTGGGTCGAGTGGGACTCGCCGAAGAAGACGAGGTCGGGGACGTATATGTTGAAATGCGGGGCTAGGATCTTAACGGCGTCGGACCACTGCCAGACGGAGTCGACTCCGAAGCCGTGGATGAGTACGAGGTTGGGCAGCCCGTGCCTCGGACGCTTCGGGACCCACATGTTGATGACGGTGCCGTCGCCGAGGTCGGTCGCCGACGAACGGAGACCGGCAGCGGAGAAGGCTGACCGGAAACACCAGTTGGCCGACGCCGTGAGGTTGAAGCACTTGGGCATTTTGCTAAATCAAACACTCACAGCTGTCAGTCTGTGTGGAGGGAGAATATACTTGCATCTGAGAGTTTGTGATGGAGAGAAGAATCAGTCCTGGACTTTCACTAAAAGAGTCTTAGAACAATCAATTACTACTTATTATAGCTTTTATTCATAATTGTCTTTGATATGAAGATCATTATCATTGTGATGTGTATATCTCCATTTCACCCACATGTACAAAATGCAAACAAAAAGGAAAGGCCTAGAAAATTCCATGCAATCAAGGCACATTAAGAATCACGTTGGACCAATTTCATTTCCTTTTTTCCCATCAACTCCACTAGCCATATATAATTTAGACATCATTGTTTGTTTACAAATGTTTTTGTTTTTGTTTTGTTAAAAAACACACTATTATAGGGATCATCCAATTTCACACTATTAATTAATTGGTGGTTCATGATTCGTATGGCATGCCTTTCTTTTCTTTGTACCATTGAATAAAAGTTAATTTCTATATGTTGGTTCTAACGAAATTAATTTTACAAGTCATGCAATCTTAGATCAAAAGTTGATGGTAACTTGTATCTAACACAATGTATTTCCGCTGTTGTCAACATTCTCACTTAGAAGTCTCTGTGTCTATGAATGAGGGAAAGAGTGATTTGGAAATTGACCAAAAAGGTGTAGTTTTGTCATACTTTCAGGGATGCACCGGCAACTTTTGCTCAAGAAAAATTCACTCAACGGGCACATGAGATTTATCACTGAAGCATGTAGTCCTCGGTCACTAACAGCTTTGTCTACTTGCTACTCCCAACTCATGAGTGCACTGACAAGTTCCGGAAAAAGTAGTTTGGTCACTGACTAACCTTTTCCTACGTCGTTAAATGGAGTCAAACAAGTGCTAAAATACAATTTATAAATCTCTACTTTCCCAAAGGAATGGAGATTGTGTTCTAATCTAATCTCTATTCTAAGTAAACTAGCTAAATATCATCGTGCATTGCACGCTATATTTAATATTTTTAATGTAAATATTATGAAAAAACTTATGAATATGAGTATGAAGTGTGTTTAAAGAAAAACTCTTTAAGATAATTAACAAAATTATCGTGGCAAATTTCAAAATATTATGAAATTGCCAATATATATCGTAATTTTCAGGTTATTCATCAAAGGTAACTATTATAAATAATATATATTAAGATCAATATGTAAGAAATTTATTAAATATTAAGTTAATAGATAAATATTTTTATAAGTACACATTTTAAGGAAAAAATGCTAGCGATACATGTATAATTAACATAGAAACACTGTAATCTATATTTATAGTCTAATATATTTATATAATCTATGGTGATCTTCTAGTAATATAGATCGAATATTTCCATGCATATTCAATATATCGCACATTCATGTTTTCCTTTCGTAGACGTGTTAATTAGCATGATGGACTGAAATTACCGTGTAAATTATGATTTTATAGGTGGAATGAGTTGTATTTTTGAAAAATAGAAGGCATAAGTTTCTTAAATTAAAAGAAACAAAAAAAGAATATATAAAAATGGTAGGCACCGGAATATGGTGAACTTGCGGTGGTTATGTGGCGGCTTTAGTCAAAACTACGTAGTTTCAACCTTTTTAATGCTTTTTATTGATTTATTTATTGACCGGAGCAATAACTCTTCTAGTTCCCTTTAGGAAAAAGGGTTGTGAACCGCATAAGCATGTAACAACTAGGGAAGCAAATAGAAAATAAGTGATTAACAAGAATATAATGATAGCAAGTATGTAGTGGGGTTGACTCACGACCTATCTTTACCTTTGATCATCAACCTTACAAGTAAACACATTCATCATCATTTCATCCCTTAGCTATTGGGAACATCGTCAAGCCTTTCAACCTTTCGACTCCCTATCCCCACTAATGTAGAGTTGGAACCGCATTTCACAACACCCTCATTGTTGGATTACCCTAGAAACTCATCTAGGATCACCTTCCAATGGATAAGAATGGATGATTAGCTAAACTACCCAAACTTTGGAACCATTCATTGTAGCATGTTAATCCATACACATGGTTTCAAATCTTGAATTAAGCATATAGATAATTTGCTCTAGAATGGTTATACATCACATTCCAACCCGGATTGTCAATCCAAACATACAAATCACCCAAACACCTAGATCAATATGGGCTAGGGTTTCACCAAGGTTTTCTAATGAGGTAGGCTAGTAAGCAATACCACTAGGAAGTTAGAGTTATACATGCATCTCACCAAACAAACAATCATAACCATGGCAAATCACACATACATGGAAGAATATAATCATAGGAAGAACAAGAGATGAAAGAGAATAGTGAAGAAGATGAATTTAGGTTTCACATCAATAGAACCTGATTATTTGGTTTGCATAGGTCACATGATCTTAATTATTAGCCTAGTTTATTGTACTCATCAATAAACTAACAAAGGGACCAGCAATCATCCTCAAATTCAAAGTCTAATTCCATCTCTGCCTTTTTAAGCCAACTACAAGCACCCAATTTTTACATTCAATAGTGCAGCAGTTGGTTAGGGTGAGTGGAGCAACATACAAGTGACATATATACGAGTATATAGATGAATCCCAAAGGCAATAATCAGCACTTAAAGAGTTTAAACCCAAAGAAAAAGGCAAACAGGCTCAAGGCACTGAAACTCCAAATAAGTCAGCATATAGTTTTAGCATTGAACTTCTATAACTACAAGGTAACACGTTTGAATGAGTTGAATTATCTTCAGTTATCTAATGACCATTATACCGTACCTATGATGCAGTATCTCGGTCGTCATTAAAACTAACTACTCCAGTATACAACATTTGATTATCCTTTCATTCTACTTTCTGCGTACAGCACCCAATATCACTTAAGATCAACCATAATAAGCCAGTTATGGGAAATGTACGACTGCATAGCTAGAGAGCTCGAATCAACACTCAAAATCAATTAAGATCAAGCACAACAAGCTAGTTATGCAAAATTGTACTAAACGTTGAATGTCGAGTGTTAAATGTTGAGGAACAATTCAAATCTCAAACCTCACATCAAACAATTAAGATCAACAAACTAGCTAGTTATGCAAAAATGTACTAAACGCTGAATGTCATGGGATTAAATGTTGAGGAACAATTCAAATCTCAAACCTCACCTCACTTGTACAGACAATTGTGCAAATTCAGCCCTCCTTCATTTTCTAAGGCTCTGAAACACTTGGTACACTGTTCTTTCATTTTGAAGTGGTGGATCTGACGTGAATCTTCATTTTGTTTGGGTCATCACACTTGGCATTACACCTTTTGAAACCTCACACCATTGGAGCTGTCAAGATCCCATGAAATCAATTTTGGATATAAAAAATGGATTTGAAAACCCTATAATAAAAATCCCCAAATTAAAATCAATCTTAACTTTCGGGACTGGATGCTATACAAATTCACCTATTATCAATAATATCTTGTGACTGTCCATTTTAGCTCATAAAGTATTGTATATTCTCCACATCTCCGCCTAATCAAAATCAGGAAAACTTTTACTCCTCCTTATCTCCGCCAACCTCAATCTCTAACTTTCACTTCCATCAACGATTCGACACCACGTAATCGTCTCTATATTCCACCTTTATCCATGATCTAAACTCCATCAACGGAAACCCCACAAAAACTTTGATGAATCTTTGGATCTACAAATTGACATGAACGCATCGAGATGTCGATCCGAATCCCTTTTGTTTTCCGATCTCTTTTAATCTTTTCTCGGATATTTTTATTTGTGGAATCTGATTATGAATTTTTTTTTTACTGAATCTATGGTGTTCTTCGTTGTGATAGGGTTTTGGTCGAATAAGGGTTTTAGTCCGGGTGATGATCGGAGTTCGGTGGCTACGCGACATCAAACAAAAGTAGCCATGGCTCATTAGGGGAGATAAGTTTTTCTAGTTTTCCATATTTGCCCATTCAAATTTAGTGCCACATCAAACTTTCTTAATAAGCGAGCCCATGTCCCTCCAGACCTTTTGGTCGGGACGGATGGAGTATATAACTATGTTCAAGTGATAACCCTTCTTATGAGAATAACCCATTTATTGTGATAATTTTTAATATTGACCTTTGGATATTTGATTGATGACTGGGATTAGATGGGTCTCTTAGTTAATGCCATTTGCAAAACTTACTCCTCTATGATGACTTAGTGAATTTCTCGTCTGGTTACATAATGATTAGTGATTGATATATTGAAACACAATGTAAATAATTGGCGCAATTCAATCAAACGAAAACTTTCCCGAAGCCTACAAGCCCCATAGTATGTACAAAAGAATATGTTTATACTTTAAGAGAATAATAATTAATGTGGTTGGTTAATAATTGCAAATAATTGCATCAGAGGTGAACACAATCCACTCTAGTTCATAAACTTTCAGATTGAGGCTTCAGACTTCAACACTAATGTAAAATCACTAGCTCTTGCTCCTGCAAAGAAGACGAAGAAAGTGGCAACATTTTAGAAAAAAAAAACATGTACACTATAGTAATTAAAGAGACACATACATCACAGAAAATTCATATGTGATAACTCATCATTTATGTGATAAATCACAAGATATGAAAGCTAAATTTTATCCAGCTTGGATAACATTCTCTAACATCAAATCATATTTCATCAAATTTGAACTGAAGTGAATGATTTGAACTGAATATTGAAATGAAGTGAAAAGATTTATTAAAAGGATTTAAATTGAATTGATGAATGAAAATGAATGTGCGGGGATTAGTATTAGTAGAAGTACTTATTTAAGCGAGTAAGTTTAAAATTTTTCAATTTAATTCAATTCAGTCCGATAATAAATAAATTTAGGAGAGCGGAACCTAAATGTTTCATGAATATTTATTAAAGAGCATCCCTTTAACAAAATTTACCATTATATTCTTCAACGCCGAAAAATCACACCCCATAAACTTAACAAACATCTTGGTGTTAGCTACTAAACTTTGTAGGTGCTTGCCATTATTGAAAGATAAATGTTACAATGAGGAAAACCGGAAAAGAAATTTTAAAGAGTTTTTTTAATAAAATAATTTATAAATTAAAATTTTAATGTGTATAATTTATTTGGATTCAAATAACATCAAAATTCATCTTTAATAATATAATATTAGTTTATGTAAGTAAGACAACTAATGATATACCACCCACTTCTCTGTAGACAAAAGTATTCCTATTTTTGCCGTTAGATTAAAAAAAAAAAAAATTCTCCTAAAATATTATACTTACTAAAAAACTACTTGTTTAAAAAATTAGTTGTTATCTTCAGATATTTTAATTACAATTGAAAATAATTCATATGCTGACCAAAAATGTTTTGTTGAATTTTCAAAATCAAACTACACTTATCCCAACTAAAAATATTTAGTAGACTTTTCAGTGTCAAATTATACCGGTTCATGCTGAAAAAGGTTTAATCGACTTTTCAAAGTCAAATTTATCCCAATTTATTTTTTAAGTTAAATTTGGCTCAGTTTTATTTTAAAAGTCAAAGTACACCAAATTTGACTTTAAAAAGTCGACTAAACAATAATTGAAAATTATTAAATAAATCAAAAAAGATATTTTTATTACGTATAATATTCAAAATTCATATTTAATTATAAAAAGTTTATAGAAGTTTGACAATTAATAATTACAATTATATAATATTCCACATGTATCCCATTAGATAGATATAATTAATTTTACAAAGTCAAATTAAATCTTTCATAACCAAAATTGGCTAGTCGACTTTTCAAGGTTAAAGTTAGAACAATTTGACTTTGGAAAAATCAACGATGCAATTTTAGTTTTTGACAGGATATATTTGGATTTGAAAGGTAAAAAATTTATTACAATTATGTACCGACTATAATGTCAAAATTTACCTGAAATGAAAAACTCAGGCCTATTTAAACCGATGGCTATTGTGTTACAATGCATAGCAAAAAAACTTTTTGTTTGTCCACTTTAAACATATAGAATTTGTACGCCGGGTAAAAAAAAAACTCCCCAGCAAAAATTTTCCTCAATAATCTTGTTTTCTAAACTAATTTTCAGAATAATCCTCTGGAAATTAGTTTCAAGAATGTTACTTTCAGTGTCATTTTGTTACCACATCATCCCACAAGGAGATTGAAGAAAGTGCTAAATCTGTAATTGAAGAAACGTTTTGTGTCAACGGAAAAAAGTGAGAAGAAATAAGCAGAAGCAAACACGAGGACGACGCGAATATACCACAGTCAACAGCTCACTGATGGGCCTGCTTTTTATCCTCGACGCGAATGAAGGTAAATCATCTGCTCTTTGTTGCTAATTTATTTGTGGAATTTTTTATAAATAAATAAATAATTTTTGTGGAATTTAGTCTGCGTTGTATGCTGATAATTATGATGTGATCAGACAAGTTTTGAAGTCGTTGTTCAATTGGGATATGCCTTAGGTTTCGAAGTATTAGGGATGCATTTGGTTGGTCGATTTTTTGAGAGTTTTGATTTTCATTTTAGATTTTTGAGAATTTGATTTTTTATCTGAGATTTAAAAAGTCTGGTTTTGCATAAATTTTGTTTGATTGGGTTGAAATTCGTAAGTTTAAAATAAATTTTTGATTGATTTTTTAGAATTTTGCAAGTGTGTATTTTAGAACTAAAAATAGGATTTTGTAAAACTTTTGAACCAAATAAGTGATGCTTGTAAGAAGTCTTGTTTGTCAGTGAGACAGAGGGCTTGTTTTACCTCAAGGACTGTGTCTTTCTGATCTGCTGAATGATTTTATTTTTTCTACTTGTGGATGTTGGTAGATTAAGAAATTGTGAATAACTTTGATCCTTTCGTGTTATGGGAATCTGCGGAATCAGATGGTTTCGTAAGGAATTTAGTATTCCATCCGTTCCACATGAATGTGTACTCTGACTTTTTGATAATATTTATTATTAAACTTTGACCGTTTGATATCGTTAGATTAATTGTAACATAGATTTTTCAAATATCAAATTTTAATTTTTGATAATATAAATGAATAAATATGCGATTGGTCAAATATGTATGTTAGATAGTGTGAAAAGTCAACTGTTCTGATTAGATTGAAACAGAGATATAGTATGAGAATGTTTTGCTTGTTGAATTTGTTAATGTAATTTACATGTTTAGACGCCCAGTAATTTTCAGTGATTGATATACTCCACTTTTGAAATCTTAGGCATCTGCATTGGAGACAACAAGTGTTCATTTCAGAAAGGGCCAGGATTTTGAGACAGGAACTTTGTTGGACATGTTAGTTCAGGAGTCAGGACCAAAAGTTAGCGATGGAATATTCTCGTTGACACAAAACTTTTTCAAAATTACAGATTTTGGCGTAACAGTTCAGTCGACTTATGATATAATGCCTACGTGAGATGGTGTGGCGACAACATGACATTGAGAGTGTTATTTTTGAAATTAATTCTCAGAGTGCTATTCTGGGAATTAGTTTTAAATATACTATATATATATATATATATCTGTTTTTTGACAGTTTTTACCGTTTTTTAATTGCAGAGAATCTAAATTAATCGGAGGAATGGCGAATCAGCCACGTGGAATCGTTTTCCAAGTAACCACAGGATCGAGGGGACCGATTGTCCCGGTCAATCCAACAGTCATTGGAATGACAGGGACGAGCTACTACTTTTGCCTTCACCTGCCGGCAAACAGCAGACCGGAATATGGTAAAAAACTATTCAATTAAATGTTAAATTGTTTATTTTTTATTTTTTTTCTAACTAATTTGCTTGGCTGTTGGGGTGCAGGTGTCCAGTGTCTTCTAGAAGTTGGAGTGAGACTGAGCATCCATGGCAGGACAGACACTGCTGCACCGTACACTCTCTGGTTTTCCTTCCCCGGATCGGTCCAGCCGGCCACTATTCATACTAGCATCCGACCAGACGGCATGTTCTTAGGAATGGCCAGAAGAGCTGCCTGAATATCCAACGTCGTCCGGAACATTTGCATTTGAACTGTAATAGAGTTATTTTGAATCTTTTAATTTATGTAATAGAGCTATATTGGTTCTGGATTTTTCATACATTTCCCCCAATATTTATCACTTATCAGACAATTTCAGTGTTCTTGTTTACATGTTACATTTGTTCCGATGTCATTTTATCGTTGTTATATGACCCCGGATTGGTCGGAGAAACAACACACTCCTCACGGTGTTCATGTCCTCATGCCTCTCCCAGCACTTGTGATCGTAGCTGGGATCACCGGCACCGACGTAGAGCCGGCCTGGGGTGGCGGTGGCGCACTTGAGGAGGTAGTCAGAGGACCACCGTATCACCTCCCTGGCGGAGCTGGAGTGGGCCCATCTGGCACATCGATCCTACACATCAAAATCAATACAAGAGTAAAAATAAATACAAGTGCACATCAAAATCACAGTATTAATTTTATTCTTTAATAGCATTGTCAATATTTTTTTTCTTTTGTTCACATAGTCAAAAATCTCTACAATGAATGTATACAACCCCTTAAAATTTTATCATAACCTTTTTTTCAGATATTCATATTAAAATTTTGAATTTGACCTTTGATATTCCACCACATCTCAATTCCATTCATTTAATATCTATTTAATGTCATTGACATAAGAGATGTCGTTTCTAATCGGAGATGAAAACTTCAAAAAGCACCATCACTTAAAATTTCATTTGATTACATCTTATTAAATCAATTAATATGTACAATCTTATTTTCTTATTGACACTTTATTTGTAGTACATGTTAAAAAAGGTTGATTGTTCAAGTTTTGTAATAAGAATAAGATCAAATATAATTCTCCGATCATATATTATAGGATTGAAAATTCGTAAACACTCCGTCGTCACGCTTTCAAAAATTGTTTAAAAAAAAAAAGAACCAAAAGTATTGATTGGGTTGGAGATATCCCTTAAGTTGAATAAACATATGCACAATTTTTCTGAAAAACGTTTAATGATATTTAAATATAAACATATATTATGAGAACTTTTAATAATGTCCTATGGATATTTGATTGATGACTGGGATTAGATGGGTCTCTTAATTAATGCTATTTGCAAAAATTCCTCCTCTATGATGACTTAGTGAATTTCTCATCTGGTTACAGAACGATAAGATGGTTAGTGGTCAATATATTGAAACACAACGTAAATAACCGGCGCAATTCAACCAAACGAAAACTTTCCTGAAACCTACAAGACATAGTATGTACAAAAGAATATGTTTATACTATAAGAGAATAATAATAATGTGGTTGGTTAATAATTTCATCAAAGGTGAACACAATCCACTCTAGTACATAAACTTCCAGATTGAGGCTTCAGACTTCAACACTAATGTAAAACCACCAGCTCTTGCTCCTGCAAAGAAGACGAAGAAAGCGGCAACATACTAGAAAAAAACATGTACACTATAGTAATTAAAGAGACACATACATCACAGAAACAAAACTCATATGTGACAACTCATCATTTATGTGATAGATCATAAAAGATGAAAGTCAAACTTTATCCAGAACTAGATAACTATATTTTCTAACATCAAATCATATTTTATCAAATTTGGACTGAACTGAATGATCTGAAATGAATATTGAAATGAAGTGAAAAAATATTAAACGGATTTAAATTGAATTGATGAGTGAAAATGAATGTGAGGGGATTAGTATTAGTATTGTTTTTTAAATGAAACCATCCTAAGATGGGGGAGTGTTTATTAGGTCTCCCTGACCTCTCAAAAAACCACAAATGTGGTAGAAATAATTACAACTTAGTAGAGTTAGCCCAATGTAGGCCATAAGCAAAACAAGATGCTTCAAAAAAGGGAGCTAAACTAAGCATGGCTAGTCTATGTATAACCCTCATTACTCAAATTTCTCAAAAGAAATAGAGAGCCTATTAGCGAATCGCAAGCGAAATACAAAACGGTCCCCTATTAAGCAGAAATAGAAGTAATAAGGGCAAATAACTACCTGAAGAGACTAGACTTGTGAGAATAATGGAGTAGTTATATTTTTCCATATGCTACTTGCAATATGAAATACTGGTCTGAGTGACCTATGTTGACTGCCTCGGGGATATGTTTATACAACAGTAGAAGGGATTCTTAGTGAAGGCATCACCCATGCATCCAGATTGATGAGGTCTTAAACTGCTTGTGGGTGAGTTTGCCAGTCATATGAGACATCTGCTTTGAACTGAGAAGTGAGCTTGGCTAAACAGTTAGGTGGCTTGTTACCTTCCCTCAAAGTATCGCTGAGAGATTTAGGTCCCAAAAGTCTATGGATGCTATGTGAGAGTGTGAAAATTTTCAGAGCAGATGAGGGATCTTTTATCATATCCACCGCGTTCTTATAGTCAGATTCCAAACAGAAAAAGTTTGATCCCAGAGAATTACCATACAATAGGCCACTCTCAATAGCTAACATTTCAGCTTGTAGAGAAGAAGTAGCAGCTGTATAGAGACCTTTAGCACAAATGAATTCACCATTTGAGCCTCTATCTATCAATCCAAACCCAGCCCTGTTCTGAAACCTTGCAGCATCTACATTGATTTTTATCTCATGACAAGTATTAGCAGAACTACTTATTTAAGCGAGTAAGTTTTAAAATTTTCAATTTAGTTCAATTCAGTTAGGTAATAAACAAACTCAGGAGAGCGGGACCTGAATGTTTCATGAATTTTTATTAATTAAAGAGCATCTCTTATAACAAAATTTACCATTATAGTCTTCAACACCGAGAAACCACACCCCATAAACTTAACAAACATCGTAGTGCTAGCTACTAAACTTTGTAGGTGCTTGCCATTATTGAAAGCTAAATGTTATAATGAGGAAAACTGGAAAATAAACTTTAAAGAGTTTTTTCAATAATAATTTAAAAATTAAAATTTTAATGTGTATACTTTATTTGGATTCAAATAACATCAAAATTCATCTTTAATAACATAATATAAGGTTATATAAGTAAGACAACTAATGATATACCACCCACTTCTCTGTAGAGAAAAGTATTCCTATTTTTGCCATTTTATTAAAATCTCCAAAAATATTACTTAGAAAAACTACTTGTTTGAAAAATTAGTAGTTACCTTTATATAATTTAGTTACAATTGAAAAATAATTCACATGCTGGCCAAAATTGTTTTGTTGAATTTTCAAAGTCAAACTAGACATGTCCCAACTAAAAATGTTTAGTCGATTTTTCAAAGTAAAATTCATCTCAATTTAACTTTCCAAAGTTAAATTTGGCTCAATTTAATTTTAATAGTCAAATTACATCAAATTTAACTTTAAAAAGTCGACTAAACAATGATCGAGAATTAAAAATAAAGTCAAATTATACCATCCAAACCAGCAATATTTAATAGACTTTTCCAAATCATACATGTCCCATCCAAAAATGTTCATTCCACTTTTCAAAGTCATAAATGTCCCGACCAAAAATGTTTAGTCGATTTTTAAAAGTCAAATTGATCCCAATTTTACTTTTAAAGTTAAATTTAGTTCAATTTAATTTTAAAAGTCAAATTACATCAAAAAAGTTGACTAAACAATGTTTGGGAATTAAAATTAAAGTTTGCTTAGTTTGACTCTTAAAAAAATTAATGAAGTAATTTTGACTTTTATGAAGTGCGTAGCACACTGTAACATTTTATTTTTGAAGGTAGTTAAAAAACTTAAAAGAGTTTTAAAAATAAATTAAAAATATATTTTATTACGTATAATATTCAAAATTCATATTTAATAATAAAAATAAGTTTATAAAAGTAAGACAATTAATGATTACAATCATAATATTCCACATATGTATCCCATCCAGGAGAAACAATTAGATAAGGCAGCCTTATGATAAGGCAGAATCATAAAAATTAATTATTGGGGTCAAAATACAATTATTTTATTTTCGGCGTCATAGTGTAAAGTTTGCATAAGTACAGGGACTATGCTGCAAATTGTACACTTATATATCCCCAAAACAACGTGATTGCTGGCGAGGGCTTCTGATCATCAACGGCGACTCTGTAATAATCAATGGCGGCTTCTGATCGTCTTCTGTCGATGAGGGCTCAAGCTTTGGAGGTCGTCGGTCGATCGCTGGGGCAAGCTCGTTGATGTTCGAACTTGATTCGAACTTGTTTATATGGTTAGTATAATATTAATTTATTTGGTCCTTTTCTTTTATCCACTCTATGCTCAGTTCTATGCCTAAACACTGACACACGATAGAGAAGATGTCTGGCTTTTCCGTGTGATGTTTTGAACCTAATTCTTTGGGTTTGATTATGTGTGTCTTTTAGCTGATGTTGTGTTCTAGAAGTCTAAGGTTTGATTATGTGGTTTTTGAATGTGATTATATCCCTATTGTAGTTGATGTTCATTAGTTTTGATTATGATGATTTATTGAGATGATGATTTATGACGATGATTGTAGAGGCCTAAGGGTTCGAGTTTCTGACTACATAGTGTGATGTTTTGAAGTTGATTCTTTGGGTTTGATTATGTGTGTCTTGTAGCTGATTTTTTATTCTAGCAGTCTAAGGTTTGATTAAGTGGTTTTTGAACGTGATTATATCCCTATTGTAGTTGATGTTCAACACTTCTGATTATGATGATTCATTGAGATGATGATTTATGACGATGATTCTAGAGGCCTAAGGGTTTGAGTTTCTGGCTTTTTCGTGTGATGTTCTGAAGCTGATTCTTTGGGTTGATTATGTGTATCTTGTAGCTGATGTTGTGTTCTAGAAGTCTAAGGTTTGATTATGTGGTTTTTGAATGTGATTATATCCTTATTGTTTAAACTCAGGATTTGATTATGTGGTAGTATAGTCCAAAACTTGAATATGAAGTTTAGAGTTTGATTATGTGACTTTTTAGTGTGATGTTCAATATTAGAGTCCAAAGCTTGTTTAAGTTGCTCTTGTAATTGATGTTTTGTTCAAGATGCCTTATGATTTGATTATGTAGTTGATGTCTATTGTAGGCTTGTAACTGATTTTAGTAGTAGATACTTAATGTTTGATGGTCTTATTACGTCAACCTTGATTTGATTAGGTGGGTTGATAGGATTAAATATTATCTATTTGATGATGATCGTCCCTACGTTGATGATACACATACCCTTGATCTTTCCACGTTCATTGGCTTCATGTCGGAAACACGTCGGAGGGGATCGAACGACATGTTTCACTGGAAATTTGGGTGTTTGTGAGGGAAGGAAGGAAGGATCGCGTCAGAAAAATAGCGATCTGGGTTTAAGAGTTTTATTTTTGCAGAAAAGCCCTTAAACTTTGTCTAAACTATAATGTGACACCGAACAAAAAATAATAGGTTTCAAGCCCCAAAAATTATTTTGCTCTTGCCTTATGAGACCTTACCTTACCATAAGTCTGCCTTACACAAGATTTTCTCAATCTAGAACGACATAATTGATTTTACAAAGTCAAATTAAATCTGTCATAACCAAAATTGATTAGTCGACTTTTTAAGGTCAAAGTTGGATCAATTTGACTTTTACAAAAACCAACAAAGTAATTTTAATTTTTGCCAGATATCTTTGGATTTGAAAAGGAAAAAAATTATTACAATTATATACCGGCTACAATGTCAAAACTTACCTGAAATGAAAATATTAGGGCTATATCAGCTGATGGTTATTGTCCCATCTATAATGACATAATTGATTTTACAAAGTCAAAATCTGTCATAACCAAAACTGGTTAGTCGACTTTTTAAGATCAAAGTTGGATCAATTTGACTTTTAGAAAAACCAACAAAGCAATTTTAATTTTTGCCGGATATCTTTGGATTTGAAAAGTAAAAAAAAAAATTTATTACAATTATATACCAGCTACAATGTCAAAACTTACCAGAAATGAAAATTTTAGGGCTATATCAGCTGATGGTTATTGTCCCATCTAGAACGACATAATTGATTTTACAAAGTCAAATTAAATCTGTCATAACCAAAACCGATTAGTCGACTTTTTAAGGTCAAAGTTGGATCAATTTGACTTTTAGAAAAACCAACAAAGCAATTTTAATTTTTGCCGGATATCTTTGGATTTGAAAAGTAAAAAAATTATTACAATTATATACCGGCTACAATGTCAAAACTTACCTAAAATGAAAAATTTAAGGCTATATAAATTGATGGTTATTGTCCCATCTAGAACGACATAATTGATTTTACAAAGTCAAATTAAATCTGTCATAACCAAAATTGATTAGTCGACTTTTTAAGGTCAAAGTTGGATCAATTTGATTTTTAGAAAAACCAACAAAGCAATTTTAATTATTGCCGGATATCTTTGGATTTGAAAAGTAAACAAATTATTACAACTATATATCGGCTACAATGTCAAAACTTACCTGAAATGAAAAATTTAGGGCTATATAAACTGATGGTTATTGTCCCATCTAGAACGACATAATTGATTTTACAAAGTCAAATTAAATCTGTCATAACCAAAATTGATTAGTCGACTTTTTAAGGTCAAAGTTGGATCAATTTGACTTTTAGAAAAGCCAACAAAGCAATTTTATTTTTTGCCGGATATCTTTGGATTTGAAAAGTAAAAAAATTATTACAATTATATGCCGCCCACAATGTCAAAACTTACCTGAAATGAAAAACTTAGGGCTATATAAACTGATGGTTATTGTGTTATAAAATGCATAGCAAAACAGCTTTTTGTTTGTCCACTTTAAACATATAGAATTTGTACGTCAGGTAAAAAAAACTTGTCCCGGTTGAATATACCATATCTATCCGTTTTCTTACAATTTTGTTTTCAATTTTTTATCGCAGAGAATTTGAATTAACCGGAGGAATGGCGAACCAGCCACATGGAATCGTTTTTCTGGTACCCACACACTCGACTGGACCGATTTATCCGGCCAACCCAGCAGTCATCGGAATGACATCGACGACCTACCATTTCTGCTTTCATTTACCGCCAAACAGAAGACCGGAGTCTGGTAAAAAATTATCGAAATTAGTGTTTGTTTGATTATTATTTAATTTATTTCTAATTTTTATACTGATATTATGCAGGTATCCAGTTTCGTCTACAAACTGGAGTGAGATTTAGCATCCACGGCATGACGACCGGGGAAGCTGCTGCACCCTACATCATCGGATTTTCCTTCCCTGGACCAGTCCAGGCGGCCACTTTTCATATCAGCATCCAACCAGATGGCATGTTCTGCGGATTCATCATAAGAGCTGTTTAAATGTCCAACGCCGTCCAGACCTTTTTTGCATTTCAATCGTTATAGTATTATTTTGAATCTTTCAATTTCTGTAATAGATGTTTATCTGTTATGAACTTTTTATACATTGTTATCAGACAAATTTCAGCGTTCGTTAAGAATTTAAGAAAAACGTGCCTAAAATATTATACATTTCATTCTACAATTTTTTAAATTCAAAATTACGCCGGCAAGAGAACCGTCAGAAAGGCCGGAATGAGAGCACCATTTGATTTGCTGGTTGGACGGAAGTTCGCCGGACCTCTGACCATTAATATAATCTCTCTTACTTAATTTGCTTCCAAACACATGATTGAATGCCCTTATAGAGATGAAAACTTCAAGAAAACTATCACTCAATTTTATTTGACTTTGTTAAATATATATTATATACATTATAAGGTAAGAAAATCTCGAAAATAGTGATCAATAAAGTATTTACAATTGTCACAATTTCTGAAGACTTAATAATATTCAAATAGAGGATTTTAAGTATACAAAACTTCTTTCTTTGGTTGGTAATCATTGGCATTCAATTTCTCAGATAGTATTGATTTTATTGTCAATATTTTATGAATGAATGTTTCCTTGAAATTTCACCATAGCAATTTTTTTCAGACATTCATATTAAAATGATGTATTTGACCTTTGCATTAAGATGAAAACTACAAAAAGCACCATCACTAAAAATTTCATTTGATTACATCTTATTAAATCTATATATTATAATGTGCTATACTATTTTTCGATTCGCACTTTATTTCTCATTCCAATCAAACTAGTTTCGAACATAATAATTCCTGATTATTTCATTTTACCCTACTTTACTCCGTATTTCATTAAGTGTTCGTGTTAGAAACATAAACATTCTACAATACCTTTTGAAATAATTACTTGAGTTGTCATCGCAATAAAATCAATTGTATTCTTCATCTAATTATGTATTATAGAATTGGGAACAATAAACAATACACATATGCACAGTTTTTATGAAGAACATGTTAATAATAGTATTTAAATAAGAATATTTTAAGTCGGTCGAGTTTGATCATCTTCACAGTCAAAAATCACAATCACATGTATGTGTTATGTTATGTGTATGAGGCCAAGACTGAAGATCTTTCCAGTCCTTATTAGCAAAGACTAATGTTACTTGTTATGTATACAAGTTATAATAATCGACTCGCATAGAAGTTGAAATAAGAGCCTGTCTGCCGGTGATCGGACACTTACCGACATGCATCTGTTAAATGCCGTCCAGATAGGCAGAATGGCGTCCCGGGGCGGCGTTCTGGCGTCGGAGATAGAGTTCGGGACTGTGTGGTGGTTCGTTTACGCCGGAATATCTTGCTTCCTGGTGCTCTTCGCCGGGATCATGTCTGGGTTGACTCTTGGATTGATGTCCCTCAGTCTAGTTGATCTTGATATTCTGCAGAGGAGTGGGACACCTTCTGAGAAAAAACAAGCTGGTAAGTTGTTACAATTTCAGCATTTTGGGTCATTTATGGGTAATTTAGAAATGTCTGGGGTAGAATTTTGATGGGTTTTTTCATAAATGCTGTTTTAAGGATTAAAGTTGGTTTCTTGGAAGATTTTGAGTTTATTACATAGGTGAATGATTGAATGATGATGAGGCTGGAGGTATTTCTTAGGTGGAAATGGTTAGCATTTGTAGATTATAAAGTTCTGGCAATGGATTGGATATAGAGATTTCGGTTCTTGATATGCAATATGTGTTAACTGCAGTATATTCGATTCTTTATCGAATCATACAATGTCTACCATTGTCCTGAACTCGTGATTACATGTTTAGAAGCAAGCAATATGTTTGTAAAGATTAGGTGTGTATTTGGTTGGATGCAAACTAATTATAAGTCCTCTGGTGTTTTTCTTTTATTATGTCTCAGCTACTATACTTCCGGTGGTTCAGAAGCAACACCAGCTGCTTGTGACTTTGCTCCTTTGTAACGCTGTTTCTATGGAGGTAACAGTGATGTAGTCCTCGTGGTACTTTGTTCTATTTTCCTCGTATCTGAGCTTCAAGGAATGAGAAAATAGATCTTTGAACAAAAGTAACATGTCTTAGTTCAGGAGAACGAGAGAGAAGTTTCCATATGATGAGGACTTTTAATCAATTTTTCTGATGATTTTCAGGCCCTTCCGATCTACCTGGACAGGCTTTTCAATGAGTATGTTGCAATTATACTCTCTGTGACTTTGGTTCTGGCATTTGGTGAGGTACATAGCTCTAGGAAGCTAGTCTTTAATTCGATGAATACAATGGATTTCATAAGCTTATTAGTCTTGTGTTTTCAATATTGTGGTTAGGTCATTCCTCAAGCAATATGCACTCGATATGGTCTTGCAGTCGGTGCTAATTTTGTCTGGCTCGTGCGTATTTTGATGATTGTATGCTATCCAATTGCTTACCCCATTGGAAAGGTGAAGAGAACTAAAACTATGTTTATCTTTATCGCTGTTCTTTAATCTTCAAACACACATTATCTGTATTGATGTTTGTAGATGCTAGACCTTGTCTTGGGACACAACGAAGCACTCTTTAGACGGGCTCAACTGAAAGCCCTTGTCTCCATCCACGGTCTAGAGGTAAGTTTTCATGATATAGTGAAATAAATCTAGCACTAAATGGTTACAAATTTATTTCAGTTTCTTGGGATTGCTTTTCCTAGGCTGGTAAGGGGGGTGAGCTTAGCCATGATGAGACAACAATCATCAACGGAGCGTTGGATTTGACAGAGAAGGTATTACTGTTTTGTAATACTGAATTCATCACAAAATACTGTTTCCTCAAATCGTTAATTTTGTTCATAGCTTGTGTGATTATTTATTCAGCTTTGCTTGCGATTTCTTGTTTGCAGACTGCCGCCGAGGCCATGACTCCTATAGAGTCGACATTTTCGTTGGATGTCAACTCCAAATTAGATTGGTTTGTTGGATTGAATGCGAATATAAATGCTTTTTTATTCTCTCTTGTGAATGAAAATACTTGTAATTTATTCACATTTCCAAACTTGGGAACAACTGACACAGGATTTCAATTCTATATCAGGGAGGCGATGGGAAAAGTTCTTGCTCGAGGCCACAGTCGAGTTCCTGTATACTCAGGGAGCCCAAAAAATATCATTGGACTTCTTTTGGTAAATCCCTTTTACATATGCTTAGCTTAAAAACTTACATGTACTTGAAATCTTAAAACTTTCAGGTGAAGAATCTTCTTACCGTTCAGCCCGAGTCAGAGACTAAAGTCGGGGATGTGTCTATCAGAAGAATTCCACGAGTCCCATCAGATTCACCTCTTTACGACATACTTAATGAATTTCAGAAAGGCGGCAGCCACATGGCTGCTGTGGTGAAGGCCAAAGAGAAAAGCAATCCTCCCGTTGAAGATAAATTCAAAAGCAACGAGACTACTCAACTTACTACACCTCTCTTGTCAAGTCAGTCACAAAACACAGAAAGTTTTGTTGTCGATATTGAAAATCCGCGTAAAAAGTCCTCAAAGAGCGTGATTGCACACAATGATGCATCTGAAGAGGTTGAAGAAGGTGAAGTTGTCGGGATAATCACCTTGGAGGATGTGTTCGAAGAACTGTTGCAGGTGAAACTTAGATTAAGCAATCCAGAACTCGGCTATTAGGGGAAAGGTTTTAACCTGTTTTTGTTTGTGTATGCAGGAAGAAATCGTTGACGAGACTGATGAATATATCGATGTGCATAAAAGGTGAAGCCATGAGCATCTTTTACTGTGGTCATTGCCATAAGTAAAAAATCTGATCGGTTATCATTTTCTACTATTGCAGGATTCGCGTGGCTGCTGTTGCGGTCGCGACATCAATAATGGCGCGCAAACCATCTGTTAGGAGGTTACCAAGCCATAAAGGACGTAAGTTCTTAGTACTATGAACAAAATTTTTCAACTGGTTTGAATTCAGAGCCTGGGCGATTTGTTGGTTACGTAAGCTTCTTGAAATTACCTATTTTAAGCAATAATTTCATATTTCTCAGGGACCAACTCATAGGAAAACGGGGGATTGTTGATATTTCTTCGACAAGACCATCGGAGGACATGGCTTGAAATTTTTGTGAGAACGGAGAAGAAAAGCAGTATGTCACTCTTTTGCTACTCATTTATGTGTGAATAATGTATAGGATTTATTGAATTCTTCATACTGAATAAACCAGAGTTACCAGTTATATGTTTCTGAAATCCATCCTTGTTTATATGTATTGGTAGAAAAGTTACTACTGAAAAATCATGCTAAAACACATATCTAGATCAATAAGCCAATTAATCTATTCACATCTACTAGTGAGATCATGAAATCTTGGGTACAAATCACTAAATCCTACCTTCAAAAGATGCTAATAGGATCAGATATCAGATTCAAGAAACTAATAGCATAAGGACTTGTTCTTCTTCCTGATAGCTCCCCGAAAGAAGTTAATGATCTTACCCGAAATTCTTTTCACCATACTTCCGAATTCTCTGAATCCTTTCGCCATCGACTTTCTCTTCCTCTTCCTCCTCCTTGGACTGTCATCTTCCTTGTCAGTGTCATCATCGTCGGAACTATATCCTAAATCATGATCATGGCACCAGTTTTTCTCCTCCTCTTCTTCGTCGCTCTTTTGGTGTTTTTTTGGGAAATAGAAGAGGAGAAAGGGGTAGTTTTTGCATGAAATCTTCTCTCTACGCTCCTCCGATGATGATGATTTAGGAGAGAGAAGATGAGGTGCGGGTTTGAGTATGTATTTCCTTTCCCACTCTTCAATAGTGAGACAGTAGTTTTGAGAATCTGGTTCCACTCCGGCCATCGCCAGAGCTTACAGAGAGACAACCATGTTGGAAGGAGTTGGAACAGAAAGAGGAGTTGTGAATGGAGTTGTATGAAAGTTGAGATCACTTAGAAAGATACCAAGTAGAATCAGAATCAAAATCAAATTTTGAATTTGAATGCAGTAATAAGTAGAAGAATCATATCTGAATCCAACTTTTGAATTTCAATATTCAAGTGTATATATCTCCTAAAAGATTCTTTGGGTGTTTGTATATATCCATCATTTTCGGTTATACTTGAAACTTGTATATAAGAGTATGTGTAATTAAATGTACAAAAACAAATAAATTGTCAATTTTTGGGCTTCAGTTTACAGATTTTGGTGATTTTGGGAAATCAGTTTAATGGATTTAAATCCAAATTATTAATAACTTAGTCTTCTTTGTTGTTCCCGTTTCTCTGCAAAACACTGCATCGATTTTGGTCCATGTATGTCCAGTTTGATCATCAAGTATCAGTATGAAAACCATTCATTTGGATCCAGTATGATATTTTCTTACAGAAAATTGTGTTTGTAAAGTTTTTTTACCTCTAATTTAAGTCAAATTGATCATATATTCATTACCAAACAACATAAATTTAAACCTAATAACAGCTACTCAGTCAGTTTTCCATTGATATATTTAGAATACAAAATGGAGGAAGAATATAATGTCCCAAATGCAGGGGAACCCAGAAAAGATTGAAGAACAAATCTGGGTTCAATCGAGAGCCCTGCATAAACTGGGTTGATTTGAGCCCCCAGAACAAGGCCTTCAAGAAATCGATCATCAGATCGTTGCCCTTGAAGCCGAAAGAAGAGGCATCACAACAACAATTATAAACCATGAATCATAAAGAACACAGAGAGAGAAGAGACGACGATCATCGTTGTACTGTTTTTGGAGGTGGAGGCGGCACAGGAGGGTGTTTTATAGGAGAGAGTGAAGAAACCCTAGCTAGAGGAGGCGGCAAGGGTTTAACCCGATTTGGGGATTTCCTTTTCGGGTCAAACGGCCCAAACACAGGCCTAATTAACAAACACAAACAAACTAAGGCCTTGTTGGCCTGAGCTGATCTGTAGACAGTTTAATTCAGTTCAGTTTAAATCAATTCAGATCAGTTCAATGTAGTTCAGTTCAGTGAAATATAATTTGGTCAAATATAGATATATTGATTCTATTTTTCGATACATTAATTTTCACTTCAATTCAATTCAGTTCAGTTCAATAAAAATTAAACTCATGCAAACAGGCCCTAAATAGTTGGAATTTTTCAGTTTATTTTAACTTTAGTTCTGATGTGATGAAATATAAAATTATTGGTTATAGTACTACTATTTTCCAGTATATCAATTTTAATTCTAACATTTGAAAAATAGGCCTTACTAGCTCATTTGAAAGGAGTTTCACCTCCTTGCTTATCAAAGTAATATAATGTTTGTTTGTTTTTTTTTGTTTGTTTATAAGAACCAGTTGTCAATGAGGTATATTATAAAGATATATTTATAAATGATTTGCATAGTGAATAACATTATGCCAAACAATAATTTAATAAATTAAACTTTAAGAAAATCCAAAATAAGATAGAAAATTTGTGATGATTCTAGAGCAGGTTGGATATAGAAAATTCTACAAAGTTTGAAGAACTGAAGCTTTTACAATAAAAAAATCTAATCAGTTTAAGAAATAGTTTGAGAACAATCAAGAATCTATAATTTTCAAAAAAACAAAATAAATCAAGAATCATCTTTAATATTAGTTTTTCTCAAAGGAATGTTGGAAATAAACCAAAATATTTATGTTACCTTAAATCAAGAATCATTCTCAAAAATATGGTGTTCTCACTTCTCAAAATCACAATTTCCTATACCAAAACAGAAATTCAAAAATTCCTGCATTTTCTAAGCTGAGTTCTTCCTCCTGAGAGAGAACCAAAGCAAGAAATACACAAAACCAAAGCATAGAAATAAAACCCAAATAAAAACGAATATAAACTTCATAAAATAAAATCATCCACCATTTAAAGTTACATTATTCCACAAATGAACACATGAACCAATATAACCTAAGATAACAGAACCATAGAGTCTCAATAATTAGTTACTTCTGTAAATATCCATCCTTGTCTATGCTTCTCTTTCCCCTCCTTGCTGTTATAACTTTCTATGACTATGGCTTTTATGTGCATCGGATCTCTATACTTTTCTTTTCTGTAAACGGAGAAGCATTTCCCTCGAACTGCCTATCACTTGTGAAAGCGCACGACGACACAAGAGATGTCGTCCTTGCTGTCCCGGTTCAGAGCCTCAGCAGTCAGACACTCGGCAGCTTTCTTAGGGTCACTAATCTTCCTAACAATGTCAACAGCCTCCTGATTGTTCATAACCTATAATTACAGATACGAGTTTGAGGTTTAAAGTCTTAGATGTGCTTAAGAAAGAAGTTCAGGAAGACGATTTTACCTTCCAGATGCCATCGCTAGCAAGGATGAGAACATCACAGTTGGCATCAATAGTCAAGTCAAGAACATCGGGATCTGAGCGCAAGTGATTCTTGAGGCTCTTATCCCCAAATGCCCGAGAAACAGCAAGCTGCCCGTTAACCCTAGGCACATCTCCTACAAGATCGACAAACATTTAAAATGCATCATAATTAAGGAGATTCGAATCTGTTGTATTCGTAATGAAGCAGTAATAATAAGTTTCCAAATCAAGTACGAATGAGGCACAAAGAGCAAACTGCAGACATGACTACATTTCATAAGTAAAGAAAACAAAGATGTAACATCAAAAGTTTCCAAATGTTTAGATATACACGGTGAGACACGTGATTATACATGGAGTTTAAAGATCTGCTGAAATCACCAGGTGAACCGGTGAACAAATCTTTACACACAGTAAAGGGTCTTTTTTAGGTCTTACTTAAGGCTTGGATTATCGAGCTTTATAAACATTATATCGCAGTACTTAATCCTGAGTACATGTTTCTTGCCTTCACAAGCTCTAATTCAGCATATCATTAACAGGAAACCAACCACCAAGATGCGCTTGACAATTGCTCTTTTTACCACAAAAAGAACCGCATAGCACACAAAAAAGCAACAATAACATGATAATGGACACACACATTTAGTAGTAAGCTTTTAGATCAGAACAATGTAGGTCAGATACACAAAAATGCTTATCTCTCGGTATATGAAAAGAAGTTAAACCTGGCATGTTCGAAACAAAGCCTCCTTTGTTCTCAATGATTCCCCGCTCAGTACTAGGTTCATGATCGATTGTCATCTGAATCGCCTGGCCTCCACGAGAAAGGACAGCTCGGGAATCTCCCAGATTGGCCACCCACAGCCTCTGTCCATTTATGAGAATGGCTGTTACAGCAGTGGACCCACCGCGGCCCAAGTTTGAGCTGTTAGTGAGAATTTCTTGGTCAGTTTTCTCATACGCTCTGGTGATTGATGCACCAGGATCTGCCAAGAATGAGCCCTAAAACAAAACAGCAGCATGAGATCACCAACCAAACTACAATCATATTAGTAGAATAATTGTGAAGTTCTATGATGTTACCTCCTTTAAGATGTTGTCAAACAGATTCTTCTGGAGGTAAGCAGGAACCTGATGCCCAAGGTGGCCATCATAGATGGCAAAAAGCCCAAGCTCGTGATCATCGAGCTTCACAAACTTAGCAACATGGTAGTCCTCCATCGGATGACTGGATCTTCCCTTCACAAGCTTAAAACCGTATCTGATCTGACCTTCACGGCTCTTCCCCTTTCCAGAATCATTCGAAGATGAACTATCTCCAACACACTGAAAGAAAAGAAACATTGAAATGAATGAATACTAAAAAGGATAAATGAGACTCAAATCAACCTTAAACCGACAGATCCAAGCATATAACCAAACAAAGGCAACTTATTGCAAATATTTTGACAGGACAAGATGGTAGATTTGATTCAGTCTTAATAATCGGTGGTGGTACCAAAATATATTACACCAAAGGCAACAAATCGCTTTAAAATGAATCAGATAACTCCAGATATGACCAAAGGCCACATGTCCTCAACCAGATCTGCAAATGCAGGTTCTAATCAAGGGCATTAAACACTTCAGATGCAATCAATTCCTCTAAGGCATCATGAAAGTGGCTACAATGGTAAAACATAGATAGATCTTCTTAAAAAAAGCAATAGAACCTGCACAGAACACATAAAAAATCTCCAAAAAAATCAATTTTTTTTGAAGAAATGTAGCTCATCTGTTAGCCTTAGCATATTCAACAAAAACAAAATAGCAGCGCCTTAAATTCACATCAAACACTCAGTCACTGTGTGTATTCAGGTTCATGAAGAACTGCAAACATGTCTCAAACACTGCATGGTAATTTCCACTATTCAAAACATACTTGATACAAGAGGAAATGAGATAAATTTTACCTGCACACAAGGAGCACTGAAACACAGGTACTTAGCCATGAGTGAAAGCAATATGAAGCCCTCCTCAGCATCAACAGGTTCACCCCCACTGATGATCATAACATGCATCCACCAGCCACATGATACAACATTGTAAACAAGAGAAACAAGTCAATCACTTCAAAAACAAGAACCCTCAAAACAAAGCTGCAATCTTTTTAAACAATTGCCCACAAAATAAACACCAAAAACAGGCATTCCAGCAAATTGGTTCCAACCAATTCCAATAAAAAAAAACAAGAAATTTGCACACAGTAAGTGTGTGTAATTATCATCACAATACCTCTTGGTAGTTGGTTCTAGCAGAGGCAAGTAGTGAGTGAGGAACTAGAGTAGCTACTACAAGAATTGAGCAAGAAAAAAGGAATTTGATATGACTCAACAAGGGGAAATTCCCCAGGTATATATAACATACCTGGAGACTGGAATCAATCCAGAATGATGTCAAGAAGAGGCGGAAAAGAAATTATAATAAAAAAATTAAAAAAACCAAACCCCGGCGAGCGATGCTCTTTTCTTTTTCTTTCTCAACCGTCCCATGGCCTTTTCCTGAAACATTTAAAAAGGGGTAAAACCGGAAGAAGATGACATACTGGTGTGGAACTTGTTGACTTTGCTCTCTCTCTCTGCAAGCTGTACAAATACGTAGTAGTAACTTCCTGATAACGCTCACTCTACAACTTTCAAATACATTTCTATGAGCTAATCATTATCCCCCAACCCTTAACTAATAATGCTTATCTACTTCTCAGTTTTTACATCTTCAAATTTTACCGTAAATATAACTCTTCTACCAAAATGGAGTATGTATTTTGCTTCTTTATCGTCCATATTGTATATACAATAATTCTTATATATAACAAATTTGTAATTTATGTCATAGAAGTATTATATGAAATGCATACATTTAATATAAAATAAATATAGACCATATCATATATATTGAAAACATATTTTGCATTTTAGACTGCGAATAAGTAAAATACAAACGGTATATAACATGCCCCTAAAAAAGGTCTAACTCAATTCAATTCAAACTAAATAAATTAGAAAGATGCTTTAACGATTGAAAATTTTAGGATGTTTTTTTGAATAAATATCACGTATCTTTTCGAGTTTATTTCTCCCTGAGTGAATCTGAACTGAACTAAATGTTAAAAATGAAAATACTGATATTTATGTCATATTTTATTGAGTTATAATTAATTGAGATTGACCGAGAGAAATTGCACCAAACTACAATCATTAAAAATTTTGAAGGAATTAGAAAAAAGTTGCAAGAAACTGCAACAGACTACAGCTGCAAGAAATTAGTTGAGATTATACTAAACTTTAATACATGAAATTTACAATGAATAATGTCTCACATAATTATTATCTCTTACATCAAATGAATTATAATTTTCCAAATTTTTTAACTCAAGAGTTATTCACTTGTTTCAATTAGAATGAAATGAGAGGATTACCTTTTCCCATCCTAGAGTGCTTTATTTCAATATCTTTGATATCACGCATCTTAAAGGAGATATAAATGTATTTTCAAGAGAGTTAGTAAATGAGAATAAAACTAAAAGTTTCATAAGATAATGATTTAAAAGAATAACAATGAGTTAGAGTTTGTCCAAAAAACGTGATATATTTGAAGTGTGAAGAAATTTTGAACGTTAAAGTCCAAAAATAACTCCGAATTACAGGAATTGGCCGTTATACTAATTGTAAAGCTCCTGGACTAAATTATTTTTCATAAATTCCATGTGATAATGCGTGTCCTGAAATCGTGTTACAAAACTGGCTTTTTTGGTACAGTCACATTTTACTTCTTTACATATATTATTACAAAATTACCTGCTTATTATTTTTGATGTATAATTGATTTATAATTATATATTTCTTTCGTGACATGAGAAATGATACAAAATCCAAATAATTACATCGTATTTGTTGGGGCGATGACTGATGAGGGTTGAAGGGTGTATTATAGAGGTTAATGGGAATGATTACATCATTTCAATATGGAGGCAACAAATATGATGATTACATTTGGATTTTACATCATTTCTCATACCATGAAAGGAAAATATAACAAAATTAATTACTAATATTATTAATCATAAAAAATATGAGTTGAAAGGTTCGAACCATTTAGTAAATCTCTTAACTGCATTCATCCTGATACATGAAATTTGAACATGTATATTTAGATTGAGACTAATGTTTGAATAATAAGTCTGAAATAAGATAAAATCGAGAACATAATTTTGAATTCACATATGTTGTATTCAAAATTTAATATCCCATTAAATTTCATGATATATTTTCTTGGATTATTTATCTAGTATGAGCATAATTTAACTTAAGAATAAGTGAGACGGTATAAATATAAAGAGAAGTGAGTGAATTTTTAATTAATAAGTATTAATATTATATTATCATGCCGTGCCGTATAGTACTTAGATACTAATACACCCTTTAACCTTCATCGGCCATCGCCCCAACAAATAAGATTTAATTATTTGAATTTTTCATTATTTCTCATGCCATGAAAGAAAAATATAATAAAAATAAATATTATACTACTAATCATTTTTAAATAAAGTATGAGAAGAAATGTTCGAACTGTTTAGATTTCTCAGCGGCATTCCTCCTAATCCATGAAAGTTCCTGAAATTTGTTTAGTAGGTTTCTTAACTACATTCATCATGATCGACGAAAGTTCATGAAATTTGAACACATTAATATTACCCTGATACATATATTTAGATTGAGATTAATATTAGAATAATAATTTTGAAATAAAATAAAATCGAGAACAAAATTTTGATTTCTCACACTGGAGAGATGTTGTATTGAGGGGGATAACCCATTCTCATATGTATTATCCAAAAATTAACATCCCATATACATATATCAACTTGAACACGAACAAATCATAATGAAAATGTGCAATTCTCCAAGAAACATTCATAAGAAAACTCAGATGTTGGAAGTGGGCAAAATCATGCATATATAAGGGGCAAAATTAACAATAAAACACTCACTGTCAAAAATATACAATGTTACAATGCAGTCCTGAAGAGAAGGGAGGTGTTGAAGACAAAAGAAGATCGACATTCGACATTATTAGCTATAATAACACATCAATACACTACAAAGAAAACCAAGAAACTCTGAGTTTATTAGTTTACACCATTCCAAAGTACACTCCTACTCTAACATTTAACCAAAGGTTTCAGATGATATCATACACTATACAGCTGAGCCACACACACAGTGTAGCACACGAAGAACAGGCAGAAGATCCAACTGCTGGTCAGGTCAGGGAGGAAGATGGAGCGTTTGTCTAGTATGTGACTGTAGTGCAGGAAGAGCCCGAAGCTGCTTTGCCAATCCAGTGCATTAAATCACTGCTTGTATTCTGTACTATGGTCACCTGTTTCCATAGAAACCCGAGTTAAGAACTGAAATTTTCAGACTTTGGTGAATACGGGCAATGCAAATCAGTTCATACATGAGCTATTTTCATCATCTATAATGCAGGAGTCAAAAGTATGAGCAGCAAAAGCTTACCCAGTTTGAGGAAGCCTCCTCCAGTTCATTAGTTCATGAGACTGTGGATGCCTTTGCAGATAAGAAGTACTTGGCCCGATACCACTATCTTCGGCAGCAAACGGCTCAGAGAAGCTTGAACTTGAGGGGGACCAAACTGGAACTATGCCCCCATCTCTCTCTGTCCGGCCACTGAAGGAAGACTCGGCTGTTGAGTCTAACGAGTTTCGTCTTCCAACTGTAAAATGATACTGCGGTGCAGGATTGTTATTCACCACTGCTCGAGTGACGGGAGCAGGAGGTGCTTCTCTTGGTGGTTCTTCAGTTACATTAAACGTTCTTGGCACTTCTGCTCTACTATTCTCTGCAGTATTCCTCAGATCAACTGAACTTTCTTCATATGCTTCACTTCTCACAAACGATGAAGTAATGGTTGGCACCATCTGATCTTCGTAGCGTCGGATTGCTGCTGCAGTATGGTTGGCTCTAACGGGTGCATTATCGAACTCCTCCATCTGCATATCCTGAGGAAATGCAATAGGGGCTGAATCAGACGAGTCCCCAAGCCCTTCCTCCATTCCATCAATGATTGCAGCTTGAGAATTGGCTTCAAGCTGCCACATCTGCAATAGTGCATGCTGCAATCTTTCCTTTGCTGCATCTATCTCAACGAGAGGGAGAGGGTAATTGGACCCAAGTTCAATTCCGGCAGCTTGGAGAACCGAATCTGGTGCATTCCAAGGATGGTGAATCCATTCTGTAGGTAGTCTAGCAAGTTCAGGAAGCCATCGTCGAACATACTCTCCATTAGGATCACACTTGTATCCCTCAATCTGCAAGAGCCAATAAAAATCTAGCAAGTCAGTGCAATTTAGGTTTAGAACACAATTACTTTTTGATACTGATTGGTAGTTTTGATAAGGTAAGGTACTCTGATTTCATCATACTTGTCATTTGAACAGAAAAAGAAATTTGAAAACTTCATATGCTAAACACAGACTAACACTAGCATTTGTAAAACATCAGACAAAGTGATGAAACAAAAAAGGTTGATGGGGTTTGTGTTTGACTGTGTGCTCAACTAAAAACATTTAGAGATGCTACGTAAAGATTTGTCATGCCAAAGGAGTACAGTATTAAATAAAATTGTTCCAACCTGTGGATTATCGATTCGGTCAAGCTCACGAGCATCAGGTAGTGTGCCAGATATGTACTGCCATCCAAGAGCATCACTCTCAAGATCTGCATCAAGTAGGGTGTCCCAAAAATACTTCATACCCCATCTCCATGGAAGTTGCAGAACCTTCACAAAGAAGCTAGCAACCACAACTCTTATACAATCATGCAGCCATCCTGTTGCCCATAGTTCTCTCATACCAGCATCCACCAGAGGATAGCCAGTACGACCTTGCCGCCATGCTTTAAAGTAGTTCTCATCCAGTACCCATGGAAAATACTTTAGGTGACCAAGAAGGGGCCTTTCATGGGTATAAGGATGATTGAAGCTCATGTACCTTGAATATTCTCGGAGCCCAATAGACTTGAGGAACAGATTGACACTCTCTTCACCAGTTTGGTTTCCCTCATTTGCCCATAAAACTTGCTTGATTCGAACAAGGTGGAACACCTTTCGCACGCTGACTTCTCCAAAATGTAAATGGGGAGAAAGAAATGAGGTGGTAGCACTATCAGCTTTTCGTCGGTTCTTTGAGTACTCAAATAAGGCCCCATTAATGAAGGTTGTAAGGGCCTTGTCAGCATTGCTCCATCCCGGGGACCATGCTCGAGCAAGAAGAGCATTACTCCCTTTTTCCGATTCATCTTCAAACACTAAAGGGTCTGAGGGGCACCTCGATGCATCCCCTACAACAAGGCAAACAGAGGAAGATTATGAGCATGCTTGCAGGCCAGTGGTAAAACTAATGACAAGCCATTCTGATGGAATCTCATAAACTACACCATTTTGATCTTTCTCAATTGCAACCCAAATCAGTTTGGCAAGAAATGAACGGACACTATGTCCTAAATCCTACAATGATAATATAAAGGTAGAGAAGTTTTACAAAAAATCAGTGATTAAGCACACTAGAGGAATAGGATCCATTATATAGCCATGATTCATCCCTGATCTGAAACTGTTCACATTGCATTTCCACAATTTGTCATGTGATATGCCAGTAACCATTTAGTTCTGGAAAAGTTTAACAACTCAGTTAGCAGAAAAAAAAAGGTCTATCAAAAGTAGTACCAGAGATTATTCTTTTAGGTGGAAGAAGGGGAGATTCTGGATCAAAAGGCATGCTGAGGCATCTTTCCCAAAATGCATCAAAGGTTGTAAATGGACAGCCTTCCTGATCATGGACCTCCCAAGGTTCATAGAGCAGGTCTGAATTGAAGGAGCGCACAGATACACCTTGAGCCGTTAAAACCTCTTTCGCGCGATGATCCCGAACAAGCGACAGAGGGTCTACAATACAAGTCACAAGTTAGTCAACATTGTGAAACCGAAGATTCAATAATTCTCAGAGAAAACCCATGAAAGCGCATTCCAATACCGAAAACTTTTTGCAGAAAATATATACACAGGAAAACTTTGTTCATCCTAAAGAGAATCCATCTTACAAGCAAGCAGTGATAACAGAGATAAGCAGAGCAGCTTCCCACGTAGACAAGCAAGATCTTGAACTAGAAGAAATAAACCCATATTTTAATAGAATCTAAAGCAACAAGAATCTAACTAGTAACTCCTACAGTATTTGCTCCAATATTATATTAACCAACTCTCAACAAGTACTAAAATAAGCAATCTTTCCATACATCTGCAAAAGGAAACTGGAAACTATAAACAAAGAAGCACATGGGATGAAGAAACACTCACCATACAAGTGATTGAAGAAGAGCTGAGTGGCCCCGGTAGAGCGGATGACCTCCTGGAGGGTAGAAATGGTATCAGTAGATCTCTTGGTGACAAGAGGAGTCCCCAGACTCTTCAAGGAAGAATCGAGATGAGATAAACTGTGCTTAATCCACCACCTAGAAACCCTTCCTGGATAATAATGGCCTTCTTCTTCAGGAGCCCATATGAACAGAGCCACCACAGCTCCGGCCCTGACTCCGGCGAGCAAAGCTGGATTGTCTTCAACCCTCAGATCCCTCCTGAACCACACAATACTGCATCCACCGCCATTAGACATCTCCGACCAAAACTAAGAAAAAAGGACACAACTTTCTACCACCCTTTCTCCTACTTCACACCATAGTATGTGGGTTTTGGATATCGACCTCAAATCTTATCCCTTTATCTTCAAGAAGGTTGAAAAGTGGGTTCAGTATCCTGTTCTGGGGAATCTTTGTTACCTGGGAATTTAACATTAATCCCACCAAAATTAGAGAATTTTATTTATGAAAAATAACAAAATAAAAGGAAATGAGGAGAAACACGAGAATTATAAAGGTGATTGGTTACGACAGTGGGGCTGCTAAGGACTGATAGAGCCACTGCAACCACAACTTTTGTTTTGGATTTTTGTAGATTTTTATTTGTTTATACCTTTCTTCTTCTTTTTTCTGCGACTAATTAATCACCAAAACAATATTCCTATTTTGCAGATGAACTTCTGGAAAAAATGACTGTTAAGTTCTTATTTTCCTCCAAAACACGGCTATCAACTGTTTGATGAAATGGCCAGCAAATTCATACTATTTGTAAAATCGGGCAAGTTTTATGCATACACGTTATAATTATTTAGGTGAGCATATGCATGCTCAATTTGATTATATAATATGCATGCTCAATTTCATAATCGTAAAACAAGCTCATCGTTAGTTGCAGGGAACAATTTGATTTTGTAGAAGTGAAAAAGACAAAATTATCCTTCATTATTTCATTGTGATCTAGACTTTTTTTTAACGGTAATACATTTCATATTACTGAACGTCCAGTATTTATTGACAAGAAAAATGGGGGCGGAGAATCCCATACAGCATCACTGTATCGGTTACTTCACTTCGCTTATCTACGAACCCAAAAGGGCGAATTAAAGTTATGCAGTCTAAGAAAATTACATATATTATCAATTATTTATGCACACCCTGAAGGCGGCTCCTCCTCACCTCTGGTCCATTTCACTAAACCAAGTGAATCGCCGATGAATATCACGTCCGTAAGTCCAAGCTGAATCGCCTGCGAGATGACTGCATGACATGCCAAGGATTCCGCAAGTCCAGGATCAGAAACACCTTACTGTTAAACCGAGATTTCCTGGATAAACGTGCCATTTTCTGTGATGATAAGAACACCAAATCCCACCGTAAAGTTGAGTATGCCTGCATCGAAAAAGATATGTTGTTTGCCGTCTGACGGTCTGACAATGCATGTTGGTGCAGTTCCTCGGACTGTCGCTCTGGCCACAAGCTCGCCAGGTTTGCAAAAGCCAAAGCTGCTATGATCCCCGGATCCAGTTTCTTTCCCCCGAACAAAGATTTGTTTCTCTGGAACCAAGTAGAGTCACAAATTATTAGGACCTGCTCCACCACCGAGCTATCTGATAACTTAAACCTGGATTTACAAATCAGAGAATTTTTTAATATTAGACATGCAAAATCAAATAACTCTACACTCCTGAAACAATCATATCTAATCTAATACTAAAAAGTAAAGAGTATGGTAAGTAGTAAGTATCTCAAACCACAATTCATCTTAGGTTTCAAAACGGTATTTATGCATCGTTTGGTTCATGATTTAATGATTCATTGGTGATCAAAATAAAACAATTATACAAAAAATGATAATTAAATCAGAATTATTCTAAAGTGAAATTCAAATTCTGAAACGAATGTTGTCATAGCTTTCGTGTCCAACTTTTCCTTGATTTTTATTCCAATTCTCTAAATGCGCTTTGTAATGTTAATTCTCATCCTCCAAACCAAAAGCGAATTTCTATATTGAATCTTCTTTTGCAAAGAGCAAGATCACTTTTATAGTTACGTTACCTTTGAAGATACCTACTGTACATGGATAATTTCATTTTACGGTCTGCACAGTTTAACTTTTTTACATTGATCAGAAATAATTTTAATCACTAGTATCCTTATCTGTGTAGTTATGTATGATTAAATTTTGACACGCTATAAAGAATATGATCATAGTTTGATTAATAATGCTATGTTAATTTAAACGTTGAAAATACTCAATTATAACTAAATGAATATGGAATCAAAAGATGTTCACCTCATCCCCTTTTTCCCTTTCTCTCCCCCTTTTTCTTCCCAGCGAGCTTCCCAAGAACAGATCTTGAGGGTGGTCTGGGCTGTTTCCGGCACCTCTTGCCGCCGGCCGACCACCCCTTCCAACCTCATACCTTTATTTTTCCGTCTTCTAGCCTCCCCTATAATTACCCACAACCCCAATCCAATTTTTTCGATCAAAAAATTACGTTTGTCTCTTTGTTTTAGGACTGATGCGCAGGAGAAGGGTGGATGGTAGTTCGCCGGAGAAATCACCGCCGGAGCCGCCGGAGCCCGACGACGATGGAAAGCATGTCCGCTCGCCACTGGTCCAGCCGGAGAAATCTCGAGCTCGTGTCGTCTTCTCATATGCAGGTTTACAAGGAACAGTCGGAAAAGCTAGGTTTTTTCTTTCAGATCTAGTTAATACAGGGAAGCTATGTCAAGCACGAGCGGTTGTGCGCTCCACGCGCGTTGGTAGGGTCATCGCAGCGTAAACTAACCGGCAACGCGCTCATGCACCTCGTCGAACACACGTGCCGCTCTCAGACGTAGCCCTTCGGCGCTTGACTGTACGCGCCACCAACAGCCGTCGCGAGCCGCCTTCTAGGAAGAGTTATGGTAGATCTGGAAATTTGGGTTCTTTATTTTTTATGTCAGATGAATTAGTGAGTCTTTTTGTATAATTATCTGGACTAGTTTATCGAGTATTCTTTGTCTAACTGATGTTTTCTCCTGTAACCGGACTAGTTGGGCAGCATAGAAAATCCCCTCGCCTTCCAGTCTCTATTCAGTCATAGTAAAGGAGAAATTCGAGTCGGAGTAGTTTAGACAATTTACTCTTGGCGATTCTGTTTGTCTGGATTTAGACTGGTAGACTTGATTTGACATGAACTTCATTGTTTGGGTTGATGCAAGTTGTAGATGCTTTACCTGCCAAATAGTTTAGATGCTCTTGGGCATTAGACTTTAGCATTTTCAGATGTATTTCATCGCTCTTTTTTAATTTAGGAACAGCGTGTTTCCGCGCTTCTAGATACAATTTAGGTTTCTACTTACTCTGTAATCTCTCAAATTGCCTCCCTTTGAGGAGATCAGTTAAAAGTTTTGGGGAACCTAATAAATATCTTCTAATTTAGAAAAAAAAGAAAAGAAAAAAGATGTTCACCTATACAATCTACTGATCTAATTCAGCAAGAGACGCTGAAAATGACACATTAAAACTACTCTAACTTGAATTTCTCCAGTACCAACTTATAAATCATATAGGAAGGCAACAAGTTCACTTAAGCAAAAGGACCGACAACTAAACTAAAATTCGGTAGACAAATTTAACCCTTCCTTAGTCTATGAAATTATCAATTTCAGGCGCACGACACATTAGTAAAGGACTAAATAACAAGAGATAACTAGAAATGAAACCAAATTCTCCTTGGTGTTAATCATAATATGCTTCTTAACTATTTTAACTCCTCGAGAGAAAAATATGTAGCTCTAACCATTAACCAAAGTAACTTTTAGATATTTGTTTAGGTAAAAACATCTCCAAAGGACTAGGTAAAATGGGTTCCTTAGCTGTATTAGCTAGTGAAAAGCAAAATGTGGGTCTCAAACCATTACGTATTCAGCTATTCTTAAAGTAAAAATAGCTTTTAACTCTATAGCTAGCCAAATATGATTAGAAATTTAACCTCGAACAAAATTTTACCTAATCTAGATTTAAAAAGTATAATTGAATAAACTTGACTGCAAAATGAAGAACATCATTTTTTTTCACATAATACTGAAGGTGGCCATGTTATCGAGCAAGTGTCCTCTGCAGAAGGTCGCTTTAGCGGAAGACGCCAGCCGGAGCTTCCATTGCCTTCCCAAACTATAGTCCAATGCGGTATACGTGCGACAGGGTGGAATAAAATGGAAATCAAGGAATATATATACAGCAGCTAGCCTAAAGTCATCTCTTGAATTATTGCAATGCTGAATGTGACTTCAGCTATTATTATGAAGAAAAATTATTAAAATGACTTCAGTTTTTATTATTAATTTATTTTATAACTACTTGAGTGTTCATAAAAATGACTTGAATATAGATAGATAGTTATTAGAAAGTCTGGCGGGATAATTCACCCGTCAGTAAATTGGGAGGTGGACACGCACATATGCCCAATAGGTCCAGTATATAAACTCAGTGAGGTTTCATCATAAGACTAATTGACAATATGTGGAGTAACTCACCAAACTTATATACTGAACAATCACTCATTTCGCTTCTGATATGGAATTTACTCTAACAAGATGGTAAAACTTATAATCCATCATGCAGCAAAAGGCGATTCGTCCGTTTTCAATGCCTCACTCATCCGACATCACAGATTTTGATGAAAAAATAAGTCACGATATCTCAGAATTAGTATTCATTTGAGCGTTTTCTGTCATTTATATAAGGTGGTAAAACTTATAATCCTATTACACATCTCATGACTATCAGATTCGATGGGTAAATGATGATCATTTCGTTTAACTAAACCCTACATGCCCACTTTTATACAGCATAACTTCCACAAATATGGTGCATCATGTGGCCTTGTTCATGGCCAATTCTAGTGCTAGTAAATGTCGGGTCCCCTTCAATTATTATTGCAAAATTATAGCAATGTTAAATCTTCATACTATGCTTTCTTACAGTAGTTTTTATAAATGCTAATTTTTATTCTTAATTCCTTGATTTTTTTAGTTTAAATCCCTCCATCGCAATCAAAAATTTTTAGTTGAGTTTGACTTGGAATTTTAGAGAAGAAAAATTTATATATTACGTTTTTAGAGGGTAAAAGAGGAATATCACTTTTAGAGTGTGGTGAGTGTATATATTTCACTCCACTTTGGTGTGGTTTTAATTTAAAAAACAAAGAGGAATATCACTTATTATAATTATAGTTATACTGCCCTGCTAGTTATATGAAACAACTTATTAAGGGTAAGGTGTCATTTCATGATTAATTTTTTTACCGAAAAGGGAAAGAACGGATGTAAGAAATTTGGATTGGCACGGACCAAAAGAAAAGGTAAGAAATTTTAGTTGGAATACATGGAGTGGAAACAAAGATATTGTATGCATTTTTCACCCATTTTTTATATTAGCTTCATATAATATATATTTTCAGAACAGATTAACCATTAAAATTGATATTTAATAATGTTATAGAAGAGTACTAAACTCAATAAATTATTAAGAAAAATCAACATGAAATCATGAAGTATCAAGACGCCTAAACGTGCTTTCGTTGAGAATCGAACGGTGAACCGTTGTGTATCAGTCTCCTTACTACTGAACTATATTGTTGTTTTCGAGACGCCTAAATATTAAATTATTTCATATAAATAGTGTTGTTAATCAGTATTTTGTTTCAGAACTTTGAATATATTAATTTACGAAGTATATCTCTATTATGTATGTTTTTTACACGCATGCATGGCTAAAATTTCAAATTCTGATTTCGACATTAGTACTATTATTATCTTGGTTGCTTCTGATGCCGTGTTTGTCCCATTTCGCTACTTGTTGGGGGTTGCTATTAATTGAAAGATCAATCAAATGATTCATCAAAAAATATGAAGTGTGAGGATATCTGTAGTTGGAAGTAGACATTATAAGAGATAGCTGTGCTGACTAGTTGGAGTCGGAGTTGCCCATTTCGGGCTATTCCATGACTGGTGGGAACCATCGGCCGGGCCTTATTTTCCCTGCTAGTGGCTGCTGGTGTACCCTTAAATGAAAGTATGGAGTTGCCCATTTCATGTTATAATCGAGGTATCGCTAAATCACGCTTTATATTATTCTTACTAACGTTTTAATACATACATGAGAATAACATTCATCCGGATGATCCTGATATACGCCTTATCAGGCACCAATAAGATAATAACACGTGTACAATTGTAATGTTTTAATTGGTTAAGATATTTTTTGTAAAATTCTAAAACTCTAATTTAGAATGTCTAAATCCGTCTGGGTAATGATTAGACACGTGGCCCAATCATAAATTAGTTAAAGATGATGTGTCGTTATTTAATTGGTGCCTGATATTGCCAATATCAGGATGATCCTTATATATATATTAAACTGTACATATAAATACATGATATACTTATTTTGAGGGTAAAATTAGTGAAATATTTATAACTGATTAATACTAAATTAATTCAACACTAAGTTTTTACTGAAATAAAAGATGATCGGATCCGGCATATACCCGTTACTGGAAAAGTCACCGAGAAATTTTTAACTTCTAAAGCATTCATCTATCTACTGGGTTTTAACTGAATTCTCATAATATGTGTGTAAAATTATCATTAGATCGTCGAGGAACGAATTCTATGCTAGTTTTGTTAAAGATTGTCGGAACCCAAAATTTGAGCTTTTGGGATGTTGCAGGCCATTTCTCTAGTTTCTAGAGAATATTATAAACATTTTCTCTTCTTATTAGAGTAGCTCTGATATGTTTTCTGTAATTACCAGAGAAGTTATAAACAAATCTTCTTTGTATTCTGGAAAGTGTAGTCCACTTATTCTGAATAATAGAGAAATAAATATCGACTGTCTCTAATATTTAGAGAACATTGCCTTATTATAAAAATCCGCTCAGTTGCCCAATTTTTTCTCACTAAACCAATCGATCAATTAAGGTTCGGGTGAAGTAGCCGGTATATGTCTAAGTCGGAAGAATCAGTTACGGTGACCGCAACCTACAAATAGAATGGGCTAATTCAAACGCAAATTATACCATACATCTGGGGTATGTACCTCAGGTGCATTCTAAAATTTATGTATGTGCATTTTTATGTGTGTAAATGTGCATTATAAATCTTTTTACTTAAAATTTCTAAAAATAATATATGTGAATTATTATCAATAGAATGTACAATTAATAAGGTAAAATACTTAATAAAAGTGGGTGTATATACACCGGTGACATGATGTAAGAATTGTAATACAAATTACGGTGCCAAGAAAAAAGGGGGAAATGTGGTTAAAAATCGTTTGAGATATTATGGGGGTCGTAGTTAGGGTTTGTGGGGGGTTCTTTTGGGTCCAATTCTTTAAAGGAACCCATCTCTACTATTATACAGAAGAATATATTCCGTTCATGCACGGAGCTAATTTAGTTAGTATATTAATATGCTTAGTTTTAGGGTGTGTTTCATTCGCAATATTTTTTATAGTTTGAATTTTGTTTTGAGTTTTTAAAAGTTTGGATTTTTGTTTGGGATTTTGAGTCTGGTTTTGCAAAATATTTGTTTGGTTGGGTTGACTTTGTGAGTATAGAACAAAATTTTTGATTGGTTTTTAGAATTTTGCAAGTCTGGATTTTGGAAAACTTGGTGAATCAAATAAGATTTTACAAAACTGGACTTGGATAGTCCAAGTTTTGCAAAAACTTGTCCAACCAAACACACCCTTAATTTTTATTTAACTTAATTTTGTTCAGTCAAGTTCAATTTAATTCACTTTATGAAGTTTTGATTAAATTATAAGATTTGATCAAATTTACTTCAGCAATACGTTAATTTTTTAATTCAACTAAATTCAATGTTGTTCGGTCCAATATAATTAAGTTCAGTTCAGTATATTTCAGCTCAATATTTATGTTCGGTTCTCATGAAATATGATTTGATACAATGTTTGTTTTAATTCATTTAATTTTTGTCCAGTTCAATGAAATTCAATTCACTATATAGTTCAATTAAGTCCAGTTCTATTTATTAAGCTAAATTCAGGAGTTGAGAATGATTTTAGTGATAAAACACTACTATATTTATCCATATTTATGGGTTCAATTCTCAGGGAAGTGGGAGATTTTATTAGGAATCACTTGAATTATTACCTAAGATTTGTTTTAAAAATAATGTTAACTTCAATTCAGTTTATTAAGTTCGGTTCTGGTGACATATGATTTGATAAAAATCAATTAGCTAATTTAGCTATATTTTACTACAATTTAGTTAATTCAGTTTTGTTTTAGTTCAAAACAAAAGAAACATGTTTGCTCAAAATAAACATGTATGTTTTGCCCGTGTGAATCTTTTGCGGTGAAATAGTAAAGTTTCAGTTCAAAACACTTAAATTTGCATGCTCTGACCTTGTGACTGGGCTTCATTATGCAATCTAAGCTTTTTGGTTTAAAACATATTTGTTTAGCCTATGTGAAACTTTTGTGGTGAAATAGTGATGTTTCAGCTCAAAACACCTAAATTTGCATGATTTGACTTTTAAGTGCGGGTTTCATTGTATAATTTGGACCTTTATGTTTAAACTATGTTTAAACTGCCAGTGTGAACATTTTGTGGTGAAACAGATAATTTTCGGTGCAAAACCCTTAGGTATGCATGTTTTGGCCCAGGTTGTGTTGGAAAATTGGTTTTTTGAGTTGGGTTTTTACTCGACTTTTGGGTCTCTATTTTGAGTAGCTTCCAATGTGATTTTGATTCGGTTCTTGATGGTTTTGGATTCTCGTCTGTGAGTACTACAAAATCGACTATTTAAACACTCAAATCGGATCAACGGTGAATGAGATATCGATGCTCAAAGTTGATCTCGTGGACCGGAAATAATGGACGAATTGGGCCAAAACTTGGGCCTAATTTTCAGAAAATGAATTCAATTATTTTCCATAGTTGGGCCTAATATTAAATTCGAATTTTCAGCTGATAAAGACAAGCTGTTGAGATAAATTCGAGTTTGTTCAGATATAGAAGATCAATTCGAATATTTTCTGATTATCTAAGAACATTCCAACATATGTACTTACCAGCAATAGTAATTAATTATGGGAGATAATCATCTCAGCATATTTACTTACCGATAATAGTAAACTAATTATGGGAAAAAATTATCTCATAATCATCAGACATATCACTTTCTGATTCTGATATGGTGTTTAGTGCCTATAAATGGAACCCTCTAGATTCAGAATTATTCTTCATTTGACAAGTCCTGAAGTCTAAATCTCTCTCTCCCTCCTCAGTCTAAAAAGGTCCGACTTTGTTTCAAACCTTTTTCCTGTGATTATGTGATAGATAGCCATTGGGCAAAGTGCGAGTACGAGGTACTGCTACTCTTTAGTAGGAGAGTACCTTGATGGTTTTACCTGGGGGACGAAAGGTTTACCGGACCAATTTCGTTTTCAGGGTAGTGACCTGTCACGACTCCATCTGCGTATATATTTGATTATTTAATTTTTGGATTTATTGTGCATGATAATTAATTTTGTATTGTCTTACAATTAATTTTCTATATGTAGTTCCAACAGATTGTAGTTAAAATGTATAAGATTTTGTTGGACAACATCCTCGTTATACAGAGAAAAATATGTTGTTTAAGGCTTGATTTAATAAAATTCCAGTTTCACAAAGAAAAGAAATGACTTTTTCATATTGAGTAGCATAGAATTTTAAAGGAGTAATATCCTTCTTTTATTATCAAAGTCTAAAGTTTTTATTTAAAGTGTTTTCTAATCGACATCTTGATTATATACCAGGTTTTACATGGAAAGGTTTATAATTACTTTTAAAAAAAATTTCTGTTGCATAACATCTTATGGTTGTTCATGTATGCCTTTGTTTACTTTACCATTGCATTTAATTTAAAGCATAGTTTTGTGAGTGTTTTTTTAGCCACCTGAAGAAGTTTTTGTGTTGTTTTGAAGAGATTTGGAAATTTGTGTTGCCAAACTTTTGAAACGATTTGGCCAACCTCAAACTAAAGCAAAAGATACAAAGATTATGTACAAAACAAGTTTATTTCTGTGTTTTAAGATTTATGTTAAAAGTCATATCGAATTTCTCTAACTAGTGCACTTTTCCTAATTAAGTTTGGGATTTTATCCAAAACTCAAATGTTTTAGCTTATACCTTGACATTTCTATGAAATCATCTATTTCTCAATATATGTAAAATTTATAGTCAATGATGTTTTTTAGTACTATGAGTATCATTAATCTTTTAGAGGTTTGATGAGAAAATTTCATTGTTTTAGTTCATAACTTCAAATAATTTGAAGTAGAAGTAAGACATCGTATTCGTTGTCTATGCTTCTCTCAAGATTTTATGTCAAAATCAAATTCTTTCATCTCATAACTGTATTTATTAACTATTCACTTATTCATGGATTTTCCATTAAAATTCATTATGTAACTTATAAGTCCAAAATTAAAGCAAAAGTAACAAACATCACTACATTGACTAATAACTCTTTTATAGATGTCTTATGTTAAAAACTCATTATTTCAGTTTATAATTCCAGAGTTTGAAACTAAAAAGAAGTATCGTAAATTTAGCTCCCAAAAAAACTAGACTGTTGAAAGTATTTCATATAATGAAATATTGTATATATATAATAGCATTCATGCTAAAATTTCAAACTTTTTACTAATTCACTCAAAGAACATTGGTTTGTCTCATAGAAAACGAAAACATTTTATAAAGGAACGTATGTATATATGACATGGAGGATTGATTATATTAAGTCTTGTGGTTGATTAATTCATAATATTAGATAGATATCATGGTTATTTTAATTAATTTTCAAATAATAAAGTTTTTTATGAGATGAAGTTATAAGTAGGTCATAATCCGGTTCAACCTTGGTTTCGGTTCACTTTTTTTTTTCATCAGTCCAAATTCAGGTAGGTTTCGACCGGATATATCATTCTAACATTCTATAAATACAGGGTTTATCCTCCATACTTTACATTAGTGCTTGTCAACAACAAAGATTTGCTACTTTTATAGACTTCACGGCTAAAGCTTGCAACTCAAAAATGGCTGAAATGGCGCTCGGAGAAATTCCCGATGAGTTCTTGGATCCGATAATGAGCACTTTGATGATGGATCCGGTGATTTTGCCGAAAACCAACGTTAGAATTGACCGGAAAGTGATTCTGAGGCATCTTCTCAGCGACCATACGGATCCGTTCACCGGTCTTCATCTCACCGCCGACATGTTGATTCCAGATACTGAACTTCAGGCGAAAATCGTCCAATTTCTTCAAAACTAGTTAATCGATTATAAGTGTAAATTGTTACTAGTCAATATATAACTATTAACAAATTCTAAATTGCTATATGCTTAGTTTATTGTTATTTACTATATGTTCATTTTTGTGTATAAATATATTATATACGTGCACAGTTGTTAACGTGGTTTTGAGAAATACTTGTGTAACGCAGTTTTTTAATAAGTTAATGATCTAATTGTCCATATTTTAGGTTCAAATTAATAAATTAGGCTTATTTTGAAATACACAACAAGTCACGCCCCATCATAAAACGGTTTTATCTAATTATTTATGTATGGCTTCATAATCATACGTGACTTTATAAATATTTCTATAAATGGCAAAGTTTGATTTTTATCAATGTCTTTAATTTATCATATGCTAAAAATACATGTAATTGAGAATTTAACAATGTCACGAGTAACAAATTAATAATTATTAAACTTATTTAGTAATTCAAGTAAAATAATTAATTAATTATATTAAATAATTAGAAATTCTCATTAAAGACAATTTAAATTATACACAGGGTTGAAATGTCAACATAAATGACGAGGGGCTAAATTGCAAAATTCGAGGCTTTCTTGCAATTTTCACAAATAATATGAATATGGGCGATAATATAAAAATCCAAAATTGCTTTCCTTCATCATCTTCTCCATTCTGCTCTCGCTTTCACTCTGGTGATAATATTTTTCGTTTAATTTTTCGTTTAATTTCACTAATTTGTGTGGTGCATGGAGTATCTGACTCGCAAGTCACCCTCATCAAACTAGTTTAATATGCGCTCGAGTGACTATACGTACCAAAGGCGTTTCGGATCTATGACGAATTTATCCTTTACAAAGAGTTTTGTGTGGTGCATCCGGCACGCATATCCAACCTCTAGTTTAGGCTCTACACAAATAAAGAGAAGATCATTCCTCACACAAATGAATCTCTAATCTATATATATATATATATATTCAAGAACATAAGAAGGAACAAAATACACATAAACAAGGGATTAAATTGCACAACTCAAGATTTTCAAACCATTATCCTATGCATAAAGGACTAGTCTCAAATTAAGTTACGTAAAAGCCACTTGCAATTCTATTATTTTTCTTTTCATCCCCAGATACTAGAAATTACCATACCAAAAACTGAGGTTATGTGCCTGTGATGAAGGAAGTTTTCAACAACAAAATAAATTTCCTCAAAAAAAAAAAAAAAAAAAAATTAACATAAATCGATGATTGCTTCCCCATCTTTCCACCATACATGATGAAAATAAAAATAAAAAGTAGAAGATAGGATTTTGATAGTTGGGGTTTTAGAGTGGTCAGGTTTCAACAAACTCTTAATTCATTAGTATTTAATCGGTTTGTCTAAGAATCTTATTATTATATTTTTAATTAATTATTTTAAATAAAAATCATTTTAATTTTATAAATATGGCTCTGTATAGTTAGTTCAATTTTTCGTGCTATTAACTCTATTTATTGTACTTTCCTTCGTTTAATATTTTTTTTCATTGATTTAAATATTGTAAATGAATTAATTGAGTTAAAAAAATCAAATGAAAATTACAAATGCACGAACACATACTATCATATATAGACTAACAAACTAGAATTATACTATTTTAACTGTGATTTATTTGAGTTATTATCTAATATTATTATTTTTTTAAAAATTATACAAAACGTACCAAAACTTGTGTACAATTTACGTTTTTTTGCTCTGGGCGAAAAAAGGCGATTTTCCGATTTCTCTCTAAAAACCCTTCACCCACTCACTGTCCGGCGCCGCCGTGATGGCGGTGCCATCACTGATCTACCCAACCTGATCTCCACCCCACCTACTACCTATGCTCAAATACTCAGTCCCCATTTAGCCACTTCCGATCTGGTTTTTCATACAAACAAACCGGAATCTAGGCCTCCCTTCAATCCAAAACCCCGATTTGATCATTTGGGGGAACCAGGAATCGTCTTCTCCGATGAGGAGTGCGATAAATTGGAAGCCCCATTGAAATATACCCTAGTTGACAGTTTTGAGAGAGCAAGGCCACGACTAGAAAGGTTTCGTCGTGATTTCCAAACGGCTGGTTTCAACGGCCAGTTTGGTATTTATCTCGTTGATAACAGACATGTGTTTATTCATTTTGAAACTGCAGGTGATTTCTATAGGTGCTGGATGCACAAGGTATGGAGTTTCGGGTTTTACTCGATCCGGATCACTAAATGGAGCTCCGACTTCAATCCAAATGCAGAGTCTCCTGTAGTTCCAGTATGGATTTGTATGTATGGTTTGCCTCAACAATTATTTGATGAATGTGTCATGTTATCTCTAGGTAGTTTAATTGGACATCCTGTGAAAGTTGATAGAGCAACACTTAATAGAACTAGGCCTCATGTGGCCAAAGTATGTGTTGAAGTTGATGTCTCTAAACCATTACTAGAAAGAATTTGAGTCCAATATAAAAATAAGGGGTTCTGGCAATATATTGAATATGAGAGTATACCACATTACTGTCAAAATTGCTTTAAGTTAGGTCATCTTGCTGATTCATGCACTACTGATTCATCTGCTAAAATGAAAAATAATTTTTGGAGACCCAGGCCAGATAATCCAGTTATTAATAAAACTTCTCAAAAGGATACTGTGGCTGAAGTTTCTGAAACTAATAATCAGTTCAAGCATACCTCCTTGGAAAAGACAGGTTCTTTTGCAGGTACAAACATGTTTATATGGAAGAGCAAGGATAATGGCAAAAAGGCTTCAGGAGCTGAAATCAAAAAGTCTAATCAACAGACTTCTGGAAATAAAGGAGTTGAGTTACAAAATATTTTTGTTGCACTTGATCAGGATGAGCCAGACATAGAAGGACCTTTGCAGTAAGAGGACAAATCTTATCCAAGTTTTGAGGAACAACAAATTCTTATCAACACAACTGACAAGGAGAAAGAAGACAGAGAAGATACTCACATTGTTATTGAGGATGATACATGAACAAGTATAAACCCATAATTGAACATCATGAAGGATCTGGAATTTAGTAGCCCTCAAGGTAAGTTCACTGTCTCTCAAAATATGCCTAATAGTCCTAAATCTGCAGAAAGGATTGATGTTAATGGAGATTTTATTATTGAACCCCTTATACAGTCTAAAAAAGATTAACTAAAATCTTAGCTGATAATTCCCAATCTGAGTCAGTTTTGGGGGAAGGTGTAGTGAAAAGAATATATAATAAAAAGACTGCACCAAATCTCAAAAAACAGTTACCACTAGATCCCACATTGCTCCTTCAAAAGATTTTTAACTATGTCTAGTTTCAATATTTGTGTTTGGAATGTTAGGGGGATTAGGAGTAAAAGGGCTCGAACCAGGGTGAAGCATATTAAAAGAAAGCATCATATATCATTATTTGTTTTGATTGAACCTATGCTTAAGGCTGATCAGATTAGCTCTATATGTTTTAAACTTGGTCATAAACAATTTTTTTCTGATCCTAGAGATAAAATTTGGATTATATGGGATGATTCATACACAGTTACAGTTAAGCACATGCATGACCAATTTTTGTGTGTTGATCTGAACTATTTGCCTTTATCTGTTTCTTTTTCTGCTGCATTTGTGTATGATCGACACACTAGGTTAGATAGAGAGCCCCTTTGGCAAGAATTAAGTGCTTTAAATAATAATGCACTATTGATTGCTGGAGTATTCAATGTGGTCAGAGAGTCTAGTGAATATTTAGGTAGGTCATCCCCAAGTCACAGTAGCATGATGGATTTTAATAATTTTATAGAAGATAATGACTTGATTGAGCCACCTACAGTAGGTAATTTATTTACTTTGTTTGGTGTTAGGCGCAATGGTAATGTTTAGCAAAGGCTGGACAGGGTCCTAGTCAACAATCAGTTCATTGAATCAATCCCAAATATCAGAGTAAGAACAAAATCTAGACCACCATCAAATCACTCTCCACTCTTAATTACTTTAGAAACTCAAATATTTCAATCTGGGCCTAAACCCTTCATATTCCAGAACTGTTGGCTTACACATACTTCTTTTAAGGATATTGTAATTGATAACTGGAATTTACCATGTGAAATTTATGGAATGTTGAGATTTTCTGTAAAACTTAGAAGGCTAAAACTGAAACTGAAAAAGTGGAATAAAGAGATATTTGGGAATGCTCATGATAGAGTCCAGTTACTTGAAACTTTAGTGGATCAGAAAGAAAATGGAATATCAATCAAGTGATACTGAAGTTAACAGAGCTGAGCTCAATAAAGCTCAGGCTTAATTAACTTTGGCTATTCATAGACAAGAAATCTTTTTCAAACAAAAATCAAGAGTCAAATGGCTAGAACATGGTGATTCAAACTCAAAGTTTTTCCATGCTTCCATCAAATCAAAGCATGTGAAACAAAAAATAGCCGCCATCAGAAATTCCAATCATGAAATTTTGACAGACCCAGAGGCCATAAGCACTGAAGCTATATCTTTTTTCTCTGATCTGTGAACTGAGGATGATAATCAAGATCAAAATTCTAATGACTCGGAAATCCTACTGAACAATATTACAGCCACTATGACTATGGAAAACAATCTTGAGCTTATAAAGTTATCAGATACTGAAGAAATAAAAAAGATTGTTTTTGGTATGGATGGGGATTCAGTCCCAGGTCCTGATAGATTTTCAGAAAATTTTTATACTACTTGCTGGGATATAATAGGCCCTGATTTGATCGATGCAGTGAATGAATTCTTAATGGGAATACCAATACCTCAGGCCATTGCTGCAACACATATAGTACTTATACCCAAGAAACCAGTGGTCAATAAATTCTCAGATTTCAGGCCAATCAGTTTATCAAATTTTCTCAATAAGATCTTCACAAAAGTCTATACAGAGAGATTAAAGCCCTTAATGAATAGTTTAATCTCACCTGAACAATCTGCTTTTGTTCAGGGGAGGGAGCTAGCAGATAATGTTCTTCTAATGAGTGAACTAACTGATTTTCTGCATAACAGAACTGGGGGGTCTAATATTTTTTTCAAACTGGATATGGTAAAGGCTTTCGACAGAGTATCATGGTCTTTTCTGAGAAAATTCTTGTTAAAATTTGGATCTCACACACTTTTTGTTAACAACATTATGGGCAACATGAATGCAGTCAAGTTCTCAGTTATTGTGAATTGACAGCCAAGAGGTTTTTTTAAAACTTCCAGAGGTATAAAACAAGGAGACCCTTTATCTCCTTTTTTGTTTATATTACTTACAGAGGTTTTTTCTAAAAATCCTGGCTTGTTGTTTAATCAATCAATGATAGATTACTATAAGCTGCCACATACTTCACAAAGAATCACACACTTGAATTTTGCTGATGATACAGTGGGTTTTTTGAAAGCAAACAGAACAAGCTTGAACAATCTGAGAAGATTTCTTATTTATTATGAAAATGCAACTGGACAAAAAATTAATCTGGAAAAATCTGCATCTTACATAACTAAACATGCTAATTCAGCAACTAAGTCCCTGGTCCCTGATATCTCTGGAATTAATGAGGGTAAACTCCCATTCACCTATCTGGGATGTCCAATATATAGTGGCAAGACCAAACATTCCTATTTCCAGTCAATATATGATAAAAAAGCATCTAGATTGTCTCTATGCAAAATAAATGGCTAAATCAAACTGGGAGATTGATTCTTATTAAACATGTCCTTTCTGCAATCCATTTACATATCTTAACTGTGATTAAACCTACTAAAGGGGTTATAGAAAAATTACATGTCCTGTTCTCTAAATTTCTTTGGGGAACAAATGATTTGGGACAGAAACGGGTGTGGAGGTCATGGAAAAATATATGTTACCCATTCAGTGAAAATGGTATGGGAGTAAAGGATCTTCATTTAACAATCAGATGGTTCTCCATGAAGCTCTGGAGGAAGATCCAAACTGGTACTTGTTTATAGGCTAGTTTCATGTGGAGTTTACCTGATTATTTGAAGAAATCTAAAACATGGAGAAGAATTAAAGAGATTGAATTATTAGCATCACATTACACTAAAGTTATGATTGGAAAGGGAGATATCTCTTTCTGGAATGTCAACTGGATAGGTAGTGATGCTCTTGTTGATCTATGGGGTGAATCAAGGGACATTCCTTTCCCTGATCTTACAGTCAAAGAATTCTGTTTCAATCAAGAATACTACGTGAAGCAGATGTCACTGGGATTTAATAGTACTATTTTTGACATGATATCTGCTGATTTCCCTTTATTTGATGATGCTGTTGATATTATGATCTGGAAACCTAGTGTTAATGGGAACTTTTCTATTGCATCTGCTTATGAAACACTAAGGCCTAAAAAGCGGGTAATATCTTCTTTTAAGCATCTATGGTCTTCTCAAATCCCAGCAAAACTTCTTTTTTTTTCTGCTGGAGGATGTGTTAGGAGACTTGAGTATACACCAACCATCAATCTGTTGTTTTTGTTTATCATATTGGGATGATATTCATCACAGTTTTAACAGCTGCACACAGGTGCAGTGGATATGGAAATCGGTTAGTGAACATTGTGATATCATTTTCTACAGCTCACAGTCATTGTGGGATTTGATCTATTACTATTGGAACATACAGGGTTTGGCACCTTCTCAGATGAGGATGGTCTGGCTTTTGCCAGTTACTGTTCTGTGGTATCTTTGGTGTGCAAGAGTAGCTTATATATTTGACAATATTGCACCACGTAAACAATTGATAGTGAAACAGGTGACGGACATGTTGAATGATATTAAACGAGTTCATGGTAACTCTTGGATTAAATCCAGAGTGAGAATGGCCGAAGGGCAGAGAACAGTCCAATGGAACCTCTTTGAGAGGGGTTTTATTAAAATTAATACTGATGGGTCATTCCTACGGAATGGCAAAAGTGGAGCTGGTGTTGTGTGCAGGGATCATACAAGAAAGGTGTTGTATGCCAAAGCATGTTCGCTGCAAGCTATGGATTGCTTGGAGGTAGAAGCTGTTATGGCCTTGTGAATGGAAGCTGCCTTTTTTCAAGGATACCAGAGGATTAACATGGAAACTGATTCACTGATATTGCTAAAGATAATCCGCAGGGAGTATAAAATTCCATGGAAGCTATTGAATATAATTCGGAACATATAGACATTAGCAGGTGATTTCTCAGTCTCTTATACTCATATATTAAGAGAATCTAATGCAGTTGCAGATTCACTGTCTAAGCTAGCTAAGGAACCTAATCAAGTCTTGATTTTTAATGATCAAAATCTACTAAATATTAAAGGACTTGTTACTATGGACAGTAGAGAGTGTCCTTATATTATTGCTAGATAATTATTATTTTCTAGGACATGGATACTGTTTTTTTGTTTTTTGTGCAGATAGCATTGATGGCTGAATCACAACCTCAATATGGACTCTGGTGCCTGGTGAGCTGGAGCAGGGACTTAAATCAAACTGGACTATGGAGCTTGGAGTATATTGAGCTGGAGCATGGAGCTGGATGCTGGGAGCTTGGAGATCATGGAGCTGCTACTTAAATATACAAAGTGAAGATGGGATATAACAGATTCTGGATATCTTCGCTGAATTCATTGAGTGTCAAATAAATGATGTCTGAATTGTAATAGACTAGACTATCATTCTCTTTGTTAAAAATGCATTAGAGTGCTTATCCCTTAACTTTTCCCCGTACTTGTCGGCAGAGTTGGGTATCGCTTAGCGAGCCCTAATATGCTTGCAAGCTATGATTCTTTTCATCGGCAAAATTGGAGATCGCCTTGGCGTGCCCTTACCTGCTTGTGAAAATTGACATGGGAAAAGTATAAGGGAGGGGGTCCTTTTCTCAAGCCCCGTACTTGTCGGCAGAGTTGGGTATTGCGTAGCAAACCCTAATATGCTTGCAGGTATTGAGTCAGTTCATCGGCAGAATTGAGTATCGCTCTGGCGTGACCTAACATGCTTGTGAACTTTGACATAGGTGCGGTTAAGGATGTTTCTTAGATGTTTACAATTTCAATTATTGAATTATAATGTACTTGCCTACATAAGCGTTTTATGGTGTAGTGAGCGTAATAAATTTCACTACACTTATTTAAGTGGTTTTAAATTTTTAAAAAAACTTGTATACAATTTAATCAAGCATTCAAACAGATAAACGCTAGTCAACTACCAAAGAAGACTATTGTCTAAGGATCATAGACTATAAAACAATATATATTGAGTGTCGGAATAAGTCAAAATTGGTCAGTAGTTTCTTATATCTTGTTGTCAAAGTGGGCAGGAATTCATTTCTAAAAAGTTTAATTTATATCTTATTAATCATATCAAATTTAATTAATTGCTTCCTTTAATTTCTTGTGTGAAAGAGAAGGTAGTGTTTTTTAACCACCTAATCCTAACCCCTCTTTAGATTTTCTTCCAAGTTTCTTACGTCGATGCAGGCACTATTAAACATCAGCATACATGAAATAAACTTCTCACCAGCTACTTATTTTTATCAAGAATCAATAATTAAGCAATATTTTGTATGGTTTTGTTTTTTATGTAAATAATCTACTACCAGAATTCTACAATTATCTTAATTTAACCCTACTCTACTTTACTGATTATATATGTCGAGTGGCGGATTCTTCACCATACTGCTTAGAGATGGGTGCATATCTCACTTACATCATCTTTGATGCTCTTGTGTTCTAAACACCGTCGATACTACTCATGTCTCTTGATCGAGCATACCTGAAAGCTTTGACCCATTGAATCAGAAAAGAAATGATTTACACCCACGGGTGTAGCCCAGCGGTTAAGACATTGGGTTCATTGTGATAGGTTTAAGGTTCGAATCTCAACAGCAGCAGTGTGGGGATTTCTTGCTTGCAAGGTCCCTTGTGCGCACTGAAACAAAAGATGCTCAGTGGGTCATGGTTCTGGATTACCGTGACTTATCTCTCCACCAAGACCTGTGATGTCGGGCAGGTAGGGCGAATCGCCTTTTCTTTTGTGATAAAAAAGAAATGATTTTTTAAAATATTATGTCAGGGGAATTTTTTGGGCCTCTAACATTTTTTAAGTGAGGCAAGATATCTGACCAAATGATATAACAAGTTGGTTTTCTTGCTATTATTAACTAATGGGATATTTTAAGGCACCTATTTTAATTAGACAATTTTCTGATATCTTAGCAAGTAACGAAAATGTAAAGGTGATCGCGACAGTAGCATGGTGAATGAAAGAGATGTTTTGTTTTGTCCCTGTGTTCATATGCTCATATTTAATGTTTGAACACGCAATTATTGAGAACTACTGATCGATCGAGTTAGTTAATAAATGTGTATCAAGTTAATTGATTATGAGTTCTTGGTTGAAAACTACACACATCACACACGTATTTTGTGCGTGAAAAATCAACTTCACACAATCGATTGAAATTGAAATGTAATCGTATGGAAAATGAAATTAAATCTAATAATATTACATATATAAGAGAACATGAATAAATAGGAGATGAATCGTTATTTAAATACAATATTTAGGCTTTATCGAATAACGGTCTGTTTATTTGAGTTCATTTCTTACTATTCTGAACTGAACTGAAATTAATGTATTGAAAAATAGAATCAGTATGTCTAAATTTACCTGAATTTTATTAAATTATATTTTACTAAACTGAACTGATTTGAACTCAACTAAACTGAACTGGTCTATTTATAAACTCCATAAAACAGGGACGAGCGCATAATAAACTCACAAATTTCTTTAATTCATCAAGCAAACTATGTGTCACACCACATACAACATATAGTGATCACAAAACAAGAAACTAATACCCTCTCTATTTCAAAAAGATCAGGAACAAATGATATGGTAATAATCACTCTCCTAAAAGCATGCAAGTCGATCAAATACAGATTAAGAAGATATAGGGCACAAGAAATAGTAGTCATAATCTCACTCATAACTATGTACTTAATTTACCTGACTGCAAATTAATATTACAAACTTTGACTCTTTTACTTCTGATATATATAGAGTAATTCACAGTACCGCATGAAAAATGCATCATTGGAAATCCTTCTCCTGCAGAAACGGGGAATCGAAGAGAATCTCAGACCAGTACGATGAAGCTGCTCCCTCGCCATTGCTGGAAGTGCTGTTGCTGATGGAAGCTTCTGCTAGAGGAGGAAGAACAGATGAAGAGGCTGCAGAAGCAAGCTTTGGGACGACGCTGACATTATTCTGGCTAATCATATTATTTCCATCGCTATCAACATTGAAATGTGTCTGATCAAAGTGATCAAAAGGGATTTGTGGGTTTGGAATATTAATATTATTGGAGGGCACCATGAGATGGTGGAGCAGTTGGGAGGTAGCATTTTCCATGGGAAATGTGGCCTGGTTTTCAAAGTCAGACACATTTAGAGAATTATTGGGCTGATGATGATGATCAAATTGGCTGTTTGATGAGCTTGGTGTGGCTGAACCATTATTGGCAGACTGAAGAAGGCATTGCAAGTACTGAATCTTTGCGAATTCCATCGCTTCCGCTTGCAGCCTTGCTGCGTGTTCTTCTAGCTGGTGCTGCTCCAGTAAGCTAGCCAGGGCTATGAGGTTTGGCAAGCTTGAAAAAAGATCAGTCCTTGGCCTGTGAGTCATTGGATCATACCCCATTTGGATCAGCTTCTTCTTCAAGTGTGTGTTCCAGAAGTTCTTTATCTCATTATCAGTTCTCCCTGGCAGGTGTGTCGCAATCGCAGACCACCTACATATCCAGAAAAATGTAAATAAGAGTTACCCTAATCTGAACTGCTACACAAAAAAGTGTTACAGAAAATTGTCTGGAAAACTAAATACAGTCTAGTATTTTACTCATCCAATCTAAAATACCAATAAAACGACATTTCCATACTATCAGACCGTATTTTTGGACTACAAAAGTACGATTATTTGTGACGAAAAGAAATGTTACTTGTTTCCAAGAATGGAGTGGAGATGAAGGATGGTTTGCTCTTCCTCTTGATTGAACTTGCCTCTCTTAATATCAGGCCTCAGGTAGTTAGTCCATCTGAGCCTGCAGCTTTTGCCACACCTGTTGAGACCTGCAATGATAAAGATCAGTCGGAAGCTGTCGGAAATGAGTCGGCTCCGGCGAGATCGACGTGAAATGCATGCATGAAAAGTGTGTGAGTGTGTACCGGCAAGTTTGGGAAGGGCTCTCCAGCTGCTGTGGCCGTGTTTCTGGATGTAGTCGATGAGCTTCTGGTCTTCTTCCGGCAACCAAGGACCTTTTTTCAGGCCATTTTCGTCGCAGCAGGGGGACCTTCCCATTTTGGTTGACTACTTGCTCTCTCTCTGTGTTTCTTGTGGGGAAGTTCACTTACTTCTTTGCTGTGTGGATCAAGTTAGATGGGGTTAGTATTATATTTATACTAGTTTGATTGCTTAGTTTACTGTTGGAGATTCGGTTCTGTTTCGTTATTTTAATATCAGCTCATGATATATTGTCATGGTAGATTATATTTATTAAGAGTATATATGCAGATGCTTGCTCATAATTTCAGTGTACTATATTGCAAACTTTTTCTTGGCCTTTAAAAAGCATGCTAGATGCTTGCTGTAATTTACTTATTTACAATCTAAATAAACAAAATACATATTGCAAATAAGTAAAATACGGACTGCATCTAGCATGCCAGTTAAAGAAAAATTAATTCGCTTTTGATACCTATGTATGTACTCATTTTGGAGTATTAGATTAACTGAAGTGTTACACCCAATCCGCTATTTTACCTAGCGTAAATTAAAATAGCATTGAAATTTTACAAGTCTCAACGGTACAATGGTTTACAATACCATTAAAATTAATATTATAATTTTTTTAAATACAACCGTTATATAAATGCATCTACTAAAGTCCAATCCTGACTCCGTCACCGGCCAACGGGGAATATAAATAACCTTTGTTTGATATAAAATTGAACTTAATTACCACTATTTGCCTATTTTTGCAGACAATCTAAGCTTTAATAATGCTAAAAAAGATAAAATTATTATTTATTATTACAGTATGATCTAAACATACATTAACAAACCAATAACATTTAAGTAATATGAGACATACGAAATCAAAATATTTCTGCACCAAAAATCACCGTTATAAAGTATACATGAAAGACTTTTTACGTATTTGAGTTACAAGCTCCCCCCACCCCCAAATGTTCAGTTTAAAATTTTGTATACAGAACCTACTTCATTAAACAAAAAACCCTTCGATCTTTAATAAACATTTCACCTCCAAACATTTTCAAAAGCTAGCTTCTCCAATACAATTTCACACGAAGAATCTAAATTGAATATTATAAATGCATGCAAGGAACCTCAAAGTTTTAGGTAATCTCATATATAGAAATCAAGTGGGATTTCATTAATGAGACGGGAGTCCTTGATCATATCCAAATAAATTAAAAAATGAAAGAAATTGAGGTATCTAAACAATTTTAATTTTAAAAATACAAAGTGATCATCATCTTTCGACTAATTCCTCTAAACCTTGGACTTCTTTTAAGGTGACTCGTTTCAGTTATATTAAGTCGTTATCAAGTTCGTGTTTATGTTTTTAGGTCGCAATGATTTTTACAGTCTTAATCAGTACATACGTAGGTATAATAACCATAAATTGCTTTTCTTAGTACACTAAAAATAACTTTTGTTCATGCATATTGTATAATATTAGTAGGGTATTACTATATTCTACCATCGTAGTTTAAAATACAGTATAAATCTACCGTTGTAATTTAAAATACAGTATAAATCTACCGTCGTAATTTACGAAACTACTGTTAGGGATTGTTAGATGCAGTCCAATATATACTTATGCGGTCTGTATTTAGATGATTGACATAAATATTCTTATATTAATAAGATACAAATTTTCAATCGATTTCCATATTTGTGGTTCTTATATCATTTTCGAGAGCGAAAGCAAACATGTCGAATAATTAGATCAGTAAGCCACACACGTAAGATCATGAATCACTAAGTAAATCTACTAATGTCTTACCACTAAAATCATTCTCAACTCTCAGGGAGGGGGGAAAAGGTGGGATTTTATTGGAGGCTCATTTGAATTATTACCTAATTTTTATAAAAAAGAAAAAAGAATCACTTTAGTAAGGGCATATTAGGTAGTTTAGGTATAAATACATACTGCATAAATAATGTTGGACTGTATCTATCAATTCTCTATCTTTATTTATTATGTTCATGGAAACATTTTGCAATATTTAGAGGTGATATTATCATTTCAATGATATTTTGAACTAATTAACTGCTTATATATATACTCATATTAATATTAAGAAAAAAAATGCCAAGACCATAAATGGGAACATTTTTATCTTACCGATTAAGATATACGGGATTGAATACGTAGTTGATGAAGGTTCAATAACGTCACAATATGACATGCAAAAATATAATTAACAACCCTTTTCAATACTGTTTTCTCACATAATTTTAACAAAAAAGGACAAAAATAAATTGACTGGCAAACACTTATGGTAAAAAAAAAAAGAAGGTTGTTGGAATTTTGGACCTTTGCTGCCGATTTAATTAGCAGCCAGTGGCTTGTTTTTAAACGTGTTTTACAAAGAAAATTAATGTCGACAAGTAAGGTTTTTGCAAGGCAGGCATTTCAATTAAGAATTGACTAAGGCGCTGCTTGTCGGAGCTTATTTCTCGTTAAAATGAATTGAAAAAAAACTGAAATGAATTAAAAGAAATACTGAACTGAACTGAAAAAAATACTGATCTGAACTGAAATAAAAAAAATATAAAACTAAACTGAAAAAATGAAAAATATTGAACTGAACTGAAAAATATAAAAATACTAAACTGAAATGCAAAAAATAAAATACTCAACTAAACTGAACTGATTCACAGAAAAACTCTGGCAAACATAATGCCCTAAAAATAATTTGTTTAGAGGTTTCAATTTTAGTTTATTTATTTGTTTGAAAAATAGTCCATTTAGTTTGTAAATAACAATATATTGGAACATTTCTAATATTCAGAAATATATTATTTTAAAAACATTGCAAATGTAGAAAGAAAGAAGCAAATATGCATGAAATTTTACTAAATTTTGAGTAATATTCTTTTAATTTGTTAGTGAAAAAAAATATTGGTCAAAAAAATAGTTGGTAAAGCCGACGTCCTAAATCCTCAGCAGTTTCTAAAAAGTTATGTGAGATCAATGTGGGACACTGTTAGTTTTTCTTAATTACTTATTGTTTCTTGTTATATTGGTAAACAACAAATGTTCTTGTTTTCATATACATAAATTAATCCCCTACATCATAAACAATCTTATTCAGACCTGATTATAATACAAAGTTCAATACATAAATGTTGCAAGCCTTTTCAATCAATTACTTAGTAACAATCATCTATAACTCTATATTTGGTGACTGAAACTTAGTTTGTATGAACATTATTTCCTTACAAAATAATGGATAGAAATAATAGTATGGTACATTTCAATTATATCTGTAGAAACTCTTCGCTTTCGTTTTAGGTCTAGAAAATGCCTTTAGCAAGCATAATGTTAGTCTACGGGTATATATATTTCGAGATGAGAACTCATGAATAATCTTAGGTTAATTTTAGCTTTAGATCATTATAATGGTACATTTGAATTGAAAAGAAAAGTTCCAACCACCAACATAGAATTATAGATGGCTAGTTTTAACATCACAGGTGTAGCCCAGCGGTTGGGATATTGGGTTCATTGTGATATGGTCCAAGGTTCGAGTTTCGACTGGGGTAGTGTGGGAATTTCTTACTTGTAAGGTCCCTTGTACGCACTGAGACAAAGGACGCTCAATGGATCCTGGCTCTGGATTACCGTGACTTATCTCTCTACCAAAGTCTGTGGTGTCGGGCGGGTGGGGCGCTCAGAGCGAGCAAATCGCCTTTTATGTGAGATAGATGGCTAGTTTTAGTCACGTTGTTACTATTATTGTACAATGTAATTGAAAAAGTTCGTGACATTTATCACGATCTAAATAGGAAAGAAAGTAGCTGAAAATCAAAGTTCGTTGTGGATTCAAATAGATTATATAGCGGATAAAAAGTGTCACAGTTAATATTTTGCAACTCAATTTTTATATTAACTACCAACTAATAAAGAGGTTTATAGATTTTCCAAACCTTATAAATGTCTAATGTCTCCAATATAATGAGTGAAGAAAAGTCAAAGAAAAATGCAATGCAATTTCTATCACTCATGCTGGAAATGATTGATCTGATACAAAAATATAAGATAATAGTATCGGCCAACAACGCTTTTGGTTAATCCTGACTATTCAACTGCAAGAGTATCCGACACAGAATTTCAATTAAAAATATTAAATTTTGATCGTAAATGTGTATGGTTATAGACTTATAGTTATAGTATTATATGTAACCCATATTTGTTGTAATGCATAAGTTTTGAATATACACTTTTTGTGTCGTTTGTATACATTCAGTGTGTTAACATTCAAACATATATTTTAGATTGAAAAAAAAAAACATTTTGAACAAGAATATGGTAATTGCCTGATTGGCCCCTACGAGAGTAAAAAATTACTTACAGTGTATTACAAGCAACCCTCTCATGCATGCATGGATGCACCAAATAAATTACGATGACGTCCCAGAGATATTCCAGCACGTTAATATTACATTTTCATCGTATAATTAATTGTAGACATCAAAAGCGAAAATATTTTCTCACCAAACGCGCAAACTTAAATTCGTTGCTATATATTATTAATGTTTATTATTTTTATATATTAGAGCGCTGAAATATGAATTAATTCTATTTTGTTGTCGTCGTCCCTGCTAGTTTTCGCCAAGTGGATATTTGTTTTATTTATTAATACGATCGCCAAATGGTAAATAGGTCAACAGTCAACCCAATAAGGTTGGATTTAGATTTGGATGAGTATCTTTGTCTTTTACTGGTTTCTTGGTTGCTCCGATATGTGAGAAAGTGAAACAATAATTTGCATTTATTTAAATGATTAAACAAAGGAAATAGTAACTAATTCAGGTTGGAATCACCACGACATTAGACTGTATGATTGGTCTGATGATTATGATGTTAATAAACAAAGCAACATACAAATGACAAGTGTAATCCAAAAACAATAATCATTAACACCCTGTTTGTTTGGAGGAAAATGCTCCATTAACCCCTGTTTTCTTTTAACATAGTTGAATAATTGTGAATTATTCACACGAGTTTATTAAATTTTACTATTGGTTTGTTGTTCAATTTGAATGACTAGATGTTGTGTCTACGACAGTGCTTGATCTAGTTTTTCAAGTTGATTTTTTGAACTCGGTTTGGTTGTAAAGGTAATATTATTTTCGATATGGTTTACAAGTGTTAAAACTGTACGTGCGTACAACTATGTGGAAACAGGATAATGTCTTCCAAACAAGTATTAGATATGATTTCATAAATAAATTGACCCACTGTAAACAATAAGGTATCATGGTAACTCTTTTGAGATACGAAGAAGAACAATTGAATCTTAGTTGTTATACAAGAAACAATCACACAAGTGTTTGTGTGTTTTGTTTATATTGAGGGACAAGAAAAGGTTCTGCGGGAAATCTCTTCTAAGACAAAATGGTAAGTATATTTCATACTTCAGATGTATGGCAAATCATGTTTTATATAGACAATGATTTGTAAGAATACAATTCTTCATATTATTCGTAAAGTCCCAACTCTACGAAGTAGTACAGAAGATACATTCATTTTCAGCATGCAACAACTTAATCAAACTGCTACAATGAATGATATACGAATGGAAGTAACATTTCGTATTATTTATATTTTAATTTTATCCTCAAGTAACATACACTTAAACTCCACAACTCCCGTGTACCCTTACTCCATATTCATCACGAATACATGATACTATAAATGTTCCAAACAAGTCGTGTTTCCATTCGCGATTTATGTTTTCAACGTGTTAGCACTTAGCAGTTTTAAAAACATAGAATATCAAGTCATGCTCCTTTGGGGTACGTAGTGATTTATACACGAGAAACTTCTTTTTGCCTAGCGATTTTGGTGGTAGTATTAATATGAATGACCGTGACATTACAAGTTTATTTAAAATTAGGATCAAATGATTACAAAAATTTAGGGTAGTCTCATCTTAGATTGGAAATTAAGCTCAAATTCTCACCAAAAAACAGTAATTTAACCTTGAACGTCGGATTTCAAGATAGACGTATCCAGACTTCCATGTATTTCCCTCACTGATCTGATTCGGATTATTAATATTTTCCCGTGAAGCTAGTTTGTTAATTGTTGTACGCATTCAACTAATTTGCTTGCAGAATCAGTTTTGTGCTAAAGTCCATCTCGTTAGAGACTCTGCATTACTTACTAATTAACAGTAAATTACAGATCAAATTAATAAAGATTTCTTATACTGCAAGCAACAAAATTCGGCATTGACTAATAGCTACCTGTGGTGATTTTGTTGTTTTATTTGTACTAGACATTTATTTACATTTCCTGGTCTAACTACTTCAGCCAAAATTTTGACTGTCATGTAGTTACTTAATTGATGCCTCTCCATATATGTCAAACAAGTTAGTAAATTTTTCCAAAGTTCCAAAGTGCACACGTATATGAGTACTTTTGCCCTAGCTCATAGCTAGCTGATACGTCAAAGACAATTAAATCTCTATATTAACCAAACGTGGGAAAGGGTGGGTGGACACAATCGCCAGGACGCGCCGTCGCGCGATGAGCTAGACCGGGTCTTTTCTTCGCCGGTCACACACGTCCAATCTTGACGCAACGCGCTTGGGTATACAGTGCACGTTACTGTTCCTCCGCCACTAGCCGCTTCAACGTGAATCTGAGTCGCTGATAACATGGTTTCTATTCGTTTCTTTATTTATCGGAAATTATACATACATGTCAAATTTACTAATGCAGGTCTGAAAAAGACAATATTTTGCCCCTGAATTGTGCTAGTGCAGGTCCACACATGTGAAATAGTGAAGGGTAATATTGTCTTCTTCAGACCTGCATTAGTAAATTGGACCTGCATGTATAAAACCCCTTATTTATTTATGTCACATGAAATATGAGGTTCAAATGGTCTTTTTGCATAATTATCTAAACTAGTTTATCGAGTACTCTTTGCCTATAGTTGATGTTTTCCCCTGTAACTAGATTAGCTGGACAGATGAAAAATACACCCGGCTTCTAATCTCTACTCTATTAACAGTACAAGAGAAATCCGAGTTGGGGTAGATTAGTCAATGGATTTAGACTGGTAGAGTTGGTTGGTTCAGACTTTATTTTTTGAATTGGTGCAAGTTATCGATGCTCTACCTGCTAGATAGGTTTTAAGTGCTTTTGGGCATTAAACTTTAGGATGTTCAGATGTGTTTCACCACACTTTTTAGTGTAAGGTACATTGTAGAACCACGCTTTAGATGCAGTTTAAGTTCTCAATTTATTCTGTAATCTGTCAAATTGTCTCCCTTTGAGGGAATCATCTAAGGTTTGAGTAGACTAATAAATATCCTCTCATCCTATGGTGGCTTATTATTTAAAAAAATTATTAACCAAACTTATATGCCAAATGGACCAATTAAAACCTTTATTAAGGACTTCCCCAAACATATCTAAAATGATTTCATACAGTTCAATTCAGTTTGATTAAATTCATCCTAATTTAAATATATCATGATTTTTTTTACTGTACATATAATCAAAAACCTAAACTGTTGATACTATATACAGATAATGATAAAAGCGCAAAAATATGTAAACTTAGCTCTGATATATACTCAATGGCGTTTCACTCACAGGTTCGGGTAGGTCAAGACCTACCCTGTTCGTAATCCAGATTATATTATTGTTTTCCGGTCAAATTTGGAGTTTTCCAATCTCTAGACGAATCTATTCTGCCGAACTTCGTTTACTTCCGTTTCTACCGAATTTTTTTAATCATTTAAGCTTATCTTAATATATGTTCCGCCATTGTATATACTCCATAATTTCTTTGTGAATATTGTAGATTTTAGCCATGAGATGGAGGAAGTGACGATTAGGGATACCCCACGAAGAAGAACTTAGCTTAAATCGAATAGATGCGGGCTGGTTGCCTAATTCAAGACTGTCTTGCCTTAAACGTGACTTCAAGCATTTGGAGAAGGCCTTTCTAGTTCGAGGCTTCTTTATGTGCTTCTGCAATTTATTTATCCAAAATCAAATTCTCTCAACCATCTTCCCATCCTAATTTGGAATTATTCTATATTTTGAGTTTAAACTTCGAGGATATAAATAAATTATTGATCTTTTAAGTTTATCTCAAATAATCCCATCTGAACCTTGAAATGAGTACTCTTATCGTAAAAAAGGCGATTCGCTCGCCCTAACCGCTCCACTCGCCCGCCACCACAGTTATTGGTGGAGAGGTAAGTTACGGTAACTCAGAGTGACTCTTCAATTAAACGTGTTTTGTCTCAAAATGTTAAGAATGTTGACACATGTATCATGATGATCATATGCTTCAATTAAATATGACATGATACTGCTATGTTACCATTAGATTTGCTCTAATCTAGAAATAAATGAGCAAAATAATTTTATAAAGTTAAAGGGTGAACCAATTAATTATAAATATTAAGAAATTATTTCACAACATTATATATTATGGCTGAGACAATATTTTTTTTGTATTAATGACTTAGAAATTGATAACAAAAACTAAAGATGATATGACCTATAGATATTTCCCAAGAAAATGACCAAAACATTGGTCTTATATTTTTGTTGGTAAATTGGATAAACTCTTGCTTAAGCAACAAACTAAAATCCTACCTAACTACGTGGTTTTCTCTCACACTTGAATTGTAAATTATAATGATTTAGTTTTGACTCGGAAAGCTTAAAATTAACAATTATTTTGTTGATGGAAACTCATGAGTTCATATAATGGTCAGCAACTTTCTTGTAGGGAAGTGAGTAGTGAATAAAAAGACATCAACTACCGCATCATTTTTGTTGGCTTAATTAACACCCACTTCATAATTTCATCACAATGAAAATGATACTTCAATTATATATTACTTAATTATGTAGTGAATAAGCTTATACTTCCCGTCCCAATCAAAAGGTTCAATCAAAGGATCTGCGGAAACGTGACGATAGGGTACATGGATAAAAGAACATTAACAACAGCAGACAATTTTCATTGCATTAGTATGTGGGTCAATTAATTTTTAGAGATTTATTATGGATAAAATGAATAGTTTACTTAACTTTTTTGCCAAATAAAGAATTATGAAAGTAAAACTTTTCATTTGAGACATTTCAAAATATTAAGTAAGATCATTTGATTGGAATGGAGGGATGGAGTAGGTTCTTAGTCCGAATAAAATATCTTTTACGATTTGGCTTCTGAAATGGAACAAATTTTTTTTTCTTTTTGTGATCTTGAATCAAACTCTTTAGAAGCTCTTGAGTTTGATCACAATGTAACCAACTAATTGCTCAAGCACAAGATATCCAATATAATACACAAGCACAAATTTTTTAAAATACAAAAATTCTTAATGATGTATGATGCAATAAAGTAATTTGTAAACTAAAAAACGGAGCACCTAATGAAATCCAAGGTTTTGTCTACAGACATATTCCTTGGCAACCAATATCAAATCATTCAGAGTGTTTAAATACCGATTAAAAATTAAAGTACTATACACAATCTAATATTTACTCAATTTAAGTTAATATACTCCATATTTTAAGATTATATGTAAGAAATTGTAATGTATAAAGAATACATCAACTTATAATACAAAAATACAAGCTATGGTGAGTAAAATATAAGAAATATACATTTCAAAATCCACTTGTAGAAAAAAGAATGTTCAAGTACATGGTTTTTTTCTTTAGTCATTAAGTTAGTTTTGTTGAAAATGGCCTAGAAAGTCCTTTTTATAGAAAACCGTGCTCCTGTACATTTAAGAGTCATTTTGTTAAAGAACTATAGTAAAGAAAAAGATCTCAAATTTTTTTGCAGTTATTCCTTATACAATTCTGCTTGCGACTCGAGGAAGGACAACTGTTAGCCTCTCAGGCCATTTCGTCACCTGCCCGTCCGTAGAACCCTCAGGCGGTGGAGTTTTTGGCCACTTTGAAGTCTCAACTCTATTCTAAAACAGAAAACATTTCTAATCTAGGATAGCAGCATGCCATCTGTCCATCATTTCTCTGATTTGCAGCAAATTTTTCCATTCTTTAGCAGCAACTACCTTCCACTCCTTTCTTCAAATCTTGGACTCCCTGTGTTGTCCTAAGAAAATATCTCAGGTTCTATCTTTATAAGCTGTATGCAACTGTTGTGAAGATCATCAACTGGGGAACATGCTTCCTAATACTCAGTTTCTATAGTCCTATCCTAACTGCCTTAAGTTGTTCAAACCCCTGATATTCAGTGCTTCATACAGTGCCAATGTGTAACAAGTGTTGGCAGGTTTATGGCTCTTTGTCACGCAACACCTAATCTGGACTGACTCCTAATATGACTCCCATCCTACCCAGTCTGTCTATTGTTGGCGTTAGTAATGACTTCTATACATATAAAGTTGCATATACTTATAGATATAGATTGGTACCTACTCTAACTGATGCATTACCTAGTGCATACCAAATAAAGTGCAATATGCATATATATGAAAATTTTAGGAAAAACATCTTGCAGTAGCCACGAAGAAATTATTTTGGGAATGCATCTATGACCTATAACGAGAAGGACTTTAATAAGGCTATGAGAAGTATAAATAAGTTGCATGTTGAGGCATACGAGGTCCTTGAAAAGATTGATAAGAAACAGTGGGCAATGCATTGTTTCTCAACCTCTCTAAGGTGTGCCAGTGTGAAAAATAACCCATATGAATGCTTCAATAACTGGTTAGGTCACAATAGAAACCACCGTATACATATTTTTGTGAACAACTTCGTTGTATGATGATGTATAAAATGGACGCTAGATATGCAACCTCTCTTAGGTGGAATACTGAAGTATGCCTAGAACTAAAGAGATGCTTAAATTTGTGATTAGGCAATGGTAGTTTAGACTTTTTGTTGGATACAAATCCAATGAATAATTGGTTACACACACTTGAAGCAGAATTGTATGCCCTTTTTAAATTGACCTCGATCAAAATTAAGAATCGTTATACACTGTTGTAAATCTAGTCCCCACATTCAGTGATCCAGTGTGGTAGATGTGAAATGTGGGAGCTTATGATAAAGAGGGATTTGAGAGAATGTCTCCAAGAAGGGGGTGGAATGTGGGAAAAAATATTTTAGTGAATGAGATAAATAGAATGCAGGAAAGGAAATTTTTTAAAAAAAACATCAGAATCAAACACCAACAAAAAAAAATCTAAATATTAATTCTGAGTTATGGAAGAAGTGAGTCGCGTACTACAAGAAGCTGGATTCTCAACTAGCCGAGAAAGGAAGGTACATAAACTTACTCAACATGAATGTTCATTTCGGAGTATTTGTTGCGGCTCTCGTCAATGATCCTGTGTTGGTCATGAATGCCGTCCCCGTGGATGCAAAGTTGAAGACCCTCGGCATCATCTACGAGTGTGGACTCATCGGCACTTATCAAAACTGGAGTGAGGCCATGTCTACTTATCCTAGGACTTACGATTTCATTCACACCGACAAGGTTTTTAGCCTATACGAGGATAAATGCGAAGCGGAAGATATTCTTCGTGAAATGGATAGAATACTAAAGCCATACAATTGGACTGCATTTACTTCTAAATACTCACCTATAATTTTTATTTTGAATTTCGAGCAACTCTAGATTCCTTTGATATATGTAATTGGGATATTATAAAAAAACAGTTCTTTATATTTGCTTAGTGGTCATATATCGTGGTTTTCATTACCCAGAGGCAATATTAGTTTTCCTTATATATATATATATATATATATATATATATCCTCTTCAGTTCTTTGTTTCTAAATTTGATCATTTGCCATCTACCTAGGTGTACACGAATCAACACCATACTTACCAATTACCTCATGCATCACTTTCATGGATACATTTTTGTCACCCTTCACCGTCGACATAATTCTCTTTACAACCCATTCTAGTGGTGCAACAATGTTATTATCCAATTTGCAATCAGTAAGGTTCCGTAATGTAATACATCAAAGTATCGAGCAAAGCATTAGCATGTATGTGTCATGTGCACGGTTCAGCCTTGCAATTAGTTGTGACATTTTTCCTGTAACTTTTCTTGATATTCTGCCTTGTAATTAGTCTATTAAGAACCTTTTGAAGTCTTCTTGTGTTTCAAAAATAATTCCAATTCTAAAAGTTATATCCTCTCCTTCTCTAAATTGAAACCGCTCACTATTTTAACATTTTCTCAAATGATGATAGTCCCCTTTATTGTCAGAATCATTGTCAAAATCACCATCAAAATTCTCACTTATGTCATTTGCATCATCATCCTCATTTTTACTACAACATTATGTATAATAGTTCATAAAATCTTTCACCACATTTAAGACATTTAATGGTTCTTCATCCTCACTAATTTCACAGTTTACTTTGTCATCCAAACTTGTGGAATCTGCAAATATACACTACCCCCTCATTACTAATCCCATAAAATCTACTAGTATAATACTCATGCCGATGCACGAATATTTATTTTAAAATATCATATGCATATATTAATTAATAATAATAATTTAATTCATGAAAAATTACATACGAATGTGCATGACATTTTAATTCCTCACTAATGATATATTTCCAATATACCAAATATATTACCTACCATGTCATTAAATGGATTAATAATTGCGTGGATTGAAAATGACCTACTAATCTGGCATAAGGTCTCAAAGCTGGCACCTAATGCATATAAGATGCCTGCTCTGTGTGTATAAACATAAAGATTACCGACACAAAGTGTCTATATGATGCATGCTCAGTGCTCTTTGAGTATAAACATAAAGGTTACAATATCCTTTTTGCACATATACTGCATATTCATTACAAAGGTCACTATAAAAAAGAGTTACATTTAACAATGCAGATGAACAACAACTCGCTGATGATGAAAAATAACACACAACAATGCAGACATCGAATAAAGGCCAGGAAATGCAGATACAGCAATGCCAACTATCCGAGCCAGAAATCAGCCACCAAGAACTTCATATATCCTCAGTTGACAACTGGAAAGATTAGTAGAATCAATTCAAAATCAAATAGACAGGCTGAGAGCAAAACAACATAAGAGTTTCAGTGACAATGTGAAATGCAAGGATTTTGATTATTGTTACATCAACACATACCCAATCAGTAGTGCTGGAGATCCCTAGACCAATAAATGTTGGAAGACACATTTCTTGTGTGATCATCCTGCAAACAGAAACACGAAAAAAAACAATCATTTTCTATCAGAGATGCATGGCGATACCTGCGAAAAAATAGAGTAGAGTAGCCCAAAAATCAGCAAAAAAAACAGCCTAGAGTAGCCCAAAAATCATTGAAAATATACCTGGTGAAATCAGGGATGTTAAGAGCCCCCCTGTCACCATCGAAGGCCCCCTAATCCCAGGCTTAATGCTTAAACCAAAAACACAAAAAAAAAAAATACAAAGATTCAAACTTTATCCACAGAATCGAAACGGGTCTTTCGGGTACAGAAAGAAGAGGGAAAAGGGTACCTTTAAAAGATGTAGAGGTAAAAGATGACATCAAAGAAATTTGATGTTCCAAGATGTTATATATAAACTCAGTAATTGAAGTTCACGTGCAAGACATAGCGCATCTTAATCTGCTCCACATTGTAAAGAATGTATTCGTTGTATATAAGGCTAGCCTGCAAACATCATATTCGAAACCTTAATGCAAAGATCAGCCTTTCTTGAACATCATTACACCTATCCAGGGCAGACCTTTCATCTCAATCAAAATTCCTTCTCTTGTAGATTCAGAAAAAATTAACCAAAAAAATCAAACACAATCAGACAAAGAACATTAAAGTGCTCTGATCAAAATCTCAATCAATCATAAACTGACCATATGAGAGATTTTTCCAAGTCCACCTTTTGTGAATGAGTTTCTTCTTCTTGAAAGCTGAGTTTGCTATCCCCTGTTCCTGCATCATCCAAAAAAACAAACCAAATGAAAAGGGAGAAACATGTAAACACCAGGAAAACTATGTTAAGCAGAAAAAATCCAAACTTGGCGATAAAATTCGTCTGGGATTTAGGCATTATACAGACACTGAGTTTATGTGTATTTGTTTGTGGGATTTTATTACTGTTGGACTAGATTGAATGAATAGGGAGAGTTTAAAGGCGCCAGAGCTACATATTTCCGGGTTGCGATGCATCATCGGAATCAGCGTCCACAAACGCCGCCAGCAGGTACAGCCGCATCACCTCGTGGATCACCATCGTCACCTGCATAGTTAAGAACATGTCAAATTCAACCTTCAGCGACAACACGCATAGATGGCAAAATAATATCATCTCGCTGTTGAAGGAGGCAAGAATCATATTTCCGAGCATGATGACATACATGTTTGAGGCCAGAGAAAATATCAAACAGGTTGAGGCTAGCAACAATTTCCTGATAGAAAATAACACTTAAAATGCCAGATTTTGAATGGAGTGATCTGAACGATGATAACCTGGATGCATATAATATCCTCCTGTAAACTAGCCTGGCCAGCTAGTGCACCTTGGCGGCCTTGCATATAATATCTCATCCTTGTTCCATTCCAACTTAGCTCGTAAACCTAATTATGACAAGACAACCCAAATTCTTTACGACAAAAAAAACCTTGTTCATGATCTCTTGGGAGGTTACCATAGAGGCCAAACAAAGAGGCATCAACAACCCTTGAGGTAGCAATAACATTTGGTCTGAGCTTCTCTATGCATTGAACTATTGAAGCTGCCCCAAGGTAGACACTCTCGCCCTAAAAACATTAGGCTGAAAGTTAGAATGTCTCACTGAATCTGAAAAAAGATGAGCAGAAAAATGAGCAATTCAAGTCTGAAGCATCTTTATTACCTTCTGCATGTGCACCTATTGCAGCCTTGCTAGCATGACATGAAAGCGGAAGCATCATCTCAGACTGGAAGCATCCTTAGTAAGAAGCCGATGCAGAAGAAAATCATCCGGTCTTCCACTACAGGCGGTTCAAGCATAAGGTCTCAAAGCTGGCACCTAATGCATATAAGATGCCTGCTCTGTGTGTATAAACATAAAGATTACCGACACAAAGTGTCTATAAGATGCCTGCTCAGTGCTCTTTGAGTATAAACATAAAGGTTACAGTATCCTTTTTGCACATATACTGCATATTCATTACAAAGGTCACTATAAAAAAGAGTTACATATAACAATGCAGATGAATAACAACTCGCTGATGATGAAAAATAACAGACAACAATGCAGACATCGACTAAAGGTCAAGAAATGCATAACCAGCAATGCCAACTATCCGAGCCAGAAATCAGCCACCAAGAACTTCATATATCCTCAGTTTATGTACGACAACTGGAAAGATTAGTAGAATCAATTCAAAATCAAATAAACAGGCTGAGAGCAAAACAACATAAGAGTTTCAGTGACAATGTGAAATGCAAGGATTTTGATTATTGTTACATCAACACATACCCAATCAGTAGTGTTGGAGATCCCTAGACCAATAAATGCTGGAAGACACATTTCTTGTGTGATCATCCTACAAACAGAAACACGAAAAAAACACTTATTTTCTATCAGAGTAGAGTAGCCCAAAAATCAGCAAAAAAACAGCCTAGAGTAGCCCAAAAATCACTGAAAAATACCTGGTGAAATCAGGGATGTTAAGAGCCCCCCTTCACCATCGAAGGCCCCCTAATCCCAGGCTTAATCCTTAAACCAAAAACACAAAAAAAAAAAACACAAAGATTCAAACTTTATCCACAGGGCGGTGGATGGGGTTTACCTCACAAATCTTATTCGTTTCCAGTTAGACGAAGGAATTTATGGGGATAAATTGGAAGAACAACAAACCGATGGAATTTACGAAGAAACGGATATTGAATTGATCCGAATTGAAGGAGGTAAGGGGAGAGGAAAAGTGCGGAAGAAAAACATTACAGTAACGCAGATTCAGATAGGATAAAAACAAAAACCTTAAAATAAACCATGCTCATGTGTCAATTTGTGGTTATTTTAAAATTAATTCAAAATTATGAGGAAATTCAAAATCGTTCTCTTTTAAAATATAGTATAGATTCTTTTGGGCATTGCATTTGTAGCTTGTACTAGAGGGGTAACTAGAACGCATTTTCATGCACTACCACAATTGCTTGCTTCTAAACAAACTAAACATTCTCCATCAGTACGCAAAACATCATTCGTTCACACCTTAGCTACATCCAAAGTCTTACACGCCTCGGCATCACCATGAATATCTCAATGAAATTAGACTTCTGAAGAGTAAGACTTTTCACAGCTCCATACAAATTTCAAATTGTAAACTTCTTCACTACACGTTTGTCATAAAAATACATTATGTAAGAGAAGGAAAAATAGTCCCCATGTAGAAGCTAATAAGTAGGCTGTCAATTTGGAACACGACACAAAAACTCGATCTGAACTGAACACAAAATTTGTGGATTTGGATCTACACGAAACATGACACGTGTCAATATTAGATTAGACATGAATGACCCAAAAATAAATGGTTTAGGTCCAGGTCAACTTGTTGACCCGTTTGAATCATATAATTTAAGGGTTATTATGCAAATTACATAACATTTGACCCGAGGTGAGTAGTTGGGTTTTAAATTGGAAGTGGCTTATATATAAGAACAAATCTTTCAATGCCAAATTAATGGAAGATAGACCACTAATTTCTTATTACGGTGAGAGGGAATTTTTCATTCTTGATTTAGTTCAGATACAAGTAATTTCACAATTTTGTATGTTAAATTACCCCATCCTTAATAACTGGATTTCGCGGGTTGGGTTAGGGTCCAGATTTTTTAAGTAGGTATGTCGGGTTTGGGTCAAGATTTTGTGACCCGATAATATTGAATTGGTTTGGGTTTAGAGTTTCTGTTAGGCTTGACGTTGACCCAAGATTGACTCGGATAATTGCTCCGATGAGCTCGATCAGCACTAAGCTTAAAATTAGAGTTTGAATATAATAATTAATGAAGATAATTTAGGGTTTAAGCAGCTAAGTAGCAGCTAGTTGGAATCAAACATATAATGATATATTTGTGTGAAATCTGCTTCAAATGACCTTGTTGCCCTTATATTTGCTGAAGTTCATAACAATTTTCAACCCGCCGACTCAACCTGCCAACTTGAACTCGCTATAGTGAATTAGTGATATTTCAAATTGGTGGGACGGAATTGGGGGAAAAGTGATTTTGGGCTTGTGTTGATTGACTATAACGGGCCGAAAAGGGAAATAATCCATAACTATCGGGTTGCCTGTAAAATGTGATATACTCCTAATTTACCATAGATATATATATATATCCACACCGTCCTTTACTCCTTCGGTAGTCCCCATAAAAATATCCGGTTCCCTCCAAATCCGAAAGCAAAAACAATGGAGAGTGCGAAGAATGAAGTGGCGTTGCGGTGCGCGAAAGCTGCCATGCTCCTCTCAAAGCTCAGAGCTTGCTACCCTAACTCAACAGAATCCAAATCCGAGGTGCGTCCCCTTCCTCTCTGATAATTTCTCCGGCGGCGATGTATTTCATTTGGATTTGAATTCCTGAAAATGATGAGATTCGATTCATAGTTTCAGGACGGAGAGGAGATTCGAGTGCTGAAGAAAGAGCTGGCGAAGGAGAAACTGAAGAATAAGAAGATGCAGACGTATAGCCTTGCAGAGTTGCTGCTCTTGACCGTCGATTTGCTCTCTCTCCTGACGCTCTCTCTGTTTATCGCGTTCGATTTTCTGGACATCTAGATTTATGATGGTGCTCGGTATCAGTTTAATGGCTCTGATTCGGACGATTGGATCTGTGGATTTCAGCCTTGGTAAATAAGTACTAATTTCTTCTTCTTCTCAGCTGTTGTTTTCACTTTTCAAGTTTAAAAGCACAATTTGAAAGTTTAGGATGTAGGTATTGTGAACACAGTAGGCTAGGGAAACATTTCACTGATGGATCTGGATTGTGTAGGAATTACATGTAGAAGTTCTACTAGCTGTTACTGTGCAATTCCATTTCTATGAGTGGTGCTTGTTTGTTTTGTTAGGCATTGTGTTTGCCTGTTTGGCTTGCATAATCTTCTTATTCTGCAGTACGGTATTAATGAGACTGGTCACACTGGATGAATGCAGTTCCTGCATATCCGTTCTTATAGAGTCGTAGTCATATAACAGTAGCTTAAGTCTTCCGGTAAATTCGCACAATTTTTCTACTGGATTCTGAGCATACTATACAATGTCCATTTGTAAAGATTTTTGATTGCTTGGAAGCTCTATACGCTGTGCTCCTATTCTGAATGGTATTTTGTTGAGATGTCTCATTCTGATCTTCCAAAGTTGCCTTTTGTGGCCATTGCTGTTCCATGACACTCCCATCTTACTAGTTACTACTTGTGGCCCTATGTTTTGGATCCCTGTAATTACTGTTGCCATTTAACTACACTATCAAACAATGTCATCTGAAATTACTGTTGGCGTTATGGATTTTTAACATCTTGGTTGATTTTTTCATTGAAAGAACCCAATATAAGGAATACAGCACAGTGTTTATGCAATTATGTGACACTAGATGATCTGACTCGTAATCATATGGCAGTAGTTGTAGTAGTCGCCATAGTCATCCATGATTCCCACCACTTTGCTTCTGATTTCTGAGCATACTATACAATGTCCATGTGTACATTTTTCATTGCTTGGAACCTTTACACGATGAATGGTATTTTGTTAAAATGTCTCATTTTGATCTTCCAGTTTGCCTTCTGTCGGCATTACAATTCAGCATCGTGTATTTTACTTCATATCCCCTTATTAAGCTATACACAATTAAACAATAGTATGCCATTTGAAATTACTGTTGGCATAAGGATATTAACATCTTAGCTGGTTTATTCATTTGATATGACCCATTAGAAGGAAAAGGAATGCATGGTAAATCGAAATGAAATTGTTTTCTTTGTAAGATAAATGGTAACATGTGAACCTCCAAAACAATCATACAAGTAAAAGTTGGTTGTTTATATTTGCAGTTCAGTAAATAGAATCGTTGAAAGCAAACATATCTAGCACATAAAGTGATCAGAACTGTACACTAAGCAGTCAATGCAGATCCCCGTTCTTCTGTATATATAAGCTTTCAGAACTAGTCAAAATGTAATACGATAGCAAAATCAGGTGGATTTGCATTATTTACAGAAGATGAACATCAGTTTGTAATGATTACTCGCACATCTTTGCTAAATTTTCATGAATCAGTATAACTGCAGTAACATTTACTAGTCTATACAGCTTCAAAGCTCCATCCATTTTTGAATTCATCTCAAATAATCATTGTCCTGCAATATGTGCAAAGAATCATAGTCAAAGATTAAGCATTTATAGGAGAAAACAGATATCACTTAAGCAAGAAAATCAAATTTTGTTTTACATTCATACAGCAAAGAATCAGCAGCCTGCACTAGTCAATTTAACTGATAGTAACCGAGCAGCACTGATTAAACATGAGGACATAGAAGACGTACTACCAGATTCATTATATTTACAAATGAGAAATGTGGTAGCAGAATCTTAAAACTGGAAACATGAATAGTTTCTCTGAAACTGATCGTACAGCTAGAGAAGTGATGGGTTACCTTTAATCAAATGCATAAGGATCATCTGCATATGGATTCAAGGATCCTTCTGAAAACAAGTCCCCGATATTGGAAGGGTTTGTATCATTTCGTCGCTTGGTCACCTGCAACAATATTTTTTCCCCAGCAATTGTCAACACACACAAAACGAATATTACATACATAAAATGGCTACTTTTTCAGCTTCTTATCTCAGAAATTTCACTCTATCACAGTTAACTCCGCAATTCAATAGTTTAAATAAAGCAAGAAATCCAGATCAGAGGGTTTACTGAGCACAACAGTGACTGGGGCTATTATTAATCTCACCAATTACCACTAACTCGGGCTTTATTTTTCACATATTGACATCAGCTACATTTACCAGGACAAGATGCTAAGATGAACTAATAAAATAAGCAGAAAACTTGGCTAATTGTTCGTCTTTTGCATACCTTGGTAACTCTAGGTGTCTTAACTGTAGGCGTTCTAGATTTGCGAGGGTCCTGCATTGAGCAGAGAGAAACATTGGAGCGGTTAAGGGAATGTGAACAAAATATTCAGTGTAAGAAGGGACAGTAGGTCATTTATGTGGTACATACCCCAAACATGACAGTACTTTTAGTTCTTCTCTTTTTTGTAATTGTTCCGCCTTTTGTTGTTTCAACCTCATATTCATGGCGAGTTACCTGCAATGCCATTGCGTAAACAAAAATTGATTAGTGTTAGAATGAACAGAACAGGTTCAAAGTTAACATTACTAATGCAGGACTAGTTTCTAAACATCTACATGATTTCATTTCTCCAAAGAAGAGCAGAAAATTCAACATAGAGAAAAAGGTTTTACCAACAGAGAACCTTCCCAAACTTTATCACGTGTCCTCTATTTCTATTTCTCATTTAACCAACAGAGAACATTCAGTTTGTTCTCAGATTCTAATATTTAAAAGTTTTTACACAACAGTTCCTTTCCACAATGTGCAACTACAAGAAGAGAATGAGTAACACACCTTCCTCCTTTCCTTTGGAAGAGACGTGACATCTTCTGCATTTCCCTTGTCCACTTTCCTAAGTCTTTTGGAGACGGGTGTTTCTGTAGCTTTCAGGTAAAGCGAATCCTGCAGAAACATTTAGATTTAATATGACTATTGAAGTGCCTGAAGAAGCTAGAGACAATCAACAACCACATTGTTCCGATTTCTGTCTCACCATATCTTTTGCTTCTCTTCTGTCCACAACATGATGTACTCTTTTGTCACTTCCAGAAGTTTTCACTTTACCCGATGATATGGAGTAGACCTGCAAGCAACCTCTATTATATACTGTGATGTCCTCAAAATACTAGACTATAGTGGCACAATCAAATGAGTACAAAAAGGATTGAGCTACATAACATGATAGAAACCATGCAGTTATTTCTGTGATATTTCAAGTTTTCTTGAAGAATTGTCAAATGGGAGGATATTCCAATAAAAAAGGTTCAAACAAGGCTGAACTAAAAGCCAGGCTATGCCTGATATAATTATGATTCACATAAAACATACTTTAAACTTCTGAACGTAATTAATATAGAAACCAAAAGAGCACAGTTAGATACAAAATTTATCTTCTATGAAACAAGAGCTCAGATGTTGGCCCTTTTTTCAGAATTTTATGATGGTTATCCATTTATGCAAACTGGCTTATATTTAAGTTAGTGAAATTGTAGTAATGTTCATCAAGGGGCAAACTTTGACAATTTTATACAATAAAAGAACTTGCATAGTCTGAAAGACAATGGGATATGTTATGTGAACAGAATGAAATTACTAAAACATACACACCTTTTTTGAGTTAACTTCTTGCTCATCTTGAGGGCTATCACTCATAACTTTCCACTGCAACTGTAGTAGAGTTCTTTGCCTCTCTTCCTGCAACATGCCACGACTACGTAATGACTGAATCGAGCAGAAACAGCAAGAAAGCAGAAAGATAATTATGATACACATGAAACATACTTTCGACTTTTGAACGTCCAACTCCTCTTGTAATCTGAGGCACTCATCATCATGCTCACCCTGCAAAGCTCTTAACTCAGCTTCATGTTCACTTTGAAGCAATGCTGTTTTCTGAAGATTAAAAAAAAGAAGCATTATGCACAATCATTTCATTGCAAAAAATCACTGTCCCGTCACATGATATAAGCATATACCTCTCTCAATTCATTTTCAGCTTGAAACTGGAGACGCTTGATATCCTCTGCATGCGCAGATGCGATGAGTACTTCTTTTTTGTCACGCTCTTGTTGGATTTTACAAATCTGTGACAGCCATGCCACAAAGTTAACCAAGTTCTATCCACATAGTTTATTTACAGAAAAGAACTTATCATGAGGCTTATGATGTGTAATTTTTGGCAAACAGAATCTGACTTCATTATATACAAAAGAAGCTCAACCAGAGTCAGGGAATACGTTCAAAATGATTAACAATTTTCTCAACTGAGCTTAGCTCAATCATGGGTTAATAGTGCAAGTAGCTACCCTAATTGCACAATGAAACTATCCTGACCCAAATACAGGTAAAACTAGAGGTCACGGGCAAAGAGAACCTCTAGGTCTACTTGAACAATTAATGTGAATTTATAACCAAAACTTATCACCTTTTTAGCAACCAGAACCAAGTGCACCCACCCCCACCGCAAACTCCCCAACTAATAATGAGTTTGATTATCAAAAATATAAAAATATCAAACAACTTTGCATAGCATACCAGAGCAGCATGTTCTTCCTGAACCTTCGTTAAGTATTGTCTCGATTCCTCTTTGCATTCTTCAAGTTTCTGATCACATTTTGTTTCCATTTCTCTGACAGTCTTGTCAGCCTAGAATTTCTTAAAGGTGAGAACTGAATTAAATAGAATTCTTCAAAGGAATTACAATTTGCAAACCTTTTCTTTCTCGAGCCTTGCACTTTCCAGCTTCTCCACGTCATACTTCCTCCTAAGCTCATTAATGGCCTGATATTAGTAGCCCCAAATTAAATAAGATGTTAGTAAATTAGCCTTTTAAGAAAAAACTGAGAGAGAAATTTTTTCCAGCATTCTCATCAAAAAAAGGAGCTGCGGGCAGTACCTGATCATTTTTCTGCGATATTTCCTTCAAGTGTCTAGATAATTCTAACTGTTTACTTTCTAGCATCTGATCATACTCCTTCTTAGCTTCAGAAAGCTTAGTCTCAGCATCAGACAACGACTCCTCAATCTGCATCAAACACACAGAACATAAATGGTAAAGAAAGAAATAAACAAAGACAAAGAAAACTGCGAGAGCTACTAGAAGGCTTCAGTGAAGAACCTTTGCTTTTTGATCTTCCAACTGCTTTTCTCTGATCCTGAGTTCTCCAATGAGTATATCCTTCTCCTCTAGAACAAGATTAATCTCACAAACTTTCTTTTCCAGTGAATCAACTTGTTTCTCACGGCCTTCTATATTCTTCTTTAAAACATCAATTTCATCTACCTTCTTAGTTAAATCTTCTTGTAGATTCTCAATGCTATCATTTTTCTCAATTTCCAGTTCAGAAAGTTTCAACAGCAAATCTTGCTGCATTCAAGTAGAAGCAGAATTAGCATTAATGAAGACTAATAAATCTTGCCAAAAAGTGGTTTAGAAGAACTCACCATCTTACTCTCAGATAAGCTTGAGTTCTCAGATATTGATTGGATATTCTCTTGCAATTTGGTTACGAGAACTTCCATTTCACTCTTCTGAGAGTAAAGAGTCCCCGCTTCAGATTCTAATCTCTGAATTTTTTCTTCTGCAAAACGACGTTCTTCTACATGTTGTACCACAGCAAATTCCTGCTCCTTCTGGAGTTCTGTGACTTTATTTTGAAGTCCCTGATTCACCGTTTGTAGATCATCTTTCTCAGATGCAACTCGTGTTGACTGATCTTGCAACTTATCAAACTTCTTTTGAGCATGCAGTGCAGAAAGCTTTCTTTCATCTTTGAGGAGCAAAAAGCACGACTCAAACAAAGAAAGGAGCTGATGAACCTTCTCTGAGAATGTCAAACTTTGAGCATCCATATCAACAAGCTTTACAGAAAGCAAACTAACAAATTCCTCAAGGTTCTTTATCTCTGCGTGTGCTTTCTCTAGCTTTGCATAAAGCTCTCTGTTAACACCCAGTATGTAATCCTTTTCTCTGTTTAATTCCTCCTTCGAGTCCCTCAAAACTTGTAAATCTGCTTCCTTATGTTTCATATCAAGATCCAAATTCTCCAACTTGGAGTTCAAACTTTCCATGGTTAATCCATTAGTTGCAGCAGTAGCTTCCAAAGTTTTTATCATGCCATCTGTTGGAGAAAAGGAAAAGTTCATTACCTGAACCAGAATTAATTCTCCACATGCAAACTGATACGTGCATAAATGGTGAAAATCATCAAGTTGGTTATGAGGATTACTTGACCAGTGTGTAAATGCATGCTGTCATGCTGATGAGCTAAGACACTTGGCTTTAGCTAATCACAACCAAAGCAGAAACTTCCCTCTATTCGAAAACCATGCAACACAGCTAATTTATCACCCTTTCAAACTTAAGACATTCAGTTCTTATTCGCATACTATACACACCTTTTGATAAACAATGTTGAAGTCGACAATTTGGAAATAAAAATAGTCACATATGCATGGATAGTTTATGTGCATGATAAAAGTGTCAGAAAAGCAGATCAACAAACAGCTTTTACTGCAAAAATAAGACCAAAGAAACTACTTGCATTTTGGAAACCGGCAGGGACTAATAACAAGAAGCAACTTGAACATCATAACTAAACTACAAATCACTGAAGCAAGGGTTGCATTTCCTAACTGTTTTCCAATTACTACCATGACATCATCTAGGAGCAGGAAAATTAGCTGACACAGAAAAAACATCCAATCGAATTCATTGAGAACATCTAGGTAAACTGATCTCAGCCAGGTCACCTGTGAGAGCTAAATGCAATTCGTGATACCTAAACAAAAAATTTAACATATAATCATAACAGGAATTCATTTAAATGAAGTGAAAGAGTTTCTCCAGGAACACAATAGCATGCCCTTTCTTCGTAAGAAGCAGACTAGTATTGGAGCCACTTTCTGGTAGGCCATTTACAAAACTGTTATGTAGAATCATATTTTTGCTCAATTATCTGTCTATTTAATTCACATTTCACATGAACAGTAATTCGAAAAGGAGTTGCACACAGTACAATCTTAAGGCAAATGTTTACCTTTCTCCTCAATCAAATTCAGCGCTCCTCTTAGTTCAGTATTCAAAGATTTCTCGACTTCCTTCTTCTCAGTGTGAAGATTCTTCAGCTCATTTTCCCCTGAAAGGAAAAATATGTAAACACCACTTACAATAATATGTTCATTTCAGCAAATTCATGTTTCCATTAACCTGCCACACGGTGCTCACTGAAGAACATTGAATTTAAAAATGTACAAAGGTCAGCAGAACTCACGATTTATAACAGTTTCCTCCAACGATTCCAACCTCAAGGACACAGACTTCATCTGCTCATGCAAACTATCAGTAGTAGCCGATGACGTTGATAGTTTTTCCTCAAGTAATAACTTGTCTCTCTCAGCTGTAGGAAATGTTACAGGTAAATAAAACCAGAAAACTTTGTTATCCAAAAAGATCAAACCAGTGATCAGAGGAAACCACATACCATCCTGAACTTGACTTGCTAGGTGATGTAAAGTATCGGTGAGTTGATCACACAAAGTCTTTGTTGAGGAGAACTTAGATTCCAGTCCTTTCCATAGTTTCTCATCTTCTTTCTGCTTTACTTTCAGCTTAGCATTTTCATTAAGTGCATTCTGTAATTTCTCTTCTAACACTCTAATATCATCTATCAACTTCTTTAGCTTACAGTTCTGCAAACAACATTCATGCTATTACTCAGTCCCCACACACGCAATTCAAAGTACACGTAGTCAAATCCTTTAAGTTTACGACATCGCCACAGAATCACATCTACTCCTTTCCTATGCATAGACAGTGATAAGCATTAACATATTTACAGCTTAGCTAGGGCATATTTAACATATCAGCAATCCAGACAGTAATAAACACGAACATTTACAGCTTAGCTAGGGCATACTTCACATGAACGCAATCCACACATGACTGATATATCTAATCTTCATCTGAGTATAAATTGCAGCATAGAAAAACGAAGTAAGGTTCTTATGTACCGCCAAATCAAGGTCAGTCTTCGCAGAGTCTGTTCTTTCACCAATTTTTCTGCGGAAAACAGATAAAACATACGATTAAGCCGTCTAATCTCAACGGTTCGTACAAATAGTGTACGCATACATATATGCAGAAATTTCCGAAATAAGAGGTAAAATACCTGCAGTGAGCTTCAAATTGGCAAAACTCCCCAGAGATACAGACTCCGAGGACACACGAGAAGAGGTCGCCAGAGTCTTCGCCGATCCGGAACTAGACGACGAGAAGGACCTCAAATCGAAGCTCTTCATGCCGGACAAACCTAATAGCTTATTCATTTCTCTATCCGGAGAGGATGAGAGCGAATTATCGCACAATTTGAAGCTTTAATCAGGCGAATTTCGAAAATGCCGTAACTCAACCAGAAAATCGACGGAGAATCTGAGCTTCTCCGGCTCAAGAGCGGCGCCTATAAACGATTGAAGTATAGACTAGAACTAGATGCTCGACCGGAACCCTAGAAATTTGCTTTCAGTGTGTGAGTGTGTGCGGTTTTTGTTTCAGGCTGCTCTGAAATTCAGAAGCAGAAGTGATGGAAAAATGAGTCACGCGGGAAAGATGAATGTCTTTATACTGAAATGAGTCGGTCTCGGCCTCACACAGTCACACTCGGTAGAGCGGTGTGTAGTGAATGGGATGCACTCTCCGATAGTCAAAGTCAACACAAATTCTTACATAAAATAACTGAAAATGGTTATAGCTAATAGCTAGAAAGGTAGATCAAATAAAAGAAAGAAAACATTTATAAGGAGCCTTTTACTTCATACTAGAGAAATACTGAAATCAACAACGAGGTTAGAAATGAATGGAATGAAAAAAATGAAATTTTAAATTTAATTTGATTCAAATAAGATAACGTTATCATATAAAAAATAAAAGGAATCATATTTTCAAAAAACATTTAGCGATTGCTGGCAGCCAGATTTGCTGGAGTGGTGGTTGTGGTGAGTGGTTCCTGATGATTTTTAACGAGTGATTTGGAGGAATCTCATTCTCTAAGGATTGGGGAATGAGAAAAGGACTTGGGGTGAATGGTTAATTGTAATCAAGTGGTTTAACCCACTTGACCAGAGGCATTGACTCGCTCATCGAAGGTATAAGGCTCGAATCCCTTCAGACGCATAGTTTCAAATCATTTCTCCTCTGATCCCCTTGGTCAAAGTCTCTATGAGTGCTCGATTAAGAGACATGAGATGCATCAATCGGTGTCCAACGCATGGGAGTATCAAAAGTCGGTGTAAGTGGAATTTTCACCCCACTCTAATCAAGTATCAAACATGGTGAGGACAGGGAGCATCAAAAGACGGTGTAAGTGAGATCTTCACCCCGCTCTAATCAAACATCAAGCATGGTGAGAATTCCGGCCACTTGACGTACGTGATGAGTAGAGTAGGGTTAAATTAGGACAGTTATAGATTTATAGGATCCTTGTAATAGATTAGGTCGTTGTAAGTGAATGTATATAGAAAAGGATGGTTACTTTTTTTAAAAAAATGGTCTTAGATATGTAGGCACTAGTTTAAACATATTATTAGCCAGTGAATATCTTCTATTTAAACTGTATCTGATTGCTTGATTAGAATAAGGCAGAAGCATGCCTATATATAGTTACATACAAGGGCCTAAAACTAAATACTGAAGCTAGCTAAACCCTAGGCACATAAGTGCAATATACAAAGTACATACATAATTAATAAATCAGTCCTCCAATTCTTCTTGTATTGTCACACCCCCCTTCAAGCGAAGCGTCGGATTGATTGAGACGCAAAGCTTGGACCGAAAGAAGTCAAACAACGCACGATTGAGCCCCTTGGTGAAGATATCCGCAACTTGTAAGGATGTCGGAACATGACTAACTCGTAGTTTGCCAGCACTAACTAGCTCCCTCACAAAGTGATAGTCGATGTCGATGTGCTTAGCTCTCTTGTGAGCAACTGGATTCTCCGCAAGAAAGATAGCACTGTTATTGTCACAAAGAAGCACCGGAGATCCCTGAAGTGGGAAGCGAAGATCTCGAAGAATATGTAACAGCCATACTACCTCCGAAGCAGTGTTCGCAAGAGCTCTGTACTCCGATTCAGAGCTTGACCGAGAGACTGTGGGTTGCTTCTTCGCACTCCATGAGACCAAGTTACCACCAAGGAAAACTGCATATCCATAAGTAGAGCGACGTGTCTCCAAGCAGCGCGCCCAATCAGCATCGGAGTAGGCCAGTATCTCCGAAACACCATCGGCAGTGAAGGTCAATCCACAATGTTGCGTGCCTCGAACATATCTAAGAATTCGAGTGACTGCAGCAAAATGATCATCCCGTGGATCCTGAAGGTATTGACTCACAGAGTTGACAGCAAAGGATAGGTCAGGACGAGTGATGGTGAGATACTGAAGTGCACCTACAAGAGAACGATACAACTTCGGATTGTGAAATGGTCCACTGGTACTGCTGTGTAACTGAGATAACGGAAGAAACGGTGTAGAAACCGGCGTAGCATCCAACATCCCAGCTCTCTGAAGAATATCCCCAGCATACTTAGCTTGACCCAAGAACAACCCGGTGGAGGTGGGTGTAACCTCCAAGCCAAGGAAGTAGTTGAGATATCCAAGATCCTTGACAGAGAATTCCTGGTCAGCCCGAGCTATAAAACTCTGAATAGCAACCTTATCATTCCCGGTAAGAATGATATCATCGACATAGATGAGAAGGTAAAGGATGACTGAGCCACGGGTAAACACAAACAGAGATGGATCCGATAGACTGCCAACAAAGCCAAGACCCTTAACGAAGGCACTGAAGCGATCAAACCATGCCCTAGGAGCTTGCTTAAGACCATAGATGGCCTTCCTCAAAAGACATACATGATTAGGACGTGCAGGATCCTGATATCCAGCCGGTTGAGCCATGTAAACTGGACCGTCAAGAACACCATTCAGAAAAGCATTCTTTACATCGAGCTGATGAAGCGGCCATTTCCTCATTGTAGCAATAGCAATCACTGTACGGACAGTGGCAGCCTTGATAACTGGACTGAAGGTATGATCAAAATCAAACCCCGGAACCTGTGAGAATCCTTGAGCTACCAGACGTGCTTTGTACCTCTCAATAGAGCCATCCTGTTTGTACTTCAATCGATAGACCCACTTGGAACCAACTACATTAACATGTGGAGGGCAAGGCACCAACTGCCATGTCTGTTGCCTCTGTAGTGCATCAATCTCCTCATTCATAGCAGTAACCCATCGGGAGTCCTTGACTGCAGCCTTGAAGTTTCTCGGTTCCTTTTGTACCAGTAACTCAGCAACTAAACCTGTGGCCACAAAATCAGGTCCAAGACTGCGAGCTACTCTTGTGCCATCCTGATGACGAGTGACCATCGAGTGAGCTCTAGGAGCAGGTGGGGCTGCTGGAACTTGTAGAGCTGTGGAAGCAGGAGGAGTCAAAGTAACATTTCCAGACAAGACTGAGTCACCAGGTGAATCGGAGGAACTCGAGGAAACTGGAGAAGGCTCTGGAGTGACTGGTTCAGGTTCATCGGCGAGTGCTGCTGATGTAGATGAAGAAGGCTCATGACATGCTGTACAAGGCTGCTGTGGTGGAAGAGTCTCAATAGAAGATGTCTCAGTATCAGGATCAGTGGGGTCAACAAAGGACGAGACATCCAAAGAGGAGAAATGAGCCTCTGTGGATGCTCTCGAGAATGGAAAGTGGCCCTCATCGAAGCGAGCGTGACGAGTCATATAAATACGACCAGAAGCAGGATCCAAGCACTTAAATCCTTTGTAGTGTGCACTGTAGCCCAAAAAGATACATGGCAGACTGCGAGGGGCTAATTTATGTTCAGATGTAGGCCGAACATAGGGAAACACACGGCAACCAAAAGGATGAAAGTTCGAGTAGTCTGGCGAACGTCCAAAAAGTACTTCAAAAGGAGACTTGTTATCAATCACTGGTGTTGGCAACCTGTTGATCGTGAAGACAGCAGCACTAAATGCATCATCCCAGTGAGATAGCGGTAGGTATGAATGGAACAACATGGAGAGGCCCATCTCCGTGATGTGTCTGTGCTTGCGTTCAGCTCTACCATTCTGCTCCGGCGTATATGGGCATGAAACTTGATGATGAATGCCACAAGTTCCAAAGTGAGACTACAACCTGTTGTTGATGAATTCAGTTCCTCCATCACTCTGGAAAACTTTGATTCGAGATGAGAATTGGTTCTCCACGAATGCCTCAAACTGGAAATATACATCGACGAAATCTGATTTGCGACGAAGAGGATAGAACCACGAAAAACGCGAATAATCATCCACAAACAAAGCATAATAAGAGAAACCATTTCCCGAAATAACTGGAGATGGCCCCCACAAATCACAATGAATCAAATCCAAAACATTCTTAGCCCGTCTGGGGTTCTCAACAAAAGACAGTTTGTGGCCTTTAGCCATAGCACACGGTTCACAAATACCAGGTTTTGGAAGTACAGAAGTAAAAGACAAAAGTCCATGTTTGTTCAACAAAGATAGAGTAGCAGAGGACACATGTCCTAAACGAGCATGCCAAACTTCAAAAGATGCTCTGTTATTGTTCTTCTTCACCACTGAAATAAGTGCTGTCACACCACGGTCCAACACGTACAACCCATTCTCACTGTGTCCCTGCCCCAGGATTGCCCTGCTGAGCTTGTGCTGAATAGTAAAAGACTCGTCATCGAAAGAAATAACAGCACATAGCTCCTTGGTAAGCTTACTAATTGACAACAGGTTTTTAGTAATAGCAGGCACAACCAAGACATCAGATATATGCATAGAAGGGCTAACTCTAGCAACACCAACAGCAGTAATAGGAAGAGAAGCACCATTACCAACAGAAACAGAGATATTACCATTGTATGGAGCCAGGGCAGTCAAGTTCGAAGAAGTGGCACTCATATGATTGGTAGCCCCTGAATCAAGATACCAGTCTGAGGCTGTAGGAGCAGTAGCGGGCTGAGTCTGAGGAGCCTGGTACGGAACGTACTGCGGTGCATACACAGGTTGCTGAGGGGCCATTGCCGTAGGAGCAACAGGAGCAGCATAAGTCTGAGCAACAAGAGCCTGAGGAGCAGATGGAGGCCGTGCTAGCTGAGGAGCATAAGTCTGGTACTGCTACTGGCCATAAGACTGTGGTGATGAAGCCACATAACTCTGCGTAGAGTTGCCACAAAACTTAGAGATGTGCCCGAAGCCTCCACATGTGTAACACTGAATCTGAGCACCCAAAACACCAGATCTGGACATACCAGGACCTCCAGGAGCTGCCCAGGGACGACGACCGCCACGGCGACCGCCGAAACGGCCGCCGCCAGCCGCGCGTGGGCCCCACGCGCCGCCGCCACGCGCGGCCTGTCCAGGCGCGTGAGCCCACGCGCCACCGTCTGGCTGCTGGGCGGCCTGGGCGGTCTCCTGGGCAGTCGCAGCGAAGGCTACCGGTCCCACCGGAGCCTGTACCTGCACATTCGTTTTCTCCAAATTCGCCAAAAAAGCCTCATAGCCCTTGGCTTGATCCACAACAGTTATATACGGAGGCAAAGGATCAAGAACAGCAATAGGTGCACTAAAATTTGAATAAGCTTGTCCAAGGGCAGTGAGAAACCACATAAGCTTGTCGCGGTTATCCGCAGGTTGGTCCATAACATTCAATTGATCAAAAATTCTAATCAGAGACAGATGAAGATCATGAATCGTACCAGTCTTGCGAAGGAGATTCGCCTGCTGTCTGAGACTGAAAACACTGATCGAGGTGCTGTGTTGATAGGTGCTGGCGAAAGTGTCCCACATCTCCTTAGCGGTGGTACACCCAGTGATCTCATTCAACGCATCAGCCGTGCATGAAGAGAGGAGCACACTACAAAGTCTCTGATCATCCACGATCCAGGATTTGTAGGCAGCAAGGGCAGCGTCGTAGGCGGCCTGCTCCTTCTGAAAAATAGCAGAGTCCGGTGGTGAGGAGGAGGAAGAGGCGGCCGTTGGCGGCACGGGAACGAGAGGGAGAGGAGTAGAGCCATCCAGATGGCCAAACAGTCCTTGAGGCTTGAATACATACTCTACCTGCTTCTTCCATCGCAGGTAGGTTGAAGCTTCCAACTTGGTGTTGAGAAGATGCACCATCGTGTTGATCGTAAGAGAATCATCCCTGATAGCAACCATTGTCGTGTGAACAATAAAAAAGAAGGCAGAAAATTTGAACTGAGAGGGGAAGGCAGAAAAAAAAAAATTCGTGCGAGAAGGGGAGAGGAGTAGGCGGCGGCCAAAAGAGAGAAGAGAGGGAGAAAGGGTTTAAGAACCCTAGGGTTTAAGGAAAGAGGATCGTCAGGCTACTGATACCATGTAAACTGTATCTGATTGCTTGATTAGAATAAGGCAGAAGCATGCCTATATATAGTTACATACAAGGGCCTAAAGCTAAATACTGAAGCTAGCTAAACCCTAGGCACATAAGTGCAATATACAAAGTACATACATAATTAATAAATCAGTCCTCCAATTCTTCTTGTATTGTCACAATTAGTGAGAGTTCTCCTAATAGAAAATGCTCTCCTAACTATATTTTTCTTTATAACGTCCAAGTAATTTAATGTACGGTGTAAAGTGCATGACAATCGTAAACATGCTTAAAAGTATGATAGGGAATTTTAGTTGTTCAAATTTTTTGGATACTTTATAGTCAAAATTTTATCACCTTCCATGAATTATGCTAAATCAACTCCCTGTTTTTTAATGCATGAGACTCACCAAAAATTTGTTGAATCTGTATATGAATGATTATCACTATCTTAAAGTTATTTTGATTATAATTTTTAAAAAATGTGACTCTACTTAAACATCTAGTTAGAGATATTGATGATCAAACATATACTAAGTTAAGCGATAAAATTCAAAGGGTTCCAATTGAAACATGTTCAAGTTAGGGATGGTCAAAATTTCTTTAATTAATCAAACAAGCGTTACTTATACGGAATCAGCTGACTGTAAAATCAAACAAGTTAGTTTTACTCCTTATCAAGTTATCTTCTCGGTTGATAAATTCATCACATTTTATAAAGCCACCAAGCATATGATTCCAACTTAGCTAAATAAGATCGTGTACCAATTTTCACATAAACCAAGAAACACAAAACTATACAAATATACAAATATTTCCCAGAGAAATTATACAGTCAAGAAAAAATACACAAATATTTTACAGTCATCGCCGATTGGGTAGTTAATTGGAGGTTTGTAACAGAATCGGCTAACCAAACAAAAAAGCTGCCTCACTATTAGTCACTCTCCACTCCATTCAGATTTTAGAATTATCAGCGCGCGGCGATGAAAGCAATGCTGAGACACAACCGCCATTTCTTTCAGAGCTAGAAACCCCAGTCCCAATAAACTTCTGAAATTCGATGAAGTCCATCTTTAAATTCAATTCAGAAATGCCTTCCAAGGATGAGAAATTCTCCATCGGTGGAATATTCGTCGACTATTCTGTCCCCCATTCGATTTTCGATGCGGTTGTCTTCAATTCCGGCGAGCTGCATTACCCGTTCAATCAGCGCGCCGCCGCTAGAGGCGGCGACTTCATGTCCGTGGGAGTGTCAGCTGGTGGCGTTACCGTGAAGGAGAAGAAGCCGAACACTGGCCGGGGGCTGGGGGCGGTCAACACCTCCAAGCATTTGTGGGCGGGAGCTGTGGCGGCCATGGTTTCAAGGTCTGTGCTCTATGAGATTTTATATTCCAGTTACGTTTGTCCTTTTGCACCTTTTCATTCTGGCCTTGTGATGCATGCGGTCTAGAAGTAATTGATTGTCTAGAAAGAGATGAATCCTTTACCAGTTACTGTGTTGTTGACTGGAGTGATTTATTGTTTCATAGTTATGCTAGCAATAATCGCTCATGAATTGCTCTCTTGGAGTGGATGGATCAACAATGTGTATGGTCTTTCATGTGATTATCTTGTAGTTTCTATTGTGAATTCACCCTAGTTAGAGCAGGGAGGTAACTCATGGAAGATAAGCAAAGCAATACCTGCAATACAACTAGTAGATATTAGAATAGTTTTTTTTTTTTTTCCGTTGATTCTTGTTGGTTGTTTCCTTCTTGAGCTTGTCTCTGGATTAAGTGGCTGACAAATGATGTCTCATGGGATGATATCTAGGAGCAGCTAAGGAAATCATGTTGACAGCATCTTGTCTCATGGTCGATCCCCTATGTTATATAGCCAGGTTTAACTGCGATTGAATGGCATGGCTTATTTTTCTTACAAATATAATATTAATTTTTGTTTGAGTCTACTGTTGGTGAATTTTCTTGAATTAATAGATGCTTAGTAGTACGGAATTCTGTAGTTAAAGAGAGATGCTTTCTGATGTTTTGCATTATGAACCAAGAGCATGAATTCTCTGGGTATTTCATAAAAGAGGGATTGCATGTATTAATGTTCAATTGCTTGTAATACTTTGGTAGTACTTTGGTACTCATGTTTTGAAGTCATCATTGCTTTTCCAGAACTTTTGTTGCTCCACTGGAGAGGTTGAAACTGGAATATATGCTTCGCGGTGAAGAGAAGGAACTGCTTGAGCTTATCAAATCAATAGCTGCTACACAAGGTTTGGTGGGCTTCTGGAAAGGAAATTTGGTTAACATTCTGCGCACTGCTCCTTTCAAGGCAGTGAACTTTTGTGCCTATGACACATACCGAAAGCAACTTCTTAAATTTCATGGAAATGAAGAAACTACTCATTCTGAGAGGTTTATTGCTGGTGCAGCTGCTGGTATCACTGCCACAGTTCTTTGCTTACCTCTTGACACGGTAAGAAGTTAGTTCTGTTCTCAATGGTCTTCCTTGTGCTACAATCAGTTCTAGTTAGACTTCTATATTCTTTATTCTTCTGTCACGGTAATTTAAATTAGATGACTGTTTAATTTGCCAAATGGGACACGTATATGTAGATTAAAAACGTGTACAAAGTTATTGAAAACATACGCTTTTCTGCTCGTTACACTTTATTGCCTCTGATAAACAGTTTTTAGTGTATAGATGACAAATAGCATAATATAGAACTGCGATGTGGCACTCTCATTTTTCACTGGATAATTTATGTACTGCATGGAATGTTGAACTAGCAAAGTCTAGACTATTTACTGTTCTATTTGGCAATGGAATTTGGTTACTTTTAATGTTTACCACTTGTACCCCTTGAACTGCTCTTTGCCAGTGAACGTTGATGCAATAACTTTGTAAGAAGTTAGTTTACCCTTAGTTCCCCCCTACAACAACGAATTTTCATGTTCCCATATTAAAAAATCTGGCAGCAGTTTCGATTGTTTGCTTGACTTCATTTGAAATCTTTCAGATCAGGACGAAGCTGGTGGCACCAGGTGGAGAAGCCTTGGGTGGTGTGATAGGTGCATTTCGTCATGTGGTTATGAACGAAGGGGTCTTTTCTCTCTACAACGGCTTAGTGCCCTCCATTTTAAGCATTGCCCCTTCAGCTGCTGTTTTCTATGGTGTCTACGATATTCTGAAATCGGCTTATTTGCACTCCAATGAAGGAAAGAAAAGAATTGAGAAACTGCGAACACAGGGTGGAGAACTAAATGCTCTTGATAAGCTGGAGCTGGGACCAATTAGAACCTTACTGCATGGTGCTGTTTCTGGTGCCTGTGCTGAAGCTGCAACATATCCCTTTGAGGTTGTGAGGAGACAGCTTCAACTGCAAAGCCGATGCAATAAAGTTGGTGCTTTGACAATTTGTGTGAGGATCATTGAGCAAGGAGGGGTACCAGCTCTTTATGCAGGCCTCATACCCAGTTTACTACAGGTAATCAAATGTAGGTTTATGTTTTGATATTGCATGCATGAATCCTTTCATAGTTTCAGTTTCTCCGAATGCTTTAATGAATGTAGCTTGATCAATGAATATAGTGATTGTCATGACTAGGATATGCAGTAACATTCTGTATGCTATATGACTGTCTCGTAGCATTTACCTAGCAGTTATCAGCTTTCTGAATTCCCTCAGTCGAAATCCTTTGCCATTAATATCTTATCTTTTGAATCTCTTCAGGTATTACCTTCCGCATCGATAAGCTACTTTGTCTATGAGTTCATGAAGATCATACTCAAAGTGGAGTGATCGATGGCATGTGTTCATAGTTGAGGAGGATTCACAAATTCATACACACGGTGAGGGTACTCTAATGCAAAGTGACTGGAGAATCATACATAGTGAAGCCATTTTGCTGTTTCTGGCTTGTAGACTCTTAAGATTGACTGACACTAGTGAGACTTGTGTACATACTTCGTCATGGGTATAAATTCATTGGTAGCATGGCGTATCAAACTTCTGTGTGGATTCAGTGGAGGAATCCAAGTTGTAATTCTTTAACACAGATAGCATCCCATGTGCTTAAACGTTCTTTCTACACATGGTTTGCTTTTATAAATGCTTTTAATTGCATTTTATAAAGGTGCCTACGAAGTTAAAATTCAGAAACTGAATTTACCATGAAGTATCACGTGACTCACGAGCGACATAATATTGTTTCTTGTAAGTTTATCGATCATAATCAATTGCATGTAATTTAATTCTTCATCAAACTCGCGTTATGTTTTTATTTTAAACCGAATTTAAATTTTCATTTACCATATTTGTGCTAAAGTTTTGTGAAAACTCAATAAATAATCCGGAAAGTATTTTAATAAAAATATATACGTTTATTATAATCATATTTATTATTTTCTGTATCAATGAATTTGTAATTAATCTAGTACATTCTTTAAATATAATACTTAATACATGATTTTACAAGGATGTAACATAAAAGAGAGAAAATGAACGGGAGTATGTTTTTATCCGCATTGCAGGTGTCTGATATTAATTAATGCATAATCCCACGTGGAAGCCGGAATTCCTCCTCCAAAGAAAGTTCTCCCATTCAATTTATTGGTTCCACCGCCCGGTAGAGCAGCGCCACCATGCCGCCGGCGTGCGACGGAGAACTCATGTCCCGCCCCTCCACCGCCGCAAACGGAACGAACGGTAAATGCATCTGTGCTTCACCTGAAGAGAGATGCTCCTATTGTAGCTCCGGCGGCCTCCCTTCGTCATCCTCCTCGTGTTCTCTGTTGAGCTTGGAATCTTATCCAGTCGAGGACTACGACAAGCTATGGAGAATCTACACCGCTTCGGTCAAAGGCTTTACTATCGGCGCCGGCATCAAAGGCGGCCTCGCTCTCTTCGCCATCCTAGCACGCCTCCGCCGCCGCCGATCCCTCCCTTCTGCTCGGTAATTGCCTAACTGTTCTTACCGCTCTTTTACTTGCCAGAATTTTGATTGCCCCTTTCAAGTATTTTCATTACCAGTTCCCACTGACAGCTTGAGCTTGTTTACAGTTTTTAACACTCCTCCACTGAGAATTGATAATGCTACACTTGATTTTTCATAGTCTTTGGTGTTCAAGTATCGAAACTTCAGTTTTGATTAACTAAAAATCAACTTTATTATTCATAAATCAACCATTTCATGATATATTGTCAATTTGTCAATCTTATTTCTTTTAAAAATATTTGTAGGAAGACAGAAATGGTTTCTGGAAATGCTGATATGATTTTGGCCCTAAAAGAGACGCTGAGATATGGCCTGTTTCTCGGGACATTTGCGGGTACATTTGTATCAGTGGACGAGATTGTTACTGCGGTGGGAGGTCATAGGAGGTATGGCTCTTCTTCTTCACCAGCTCTTATGTTTATTACATCTTCTTTTCATAAATCTTCTCCCATTTACATTCAAAGACACTATGTACTTGACCAGCTCGCACCTTTAGTGGTTTTTTCTTGGAATACCACTCACTATGTAACTTATGTTTCTACCATTACATAATGCACGGAAAGGAACAAACTCTATAAAAGATAGTGGCAGCTGAGTAGCTCTTCAAATTTACTGAAGGATGTTAAAGTGAAATGATTTTCTCTGCCTTCTTATATAAATACTGTATATTTCAGGACAGCCAAATGGAGAGCACTACTTGCTGGTGCTATTGCTGGGCCTTCGTTGCTTCTAACAGGATTTGGCACACAGCACACGAGTTTAGCCATTTACATTCTAATGCGTGCTGCTGTATTGGCATCGCGTTGTGGTATAAAAAGCAAGCGCTTTGGGCGCATTTGTAAACCAATTACTTGGGCCCATGGAGACATTTTTCTCATGTGCCTTTCTTCCTCACAAATTCTGTGAGTAATTTTGTTAGCATGACTTTATCATTTCTGATGCTTAATTACTCAAGTTTGACTGCAGCCAAACATGTTTCACATAGTACGTAAAATATGAAAGATATGTCACCCTGAACATTTGGGTTTGGATTCTGTCTGAGTTGATGATCTGTTATTAAGACCTGTTAGACTATTGAGGGTTTCACTTTGATTACTCATATTGAAATTGCATGTATCAAATTAACACACTCTAGGTAATACGTTTGGTAGTATTGAAGAGTACTATTGGATTTTGAACTTACCGGATATTTCTGAGCTGGCCATTGCAGCAATCTTAGTGGATATTTTGAACTTAGTGTATTGAGTACTATTCTAGCACTGCACTCTTTGAGTTTCCTTTAGCTGAGGTTCTGTTGTTTTTATGTTATTATGTTTAGAGGAATCTGTGAAGTGAAAGAAATGCCCCTTTCAGGTCTGCTTACATCCTGAAGCAAGAGAGTCTGCCTCAATCTTATAAGTCTTTTCTCAATAAACAAGGTGCAAAGGATAGACGAATCTTGCAAGGAGTGAGAGATATTGCATGTGGCCTACCTTTTACAAATCTAGATGAAATAGAAAAGTATTATAGGTCAAGTGGTGTTGACATCAAACTGGATCCTGAAATGAAAGTCCCATGTTCGGTACGTAATTCTTGTTGTAAAAGATATGTTGGTTTTTTGATAGCTGTGAACCTTAAGTTCGAAAGTTCTCATAAAGTGAATTTGAGTTTGTGTACTTGTTAAAGGTAATGATACTTCTCCCTTGCATTTATGTAGATCATACACGGTAACCAAGCATGCGGAGCACATGTACTTTCCTTCCTTGTGCAAGCCTACAAAAGAGCTTTGCCTGTTTATCTTCCAGTATATCTTATTCCCGCACTCATTGTACATCGTCAGGGCCTCATGAAAAGGTATTATTCAATTAATTTTCGTTTCTCTGTATTAATTACTTAAGGAAGAGCATCCTGCTCTAGGTAATGGGCCTTATGGCATGCCATATAGAAGGATGTTTTCAGTTTTTGGTTTATATTAACTTATGAAGTTTCTGTTCAACGTTAACTGAATGTCAGCTCTATGCTAACGCACTTGTAATGCGAACGTCCAACGGTCATTCTTGTTCTTTAAAATAATTATTTATCATTTGAAAATATTTAACTTTGTTTCACAACAAACAATGATGGGTAAAGTTAGTTTCACGAAGTTCAATAATGGGTTTTGCCAGCCTTGTATCCTGGATTTTTGTTTTGTAAAACTGGGTAGCTTTGATGACCGCTTACATCGTTATACTTGCACTTTGCAGACCCTTCTCAATTTTGGCAAAAGGTCTTCTCGGTACTGCAAGGTCCAGCTTGTTCCTGTCAACATATTGTGCTTCTGCATGGTAAGTGTAAATTCCGTAGCATCGAAAATTTGTTGCTACATTTAGCATCTGAATGGTTCAGCTAATTGTAAAGGCAGAAAATTTGAAGTTCAATTCAAATCTTTATGTTGGTGGAACTCTAAATCTTCTCGCGTGAATTTGATTGTCGGTAGATTAGTCAATAAAATTCTATGATGTTACATGTGTCATATTTCTTGAACTCAGAATAGAGGAATTCACTCAATACTCTAGAGAAACAGAGCAGAAACGGTAGCAATAAGGTAATCAATATTGCATGAGTTATCTCAGGTAGTATCTACATCCCTAATCTTAACCTGCAAGATTTTAGCCAACTTTATCATTGATTGAAAGACCATCGTACTGATACATGTTCAATTTCAAACTAGTGCATTCAGTATGACAACATTGTCTAATTCATGGTATGTTGTATGAAGCAGACTGCTTGAATCTGTGATTTGAAAATATTCTTACAGCCCATATCCAAAGCACATCTCCTCCTCCTATCCTTTGTCAGATTGTTGAGCTAGTCAGAGAAATAATTTGATATGATGTTTTTGATTAGGATGTGGACATGCTTTCTGTTCAGACTATTTCGGAGATGCAATATACCAATGGTGGCCATGGGGACAGTAAGTGCAACCTTTTTCTCTGTTCCCTTTTTCATTCATTTCAGTTTATGGCTGATCGTGGTGATCTTGCACAGTTCCCTACTGGTCTGGCTTTGGCTATTGAGAAGAAGAGCAGGCGGATAGAGATATCCCTCTATTGCATGGCTCGTGCCATAGAGAGCTTCTTCATGTGTATGGCTGATATTGGATGTCTGCCTCCCTTTTTCAAGAATCTGAAGAGAGCTGATGTAATTGTTTTCAGCATTTCAACAGCAATAATCATGCACTGTTATGCAGTAGAGAGGGATGTATTCCGCTCCAAGTATCTTAATGTCCTCGATTGGGTGTTTGGCGTCCCTCTCCCGCCTTATGAAACCACTCCTCGGAGAGCGCCAAGAAGGCTCAACTCCTCTCCTGCTATTCTAACTTATGATAGTCCACCACCCGATCATTCATAGGGTATGTTCTTTGGTATACATTGTGGTGACATTGTAATATTTAGCTTCACCAGACTATAATATAACCATTTCATACATATAGCAAGTACTGGTTTGTTAACAAGACCTTATTTTCATCAGATTCGTTCAAATTTAACTAGTTCTTGTTAATTGGTCATCTTCAGTACTAGTAAATCAACAATCAAGAATTGAAGAACATTGTGAGAATCGCAAGCTACATTACAAGTTCAAAATCCACTGAAAAAGAGCAATTCATTCGAATTTTGCTCATTTTTGTAATTGTTCAATCCTAATTTAGAAGTGAGGAACACTGAGAATTGAAGAAGAGGATGACAAGAAGAATGCAAATTCAATAACAGAAGAACATGTTTAATTAGAGGGCAATCTGAAGGTACATTACACATCCAGAAAAACAGATACACACAGAAACCCCATAAACCCTAGGCCCCAAAATCCCAAACCATGAGAAGAGCAAAACATAAGGGAAATCGGAAATCAGACTTCATCCTCGTGGAGAAGCATGTTTGGGATGCCCTTGTTGACGGGGAACTTCCGGCCGGTCTCCGGGCAGACCAGGGCGCCTTCTTCGAGATGAAGCTCGAGGAGCGCGTGATGGAACTTTCGCAGGAAATCATCAGACTGGAGCATAGAAGGATCGGCCTGCTCGGGGAGCTCCGAGTAGCCCATGGTTCTGGAAGCTTCTACGAGGGCGCCGTACTCCACCTTGGCGAACATGCTGGTGAGGAAATCGGGGTCGAAGTCGACCTGCTTCTCCACCACCTGCGCCGCCTCGATCAGCAGAGGGAATCCCTTGCTCACTCCCTTGATGTTGCAGGAGAGCATGTTGTGGGTCAGAAGCCTCATCTTTTCCGGTCTTCTTCTTCTCCTTCGTTTGCGGCGCCGGCGCTGGGGAGTCGAGGACGAAAGGTTTTGGATTTGCTTATTTCCTGTGAATTTGAATTTATTAGTTTCTGGATCCTTCTTCGATGTCTTCCTTGCAGTGGCCCAGAAGGCAAAAGCCCAATCCAGAAAGTGCTACAGAGTCCAAAAGTGGGACCGGTCTAACGTCTACCAACATTTTGTGTATTTATTCGGATCCATTAACCACAATAAATGATATTCTATTCCCGTATCTATAGTTATTGAGTCTGATAAAAAACATAATCCCTGTTTGCAGAGTCACATGTTGTGACCACAGGGACTGAGGTTGCAATTGTTTCAAGTTCTTTTGTTATTTCTTCCAAGTCCAAGGGCATAATAGTCATTTGTACAAGGTCAACTGCCAGAAGGAGCAAGTTGACCAATTGGAAGGGAAAATCAGTTAGACTGATTAGCTTAGTTGGTTAGCCGAGTTTGATTTCTGTTAAATAGGGATCTGAGTAGTTAGATCAGTTCATTCTTCGTGTTGGAGGATCATGAATGTATTGTTTTTCAGTTTATATTGAATAAAACCACTTCTCTCTCCTAACTCTCTAAAACCGTTTCTACCCTCATTCCGGCCAAACTTGCCGGAAAACATCGCCGGAGCGCCCAAGCTTCACGACACCACATTCCCTATTTGCAGAGCCCAAATCCAACAAAAATACAAAATTATCATCAATAAATAATAGTAAATTTTCTTTAATTTTGACCCACTTGTTCCACTTAATTTCATCTGGTATCAAAACCTTAGCAGCGCCACCAATCTTGCCCACCAGCTGCCGCCACCAGAACGCCGCCACCGACCCGATCCGATACGCCGACCCAATCCGGCTGCTGACCCGACCCGATAGCAGCACAGAAATTCTAGCCATCTTGATTATTCTTGCCAGAGAAACCGCAGTTGTGCTCCACCGATGAAGACTCCATTCAAACTTCATTTTGCTGGTTTTACTGGCGAACATGTTTTCATCCTGAAAACCAAACTGATCATCTCTGCCTTTGTTGTCAAACAGATCAACATCAAAAGAAGAAACAAAAACCATTCTACCACCTTCAAATATGGACACAATTTCGTTGGCCTTACTATGCTGCAAATTCAGACTTTGCAAAGTCAAAAGCACCAGCAAAAGCACCAGCAATAATTTTGCATTATACATATTGCAGTACACAACACCTCCATGAACCAAATTCTGCACTTGGTGAGTGATCTATAGCTTTGTCCCTCCTTGGAACGCAGTCGCACCTCAAATCCATGAGTCCTCTTGAAATCTCATCATCATATTCAAGTTATTTCTGCAATAAAGATGCACCAGCACACCTTCAGGTGACCTTGAAACTAGACATTCCCTCCTCCTTAGTACAAAGCTTGACCACAAGCTAAGAAGTGAGAAAATCAGAAATAAGCAAGCTCCGTAATAGAACACATCAATTGCATTGTCCTGACCATTGGCATTCAATTCTGTTGCAGCAAAATAACTTCTTTCAAAACTAAAAACATTATCAACAGGGCTAAGCCTCGAATTGTCGAAGTTCCCGGCACTCTTATCTTTAGCACTCTTATCCTTAGCAGCAATACTCAAATGTTTATCCATCATTGTATCACTTCCAAAATCAATCAAACAAGAAATTTCAGTCCCTCCTCTAAAGGTTGTCATTAGCTCCACCCATGGTCTTGGAACTTTGATCTCAATATCCGAGATAATTCTCACAAACACAATAGATTGGTACACCAAATCATCACCATAACCTTTTCTAAATCCTCTAAGATAATTTCTGAAAATTCCCGGATCAAAAAGGGTAAACTGTCCTGAATCTTTACGCAGTTCCATTACAACTTTTCCCACAACACGGACATTATTTTTACAGGATTTCTTCAAACCTGTAACAGAAACATACATTGACTCCTTATCCCTTGAATTCATTGAATCACATCTGAACTTCCAAGAATAATCTTCAGCACCTAACATTGTCCTATATCTTCCCAACTTATTGTCATCTAGAGCATTCACACCATCACACGAAAACTCGGAACAAGTCACATGTTCATTGATATCATTCACAACTGTGTTATCATTTGCTTTATCTAATGGCTCATACAATTTCACAGGGCTTTCAAACTCCACTAAATCAACCAACTTAATTGAGATATCCTTTTCAGCATCAATTTCATGCAATCCAGACACAACAAGTTCCTTTTCAGAAATATTTATTCCAGGGTCATAAGACTTCCTAGATTCATAGCTAATGCTAGAATTATTACCTCTAACAACAAACTTCTTATTTTCAGCACAATCACTACCATGAGCTCCCTTTAAACTGAATTCACTATGAGAGTATATGCAAATATCATCTTGACATCTCACAGAACCAACATTTAATTTCTTATAGCATTCAAGAGTATTATCAAACTTATCAAGAAAAGTGAGATAATCAGTACCCGGAGATGGTTTGGCAAGAAAAAATGTTGGAGAATCGTGGCATTGCTGCTTCCCTCTCGTATTCAACTCTTCTTGTTGAAGATCATAATCTTCTTGAATTTGTCTCATTCGACTATCATACTCTTCTTGAATTTGCTTCTGTCGACGATCAGATTCTTCTTACCTTTGCTTCTGTCGACGATCGAATTCTTCCCAACGACGTTCGAATTCTTTCTGTTCATGCTCCATTTCCTCTAAAAATTGCTTCCTCCATTCAGACTGGGATGAACTTCCTCCAATCATCATTCCCGGGCAGCTAGTTCCAGGAATTGTCGCTGATTGTTGCACAAGCATAGTTTCATGAAAACCTCCGCCAAGACCTGTCTCCGGAAAATACCAAGACGGACCTCCTTGGAGACGCTTCTCCACCTGTGTCTGACGATGACGATCCCAAGATGAAACGCCGCAGCTGAAGGATCCAGCACTTCGCCGCTCCTCCCTCGAAAATGTGATGTAGCACATCATAACTTGGCCAAGTGCGCGACGGTTCAGCTCGTAAATCCTCGTCGGAGAAGTCAGTTGCGGGGACGTCATATTCATCTCGATCATACTCTGCGGAAGCATCGATTTTGTAATCATACCATACACAATTCTCCTCTGCTGATTCCCCTCTTTGATCTGGAGTCGCCGGAAAATTGTGATACTCATAATTAGTATCGTGATTCTGCGGTGCTGCCGGAGAGTCGTGATACTCATAGTGGCAATCGTGATCCACAGCTGTCTGAGAGTCCTCAAGATAGCCGTAATCATGATCCCACGCAGCTTCCGGTGAGTCATCGTAATAGCAATACCCGTCTGATACGGCACACTCCGTTCAACGGTAATCTTCGTGACCCTCGAAATTGAATGCCTTGCAGCCGCCGCCCTAGCGGCGCCACCGCGGTCAGCGCCGCCTCAATTTCCACCTCGTCGCCAGTAGTTGCTGCTGGCGTCAAACCGTTCCACGTCGTGCCTGACAACGCTGCCGATGATTAAAAAAAGTCCCTAAAAACAGCTTGGGCCAACCCTTATCCCACTTACACATGCCGGATTGGGTCGGCGTATCGGATCGGGTCGGTGGCGGCGGCCGGTGGGCAAGATTGGTGGCGCTGCCAAGGTTTTGATGCCAGATGAAATTAAGTGGAACAAGTGGGTCAAAATTAAAGAAAATGTACTATTATTTATTGAGGATAATTTTGTATTTTTGTTGAATTTGGGCTCTGCAAATAGGGTATGTGACTCTGTAAATAGGGCTCCCCATAAAAAATTATGTATATATAATTATTGACAATTTTGTTCTTCAATCAACATTTTTTTAAAAAAGTTAAGAGTATCCTCCAATGGCGATGGTTAAGAATTTGGAGATATTTTGATTAATATTTCCCAATGGCAATTCTTCATTATTTTGGCATTAAATATACAATTAATGCAAAGTCTCTAGAAAGTCCGACTTTCCTAAGTGTTATGGAACTATCACTATATATTTAAGGTCAAGTGATACTATTTTGTGTTAAAATATTGATAGTATCAAAGTGAACATATAATAAAACATGTTTTAATGCAAAAATTCATGAATTTACATTAAAACATTAATAAAATTCAAATAACAAATTTTACAGTTCAAATTAAAAGGTACACTGTATAAGTTAAAACGTATAAAAACTCTTATGGAAAGTCAGGAAAGTTAGACTTTCAGGAGACTTTCTCTACAATTAATCTATCAGCTAATTATTTCTTATCTCACTATTCACTGTATCATATTTATCATCAATTTAGAATAATATATTAGTATTCATATCATCTTGTAATATAGTTTTGAAATCTCCGTAACATGTATTTTCAAATTATAAAATGTTTACTGTCATACATGTAATTAAAATTATCAACGGACAAATAAAATTTCAAAACGATCGACTAAGACGAACGAAGGAAACGAACACAACTGAACGGAGGTAAAATATACTCCATTATTTGAGAATCTTAGAACATTTCTGGAGATAATAAATAGTACATCATAGGAAGAGTGCAGAAACTGCTATAATTTAACGGAATGGCAGCAGCTCATCAGGTTGAATGAAGGTCAGGTAGAAACAAGCTTCCACCACTTATAAAATGCATAAGCATACACCACTATGTATATAGCCAATCTGATCGGGTAGATCCTAAACCTGCAGCAAAAATCATCCAAAAACCATACATAAATAAGACTAGATCATTCCAAAACGTAACATTAACATACTCAAAATTCAAAACTATAGAAAATAATTAATTTGAGGCGGATCAATTGCCTAGTGGTAATCAATTTGGGAGGAAGAATCACGCATTACTTACCTACTGGGAGTTGCCGGAGATCTGACGGAATCCACCGTAAGCGGGGTGATCCACAGGGAGATATTCCGATCAAAGAAGTCCCAGTCCGGCAGAATAACGCCTCCGATTGCGAACATTCCGAATATGTAAGTGGCCACCGTTTTCTTGAAAGAGTGGGTGTAGAATCCCACCACCACCATAACTAGAGCCAAGCACATTATCGACGATCGGAAAGCAGCTTCGTTAACCATTTTTTTTTGGTGTTTTTTTCCGGCGAATGAAAGGGAAGACTCAGAGAGACGTGAAGAGGGAAGATGAAGGAGCAGGTTGGTGGAAAATGAATTTAATGGTATGGCAGGTTGGTTGGAGTGGATATATTTCTAGATGATCATGTACCACGGGGATGTCATTTAGTATTATTTATTGCTCTTTTTTCTATTTTGACATGTATGGTACTATAGTAGATCTTTGGGAAATTTTTGATTAAGCACGATTTAAGTTTTATAATTTGAAACTGGACATAACTTTTACATAATTTTTAATCAGTTTAATATATATCAGGACACCCTGATATTGACAATATCAGACACCAATTAAATAACGACACATCATCTTTAACGAATTTATGATTGGGCCACGTGTTCAATCATTACCCAGACGGGTTTAGGCATTCTAAATTAGAGTTTCAGAACTTTACTAAAAATATTTTAACCAATTAAAACATTACAATTGTATACGCGTCATTATCTTATTGGTGCCTGATAAGGCCTATATCAGGATCATTCGGATGAATGTTATTCTCATTTCTAAATGAACGGAAATTTATTAGTATATAATATTCATGTAATTTAATTCTTTTCAATTCTTAAGTTGACTTTGCTTCGAATTTATAAGAGTTTATTATGTCTTATGTTTTAGTTTTTAGAGGATAAAAGATGAATATTACTAATAATTAGAATAATATGTAGAAACTTATTAAGGTTAAACTAGATAATACACGTGTATATATGCATGTTCATTACAAATAAATGGCATGTAAAAATATTAAAAAATGTATGTAAGTTTGTATAAAGTATCTGGGAAGATTGGTATATTAATTTACTTGAAAAGTTCAGTGTATTGAGAAAGAATTTATGTGCGAAAATGATTTTTATTTTAGTTCTTAAATTTGGTGAAATTTTGTGAGAGCTGACACGTGGTAAAAATGACCTCCATATATTTAGATGTATCTTTTTATAACTATTTTCTTTGACATAAAGAAAAATAGTATAAACAAAAAAATTTGGGTGGAACCGACCAAAAGCAGAAAGTAAAAAACTTTGAGACAGACGAAAAAGAAAGCAGAATCTGGAACTCTGCGCACAAAGGATACGTAGGATAGGTCTCCAAACTTTGGTTCTTCAATTACCCATCCGTAGAAGCATACCCAGGTAAGATTTCCTCTATTTCCTTCGACTCAGGCCTGATTGTGTGGTTCATTATCAATAACTAGATTTACTGATCGACTAAATGCTGTAATTATAACATGCATGTAATGTGGAAATGATTCTACCCAAGTGATAGATAGTTAATCTGCTTGATCGAAGAATTATGCAATCGGAACTTTATCCACTGGAAACCCTATGATTGTTGCCTAGCTTGATGTAAAACCTCAAGCGATTTCCGATGATTTTTACTGATGTGATCGGGAAGTGATACTCAAGTTTTAATTTTTATGTTTAGATTGGATGAACCCTAGGCTGTGGTGATGGCAGCTTCTGATAATCAACCCAGCAAGGTAAAGCTCCTCTTTTAATATTGTTTACAAGCCTATTTGTTTTTCTTTGATACTTTTATGAACCCTTTTTCACTTGATGTTGTCACTAGCAATTGCATCAACTAGTGGATCGGATTAGTGGTCTCCCAGATGAAATTCTTGCGCACACACTGTCATTTCTTACCCTTAAGGATGCTGCAAGGACGAGTGTTCTGTCTAAACATTGGATTGATGTTTGGAAGTTCACCAAGAGGCTCGATTTTAATGATCGTCAAAATTTGAAAGATATTATACCTAGTGTAAGGGACTACTTTGGCGGCATGCACAAAATAGAGCGACGCAGACAGACCAGATATGTCGCCTGGGTGAACATGGTGTTGAAATCTCACAAGTCAATGGAACTGGATGTGTTCCGCATCTCCTTTAATGATCTCAATGAAGCTCACCGAGATCATCTCCATAACTGGATTCAGTATGCTCTTGCCAGAAAGGTGCAGAAGTTTGAATTGGATTTGGGCGATACTTTTTCTAAGCATCCTTTTATAGTTCCTAGTCACCTGTTTAGCAGGTTTCAATCCCTCAAGTCTCTGACTTTGAAAAGGATAAGTGCGTCTGGAGAAGAGATTGAATATTTGTTGCACAATTGTCCTGTCCTTGAGCACCTTTTAGTGGAACTTGCATGGAAGCTGAAAGAGTTGAAAGTTTGTGGTTTCTCGATTGCCTTAAAACACCTGGAGATAAACTCTTGCTATGAATTGTGTTCCCTCGTAGTTTGTGATAACAACTTAGTTTCACTCAGGACTAACGAGGGGAAGAAGCTTGTTCTGAAAAATGTCCCTATGCTGGTTGATGCATATGTCACTCAATACTCTTTTAAGCCTACATATTCAACAGGCGATGCTTTATCCTGGATCTCCTGTTGCCTGTCGAATCTTGAGGCTATTACTTTAAGGGCTTCAGTCGACATTGATGCTGATTGGGTTAGTCTTTTTATATTTCTACTCATTTCATTGTTAATAAGAGTTTTGTATAAAATTTGACCGTTCCTGATTGTGTGATCTCAGGATGCTGTTGAAGCTGGGATTCATCAGCTGCCTAAAGTGAAGCAATTTACTTTGATTGCTCAATTGGATGCAAAAGACAAGAGCCTATTGCCTTATACATCTTTGATAAGGGTATCACCCAACCTCGAGAAATTTATACTCAAGGTCTGAGTTACTACAATGTTGGATCTCTTTGCCATTTTTATTTCCGTGTTCTCATATTTAATGAATATAATGTAACTGTTTTCAGTTGGAATGCTTCCATGGTACTGTATTTGGAGGTAGGGAATCTAAGAAAGGTGTGAGGTTGCCTCTGCAACATCTCAAATCTGTGGAGTTGCAGGGATACTATGGTAGCACAACTGAAGTCGAGCTGGTGGAGTACTTTGCAGAAAATGCAGTCGCTCTCAAGAGAATCGTGGTTGACCCTCGTATTCACTACATCATTATTTATGCAATGGCGAATCCGAATGCGGAGCCTGAGAGGAAGTTGGACCAAATTGCTAGAAACCGTGCCACTCAGCAGCTGCAAAATGTAGTACCTTCAAGTGTTGAATTGGTCATTCTGTAGTTTTATGGTATGTTACTTTGATCTTTTATGTGCGATCCTTCATCGCTACTGATGTGGTACTTTGTTTTGTGGAACTATATCTAGGGGCTATGAATATTACGATTTTATTAACTTTATTTTGTGGAACCTTTGGGAGATGGATTGTACTTTGTTGAACATTTGCAATTACGTGTTTGATCATTTTTAAGCTCAAGTTACATGTCTTTGGCCTTGATATTGAGAAGAGAGCAACAAAAGAAGTGAAGAAATGATGATCAAGGAACTCAAGAGAATGTTTCTGGAAATTCCTTTCATTTATAAATTAGATTTCAGGATCATTGGGGATAACTTAACTTTACATAGATCATCATCATCTATCTAAATAACTCAAAACGCCATAACTTACTGCAACAAATAACTTAGAAACAACTACCCTGCTGCCAATGCATCTCTTCAAGGAGATCCTTCTCTCCGAAGCTTCTTCACCACTTTGCTTGCATCATTGTTGTCGGTACCACGCTTACGTTTCAGGGACGCGATGGCCCCTGCGAAAACATCAGCCCCTGCGATCTGCTTTAGTTTCTGCTCCATTACTTCCTTTGTGATCTTCTTTTCCAGACAATCACGATGGACCTTCTGGATCGTTATGGTGCTTGCAGGCAACACCGTTGAAATCTCCTGAACCAATTCGGTGCCGGACACAAGGAAAGGCTTCCATCTAGGTGCAGCTCCCTCATTTGCTCTGACTGCACCGACTGGATTCACGGCAACCGGAGCTCTGGCACGAATAACGGAATCCGTAGCCATTCTCAAAACATCATCCCCTGCGAGCTGCCTTAGTTCCTGCGTCATTACTGCCTTTGTGATGTTCCTTTGCTCGAGATCACCATTGAGCTTCCGGAGCCTTGTTATGGCGCGTGCAGGCAGCACCAATGCAAGCTCATCAATCAATTTGGCAGTAGCCATGATGAAAGGGTCCCTTCTAATTGCAGCAGCTCCCTCATTTGCTCTGACTCGATAGACTGGAGGTTTGAAGCTCACAACAAACATCGGCATAACGTGAGTGTTCATGAAGGAGCTCCAAACCACATAGAAAGTGGGACACGCCAAGTTATCCACTCCAGCATAAGAGTCCTCAGAAGTCGCAAATCGCTGTGCAGCACCAGGACGAAGAAGCTCAGGGTTCCCAAGTTTAGCACGGCAGAAGATCATATGGTACAGGCCATCCTCATCAGCGACGCAATCACGGAGGCTGAGAGTGGGATTCCTGAGTGGGGAGAGGGTGATCCCGGGTCCTCTAGAAGCAAAACCGTATCGCAATACGTTGCTGATCTCCTCTTTTGACCCACCAAACCACGCAATACGTTGAATACCAGCGAGTTCTTGAAATGACAGGAGCCTTGTCTTCCAGGTGACCCCACGTAAAACAGGCTTGTAAACCGTCTCCGGTGCGGATTGCAGACCTATACTAGACATCCGCTTGACGAATGTGGTTTTGACGATTTTATCATGTTTGCTGCCTTCTTCAACCCTAACCAATCGGAACGAGTCCCATCCATCCTCGCCGGCGACACCATCTCCGGCGGAATCAGGATCCGTGTGGGCGCTGAGATCTGGATCGGTGCGGGGGCTCGAATCGGATTCGGCAACGACGTCGTTTTGCTCTTCAACCAGATCCATCTCTACGCCGGAGATCCTCGCAGCGCTACCATCGTTCTCCATGAATGTATGCGTTGATCGGAAGATAAATTAAGGGATTTGAAAAGGCGGGAATACTGGATCTGAGTTAGAAATGGAAGAGGTTTTGGGAGAGATGATATATGGGAAGCTTCTGGACTCTTGGCCAACGGGTAGAAAATTAGTTAATGTGAATGGGAAGAAAGCGCAACGTTGATATTTATAGCCATAGGTACCGACTCAGTAACCATTTCCCTCGTGCTTTCGGGTTTTCAAGGTTGACCGAGTCTTACGCGTTTAGATTATGGACCCATTCCGTGTATAAGGAAGCCCAAAACTAATACATACGAAGCCCATAAAACTAAGTATAAAGCCCATTATTTAAATGGTTTAAGAGCATCTGCAATTATAATCCTTCTATACTTGCAATTTTATAAAACTTTCAACCATGGTGCTTATCATGGTAGACGGTCGCGCAACTTTTATCAAACAGTACTGCTTTGTTGAGCAGTGATGCTGCATCTCGATATACAAAATGTTGTCAACTTTTTATTTAATTTCATTCCACAACTAAAATATATACTTATATACTTATTTTACCCTAATAAAATAAATTAATATGATAACTTATGTTATATAAAATATTATTTTCACATATGTAAAGTAACGTAAATAATGAATTGGTAATTCATATTACAAAATTTTAACAGCATTATTTTTAACAATTAGTGATAATTATTAAAATGCATTATCATTATTATTTATTTAGATTAATATATATTTCTCAAATTGTATATCTCCAAAAGTTTGGTATCACAACAGAAACACCTAGGATACTACTCCAACCTTTGGTTAACCCTTTTTGTTTGACTATCAGTCTCTGGAGGGTAAGCTGAGCTAAACTGCAAGGTCACCTTTAGCAGCCTCATCAACTTCATCCAAAAATTACTAGTAAAAACCTTTTCCCTATTAGAAGTTACAGTAGCTGGCGTTCCATGTCATTCCCCAACTTCCTCCGGATAAATCCTAGCAACTTGAGCAGCAATAAAGGGGTGGTTTAACTTCATAAAACGGTTGTACTTAGTGAGTATGTCCACCACCACCAGGACAGTGTCAAAATCATTAGAAACATGCCATTTTTAGTAACTCGCCTCCAAGCATGATTTGGGATGGGGAGTGGTTGCAGAAGGCCATGGAATAAGCAATGCTCAAGTTTGCTCTTTTGACAGACTTCACAAACTCTTATAAAGTCTAAAATCTGCTCTTTCATTTTAGGCCAGAAAAATAAGGATAAAACTCTCTTAATGGTGGCAGTTTTGCCTGAGTGGTCTCCCACATCAGAATCATGCATTGGATTCATGATTTCTTGTCTAATTCCTTCTATTTCGCCAATCACTAATTTATTTCCTTTCTTCAACAACTCTTGAGTATAAGAGGTCGTTTGGGCCCTGTCCAGTTCAACTTATTTGGTGATGTGTTGTGCTGATCAGTGTTGTGCTGTGCTGATGAGTGCTGAGCTGTGCTGATCAGTGCTGTGTTGTGCTGATCTTGTGCTGAATAGTGGTGAAAGTGTTGAATAGTGTTCATTTGAGTTGAAGAAAAAACACAATGTTTATTACTTACAAACTAAAATTTTTATTTAATTAATATTATTTTTACAAAACATAAAAATAGTGTCCATTTAGAGCTTAAATGCATTGAGCTGAAAAGTGCTGTGCTGATGAGTGTTGTGCTGTGCTGATGAGTGTTGTGCTGTGCTGAACAGTGTTGTGCTGTGCTGAAATGTGCTGCAATAAGTTGAACTGGACAGGGCCTTATGTGGGAGATTAATTCCAGGGGAAGATGAAATTCCTACACCATTTTTAAATTCCCATGATTTTGAAAATAGTGTTTGGCTTAGATGTGGGAGAAGAAAATTCATGGGAAATTCTAATTACCTAAGGGGACCTAGGTGAGAGAATTCCTCCGTTGTGTGGGAGTTTGAAATTCCTATAAAGATTGAATTCTCACATATTTAGCCAACCAAACAACTTGTGGGATTTAAATTCATGGAATTTCGAAATTCCATCATTTTCTACCTCCAACCAAACGCTATGTAAGAGTGATCTTGTCGCTCCTCTCCCTGTTGGCTTAAAATTAGCTTGTTGATGAGAGTCTGGCAAAAAGGATCTCCAACATAGTTTTGCTCCACATCCTCCATCCTTGACGAATAAAGGCAGAACCGGTTCTTAACTTAGAATAGTCCGAACTCTCTTCTTCTAATTCCACATCCTCAGTATAGAGGTTTGGCTGTCTAGATAAAGTATCAGCCACAACATTAGATTTTTCTACTTTGTATTGTATTTCAAAAAATTCAATCCCACTTATGTTGCAATGCATGAGTGAGTTTCTGCTCAATGAGGTATTTCAAATTTTGATAATCTGTTTTGATGATCAAATAATGTCCTACGAGATACTCCTTTAATTGCCATGACCACGTCCAACCACTCCTTCTCATAGGTGGACAAACCACTATTTTTAGGATCAGAAAGCTTTGCTGAGATAAGCAATAGGTCTATTATCATGCGTTAAGACGGCCCTCATTACAACATTAGAGGCATTAGTTTCTACTATACAATCCTTATCAAACTCGAGCAGTTTGAGGATAGGAGAAGAAGCTTTTTTTTTTTTTTCCAGCTCCTGAAAAGCTTTAGTTGAATCCTCGGTCCATTTGAAGGCATTTTTCCTCAAAATCATATCTATATTAGTGTGTAGCAATCTATGTTTTTGGTTCTTTATGTTTTTTGGTTTGATTCTGATTAGTGCAAGCAATTTCATAGCAATAGCGAACTAATGTGAAATTATGTGCAATTTTCAAAATTTTATCAACTGATACTGAAACTGTCAGAATGAACAAACCAGAAAGCATTTCAACAATTTTGAAATGTTAGAAATTGGAGACGCACATATTCGTTTCTGGGAATTCCTTTCATTTATAAATTAGAATCAGGAGCATTGGGAATAACTTAACTTACACTGATCATCATCATCTATCTAAATAACTCAAACGACTTGATTTACTGAACAAATAACTTAGAAACAACTACCCTGCTGCCTATGCATCTTCAAGGAGATGCTGCTCCCCGAAGCTTCTTCACCACTTTCCTAGCACTTGACCTCGCCGCTGCTCTCCGAGCACCGTTTACATTGTTGTTGCTGTTGTTGATAACACGCTTCTGTTTCAGGGATCGGAAGGCCGTTATCAAAACATCAGCCCCTCCGATCTGCCTTAGTTGCTGCTTCATTTCCTTCTTTGTGATCTTCCTTTCCCGATAATCACCATTGACCTTCTGGAGCCTTGTTATGGTGCTTGCAGGCAACACCGATGCAGCCTCAAGAATCAATTTGTCAACATTACGAATCAACAGGTCGCTTACAGGCTCCGTTATAGGTGCAGCTCCCTCATTTGCTCTGACAGGATCGACTGGATTCACGGCAACAGGAGCTCTGGCACTGCCACTCACTGGCACCTCATTTGCGATTAAGTTCTTGATGGAATCCGTGGCCATTCTCAAAACATCATCCCCTGCGAGCTGCCTTAATTCCTGCGTCATTGCTGCGTTTGTGATGTTCCTTTCCTCGAGATCACCATTGAGCTTCCGGAGCCTAGTTATGGCGCTTGCAGGCAACACCAATGCAAGCTCATCAATCAATTTGGCCATAACCATGATGAAAGGGTCCCTTCTAATTGCAGCTCCCTCATTTGCTCTGACTGGATTCACTGCAACCGGAGCTCTGTCACTGGCATTCGCAGGTCCCTGTGCTGCTTTATTTGCTCTGATTGGATCGACTGGATTCACTGCAACCGGAGCTCTGGCACTGGCACTCGCAGGTCCTTGTCCTGCTTTGACTGGAGGTTTGAAACTCACAACATACATCGGCATAACGTGAGTGTTGATGTATGAGCTCCAAACCGTATAGACACTGGGAGACTCCAAGTTATCCACTCCAGCATAAGAATCCTCAGAAGTCGCAAATCGCTGTGCAGCACCGGGACGAAGAAGCTCAGGTTTCCCAAGTATAGCACGGCAGAGCATCATATGGTACAGGCCATCCTCATCAGCGACGCAATCACGGAGACTGACTGTGGGATTACCGAATGGTGAGAGAGAGATCCCGGATCCTCTAGAAGCAAAACCGTATCGCAATACGTTGCTGATCTCCTCTTTTGACCCACCAAACCACGTGTATTTCACCTTGTTGATTCGTAGACCTTGTTTATTTGTAGTGAGCTCTCCAAATGACCGGAGCTTTGTCTGCCAGGTGACCCCACGGTGAACATTCTTGTAAACCCTCTCCGCTGCGGATTGCAGACCTGCACCAGACATCGCCTTGACAAATCCGGTTTTGACGAATTTATCCTGTTCGCCGCCTTCATCAACCCTAACCAATGGGAACGAGTCCAATCCCTCCTCGTCGGCGACACCATCTCCGGCTGAATCAGGAACCATGTGGGCGATGAGATCTGGATCGGCGCGAACGACGTCGTTTTGCTCTTCAACCAGACGCATTTCTACGCCGAAGATTCTCACAGCACCACCATCGTTCCCCATGTATGTATGCGTTGATCGGAAGATAAATTAAGGGATAAGAAGATAAATTTAGGGATTTGAAAAGGGGGGAATATTGGATTTGAGTCAGAAATGGAAGAGGTTTTGGTAGAGATGATGGATGGGGAGCGTCTGGACTCTTGGCCAACGGGTAGAAAATAAGTTAATGTGAATGAGAAGTAAGCGCAACGCTGATATTTATAGCAATGGATACCGACTCAGTAACCCTTTCCCTCATGCTTTCGGGTTTTCAAGGTTGACGGAGTCTTAGGCGGTAAGATTATGGACCCAATCCGTGTAAGCCCAAAACTGATACATGTGAAGCCCAAAAAACTATATTAGAAGCCCATTCTACACCTACTTGCAATTTTCTAAAACTTTCCATCATGTGCTTTACCATTGGCGGTCACATACACCGCTTGTTAAGCAGCAAATGATGTGCATATACAAAATTGTGTGACTTTTTACTTAATTCAATTTCAACGTAAATACATACTACTTGCTATAATAGAATTATATATATAATAATTTATGTTTTATAAAGTACTATTTTCACAAATTTAAAATAATGTAAGTAATGAATTGGTAAGTCATATTATAAAATTTAAAATGCATTATTTTTAATAATCGGTGATAATTATTAAAATGGATTATTATTATTATTATTACTATTATTATTATTATTATTATGAATAATATATATCTTGATTTGTATTTTTCTCAGTATTTTACCTAATGATATTATATATTATCTTTTAATTAATATTAAAATAGAATATTAAATTTAGGTAGCCACGAAAAGGAAAGAAAATAAATGAAAAGGAAGAAAAAAAAACATTTTGGTTACTCCCTCCCTCCATTTCTTCCATTCTAATGCCTGCCGTCCATACAACCTCATGCCCGCCGATGAATATGGTTTGTTGGTTTGTCATCTGATTGTTAAAATACTAGAGTGTTGATTGTAGCTGTTATATCATTTTGTTACTGGATTTAAGTATGGTTTAGTGGAGTAAGCGTTTTTGCAGGATTTGATTGTATGAATTTATATGGAATTTTTCAATTGTTGAGGACATACAGCTAAAAGTTATCATTTTTCTCCCAAATCACACACATATTATTATATATAGAGCAGGGAACACAAACACGGATTATAAGTAATATAACAGGTTATATTATATAAATTTTTATATTAAGAGCAAAGAATATATAAATAAATCAGAGTTATAAGTAATTATATTTCAACTTAAATTCAATTGAGATACAACTCGTATATTATAAATATCAATATATAATATATAATAATTAATTTGTATTTAAAAATAACATACTAATTGTCATTTATTATGATGATAATAAATAATTAAGATTTGTACAAAAACTATAATTTATTCAAATTTGAACATTATAAAATAAATTAAATTTCATAAGAAAATTATAAGTCTATTTAAATTCGACCATATATATAGTTTGAATGGAATAATTATTATAATATTTTATAAACTCTAAGTAATGTATTAGTTATCAGTCTTTGACAAATACTAATAATAATTATAAAATATCAGTCAAAAGTTAAAACATTTGAGACCTATAAAGATGTTAATAAGTGTATCTCACGAGTTACGATTGCAGGAATGTGTCATTTAGTACAAACCTATTTCGTTAAAAATGACACTTTCTCTCTCAAATTAATGCTCTCCTCTCTTTCATCAACCTTTAAAGTTTTCTTACCGTTATTTCCACTTTTTCGACATAACCCCGCCGCCAACGAAAACAAACGGCTACAGTGTTACCGGAACCGTCGCCTAATAGCGGCGACACCACCACAAACCGTAGTTTTCTCCAAACTCTCAACACGTAACCTACTCCGCTATCCACTTCTCTCCCTTCGAATCTCTCGATCCAACCAGTTACAGAATATACAGGCAAAATCGCCTGGTTGATCTTGTCAAAGGAGGTGGCTCAACTATCTGCTCACTACCACAATGCTCTTATCGGCAAATTCACAATCCCAAGAATGAAGCCCTCCATGGATTTCCTCAACGAAACCTTTAAGTATGTCGATTTTAAAGGAAGGTATCAACTCTGATCAATATATTACAAACATATCCTAATCCGTTTTAAAGATCAGGAGGATTTTCAGAGATGTTGGATGAAATCCTAGTGGTCCTTCAAGGGGACTCCAAATTTCTCTCCGGAATTTGAAATTTCAACACTTCCAATCTGGATTACTCTTCATAATCTACCTTTTTTTTGTATAACTCATCTATACTAGAGGATATAGGACATGATTGGTAGATATATCAAAATGGATGCTGGTATTGCTAGTTTAACAAGACCCTATGTTGTTAATCCATGTGTTGAAATTGATTTGTTAGCCAAGTTCCATACCACAGTCTCTTCCACAACCAATCTAGAGGGTGATATCGCTAATTCCCCCATTGAATATGAGCATCCTCCTGCCGATGATATACACATCCATCCAGGTATTCTTCACTCCTCACCTGAAGCTTCTTTAATGATAATAAGATATCTTTTTATTCGCAACCTAGAAAGAAAGGGAATAAGTTCATGCCTCTCATTGTCGAAGAAGAATAAACTATGGAAGATGCAAATACATATGCAATGTCAGCGGAGCCAATACATGAAGCAGTGGACTTAAATCCTTTTAAGGTGAGTCCCCCATCTATGGCCGGTTTATCCGGGCGGTGGCGTAAGTTGCACGAGAAATTACTGATCTGATGTACGCTGAAGGGTTAGCTATAGAGGTAGCAAAAGATCTAGCAAGCTCTTTGAGGCTGGACAATGTTATCATAACTGGGGATTACCTAAACTTGGTTTGAGTTGTAAGGGAATGGAGTCACCTCCAACCTCATGTATAGATCTAATTAGCCGTCCGAGATTGTTCTTCATGAATGAGGGATCTTGGATTTCGAAGGACAAACATGCATTAGCTCATTTACTCGCTTTTTATACGAAAATGAATCTACAAGGTAGAGTAGAAAGAAGTTGGGCCTTATCTTTCTTATTGTCAAATGATTCTTAATGTTATTCAAAGATTTGAATGGAGATTTTTTACTTTAAAAAGATATCAGGCCATTCGGAAATGAAGTAAAAATTATGGTGAACATTTGGGATAAATGATGATTGCGAGGTTAAGCTTATCCTATTCTTCTGGTGCCACTCACTTGTCATCTAAAAAAACAAAATGTTTGACTACTCTTCCCGTGGCTATCATAAATCATACTTCTTTCTGCTTCCTCACACAAACACAAAAGTCTAGATAATCCAACTGACATTGGATTTTAAAAATCCAGGTAATCCATCAAAACATTGGAAAATAATTCATTCATTACATCAAGCTCAAGCTAGCATTAGCAAGCATGTTGAGAAATAAAGGAGCACCAGGTGCAGCATTTGTGCCGCCGCACAACCACCGCTCCCGTGGAAGCGTCAGAAGCACCGCCTATGTTATTCTCCTCCTCCTATCTTACTCATTTGGCAGATACACTTCAACAGCGCCGGCTCCGGCCCCTGCTCCCCAACCAATTATTAATACTCTGCTCTCAGCCCAAAACTCAGCTTCCATGGCCAGTAGTAGCAACAATGAAACTGATTGCATCCAACCAAAACAGGATAATCAGGACGACGATGATCACAACGTTTTCGGGCCGGTTTGTGGAGCTGGACCTGTCCCGGATGTACGGCAATTAATCATCGACCGAGTTTTCAACGGGAAAAGCCCGTGGATGGAATTTCCCCCGGCGCACGTCGCCAACCTTCTCCGGCCGAGGAGAGTGCAGGGCTGGGGCTCGACCGGAGCGGTGTTTGGCAACCTCATCAAGAGAGTCAAGCCAAAGGTCATAATCGAGATCGGCACGTTTCTCGGCGCTTCAGCCTTACACATGGTGGAGCTTACCCGGGGGTCGCCGGAGACGCAGATACTGTGCGTGGACGACTTCCGGGGATGGCCGGGGTTTGAGAGGGAGGCGTGGGCGAGGTCGGATGACATAAAGACGGTGAACGGTGACGTGATGCTCATGTACCAGTTCATGCAGAACGTGGTGCAGGCGAACGCGACGGAGAAGGTGATGTTCCTGCCGTTCTCGACCGGGTCGGGGCTCCAGAAGCTGTGCGAGTGGGGTGTGCTGGCCGACCTCATAGAGGTGGACGCCGGTCACGACTTCCACTCCGCCTGGTCGGATATCAACCGGGCGTACAAGATCCTGAGGAGGCCCGGAGGAGTCCTCTTCGGCCATGACTATAACACCGCCGCCGACAACAGAGGCGTCCGGAGAGCTGTTGACCGCTTCGCAAACCTTCATAATCTCAGGGTACGAGTCGACGGCCAACACTGGGTCCTCCATCACACTCACGACCACCAGTAGAATTGCATATATATTAATTTATATATATGTACGTATAAAAGTCTATTTCTCATACGTGCTGAAAGTGAAAGCTCCTATACATTAAGACATATATTTGTCGCATTCGTTATTCCAATTCCCAGCAAAATCTGGCTGTTTTCTTTCTGACTCTAGTCTAGGAGGGAAACTTCCGCACTAAGGCCATCTCTAATAGTTTGGCACAATCTTTCAACTGTTACAATGATTTTTACAGTTCATACAGTATCTATAATGGTTCAACTTAAAATATTCTTCTAAAAGAATATTTCTTTATATTTTTCAGAAATACTAAATTATTATCTTTTTAATCCTTCATAATATTGTAAAGTTATAACAATTCAATTATTTAGCTCACACCATTATTTTTAATTATAATATAAAGTATGAATGTAAAAATTATTCATATTAAAATTATTAATTTCTCACACCGATGATGTGTAATTTCATTTTTGTAAATAATATTCATATCATAAAGTATCATTGTTTAATATAACAAACATATAAAATTAGAAAGAAACGAATCAAAATTGAAAAATAGAAATCAATAAAATAAATATAATTAAATATAACATGAGTAAAATCAAAAAAAAGCAAAAAATAAAATGGAACATCAAACTGACATGATAAAAAAACGAAAAGGAAAAAGAAGTAGCAGAAAATGAGGACAGAGACAGAAAAAAAAAGGAACAAAAATAGGAAAATGGAGTTTGGCGCAGGAACAGTGAACGTTATATATAGAGTTTTCTGTTCATCCTCTAAAATATTTACTCTATTTTAGAGTACCATTGGAGAGAAAATCTTAACAAAACGTAAAGATTGAGCCTCCATTGGAGAAGCTCTAAGCTCCATAACATCGAAATGAGAGAGTAAATTTAGTTTGGGAGTCTCAGCAAGCCCATGATGCAAGTTAACTTTATTCGGTGTAAGTTGAAAATTGAAAAAATCGATCACAAAATTAATGGGCCAAAACATAGGTCTAAAATCATATTGTACTGATTCATATCACGGTGCAATATGTTATGATCTGCTCAGATTAAGAAGGGCAGAAAGGTCTTTTCCCATGAAACAACGGAGCTCAGATGGAGGAAATCAAAATTCAATTATCTTTCATTTCTTATAATTATTTAGTAGTAGATTAATCAGATTAATTAGCCAGCTAATTTGATTGATATTTTGTAAACTCTCAGCTTCGACTATTCAATTTTTATGTAATCCTTGAATTTATGGTTCCATCGAGCCGTGAATTGTCCAAGCAATACTTGAGTGTGGATCAAGTTCACAACACCAGGATAAATATTAATTTGCACTTTAAAATATATCCACATGGCATTTTTTCTCAGGAGTGGGGCAAAATATCATGAAGTTCCATATTATTGCATCGATTTTTCATGTAATTTAACGTTTTATATCATAAAATATTTATTTTGATCAAAATATTCATCGGCGATAAAGAGGGACCCAACTCTTTGCATCGCTGCGATCAGTGTTGATGTACGGTCCATATAACTCTACTAATGTGATTTTCCGTGTGATTTTTCGTGTTGATCAGTAATGATGTACGGTCGTTGTAATTTTCCGTGTGATTTAACGTTTTATGTGATAATATATTCATTTTGGTCAACATATTCATCGTCAACAAAGAGGGACCTAACTTTTTACATCGCAGTGTTGGTGTACGGTCCATATAACTCTACTAATCAACAAAAAAATATAGTCGGTGTTACTGTTTTTTACTCGTGTAATGTACGTAACACCGCCTAGGACATGGTCGAAAAGGCAGTTTTAAAACAATTTTTGTAACCCAACGGTGTAACGACGTTTTTCCCAGTAATGAAAGTCTCATCATAACCTTTAAAGTATAAATAAAAGTCTCATAAGACATTGACAATAATTATGATATATTATTATTTTATAAAAAATTAAATACCGTCGAAAATTGATTGATAAGGTAAGTCAAATACAATAATAGGACTTTATTTACATCCCTATAATTAATAACAGGACTTTTAAATAATAGGGTTTTTGTTTTGTTTTTTAATACCTAAAATTTTTTTCGATTTTCTATTGTAATAAATAATGTATTTTGCCCATCACCTTTTTCCAATTAGTTGAAGATCATATATCTCTGCCGGCGCCCGGCGCAAAGGCTTAGGCTAACAAATTGGTAATCAATCTGCAGGAGTATACCCAGGTCCAGGTGCGATCGAATTTCCTTTAACTCAGCTTAATTAATTGGTTGATTTCCCAATAGCTAGGTAAATCTTTTGCTACATATTATTGTTGCTGTAATCCGGAATCGATACTATCTGTTACTGATGTTTAATTACTTGATTGGATTCACCAGTCAAAACTATATTTACTGAAAACCCTAGTTTTCAGGTGATGGCAACTCCTGATGTCCAGGTAAACTTGAAAGAGATTAAAATGTCTGTAGCAGAGTACTACTTGTAAGCACTTAATTCATATCCACGCAGAGTCAACAGATATATTGGTTGGGTGAATAATTTGTTGCAATCTCACAAATCGATGGATTTGGAAGAGTTTCGAATTTGCTGCATCGAACTCAATGAATCTCGTCGAGATGATCTGCATAACTGGATTCAATATGCATTAGCAAGAAAGGTGAGGAAGTTCGAATTAAATTTGGGTTATACTTTTGCGGAGGATCCTTTTATATCTCCTATCGACCTGCTTAGCAGCTTTCAGTCCCTCAAGTCTCTGACTTTGAAAAGGATAAGTGTGCTTGGTGAAGAACTTGAATATTTGTTGCATAACTCTCCTTTCCTCGAACATCTTTTAGTCGAGAATACATATGATTTGAAGGAGTTAAAAGTTTGTGGTTCATCGATTGCACTGAAACACCTCGAGATATACTATTGCTATAAGTTCTGTTCTCTCATAGTATGTGATAGCAACTTAGTTTCGCTTAGAACTACTGTCGGGAAGAAGCTTGTTCTGAAGAATGTCCCTATGCTTGTCGACGTATTTGTTACTCAACAGCATCCTGACTATTCGATTGAGGATGCATTTTCTTGCATTTTCTTGACTATTCGATTGACTATTGCATTTTCTTAGAGGTTCTTACTTTAAAGGCGTCATTAGACATCGATGGTGATTGGGTTAGTCTTCTTGATTTATTGTTTCAGTATTGTTAGGCTTTGAAAATTGAAGCCTGACTGTTCTTGTTTATGTAATCTCAGGATGCTGCTAAAGCTGGGATTCCGCAGCTGATTAAACTGAAGAAATTGAATTTAATCGCACGTTTGGATGAAAAGGACAAAAGCCTGATGTCTTATACATCTCTGATAAGGGCATCTCCCAACCTCGAGAAATTTGCACTGAAGGTCTGAGTATATATCTTTACTTTTACTGCTAAATCATTACCTTGTTATTTGTTATGTCTAACAGATACTAAAATTGGTGTGGTTTTCAGTTAGAATGCTGGAATAGACATGAAACTGTATTTCAAGGAAGAGAATGTAGGAAAGGTGTAAGGCTGCCTCTGCAGCATCTCAAAGCTGTCGAGTTTGAGGGATATTATGGTAGTGAACTGGACCAGATTGCTAGTGAACTCGCCACACAGCAGCTGCAAAATTTACTGCCTTCGAGCGTAGAATTGGTCATTCTCTAGTGCTTACATCTGATATGTTTTTGGTTCTTTATGTTTTTGGGTTTGGTTCATAGCGATAGCAAACTATAACTGTTAGAATGAACAATTGTGAACAGTTGGAAATTGGAGAGAATGTCTGGAAATTCCTTTCATTTATAAATTAGGATCAGGATCATTGGGAATAACTTAACTTCACATAGATCATCATCATCTATCTAAATAACTCAAAACGCCTTAACTTACTGCAACAAATAACTTAGAAACAACTACCCTGCTGCCAATGCATCTTCAAGGAGATCCTTCTCTCCGAGGCTTCTTCACCGCTTTGCTTGCACTTGACGTCATACCACGCTTACGTTTCAGGGACTCCCAGGCCCCATCGAAAACACGAGCCCCTGCGATCTGCTTTAGTTTCTGAAACATTACTTCCTTTGTGATCTTCTTTTCCAGACAACAATCAAGATGGACCTCCCGGAGCCTTGTTACGGTGCTTGCAGGCAACACCGATGAAATCTCCTGAACCAATTCGAGGCCGGACACAAGGTTAGACCCCCTTCTAGGTGCAGCTCCCTCATTTGCTCTGACTGCACCGACTGGATTCACGGCAACAGGAGCTCTGGCACTGGCACTCACAGGTCCTTGTGCGTTTAAGTTCATGTTCTTGCAAACATCACGATAAGCGGAAGCCGTGACCGTTCTCAAAAGATCAACCCCTGCGAGCTGCCTTAGGTTCTGACTCATTTCTGCCTTTGGGATATTCCTTTCTTTGAGATCACCATTGAGCTTCCGGAGCCTTGTTATGGCGCTTGCAGGCAACACCGATGCAAGCTCATCAATCACTTTGTCAGTAACCGCAAGGAAAAGGTCCCTTCTAATTTCAGCTCCCTCATTTGCTCTGACTGGATCGACTGGATTCACTGCAACCGGAGCTCTGGCACTGGCACTCGCAGGTCCTCGTGCTGCTTTGACTGGAGGTTTGAAGCTCACAACAACATGCGGCATAACGTGAGAGTTCATGTATGAGCTCCAAACAAAATAGGCACCGGGAGACTCCAAGTTATCCACTCCAGCATAAGAATCCTCAGAAGTCGCAAATCGCTGTGCACAACCACCGGGACGAAGAAGCTCAGGTTTCCCAGGTATAGCACGGCAGAGGATCATATGGTACAGGCCATCCTCATCAGCGACGCAGTGACGGAGGCTGAAAGTGGGTTTCTCGATTGGGGAGAGGCTGATCCCGCGTCCTTTAGAAGCAAAACCGTATCGCATCACGTTGCTGATCTCCTCTTTTGACCCACCAAACCACGCGTATTTCACCTTGTCCAATCCGTGTTGAGTAGAGAGTTCTATAAATGACCGGTGCCTCGCCTGCCAGATGACCCCACGGAAAACACTCTTGTAAACCGCCTCCGCTGCGGATTTCAGACCTACACCAGACATCGCCTTGACGAATGTGGTTTTGACGATTTGAAACTGTCTGCCGCCTTCGTCAAGCCTAACACATCGGAACGAGTCCAATCCCTCCTCGCCGGCGACACCATCTCCGGCTGAATCAAGATCCGCGAGGGCGCTGAGATCTGGATCGGTGCGGGGGCTCGAATCGGATTCGAGAACGACGTCGTTTAGCTCTTCGACCAGATGAATCTCTATGCCGAAGATTCTCACAGCGCCAACATCGTTCTCCATGTATGTATGCGTTGATCGGAAGATAAATTAAGGGATCGGAAGATAAATTAAGGGATTTGAAAAAAGGGGAAATGGGGAGGTTTTGGGAGAGATGATAGGATGGGGAGCGTCTGGGCTCTTGGCCAACGGTTAGAGAATATGTTAATGTGAATGAGATGTAAGCGCAACGCTGATATTTATAGCAATGGATACCGACTCAGTAACCCTTTCCCTCAAGCTTTCGGGTTTTCAAGATTGACGGAGTCTTAGGCGGTTAGATTATGGACCCAGTCCGTGTACAACAAAGCCCAAAACTGATACATGTGAAGCCCACAAAACTATATTAGAAGCCCAATATTTAAATGTTCTAAGAGTAAGAAAGGTACTCATTCTGCACTTGCTTTGCTTGTAAGTTGTAATATTTAAAAACTTTCAAGTACGGTGTTTATCATGGCAGACGACCACGTTTACGTAGTATTTAAAACATTTCTCTAAATATACATGTATGTATGTATACTTTTTTTTTTTTACTTAATTCCATTCCACAACTTAAATTTATTTATTTATTTATTTATTTACCATAATAAAATATATTAAGATGATAAATTATGATATATAAAATATTATTTTCATAAATTTAAAGTTATGTAAATAATGAATTGGTAAGTAATATTACAAAATTTAGAATGCATAATATTTAACCAGTGGTGATAATTATTGAAATGTAATATTATTATTATTTATTTATTAGACTAGTATATATATATATATATATATATATATATATATATATATGTCGAATTGTATATATCTCGTATGGTGTCTTTTGATATTTTTATAATTTAATAATTAATATAATTTGTAAATTAAGTAACATGTAATAATCACATGTGCATCTTTTAGACTATTATAGTATCTTGTATATATTTCAAAAAATATATATCTTATTCATATTTTTATTTCGAATTATATCATTTAAAAGTATATTGAACATTTAGTATAATTCTATTTTCCAGAATACCAAATTTACTTTATACTAATAGATCTTTAATAAAACTTAGATCTAAATAAAAAAATCTTAATAAAATTTAGAAAACATGTATGACCTCATTATTTAGTAACGTTGTATCTTGTCATTGTGAAACCATGTAATTTGTCACATCATTAGCTTGAAAACTGATGTGACAATTTAAACTCAATGCGGCACCCAAAAAAATGATCATTGGTTCTCTTGATCAAAAAATTGATCTCCTTTTGTATAGTCCTCATGTTGTTATGTTGGTGTTGACCATGTACCTGAAACACTTGAACAAATATGTTAAGCACCACCTGTTCATATGCTAATTCATGGTTTGGTGTTGACCATGTACCTGAAACACTTGAACAAATATGTTAAGCACCACTTGTTCATATGCTAATTCTTAAGCTGGGTGTGCCATTCATGTCCAGATTCACAAGTCCCCTAACATTGTCAGGGATCTAGCAGTATTAATAAGTTCTGGTGGCTATAATGTCATAGGCATGCTTTGCCAGGCTGTCAGCAGACTGATTGCATGATTGCATTGCCTAAAAGTATGAGATAGATGAATGTGTGGTGCCAAATGACACGAGGAAGCCAGATGATATAGCTTCCATGGAGCAGTGAAGGGATCATGAACAGCTTTAATTGCCTAAGGCAATCAGATTGTATATGACATACCGTGGAGAGAGAGCCAGCCCTCACCATTGCCATTTGAATAGCTATCAGTTCAGTTTCAAGAGCTGACTTGGAATCAACATATGAGTAAAAAGATTCAAGCATTTTACCATGTTGATTCCTCACAATGATCCCAATACCTGCCTTATTATCATTGTGCCAAGAGCCATCAACATTGAGACTAAGGCCTAGTGTAGGGGGTGACCATTTCAGAACAGTGATAGAAGGCTGGGGAGGTCTGCTATGTGTTGGAAGAAATCCTAGTGAGGTTAGTTCAGCATCAAATGATGAGTTGGAGAAAATTGGTTTTGCACTACAAGCATAAACACCTTATCTCTAATATTCCTCTTAAGACACTCCACATTTGGCCTGATATCATCAAAAATATATGAGCATCCAGACTTCCAAATCAACCAACATGTAGTACTGAAGACTGTTCTAAAAAGACTTGTGTGCAGTTTAATTCTACCTTGAAAAGATAGGTAATAAGAGATTCTGTTCCAAATATTCTCAAACTGCCAGTCCTGAGTACTCACCATGTAATGAAAAACAGACCATAAAGCCAGTGCAAGAGGACAGTTATTGAAAGTATGCTCTATGGTATCTGAGTTATTGCAGATGGTAGATTAAAACTCATTTTCATGAGGAGGTATATGAAATGTATTTAATCAAAATCTATTTTAAAATCAGCAACGTCTTTAATGTTTTTTAAAAAAATTGATTTCTTATACATCTCTAATAAGGGCATCTCCCAACCTTGAGAAATTTGCACTGAAGGTCCGAGTATATATTTATTATGACTAACAGATACTTAATTAAGTTGTGTTTTTCAGTTACAACGCTGGAATAGACATGAAACTGTATTTCCAGGAAGAGAGTGTAAGAAAGGTGTAAGGCTGCCTCTGCAACATCTCAAAGTTGGAAGTTAGAAACTGGAGAGAATGTCTGGAAATTCCTTTCAATTCATAAATTAGAAATCAGGATCATTGGGAATAACTTAACTTTACATAGATCGTCATCATCTATCTAAATAACTCAAAACGACTTAACTTACTGAACAAATAACTTAGAAACAACTGCATCCTTCAAGGAGATCTTGCTCCCCGAAGCTTCTTCACCACTTTGCTTGCACTTGACCTCGCCCATGCTGCTCTCCGAGCACCGTTTGCATCATTGTTTTTCATATCACGCTTACGTTTCAGGGACCAGAGGGCCGTTTTCAAAACATCAGCCCCTGCGATCTGCTTTAGTTTCTGCAACATTACTTGCTTTGTGATCTTCTTTTCCCGATAATCACCACTGACCTTCTGGAGCCTTGTTATGGTGCTTGCAGGCAACGCCCATGCAACCTCCAGAATCAATTGGTGGATGAGCACGCCGAAAGACATGCTTCTAGGTGCCGGATCGACTGGATTCACGGCAACTGGAGCTCTGGAACTGGCGCCCACAGGTCCTTGTGTGTTTTCGTCGCTGCCAAATTCACGAATAACGGAATCCATGGCCGTTCTCAAAACATCAACCCCCACGAGCTGCCTTAGGTTCTGCCTCATTTCTGCCTTTGTGATGTTCCTTTCTTCAAGATCACCATTGAGCTTCCGGAGCGTGGTTATGGTGCTTGCAGGCAACACCGATGCAAGCTCATCAATCAATTTGTCAACACCCTCAACGTAAAAGTCTCTGATTATTGGACTGACTGGATTCACTGCAACCGGAGCTCTGGCAGGTCCTTGTGCTGCTTTGACTGGAGGTTTGAAGCTCACAACATACATCGGCGTAACGTGAGTGTTCATGTACGAGCTCCAAACCAGATAGACATTAGGAGACGCCAAGTTATCCACTCCAGCATAACAATCCTCAGAAGTCGCAAATTGCTGTATAGCACCGGGACGAAGGAGCTCAGGTTTCCCGAGTATAGCACGGCAGAAGATCATATGGTACAGGCCGTCCTCATCGGCGACACAAGCACGGAGACTGACAGTGGGATTATCGTATGGGGAGAGGGTGATCCCGCGTCCTCTAGAAGCAAAACCGTATCGCAATACGTTGCCGATCTCCTCCTTCGACCCACCAAACCACGCGTGTTTCACCTTGTCCGGTCCTGGTTGATTTCTACAGAGTTCTAGAAATGAATGGAGCCTTGCCTGCCAGGTGACCCCACGGTAAAGATTCGTGTAAACCGTCTCCGCTGCGGTTTCCAGACCTACACCAGACATCGCCTTGAGAAAATCGGTCTTGACGTATTTCTCCTGAGAGCTGCCTTCCTCAACCCTAACCAATCGGCCGTTGGTGAACGCGTCCGACGATGTGCCATCTCCGGCATCGGAGCGAGAACCCGAATCAGATTCGGGGACGACGTCGTTTGGCTCTTCAACCAGATGCATCTCTACGCCGAAGATTCTCACACCGCCGTTGTTCTCCATATATGTACGCCTTGATCGGAAGATAAATTAAGGGATTTGAAAAGGGGATTATTGGATCTGAATCAGAAATGAAACCCTTGAAGATGAGAGTGTTTTGGATGGGGATGAAATTTGGGGAGCGTTGGAGAGTGGGGAGATAGAAAAGAAGAAATGCTAAAAAATGGGTTTGTGTGGGTGATGAAGGAAGTTTCTCAACGCTGATATTTATAGCAATGGATGCAGACTGGGTGAAACCCTTTCCCAGCTAGCTTCGGATTGTAAAGTTTGACCAAAATTCTTAGGCGGTTTCTACAAGGCGGTTCGGTCCATGTATAAGGAAATGGAGCCCAAACCTACAAGTGGAATGAAGCCCAAAACTTATATATATGAAGCCCAATGTATAGCTGGTCTAGTCCTTACCGCATCATTGAGTGATGATTATTCTATACCTGCTAGCAATTTTCTAAATCCCTGTGAACTTCAGCTTACTTTTGACATCTTGCAATTAAATTAATCTAATTTCAGCAAATTTCAGCTAACTGCAGCGTGCTTCAGCTAAATTCAGTTAACTTCAATTTTTTTCAATTAATTTTTTGAATAAAGTTGGATTATATCAAATGCCAATGATATATTTTTCTTTTGATTTATCAAATAAATTTACTTTTTTATATGTTTAGTTTAATAATCGAGAATATATAAAATTAATTTATTCTCAAAAGTAAGAATTCGAGCAACTCCCACAATACATATCGGTTGCATTCAATACTAATCACTATCATCTGATGGTTTAATTTCACTAGTATCACCACCTACCGAATTCCAAACTTGTTCAGATTTACCTTCACGCAATTCTGCCATAACTCTTTTTCGATGTTCATTAAACTTAGTGAAATTACAAGTTCCTTGTGTAGGTTTGTGATATACAATAGGATTGTCAATCTCTTGCACTTGAATGAAGTGTGAAACATGCAACAATAATTGACATTTGATGGCAATTTTCAATTGGAGGCATTCTTTTTAGCACTCTCCAAATAATTTTGAATAATTAAAAAAATGTTAAAAGAGACTTGATTATATTGGGTGCCGGATATGTGTGATTTTAGGATGATTCGGCTGAATCTTATTTAAAGGGAAAAGAGATAAGTTTTGAAACTTAAAAAGTGAAAGAGGAAGATTACAAAATTAAAAAAAAAAATAGTGCATTTTAAAAAAGGAAGGAGGGAAAAAAAAGTTAATAAACTTTCAGTTATTTGCTAAAAGTTATAAGATTTAAAATAAAATATTTTTTAGCTTATTTCATCAAATTTCAACTAATTGCAACGTGTTTCAACTAACTGCAGCTTGCTTTATCTAATCAGCTGACGAGCTTTAGCAATCTGCAGCGTGCTTCAGCTGTCTGCGGCGTGCTTCAACTCATTTCAGCTAATTTCAGCGCAGTTCAACTGAAAATAAGCTAAACTTGGCAGGGCCTAAAACTTTCAAGTATGGTACTTATCATTGACGACAGACATCAGAAAAGTTGCGCCTTGATATACAACTTTACTTAATTTTATTCCACACGTAAATTTATATTTACTTTACATAATAAAATAAATTAATATGAAAGTTTATGTTATGTGAAATATTATTTTAACAAATTTAAAATAGTAATTTTCCTTTTATAAATAACGAATTGGTAAGTCAAATTACAAAATTTATAATAATTATGAAAAATTTGGCGATAATTATTAAGATTCATTATTTTTAACATTTATTTTTAGACTAATATATATCTCGCAACGTAATACTCACTTACCTGGGCGAGGTTTATGGGTGATCAATGAGGCCCATGGCCTAGGTTGGTGATTCCATTGCACTACGGAGGCGCCATCATATGGTCTCCCCAAGCGGGAGATCCAGCGTCATTATTTATTGCTTGGGGGCCGGCGTTCGTGCGGCCCTCGCAATACCTGGTTCCAAATTGTTTAACCTGTTAAATTTGTTTCAAACCACGGTTTGCTTGTTTTTTTTTTTGATTAATTGTATTATGAGTTTTTAGAGTTTATCTCAACGAATAAGGAGTGTCACTATATTAGTTCATTATCACCCATCAACGCAAAGGCAGAGAGTAGTGTTAAGGCGATGCCATCACCGGTTCGGGTCAGTGATAGTATCTTGTGCATGATCAGATGAGCTAAGCACATGTTGGTAAAAGAGAAGGTAAAACAAGAAGAAGAGTTCATCTTTCTCAAAGTTTTTCTTACAAATATGGATTCAAATAATAGAAGAGTCGAGAGATTATTCGAAAGAAGTATATCAGCTTAAAATAAGATTCGATCCCCACCTAAAGATGCCGTTGATCATTTCAATCTCGATAAAAAGACTAGGTATTTTCGGATAAACCTACATTGAGCTCTTGGACAAGTCGTTAAACGTTAATCATCAGTATGAGTGATAACAAGATCCAGTAGAACACTAGAGAAAAAAAAGGAAAAAAAGAAACAAGTAAGTCGATGGTTTCATTTTTCCCATATCGGGTTTTGAGTGTCAAATCAGAAGGAACGAGTAATATAAAAGGGGATCCTGGACCAAGGTTAAAGTCATACTTTTCTTGACCTTGTGGCTAAGATCAAGTGTAGTAACTGTTCTTATCAGTTTAACATATGATATGCGGTTCTTTGGCTTGCACGATATTTACTCAATTTTTAAGGGAAAGGTCCGTCAAGATAGCTTGCTATTTTGGATTTCGAGCGCCGCTCATGCTATTTAACCCTTTGTCCTTAAATAAAAAATTAGTTCGTTTAGTTTGGTCATCCAAAATCCTGATACTAATAAATACTTATAGTAGATTGTTCCCGGATTATTCCCAAATAATGGAGAATGTGCCTGCCATGGAGCCACATAAGGACTTTCAACACATTCAGAGTACCGAGCACCTTGAAGAAGCAAAAAGATATCAAGGTAATGTGCTGATCTTTGATGAAGCGTTTTGGGAGAAGAAGAAACACGGCTCTACAACTTGATCTATATAACATAATGGAGTAAATGGTCAACACATAAATGGAGCTATACACCTCCTAACTTCATCCCCTCTGAAACAGTAACTTACAATAATGGCATGTTAAGCGCTTTCATGATATAACAGTCCTCACATATTCTAAAATCATCCAAGAACATATTCTCAAATCTTTAATGAATGATGAAAAATCACCACCATGAGAACTAGATGGCCTGTTTTCATATATAAGATTTCTTAGGACTAGTTTTTCAAATTTTTGTTGTAATAAAGTTCATAGACGGTTGAAACATAGAACATCTCTGGGCCAATGGTCTAAAATGTAATAGTTCTTGCAACTTATAATATTGATTTTATTCCCTAAAAACAAATCACTATGATTATCCATGTGATCAACCATTCTAGTATAAATTGTTGGGAAGTACCTAACAGGCTAACATGGCCCATAGTTCAAAAAAGTTGATATAATTTGGGCTCTTTTTTAAAAAATTGGGTTCGCTCGAACTTAAATGAAATTAACCATCCGAACTTGAACATAACCTAAACTAATCGAGTCATGTTTAAAACTGCCCAAAGTTTGGCTCGGCTCGATTTCATCCATGCACTTGGACCCTCCTTTTAATTTTTTTTATAGTATTTTAGTAAAACAACGTTTAGATTTGAAATTGTTTAACCCAACATTTTAGTATTTCATTCATATCTACATATTTCTCTTTCATTTCTTTTTACGAGGTTGTGCAAATATATCGATGAAAATAGTACGTAGTATGATTTAATCATGAATCCTTTTCTACTTTGATAAATTATGCTCTTCTTTCCATTTCTTTTGTTAATTGCTTTCCATTTTCTAGTGAACCAAACTACCCTTGGGATTATAAAAATTAGGGCAATGCTACTTGCAGTATTTTACTTTTGCAGTCTGTATTATTTTCAGGAAAGACTAATACACCCTCGATCAAGTGGTTAAAGTTTAAACAAGATAAATTAATGAGAACAATCTTGTCAGTTTCAATCAAAATACAGACTATATTAGTAAAAGAAAACTTGGAAATAGGAATTTAGTAAAAATTATTACTCAATTGTGTTCTTAATGCATTGACTCAATTAATGTTAGTGTACTACTACTAACTGTACATGTACTTGGATTATGGGAAAATGCATTTGACTTCCTGGCTCCAAAAAAAATCCCTAGAAACTTCAACTCCCAAAAGAGTTTACTCTGTATATCCAATTTAATAGTATATTATATGAATTATTTATTCAAAAATAATGTTATTATAAACATTTAAGGAACTCAAAACCACAAGCAATTTCAACCCAGCTTTAAATCGCCCAAGCATGATGGTCAAAGTATCTTAATCGGAGTACACCCACTTTTTGTTGTTTTTTCAAAGTACCAAGAATTAATTCATTTATTATGATAAAAAAATTAATTCAGAGAAATGAAATAGAAATACTGTTTATGTGCAAAGACATTAATGGAGATGGTTACGTACACTGCATAGTCACATCCCAAATAATGAGGTATTTATATTTCAACCAAACCAAAAGAAAACAGAGCATCTGAAAATTACCATTTATATTTTTCCCCAAATTACACGATGATCACATAAAAACTTAAATAAAAATAAATAAAAATTACAGAGCAAATTAAAGTTCTTAACACAGAAGGCTCAGCCTTCTCTTCAGGAGAGGATTGGCAGCAGAGGAGCCCTGTTCTTGAGGATGCAGGTATTTGCAGTTGGGGCAAGAAGGCGACGACTTGCTCATCATCACCAGCATGTGACACTTCTTGCACGCCGCCGCCACCATCTCCTGCTCCCCTTCAAAGCTCAGCCACGACGGCGCACGAGAAATTCCGGCGACGGGGACGGAATTCCTGAAAAGTCGATCATCCGAGGACTTGATTGGTGTTGGCTTCGTCGTTGCTGATGAAGATGAAGACGAACCGGAACCGCAGGGCAGGTTGAGCTCCAGGTCGAGGCTCAGGTGCGGCGACGGCGGTGACGGCGGCTGTTCTGGGCTTGATGATCTTGGATCACTCAACATCTTCTTGTTCGTCCTCGTGTTGTAGAAATAAATTTGCCCAGACTGCATAATCAATCAAAACATTCAACAACCGACATAAACTATAAACCCATATTCATGTCGAAATTGAATTAACTCAAGAAATCATTTTGTCTACCGACCTTGATGTCGAGACATCTCTGCCACTCAGCCGGAATCGGAGTTTCCAGGTGAAGCTCGGTGTCGAGCGTTGTCATCCCAAAACCGACGAAGCTTTGATCGCCGTCGTTCAGCCTCCTTCTCTTCAGCAGGTTCTCAAACTCCGGCGTGATTTTCCGGGAAAGGGATGACTGAAGGGAAACCATTATATTTTCTTTTAATTTCTGGATTGAGAATTTGAGAGTGAGAAGAGAAATGGGAGAGACGGGGGTTTATATAGAGAGGTGCGTAGAATCCAAAAGGGCAATAAATTGAATGGAGGAGTAAATGGGGGCCACCCATCCATCTGCTGACGTGCTTTCCAAGTGAAGAAGTTGGGTTTGCAATTACTTCTCTTCTTCAAAGACAATTAATTAAAAGCAGAGGGGTGTTGATTAAATTTAATTTTCGTAACTAACAACCTTCTTTGGTCAAAATTGTCATTTTGTTTTCTTTTCCTCATTTGCGAAATTGCCAAATCCCATATTTGCGCATCTAAACTAAGCTAGACATGTCACATTTTTGCTTCTTCTACTCTAATTTTCGTGGCCAACAATTGAGATCCATACACATTCAATTCCAAAGTAATGAAAATCGTTCAGAATCAAATGATGAATATCTTAAACACTGTACATTAAAAGGACTCGACTGTCAAACGATTTTGGACGTTTTTCAGTTGCATGAAATGAGATTTTTTTTTATTCAAAAAAAAGATGACAGTCACATTCTGACTACGAAATAACCAATAGATTTGTAAATGAAATAATTACTTCAAAAAGAATATTGTTAAGTAGGATCATATTTCTTCAATCTCAACTTTCAAAGATGGTTAATGAAACCTTGGAAATGTAAGAAGGTGAGTGAAAAGGACATTGAATCCTCCTTTTGACTGTGGAAAATATTTTCTTATTATTTTTTTTGCGTGGTATGGTCATTAATTGATGCTTAACCGTATGTATAGTCAACCAACAAAATAAATCTGATGAAGACTTTTTGATAAAATCAGTACGAGGCAAAAGATTGAATATAATTATCTTTAGTCAGTTCGATCTTATCTTTGAGATAGAATATTTTGTGAATGTGATAACGTGAGTTGTTAATTGTTCGATGTTAACTGGTTGCATTGGATAAGATGATTTGACTAGCTAATCATAATAGTTGAATAATAGTTGATTTGATTAATAGTTGTTTAATTAATTTATATAATAAAATGACATATGACGATTTGAGTATATCTATCGATTAATAATTTTATAATGATAATTTTAATTCATATGATTTACAAAATTTGTCATATTTTGAAAGTAATATAAAAAGAATTAATGTAGATTTTGAAATAGTGACAAGAATTGTAATTTTTGCTAAATTTCAATTAAAATAAACTATTGTTATTATTAAAAAAATACTTAATTAGATAAATATGTAATCATTAAATTATTAGTAAAGTGAAAATACACATGTTTATATTTATCATTAAAATAGTTACTACTTAATTAGATATAAAATGCATGTTTACGTAAATGAAATAATATAGTTAGACTATAGGAATTAACTAACACGACTAAAAGATGGGTAAATATGTAATATTGTATTACAAATGCAATTATTTCTTTTAAAAATGTACATATTCTAGTTTTAAAATAAGTTTTTTGGATCCAATCAACTCTTTCAATAAGTTAATCATCAAACACTCCTAATCAGCTTTTTAGGTTGAATTCCAGGGAGTTAATTCTAGGGCGGAATGGTAAAGTGTAGCTTTTCATAATGCTCTTGACCATTGTCGCCTTTTTGACATGGGTAGCTCATGCCCTGTTATTACTTGGCACGGATTGATTCAGGATCCTCTTACTCAACGGGGACGCCTAGATGTATCCACATGTAATCAGACTTTTTGATGGACTTATTTCATTGGTCGGCTATGCATATTGTCCCTATGGTCTATTCGGATCACATGGCCATTCATGTTCGCTTGAGGAGTAGAGACCGGAATGCCCATCATCTAAGGCGGAAGAGAGGCTTTTGCTTTAAGACTCATTGGGTGAAATCGGGTGATTGTGAGAGGATGGTTCGTGAAAGCTAGGACTTTAATGACGCTCTTTTCTTGGATAAACTGTAGAATTGCTCGTTAGGGCTGTTGAATTGGAGTAAGGTTGCTTTTCCGAAAAGATTGGAAGAGTTGAAGAAAGAGTTACATCGGTTGAAATTCAGTGTTATCATGAGTTACGTACAAGAATAGATTCCGAGCCTTCGAGCAGAATATGAGATGCTATTGGAGGCGGAGAGCATACGGTGGAAACAACGTGCAAAGCAACATTGGTTTAAGGAGGGAGACCGGAACACGAGATTTTTTCATCGTTTTGCTACTAATCGGTGTAATGTAAGCATCCCCACCCTTGTAGAATAAATATACCATTTAAACATTTTATTAAATGATAATCAACCATAGACCAGACTAAATTAAGTTGAATATTATATATTAGAAATTCAGACAGGGATAATAGGTTCATCAATAAAATAAATCGGAGGTATAACAAATAAGGCACAAAACTCATACAAATTAACATAAGGGTGATCCTATTTACACCACTATGATTGCTTCTTGCACCACCCTATTCCACTTTTACTTAAATCAATGTACATTAATAGTTAATTAGACTATTATAATAGTCAACTTGAACCTTTTCTTCTATTTCTTAACATTTTCATTTATAAATCAAGTACATTTAATTAAAAATAAAATCCTAAAAATGTAATTAATAAGATATAAAACTATACACCCTTCACACAAATTCAGTAGGTTCCGTTTAAAACCAATAAGTAATTTGGGAAGTAAGTCATCAAACTTACGTATTAAACATTACCCATATCAGCTGTCATTATATTTCATTATAAGTTAGTTTGATCGAGTTCAGATTCAGAAACTCAAGAAAAAACAAACCAACCGAATTAGAAGAATTGCTCATACGTTCTCAAAAAATAAAGAAGGAAAAAGATGACCATTTATGAAATGTGCAATTGTATTGGCGGTGACGTTAAAGTTGGAACCAATTGTGAGGGGGAGGAGTTGAATGCCTCTACCTGTGGAGATGTCCTTTAATGGAAATCATAACTCCCAACTTTCAGAATCGCTCGCCTTCATCATAAGGAAATTAACCAAAACTGGTACGGTGAAAAGGAACATTAAATTTGTCATATGAATACCGTCTTACTATTTCAACATCATTATGTCTTCTATTTTTCAAGTGTTTGAATAGAATGTTTTCTTTTCTTTTTTTGAAAATAATTGTTGATGTCATATTTCACTATTGGATGTATAGTCTCCAATGGTTCATGAATGTTGCTTTGATGTGTTTCCACTTAGCTCTTGCATATGTGGTAGTTCCCCTTCATAATTGATAAGCGAAATTCCTGTTTGTAGATTTTTTTCACTTGTACGGTCTGTATTTTAATAGTAACTGACAAGATTGTCTTTGTTAGTTGATTAATTTCAAATTGCAATCACTGATAAGAGAGTGCATTTGTATTTCTCGAAAATAGTACATACTGCAAAAGTAATATAGAGCATGCAAATAACATGGTCCTATATATTTAATACACAATGATACGCAATAGAAACAATCTCAATAAACAAACTCTTTATTAATCCTGTCGCAAAAGACGATTCGCTCGCCCTAAGCGCCCCAACCGCCCAAAGGTAAGTCACGCCAGCCCAGAGCCAGGACCTATGGAGCGTCTTTTGTCTCAGTGCGCACAAGGTACCTTGCAAGCAAGAAATCCCCACACTGTCGCTGCTGAGATTCGAACCTTGAATCTATCACAAATAACCCAATGTTCCAACCGATGGGTTACACCCGTGGGTGTAAACTCTTTATTAATCTTGCATATATGGGAGGAGGCAATCACACACAACCACGACGTCACAAATCTGACGTGTGTACCAACTGGATAAACAACAGTTGTTTTCGGTCTTCTAAACTTACGACCCTAGACTTCTTATTAAGTTTGGTTTAATATCTAACATATTACATTAACTAATTGAACACCAAAAACGTTCACTAACCTTTTTAAAGGATAAATCTCATACATTTTTTGAGGGAAGAATTCGAATAACGTCTAATGAGACTGAAAAAAGACTATTACAAATTTGGAGAGCATATGCAATAGTATTAATTAGCCCGTGTTCGATCAGTCAATCTCGAATTAGTTCACTCTCTAGACAAACCATGCAATTAAACTAAAAACTTTCAATCGCAGCCATCAAATCATACAAACATGATTGTTTTGAAAGTTTCGAGTGACATAATCAAATTTGCTATTTTGAAACTTTTCTTTCGCAGACAAGGAGTGACAGATTATGGGACTGCAGCAGGAAATAAATAGAGGTTTAATTATAGTAAGGAGGCAGGGCTGGTTGGATTGTTGGTTAATTAAAATGAAGAAATGCATGGGGATCGTCGTCATCATTTCATTTCGCAGGATCTAGTGTTATTAAATCTTTTGCAACTGCCGATCATCAGCAGAATTAAAAACCACCTCATTTGATGAGCTATGAATTTATTGTCCCCCTCTTCCCTTCATTTATTGTCATGCACTATTTTTTCCAAAGGAACCAAATCTGTTCGACTCAACTTCCTTGAATTCAATTCGATTCATGACACCACAAACTTCATTACTTCAATCTATCAGAATTTTCATCATTTACTACTTCCCTGAACAGTGTTTCCCTCTCAACTTGATCGATTCCCAGTATTTTTACTGAAGTGCTATACGCAATTTGATATTTTACTCATCAATTGACACTACCGCCCTTGTAAGTTGCTTAATTTTTTAAAAATCAAATAAGTTGAGATCATTTTCGTACTTTTACACCGTATTTTGAACTACAAAAGTAAAATACTGAATTGCCTATAGCAACACCCTATTTTTACATGCCTTCTATACGCAATCCGTATTTTGTTTATTTGCAGTCCGTATTTTTATTAAACAATCACATATACAATGATAATGATATATAACTGATTTGCAAGTGTATGCAATAGAAGTAGTATATATGATGCATATGTCTGATATACATAATTATTGACCATATTATATATATCGAAAACGTATATTTATTTTGGACCGCAAAATAAGCAAAATACGGACTGCGTATAGTATTATTTTTTTACTTGCAGTGTAAAATGCATAAGCTAGAAAGAAAGAAGACGACAGTCCTACAAAGTTTACATAATAAGTTTCATAAATTAACTTCGTCATTTACATTTCAGTGTGTTATTATTTCAGTATGTTAAGAACAAGAAATTCACGGCGTTGCCGAATTAGCGATTAGGCGACGATTAGTCATCCTGACAGTAGGATTTCAACATCATATTCAACCACCGCAATAGAGCATTACATCAGAAAATAATACAAAATGACGTCGTTAAAGTCACATGCTTTATTAAAAGACTAATTTAAGGCTTTTTTAATTAGTATAATCAAATTCAAATCTATATATTCGGCCATTTCAAAGAAAATTAGTCATATAACCTGTCATGCAATAAGAAATGCTTGAAAACTTTATAATAAAACTTTGTTTTGATCTGTTAGAAGATCACAAATGTGGGAATTTTGTTTTTCACAACAATAATTATTTCCCAAAACTCGTTCATGTCTTTTCTTCCCCGTATGTAAAAACAAATATAATGTAGACTGACATCTATTTACTCTTTTAATTTGTTATTATAGTATAAATTATCATCTAATAAAATTTATATATGATTATATATCATATATTATAGTTTATTTAGCATTATCATATAACTATCATATTTAATTTAATATGATTATATATTAATATATAATATATTGTTTTATCACCATAAAATACCGTAAAGATGCTGAGGTAAGCGTCATAACTAATCGTTCAAACGCATAGGGAACGTCTCGCCGCGAATAGCGTTGTGAATGAAGAACTCCTTAATGCTTTTTAACAAGATCAACACGCCTGACTCAACACGAAGTTCGTTAGTATATCTACAAATAATACAACTATGATAACAAATAATTTTATCTCAACTGGTATAAGTGATTGTTCTCTCCATCTTATTTATTTTACGAACTTGCTGAAATAAAATAAACATTTTTAGATCAACTAGGAGGACGACTCACCTAAATTTAATTAAATGAAAAGTAGAGCCTTAAATGTTATCTAATTAAAATTTTGTTATAGAGTGTCACTTAATTGTTACGTGCAAAGAAGATATGCATTAACAACAACTAATATCATTCATGCATTATTTACCTATTGGTCAATACGATGCACCTATATGAAAACATTAATTGATCGCGTACGTAGTCATTTTCCCTCATAATAATACACCAACTTGTTTGAAAAATCTGATAATTAATCTGATGGACTCACAAATTAGCTTAAATTAATTTTGATTACAACTTCTTGTCTTGGTACTTTTACTAGTGATCTTTTATAATAAGCAATCTTTTATAGTTTACGTTGATCTTAATTTTTTTTTTTAAACGAAGTAAATGCTTTATTAGAAAGTAGGCATCTATTCTTTATACTAGGTTGGAAATATAAAGTCATGTTGTGGATTTTTCTTGTTACAATGTAAATATATTTATTTTTAATTATTATAATTCTGCTCAAATAAGACGAGAAAAAATGTATTTAATTTTTTTTTTAAAAAAATTTTAGGATGTGTTTGGTTGAAGAGTATTTTGAGAGTTTTGGATTTTGTTTTGGCATATATTTTGAGAGTTTCAGATTTTGTAAGTCTGAATTTTTCAAAAAACTTTGTTTGGTTGGCATGAGATTTTTTAAGTCTGAAACAAAATCATTGTTTGATTCGTCAGGATTTCGCAAATCTAAAATAAAAACCAGGCTTGGTTTGATTGAAATTATGAAGTGTAAAATAAAAAAATGTGTTTGGACTAAAATCTGGATTTGGAAGAACAAAACCATACTTGGGAGGGGTAAAATCTGGACTTTTTAAAACTATACGAACCAAACATAAATTTTCAAAATCAGACAATGAAAGTTCAATTTTTCAAAAACTGAGTTGGTTCTACCCACTTGAAATTTCACGGATTTCCTCTTCGGGTGTTGTAGTTCAAGTTAGGTACTTTTCTTTTACAGTAATGTTGTTATTTTCCTCTACTTTTTTCACCCACTTTTATATCAAATTCATTCTGCGTCATTGATATTACAATCTGTAATTCAATTTCAATTTTTTCTCTGATGCACCTTCCCCTAAGACGGATCGGAGGGAGTAGTGTGTGTGTACGGGAGGCAGGTGAGAGAGAAAGAAACTACAGCCACCTGCCTTCATTAAATCATCTTGAATTCACTTGAATGCAGAATTCATGGATGAGCATTGAAGAACCACCTCGCTTTCAACAAATGAAGCAATTCAAATATAATTTTTCATTTATTTTTGAAAAATGTAGATCACTCCCTCTCTTCTTCTTCTTCATCATCATCAGTACTCACGCCACCGGCTTCAGTTTAATGCCATCGACCCACCTCCCTTCCATTTCATTTATGCACCCCCCCTCCATATTACATCTTCCCTCTGTACCGTACGTACCAGCACTTATGTTTCTTTCACTGCATGCAAAATTCCCAGTTTTTTTTTCCTTTATTTCTATTCATATTTCTAGCTAGGTGGACAGAAACTCTACACATTAAATTTGCATGCTAATAAGTCTGTGTGTAATTTGTATTATTTGTGCTAGCTGCATGATGTCATGAACTGATATATGAAACCTGTAATTAATAATCCTTCTGATCGTTTCAGGTCGAAATTAATAATAAGTGATGCATATATATCATGAATGAATCTAGTGGCTGAACCATGAATTTATGTTAGGATATGTTTAGATGACTAAAAAAATATCAGGTAAACGAAATTTGACCACGTAGGCTCTTTTGGAGGACGAAAAAATTCAAATTTGACCGAAAAACTCCAAATTTGACCGAAAAACAGTTATATAATCTAAGTTTCAAATTTGTGAGTAGGCCCACGCCTACGGAGTGGTTCCGCCACTAAATGAACCTCTTGCATATTCATACAGTACTCATACTCAATAGCGGATCTAGATTATAATATTAGGGGAGACGGTAGTATAAAGTGGGAAGGTACGGTACAGTGGTAATTAGGTCGGAAAATACTGTTAATGGGTTTGTTCGACGGATCTGAAGGGAGACGTATAGATCCGACACCGCTCATACTAATTAAGAGGTCTCATCTAATCAACCGATCAGAGCTGGATAGGCCTGGCAATTTTTACCCATTACCCGCGGGTAAATGTGTAATTTATTTTTTTACCCATGTGGGTACGGGTAAAATATGGGTATGAGTAAATGGGTAATTTATAATACGGGTCAAAACGGGCTGAGTAAAATACGGGTTTACCCATTTACCCGCTTTTGATATAACATTTACCCGTTTTACCCTCGAATTTTACCTAACCCGTATTTTACCTTACCCGTATTTTACCTGACCCGTTTTACCCGTTTTTAAAATGGATAAAAAACGGGTCATACCCATATTTTCATATTATCCATTTTATTCAAAACATATTTTACCCGTATACCCGTTTGACAGCTCTAGAACTGGATCATAATATTAATCTGGAGTGATAAGATATATGTTGAACGGTTGATGTAGCTAGGGCACATTCAAAGTGAATTATGAAAAATGGCACACAAAGGGTAGCTATTTATTCAACCAATTCTACGCTCTGACTAACAGTTCGACCACATATGGGAAAGTAGAAATAAATTCACATCCAGAGTTCAATCAAGCTAGCTACTACTACTAGGGGTGTAATTACAAGAAATGACTATTGGATGCAGTACTTTCACTGGACCACTGCTCTTGTATCTGTTTAATTTTTGCTCCTGCATGGCCGATCTATGAACCCATTTCATAACAAATCCCTCTTCTTCCTTTATAAAATTTTCCCCATTACCATTGATGACATCCAAAAAAAACAAGGCAATTTAGATTTCGGGATATACTTGGGATTTTATATAATGGTCTAATTCGTATTTATCATAAAACTTGCTGTAATTTTGATCATTAATTTAAAATATTATATGAGTAATAGTTGGTGATATGAGTTTCAGCCCATACTTTGGGTTCCGGTCTAAGGAGTAGTCTAGTCCAAATATGGTGTCTGCTAGAATGAGGTTATATGGTTACAGAGGACGTGAATATGACAAGTCCCCGAATGAGGACAAACATTCAGGACCTCGGTGTTTGGGTTGGGTATAATATATGACCTTGGACCTATGGAAAAATGTATGTTCTATCAGATCTAAACACTCTCAACATATTTATATTCTCTCTCCTATTTAAAGACCTCCCCTTTTCATCATCACGCAAGAGTAATTACCCTCGAGGAAATTCTGGGACGTTGTTTTGCAGGCCTTGTAGGTGAGAATGCGCGGACTTGAGCAATGCCTTCTCCGTACCGGTGACACACATCCGAGTTTCGGACATGCACTTTAAACTATTAGCATCAATTTCCTTCAAATAAATTACAGTTTCATAAATGTCTCTATTTTGAAGGAATGAAGATTGATGTGGAGAAATCAGTTTTGCAATCAAGATTTTTAGTCTTTCCATGAGTATTTTTCAAAAAAAAATATTATTTGATACATTTGATAGACAGATAGGTCTGTAATCACTAAAAGTAATTAAGATCTTTTTTTAAGAATTAGAGTAATCTATGTACTGTGAATATTTCACCTAGACGGCAAATCATTTGATTCCTCTAATAAATATGAGTAGATTATATCCCAAGTCTTAATCAAAGAATTGTGCAGTATAACCTCCTGGACTGCTGGATTTATTAAGACCCTTCACTACCTGCTATAATTCGTCTAAAGTAACAGGTTTAATGTGCTTTTCATTATCCTCAGATGTCGCTAATTTTGGGATCTTAGAGAGGAAATGAGAAGAGAAAAACTATTATTAGATGTGGCTCGTCAGTTAATAGATTCCAATAATATTATATAGTTTCATTTTGTTATCCAACCACATCTCATCAATGCTTTTGACCTTAGTGGTAGGGAGTATATATCTTGTTTCCTTTACTGATTGGTGGAAATTTTTTATGTTCTCATCACCATCTTTAAACCGCTTTAATCTTGTCTTATGTTTCAAGAAAGGTTTTTGTTCTTCTACAGATTTCACTAAAAGAGCACTGGCTTTATTAAGCTTAGTTAGTTGACCAATGGAACTGAAAGTTCAAAAGCAAATTCATGGAGTCTTCGGTGTTCTTTTGCTCTTGTTACATTGTCATTTATATCACCAAAAATCTCCTTATTCCACATTTTCAATTCTTTCTTGAGGTTTCAGTTTTTAAAATAACTTAAGCATGCCCCTACCTTCTTGAGATGAACTTGACTAAGATTTAATAAAATTCATGAAATTATCCCTCTTAAATCAGGTATTAATGAACCTGAAAGGTGTGGGAATAGAGGGGATAAATAAATGGCAGTGATCAGAGGAAAGTATATCTAAAACTTGTAAGTCATTGCAAACAGCATAATGATATGTTCAATCTTTCGATAGTAAGCTTTTTCTGGCGAGATGATGCATACTATTTTACCATTGTATTCGGGTATAGATTGAATAGATGGGTTAGATCAATGAAAGAGATTTGTAGAGAGGAGGAGGTTTGATGTTCAGTGCTTTGAGCAAAACTATGATTTCAGGTGGTTCCCTATGCGGTCTTTTAAATACTCTTTTTATAAATAGTACATTCTTAATTACCATCACTTTGTGAAGATTTACAAGTTTAATCAACCCTACTGCGTTAAACTCGACGAGCAACACAAATGAATGATATTTTACATGCATAGCTTAAAATTCAACACAGACATAAATTAAAACAATTCATTGATGGAAATTGGAAAGGCAAGCAGAGAAAACAAGCACATACAAAGACATCAATACATAATATGCATATAATTAGGCAAATATTTCAGAAATATGATGATGAACTGCTTCATATATGATGCAGATAAAGACACCATCAACGACTGATCATGGTAAAACGCGGCACCCAGAAATGCATGTTTTCACATAGTTCTTGCAATATTCTTCGCATTTAAGAAGTCCTAAATTACAAGCCCCCAAACAATATCCTTGCCCTTGAACACAGGTGGACTGGCAAGTAGGAACTTGTGCCTGGGTTTTGTGAGAGAGAAGAATGAATAGTAATATCAGTGCCAGCGAAACTATGTATCCAGCGGCGCCACTCTTGATCTTCATCATACTTGATTTGATTTTGTTTCTGTTCTTTTGTGCGGTGCCGGTCTGATTGAAGGCAGCCTTTTATAGAGGGAGATTGAGTTAATTCACTTAAATAATTAACGAGTTGATATCTTGCATTTGCACCCAATTAAAGTTGACCTGAAATTAATGAAAGTAACTATTTTTTAAAAAAAAATAGTGGATATTTTGAAAAATCGTGTTCGGTTGGAGTGGATTTTGAGAGTCTGAATTTTGATTTGAGATTTGGTGAGTCTGAGATTTTGTTTGATATTTTGTAAGTCTGAATTTGCTAGAACCTTGTTTGGTTGGCTTGAGATTTTGTAAGTCTGAAACAAAAACAACCTTGTTTGGTTGGAGTGAATTTTGTAAGTTTATAACTAAAATCTTGTTTGGTTGAATGACTTTTGCAAAACCTGAATTTTGTAAGGCAAAACTTGGACTGTCCAAAAAAAATGAACCAAACAAAAATTTACAAAACTGAACTTGGATAGTCCAAATTTTGCAAAATTTTGCCCAACCAAACACACCCTTAGGTTGGAGATTTGCAAAGATATGGCATATCATTTTTTTAAAAAAATTAGTATGAATTAGTTTTCATCTTGATAACTAATATTCAACAAGTATTTGGTTGAAGATTTGCAAGAATATACATCATTTGAATCATATTTTAAGTATGAACTATTTAACTGATAAGTTAAACAAGCATTTGGTTGAAGATTTGCAAAGATATTGTACACATCAATTAACAAATTATATTGAGTTATTTTTTCAGCGTGACAACTGTTGGGTATAAACAATGGGGACAATAGGGTGATTGGGATAATAGCTGGATAACGATAGAGTCACGTAACACTCTCGCTTTCCTTTGAGAATATTTCGACCCTATCAGCCTGGGTTACACGAAATTCCTCGCAGGATAAAACTATTGCTGCATTCTTGATTCAGGCTGGAATCAAGAACATACCTTTGAGTATTAGTGTTTCTGGATTGTATATCAGAAAATCTGTATTTCTCGTTGTCGTTTATATATTTCAGTGTAACCTGCATCAGGCATCACGTATCGTTCTTTGATACATCCACCATTCATAGATGATTGAATAGTTCAGTGTAAACATGCATCATACATTGCCCCATTCCAGCAGTGTGTCACATGTATTTATAGGTATAAACAATATACCGTACCACACCGGTTCAGACAACCGTGTGGTAACTCCATACGTATCGGGTAACCACATGCAACTGTGCATTCATACCAATCGGTAACTCCAGGGCAATACATACGTACCAAATCAGGTAACCGCATAAAACCAACTGCGTGTACGTACCAATCCATAACAAAACAGTCTGGTAACTACATACACACAACTGTACCCAATATTACTGTATTAATTGATACACGTATATTATTCTCAGAATTAATTCTGAATCGATGCAACACTTCAATTTAATATAAACCACATAGATAAATATATAAATATTTATCTTAGAACCGTAGCCTCGTAGATTGTTTTTACAAGTGTGCACTCCGCACCACCAACCTTGTTATAACATCTCGAGTTCACTATCTCGAATCCAATTATAATTAAATTAAACCGGTATTTAAACAAAATACCAACAACTGGCAAGTTAAATAAGTATTTCGTTGAAGATTTGCAAAAGTATAGTACATCATTTAAATGATCGATTTGTTTTTTTTAGGTTACAAATGATCGATTTCTTTTTCATCACGGCAAGTATTTAAGTTAAGAAGCATTTGGTTGAAGTTTTGCAAAGACACTATATATCATTTGACAGTTTTGATTTCTCTTTGCGAGACATGGTTACCCATATTTTAGACGATTTTGATGATTTCATTTTCAAAAAAAAGTGATGCATATTATCATTTGAAGATATTTGATAACGTCCATAATGGTTGAAAGAAATGGTAAAACCTAAGATGTAAAGTAGTTATTGTTGAATTTAGAAATTTACTGTATAAATTTAGTACCGCGGGAAACACTTTACTTAGTTAAAGTAATACTAGCCCCACCTCTTCAACATGTCATTTGCATGATTTAAAAATATGTAATTAATTATATTATGATGAAACATTCAATGAAAATATAATCAATTGCTTGAAAGAACATTATATGTCATCAACGGCTGAATCATTCCCAGGTCAAATTTGAAATTCATGCTATATTACTGTTTTCCGGTCAAATTTGAGGCTTTCCAATTTTCGGGCGAGTCTACGCTGCCGAACTGGGTTCACCTGCGATTCTGTCAACAAAATTTTATTCACTTAACTTTATCCTAATATATTTTTCTAGTTCCGCCACTGCATGTCATAACTTGTCAAGCAACAATGTATGTCACGCATTTCGCTTTTAATCTCTATACATAAGCATCCATATCGTCATCTCGATGTGAAAATAATGTATGTCACACATTTCGCTTTTAATCTCTATACATAAGCATCCATATCGTCATCTCGATGTGTGTGTTTATATATATCAACATAAATAGTGTATGCATCGTTTATTATAAACTAATCAAAAACAACATTCCATTACAACTTTGTTGAATCAAAAGAAAATAAAGAAAACAAGCAATAGAAAAATATGTGTGGTACAAGATTAAAACTGACCTTTGAAGATTCAGTTTAAAGTTTCACATTTGGTGAGTATATTAATCTTTTTTTTTCATATTAAAAATGAAAAACAGTGAAAATATAAAGCTGGTCATGGTTTATTTTAACTTTGATACCACAGGACACCAACAATCTTATGCTTGGAAGACAAAAATGGATAGGAAATTTGAAGAAGAAATCAGACAAGGAATTAGTACGTAATATAAGGTCTGCACAGAAATTAAATGAACATGTTTAATGTTGCTCTGCCTTTGCAGTAAAGGCCAGTTCCTAAATCTTAGGTATACATCGATCTCAAGGTAGTTAATGTGACCATTATTTAGTCCATCACGATGTGCTTAAACGTGACCATGATTTATTAAGGCAGGTGCTTTGATTTAATGCTTTTCTGCACTTCAAATTATCACGATTCGCCGGTGCTGAACGCTCCACCCGCCTGACATCACAGATCTTGGTGGAGAAGTAAGTTGCGGTAAACCAGAGTCAGGACTCAAATCCTCACATTATCGCTGCTAATTAAGATTCGAATATTGGACCTATCACAATGAACTCAATGTCCCAACTGCTGGGATACATCGGTGAGTGTATATACACTTCAAACTAGGTCCTGTATATTGTGGATTATTTTATTGATACATACAACAAATAAAACTAAATTGATATAAATTTTATTGATACATGCAAAAAGAAATTTAACAATATATATTTTTTTCATAATAACGCATATCATGACGCATGTTTCTAAACTAACCTCTTTTCCAAGGTCAAACTAAGACCTTATTTGCTGAATCTTATAAGTAGATTAATTCAGTTCAGTTCGGCTTAGTCCCGGCTCAATTCAATTCAGTTCGATTCAATAAAAATATAATTTGATTAAATTCAGTTAAATTTAAATATATTGATTCTATTTTTAATACATTAATTTTCGCTTAACTTCAGTTCAGTTCAGGTCAGATCAGTAAAAAATAAACTCAAACGGCCCGAAATGAACTTTTGTTCAGAAACTGGAATTTTTAAAATCAATTTTACATAGGGTGTTTTCTTGTATTTCAAGGCAAGTAAGCATTCCCATATTCAGATTTCTGTTAGTATATGTATTTCAGGCTTGTTCAAATGACAAAAACTTTTGATGGGAAAAAAAAACAAAAACTATGAATATTCAAGTTCAAAATCACTATTCAGTTGTTTAAATTTCGAATGACCTCAAAGTTTCAGAAAATAACGTTACTGCAGCATTGATTTATAAGATCCTGGAAGTTGGATGGGTTGCCTACCTGATCATGTCGATTCATTTTTAATTTATAATAATATTAGAATTTTATATAATCTGCTCTCAATAAATTCAAGAAGCTGTAGCTGCATTCTTAAATTGGCTGACGAAGCGCCGCAGATGTGGGTTTGCATTACTCTGGCTTGTGAAAGAGTTGCATAGTTTTACCAACTCCATACCTAGAACAATAAATCCCTCCTAGAGATGAAATCTGGGTTTGGTTGATGAACGATATGATTAGTTTGGCGGAATCAGAAAGAAATTCATGAAATCGATGAATAAGACTGTCTCGAAGCAGTGACCAGGCCCGGCTCAACCCATGAACCAAATGAACCCACCGCTTCAGATCCCCTAAAATTGGGTTAAAAAAAGCCTCATTTTTACAAAAACAAAAAAAGGGTCAAAATGGGCCCCATTTTTATAAAAAAAATTAAAATTTAAAAATTTTAAAAAGCTATTCATTAAAAATGGGCCAAAATAAGGCTCACTTTTTTTAAAAAAATTCATAATTTTAATTAATCTTAATTCATTTTTCTCTTATATATTAAAAAAATTTCGGACCCTTTATAAGGGCTTTCTTTAAAAAATTTCGCTTCAATCTCCCAAAATCCTTCCTTGTGTCCTGAGTGACATTGTAGATGTTGTTCTCCATTATAACTCCACCATATTACACTCCGAGTTACATTAAATTACTATTTCATTTTTAAAATTTGAGGGTTGCTGCCTCCTCTAACAATCCCTGATTCCGTCTCTGGTAAAACCGTTGGTTCTGATTCCTCCTACAAATAGTTATATTTGACGCCCTTTTCACAGTACTAAAACCAAACATAAAAGTAAAACACGACAATTGTATTGTTTGATGCTATTAGGATTTGGAAAACAAGTTCGATAAACTAAACTATCTGGTCGACTTGGAATAGCTGAATTCTATGGCCACAGAAGAAAGTTCAGATAATAAAGTATTTGCACGATTCAACCATCTAATCTAATCATTCGTTGAGACCACGAGAAGAACAGTTTGAATGCAAATAACCTATTTAATGCCACGAGACACATTAATTATCAGGATATATCAATGAAATAAAATAAATAAATAAATAATAATGAACTTTTGTACCGTGGTTTATATTGAATCGGAAGGTCTCAATTTTTACAGTGTATCAGTCACATCTATTGGTGTAAATTAGGTCGATTTCGGTCCGTTGAATCGGTTTCGGATCAAATGGTTCGATTGAGTCGGTAAAATTTTCTTTTGTCAGTTAATATTGGTTCGGGTCGGGTTACTATCGTCTCAAGTTTAATCGGATCAATTCGGTTTCGGTTATATGTTGATCGGTTCTATTCGGGTTCGGGTACAAAATGAGTTGGAAGATATTAATTTTAAATTTTTGGTAGTTTATTAAATATGCATATAGACTACCTAAGTTGAATTTAACTAATTAAATGATCAATATTACTTAACTTTCTACAAGTACTAGCTAAATCAATCTCTTACATGACTTTTTTTTTGAAAGGAAAAATTGGATATCATACTCAAGGTGCTGGAAAACGTCCAGCAACGTTTGACAAGAGGAACTGTGGAGTGTAACTCCACTCTACGTAATCCGAACTATTATTTTTCCCTATACTAGCTACCAGATGGGCATCCGTATTTTCAGTTCTTGGTATCCAGCATGGCAAATTAAGACCTTGTTGCTCAAATTCTGCTCGAATCTCCTCAGTGATTGAGTGGCATAACTCAGGGGCATCCAGGTCTCCATGTATGATCTGCATTAGACTCAATGAGTCTCCCATAATAGCAACATTGGTCCATTGGAGATATGTCGCCATTCTCAGTGCTTCTCTCAAAGCTTCTGCTTCCGCAAACATGGGGTCCCGTACATCCATTATCTTTCTGCTCACAGCCCGAACAAAAGACCCATCCACATCCACTGCCACTACCCCCAATCCTGCAGAGTCCCTTGCTATACCAGCATCAAACAGAATCCTTCTTCCCACCTCTGGTGGTCTTAATAAGTTACCTGTAGAAAGGACTTCTGAAACTCTCTCAGGCCAAGCATTTGCATCAGCAAAGGATATCAAGGTTGAACGAATTGATGCAGCCAGTAAACTCGAATCGATGTTCTTGTCTTGAAATAACTTCGTATTTCTCTGGAACCACACCCCATCGCAGACCATTGCCATTAGCTCTCTCGTCTTATCATCATTGTCGATCAACAACTGTCTGAACCATCCATCACCTCTTGCCCTTTCACTCCCCAGTATTTTATGCTGCAGACCTAGAGCTCGCCATACTCCTTTTGCATATTCGCATTCAAAGAACAAGTGCCTTGTCGTCCCATCCTCGGTATCACAGAGTTGACACTTCAACGGGACTTGTACCTTCCTATACCTGAGGTTCTCCGATGTTGGTAAAGAGTCCATGCATAATCTCCACACACAGTGTTTTGCTCTTGATGGTATGCGCATTTTCCATAGTCTCGGCCAGAAATCATCAGCCACTATCGCCGGACCACCGTTGTTGTGATAATAAGCCGATCCCTGGTTCTCTTTCAGTGTATGGTACATGGATTTCACAGTGAACTTACCATTATGGCCATTATTCCAAACCCAGACATCTCTCCCTTCTTGCCCCCTTAGCTGGATTGAGAGTATATCGTTCGCGTCCTCCGTAGTAAAACTATTTCGAACAAGCGGGATATTCCAACCTCCCGTGACCTGGTCGATCAGGTCGGAGACATGCTGTAGGTGTCCTGGCACATGATCCGGATCTCTGATTCTGAAGTTGCTGGTTGACGGTAGCCATGGGTCCTGCGTGATGCTGGTATTCCTCCCACTTCTGATGTGCTTCCGGCTCCCTAGCTTCAACGCCTCAATGCCCTTTGAAATTCCTCGCCAAGCAGCGGACGGCCGAGACCCATGGACGGCCTCCATGATTGTACCGTTGGAGAAATATCTGTCCTTGAAGACTCGTGATATCAACGTCGTTGGATTAGTTAACATCCTCCATGCTTGTTTACTGAGCAGCGCCATGTTAGTTGCCCTCAAGTCCCTGAATCCGAGTCCTCCCCTACTCTTTGCTCGAGTGAGCTTAGGCCATGAAATCCATTGTATCTTTCCCCTCGAATTCTGCTCTCCTCCCTACCAGAACTTGCAGATCATCACTCTTATCTCCTCAAGTAATGTTGCAGGTAACTCAAAACAACTCATTGCATAGCTCGGAATGGCTTGCAATACTGATTTAATCAAGATCTCCTTTCCTGCTTTGGACAGATGCCTTTCACTCCAGCCATCCAACCTGGACCGGATTCGTTCTTTTATGTACTGAAAGATGTGCTTCTTCTTTTGGCCTATCTCTGATGGTAGACCCAGGTACTTGCCATGTGATTCCACTTCTGGTATTTTCAGCACGTCGCATATCCTCCTTCTATCTGCTTCCCCTGTGTTGGGACTGAATAGAACTCCTGACTTGTCTGTATTGATCCTCTGCCCCGAGACTTCTTCGAACAGGGATATGGCCCATTGCAGGTACCTTGCTTCCTCTTCCGTGGCCTCTCCAAACAGTAACGTGTCATCCGCAAAGAAGAGATGACTAATCTTCGGTCCAAATCTCGTTGCTCCCATGCCATGTATCTTACCAACAACTTGTAAGTCACTCAACAACATAGAGAACACTTCGGAGCAAATAATGAAGAGATATGGAGAAAGAGGGTCTCCCTGCCTGATTCCTCTCTGCGGCTGGAGGTGACCTAGTTCATTCCCATTCAGTATAAACGAGAAAGATACTGTAGTTAAACAGCGTTGGATGAGCTGTATAAATGATGGAGGGAACCCCATTTTCCGAAGTACTGCCAATACGAAGCTCCATTCCACCCTGTCAAAAGCTTTACTCATGTCCAACTTGATACTCATATGTCCCCTGTTTCCCGTCGACCTCCCCTTCATAGCATGGTGGAACTCATGAGCCACTAAAACATTATCAGTGATAAGCCTACCCGGAATAAAAGCAGACTGGGATTCTGAGATGATCTTTGGTATGATCGGTCTGAGCCTGCCTGACATGACCTTGGATGCAATCCTGTACACCACGTTACAGAGGCTAATAGGTCGAAACTGCGTGATCAACTCTGGTTTTTCTGTCTTCGGAAGAAGCACAATGTGTGTATAATTCATTTTTGGCTCGAAAATACCTTCATTCAGGAATCCAAGAACAGCTCTTGTGACATCTTTGCGGACCACCTTCCAAAATTTCTGGAAAAACACTGGGCTCATACCATCTGGACCTGGAGACTTGTACGGATGCATACTCTTCACTGCTCTCTCTACCTCTACTGCTGTGTATCTCCTTGTGATGCTGTTTGCCATGTCATGAGTGACCTTCGGCTGCAATCTACTAAGTACTGTCTCCATCACCTCAGCAGACGGGTTGGACGAGGAGAAAAGGCCTCCGAAGTAATCCAGTACTATCCTTTCTATGCTTTCCTCATCCTCTTTCAGCTCCTGATTTAAATCCCGCAAGCCCTGAATCTGGTTCGCTTGTCTCCTCTTCGAAGCCCATTTATGAAAGAACTGAGTATTCTTATCACCCTCCTTATGCCAGTGCTGTTTAGCTCGCTGTTTCCACTGTATAGCATCCGCTTCTTGAAGAAAATCGTACTCCTGTTTCAGCTGCTTTATCCTCTCCTGCGCAGTGTCATCAATATCCCCACTCTGCACTTGATGCAGCTCCTTCCTGATCTCCTTCATTCGGGTAGGTATAACGGGGAACGCTGCCTTGCTCCACCGCATCAAACCTATCGCGCAGTTTTCCAGTTTCTCACTGAGAGGGGCCTCCTGCATGTCCCAACTTTCTTTGATCATCTTCTCACATTCAACCGATTTGATCCACTTGGCCTCAAATCTGAATCCTCTCCTCTTCCTGTGTCTTCCCGCCGCCGGATCACGGACTCTGAGCTGTGCAAAAATACACAAATGGTCCGAGTGCACCATAGGGATGGTGGTAACACTCGACCAAGGGAAAAGGTCATGAAGCTCTTGATTCCATGTAGCTCTGTCCAGTCTACTCCTCTTCGTATCAGGTCTCTTCGCGCAACGATTCCAAGTAAATTTGGGCCCAATGTATCCCATGTCAAATAAACCGCAATGATCCAAAGCATCCCTGAAGTTCAGCTCTAAACCCAGCACCAATCGCTTCATCCTGCGCCAGCACCTCATTGAAATCTCCCAAACATATCCATGGCATGTCTGAACCGTTGTGTAGGCTCTCCTTGAAGGTTTCCCACCATTGCCTTCTTCGTGATACATTAGGCTCCCCATAGATTCCAGTAACTCTTATTTCTTGTCCATTCAAATTAACATGGACATCAATGTAACGATAACAAAAAGTTTTCAAATTAACTAATATATCTTTGCGCCATAACAGTGCTAGACCACCAGATTGGCCTTGCGACGCCACACAAACACCAAAGAAACCTAACATATTTTTTATTTTTTCTATATCTCTATCTAAACACTTTGTTTCACACAAAAAGATAATAGAAGGTGATTTCAAGCGTACCATGGTACGCAATTCCTGAACTGCCTGAGCTCCCGGGCCCGAGCCTGATAACCTTCGGCAGTTCCAACTCAGGATATTCATTGGCCCTGGCAGGGCGGATTCACCGCCTCTGCCTCTTCACTGCCCGAACCTGCTAAGGTAGGGGTTGGTTTTATGTTGTCTAGCTGTGTATCCTCACTATTCTTCTTTACCCGTTTAGATTCAGCCTTCTCCTCACTTGCATCCTCTTCACCTGGGAAAAGCTTGCGTTTTGGACCCTTCTGTTCAGCCTCCTTGCTAGCTGCGTTTTCCGTATTGGTATCATTCCTTGCGGTTGCAATTCTGCGTTGAATACGCCCAGCTAGATTTGAGAGCTCATCCTCTGGAAGCATCTGATGGGATGCTGCCGCAATCTGTCGCGCTATGTTCTTTACAGCTGGTCTTTTCTCCAAAACTGAAGGATCCTTTATTAGCTTCTTCTTTCTACTTATATCCTTGTTCACTTTCGGTTTCTTGTACTTCATAACCGATGCAGCATACTCCTTGGTCGGTGTGTCGAAATCGACTCGCACATCTTGGAACATAGGGCTCAACGGTAGCCGCGTTTGTATAGTGCCCCTCTCTGGAGACACGACTGATGTTTCTTCTTGTTCCACGGTTGCGCGGAGACCATGCATCTCAGCAAAAGGGTGGTCACCCGAGTCCCTTATTTCATTAATACGATCGCGCATGATTTTTATCGACGAAAATATTCTTGGCTCAAAAGCCACTGCATGTCTTCCATCAACAAAGTGTTCACCTGGGTTCAAATTCGACCTCATGTGTTCCGGCAATTCAAGTTCCCTCTCCTCCAAGTCTATGCTAAACAATTTATTTTCCAAAGCTCGTAAGATTTTAACAACCTCTGGTTCGATGTCTCGGTCCCTTATGCCTTTGTCAAGCTGTCTTTTGAATTCTTCCAATAAGAAACGCTGTCTCGGAGTGACGCGGGATAAATCTGCAAGTCTTAGGAGCGAGTTTTGGTTCTTGTTTGCAAAGATCACATCATAAAACTGGCGCATTCTCTCTAGCTCCTCAGTTCCTTTATCTATGACATGATCATGTTGAATAGAGCTTTTATTCTGCCTTGTGAGTTTATGAGCATTCGGCTACAGTAACGATTCCTTGTCAATGATGATCGGTTTTGCGACTGAAGGCATCGACAAGCCAGACATGATGTTAAAGCCAGGCGGAATACTTGTAAACTTAGGTAGCTCAACGTGCTTTGTTGTTGCAGCATGCATATCATTCTCCATCAAGTTTTGTTGCCCCTCTTCAAAAGGAATTAGAGTTTGATCACGAACAACCTCCCCCAGGTCTCGCTCCATCTCGTGGGTATCGTTTGGTGGCTGTGGACTGGTCGAGTTCCTCCTCCAGCCTTGGTAACCTCTACGTTGTTGCGCTCCTCCACGATTGTAATTCTGGGCTCCCTCGCCTCTCTTTGGCGGCCTATAGTGCGGTGAACGGTTAGGCCATGTTCCTAGGTCATCTGAGAGGATCATGTTGTGTCGTTCTTCTTGGGGAGCTTTAAGGCGGACAAGGCAGTCATCTTTCCCGTGTCCGATTAAGCCACAGAAGTGACAAAATTCTAGGAGCTTCTCATATCTCAACTTCACATGAATAAAGCTTCCATTAATTTTAACCAATTGGTATCTCTTTAGTGGCCTTGTGATATCAATTCTGCACTTAATTCGCATGTACTCTCCCTCAACGCTGCCATACGAATCTCTTTCCACCTCCAAAAATTGGCCTAAAAGATTGCCAATATAGGTAGCACCACCCACGGTCATCATCGTAGTGGGCGGGTCCAAGACGTGAATCCAAAACGGAGTAGTGTTAAACTCAATTTGAGATCCAATCATGCCCGGATAGGGCTCTTTCAACACAAATAAGAACTTGCCAAAGATCCATGGTTCTTTTTCAAAAACCCTAACCTTCGCTTCAGAGTTTGGGAAACGCATCGAGAAAACATTGTCGTGGATTGATTTACACTGTAATACTCCTCTAAGGTTCCACGCCCTCTCAAACACTGAGGTGACCTCCTCTGCCGGTATCCTTCGTCGTGCAAGGATCCTCCCGATCAGTTGTGGTCCGTTGTCATCGGGCTCTGGCTGAAACTCCTCCATCGGCGCCGATCGTAATTCAGCTTCCGACAGCTTCAAGTTCCCCCATCGTGCTGCAATATCATCCATGATTAGTCTGTAGGTGCACTGAGATTAAACCCTTTCGATCGCGAGATCGGCGGCTGAAAAGCTCAGGTTTTGCGGTTGCTTCTCTCAAACCCTAGGAGAGGCGTTCTGGAGAGAGAAGGTCGTATAATCTCTTACATGAATTTTTATAGACATCAATTAAAATGAGTTCATCTAATCAAAGATCAATCTTTATTTGACTTACTATTAAGGATTTTGATTTTGTTTCGGTTGATTTTGGATCGGTTCAAATCGAATTCAGTGCGAGCAAATTCGGTTATCAGTCAGATTCGAATAAAGATTCTCGAACGAGATCAGTTTTTGAATTAATTCGGTTCGGGTCGGTTTCAATCTTAGATACTTGTTTCTCAGGTTGAATTTGGTTCAAATCGGTTCAATTCAGTTCGGATCAGAAGACCTATATAGTTCCGCAGTCGAGTAATTTGATGGTTGGTGATCATTCTTTAATGGGATATGGATGCTTGAGGGCATTGTTCAAACTTGTGAGATCAATGCAGCAAATCAACATTGCTGCTAACAATTCTATGATATTATTGAAATTCTTTATATATATTTTTAAAATATATGCATAAAGTATGTTATGTGATTTCTCATGGGATTCAATTATAGCTTATGTATTTTTATTCTAGAAACTAGGCTAATCGGACCGCGCGTTGCGCGGTTCTAAAATATTTTTAAATAAAAATCTTTTAAGTTTAATTAATATATACATATTTGAAAATTTTCCGATTTTGGAATGATTAAATTTTTCAATTGCTCGATTTGTTTTGTGTACTTTTGAAATGTGAAAATTTTAGATATTTAGTTTAACCTAATCGATTTATTGTAATGGCTTAAAATGGTTGTTTTATTAGTTTTAATCACTTTGTATAAGAAACTGGTTTAGCTCTAGCTAAGTTTGTTTATATAGGTGATATACAAAACATGTTTTGAATAAAATTGTACGTTTAAAAGATAGTCTTCTCTATATTAAAGATAATAGTGTAATATATTACATATGTAAAGCCAAAAAAATGTGTGAAGCGAATTAATTAATTGAAGTCGAGAAATTTAAATATATTTTTCAGATAATATCAAAGTATAAGATATATTATGTATGTCTACATATTAAAGTTTTGCAATTGAGTAAATAGAGGAAATGTAAAAATACAAGATATTAAAATATTTTGCCAATAATAATTTGGAATACCTAGTTAACTAAGTTAATTATATACAATGTGAGGTAAGGAAATATTGGTCGGAAAAGATCATATAATTGGTTTACTATACAATATTATGTACAGCCTTATATCAACTAAATTATATTTTACCATGTTTGACCAATTCCTTTATAAAGTTTGGATTTTAAAATGCACTAATTCAATTCTTCATCAACATGTGTAGGTCTTTGTAATTAACTTTTAAAATCACTCCCTTCTTTATATATATTTTTAAAATATATGCATAAAGTATGTTATGTGATTTCTCATGGGGTTCAATTATAGCTTATGTATTTTTATTCTAGAAAAAACATGCTAGCATGAAAGAACGAAAGGTGATGAAAACGGTAGACGGTCGTCTGCACGAGACCGTTTTAATCATTGAAATGAATTATGCCATCATTTTTGCGATCAGGTGGAGTGACATTTTGCGACCTTTGTAAAGGTAAAAATAAAATTAAAAGCATCATTACTTTGTGATCTTCAAATCACCTATTGTATTAGGTATAGTTTTTTTACTATTAAACAAACTCTTAAGCTATATATAGTGTATCATTTTGATTGAAATGTTTGAGTAGTCCCTTCACTTACCGAGTTTAAACACTAAAACAATTATTCACATTTAAAAATTATATTGAAAGAAGGGGAGAGAGAGCTTTCATTGTATTTTTCGTCTGCAGCCAGGCATAAGCCTCTGCTGAAATGTGTTGTGCTACTTTGATGATCTTGTGCTGAAAGATTTGTGTGTGTGTTGTGTTTGTGAGTGCTTCCTTATTGTTTATATTGGTTAATTAAGATGAAAAGTAATGATTTTATGGTAGTTTATTGATGAGGACTGAAAAGATTTTTTTTCAAGAATCTCTCTTAATCTTTAATACAAATAATATTGTATTAAAGATGAGTACATCAGGTGAGTGCGTGCATCAGAGCACGAAAGGCATGTAAGATACTTAAGCAGGTTTAGGTTATTAATCTATGATAGATTTTTCGACCAATGGCTACTATCATTATTAATTTTTCGACTGTATTACGTGGTGGTGCATGTAGCAAACCAACTCAGGCGCGTGGCGATTCGTACTTCTGAGGCTGCACGTGGATGAGTGCGTGCATCTTAATTGCCCAACTTCAATTTTTCAAATATAAGTTTTCATTTCTCTTAGGGTTTTCATATATGCCCCTTCTCCCGCAACGCTGTTCAATCGCACCAACAACTGATCGGATACCTCCGAAAGCTACATGAGGTTCGTATGAACCACCTTTACTGCACGTGGTGAGTTCATGCATCTTATTGCACGAAAGGCAGGTCATATACTTTAGCAGGTTTAGGTTAGTATAATCCATGATAGATTTTTCGACCAATGTTTACTATCACTATTAATTTTCCAGCAGTATTACGTGGTGGTGGATGTAGCAAACCAACTCAGGCGTGTGACACAAGGTAATGAGGGTAATAATAGGGTTGTTAAGAATCTGGAGGAGATTCTGCAGGTTCTGATGAAGGAGTTTGGGGATTTGAATGGAATGCGGAAGAGGAGAATATCCGATGTAAAGGTTGTTTTATCTGAGACTGGGAATTATGGAGATGGAAGTAATTCTAGGAAGACATTGGTGCGTTGTTCATCCAATGAAATGTTTGATAGTAGTCTGGACGATGCTTATTTGTTATGCAGCTTGAGGTGTGAACCACTTGAGGTTTTTATCTGTGACCATAATCGATCTCAGTTTGTGTGTGTGAGTGCTCCCTTATTGTTTCTTTTGGTTAATTGAGGTGAAAGGTGATGTTTTAAAGGTAGTTTATTGATGAGGAGTGAAAAGATTTTTTTTTCCAGGAATCTTTCTTAATCTTTAATACAAATAATAATGTATTAAAGATAGTTCATCACATGAGTGCGTGCATCTTAGAGCACGAAAGGCATGCAAGATACTTTAGTAGGTTTAGGTTATTAATCTACGATAGATTTTTCGACTAATGTCTACTATCATTATTAATTTTTTGGCTGTATTACGTGGTGGTGCATGTAGCAAACCAACTCAGGCGTGTGACGATTCATGCTTATGAGGCTGCACGTGGGTGAGTGCGTGCATCTTAATTGCCCAACTTCACTTTTTAATATAAATTTTTCTCTTAGAGTTTTCATATCTGCCCCTTCTGCCGCAACGCTGTTCAATCGCACTAACAACTGATCGGATATCTCTTCAAGCCACCTGAGGTTCGCTTGAACCACCTTTATTTTTCTTTTGGTTTTTATTTGTTATGCAGCTTGAGGTATGCACCACCTGAGATTTTTATGTGTGACCGTAATCGATCTTGGTTTATGTGTGTGCTGTGTGTGTGAGTGCTCCCTTATTCAAACCCACAGAACAAACTCAATCAAGCAAAAGTTTAATCATTCAAATAAAGAGTACTAATCAATGATTAAGAAGAAGCTAAAATTTTGGTCAAAAGAGGTTAACACATGATACATTAGAAGCTGTATATAATTCAATATTGATAAATTAACAATATTATTGAATGTGAGTTCCCAATTTTGTTCATGTTGTTGGGAAGGTTTGCGAAAGTATAATAATTGATCACCAATTATTTATGCAATTGCCACATGGAGCTGAGATGTTGTTCTTTGAAATTGGATTCCTAAGCTAGAAAAATGCGAAATCATGCCAAATTATATATACTTTTAATACACTTCAACGTAATAATCTAGTACAATAATCTTATAACTATCATAATTTGGGATATGATTTATTCGAGGTGGTGGAAAGTGGTACCAAAGATAATTTGAGATATGGTACCAAAGGAACATGCAGATATTTGACAACTGCCATACCACCGCCGATGCCATGATGGCTTAAGTAATTGCTAACTTGAGGAGTTATAACGAGGTGCAAAATGAGAGAAGGAGTCGGTTGGATTCACTGATGCTACAGTCGCTATAGCGACATCCTGATGATGGAGCTTGGTTGTACTTTGATGCGGACATTCTCCCCAAGGACGCTACATTGGGGGTTGTGGCAATGGATCAAGCGCGCAGATTTATTTGGGCAGCATCAAGGCGAACTCCAAATGTGTCGAATCCGATTCACGCGGAGTGCCTTGTGATGGAGGAGGTAATTCTCATGATTCCTGAACTTCCACAGCCGATTAGACTGGTAGGAGATGCTCTCCAAGTCGTTCAAATGGTACAATGCAAGGTGGAGTGCACGGTGAACTGCCTGAAAACGGTAACAAGACTCAGAAATATGTTAGAGGGGGGTTAGAATTTGAAGGTCCCTTTTGGGTACCTCATAACCATAATATTTTAGCTCACTCTCTAGCAGAGTTTACTAAGACTAGTACGTTACTGTTTAATGCTTGAAATTCTCCCCTGAATTTCCTGTCATTCATTTTCTGGACGATTTTCAGAATTCTAATGTTGAATGGATTTATTTTGTTAAAAAAATAAATCTTTCATTGATGGAAACTCTTTAAAAGTTGCATTATATGGTTGTCTTACTATCCCTTTGAAAGTTTTAACAAAATCTAATAAGTAAATAAACTCTCATAACATTCAAATCAAATATGTTAAGCAAACTTCAACCAAATCCCTAACTCGAGCCTAACACCCCAAAAAATATATTAAACCAGCAATATTTTACACAACCTCAAAAAAGAAAAATAAAAATAGGAAGACATAATCATTATAACGGCAGCTGATAGAACAAAATACTGAATATGCAAGAAACAGGTGCTCAAAAAGGAGCAGGAGCGCCCAGATTTCTGGGCAGGGAAGAGATGATTTCGCCCAGTTCAGCTCCAAACCTTTCCACTATGGGGTTTGCTCTAGCGCCCGGCGAGGCAAAGTTTATTGCGGTGTCGGCTTCATGGACTGGCCAGATATGGGCTCGGACTCATTGTTCCCAGAACTCCACTGGCGAGTTCACCTACCTCAATGACGATCGCGGCTCCATCGCCGGTCATGTGGGCTGGCAATGGGCTGTTGGAAGAAGATGATAGAAGGGATGATATGTAGAGAAGAGTCGAATATAATAATTAATAAAGGGAAAGAATGAGAACGACATAAACTATTCACGCGAGGAACGAAATCACTGTTCCTAAGCCATTCACCCATTTAATAGTAGTGATTTTAAAATTATAATATCAGAAATCGAGCCACCTGAAAAAATAGACAGCACGGAGAAAGAGCAACTCGTATTTAATTTAGGGTAATTTGTATGTTTAACTCAAATATAAGGTTATGTTATTATTATATTTTTAATGGAAAATTCCCACAGTAATGAGAGTGAAATTCCTATTTAGGGCGTAAAACTTTTAATATTTCTACTAAGGGCATTCAATTGCTTTTAAGATAAATTTACCTCTTTTATTCTTTTTCATAATTTAGCTTTACTTAATTTTATACCAGGATCACAACACATGCTAATTAAACTAGTTTTAATGCCCGCCGTGCAAGTGCACGGCATTATCTCTATTTAAATAAATATTTTTATGTGCATTAAATTTATAACTTTGAAAAAAATTATTATCTATAATAATAACACACACCATTGAAAAACAAGGCACACAATAATTTACAAACCAACGAATTCATTTACAAAAGTTTAAAATCATAGCAGCACATAATGCATTCGTTTCAGTTGACAAAATTCTTCATATCTAAAGGAAAATGAAATACTTAACTCTTCATATCTAACAAAAAATGAAATACTTCAACTATAACAGCTTTCTTTTTCTTTTTCTGCAGTTGTGCCTATCCACCGGATTCACTCATGGATTTTCATGTCTTTGTCCTGATTTAGAAGAGCATTGAAAGACCTCAAATTAGTATTGTTGACAAACTGTCCTAACAAAAGAAACGTGCAGTCAACTGATATAGCGAATGATAAAGATTCAAATGTAATTATCAATCCAAGTTGAATAATCCCCACCACTCCCCGGACAACTTGTAAATTCATAATATTTTCGATTCAGTAAATGTTTTCTGCAAAGAATGCAAGATTTGTTAGTAACAGAAGATATAATTACTGACATACACATACAGAGACGAGATTAATATTTCTGAGATGAAAATATGGAATATAATCATATTCCATCACCTTATCCAGTTCTACAACATAGGAATTGATACATCTGTCAGCAGTGCCTTCAAAAAACCTACCACAATCAGCAAGAAACTGCACATGAAGAATTTCAAAACATGTGAAACAAAACTCTTCCCATACAATATATGAAAGGTTAGATGGCACAATTAGTGCAAGCTGCATAACATAAAAATCATATGTACTCGATCGTATCCAATGTTCCATGATACAAACTTCAAATCTAGTATATCAGAGCATTCTGGGCAGCAATCGAACTTTGGTAGCGCCAGCTGTCAAAGATTATATATGGGGGAATCAGAGAAATTGAGAATTGAATCGTGGGATGAGATCGGAAGTAATTAACTGTTTGGAGGAGATCGTGTAAATGGAAGATTTTGAGCAGTTCATGGGGAGTTGAAGAAGAATTCGTGGGAGTGAAACTGAAAAATTACGGTAAAATAAATGTTAATCAAAATAATGTACAAAATAAAAAGATTGCTGAAAGAAAGAGGTAAACTACGAATACCTCATAGATATAATCACTAACCGCAGGTAAAAGATAAAAATTAGATAATAAATAAATTCTAACCGCAGATAAATTACATGGTAAATATAACAAGTAAAAGAGATAAAAATCAGATTACTATTTATTAGGGGGTTAATCACAGTGGTAACTATAACAGATAAAAGAGATAAAAAATTAAATTAAATAAATTCTAACCGCATATAAATTACACGATAACTATAACAGGTAAAAGAGATAAAAGTTAGATTACTGTTTATTAGGGGGTTAATTACCGCGGTAACTATAACAGGTAAAAAAGATAAAACTTAGATTACTGTTTATTAGGAGTTAATCACCGCCCTTAAAATAATCGAACGGACTCTCCGTAAATTGTTGGTCAATGTTTTGGGATTACTGATTAAGGGGAATTAATAGTTATGTAAGATCAACACAATGGTAAACAATTCGGCCCAAGCTGAAGAAGCCGGCCCATAAAAAGGCCACATTCTAGAATAACCGAAACGTCGTGGAGGGTAAAGAAGAGAGATAGAGAGCACGGCTGCTTGTTCACTTATCCACCTCTCTCTCCAGAGTCCCAAAAGGCAAAAGCCCTAGCCCTCCTGCGCCTCCTCTCCGCCGGAAAATGTCGCACTTCGGCAGATCAGGCCCGCCGGACATCAGAGACACCTATTCTCTCCTCGTCCTCAACATTACTTTCCGTACGTTAACACTCTCTCTGAGAAATACCCGCGCTCTGGTTGTCTCGTGTTCGTAGATGACGCTGTTTATTTGCAGGTACCACCGCTGATGATTTGTTCCCGCTCTTTGACAAGTACGGCAAAGTTGTCGACGTCTTCATCCCTCGCGACAGGAGGTATTTCTTCCCTTGTTAATCTGTATTTTGTTTTTGTGTAAGTGAAATTATAGCTTTCAATTGCCAAAACCTGCTGAAGAGTAACTATAAATCAAGAATGATGAATATATGCTTAGCAGTTGGTCGGTTTGTGCTTATGTTGTGTTTTGGAAATTACCAGGACTGGCGATTCAAGAGGATTTGCATTTGTGAGGTACAAGTATCAGGATGAGGCTGCCAAGGCTGTGGAGAAGCTTGATGGTGAGTAACCTTTGTGCACTGGAATAATTGCTGCCTTTTGCAGTCAAGTTGCTACTAATTTTTTATTTGTGGAGTAATAACTGCTAATATAACTGCTGATTATCTTGACTTCGTAGGAAGAACTGTTGATGGAAGGCAGATAATGGTTCAATTTGCCAAGTATGGTCCAAATGCAGAACGGATGTGAGTGTTCCGTTACTACGTCTAGGGTTCTTTTATCTATATCTGTATTAACTCTTGGACATTTTGGTTCAAAAGATTGTTAGGTTTATTCTTTGATCGAAGCTCTATTATTTCTGTGCTTTTTATTTAATAGATTTCTTGTTTTTCTATTGAGTAAAGTTCTTCATCAATGGATGGCAGCCATAGAGGAAAGGTCCAGGAACCAGTGTACAAATCTAAAGGGAGGTCCAGAAGCCGCAGTCCCCGACCTAGGTAGTTCTGTGTTTAATTTAATTTTAATTTGAGTAATTGATGGATGATTATTCCTTGATACAATGTGCTTCTTCTTGGTTGGCATTCCAGGCTCTGAACTGTACTTTGATTCTATTCTCTTTGTTGTCCTGGATACTCATTTCTTCTGTTGCCTTCTCGGAGGCCTTTTACTGAATTTTACGTGCTTGTCCGTCTGGTATCTAATATCCTTTCTTAAGCTGATCAAAAGCCCTTTTCCCCACAGTGTTCTTGGAATGAGAGTGAAAATGTAGATTTCTGATGTATAATTTATAACATTACAATATTATGTATGAAGTGAAGTGTGTTTGCTCCAACTACTTGTAGGTCTAGGGATGTGTACAGAGACCGTGATTCTAGGAGGAGAAGCCGTAGCAGAAGCAGGGGAAGAGATCGTGATGGGCGCCGTGGGAGTGATAGAGATCGTCGTCCCCGCAGCAGAAGCCTAAGTGAGAGCCCTGATTACAGAGGTCGTGGAAGAGGCAGATATGATGACGCAAGGCGCAGTCGTAGCAGATCTTATGGCAGGTATAATTTTATTTTTATTGGTTATTGTTTCTGTACAGAGTTTTCTGGGAGTTGCTAACTGGTCTCGCTAACATTCAATTGAATTGGCAGCCGATCTCCTGTTCGCCATAGTCTTAGCCCAAGAAGAAGTCTTAGCCCAAGAAGAAGTCCATCTCCACGCAGAACTCCACCCTCTCGTGGTGCCAGTCCACGTGATGCAAGTCCAGATGTTCCCAAAACTAGAGCTCGCTCCCTGACACCCAAAAGCTTGTCACCTCTAGTCAAACAAGCTGGTTCTCGTAGCCCATCTCCACGCTCGGAGGCTGATGTAAGTTTCAGATAAGATTACTACAATAGATGATATTGTTGGCTGACGTATCTGTCTGTATTGGTTTATGATTATGTTGCCTCTGTGTTTCAGGATTAAGCAGGCGGTGGCAATCATTCACCAGGGATTTCAACATAGTTTGGGGTGTGCCTACCAGTACCTTGAGGAGAGCAATCTGGTCGTTCGTGTTATGAATGTTAGATGTTGATTGAACTAAATATCGGGACGTAATTTTGAGGTTTAGCTCTTTTCATTGTTGTACTTAAAACTGTCTCTATGTTTAAGCTGGTGTACTTTGTCCAATAACTTTTGCGTTGAATTAAATGTCTGCTGTTATTTCAGTGTGCTTTATAGTTGTGTTATGAAGAAGGTATATTAGGTGCTTGGTATTAAGCTTAAAGTGGGTTATAAATTGGAACATATTGTCTAAAATATATCATGCATCTGAATTTATTTAGGTGTTTAGGCTGTTACGCTAACAATTTAAGGAGGCATTGGGATATTAGGTTGTAATTGAAACAAGATCACTTCAATATCTTCTGAATGTTAGGGTTTGCATGTTAGCTGCATTTGAGAAAATTATTCAACTACTTACTCATGGACCATCTATGGCCTTCTCTATAGTTGAGTTCGTGACTGTAGCTGGTCGGCACGATGATGCAGTACTGTTGATTGTTTATGAGTGTGAGCAAGATGGTGCAGCAGCTGTTGATGCTGTTTTTACTTGCTGTTGGTTATTTGATCAATGTGGCTGATTGGCAATGCTGATGTCTCTGCTGTTGATGCTGTCTCTACCTTTTTGCTGGTGGTGTTTGTGTCTTAACAAATCCTTGATCGTGTCATGATTGGTAAGGGTATTATTACCAATGTAAATTTGAGTCATGGATTACTTTGCTCACCACAGTTACGTGTTTTTTCTAAACTTTAGAAAGAATGATTGATCTGATCAAAATAGAAGATGAGTTGCCGATGCATTCATTCCTGGACAAGGCTTGGTGTTAGTTTGTACCTGGCTTTTAAGTCCTGGTATCAAACTGGCTTAGTTTAGGTTTGTGAGATAGTTAAGGTGATGGGAATCAAGTAGGTCTCATGGAGTATGAACTGAATTCTAATGGAATGAAGTTCCCCCCTATATTATGTGTCCCGTCACAGTTGAATTATACTTCTCGAGTCATTTGTATCCTATTTTTGGTTTCTTTGATCGTTTTTAACTGACGTGTGTGCTTTTTTACATGTTGACTTCGGTTGTTCTTGCTTATTTTGTTTGACTGTTTTCATCTGGAGTACACTTTTTCTCACTAGTCACTACTGTATTGAATTACTGAATGCGAATATAGAAGAAATGATGGTTAGAATAAAAATGGAAAATTTGAAAAAGCCGAAAACAAAGCCGCTTAACCTGCTGTTTGAGTAATTCATTGCCTAAACTGTCCAATTTCAATTACCCTTCTTATTTTTTAGGAATATTATTTTACTCTCTTACCACACATTTAACAATTGTTTCCCCAAAATTAAAATAACATATAAATTTGCTAATTGTTTGTTTGCTGAGATCAAATTTATATTGCCTATTTGATACCAAAATGATTTTCCAAGAAACTTGTGAACGTTGACCTTTCAAGAAATAAATTCTTTTATCTATTGAGGGTACCATTGTTTTTTGGGCATGCTATACGCAGTCCGTATTTTGCTTGTTTTGCAGTCCAAAATAAAAATACGTCTTCGATATATATGATATGGTCAATAATTATGTAAATCAGACACATGCATCATATATACTACTTTTATTGCATACACTTGCAAATTAGTTATATATTAGAATCATTGTATATATGATTATTTAAAAAATACGGACTGCAAATAAGCAAAATACGGACTGCGTATAGAAGGCCTGTTGTTTTAGGGGCATGCTATACGCAGTCCGTATTTTGCAGTCCAAAATAAAAATACGCTTTCGATATATATGATATGGTCAATAATTATGTATATCAGACACATGCATCATATATACTACTTCTATTGCATACATTTGCAAATCAGTTATATATTAGAATCATTGTATATATGATTATTTAAAAAAAATACGGACTGCAAATAAGCAAAATACGGACTGCAAATAAGCAAAATACGGACTGCATATAGAAGGCCTGTTGTTTTAATGGAATTTTATTGTTTAAATTGAAAGTTTATAAATATCAAAAGGAATTAACCGCATGAAAAATGCAATATAAGTTGGACAAGTTAAAAATGATAAGTGTGTTGTTCAAAGCAAATGAAAAATAATAAAAAAATGTTTTAAACAAAGCTAAAGGGATGGAGTAGATTTGGAAATGTTGTAAAATTTTCTATGTAAAATAAATAATTTGATATAAACTCTAACATCATCCATGATTTAGAGAAGTTGATATCTTTATTTATGATTAATAACCAATTTTTGAATATTATAGAAAAATTTAGTTTTAAAAATGATATAATTGGCACAGTTCAAAAATATCGTAATGCATAATTTTTAGAATATTAAAACTATGTAACTGATGCAACAATATGTATCCAAGTTTGATACATATTTGTTATATATAATATATATTATAAAATATGATAATTTTATAGTTAGTGAAAATGAAAACTATTTTTGTATCTATGGATATAGGAAACCGACAATTCATTTTCTTCTAAAATTCCCATAATAGGCCGTTGATGGAAATGATGGAACTTGTTGTGAAATTAAAGGCAAGAACATAAGAATCTACGTGGTTCTGTCAAATGAGCTATGTCCATGGTCGGAGAAATCCGAAATATCACTAATGTATTTGGGGATTACAATACTATCTTTATAGTGCCTTTATGCTAACTTTCTAGCTATCACTTTTGTATGCTAACAAAGGGAGAAAGAAGGGAGAACTCTATAGCTCAAATGTTGACTTAGAATTGGTGTGTTATTTCTCCCAAACATTACCTCTATTTGTAGTGATGAAAGGTAACAAATTGTCAAATCACCTAGCCTCCAATTTCAACATTTTAGGGCTATGCATATAGCTTATATGACTTGACTTAGCATTTTCGCAGTTTCACTTTTTCACATTTTCACGTGACATTTCATACTTCATTTTATAATAGAAGTCTGCGTTCTCGCACTTGCAATAAAATAAAATACTTGCTGCAAAACCCTGGTCAAAATAGAATAGTCCTGATCCTGAAACCCCCCACCTACTTCCCGCCGTATTACACATTCTCCGGCCAGACCGACCTTTACAGGCGTTGCTTGTACGAAGATTTCATGAATATAAACAGGGATGCTGGGTAGCTCATGAAATCTTCATACAAAGCAGCAGCACCCTCCAAAGAGTTACTTTCAAGAATCTTCATCCCTAGGCCATCAGCATGGTATTCCTCTTTCCTTCTCCTTATTTTTTTTTGAAAAAAATACTTAGTTTAGTGCTTTCTTATCCTTGTTTATGGCGGAAAGCTTGGTGTTGAAGTTCATAAAGATTCGTGTCCATGTTATGGATGCAGTACTTAGGGAAGTAGGATTTTAAGCTATCCCCCAGTATGTCATTTGGCAGTCTGGATTTTAAGGAATGAGGTCATCTGGAAAAATGGTCTATTTTTAGAGTCTAGTGTGTATCCTCATTTAGTGATAGGCTTGTTTTGAAAATCTTACATGATACATGATAGTGGTAGATTAGAAGGTACAAGAACAGAAACAACCAAAATAAGTTTAATAAATCCTGGTCTATACACCAAAACATCCACATTACTTGCATTGTTCCTCTGGGCATTGTACTATGTTTAAAATGGCGTCAAGTACTGCTGCCATGTGAAAAATGCACGAGAGTTGTCGATGTCCTGGCCCGGTGGATGAGTGATGGATGCTCGATTCTAAATTTATCTTTCTGTTGTTTAGTGCTAACTGAATCTTCTAAGGCTTTCTAAATCTTTGTTTGAAAAAAGCTGCTTTTCAAATAGTAAATTGTTATAGTATGTTATTTGTTTGTGATTTTGGATAATCTTGTTTTGGATCCTCGAATCATATGGTGATTTAGGCCATGTAATGTTGAGATTGTATTATGATGCACTGAACTGGAATTATTTTAAATATACTTAACTGAACTGAATAAATTTAAAGATATTTGATAGAACTAAACAAAAACAATTTTCTGCGTCATTTCAAAATTGGTCTATAACAGTGAAATCGATAATAGTATTATAATCTGGAGAAAAATATAATGATCTGAAATAACTTTAAATATATTAAACTAGATGAAGTAAATTAAATTTGCTAAAGTATACTGAGATGAGCTGATCTAATCTATAGAAAAGTTCAGGAGAATAGTGCCTTAGGGGTAGATACATCGGAAAAGAAAGATTTCGCCATCTCCATTTGGATTTATAATTTCGATGGGCGCTGCACTCATCGAGTTAATTGTATGATAGCCTTAGTAATTGTATGACTGTCAACTATATCAGCAGCATAGTAGTCTCTTATGCCTGTGGAAATTACTGGTACCCAGCATCAAGTCCGATTCGTTGAGAATTTAGATGAGCTGAACTCTAATGGAAGCATTATTATAATTTCAACATACATCTCCTAACGCCATTAACAACCAAAGGTGAGGTTGCTGAATGTTTTTTATTGATGCTTGCTTGTTGTATGATGATATATGTGAACGTGTTTTTAATTATTTATTTATATGCTTGGAAATAAATTCGTTGTAGTTATCTTATTTTCCTCTCTTTACATGCAAAGTATACTTGAGTGTTGTGGATCCTAACTTTCTATTTTATTTGATCCGATGTTTCTCCATTCTTTCGCAGATGGAGTTTGAAGCTAAACTAACAAAAGAGAAACATGTGCACATTTCCAAGCCAAACTAACAAAAGAGAAAGATGTGCACATTCCAATTAGACCTAGCAGAAGGTCTAAGGAGATGAACTTGAATATGCAAGGACTGAAATGCACAATATAGTTCCAGAGGTAATCCGATAATCTTTTAGCTTAATGATCTAGGTATTTCAGATGGTTTATCTTGGTATTTGTGATGGAATCTTGTATTTCTAATAATGGTTTATTTGGGAAATTGATTGGATCTTCTTGGTGATTAATTATTGATTTGTGAGATCTGTTGGTGCTGTTATGTTTTAAAGAAAATTTATGACCATGTAGGATTCATATCTCCTGAGTTGCTTTCCATTATATTTGAATCATAGTTTGTTTGGGTTTCTGCTGACCTAAACTCTGTTTGTACACCTAACTCATTTGCCTCACAATCATATTGTATAATTTCTTTCATTCATGCTGGAATCAGGAGTATATTCATGTTTGGATCTGTGAACTTTTGCTGCATCTTGGACTTAAATTCTATTAGCATTATGGACTGAGCTGGTAGTTTTATGGACTGAGGCCTGTTGGATTTGATTTAATGAGTACCTAGAGGGTAGAGGCATGTGAAAAGTTCCATTTAAACAAAATCAAGCTAAGTTTCTTATTCAAAATGGTAGAGCATCATTTAGTTTGCATTGCGATAAATTGGACAACTTCAGAGCTGACATTGATTAAATCAGCGAGACAATTGTCATCTTTTGCATTAGTTATTAAATCAGAAAGACAATTGTTGTCTTTTGCAACAGCTGTTATGTTATCATCATTCACAGTTTATTATTTGAGTTGAATATCAAACTGACTAATGGAAAACACTTCACATGGTTCCAGCCTTCCACCTACTCTTTCATCTTGAAGTAGCTCCAGGTTTTGAGCTGGTCTTCTGAAGTGGAAAGCCAGTTTTCACAACCCGAACAATCCCCGGCTAGCTTCATGGTCTACAAGTGCAGGTCCTTGCACGGTGTTTCTTTTAGTGTCAAAATGTTGAACATCAAAAATTCGACCATTTTTGGTACACTTGAAATCTGTCCATTTTCACCGCTCCATAATCTCAAGTGTGATGTCAGCACAAATGAACTTTCTGGTGGATACCGCCACAGATAGGTAACCTCGCCAAACTCATTTCTCTTGATTTGCAGCAGAATCAGTTATTTGATGCGACCCTTGAGGAGTTGGGCAATCTCAAGTTCATGAAGAAGCTGGTGCTATGTGACAACCAGCTTACTGGTTTGATTCCAGCTACATTAGGTAATCTGAGTTATTTGTTGACCTTAGGTCTTCAACACAACTATTTGACTGGTTCAATTCCTTGCACATTAGATAATTAGAATTTTTGGAGGTTTTAAGATCTACTTCTGGTTCACTATGTTAGAAACAGCGATTTGTAGAATCATGCATGAATATGATTTGCAGAAAATATTGCAAAGGCTACAGTTAGCTTATCTTTTATTTTAAAATAATGACTGCAGTTCAAGGGAGGGTTTAAGATTTTTTGTCTGAGCATAATCATCTCTAAATATAAGAATATATAATGACCATATTAATTCCTTAATTTATGAGTGTCAATATTTTAACAATGGCATCAATTAGAGTAAATATTAGAAAGACAGTGGAAGATAATTATTCCAACTTTGGTCTCAAGAATACTTCAAAGTTTGGGCTAAATTTTCAATCATTATCTGCACCAACTTTCCACTTAAGACTAGTCCAACCCAAAGATGTATGCTTTGTTCTGAGGAAACAAATAGTTGATTACTCGGACTCTGGTTGTTCTGGGGAAGCCTAGTTTGTGGTTGAGCTATTGATGGAAGCATAAACCTTATATAGGTGAGAGATGATAAGCTTTTTTTTCCCTGAAAGATAGCTAGGAAATTTATAATAAACAAAGTAGATTTTATTACATTATTTTTCGCTACAAGAGATCCTTGTTCTGCTCAAGAGGCAGCTGATCTTCTAAATTAGGAAGGCAGTTTTCAGAATACTCCCCAGTTTCTTAAAAAAGAAAAGAAAAATAGAATGCTTCCCAGTTTCAACCAATGTATGAACATCAATAACTTGATAATTAGTATATAAATATTTTAAGAAAGAAATTATTACTGCGAATGTAAGTAGTATTTCACATGATAATAATAGAACTTAGATACTATAAAACATTTATGGCTGAAATATAGAGGAAAAAAAAACAATTTAACATTTAAATGGAAGGGGTACCAAAAACATAAATCAAATTTCTTGATTTTGTGGTCTGTCATGCAACATAATAAAAATATAAGTCTAACTTGTAAAAGAGGTCAATATTCCCTTTTCAATGGATATTTGGGTTTGTGTTATTGAAAGAGCTTGACAGACTCGTGTTAGAGGATAGGCATGAGCTCGATGATGATGCCTTTTTCACTTTATTCAATATCAACAGCAGGTCTGTAAGGTGTTTGAAGCTATGGCGCTGTGAGATTTTAATGCTGCAATTGGGTTCAATTTGTTCCGGGTCTTACTTGTTACTTGTGGGTGGATTTTAATGCTCACTCGCAGACTTGATTGTGATTCTGTGGGGTTGAGTTCTTGGCCAGACAACTGCATTCATGTTTGTTCAAAGGTAAGATTTTGTGCAACCTAGCTAAATAGAAATAAAGAATGCAGACTGTGATAATACTTTGCTTAGTGACAGATCTTCTGGAATACTTCGATTCACTCTACTGAATTTTAATATCTTGTTATCCTGCAAATGCTTTCATTTGATCGAACAAAATTTCTACTGTGGAAAGTATTACTATTTTGCTGATTTTAAATCAAAGTGTTAATACTACTCCCTTGCTGCTGCTATTTTCTTCCATCATCAGATATATTTAGGAGATTTAGACTTTGACCATAGCTCTAGAAGAAGATTTAGTTCTCGACTGTTTTAAAGAGATAAAGATTTAGACTTCCGTTCTGGATAGGTTTTGAATTTTACCGTCTGAACATAAAACATCACTTTAAATATGAGAAAAAAATGACATGATTACACAATATTCTAAGAATGCCATTAATTTATTTTTGAAAGTTTGAGTACTGGAAATGGAAAGTATTCCAACGGAAACTATTCCCTCAAGAAAAGTTTAATTCAAGTCTCTGCAATTACTATCTGCACAACTTCCATAAAAGAAAAGACTAAAGATAAAATTCCAACAAGACTAAATTAAAGTGATACAGTTTCTTTCCACTTTATTACCTTTTTCTTCTTTTAAGATGTATGTGTGGAGCAGATAGGAATAAATGAAATATTTAAAAGAGGATAGAATAAAATAGTTAGAAAGAGAAAAGGAGAAGCATAATAACAACACAAAATTATAGAACTGATCATTAGGTATGAAGTTTTGGATGGAACTGAATTAAACTAAACTGGTTTAAATTCAAATTAACTGAAAACTATACAATATTTATAACTACTAACAGCTGCATGAGCTGGAATGACTACCTTGTTGGGTTATTAATATTAAATATCAAATGCTACAATCTTTCCTCATCACAGTGGAAAGGTCAGAAATAGATTATCTAATATTGTTTTTTTACCGAAGTTCAAATTCACTTTAGCCATTCATTATATTTTTTTATTCTCTCACTCAATTTCCTTATATATATGAGAGGATCCTACGGGTGATCCATCATAATACTACTTTCTTCTCCTGAAAAAGAAAACCTCGATCATGTTTCTAGTTTTTCTGTCGTTCTTTTGTTTATTATTAGGTGCCTCGGGATCTGCTGAAGAGGCAGAGGGGCTTCTAAAATGGAAATCCAGCCTTCAATACCCAAACAAAACTCTATTTTCTTCATGGAGTTCCTCTGCAACTTGTTCTTGGTATGGCATTTCATGCAACAGGAATGGAAGTGTTACCGAGTTGAGCCTAAACAGTGCAAACATTTCCGGTACACTTCAAAATTTCCCATTCTCCTCTTTCCCCAATCTGAGGACACTTCAACTTATGGAGAACCAGCTGAGTGGTTCAATCCCGACAGAGATACAACAATTAAGGTCACTAACTGATTTAGAATTGTACTCAAACCATTTCCAAGGCCACATTCCGGCTTCCTTGGGGAATCTGAAACACCTGACAATCCTAGATCTCTCACGCAATCGGCTTTTGGGTCCAATTCCTCGAGAATTTGGAAATCTTCGTCAACTTTACTATATCGACATGAATCGCAACCATCTTACAGGTCCAATCCCGCCTTCTTTTGGAAACTTGAGTAGTTTACAGTTCTTGACTGTTCAGAATAATAACCTTTCCGGTTCAATTCCTACTGAAATCGGGAAAATGGCAGCTCTTCAAGTTTTGGACATATCTATCAATAAGCTCAGTGGCCCTATCCCTAGGTCACTAGGTAATCTCACCGGTTTGGATTTTCTCAGCCTTCATACTAATAGGTTAATTGGTTCTATAGATGTATTAGGTAAGCTGGTGTTTATGGGTGCGCTTCAGTTGCATAATAATCTGCTAACTGGTAATATTCCTAGTGCTTTAGGTAATATGAGTAGTTTAATGCTGTTGAATCTTCGGGAGAACCATTTTTCAGGTTCAATCCCCAAAGAACTTGGCAGTTTGAACGAGCTACTCGTTCTGCTCATGTCTGAGAATCAATTATCTGGTAATGTGCCTGAGCAGATATGTAATGGTAAGATGCTTAATAATATCAGCGTATTCGACAACATGCTCACAGGTACAATTCCTCAGTGTTTGTGGAATCACTCGGGTCTATATGCTCTTCAACTCAACGGGAATCAGTTTACAGGATCATTTCCTTGTGCATTGGACAATTTGAGAATGTTAGATCTTCGAGACAACTTTCTCTCTGGTCCTTTATGCTAGATGATTAGACAGCATGCATGTTGTTGATTGTGATATATGTGTATCAAGTATTATTATTATATAAATATAAAAGAAGAGTATATTTGAAACATAGGATTATTTTAATAATTCCACAAGGATAGAGTTCTCAAATGAAACAAATAACGTTGACTGCACGGCCAACCCAACTACACTGTCACAAGTTGGGGATTGAACGCACTCTTAAAAAGCACAACTCCAAGTTGCTAACATGTATATCGTGGTTAGGACCTCCATTCCCGTTGTCCTTTTAGTAAAATGAAAATGCTTTATGTCAATTATGTGAGGACTTTGAATTACAGGTGACTTGAAGTCATAGCTCAAGCTGAGCTAGATGTTCCAAGTAAATCCTAATTTGTGTGGAGAGGAGACATTAAGATAAACACATTGTATTTGTACTTGTACCTTATATATATATATATATATATATATATGAGAGTTGCCTATAGGCTATCAGTGAAAGATAGAGAGAAATTTTAGAAATATGCTCTCCATCAAAAACATGTTTCAATTAGTTCTTGTTATTGTAACAATATTGTTCGTCGGAGGAGATTCTTCTTCTGCTCATGAGGCAGCTGGTCTTCTGAAATGGAAAGCCAGCTTCGAGAACCCGCATAATTTTCTCTTTGCTTCATGGTACCTCCACCCTACATCCTCTGCAAGTGCAAGTCCTTGCAGTTGGTATGGTGTTTCTTGTGATATTAATGGAAGTGTCAACAGGCTGAACCTCACAAATTCGAGCATTATTGGTACACTACTCACTTTTCCATTTTCACTGCTTCGTAATCTTGAGTATGTTGATGTCAGCATGAATGAACTTACTGGTCAGATACCACCACACATAGGTAACCTCTCCAGCCTCATTTATCTTGATTTTTCTGAAAATCCATTGTCTGGCAAAATCCCACCTGAAATTGGTCAGTTGAAAAATCTCCAAGTCATTCACCTCTATGATACCTGGCTTAATGGCTCCATTCCTGTTCCCTTGAGTAATTTGACAAACTTGACCGACTTGGATCTAAGCTATAATTTTCTCTCTGGTCCTATTCCTCATGAGATTGCAAGATTGAGAAATTTGTCATTCTTAGATATTAGCAAGAACAACCTTTCTGGCCCCATTCCTGTTGAAATTAACAAATTGATAAACTTGTCGTACTTAGATCTCAGTTCGAACAACCTTTCTGGTCCTATTCCAGTTGAGGTTCAGGGATTGATAAATTTGTCGTTCTTGGATCTTAGCTGGAACAATCTTTCTGGTCCTATTCCCGTTCAGATTCAGAAATTGATAAATTTGTCGTTCTTAGATCTTGGAGGGAACGACCTTTCTGGTCCTATTCCAGCTGAGATTCAGAAACTGAGAAATCTGTCCCGCTTAGACCTTGCTTGGAACAAGCTTTCCGGTCCCATTCCTGTGGAGATGCAAAAATTGACAAATTTGTCTCACTTGGACCTCTGTAAGAACAACCTTTCTGGTCCTATTCCTCTTGAGATTGCATCTTTGCTCAGTTTGGAGTACTTGGATCTTAGCAGGAACATGCTTTCAGGCTCTATTCCTCCTGAAACAGGAAGATTGACAGATCTGTATGAACTGATATTATCAGATAATTTGCTCAGTGGCCCCATCCCAACATCACTATCTAACCTCACTGATTTGTATGCCTTGTATCTTGGTTATAACCTTCTTTCTGGTCCTATTCCTCCTCAAATGGGGAGAATGAAAGAACTCGAATATTTCGACATGTATGGCAACATGCTCAATGGCTCAATCCCAAGTTCGCTAGGTAACATGACCAGATTGTCAAATTTACAACTCTATAGAAATCAACTAGGTGGATCAATCCCAAGGTCACTTGGTAATAATCTCTTCTTAGATACTTTGCGCCTCTACGACAATCAGCTTAGCGGATCAATCCCCAAGGAGCTAGGTAATGTTACCAATTTGCGTATATTGGGGCTCTTTGCCAATCAGCTAAGTGGATCGATACCCATGGAGTTTGGGAATTTAGAGTTGCTAGAAAATCTGCTGTTATCAGACAATCAGCTAACTGGTTCCATTCCATGTGAACTAGGTAATATGGTTTATTTGCAGGTTTTAGATCTTCGAAGGAATAATCTTTCTGGCTCTCTTTGTTAGAAGCTCTCCAAATAGCAGAAATGAATTGAGATACTCTCTTCTGCCATTGATATTCATGTTGATTTGCTTTTGTTTTTGAAATTGCATAACTCAATTTGTGAACTTGTTTTTCTCCATTTGGTCTCCATTTGTTTTGTTTCTTTTCATAAAATGTTGATTGTGCTTTTGTCACTGTTTCATTAGTCATGTTCTTTTTGCCTGATTTCAGATAATCATGATCAGAACAAAAATCAATAACACAGTAACTAAACCAAAATTATCTGAACTGTGAACTGATAATTTACTTGGAAACCGCTCATGAATTTCTCTATTATTGTCATCACACTATCACTACAGATCGACGAATTATACACATTACATTGCTTCGTTTTATTCCCGGCCAGAAGACGATGGGATCGAACCAAAAATTGGCATGTATACTAATAATTTCTTTTACTGGGTTATAGTAAACAATATCAAGCTGCCTATTCAGATTTTTGGGTTGCGATTATTTTTTCCCATAATTATCTTATCAATTAATTAACCAGATAAAAATGGGAATAGGTAATTAAAGGTGTCACATATAAATATAAATTCTCACGTTTCGTTTACTACACCTACCTTAAACCCTCCGGTGAAACCATGACGAGCAAAGGAGGAAAAACGATGAACGCAGCGGATGCGCACCGGAAAAAGGAACGGAAAAAGGAATTAAAACGGAACAAAGAAGCGAGAAAAAAGGCGAGAGAGGCGGTGATTCTGAACACCGATCCGGGGAAACTCGAGAACGAAATACGCAAGCTTGAGGCCATGAAGGCCGACGGGCCTCAAGACAAAGCAAGAAATCATAAGAAGAGACAGCTTGAAGATTGGCTTAATCATGTTATCAAGAAGAGAAAGGAAGACGATGAGATCAGGAAAAATGACCATAAATTAGGTCTAACAACTCCAATTTTCAAGTCTAATAATTTAGGAGAAAGTTCAAAATGTCGGATTAATGACCATAAATTAGGTCTAACAACTCCAATTTTCAAGTCTAATAATTTAGGAGAAAGTTCAAAATGTCGGGCACCACAAACAGTGGAATCCGACATTTTGCAAGCTCTTCCTCCACCTCGTCCACCACTACCACCCGGTCCTCCACCACCACCGCCGCCGCCGTTGGTGTTGCCTGAAAATTTCCAAACTCTTCCACCACCTCCACCACCTCCTCCGCTGCCACCTGGACCTCCTCCTAAGGTATCAAAACCGCTGCCCCCACCTCCTCCACCACCGCCACCCGGGCCTCCTCCTACGGTATCAGCGGTGCTGCCTCCACCTCCACCACCTCCGCCGCTGCCACCTGGTCTTCCTCCTCCGAGATCAGCGGCTCTTCCTATACAGCTGTTGCCGCCTTTGCCACACGGTCCTCCACCACAGCCACCAATGACGGTTCGCCGGAAACCTTCAGATATTGTAATAGCAGCTGCGCCCACGGTTGTGAAGAGGCCTCTAGCTCAGCATACACCGGAGCTCACGTCTATGGTTCCCTTATCTGTGCGTGGTCCTAGAAGAGAGACTCCAGTAAAGCCGAAGCCGAAGCCTTCACCAACTCTTGCTGCCATTAATCGGCCTGCTGCTGCTGCACCATCAAAACCTTTAAGTATACAAACTCTGGCTGCCATTGAACATTCCGGTGCTTCACCATCAAAATCACTAAGTATAGACGACAAGGTCGAGGCATTTATGAAGGAGATGAATGCATGACTCAGAATAAGACTTGACTTACAATACCCAATTTCATATTATCCTGACCTATTCATACATTTTTATGCTCACATAAACAGCTTCCTCGATCTTCTATCTACTTGTTCTTGTACATAGGCCCTGTTCTCTCTTCCATAAATCCGTTTAGTATGTTTAATTTTTTTTCCCAGTTCAGTTCAAATAAACATATTTCAATTTAGTTTAGTAGATTATGTTTTTTCACTAAAATTTGTGATATATATATTTTTTCAATTTAGTTAAATATATACTAAGGAATGAGCCAAAAGAATCACCACACTAATAATAATTTAAGAGAAACAATTGTGTAAGGCGCCATTATAGTAATATGTGTAGTCTATTTTTTAAGATATGAGTCTAAGATCTAAATTATTAATTAGGTTCATTTTTAAAATACACAATTAGGCGATGCCTTTTCATAAGGCCGCTTATCTAATTGTTCGCCAACGGCATTTTTGAACGACGGTTTGCTAGCTTCCGCAACATCACCCGAATCCACTTCTGATTCACGCAAAATATTAAGCAATTTTTTTTTTTAAGATTGTGATGTTATGGCCATACCATTATTTTGATGTAGAAACAATATATTATTGTCTCTGTGACTGTGATACCTATTTGATCTAAACCATGGGATAAGGGTATTTTAGTTTTGACAAGCTCAAGAATTTATATTTCCATGATAAGAAAAGAATCGAATGATCCAACGGTAACATGCAGGATTAACTTTTTGTTTTTAGGGTTTTTGGTAATCGTGTCGTTCCAGTCTTAGAAGAACTCAGATCGAAACCAGATGAGAATCATCAAGAGCGTACATATTCTTTGTTTTTATAAGGGTTTCGTAACCATGTTGCTAAGAAATTACAAAATCAAAACCAACGGAGATTCGAACAAGATTAATTAACTTTCTTTCCTTCAAATTTAAAAGAATTATTTGTATTACCTTGTAGAATTTTGATAAACCGTGTTTGTTCCAAAGAAACCAAATACAAGTGTATAACACTATAACCATATCTCTAACAAGTGTGTCGAACATTGAATTAAAAACTTAATAATTATAAATGTTAAGAATTATAACATGATATGTCAATATAATTGTTATATTATGAATGCCATTGTGTTAAACTTGAGATTAAATTATAATATAATATTTAATTAAAAAATATTAATCCATTCTACCACTTCAGAATAAATGGTAAAATTTTTATTTCATTCTCAGCCAGCGAAAAAGAAAATGTATTAATTAACGATGAGTGTCGTATCTAATATATATTTTTATAAAAATATAAGAAATTATATATGAGTTAATTTTTTTTTTACTTTCAAAAATATTGAATTTAAATGGAAATTAATTTTAAAATTTCCTCTTATGTGATGTACTAGGTAGAAATAATTGTTTGGCTCTTCTTATTTCATTTGATAAATTTTAAACCATTTTAAAATTTTATTATTAAAAATTAAATTTCAGAAATTAATTCTGTGGTGTACTAGGTAAAATGCTTGTTTTTTTAAGAATAAAATGCTTGGTCCAAACTCTGTAACCAAACAGAACACCTCTCTTTACTTCAACTTCAATTTGTTGGATGTATGGTGAGAATCTACTGCATTAATTGTAAATGCTATTCTTGTTTTAGGTTCAATTCTGTGGTGGCTCTAATGATCATATTTTTAAGGTTGGGAATTAAGGCTCTGTTCGATGGGCAACCTCTTGATGTTCACTTCATCCGGTCTATTGATTTTAGATTTTAGATCGATAACAATAAAGTAATATAATTATACACATTAGTAATAATAGGAAAATGTTTTAATTTTAATATGCATGTCTATAGTTTGCTGTGTATTTTTATTAATTTGACAATTTATGTATTTTGATTTTTTTTAAAATTAACTTTTAAATTGATCAAATGATCGATCGATCGTTATCGATCATTGTTCATTTGATCGATTATCTATAACGAGCCGATCACGATCATTGTGATTCTTAAACAAACCGATCACGATCATGAACTATTTTGATCGATTGTGATCAACTTAAATTTTAAACGATCCAATCATGAACATAGTGATGATCGTGATCGGATTGGCTCATTATCACTCCTAGTCGTATTAGGAGTCAACAAAATTTTAGGGAATGAAAAATGAAAAAATAAAAAATAGTTAGACTTAAGGCAAGAAAAAATGGAGAACATGAAATTTGCTTTTTTCTATTATGGAGAATATGAATGGAAGATGTTGGACTCACTTTAATACTCGTACAATTACATAAATCCCACTTATCCTTTCTCCTAGCGTCCAAAGCTGTAAAGGACGCAACGAATCCAGAATGCGTTATGCTTGTGTTTCTCGACAAAGATCCAAATCACATTAGCGATGGATCGAATTAAAGTATCCAACTCAGCAGTAGAGTGCACCCTTTTTTTCATATCTACTATGTTCTTGATTTGATCTCGTAGTCATAACGTCCCACAAACACACAAACTATATATTCTAGTTTGAAACATGAATTTCCTAGTATATATTAGGTAAAAACACACAAACTATATATTTGTATTATAAACATGTTAATGAATAAAATATAAATTTTTGCTATCATATCTATCTGATCTGAGTTACTCGCGAGTTTATAGAATCGAGTACATCCGTTACGCATTTATTTGTAACGATTCGAGTTTCGAGTTCTCACGAACTCATCTCATTTAGCGCGAACTCATCTCATTTAGCACCCCTAGTCTATGCTATATTATCTAAAATGTATGTTAAACAGGTGAAAATTAAAATACAGGCATACAAAAGTGTAGCAGAAATGTCAATGCTATAGTTCATATAGAACTAGTTGGAGAGTCAAACAATATTTTCACTACCAGAGACACGAATTAATTAGTTATTAAACCTCCTGTTTGGTTTCAATTAAGGAAAAATCAATCCATAAATTTAGTGATCTTGGACATCTGCGGCGAAGTTAGAGATATCTATTCTCATGTGAAAGAAAACGTGCAACAACTCGAATCATCCCTAATTAAGGAGGAAAAGAAGTGGGGACATTTCCAATGAAATCTCAGATTTCAAGATTTCCACGAATACACGATGTGCAATACTGATGAACAAGAAGACCCATGTGACTAGCTGGTGTTTCTCAGCAAATACCCCTAATAGGATATTCGATACCATGCTAATTAGTGTAGCCAGTGTAGCAGCCAAAAGGTGGATCTTTTCAGATTTTCGAAATTCCTGATTTGATTCTTTCCCGCTATCATCTTCTTGTTCCACCTTCAACCTCAATGCAACCACCCGTTTATTTAATCATGTACTCATTGATCTATTGCAGAAAATCTGTTTCCCTATGTTGATTTTCACCCCAATCAGGAGTTCATCCGTTATTCAGCTCGCATTTATTTGTGACGATTCGAGTTTCGAGTTCTCGCGAACTCATCTCATTTAACTCCCCTAGTCTATGCTATATAATCTAAAATGTATGTTAAACAGGTGAAAATTAAAATACAGGCATAGGGGCGGACCTAGGAATTGTAATCAGGAGGGGCCGAAATTGTATATGTATAAATTACTCTTTAAAATTATTTTTTTGTTCAAAAAAGAAATAAATTATTTATAAAAAGAATATAAAATTATTTATAAAAAAACTTAACTTTAATACGTACCTAGTCGTGAAATAAATTTTTTTAAAACTAAAATAAAATTGCAAAATCGAATAAAAAAGATAATTTCTATGCACCATAAATGATAATGAGAGGTGTTTAATATTATATTTAATAATTCTGTTTAATATTTTAGATATGTGAATATTAAGCAAGACAAAATAAATAAAATCTTACAAATTATTGATCCATTTTTATTAAATATAATTAAAAAATTAAAAATATAACAAGAATAACACATAGAAATGTAGATGGAGATTATTATGACGATACAAAGTAGTATGAAATATTTTATTAATAACCCCACTACAAATTAAGCCAAATGGACCAAGCTAGGTTTTGTACTATCATAAAAAAGGGGCCGCGTTAAGTATCATGGCCCATTACAAATTAAAAATAAGAACAATTGACACAGGAATCGCTCCGGCGTTTCATACTCCTACCACACACAGAGACACAGGACGGCCGGACTGTAATTATTCCTCGCCGGATTTTCTTGGGGTGGGCCGGGCCCCTTCCGGCCCCCCATGGATCCGCCCCTGGAAATGTCAATGCTATAGTTCATATAGAACTAGTTGGAGAGTCAAACAATATTTTCAGAGACACGAATTAAATAGTTATTAAACCTACTGTTTGTTTTCAATTAAGGAAAAATCAATCCATAAATTTAGTGATCTTGGACATCTGCGGCGAAGTTAGAGAGATCTATTCTCAGGTGAAAGAAAACGTGCAACAACTCGAATCATCACTAATTAAGGAGGAAAAGAAGTGGAGACATTTCCAATGAAATCTCAGATTTCAAGATTTCCACAAATGCTACAAAGAGCTGAAGAAAGCAGAAAAGATCACCACTTTGGCAGTGCAAGAGAGCAATTTGATTAACCTGATGATTCAAGAAATCCAGAAGATCAGTATCTCAATATTCGAGTACTGTCTCAGTCATTTCAATCCTGATTCCAAGTAATCATATGATGTGCACGATAATGAATTAAATATTTCTGTCTCATAAAAATGTTTGACAAATTCTAGAAATTTCAAATGTTAACTTCTAAGTGTCAAATGTTTAGAAATGAAAGCTGACGTTGCAACTTACATAAGCTTGACAAAGTCACAGTTTCTTTGTTTTTAAATAAATTTTTTTTGAGCAACTTGTGCATAATTAGATATACAATTTTGACCTGATAATAGGGTGAGATGAGTCTATCAAAACAACTGTGTATTGATCAGAAATTTGTTTCCCTTTCCATATTTGAGTTTAACACCAAAAAATGGAAAGGACTTTTCTGAAGTTCCACCTGGTTCAAGTTTCTCTTATTCTGTTTCGTCTCCAAGTAGTAGCTTTAGGTTCTGCTGATGAAGAGGCGGCTGGTCTTCTGAACTGGAAAGCAAGTTTTAAGAATCCGAACTACGTCAACGCTCCTCTATCTTCATGGTATCTCCAGCCTAAGAATACAGGTGGAAGTGGTAGCGTGTGCAGATGGTATGGCGTTTCCTGCAATGTTAATGGAAGTGTCAACAGCTTGAATCTCACGAAATCAAACATTATCGGTACACTAGAAAGCTTTCCATTCTCTTTGCTGCATGGACTAGAGTCTCTTGATTTGAGCAAGAACCATCTTTCTGGAAGCATACCTCCAAGTTTAGGTAACCTCTCAGACCTTGTTTATCTAGATTTGCAGCAGAATCTTTTGTTTGATGCAATCCCACCTGAAATCGGGCTGTTAAAGAATCTGAAGAAACTTCACCTTAATACTAACTACCTGAATGGCTCCATTCCTAGTGAAATTGGCCAGTTGGAAAATCTCCAATCTCTTATCCTCTATGCCAACATGTTGTCTGGCTTCATACCAGTTGAGATAGGACAAGTGAGTTCATTGACTAGCCTAGGTTTGTGTGATAACCATCTTGAGGGCTCCATTCCTGCTTCCTTGGGTAATTTGGTAAACCTGAGATCCTTGTGTCTGCGCAAAAATAACCTTTCTGGATCTATTCCTCCCGAGATTGCAAAATTAAGACAATTGTTTGTATTAGATCTAAGCAGGAATATGCTTTCTGGTCCCATTCCTATCGAGATAGGGGAGCTGTTAAATCTATCTTGGTTGTATCTTGATTCGAACATGCTTTCTGGTCCTATTCCTCCTGAGATTGGGACACTGCGTAACTTGTCGACCTTAATACTTGGTAACAATAGGCTCCATGGTTCTATTCCTCCTGAGATGGGGAAGATGACAGCACTTCAGTATCTGCACTTGTACGGCAATCAGCTCACTGGTCCAATCCCATTGTTTCTAAGTAATCTTACAAATTTGAGTGTTTTGGCTCTTGGCGAAAACCATCTTTTTGGTGATATCCCTCCTGAAATGGGAAGATTGAAAGGACTAATAGAACTGGATATAACTGGCAATGAACTCAGTGGCTGGATCCCCAGTTCTCTGGGTAATCTCACCAGTTTGTTATATTTAAACCTCTCCATTAACATGCTAAGCGGATCGATACCCAAGGAGCTGGGCAATCTCAGGCTCATTTATGATCTGGGATTGTTCGATAATCAGCTTACTGGTTTTATTCCTGATACATTTGGCAATTTATCTGACTTGGGGCACTTAATTCTTCGAGACAATTATCTTACTGGATCAATTCCTTGTACACTAGGTAATTTAACAAGGTTGAGTGTTTTAGATCTTCGAACGAACAATCTTTCTGGTTCTTTGTGTTAGAATCATTAATATGTTGTAGATTTTATAGATCTATAATTCAGGAATTTTCAGGACGTTTTAGATTTTCCTGAATTATAGATCTATAAAATGTTTTATAATTTCAAGTCAGCCCTCTGGGGAAATGGAATATTTTTTCTTGTTTTCTTAATTTTAGCTGGAGAAGGTGCTATCTTGAAAGTTGACCTTACAGATTAGGTGTGAACGAAGACAAATCTCACTAAGTAGATATATATTATATACTCCGTATGTCTTCATCATACAGTTGCTTAATTTTTGTAATGAGATGTTTTTATTTGACCAATTTTTGCTTTAAATGTGTATTGAGCACTGACCTGATGTACAAACAAACAATTTAATGGCCACTTTTGTGGTTCATAGTTGATCAATTAAATATCAAAAAGGACTAATGGCTAAGGCTGTCCTTGTGCTTCACTTGGTTCTATCTTTTCTTCAACTGTTCCATCTCCAGGGAGCTTCAGGCTCTACTGATCAACAGGCAGCTGCTCTGATCAGTTGGAAATCCAGCTTCCACAATCCAAATAACGCCGCCCTAGCGTCATGGAATCTCGATATCCAACCTGGAAGTGGCAGCTTATGCAGCTGGTATGGCATTTCTTGCAATATCAAAGGAAGTGTCAACAGGTTGAATCTCACAAACTCAGCCATTATTGGTACTCTCGAAAGTTTTCCATTCTTTTCTCTGATCGGACTCGAGTATCTTGATCTGAGCATGAATCAGCTTTCTGGCAGAATTCCTCCAAGTCTAGGTAACCACTCAAGCCTCATCTATCTTGATTTACAGCAGAATCTGTTGTTTGGTTCAATCCCACCTGAAATTAGGCTGTTAGAAAATCTGAAGACACTCTATCTCAATGATAACAACCTCAATGGCTCAATCCCTGGAGAAATTGGCCAGTTGAAAAATCTCCAATCTCTTCACTTTCATGGTAACCAGCTGAATGGATTCATACCGGTAGAAATAGGGAAGCTGAGCTCATTAATAGATCTAGTTCTGTGTAATAACCATCTCGAGGGCTCCATTCCCATTTCTTTGGGAAATTTGGAAAGCCTGAGAGGGCTGTCTTTATGTGAGAATAACCTTTCTGGCCTCATTCCTCCTGAAATTGGGAAAATGAGGTATCTGTCAGAGTTGGATCTCAGTGCAAATGTGCTTTCTGGTCCTATTCCTGTTGAGATCATAGAATTGATAAATTTGTCAGGTTTAGATATTGGGAACAACAGGTTATCTGGTCCTATTCCCCCTAAAATGGACAAACTCAGTAATTTGGCGTACTTAACGCTAAGTGGAAACAGGTTATCTGGTCCTATTCCTCCTGAGCTGGGGAAATTGATAGCACTTGAGGTTCTTTACTTGGATGACAATGAGCTTAATGGTTCGGTTCCTGTGTCACTAAGTAACCTTACCAATCTGAGTAATTTGGGTCTTAGCATGAACCATCTTTCTGGTGCTATACCTCCTGAAATGGGGAACTTGAAAGCACTAATGGATCTGGACTTGCAGGGAAATGAGCTCAGTGGAACGATCCCTACTTCACTGGGTAATCTCACCAATTTGTACTCTCTTTCACTCTCTAGCAATGACCTAACCGGATCGATCCCCGAGGAGCTAGGAAATCTCAAGTTCATGGAGGATCTGGGGTTGTTTGACAATCACCTTACTGGTTTTATTCCTGCTTCATTAGGTAATTTAGATAACTTGGTGCACCTAATTCTTCGCAACAACTCTTTTGCTGGTCCTATTCCTTGCACATTAGGTAATTTGAAAAAGTTGGAGGTTTTAGATCTTCGAACGAACAATCTTTCTGGTTCTCTGTGTTTGAATCATTGATTGAATTATGATTCTATTTTGTTACTTAGTATGATTTGTAAATATGATAATACAGGTTGGGCATCTTTATTAGCTGCATATATAATTCTAGTTAAAAGTAAGAAGATGCCTTTCAACATCACATGAAAGGAGAGTCCAATGAGAACAAAGCAAGTCAAGTCTTGCTTCTATTATAAAAGAATTCGAATAACACTTGATAGCTCATTCTGTGGTGTTTAAGGGTTACAAAGACATACTATTATTCATTAATAATTTCATCCATAATTTCACAAAAGTCTCTTATATTTTACCAACACGATATGATTATCATTTCAAGACCCTAATTGTTTGATACAATAAACATTAACACTGAGCATAGCATTAATATGAATCTTGTAAAGAGAGAATCTTATAAGATTTCATTAATATTAAGTGGCTAGATATCTAATTTCACTAGTCACAATACATTGATGCAGGCAAAAAGCAAATAAATAAAAATAATAATAAAATAGCGCACGCTCGATAGACGCGTATGTATATCTAAGTAATACACTAAAATTTTGACCTTTCAAAGAAAAAAACTGTCTCAAAATCTTAAGTGGATAAATATCTAATTTCATCAGTTACAATGAATTGATGCAAGACACTCTCATTAAAAGACAGAGGCAAAGAAAAATAATAATACAATAGCACGCGCATTGCACGCTCGATTTGTATCTACATATAATATACTAAAATTTTGACCCAGGATAATTTTTTGACATTATGTCTTCTAAATAATACCTCAAATCATAGATAAGTTTTCTTACAATGCTTTCATACACCAAAGATTCAAAAAGTCTCGAGCTTATATTGCGCCAAAGTGTAGTCCATATCAAATCCAACAATAACGATATTAATCATGTACTCATTGATCTATTGCAGAAAATCTGTTTCCCTATGTTGATTTTCACCCCAATCAGGAGACGGCCATGCATGAGGACCCTTACCACCACTTACGCTATTCATTTTGTCAATCAACAAAGTTGTAATCAGAGAATCATTACTTCCTTGCCATCTTTTTATCTATTTTATCAACATACAGAATGGATAACAGTAAAAATGAGGCCTATTACACACAAATTCTCTTACACAAGATCACTTACCCTTTATGTATCACGAGTCTTGCTAAGGAATGAGTAAGTGCATGCTTTAGTGCAACTTGGCGCTTTCCTTGGTCCTCAAAACAGTAGAGCTAATATATTGCCAAAATAAAGAGAAGTAAAAAGGATATAACAGTCATTCATTCATGCAGCTCGAGAAAATATCTAAATAATATACTAGCTTTACATATATGTGCCACATTCAGTTGGTATCTTGTGAGATTTTATTCATCTTAAGTAGTCAAATATTTAATCAACATAACGGTCACAATAAATTTTGATGCAAGACACCTTCAAAAAAATACATGCACGTAATAATAATAATAATAATAAATTAGTGCGTGCATGGCACGCTCGAACCTAGGGTTCTATAATTTTTCCGTTGCCACATTGGAGTGTGATTTTAGTGGTAATCAACGAATCTAGGGTATCTCAAATCCGTTACTCGTGATTATTTTTCGACATGCATTATGTCTTCTAAACAGTACCTCAAATCATAGATAAGTTTTATGACAACGATTTCATACACCAAGGATTCAAAAAGTTCCGAGCTTATATTGTGCTTAATTGTAGTCCATATCAAATCCAACAACAACGATATTAATCATGTTCATTGATCTGTTGCAGAAAATCTATTTCCCTATGTCGATTTTCACCCCCAATCAGGAGACGACCATGCACGAGGTCCTTGACCACACTTACGCTATTCATTTTGCCAATCACCATACTATCCCTAGTTATTGTTAATATGAGTTCAAATATGATAACATACAAATAAATTAATGCTATTCAACTTCAAATTTTACCCAAACATATAATATAAAAAAGTTACACACCGCACAACGTGTGGTCCATCATGCTAGTTTACTTTAAAAAATATTGAATTTAAATGAAAATTAATTTTAAAGTTTCCTCTTATGTGATGTACTAGGTAGAAATAATCGTTTGGCTCTTCTTATTTCATTTAATAAATTTTAAACCATTTTTAAATTTTATTATTAAAAATTAAAATTCAGAATTTCTTTATTCTTTTTATTGTTTTATATACAAATTAAACACAATGATTATCTAATATTTATTTTTACCAATAAAATATTAATGGAAATGAATTTGAGTAAATAATTATTAATGATTTTGAAAATCTGAAATTTTGTTAGGGATTTTGTAAGTTTGGACAAAAGCCTGTACTTGAGCTGGATTTTGTAGTTTCACATAACCAAACAAAGATTTGACATTTGAACTAGATTTCTAGGTTTTGCAAAATCTCATTGAACCAAATACTGCATTGAACATTTTAGAAATGGAGTTTCAATCTCACAAATGTTAATCCTGCAACTGAAGGCGCATAGTTCTCTTGTGTGTTGCTGCTTCGGTAGCATGTTCGCTCCAAAAATTTCATTTCTTTCCCGATGGCAACCATACTGCAATTAACCTTCCACCTATGGTTCTGTATATAGCAAGTTCATTATAATGACTACATATAGCAAGTTCATTTCTTCTGTTCACTAAGTATTAAAATGATCAGCATAAAAAAGAATAACAAGAACATGATTTCCTCTTGAAAACCAACGGATTAGCTTTGCCTTTGTTGTCACATGGACTAGCATTTAAAAGAATAACAAGAATGCTTGTACCAGTTTCTAGATTACACTCCTAAGAAACTAACAATGAGTGTCTTCTTGTCACCTCCAACCTTTTTCTGGAGCACGCTAATGAGTGTATTCAGTTCTGCTAACATCTGCGCTATAGAGTACTCACTAGAGTCTCTGGCCCTCCTCCAAACTAACAAGTATCTTTGCCCTTCTTTGGTTTATTCTCTAAAAGTTAGAGACAAATTATGGAGATTCAAACAAATTACATGATGCATTAATCATATCATATTCATATATGACGAACCTGGTTGCGCAACTCCAGCAGAACAGGGAACAACTCTGATATCATAGCGAAGCACGAGGTATCAACCACGTAAAGGGGGTCATGTTTTCTGTTCTTGTAATAAAGGCATATTAGTAATACTCGTACAGCTACAGTCATTAACGCCAAGGACATATTCATCAGCGCCCTGCAAGCTGGAACATTTTCCAACTTGATTTTCGTCAAGTCACTCCACTGATAACTTTTACCTGCTTCTAAAGCTGTAAAGGACGCAACAAATACACAATGTGCAATGCTGATGAACAAGGAGACCCATGTGACTAGCTGGTGCTTCTCAGCAAATACCCCTAATAGGATATTCGATAACATGCTAATTAGTGTAGCCAGTGTAGCAGCCAAAAGGTGGAACTTTTCAGATTTTCGAAGTTCCTGATTTGATTCTTTCCCGCTATCATCTTCTTGTTCAACCTTCAACCTCAATGCAACCACCCGTTCATTTAATCATGTACTCATTGATCTATTGCAGAAAATCTGTTTCCTTATGTTGATTTTCACCCCAATCAGGAGACGACCATGCATGAGGACCCTTACCACCACTTACGCTATTCATTTTGTCAATCAACAAAGTTGTAATCAGAGAATCGTTACTTCCTTGCCATTTTTTTATCTATTTTATCAACATATAGAATGGATAACAGTAAAAATGAGGCCTATTACACACAAATTCTCTTACACAAGATCATTTACCCTTTATGTATCACGAGTCTTGCTAAGGAATGAGTAAGTGCATGCTTTAGTGCAACTTGGCGCTTTCCTTGGTCCTCAAAACAGTAGAGCTGATATATTGCCAAAATAAAGAGAAGTAAAAAGGATATAGCAGTCATTCATTCATGCAGCCCGAGAAAATATCTAAATATTATACTAGCTTTACATATATGTGCCACATTCAGTTGGTATCTTGTGAGATTTTATTCATCTTAAGTAGTCAAATATTTAATCAACATAACGGTCACAATAAATTTTGATGCAAGACACCTTCAAAAAAATACATGCACGTAATAATAATAATAATAATAAATTAGTGCGTGCATGGCACGCTCGAACCTAGGGTTCTATAATTTTTCCGTTGCCACATTGGAGTGTGATTTTAGTGGTAATCAACGAATCTAGGGTATTTCAAATCCGTTACCCGTGATTATTTTTCGACATGCATTATGTCTTCTAAACAGTACCTCAAATCATAGATAAGTTTTATGACAGCGATTTCATACACCAAGGATTCAAAAAGTTCCGAGCTTATATTGTGCTTAAGTGTAGTCCATATCAAATCCAACAACAACGATATTAATCATGTTCATTGATCTGTTGCAGAAAATCTATTTCCCTATGTCGATTTTCACCCCCAATCAGGAGACGACCATGCACGAGGTCCTTGACCACACTTACGCTATTCATTTTGCCAATCACCATACTATCCCTAGTTATTGTTAATATGAGTTCAAATATGATAACATACAAATAAATTAATGCTATTCAACTTCAAATATCACCCAAACATATAATATAAAAAAGTTACATTTTGTGAAGAATTCAATTTATTCATGAAAGGTATTTTTTATTTTAGTTCAGTTTATCAAAATGAGATATCGAACCTTGACAATTAAAGTAATAATAATAACATTTTACTTTTATATTATTAATCTACTATAACATTTTGTTTGACAGTTGAATTTCATTCCCCTTTACGGTATGAATAATAAAACACGGATTTTATATATTTAGTATTTGATAGGTGGTGATACCAGTGAAATTGATAGCAATTAATTTTTCCCTTTGTTAACATCAAAAAGAGTTTATATTATATTTTAAAATAGATGAATTAAATATTTCATTATCCTTAATTACTATATTGAAAGATGATAATTATATTTATTTAATTTACAAAATCCACTATTCCATCAAATTATATTTAATTACAAAATAAAATGTTTATTAAATATCACTGTTTATTTAAAATTTAATTACTAAATAAATAATCTTGATACACATTGCAATAGCATATTTCATAAAAGTAAATAATAATATAATAACATCATATTATTATCAACCAATTTTAATATAACTAAATTTAACTATTATTTTTTATAAATACATATATAGTAAATAAAATACTATTCTGTGCATTGACACATACACATATCTCTATTGAAACGTATCATATTTATCCCTTATTGACAGTCTGACACCTTAATATTCCATGTAATGCTACGTTCTCCATGGAAGGTTCACTCAACATAACCATCATCAAAACCACTCCTACTCAAATGAACTCGTAAACCATCACGATTATTAGTTCTCTCACGATTTTTGCATTTTTTACAAGGATATAACACATGCTCTTTTCTACCAAATGCAACTCCAACAAAATGATCAACAAATTCAATGTAATTTTCACTCAACAATTTATTCTCTTCAATTAGCTTCCTGCGATACCCTAAATCCATATAATCGATCTTTGCACCTAACATTTAGGAAACCACATATTCAACATCATTTTCTAAAGTACAAAATATTTCCTACATCTACTCCACACAAACTAAACACCAATAGCTTGTACATCATTTGTGTGCCATAAAATCCAAGTATATATAATCAAATCAAATTCAAACAAAAAATCCACCGCAATCCCAACATTTAAATCTACACAACATATTACGAATACTCACCTTTCATTCATGGTTGTTGCATGCACTTAATAACCTCTTGCCTACTTCCTCACTAATGGGGTGCCCAACTCAAAATTAATTGGGGAATGTTTGTTCCCAAATTTGAGTTACACTCTGCAACTGGCCGAAGCAGAGTGGGAGACAGTCTTTATTTCCGTCCATTGAACCGGTGACTTAAATATTTCGGTGCAATATCTTTTTTGGTAGGTAAGCATTTAATGTGCACAAAATTTTTAAATTTCAACAGTGTCCCTTATTGAGGTCCATTCGCTTTAGGCTGAAATATGGGCCTGACAACAGGCAACATCGGTCCGGTGACGGTGCAACTTATAAATCATCTTATTCCTTTAAATTTATATACACGTGGCATTAAAAAAATGCATGGTATGCCCCACTGTATTTTCTTGCACCACTATTATATATTAAAATAATTTTTGGGACCGATTTCTCACTGGGCTGAAATATGAGACTGAACACATCGGTCCGGCAACGGCGCAACTTATAAATCATCTTTTTTCCTTTAACTTTATATACACGTGTCATTTAAAAATGTAAGGTGGGTCCTATTGCCCTATCTTTGCACCACTTTTTCGTCTGATTTAACTTAATATATATTAAATTATTGTTTTCAGTCAACAAATTCTAAAACATGGGTGCCATGTCGTGACACCGCTTCAGTACTGGTGCAACATCGACGGTCAAACATATATTTTGCTGATGCTACGTAGTTATTCCGGTGCAAATATGTAAAACACCGCCTTTGACTTGGTCAAAAGGTGTTTTTTTAAACTGGTTTTTACGAATAACCGGTCTAAGGCCCTGTCCAGTTCAACTTATTGCAGCACATCACTCATCAGCACAGCACAACACTCATCAGCACAGCACAGCACTGGCCAGCACAGCACCTATTCAGCTCAACACATTTAAGCTCTAAATGGACACTATTTTTATGTTTTGTAAAAATAATATTAATTAAGTGAACTTTTTAGTTCTTAAGTAATAAACATTGTGTTTTTTCTTCAACTCAAATGAACACTATTCAACATTTTCAATACTATTCAGCACAAGATCAGCACAGCACAGCACTCATCAGCACAGCACAGCTCAGCACTCATCAGCACAGCACAGCTCAGCACTCATCAGCACAGCACAGCACTCATCAGCACAGCACAGCACCAAATAAGTTGAACTGGACAGGGCCTAACTCGACGGTTTAACGGTCGTTTTTCCTAGTAATGTAACATCAACAAGAATTCTGTGAAATTTTACAATTTAACCTTTGCACTTTAAAAGGGAAATTCATCTAACAAGAAATATTTTGGTTTGAAGATGCTACCGCTGTTATAAGTAAATGTGGGAATAATCATCTCCAATGATAGCTCACAATTAAGCTGTTATAAGTAAATGTGGGAATAATTATCTCCAATGATGGCTCACAATTAAGTCTAAGTTTAAATTAAATATATTTTAAATTTTTTAATTCAGTTTAGTCACTACTAGAAATTATGGTTTTAATAACATGGAAAATTGTTGTTAAATATACCTATTTAATAACATTTAATTTTTCTTAGTTTAGATCAATTCAATTTAACAAAAAATAAACTCTAGAAATGACCCAAAATGTTCAATTTATTGAAGTAAATCAAAATCCAACGGAGAAGTAACACTAGGTGAATGTATTACCCTGAAACCCTTAATTTATTGCTCAACTAATCACTCCTTTATTAAATAAAAGAATTACAAGAACAAGCCCTGTCATAAGAATTTATATAATTGCTGTTGTGACATTATTCTCAAACCAGTGGAACACTCTGTTCATCCTTGAAGTAATTCTGGGGATCCACCCTCCTCTTCACCATAGCCAACCTCCTAAAATTCCCAGCAAAATACTTGCTTCCCCATTGCTGATCAGCTTCTGAAAAGCTCGTCAAACCATCAACCTCATTCACACCAAAGGAAAGATCCTTGTAGTTTAAATAAGCTCTCCTCGGCGATTTCGACACATAAGGAGTCATATTATCGTACAATCTCCTTATCCAGCTTATATGAATGTCTGATTCTGTAGCATTACTCCACTGTATATAGTACTGAATGTTGTAAAGAATACCCTTTCTGTGTGGAAATGGAAGAGCTGTTGCATGAATCTCATCCATTCTCCCTCCAAAAGGCTCGAAAATCAGGTTGGCGTTTTGCTCTTCCAAGCACCATTTCCACACCAATTCCAGGGCTTGTTTTGTCAGAGGCTGAGTCACATAATCCGAGGTAGCTTTGGAGAAGGTGAGAGGATCAGGGATCCTGGCTTTCAGATTATCGATGTCGTTGTCGGTTATGTTGCGATTCGCGATGTAAAGAACTGATTGAATCCAGCTCATCTCTGAACAATCTTCTCTTCTGACCCCTAATTCAGGGAAACTCTGGTTCAGGATGGCCATTAGCTGATCAGCCCTGCCCTGGTAAAGCGTCTCGAACGTGATTTGAACTGTTCGGGCCCCGCCGTTCCCCGTTGCATAGCCCTGGATCAGCCTCATGAACAGATCCTTACTGAACTTGGCTCCAATCGTCTGCCATTTGTACATGAGATCCGTCGCGCCCTGGTCAACTCTCCTGGAAACCCTAAAAACGGTTACAACCGACGGAACTTCCACAAACCTAACTTTCCAGGCGAGTATGACGCCGAAGCTGCCTCCACCGCCTCCCCTGATGGCCCAGAAGAGATCCTCCCCCATGGATTTCCGATCTAAGATCTTTCCATTTGCATCGACTATCATAGCATCGATAACGTTATCAGCCGCGAGGCCGTATTTTCTAGATATGGTTCCAAAACCACCTCCGCTGAAGTGCCCTCCAACGCCCACTGTAGGGCAGATTCCAGCGGAGTACCCGTGGTTAGGGCTCTTCTGATTGATATAGTAGTACACCTCGCCAAGCGTAGCCCCGGTTTGGATCCACGCCGTTTTATCCGCTACGCTAACATTGACTCCGTGGAGGTTCTGGAGGTCGAGCAGGACAAACGGGGTCCTGGACCGGTAGGACAGACCCTCGTAGTCATGTCCGCCGCTCCTGGTCCTGACGGGAACCTTAGTCTGGGTGCCACATTTTACCACGGCCTGAACTTGACCGTAGGTTCTGGCGGTCACTATAGCCAAGGGCCTCACCGATGCATCGGGGTTGAGGAACCGCCTGTTTTGAATGGTGGAATTGAGCTGGGATGAGTATGAAGAGTTGCTGGGGAAGTACAGAACGCTGCTTGATGACGAAGATGGAAAGTTTCTATCTCGGGAAATGCATTGGATGAAGCTGGTGGGGGTGGTTTGGGCATATGATGCTGAAAATAGAAAGAACTGGGTGAAGATGAAGAAGAGTACTGTCATCTCCATGTTTTTGGGTTCAGAAATGATATTTGTTCGTGTTTTTTGAAGGGTCGAATTTGAATCATATTTATAGGCCAAAATTAGGTCAAATGTCAAAATTGTATATGTTGTAAAAATCGTTGTCAAAATACTCAGAAGTAGTTGACAATGTCCTTGTCGAATAACCATTCAAACATTACCAAAATAGCAACATTCTGCGTATTCCTCGTACACATACGTTTAAAATTAAAATGGTTTCAGGGGTTTCTTGTGAACTTTCCATTTTAAGACAGTTTTCCTATTAGCAATTCTAGAAGTGAATTATTTGAAGCCCGCCGGACGTACATTACTCTAATTTAAATATTTATTAAATTAATAGTAATGAAAGAATTTTTATCGTAGACGATATCATATTGAGTGATATAATGATCTCGTCTTCTTCCCATCCTTCACCAAAATCCCATTTCCCGACATTGCCATAACCTTTTCCAATCCCACCAGCCTCTTCAATCTCATGATCGACTTCATCTCCGCTTCGATTGGAGTATCCTCCACCAGAGATACTTACACCAGAACCTGCTCTTGTTCGAAAGAGAACTCGTGAAAAGAAACAACCTGAATACTGGAAAGAGTATGTTTGTTTTACTACTGCAATAACCCCCCTACTGCTTTTCTATCAGCTTCTACCAATTCACTGTCCTCGGGTATTCCGTACCATATTTAAGATTATGTAAACTGTGATGAATTTTTGATTTGCATTCCACATTTTCATGAGTTGTAACATCTAGTTCGGATCCTACAACTTATAAGTTCTAAATATCCTCACTGGCGGGCGGTTATGACAGATGAACTTAGTGCTCTTGAAAGAAATGGCACTTGGGTGTTATCTTCTTTTCCCCAGGGAAATATTTCTATTGGTTCTAAATGGATTTTTCGCACCAAGTACAAGTCTGATGGATCCATTGCGTGCTACAAGGCGAAACTAGTATACTGGGTAATCGGCAAATTGAAGGGACTGATTTTTAGATACTTTTGCTCCGATTGCTGGGATGATCTTTGTTCGACTGTTCATGTCGGTTGCAGTTATCATGGGTTGGGACATTACCAAGTACAAGGCTGATTACTCATTTTTCTGCTATGTTTGTGGATCTGTTTTCCTACATGCGTCTCAGTATATGTGGATGATTTGGTTATTGCTGGAAGTTCACTTACCTTGATGAATGAATTCAAGTCTTATTTGAGTTCATGTTTTCATATGAAGGACCTTGTTCCCCTGAAGTATTTCCTTGGTATTGAGATTGCTCGAAGGCCCGATGAAATGTTCTTGTCTCAACTGAAATATTCTTTCGGTATCCTAGTTGACACGGGAATGTTGGCTGCGAAGTTTACTGATTTCCCTATGGACCAGCAACATGACCTTGGTCATGTAGATTGTCCCCTCTACGATGATCCCGAGCAATATCGACGACTTGTTGGCGACTTATCTATCTCACCATTACTCGACCCGAGCTTTGTTATTTTGTGCATACCCTTGCTCAGTTTATGCAAGCTTCATGCGTTCCGCATTGGCAGGCAACTCTCTATGTTCTCCGATGTCTGAAAAGTCATCCAGGCCAAGGGTTGTTCTTATCCACCCGTACTTCTCTTTAGCTGACGACTTATTGTGATTTTGATTGGGATGCTTGTCATATTACTCGACATTCCCTTTCAGGATATTTTTTGGTACTTAGTGATTCTTCTGTTTCTTGGACGACGAAGAAGCAACCGACGGTTTCTCGTTCTTCTGTTGAAACTGAATTTCGAGCTATGGATAGCTGTTGGAATTAATATGGCTCAAGTCGCTTCTTCGATTTTTGGGAGTTGTTCATTCGTCTTCGGTGCGCCTCTTTTGTGACAGACAAACATCTCTTCACATTGCAGCTAATCTAGATTTTCATAAACGCATGAAACATATTAAGGTGGATTGTCACTTTGTCAGTGATCTTGTTCAATCAGGAGAGATTTCTACATTTAATATTCGAATTTCAGATCAACCTGCTGATATTTATATCAAAACCCTTTGTCGTCAACATTTCAAATATTATTTGAAAAATTTGACATTTTGGACTAGCGTGCTCCAATTTGAAGAGGAGTATTAGAGAATATTGTATCTAGTGATTGATTGTGACGTGGATATGTTGAGTAACTAAAGATAGGATAGAATCACTATCTTCATTATTTAGTCATTGTATTAGGCTATATATATTTTGTATCTTTTGAGAAGAATATATAGACACAATTACATTTTATCAATTCTACAAAACTATTGTGCATAATAAATATTTTGGAGCGTATAAATTTACCCAAACATAACATGACAATTTAAAATAATCGAAGATCAGTGTAAAAATTAACATCACATAATCTAGACAAATGCCTATGGTCATTCGAAACTATGAATTTTACTTCAATGATTTGCATTAGTTTACGATATATTTTCCAAAAAATAAAGTCCTTCATCTATTTCAAACTAATCTACACATTTTACATTTTATGTCAAGTTTAGTTACCTAATATTAAAATATTAAAATTAATATAGAATATTTTTAAATTTATGGACAGTCAACTGTAATATATTAATAAAATAATGAGTATTAAGATTTAGACCCTATAAGTAGATCAGTTCAATTGAATTCACTTCAGTTTAGTATAATTTAACAAGAATATACATGTAAATTTGGACATACTGATTTTATTTTTCAATACAATCATTTTCACTTCAACTGAATTCAATTCAGTTTAATTCAATTAAGTAAGAAATAAACTCAGCCAAATAAGCGACAGAAGTATATGTTTAAAAAAAACAACCAAGTGGGCTAGCCCACTTGACTAAAGACTAAATCATAAGGTCTTGGCTAGGCAGAAGTCCAGGGTTCAAACCCCACCTCCCCGCCCCCTGTGGCTTTCTTTTAATCTCAAAGTCTCCAGTGCCGCAGAGGCGTGCTCATCTCAAAGCAGTGAGTATCGGAGCCATCAGCTGGCGCATGAAGTGTAAAGAAGCGAAGTGCATCAGAGGGTGTCAACTGGGACTTTCACCCCATTCACAGCATAAAGTATAGGACTCAGGCAGGCCCGGCCCAACAATTGCATGGACTGACATCAGTGCTTCAGGCTCCCAATTTTGGGCCGAAAAAAAACTCAATTTTTATAAATTTTAAGTGTATTTAGTATGTATTTTTATTATTAAAAATAATAATTATATATAATGAATTAAAAAATAATTAAAAAAGGCCCAATTTTTACAATCAAATTAAAATATAGGTCTTTTTTTTATGCTTCAAGCCCACGAAATTTTTGGGCCGGCACTGGACTCATGACTGAGTAGAGGATCAGTAGATTAGGGTAGATTAGGATAGAGTAGAATAGTTGTAGGAGATTCTTATACTTGTAATAAAAAAATATGTTAAAAAAAACGGTGAAGTGTAAATGTAAGCGTCTTCGTCTGACTGCCTGGCTAATGTAACCCTAATGGAGTTCTGTATACTGCAATTTGCATGCATGACGTAAAGACATACGTGTGCATGCATTTCCTCACTGCTGAATTGCTAATATTCACACTTTATTGCCTCTACAAAAATTTTAAAAAAAATGGTTCAAATAGTTTTTTTTTTTTTTTTGCAGAAAAGAAAAATTAAATATTATACAAAAACCATATACATAGTTATCGTTAATTATTTTAGTGGCCGCGTAGGGGTAAAAAACATAATAATTAAGATGGGATTAAAATTGTAGCTATTGATCATTACTGGTCACTCTGTTCTAATTCAAACCTTGCCTAAAAATTATTTAAATTTCTCCTGATGTCTACATCAAATGGAACCTTTGAAGTTTTTCATCTAGAAGCTAGGTTGAAAAGTAAACCATGAATATAAATTAAGTCGACTGATGGATCATAATGAAATATATCTATATCGAAGAAATATATTTCTGTAAACTGAACTGTTAATATTGAACCCAGCCCCATTTTGTTTGGCAGATATTTAGTTATTTACACCAGATGTGCTTTGAAATACATCAGTTTTTATTATTATTTGTTATTTGGTAAACTGCAATAAAAACTACTTACTTTACAAGCAGAAGGTATTTTTACCAAAATGTTGATAAATAGTAGGAATTTTTGCCCCAAAATAGAAACTAATATAATCTATTTAATTTATACTTTTTGCTAGAATATAAATATATAATCCAAAATCAACCAATTTTTTTAAAATACAGCTCAGTCAAACACATCGTAAAGTGTAATTTGACACTTCAATTTATTCCTGCAAATATATTGTCATAGTTAAGTGATAGGTACTTACTTAGTTGCTTATTTTCCCCAACATGAGTATTAATGAAAGTTTGTCACAAATAAAAACTACAACACGAAATAAGGGTTTGATACGCTTACATCTATGATCTATATATATGGAGCATATATAAAATAAAAAAGAAAAGGTATATAATGATGTCAGATTTATGTCAAATAAGGGTCAGATTTATTAAAAATAGTGTGTATATTTAATAAAACTGTGATATTACATTATGCCTACAACTGTATAAAGTAAAGTAGAGAAACAGTACTCTATCATGTCTTTGCCCCATACAATCCGTATTTTGCTTATTTTAAAGATACAATTTTAATATACACGCTATATTTCATATTTATTTATATCAGACATGTATATTATATATATTACTTTTATTACACGTAATTACAAATTAATTATATATTAAAATAATAATTATAGATATAATTATTTAATAAACATAGGAACTGCAAATTAGCAAATTTCGTAGCTAATAAGACTTATTAGTTTCTTTATTCAACGATTACATGCGTGCAACTGTGTATTATAGCTAATGTAATTACGCGGTGTTGAATGCTGGGTTGTGGATAAAAGGACAGGTACGTAGCATTTTGAAAATGATACAGAAATCTGGAAAACCCAATTGTTTATATATATTTTTTCGTCCGATTGCGATTTAATTAGTGGGTCATTAACGTAGTGATCAGATTGGAAGCGTTTACGAATTGGAATTTTCAACGTTTTATGCGTGATTCATATTAATAAAGTACGACTTTCCACCCATGAAAGCTACTAGCTCTAGCTGCCCTCTAGCAATAGTGTATTTGTTTTTCATACTACATTCATTACAACTAGACCATCTATTGTAGAAATCACATTGTATCCTAATCTAGTACTATATTAGGAGACATCACCATTAAATTTTGTTAAGCACAGTGAATTTTGCACTCCATCCATTAATTAGTTTTGGGACGCTCTCTTAAAAAAACCCATGACTGCTTCACCAACGAGTCACCAAACCACCGAAACCGGAACCACCAATCGGACCACATGTAGCATGGGAGATCACTATGGGGACTAACAACTAGGGTTGTACATGAGCCAGGTCAACCCGGAAAACGGACCGGCCCGGGACCGGAATTGGTGACCCGAACCCGGATTTTTTGCATTCTGGGCTGGGTCTCGGGTCACCATTTTTGTCCATTCCGGGCCGATCCGGGTCAAACCCGGATTTTTCTGGGCCAACCCGGGAGCCCAATTATATATAATAAATATGCAATTATTACACATAATTAATCTTGTTCTAGTGGTAGGACTTGTCATTTTGTAATACATAACCAGAGTTCAAATCAAACCAAAAGCATTACTTTTGTATTTTGTTATTAAAATAAATTAACATCCGTATATATTTATTAATCATACAATTTATTAACAAAAAGAAATGTGGTCTAGTGGTAAGGAGATTGTTACACATTGGTCTGTAGTTTGATTCTCAACGGAAGTACTTTTTTTGTAAAAAAAAAGTGTAGAAGAGGTTGTAATTGGGTCAACCGGTCCGATCCGGGTCAAATCCGAAAAAATTCCGGACCGGGTCCGGTTCAAGAAACAGTCCAACCAAGTCGGGCCCTGGTTCAAGAATTTTAGATATTCCGGGTCCGGATGCAGGCCGGGCTGACCCGGTTGTATAGTCCTACTAACAACACAGTCCCTTAGGTTATCCATGGGCCATTAACACTAGGTATAGGTAGGCCCTTTCAATAATTACTCTAAAATTCGTAAATTATTGTCAGCGGTGTGACTTGAACCTGAAACCTCTCAGTTATGAGAGGGTGAGTTTTACCACTTTAAACAGGCCTCATTCACATTAAAATCTTATACCTAACCTACTCTAATCATATTTTACTCTACTGATTGTGTACATCGGTTAGACCAAGGTTCTTCGCATACGATTCAGAGTGGAGTGAAAATCTCACTTATACTAACTAATGCTCATGCATTTTACCCCATCATTGTCTATATCTTTTTGATTGAGTATTTCTAGATACTTTAAATGGTGCTATTGAGAGATTTTAACTCCCTTGCTCTCTGTTGAGCAATGGAAGACTTTTACACAATTGGATTAGTCCACTTAATTAATAGTGTACTTGGATTTGTTGAAGAAGAAATATTTGACATTGGCTTCTCGAATGGATGAGCCAATTAATAACATTCAGATCTATCAAACTATTTCACAAATGGCTTAATTATGACTAAACTTATGGTACAGCATCATCAATAGCTTGTGAATATACGTCTTATTATTAAAAAAATTGAATGGTTGAATATATATCAAGAATATGTCAATTAAAATCTTTGACTCTTGCATCCTATCTTTGGATAATCGGAGTTTTTGAAAAGTTTAATAATATACGCTTCATTTGTAATTTTAGTTAAATTATGCATGGTTTAGTACTAAAAAACTTAAAAAGATTACAGAATCACACTGATAAGATATTTGCTCGGAAGTTGTTCTTAGAAAGATGAATGAGGTAACAATTTAATAATATTTACAGTTTGTAAATAATAAATAAAATAAAGAACATTTATATTCATTCAATTAAAACTCTACCTAAAATACACTGATCAACTAATGTTGATTTTTTAAAAAATTCGGAGTTATAAAAGGGTGTTGTTATACGCAGTCTAGTATTTTACTCTCATAGTTCAAAATAAGATGTAAACGTACGAAAAATAACCTCAACTTATTAGATTTTTGAAAAATTGGGCAACTCACACGGACGGTAGTGTCATTTCATTGATATTTTATATTACTCCGAGTAAAATATTGGATTACATATAACACTTCAGTCATAAAAAATATTGTATAATTGTGTAGAAGAATCTTCGTCAACAAATGGTATGTATGCCAGCTCAGGCCGTCACCTGCGAATTGTGATTGTGAGTTGTTTGGAGTTTACGACCAATTCTATTTATACGTCAAGTCGGAGGTCGGAGAGTTCAAATCTACATGATTAAACCGGGTTCGCCGGCCTACACCAATATATATGATTTTTTAGTGGACTTCCAGCATTTTTTCTAGATAATACACGAAAGAGATATGCCTTCCTCCACTTAAAAATCTTTGAATTGTTATAAAAAAATTGAATAATACCTGTATCTATCTATAATTTATACTGAAATTTTTATACTTCACCATCTTACTAATTAAAAGCTTGTGCAATAAAAACCTTCAAAATCCCTACAAAGAAAACTATGTAAATATGGGGATATAAAATAAACTATATAAAAATCAGCAAGTTCACATGAGTTACAAAACACATAATATTTCACAAGTAGTTACATTTTTACACTAAAATCGCAAGTGCCGTTTAACTAAACAAGGAACGTCAAATTCATGGTACAATGGTAAATATGATAAAAAGAAGAAAATATCCCGAGAAACAGTTTATGTGGACACAAACTGACGCTAAATTTCCGTATAATACTATATAAACATGCAAATAAATAAAATACGGAATGTATTTAGCAGGCGAGTTTTGTAACATATATTTGGTTTTCATAGAACACAATGTCACGACTATCAAAAAAGGTCTGAGATTCCAAATCAAACAAACGGTATCCCTTCTTTTCAATAGCATAGCCAAGCAACATACATTTTCGGCTTCTAGATGTAAACTTTTCTCGAACCCGTGGTAGTTGAGAATCAAAACACATGTAGCCAAAGACTCGAGGAAGCTTGTAATCAGGTACTCGTCCATGAAGTAGTTTAAAAGGTGTTCGCCTATCTAGTGGTAGGCAGCCGTTGTATCACATTCATCCCAAAATTTGATAGGTAAATTTTATAAAAGTAGCAAAGAACGAGCAACATTAAGAAGATGATGATGCTTGCGCTCAACCCTGCTCTTCTGTATCAACACAACAGTATCCCATTTTCAGCAAAATAGGACCGCAGCGGAAGGAATTCAGTTCCATTATCAGCTCGAACCTGTCGAACATGGTGATTAAACTGAGTCTTTACTAAAGCTCAAAATTGTTTGAATCTCGAGACCATCTCAGATTTAGCAATCAATAAATGAACCCACATCGCTCTAGAAAAATCATCAACTACCATAAAAAATAAGAAAGTAACCACTAGATGAAGGATTTCTCTAAGGACCCCAAACATCAAAGTGCACTAGTTCAAATAATTCATTGGATCTAGAATTGCTAGCAGAAAAATTGTCTTATTTTGTTTTCCCGGTGACAAATAGAACAAGGGGTAGTGAGATTATGACCACCGACAGATATAGTGGGTACAGAAGACAACACTGTTGAGGAGGGATGACTTAAACATTGATGCCACATATCGGATGCCGAAGACGTAGATGAAATGGCGGCAACAACAATAGTTAGCTTCGGTGTCGGTGATCGAACTCGAGCATCCAATGTACGAAACCAATAAACCCCACCATACGTGTTCACCCACACCAATCACTGCTCTCGAGTTGATTTTCTATAAAGTGCAAAAAATTTCAGAGATCAAAGCAGACATGTTAATGAGCCAAGTGATCTAGAAAATGATAAAAGATTGCAGCGCATTTGAGGTATATAAAGAACATGATCAAGAACAATATCTCTAATATGTATGGTTCTATATTTCATCGCAGATGAGATGGAACCAACCTGTAATTAAACATCAATAGTAGATGTAACAATATTGGTAAAAGCATCCATATCCCCAGTCATATGATAAGATGCACCCGTATCAAAAATCTAAGATAATATAATTTTACATGGCACATTGTTAGAATGAATTTGTATAAGTAATTTTGAAACACTCTTTTAAGCACATATCATTTCATTTATCATAATTTTCGGTAATGTATGTAAATGTCATTTCTGCCTATGCATACGCAAGTCATTAACAAAATATAATAATATATTCGTGTAGTAATATATTCATTTGTTTATAGCAATATGTATTTATTCCTTTCTAATTTATGTGTACGATAAGTGTATATATCAAAATGTTATTTATATTACTAAAACAAACTATTTAAAATCTCAGTATTTGAGAAGTTAATGATGCAAGATTAAATATATTATGTATAAATATATAAGATAAAAATAATATATATTTTATAAGAATTGATTAATTTGATATCTGACATGTCAATTAAAACTATATTTGTTTAAGAGTTCTATCTTAAAATTTTTATCATTTAAATTCTATGCTTTCACATGATATAATATAACCTTATATATTTATACTATCAAAATATTTTATGAAATGAATTTGATAGTTAATGTATATTATTTCAAATAATACAAAATAAATTACACATAATTAAGTAGTATAAAAGAATTTTTGTAATAAATTGTATTGATATCCTTTTTTGTCATTTTGTGCAATAAAATAGCTATCAGGTATATATATTAATCACCAAACACTTAAGGGTAAAATGGGTCAAGTTAAAACATCTCCTATAATCAGCTAACAGTTTGCAGACAACTCATACATTCAATTAACAACTAACAACAAGCTCACGCGACCTATGAAAAATTGGTAAAATGTAATTGTGACGATTCATTTTAAAAGATACAAAATATATACCCTAATAAAATTACTAAATAAAGAAAATAATAATTATATCTTATTTACCGTGAATCAATATATCAACGATCACAATCAATCACGATATACAAAATATTCTCCAATGAATTTCTTTACATTTCTTTACTAGTATACAATGATACAGCTGGGTTTGTGTATTGACAGTCCGCGTAGTTATTCTTTTTGTTTTTTTCATAGAAAAGGGTAAATGGTTGTTTCATGGTTTGGTTGGGTTTCCAAATCATAAAAAGGAAAGTTCACAAGAAACCATTTCAATTTTAAACATGTGTGTGAACAAGGAATACACAGAATGTTGCTATATTGGTAACGTTGAATGGTGCACTATCGTATTGTGACAAGGACATTGTCAACTCGTTCTGAGTATTTTGACAGCGTTTTTGAAAAATATACAATTTTGACATTTGACCAAATATTAGCCTATAAATAGGATTCAAATTCGACTCTTCAAAAAACACGAACAAGTGATCATTTCTGAACCCAGAAACAACATGGAGATGACAGTGCTCTTCTTCATCTTCTCCCAGTTCTTTCTATTTTCAGCATCATATGCCCAAACCACCCCCACCAGCTTCATCCAATGCATTTCCCGAGATAGAAACTTTCCATCTTCGTCATCAAGCAGCGTTCTGTACTTCCCCAGCAACTCGTCGTACTCATCCCAGCTCGATTCCACCATTCAAAACAAGCGGTTCCTCAACTCCAATGCAACGGTGAGGCCCTTGGCTATAGTGACCGCTAGAACCTACGGTCAAGTTCAGGCCGTGGTGAAATGTGGCACCCAGACTAAGGTTCCGGTCAGGACCAGGAGCGGCGGGCATGACTACGAGGGGTTGTCTTACCGGTCCAGGACCCCGTTCGTCCTGCTCGACCTCCAGAACCTCAACGGAGTCAACGTTAGCGTAGCGGATAAAACCGCGTGGATCCAAACCGGGGCTACGCTTGGTGAGGTGTATTACTACATCAATCAGAAGAGCCCTAGCCACGGGTACTCCGCCGGAACCTGCCCTACAGTGGGCGCCGGAGGGCACTTCAGCGGAGGTGGTTTCGGAACCCTATCTAGAAAATACGGCCTCGCGGCTGACAACGTTATCGACGCTATGATAGTGGATGCAAGTGGAAAGATCTTGGATCGGAAATCCATGGGGGAAGATCTCTTCTGGGCCATGAGGGGAGGCGGCGGAGGCAGCTTCGGCGTCATACTCGCCTGGAAAATTAGGTTTGTGGAAGTTCCGTCGGTTGTGACCGTTTTTAGGGTTTCCAGGAGAGTTGACCAGGGCGCGACGGATCTCATGTACAAATGGCAGACGATTGGAGCCAAGTTCAGTAAGGATCTGTTCATGAGACTGGTCCAGGGCTATGCAACGGGGAATGGCGGGTCCCGAACAGTTCAAATCACGTTCGAGACGGTTTACCAGGGTAGAGCTGATCAGCTAATATCCATCCTGAACCAGAATTTCCCTGAATTAGGGGTCAGGAGAGAAGATTGTTCAGAAATGAGCTGGATTCAATCAGTTCTCTACATCGCGAATCGCAACATAAACGACATCGATAATCTGAAAGCCAGGATCCCTGATGCTCTCACCTTCTCCAAAGCTACCTCGGATTATGTGACTCAGCCTCTGACAAAGCAAGCCCTGGAATTGGTGTGGAAATGGTGCTTGGAGGAGCAAAACGCCATCCTGATCTTCGAGCCTTATGGAGGGAGAATGGACGAGATTCCTGCAACAGCTCTTCCATTTCCACACAGAAAAGGTATTCTTTACAACATTCAGTATATTGTACAGTGGAGTAATGCTGGAGAATCAGACATTCATATAAGCTGGATAAGGAGATTGTACAATAATATGGCTCCTTATGTGTCGAAATCGCCGAGGAGAGCTTATATAAACTACAAGGATCTGTCCTTGGGTGTGAATAATGTTAATGGTTTGACGAGCTTTTCAGAAGCTGATCAGCAATGGGGAAGCAAGTATTTTGTTGCCAATTTCAGGAGGTTGGCTATGGTGAAGAGTAGGGTAGATCCCCAGAACTACTTCAAGGATGAACTGAGTGTTCCACTGGTTTGATGATAATATCACAACAGCAAGTAGATAAGTTTTTTGTAACAGGGTTTGTTCTTGTAATTCTTTTATTTAATTGAGTAATTAGTTGAAAAATAAATTAAAGGTTTCAGGGTAATAGATTCATTTAGTGTTACTTCTCCCTTGGAGTTTTGATTTACTTCAATAAAATGATCATTTAGGGCCATTTCTCGAGTTTATTTTTTTGCTAAACTGAATTGAACTAAACAAAAAAAAAATTTAATTTCACTAAACTGATTTAATTTTTTTTAAAAAAAATCTAATTGAATTGAATTGAACTGGAAAAAAAACATGTTTAACTAAACTAACTAAACTGAAATAGTTTTAAGTTTTTATATGTATGTGGTAGAATTATTCTAAATTTTAGTAAAAAATATAATCTACTAACAAAGGGGCCTAAAACCGTCGTGATTTGGCCCCAACATCGTGCACAGGCAAAAAACTCGACACCGGGTGTTCAAAATTACCCGAGCCGAACTAGTGGGTCCGATACCCGAAATATCCGAATATTAATGTACAGGTAATTAGAAGTATAAGTGGGCCGGGTATCCGGCCCGATAATTATGTTTATAATAGGGTCCGGGTTCGGGTCACAAAAACTATGTTTCCGGGTACCGAAATACCCGATTAAATATTATTATTACTAATAATAAGATGATGACAAACAATTTCTTATGTTGATGAGTACTCGTAAAAAAATGTTAATGTATATTTTTTTTATTTAGTACTCTACATATTTTCAATAATACATTTTTTTCATGTACATCTTACAGAGGAAAGAGATGTAATGAATAATTTTGACTTATATTTACATCATTTAGGCATTTTTAACGAAAAAGACACTACTTCTTGTAGCTATAAAAATTTTATGACTTAATTTAATGTAGTGTTTGAATTTTTAGGTTTTATTTATACTTACATATGTGCATATATATATATGTAATAATTTAGTAAAAGAATTAAAGGGTACCCGGTATCCGGCCCAAACTTTCAAGTACCCGAAAGTACGGGTACCAACATTTCCGGGTCAGGTACGGGTCACATATTTTACTACCCGAAAGTGTGGATACCCGGTTATGAACACCCCACCGTCAAGGTTTGGGTTGGACTTGATGGAATACTGGCTATCAAAATTCAGAAATCATAATTCATAACTCATAGCTAATAGCTAAAAAAACGACGTGACATTTTCTAGTGAAGCGAATTATCGAAGGAAAAAATACATAAGCAAGCATCATTATATTTTAAGTACATCTATAATTTTTAGATATTACACCTAAGATATTATTCAATAAGTATTTGATTACGAAAAAGGGTGCTAAATGGTTTATAAAGAGAAAGAGGAATAAATTGATAGTAAATAATGAAAGAACAAAAAAATCAAATAAGAAAGAAATAAACATGGAGAATATATGCCTTCTAAGTAGGGGTGCTAACGATCCCGAGCATTCATTAACAAGATCGAAATCAGATTATTTAAAAATCAGATTGAGATTCGAGATCGTTCATTTTAATCGGAAATATTTTGACAACAAGACCATAAAAGGTAAAGAAAACAGGCCCATAAAGTATAACTTTACTTGACTTCCAATAAATCATTCTTTTGTCCTTATCATTTCTAATTTTCCGTAATAAGCATCTTATTTTTTGTTGAACTGAAAATATAAATATATTTAACTGAATTTAACTAAAATAAATTATTAAATATAACAAAATTTATTGAAACATATAATTTACACATAGAAACTTGCTAAGAAAGTGATTATTTGGGCATCCAATCAAATGCAAGTATAAAGAACACACTTAAAGAGAAAAGTTTGTGGGCAAAAGGATAAAAAATTGGCTGCTAATATTGCCTATTCAATATTTATCTAGCATAAAGAGCAGATATTTTGTTATTTTCCATAATTTTCCCTTCATTTATGTGTTTACTTCATAATATGGCTAATCTCTCCTGTAACTATGTATCCTCATTCTTGCATGTTCATCTGCAAACTAGGTTTCACTAACGGGAAGATCAAGCCATCTGTATAGCTCCAAATGAGAAACTTCTTATTTGCTTTTGATGGAAACTGTCCATATGAGGTCTGCATCTGAATGCACAGTTACAATATCTCCTCTCACAATATTTGATGTGCTGATTAGGCCACCAAATCTCATCTCTGTATTGCTTAGATTCCATTGCAGACCTGTAGTTTTGGTACTTTTCGACGGCATACTAATAGGAGCTAGTCCACAGTGTTGGCCCTTAAGCTGAGAGTTAATGTGTATCTCATGGTGATGGGTGCAGGGAAGAAGTTGGATGAGGCAATCATCATTCAGAAGTACAATCCGCGTGGTCGAGAAGTTATACAGTACATTGATGTTCCCAAGCTCATGATCAAATCTTCCGCCAAGAGCGCCAACAACAAGAATGCATAGATTCAGGTTCTGCAGATCGGGCGCATTGCAGATGTGATGAACACACTTATGCAGATCTGTAGTGTCCTGTTCATCAGAAGCATTCACTACTTTAGTTCCTATGTTTGAGTAGAAGTTTAAAACATCATCCCTCAGTGAATCCAGGTCTCCTTTTATCACATCAGGCTTGTACTTGCGACGAACAACAATGGCATCTTCCATGGGAAAAAGTTTAGGCATGTCATCATATAACCTGTTCGCTCCTCCATCAGCACATACTCGTAATCGCGCGTGTTCCCAGAGAAGAGGAGCGAGTCGTGGAAGAGGCTGGTTGAGGATAACTAATGCATAGGTTTGCGAGTTCTGGTTAGTGACAGTTGCAGGATGAGGAGGAGAAGGAAGGAGGAAGTTAGAAGGATGAATCATTAAATCCATGTCTAATGCTCTTGGCCACAAACCTATATATATCAAATGATATACTTGATATATAAAAGGTTACAACGAAAGAAATAGCAATCTCATAAACTATATATCTAATCTTATATACATAACTATCATATATATAGGCAAAAACTAATAAATCCTTTTCCACTAAGGATTTGAACACCAACCTTAATGTAATATTGAATTGGAATAATAAGTTAATTTAGAGTGGAAAAGGAAATATTTATAAATTTAAAAGATTACCTGGAAAATAGTATATTATATACGAAAACAATGGCGAGAACAAACTGATACACAACTAACAGCTAGTCCCCAAACCCGACCATGAAATCTTTTATAGGAAAGACCAGTACAAAGTTTCCTGTCATATATGCTGTGTCATGAAAACAGTGGAATGCTTTGTTCATCCTTGAAGAAATTCTGTGGATCAACTAAACTCTTCACCATTGCCAATCTCCTGAAATTCTCAGCGAAATACATGCTTCCCCATTGTTGGTCAGCTTCTGAAAAACTTGTAGTACCATCAACCTTATTCACACCAAAGTAAAGATCTTTGTAATTCAAATAAGCCCTCCTTGGAGCGCTCGACACGTAAGGAGTCATACGTTCATACAACCTCCTTATCCAGCTGACATGAGTGTCTGAGTCTGTAGCATTATCCCACTGAACAAGGTACTGAATGTTATACAGAATACCTTTCCTGTGTGGAAACGGAAGTTTGTTCGCTGATATCTCATCCATTCTTCCCCCGTAGGGTTCGAAAATCAGGACAGGGTTTTGCTCCTCCAGGCACCATTTCCACACCATTTCCAGGGCGGGTTTTGAGAGAGGCCGAGTCACATAATCCGAGGTAGCCTTGGAGAATCTCAAGGGATCTTTAATCCTGGATTTCAAACCATCTATGTCGTTTATGTCTCGATTCGCAATGAAAAGGGTTGACTGGATCCAACTCATCTCAGTGCAATCCTGTTTTCGAAACCCTAGTTCAGGGAAATCCTGGTTCAGCATGGACACTAGCTGGTCTTGTCTGCCTAGATACAGCATCTCAAAAGTGATTTGAATTGTTTTTATGCCTCCAATCTCAGCAGTGACTATAACCAGCCTCATGAACAAATCTTTGCTGAATTTCGCGCCAATTGTCTGCCATTTGTGCACCAGATCCGTGGCGCCCTGGTCTAGAACTCGCCTGGAGACTCTGGAAACCGTAACGATGGACGGAACTTGCACGAGCTTGACTTTCCAAGCAAGTATGACACCATAGCTTCCTCCACCACCTCCATTGATAGCCCAAAACAAATCCTCCCCCATGGATTTCCTATCCAGGATCTTTCCTTCTGCATCGACTATAATAGCGTCGATCACATTATCAGCAGAGAGACCGTGCTTTCTCGAAATGGTTCCGTACCCGCCTCCACTGAAGTGCCCTCCAGCACCAACAGTGGGGCAGATCCCGGCAGAAAACCCTAGATTTGGATTTTCTGCCTGGATCAAGTAGTACAGCTCACCAAGCGTGGATCCACTCTGGACCCACGCGGTTTTTTCTGTCACGCTAACATTAATAGCACTAATATTCTGAAGATCAAGCAACACGAACGGGACTCGGGACCTGAAGGAGAGGCCCTCGTAGTCATGGCCGCCACTTCGGGTCCTGAGCGTCACGCCGTGCTGCTTGGCACAGATGACCGTGGCCTGGACTTGACCGTAGGTTGTAGGTTTTACTATGGCTAAGGGTTTAACAGTGGTGCTGGAGTCAAGGTGCCTCAGGTTTTGAACAGTGGAATTGAAAACGGATGAATATGTAGAATCTGTTGGAAAGTACAGAACGTTGTTGGACGATGATGTCATGTTTCCGTCGTCGGAAATGCATTGGATGAAGTCGCCGGGATTCGGGATGGTATGAGAATCCGACGAGTGTGGAAGGAAATGGTAGATGATCAAGAACACTAGTACAGCGCTCAATCTCTCCATTTGGATTTGTATTATTTAGATTGTGATTTGCGAGTCAGGACTGATGATTTTCAACGAGTTTTATAAGCTAAATTTCTCCATTCTTTAATCCTGGAAAGATATTATAAAAGATTTGCAGCTTGAAAGTTGACAATGTCATTGTCATATGATAGCTTTCATAATGAACATCGATATCCCAATTATATAATGCATATGACTATAGACCAATTATTCAGAAATGGTGGGCTGATTAAAATTGCTTACTGGGTTTTTTAGATACATGTTAATGGCGGAGCCATATAGTTGAACCCGACGTGCACCCAGGAAATTTTAAATATTTCAAAAAATGAAATATATATTTCTTATAAATTTAAACTGTATATTTAATAAGTTTAAAATTATCATTTTTTATTATAGATTTCTTGTATTAATACATTAAAACATATTTTACTTAACTGAGTTTCATTTTGATTAAAGAAATATATACATTCCGAAATTAAATTTATAGTGGCAAAGCGTATAAGAATGTTGGAAATTTTAAACTTTTAAAACTAGATTGTGAGCACCACAGGTTTTCCAATCTCCAAAACTATAAAATCAGGAACTTTAAATTCTGTCGAATTCAACTATACTTAAATACTCGTGTTTCATAAATAAATAAAAGACTAAATTCCAAAAAATGACCCTAACATTGGTAGAAATGTTAATTTCAGGACCCAACATTCAAAAGTGTCAATATTTGGTACCCAACATTCTGAAAATATCAAATTTAGGACCCAACATTCAAAATGGTCAATATTTGGTACCCAACATTATGAAAATGTACAATTTTTAGATTTTCATAAAATTCACATGTTAGATCTATTAGTTTCAAGGGCATTTTTGTCATTTTCCTATGCTAAAATATCCAGGAGTATATCAATGTCCAAAATGTTCACCACCATTGACGCAGCTTATAGTTAGACGAGACCTAAATTCATAAATTTGAATTTATGGCAAACGTTTCATTTTCGTCTTAATGGATATGATAAAGATGTGGGTAAAAAAATGGTACTGTTACTAGGCTCCAGCAGTGACGAGGTAATGCGTGCACATGGCTAGCGGTGGAGTTACAAAGAGAGTTAGTCGAAAATGTCAATTGAGATTTTTGGGGAAGATGAGAAGGGTGATTTTGGTGGATTTATAAATTTTTATCTTTTATTTATAATAAAAATTACCAAAATGCCCTTGAAATTAATAGATTTAATAGGTGAATTTTATGAAAGTCCAAAAATTGACATTTTCAGAATGTTGGGTACCAAATATTGACCATTTCGAATGTTGGGTCCTAAAATTGACATTCTCAGAATGTTGGGTACCAAATATTGACACTTTTGAATGTTGGGTTCTAAAATTGATATTTCTACCAATGTTAGGGTCATTTTTTGGAATTTAGTCTAAATAAAACACGTCCGAAACCTTAAGACGCTAGCCATCAAAACTCTCTATTCTATTTTTCCGTCTTCTTCCTTATCTTCTCGTGGGAAGATGGAGAAGAAACTGTTGATTTAAGTTTATTCGTTTTGTTGTTAGATAATTGTAAGTTGTCCACACATGAGTTAAATTTGTTATTGAATACGTGTGAACCACATTGGTATTGTTCATCGATTTGATAAAGTTTTTCAAGTCGATATTTTATTCTCGACCTGGTTGTAAATGTCATGTCTTACTCTCGATTACACGTCGTGTTTAGTTCTTTATCTGGTTTACAGTTAATGTATCAATTCGTGATTTGTATCTTTCAATGTGTGATTTGTAGCAGTTTGGAGATCACATAGATCATGTTCTTAATCAAGTGGTGAAGCAGTTTTAGCTGATCACTGCTTGACATAGTGATTGATGCACGAGAAACTACTTTTCGGTGGTTTTCGCGGCATCAAGTTAATAACCCTGAGTGTGCTATGTATTTGTATGGGATCGAATCTCTCAATTTGTGATGGTAATGACGGTATCACTCAGTTTGATATGTAATTTAGTTACTCTTATAATAGAAAACTATATCAGTTTCACTTTGACTAATTAACAAACTATGTTTAATGCTATAGTATAATTTTAAATATTAAAACTACCTTCGCATTTGCCTAAACTACACAAGTCCCTATTCATTTATTCAAAACAAAGTTTGAATTGAACTACTATTATATATAATATTTTGTTGGATTTGTTGTAAATTGTATTTTCATGATATCAAAATTTCATTATATACATAATTACATTTGAAAATATTAATGTTACAAATATATTTAGTAAATATAATTTTTTTTTAAAATTACGTTTAAAAAAATAAGCTAAAATTGCAATTTTTTTACTAAGCTGAATTATGTTAAATTAAGTAAAATAAACTGAACTGGTAGAAGTCATTATTGTACTAAAAATTGATTTTTTTTTCTCTACCCGACTAACGCTCTCAAAACCCCCTTCTTATAGCTTTTCCCGGAGGGATTTGCCTGCCGGTGACTCCGCTGTCGTGCTAAACACACACACACACACACACACACACACCCCCAACCAAATAAAAGCTTTTATACCACCCCTCCTTCAATCTCACACAGGAGATACCAACGATATGTTGATCAATTACGAGTTTGGCCTTCGATTATGAGTTTTCCTTCTTTGTAGGTTTGTTCTTCTCCGATCTGTTCAGATCGGGATCTTTCTAGTCGGCGTCTTGCTGAAATTTACATTTCGCAGCCGATCTGCAATTGTCAAAATAGACGAGTGATACCCACACAAACCGTCGAAGCCTCTACACGATTTGCTACCGCTCGGAGGAGATCTGGATGACATGAGCGGGTAGCTTCCGCCTCGCTATCCTGCCGGCGTGCTTTGTCTGTTTTTTGCTCTCTCGATATGGATTTGACACCGATGAATCAACCTTTACTATTTCAAAAATCTCAAATCTCATATCAGTTCGTTTTCGGTCTCGCTAAAACGGGCACGAGAATAGCACCTTTGGTACTTGCTGTTGTTCTTGCTGCACTTTGGTGCTTTCTCCATTCCGTTCCTTTTTTTATTTTAAATTCTATTAGTTTCTAGTGTTTTTATTTTCTTTTTTGTAGTTTATAGTGATGGAATTAATGGGATATTTTCTTGAAGGGTCTACTTATGATAGAGTATTGGTCGAGTTGTTGGTCTGCCAAATCTTGATTTTTCCAATGAGTCTTTCTGCTCGGTTAAAATCTTGTTGGCTTCCAATCTAAATTCTGAGAGGATAAGAGAAATCCAAGCCAAAGTAGTTTTAATACTTATCTTATGACAGTTACTCTTGAATTAGATTTGTAGATCGTGCAATTTGGTCTTTTTCATTTCATTTTCCAGTTTTGATGCGGCTGGACCAACTTTCACATGCCTTGAATATGTGAAACTAACCTGGGAAAGACTCTTACTAGGGGAGAGTAATTGAGGCTAATCGGGATGGAATTGCAGATTTATGGAACAAGTCCAATACTATAACCTATTTTATGTTTACATTAGTCAGACTCGAATTAACTGAGATTGTACTTGGTTACAAAACCACTATAATTATATCTTCATATTTTCCCTGTTTTAGTTTAGGACTAGATAGGCCGCACTGATTTTCACTCATCAATTTAAATACAAAGAAGATTAATCCCTTCTTTGTAATGCTACAAATCACCTCCACCTTGTAAAATTATTGTAGTGTTGTTCATGTTTGATATGGGGATGTCCAATAAAATACCCGTCCATTATTTAATGGATTTATCTTTGAAATTTCTACCGATCAGTTCCACAAAATTCTTAACTAATCTTTCTATTCTAGTACGTATGTTTAAACATGAGCCAGAGTTTAAACACTGAAAGAAAGAACACCAGAAATGATTACGCAGTTCGGTGAAACACACCTACTCTGCGGGGCGTTAACCCAGTTCAGAATTAATTCACTAGTACGAAAGATTACAGTACAAGATGTTTAAACTTCAATACTTATCTTTCTACTCTCCTTGTGAATTTGCAAGCTCCCCTTGCTACCGATTCGCCTTGATCGAACTCCCTCCGATCTCAACCTCGTTGACGCTGAATCTCTTCCTCCGAAGAATTAAGGTGTATGATTCTGAACTTGAAACCACGATCAATGACCTGTTGACGCGATCGACTCAGCACTGCTCCAACAAAGCTATTCTGGATGCAGAATACTTTCTCTTGAGTTCGATACTTCTTCTCGCAGCTTGCGTCTCTATTTATAGCTCCATGCTGTGCTGCCGTGTTGATATTCTCTGTACTTCAATCACGGTATTGCTGATCTTCTCATCTAGCTAATCACAGCTGCAATTAGTCTCCTAGCTATATTCTACTTCTATAGCTATACTGTAGGAAATATAATCTTTCCTTATTTAAGACTAATCCTAACTAAAATACAACTCTATCATATATCCAATCAGATCGGAGCTAAATATCTCTTCATAAATCATCTTTGATTCGCTCGAATATCTTCTTTGATCGCACACAAGTTGTATTTCATCACAATCACTGTTGCTCAGTTTCTGTTTCTGCTGGAGCAAGTGTTTAAACATACAACATCAGTATGTTTAAACATAGTGACTTCTACAAAATAGCCAACAATATCATCTTGAAACTTCTGGACTCTTCAATCACCCCCTTTGGCATTTTGTGGAACCAAACCAACTTTTAGGACTTCATATTCGATGTCATAAACTCCCCCTGAAGTTCAGAACACATGACAACGACTTTGAACCATCAAAGAAGTCCAAATTTCTCCCCCTGGGGCCATGAACATGCCAAAGTAATCAAATCGAGAGACTCCAAAACTGTAAAGTCATCACAGTACTGGAGTATCAACCAGTGGCTCCCCCTGTCTTTGATCTCATCATCAATACAAGCTTTAATAAAACTCCCTTTTCAGCCCAGGCCTAAACACTTCCAGCTTAGCCAATTAACTCTCCAGTCCAGTACACACAAGCCATCAGAAAAACAGTCATCACATTTTCTGATGTTTAAACATCACAGACTTCCTACATCCTACCTTTTTTTTTTTCTTTTCTTTGTTTTTTTTTTGTTTTTTTTAACTAAAAAAACAAAAACGAAAAATGCTAAAATAAAGCAAAAGAAATACCTCATCCACGACACACACCTAAGTGTTGCCTGAAGGACTCGACCACTACACCATCAACAGCTTTAACTTTGGCAGTTGACAAAGTGACAGATGTATGTGTCTCTCTATGCTCTTCTTCATCCTTCAATCCTTCGAAGTGAAGATCACAAAATATGGGATGTGCTGACTTTGGGAGAGGTGTTATGGGATGTTTTGATTTAGGCACCCATACCTTTCTGACTGTTCTTGATTGAGGAACCTGCGAGATGTTAAAACATGGAGCAGGTTGTCTTTCCTGGACGATGTTTAAACATGGAGCAGTGTTTAAACATGGAGCAGTGTGTTTTCCCTTCATTCTATCTCTGAGAAGCTTGAAACATCTGTTCTTGACATGCCCGTATACCTTGCAATGGCTGCACTTCCGTACTCTTTTCTTTCTAGACTTAACATGTGATGAAACACTATTAGTTTCATAGTGAACATCCGTGGACGTACTTGAAAACCTTGAAGGGCTCTCATAACCTAAGCCGTGACGTGAAATCTGTCCCATGGCAAGAATCTCATCCAACTTGGCTTTCCCAGTATTCAAGTGGTGAATTGCAGCTTCAGAACGTTCAGCTCTCTCAGTCATCTCCTTCAACTTAAGATTCAACACCTCATTTTCTTGCTTAGATTTCTCCAATGTTGAACTTGTATCTTTTTCTTTGGCTAATAAAAGATTATTCTCCTTCGCCAACCTTCTATTAGCTTCTGCAACTTCTAGCCATTTCTCATTCATCTCAGCATAAGTCACCCGAATATTATTTTCACTAACACTTCCTTCATCACCACTTGAGGAATATTCTGCAACTCTCTCCTTCATGTTGTAACATCGTGGAATGTTTAAACATCCAGACGACTCTTCAACTCTAGCTCCAAATGCTACAAAATTGCTGGTGAATTCCCCATTGTCATCCTCATCATTATCATCATCACTCCATGTAGAGACATGAGCTTTTTCTTGCCTTCTCTTAGCTGTTGGACATTCTGACTGAATGTGACCATATCCTTCACATTCTCTACATTGAATTCTATCCAAATTCTTGACATGTCCAGCTTGATTCTTGAAATTTTGCTGTTGTTGACTTTGATCTACTCTTTGTCCTCCATTATCTCTGGAATTCTGAAAACGAGGTCTGGATGAACGTGGTACTATACTCTTGAAAGCTAAATTGTTCTCAGCTTTATCAACTGAATCGAGCCCCATCTCATATGTTTGCAAAGATCCCATCAATTGATCCAACGTCATAGCATTCAAATCTTGAGCTTCATCAATTGCTGTAACTTTGTTAGCAAACTTTTTAGACACTGACCTCATAACTTTCTTCACCAACTTAGATTCCTTATACTTCTTCCCCAACTGAAAAGCCCTGTTTGCAATATCCTTGATCTTACTAATGAATTCAGCAATTGTTTCATCCTCTCTCATCATTATGTGTTCAAACTGTGAGGTTAACTGCTGGAGTTTTGATTCACGAACTTTTGTTGTTCCTTCGTGTACAGTTTGTAGAGCATCCCACGCTTCCTTAGCTGTCTCACACATAGAGATGGCATTAACAGCTTTCGAATGTGCCAGACAAGCTTTCTTTTCGTCTGGAGAATATGAGGATTCTGCCTTAAGCTCTGGTTCCTTTGTACTTGATGCTTCAACTGCCACTTTCGGTGCTTCCCACTTGTTCTCAACATAGTACCATGCCTGCTCATCCAGTGACTTGATGAACGCCTTCATGCGTGTCTTCCAGTAAGTGTAGTTTGATCCTTCCAACATTGGTGGTCGCGTGATCGATGCCCAGTCTCTTGTCGCCATTTGTAAACCCGGTCTGATCTCACTCTCCTCGTTAAAGGGAACAACAAGTGCCTTGCTCTGATACCAAATGAAATTTCTACCGATCAGTTCCACAAAGTTCTTAACTAATCTTTCTATTCTAGTACGTATGTTTAAACATGAGCCAGAGTTTAAACACTGAAAGAAAGAACACCAGAAATGATTACGCAGTTCGGTGAAACACACCTACTCTGCGGGGCGTTAACCCAGTTCAGAATTAATTCACTAGTACGAAAGATTACAGTACAATATGTTTAAACTTCAATACTTATCTTTCTACTCTCCTTGTGAATTTGCAAGCTCCCCTTGCTACCGATTCGCCTTGATCAAACTCCCTCCGATCTCAACCTCGTTGACGCTGAATCTCTTCCTCCCGAAGAATTAAGGTGTATGATTCTGAACTTGAAACCACGATCAATGACCTGTTGACGCGATCGACTCAGCACTGCTCCAACAAAGCTATTCTGGATGCAGAATACTTTCTCTTGAGTTCGATACTTCTTCTCGCAGCTTGCGTCTCTATTTATAGCTCCATGCTGTGCTGCCGTGTTGATATTCTCTGTACTTCAATCACGGTATTGCTGATCTTCTCATCTATCTAATCACAGCTGCAATTAGTCTCCTAGCTATATTCTACTTCTATAGCTATATTGTAGGAAATATAATCTTTCCTTATTTAAGACTAATCCTAACTAAAATACAACTCTATCATTTATCCAATCAGATCGGAGCTAAATATCTCTTCATAAATCATTTTTGATTCGCTCGAATATCTTCTTTGATCGCACACAAGTTGTATTTCATCACAATCACTGTTGCTCAGTTTCTGTTTCTGCTGGAGCAAGTGTTTAAACATACAACATCAGTATGTTTAAACATAGTGACTTCTACAAAATAGCCAACAATATCGTCATGAAATTTCTGAACTCTTCAACCTTTCTAAAAAAACTCATCAAAGTCCAAAGTCAAAGGTCCATATGCTGAGATTGGTCCCGCGCATATACAATTGGACAGCAACTCAGCAAGGAATTATCGCAATGTAGTCAACAAAAATCTTTTAAAGATGTAAACAATATCCAGCTACGTGGACAAGACTGTACCTCTTAGACGCCTCATAATCTCATTTCATGTTAATCTATTTGCTCCCTAACTTTTATCATGAAATAATGTCGCAAAAATGTGTGACGCTGATAATTGACTTATTGAGATATTAACATCACTGGCAATCGATCTATAATTGTGTTTCTAAACGTTTAGAAAAAGGTAGCTAAAATAGGAAATAGAACAAAAGAGGTTGCATTTATGCAAAATTCATCCAAATAGGATGTACTTCCTCCGTTCGGTTAATATTGTATTAGTTGATCGTTTTGAAATTTTGTTTGACCGTTGATAACTCTAATTACATGTATTAGATGACGGTAAAAATTTATATTTTGTATATACATGTTACGGAGAATTCAAAACTATATCACATGATAATATTTATATTGATGTCATACTCTAAATTGATGGTCAAACATGCTACAGTAAATAGTGCGATAAGACATACTTAGCCGAACGGAGAGTATGCGTATTTCTAAACTAGTTAGATTCATGAATCAAGCTAGATAGTAGGTATCGCCATGTGCACTTGAGTTTATATGATGTATTGTGCTAATGAGTGATGTGCTGCGCTGAAGAGTGTTAAATTTGTGTTGAATAGAATAAAATATTTACATGAGTTGAAATATAATGAGATAAGTTATAATATGATGAAATAAATACAACTATACTAGATAAGATGGATTTCTTTTGTAAAAAATTCACTCAAATGTAATTTATTTTACATAATCTTCATTAAAATAATGTTATTTTAGTGTTGTGCTGGTTAGTGTTAGTCAGTGTTGTGCTATTCTGATAAGTTTGTGTTGTATTGATTAGTATTATATTATGATGAAATGTATTAAAATAAATTCAACTGCACATGATCAAAGTACGATGGAGAAATATATAGCGTCAAATATACAAGAAATTGGCCTACACAACTCATGATATTCAACCAAATTTTCTTATGGGTGAGTTTTACGAAAGGCCTTCATTAATCTCATTGACTATCGCTGGCGGCCTTCTTCGTTTTTCTACACCAACTTGTTCTCCTCCAGAATGTTTGACAACGTCTCATGATCCGTTACTGTTTCTGTTTCATCATTCGTATAATTGACTTTTCACACCATCTAACAAACATTTTCGACTAATAATATCTGAATAATGTTAAAAAGTCAGCATGCACACTCAAATGAAACGGAGATGAGTAGAGCATATTTGACCAACTTGTTTAAAAAATTATAAAATGAGTTCAATATCATCTTATTTTCTGCGAACAAAACAAAACACAGTGAAGATCAGAACCAAAAATGCAGAGGCTGATAAAAAACCTCTATAACGTTGTAGCACTTTTCTTGATCATCTCCCAATTTCCTTCCTCCACTTCCCAAACTACCCCCGGAGATTTCATCAAATGCATTTTAAAAGATGGAAATTTCACATCAAATGCATCAGCCAGCGTTCTGTATTTCCCGTCGAATGATTCCTCCTACACATCGCTGTTGTACTCCACGGTTCAAAACAAGCGGTTCTTGATCTCCGACACGGCGGTGAAACCCTTGGCCATAGTGAAAGCTTCGACCTACGGCCAAGTTCAGGCCACCGTGATATGCGGGAAGCAGCACGGCGTGCCGCTCAGGACCCGAAGCGGAGGCCACGACTACGAGGGCCTCTCCTTCAGGTCCCGAGCCCCGTTCGTGCTGCTCGATCTTCAGAGCCTCAATGCTGTTAATGTCAGCGTGGCAGAGAAGACCGTTTGGGTTCAGAGTGGGGCCATGCTTGGTGAGCTTTACTACTGGATCGGAAAATCAAGCCCTAGACACGGTTTTTCTGCCGGAACCTGCCCTAGTGTCGGCGTCGGTGGCCATTTCAGTGGCGGCGGTTTTGGTACCCTTTCGAGAAAATACGGGCTCGCAGCTGATAATGTTATCGATGCTTTGATAGTCGATGCAGAGGGAAAGATCCTGGACAGGAGATCCATGGGGGAAGATCTGTTTTGGTGTATCAGGGGAGGTGGAGGCGGCAGCTTTGGGGTCATCCTTTCATGGAAAATCATGCTTTTGGATGTTCCGTTGACGGTTACTGGTTTCAAGGTCTCCAGGAGAGTTGATCATCGCGCGACGAATCTCGTGCACAAATGGCAGACAATCGGGGCGAATTTCAGTAACGATTTGTTCATGAGGCTGATGATCAGCCCTATTTCAAGGAAAACAATCCAGGTAACGTTTGAGACGCTGTACCAAGGTAGATCTGATGACCTAGTGAGCCTGCTGAGGATACATTTCCCTGAATTAGGGTTACGAAAACAGGATTGCATCGAAATGAGTTGGATTCAATCAGTGTTTTACTTTGCGTATCGAAGAATAGACCATGATTTAGAGAATCTCAGAGAGAGGATTCCGCTGCCTAACCCGTTGAGGTTTGCTAAGGCTACTTCAGATTACGTGACACGGCCTCTGACAATACCTGATCTCAAATCTGTGTGGAAATGGTGCTTGGAGGATCAGAATTCCCTCCTGATTTTCGAGCCTTATGGAGGAAGAATGGCTGAGATTCCGGCCACAGATCTTCCATTTCCGCACAGAAAAGATGTTCTGTTCAACATTCAGTACATGATGCAGTGGGATAACGTGACAGACTCGGGCAATCATACGAGCTGGGTAAGGAGGATGTATGGACGGATGGCAGCCTACGTGTCGAAGGCGCCCAGAAGGGCTTATCTGAACTACAAGGATCTTGATTTTGGTTTGAATAAGGTTGATGGCAGTACAAGTTTTTCTGAAGCTGAAAGTTTGTGGGGAGGAAAGTACTTTGTTGACAATTTCAAGAGGCTGGCAATGGTGAAGAGACAAGTTGATCCCCAGAACTACTTCAAGGATGAACAAAGCATCCCACTGTACTAATTAAACAGCAAATTGAGCTGCAAATTAAACTGATTTCTGGTACTGTACAAATTCTGTAGTGAATCTGTGAGTGAATGAACTAAGTAATAAAGGTTCACAACCTTTTTATTTTCTAAATTCAACCAAAAAGTTGCTAATGTATGTACTCCCTTCATTCAATTTAGTCACCTTTTCTTATAGCATCTTCGAAATTTTTTGAAGATGAATAGGTCCATGAATATGACACCAGAAAATTAATGCTCCGCGAATCTGAATCTGGAGCTCCGCGAAACCAAATAGAAAGCACTAAAACAGTACCCAAATGAAGCATCAGAAAGACCATTTCAGGAATAAAATCTGTTGAAAACAATGAGGTCACAAAATCAACAATAAAGGCATACAAGAGAATCTAAAGGCTTGAATGTAAAATCTCTAGATAACTAAGTGTACAAGGGAAGAAATCAGTAAGATGGTTGGTGTCACCAAATTACTGAAATGACATCACAATTGGAAATTTGGAATAGGATCAGTGAGCAAATTATGAGAAAGGGTCAACATCGATAGATTCTGTAAATTTCCAAGCTCATTTGGGATATTCCCAGAGAGGAAATTGCTGCTAAGATTCAAAACCAGTAGGTTAACAAGGTTACCTAGATGAGGAGGTATATTTTGGCTCAAAGCATTGTTGCTTAAGTTCAACCACATCAGGCTCTTGCAGTCTCCCAAGGATGCGTATCGAACCATACAACGAGTTTATAGAAAGGTCCATGAATACTTCCGCGTTCGTTGCATGAAACACCATACCAATTGCAAGGACTGGCACTTGCAGAAGAATTGGTCCAAGAAGCTAAAACTGGATTGTTCTGGTTCTGAAAGCTGGCTTTCCAACTGAGAAGTGAGCTGTAGCTGAAGCTTCTCGAAAACAAAACAGCAACACAAAAACAGGAAACAAATGCATCATTTTCTTGTTCTGAAAGTTTGAGGTAAACTTTTCTTTTGAAAGTTGAAACTAATCACTTCACTTATAGGGGTCTAAACCAATACTTCCGGTCTGTTACTATCATCGAGCTTGGTCAACTCGATCTCAAATTTTTCTGTTTGTACTTTAACTAGGCAGCATCATGATAACATTGTTCTCATATAATAATGACTAGATGATAGTCACCTTGAAAGGTTAAAAAAAAGATTATCTGTAAAGCAGCGTGCTATTACTGTTGATGGGGATGGTTTTCCATTCAATTTAACACACAAACATGGTTTGCCTGAAAACCTAAAATACCTAATGCAATTCATAATAAGTCGATAAAATGATTGAGGTATCCAAATTTCTGAAACTACATCATAGTTGGATATTTGGGATAAAGCTAGTGAGCCTATTATGGGAAAGCTTCAAGATTGTCAGATTCTGTATATTTTCAAGTTCATATGGGATCTTCCCTGACAGGAAACTGTTTCTGAGATTTATAGCGCGTACGTGAGCAAGTTTACCTAACAGAACAGGTAAGCATTGTATCTCAGATTCAACGAAACCAACTGTTTAAGCGAACCTACCTAACTTCTTTAAACCATTTGAGCCTAACATGAAATAAATTCCTGGTTCGCCTAATCCAACTGTTTCTCGCGTGATGGATATTCTTTTACCTATGTAATCAGTGAAATATTCAAAGTTAATTAATCTTGGCTAATGCAAAAGGTCATATACTCTATGCTCGGATACAAATAGTGGTATTATGCAGTAGTAGTGTACAACAGTAAGCAGTTCAAACGATGGGATGGGAAGAGATTCTGACTATTAACTAATCTAACTAGCAAAACTGAAGTTGTATGAAGACTCATGTATCCGTCTCAGGCTTCCCAGGACTAGTTGAGGCTGAAGCAGCTTCTTCTCGAGGACTATCCGGCAGTACTGTTTCAGAAACCAATGAAAGAAGTTAATAGATAATAATACAAAGAAAGACTTGTGAATTTCATGAAACTGAAGCTTGATAGATTTTGACAAACCTTGTGGTTGGGTCTCAGTAGACGGTTTGTCTATTTGCTGTTCTGCTGCCGGGCTATCAGATCCCGATGGCTTATCAGCAGGAGATGCGCTTTCTTGCTGCTGTTTTAGAGCTGCTGCTTTTAGCTGTTCTTCAGTTATCGCTAGTAACTCTTCACTTGATACGGCCTTGGGTGATCGGGAACCATCTTCATGCATCAGTAGATTATCCATGTACAAGACAAGAAGAACATCAATTTTTTACTATCAACATCATAACAAAAGGAAGTATAAGAAGTTCTCATTGCCTGTGATTGCACTGGTTTGCTAGGTTGTAGGTTGTTCCCAAATGATGCTGTTATTGAAACATTCAATGAGTTCATAGAAAGGTCTATATATTCTAACTTAGTAAGATATCCCAGTTCCCTCGGAATTTCACCTGAAAGTTGATTATCTTGCAGAAACAACCGAAAACAAGAAGTCATCTTCCCGAGCTCCTTAGGAATCCCCCCATCAAGATGTTAAAATCACATTTTTTCTTCTTCTGAATGTTTTGGTAGTTCTTGCGCTTGAAATCACATCATTTATAGCTTACTAGCTGCCGGCCTATTTGGATGGTCTACTCTTTCTGCCGGCCTAATAATAATCGTTCTAAAGACTAGCTTCACCAAAAAACAATCAGTCTAAATCAGCTATCAGGTTGGGGTCCATAAATCTGCTCCTTTTAAAAATGTAGAATTGTCAGAAAACATTTGATTTTAGGAACAATTTGACTCAAATATAAGGTACGCGACAGAACATAACAGAACACAGAAGACAGGAATAATCAGAATGAAAATTTAACCATGATATGGAAACCAGTTGATAATATTTGAAATGACAAACATTGTGAATCCCACAAGTAAATTGATATGGAAACCAGTTGATAATATTTGAAAAGACAGACATGGTGAATCCCAGCTCATGACAGCATTTAAATTGTTCCATAATGAATATGATATCATCGGTGTTGACCTTCCTGCGCCGATGTCCTAGCTGAAGATGGTACCACCTTCCTTCTGGCATGGCCTAGCTGCTTCCAGATGAAGAGACCTCAGCAGTGCAGACTGGGCAAACCTTGTTTATCTGCAACCAGTTGTTGATACACTCTAGATGGTACAAGTGCTTGCAGGAAAGCACAGTCAATTTCTCACCATCATCATAATCCAATCTGCAAATCACACACGAATCACAGCTTCCATCCTGAGCACTTTCAGCCTTGTAGTTAACTGATGGCAAGGAGGCAATGGTGTCGGCAGAAAGACCTCTGCTCTGTGTCCCAACGACCTCGCCCAATGCAATCAACTCTTCATACGATAGCTCATCTTCTTCACTATCATCATCATCATTCTCATCTTGAATTCCAGCCATGGCCAGCAATCTTGCAGCCATTTCCCTATCTTCAGCATCTTGAAGTGCTCGAGCAAATGCTTCATCACTTGAGTAAGCAGATGGATCAAGAACAACATTTTCCTCTCCCCCTCCTTCAATGCCTTCATCTTCTTCCTCAACATGATCTTCATCAAAAGCATTATCTTCCAAGTCTCCATTTCCACTTACTGTCTCCCAACTTCCAGAACCACTCGACTCACTTCGAGCTACAACAGCATTCCTTCTGAACATCAGGTCACCTCCACCTCCATATGCATCCCTTGACAGCATCATGTATGCCCTCTCTTGCTCTTGAAGGGTCCGAGCAAGGGCAAGATCAGCCTCCTCCTGACTGAGGTCGGTGAATGCCGTACGCCGCCGCGAACCACCATCAGCACCTCCTCCTCCACCACCAACAGCCATCACTTCATCATTAGTAACATTATTGTTGTTGTTATCAGTATTGACCACAGAATTCTCAGAGTTTTCCACTTGGGCAGCAGAGTTGTTGCTGTCAGCTTTACTGTTTTCCATCTCTCTTCTGTTTGTAAAAAGCAGAAGAGTCAGTTCTTCAACTTATGAAACATAAGCACTATAGAAGGCAAACCAAAACTGAATCAAACAGCAGGATGGATGAAGCGCATGCCAGTCAATCATTCAATTTACAACCCTATCTTCCTATCAAGTGCAAGCCAGGCTTTTCTCATTCCTTGCCCCCTATCTTATTCCACAGAGCACAAAGAGTCCCAAAATCCATATAAACTTAACATACTTCCCTTCTTTTTTTCTATCTCATCTCTATTCTTTTTTCTAAACATGTGCTCTTCTAGTAAAGCATGTATATTTCATAAAGCATCATATAATAACCCTAACTCACTGGTATTTAAGCCATTCATGCTGTCAATTTACAATTTCAAGAAACAACTATCCTAGTGTCTGAGAGTTCAACTTTCCAAACACTTGTTTGGTTCATGAAGTTTTATAAAATCCTATTTTTGGTCCCCAAGTCCAGACTTGCAAAGTGCTAAAAACCAATCAAAGATTTTGTTTCAGAATGACGAAATCCCAACCCAACCAAACAAAGTTTTTGCAAAACCAAACTCTCAAAATCTCAAAACAAAATCCAGACTCTCAAAATCATCCCCAACCCAACCAAATACACACTAAACTATGGGTTTAAAAAATGGCACGAAACACAAGGATATGGTTTGCAAACAAAACAGAACAACACCCTAGCTCCGAAATTGTAATAAGTGCCCATGTAACGAAATGGAGAACTGTTAAAGTTTATAAACAACTCATAATCATAAAGTAGTCGTTGGTAATTAAGCAATCTGTCCCGTCAATTTCAAGCAACTACAAGGAATAAGATTCGAAAGCAAAACGCTTCGAACTTGCAAGAAGTAGCCATATAACAAAATCGAGAACTGATAAAAAATATAAACAATTCATAAGAAACACTTTCAAGTATTCATCCAGCTTCAGCGCAACAATCAAAGCAACGAAATTCAAATCTAAATAGCTTTCTTCTGGGTTTTTTCCCCCTTTCTTGCAAATAATCATCAATTCAACATATGTGTTTGAGAGCAAAATGGAACAAGAAATCGAACCTTTCCGATAGCAATCGTGAAAAGGCCCGAGCTTCGTCGATCACGATCCGAGAAGAAGAACAGTTCTTGTGATTGCAGGTGCGAGAAGGGATAAACCCTAGAATAGAGCAGGCGATGCGATTTGGGGGAATAAGATTGGAGGAGGCGTTGGAGCGTTTGCCTTGACCTATACTTATAGCTCCTTTTTTACATTTATGGAAACGTGCACTCTCCCCCTTTGGAAGTTTTAAATTTGGCGAATTCTTTAATTTTGCATTTACACTCAATGTTCCGTTGATGGTTACTGGTTTCAAGGTCTCCAGGAGAGTTGATCATCGCGCGACAAATCTCGTGCACAAGGATTTGTTCATGAGGCTGATGATCAGCCCTATTTCAGGGAAAACAATCCAGGTCACGTTCGAGACGCTGTACCAAGGTAGATCTGATGACCTAGTGAGCCTGGTGAGTAAACATTTCCCTGAATTAGGACTATGAAAACAAGATTGCATCGAAATGAGTTGGATTCAATCAGTGCTTTACTTTGCGTATTGAAGAATAGATCATGATTTAGAGAATCTCAGAGAGAGGATCCCGCTGCCTAACCAGCTGAGGTTCGCTAAGGCTACTTCAGATTATGTGACAAAGCCTCTGACAATACCTGATCTCAGAAATGTGTGGAAATGGTGCTTGGAGGATCAGAATTCCCTCCTGATTCTCGAGCCTTATGGAGGAAGAATGGCTGAGATTCCGGCCACAGATCTTCCATTTCCACACCGAAAAGAGGTTCTATTCAACATTCAGAAAAGAGGTTCTCAGAAACGTGACAGATGGCACCTTATGTGTCAAGGCGCCGAGAAGGGCTTATCTGAACTACAAAGATCTGGATTTTGGTGTGAATAAGGTTGATGGGAGTATAAGCTTTTCTGAAGCTGAAAGTTTGTGGGGAGGAAAGTACTATTTTGACAATTTCAAGAAGCTGGCAATGGTGAAGAGGCAGGTTGATCCCCAGAACTACTTCAAGGATGAACAAAGCATCCCATTGTTTTAATTACACAGCAAATGAAATTGATTTCTGGTACAAATTCTGTAGTGAATCTGTGAGTGAATGAACAAAGTAATAAAGGTTCACAACCTTTTTATTTTCTAAATTCAACCAAAAGGTTGCAAATAAATGTACTCCCTTCATTCAATTTAAGGCTTTGTTTGATAAAGCTGAAGTCTGATATCTGAAATCTGAAATCTGATGTCGGAATCATTAAGTGCTGAATAGTTAAGTGGTATGAATATCTTCTAAATTTTTTGAAGATGAATAGGTCCATTCTTATGACACTAGAACTGGATTGTTCGGGGTTTTAGTGCCGCCTCTTGATCTGAATCTGAAGCTCCGCGAAACAAAACAGAAAGCACTAAAACAGTAACCAAATGAAGCATCAGAAAGACCATTTCAAGAATGAAATCTGTTGAAAACAATGAAGTCACAAAATCAAGATTCTTCTTAATTTGAAATCAACTGATCTTTGTAACAATATCGCTAATACTCAATACACATTCAATAATGATTCTAACTTTCAGTACATCACAGTTGGAAATTTGGAATAGGACCAGTGAGCATATTATGAGAAAGGGTCAACAGCGATAGATTCTGTATATTTCCAAGCTCATTTGGGATATTCCCTGAGAGGAAATTGCTGCTAAGATTCAAAACCAGTAGGTTAACAAGGTTACCTAGCTGAGGAGGTATGTTTTGGCTCAAACCATTGTTGCTTAAATTCAACCACATCAGGCTCTTGCAGTCTCCCAAGGATGCTGGTATCGATCCATACAATGAGTTTATAGATAGGTCCATATATACTAATCGATCAGTTAGCAACCCGAGTTCTTTTGGAATCTCCCCATGAATATGGTTTGAAGAAAAATCCAGCGTCCACAGCCGAGTAAGAGCTCCAACTTCTGGAGGTATAGAACCTGAGATGTTATTTCCAGCGATCCTGAAAAATATCAAGCTCAGGCCACTTTGAAGTAGCCACTCAGAGGACAATTCTCCATAGAAGAGGTTGTTGCTAAGATCAATCAACATTAAGTTTGGATAGACACCGAGCATCTCTGACAAGTTCCCAGTCATTTGGTTTTCATCAAAGAAAACAGTCTTCAAACTCGAGCAATTCTTAAAGCCATGATGAATAGGACCAGTAAGGCTGTTTCCTTTTATATAAATGGACTCGAGCTTCCCCCCATTACAAATCTGTTCGGGTAGACTGCCAGATATTTGATTTTCAGGCATGCTCAAAGCAACTAAGTTTGCCAATCTGCCAAGCTCTTCAGGGATAGAACCAGAAAGTTGGTTCAAACCTAGATATAGTTTCTCCAATTTACTCAAATTACCAAAGGTATTAGGAATTGAACCTGATAGTAGATTACCACTTAAATCAATCTCCGTAATAAACTTCATGCAATCTCTGATAGTTCACGAGGGATAGATCCAGTGAGGTTATTGTCACTCATGCTTAGATAAGTAAGTAATACTAGCTTACCAATCTTGGGAGGAATAGAGCCAGACAGCATGTTCGTGGTGAGATCTAAATGTAACCACATGTTTAAGTTCCCGATTTCATCCGGGATTTGCCTGAACAACAGATTCTGCCTCAAGTTAAGGTAAGTGAGCTTAGAGATGTTACCTATTTGTGGCGGTATGCTCCCCGAAAGATCATTCAAGCTGACATCAACATAGTCAAGATCTTCGAGTTCTGAAAAAGGGAAGCTTTCAAGGGTACCATTAATGCTCGAGCTTTGGAGGTTTAACGTATTTATACTTCCATGATCATTGCATGAAACGCCGTGCCAATTGCAAGGACTGGCACTTGCAGAAGAATTTGTCCAAGAAGCTAAAACTGGATTATTCTGGTTATGAAAGCTCGCTTTCCAACTGAGAAGTGCAGCTGCCTCTTGAGCTGAAGCTGAAGTTTCTCGAAAACAAACCAGTAACACAAAAACAGGAAACAAATGCACCATTTTTTTTTTGTTGAGGTAAAATTTTCTTCTGAAAGTTGAAAATAATCACTTCACTTATTGGGATCTTGTGTACAAACCAATACTTCATGCCTGTTACTATCATCGAGCTTGGTCAACTCGATCTCGAATTTTTCTGTTTGTACTTTAACTAGGCAGCATCATGATAATATTGTTCTCATATAATAATTACTAGATCTGATCAAAGTCATCTTGAAAGGAAAAAAAAGATTATCTGTACAAACAGCGTGCTATTACGGTTGATGGGGATGGTTTTACAATGATCAGAATCTCCCACATTCAATATAACACACAAACATGGTTTGTCTGAAAACCTAAATTACCTAATGCAATTCATAAGTTGATTGATGTATCCAAATTGCTGAAACTACATCATAGTTGGAAATTTGGGATGAAGCCAGTGAGCCTATTATGGGAAAAGCTTCAAGAATGACAGATTCTGTATATTTCCAAGTTCATATGGTATCTTCCCTGATAGGAAATCAGCCTATTATAGTGAGCCTATTATGGGAAAAAACAATCAGTCTAAATCAGCTGATCAGGTTGGGGTCCATAACAATCAGTTTAAAAATGTAGAATTGTCAAAAAACATTTGATTTTAGAAACAATTTGACTCAAATCCAAGGTACGGGACAGAACAGAACAGAACACAGAAGACAGAAATGATAAGAATGAAAATTTACCCATGATATGGAAACCAGTTGATAATATTTGAAATGACAAACATTGTGAATCCCACAAGTAAATTGATATGGAAACCAGTTGATAATATTTTAAATGACAGACATTGTGAATCCCAGTTCATGACAGCACTTAAATGTTCCATAATGAATATGATAGCATCGGTGTTGGCCTTCTTGCGCCGATGTCTTTTTTCCAACCGAGATGGTACCACCTTCCTTCTGGCATGGCCTAGCTGCTTCCAGATGAAGAGACCTCAGCACTGCAGACTGGGCAAACCTTGTTTATCTGCAACCAGTTGTTGATACACTCGGGATGGTACAAGTGTTTGCAGGAAAGCACAGTCAATTTTTCACCATCATCATAATCCAATCTGCAAATCACACACGAATCACAGCTTCCATCCTGAGCACTTTCAGCCTTGTAGTTAACTGATGGCAAGGAGGCAATGGTGTCGGCAGAAAGACCTCTGCTCTGTGTTCCAACGACCTCGCCCAATGCAATCAACTCTTCATAAGATAGCTCATCGGGATCTACACCATCTTCTTCACTATCATCATCATCATCATTCTCATCTTGATTTCCAAATCCATATCCAACTCCATCCACAGCCATGCCATGAATTCCAGCCATGGCCAGCAATCTTGCAGCCATTTCCCTATCTTCAGCATCTTGAAGTGCTCGAGCAAATGCTTCATCACTTGAGTAAGCAGATGGATCAAGAACAACATTTTGGCTGTCATCTGCATTTACTGCATCGTGTGAATTCATATCAAATGCATCTTCCTCTTCATTACTGCTATCCTCTCCCCCTCCTTCAATGCCTTCATCTTCTTCCTCAACATGATCTTCATCAAAAGCATTATCTTCCAAGTCTCCATTTCCACTTACTGTCTCCCAACTTCCAGAATCACTTGACTCACTTCGAGCTACAACAGCATTCCTTCTGAACATCAGGTCACCTCCACCTCCACCTCCATATGCATCCCTTGACAGCATCATGTATGCTCTCTCTTGCTCTTGAAGAGTCCGGGCAAGGGCAAGATCAGCCTCCTCCTGACTGAGGTCGGTGAATGCCGTACGCCGCCGCGAACCACCATCAGCACCTCCTCCTCCACCACCAACAGCCATCACTTCATCATTAGTAACATTATTGTTGTTGTTATCAGTATTGACTACAGTATTCTCAGAGTTTTCCACTTGGGCAGCAGAGTTGTTGCTGTCAGCCTTACTGTTTTCCATCTCTCTTCCGAGTTTGAACTTATACACCAATCCAAATAAAAAAGTGCAAAAAAGAACCACTGGAACCTGTTTGTAACAAGCAGAAGAGTCAGTTCTTCAACTTATGAAACATAAGCACAATAGAAGGCAAACCAAAACTGAATCAAATAGCAGGATAGATGAAGCGCAGGCCAGTCAATCATTCAATTTACCCCCCTATCTTCCTATCAAGTGCGGGCCAGGATTTTCTCTCATTCCTTGCCCCCTATCTTATTCCACAGAGCACAACGAGTCCCAAGCTCTATAAAAACTGAACATACTTCCCCTCATTTTTCTAACTCATCTCTATTCTTTTACCAGGCTAAGGAGTCACTACCTTATGGACTAAACATGTGCTCCTCTAGTAAGGCATGTATATCTCATAAAGGGTCATATAATAACCCTCACTTACGAGTACTTAAGTCATTCATGCCATCAATTTACAATTTCAAGAAACTACTATCATACTGTCTGGAGCTAAAACAAAGAAATTAAACTACACGAAACACAAGACAGAACAACACCCTAGCTCCGAAATTGAATTAAGTGCCCATATAACGAAATGGAGAACTGTTAAAATTTATAAACAACTCATAATCATAAAGTAGTCACTGATTAAGCAATCTGTCCCGTGAATTTCAAACAACTACCAGGAATAAGATTTGAAAACAAAACATGCAACACCCAAGCTCCGAAATTGCAAGAAGTAGCCATATAACAAAACTGAGAACTGTTATGATATACAAACAATTCATAAGAAACACTTTCAAGTAATCATCCAGCTTCAGCCAACAATCCAAGCACGAAATTCAAATCTAAATAGCTTTCTTCCGGGGTTTTTCCCCCTTTCTTGCATATAATCATCAATTTAACTATGTAAAAAACACGTTTGAGAGCAAAATGGAACAAGAAATCGAACCTTTCCGATAGCAATCGTGAAAAGGCCCGAGCTTCGTCGATCACGATCCGAGAAGAACAGTTCTTGTGATTGCAGGTGCGAGAAGGGATAAACCCTAGAATAGAGCTGGCGATACGATTTGGGGGAATAAGATTGGAGGAGGCGTTGGAGCGTTTGCCTTGACCTATACTTATAACTCCTTTTTTACAATTAAGGAATCGTGCACTCTCCCCCCTTGGAAGTTTTAAATTTGGAGAATTCTTTAATTTTGCATTTACACTCAATGAATAAGAATAATTACATTGCTTTTGTTATTAGACATTTTGAGCCGTTGATGTAAAAAAATTTAAATCATTATCGTTCGATTAATATATTATATGTTTGCATTACTAATGTATGATGATTTCATCTACTCATATCATGGTTAAAAATACAATGTTGATTTGTATCGAAAAGTATTGAGTGTGAGTTGAAAAGTAATAAATTAAATAAATTAGACTTAATTAGATTAGATTAGATTAGATGGAATATCTTTGATGAAGTTTACTCATTTTTTATTTATCATCCACAATGTTGGTGCGTCGTCTCACACCAAAATTAAATAATTTCAAGTAATGTTCAGATTCTAGCAATCGGTATGGGCATGCTGACCAGTATAGCAGCGATTTTAAGAAATTGACAAGATCTTTTCATGTACTTTGGACCCGTGGAATAGTATTCAAAAATAGGATTTTGATAATTTTTGTGATTAAAACCAAAAAAATAAATGAACAATAAATTGCAAAACTAGGATATAACAATGATGACGAGATTTCGGCTCCGATCTGTACTGGCTTTTTTCTTGATCCTTCGTGTAGAGATAACTTTAAACGCATGCATACAAATCAATAATAGTTGCAACCAACAAATTTTTTCTTAGTTTATCGATAGATGGATGACGCCTCGCTAACTTATTTTCTAACTAGCATATAACATAAGAGATGCGCTATAGATTTAATATGCAAGCATCATTAAGAACAAGAAAGACTCGATTCATAGTCAACAAATACACTAGCGGGTTTATTAAATTAAGAATATCAATCCCCAAACCCTATCAAACTTAGATCATGATTACGGATGGTCGGTTTAATTGGGAATTAATTAATATCCATATCATCGAAATAATCAAACTGATACAAGTAATAATTCATAAGATTAAAACAAGTTTGATGCAAGCATGCAATTTGAAGTATTAAAACAACTTAGACCTCACAAGAATGCAACCAGTACTTCATCGATTGTCACTGGAAAAAAAATTAGCTAGAGAAAACTTTATTTATGAATGAAAAAAAATTCCGCGTGTTGAATGTCTCATGCATGAAGAATAATGCTATAAAAAATATAAAATTCGGGAATATATAGTTTGTCCCTCTTATTATCTATAAATAAGAATGAAAATATTTTTCTCCTTTTATAAAAATATGAAAAGGAGTCTTTAACCGTCTCTTTTCAAGTATGATGATGATGATGACAATGAGTCTATGACTTGGCCAATTTAGCTTCATGGAAATATTTCTTCTTTGTATGAAGTTCTTGGTCCATGCGGGATTTAGTTACTGTTCTAAAGTGATTATGCTCAATAGGGTCAATGATTTAGTGGCTTTGAATGTTGTTCAGATTAAGGTGGACCTAGGACTTGAATTTCCTATGACACACTGCCATGTTGTGACATGAAATTTAAATGATGAAATGCATGACGCTGGGGTGGCACGTGGAATTGAATGTTTGTTGTTTGATATGAAGATAGACCAAGCGAACCGTGTGACACAGCAAGTTATAGATCTATCACGACTCTTAACACCCTAAGGGCGGAGATGTCTGATGTGTATGACGATGTTTATGAAGATCATGGGGGAGAAGCGAATGATGATGAAGATGGCAATGATGAAGATGCCAATGCTGCCGAAGATGACAATGATGCCGAAAGAGGATAATGATGGGGCAGGAAACTGAAATCTCCTATGATGTGTGATGAGATAGCTGCTCACAATCTACTTAGCGAACTTAGTAGTATTGACAGCGCTTTTACTTTTGATTAGTTGAACTTTGCGCTTTACTTTTGATTAGTTGAACTTAGTAGGCAGTACAATTCTAGTTTGCTTTTGAAATCGATTGCCCCGTATTCCGGTCAGAAGGAAACTGTTGCGCATGCGACTGATATGAATTTCGGGATGGTGATTCGCTGCAAGTTTATATAGATATCTTTTCCAGAATCCAGATATTTCATAACTCGATTAAACTTGACCTGCACGGGCTTGCTACTCTACGGGTTCTTTCCTTTGACGGTGAAGGTACTCGCCTAATGCCTGTCATGTGCTTCATTAGATTGAGGGTAATCGAGGTTGTGCGATGGCGTCCAGTTATCTAAATGAATTTCCATGCACATTTGGTATCCCATTGAATGACCACTAATTCTGCATGTACTTGACAGGTTTTGGCCACTTCTTTTTCAGGAAAGACACAAGTCCACATTCCAAAAGGAAGAAGTTTTTTTCACCATTACTAACCGTAGGAAAGGCGACAAAGATATGATTTACTCCTTTAACTATTGTCATACATAAGTTTATAACTTTTGTTCTACAAAACCCATAACACCATCATAATAGTTGTTCTTAATATTTTGGTATGAACCTTAGAAAAACTTGAGTATGCCATATACAAATTCACCCTATGATCCACACATTTCTAAATTTGGGGAGCATTATCACCAATAACGAGTTAATAAAATTCCAGATCACACTGTCGTTCAAACTCATCAAAATAATGACCAAATGAATTAGACAATGAGCATCAGGGGCATTTTGAAGAAAAATTGAGAACAAATTTAATTAGGACATCATCAAAAGCTAATAATTTGTTCCTAATTTTTCACAATCGCACTAAAACCTTAGCAAGTATAGGGTTGCTCCATACATGCTTTAGAGTTTCAATTGGTGCTCCATTTCACTTATAACTAAGGAAATTAGATTTAGAGGTGAAGTTACCGGTTCTAGATGGTTTCTAAATAAGCATGTCCTCATGTCCATGATTAATATGTGATTCTTGCAAAATAATCAAAGTACGGGTTGCCAAGTGAGACTCCAAAGCAGTGAGATAGGTATGTGACCAGAATCATATATGTCGAATGGAATTTGATAATTTTACTCAACTCTGGGAACTTGATGTTTCTTTAAACTGCTTTTTCATGAAGAGTGATGGATGACACAGACGTGTGTACATAACTGCAAAACAGATTTGGGGTTGGTCAGGAGTAGACACTTCGTACTTAACTCAGTGACATGTTTATGAAGCAATAAAAACAAGAGTGTATTGTGTATCAGATAAATATAGAGACGTACCAAGCGTTGAATTTATATTACCACAATCCATGGACTGTTACAAATTTTAGTTCCAGTGTGATTATAGTATTTATAGTAATAACAAAAGTATTTCATAATTAATGGAATTGCATTTCATGTACGTTACTTAGAATATATATAAATCATAATTAAAATTAGATCGACGGATTCCCAAATCCACCTACCATACATATGAAACGAGTTTTTTTCAACCCATAAGGAAAGCCCAAACGAGGCCCATAAGCGTGGACCATAAAACATACCTGCTGAGCTAGGTTACCTTGCTCACCTGCGCGCTATAAACCTCAGTAACAATTAAGTGACAGGAAATATTCCATATGAATTCCTAAATTTACAGAATCTATCAATCTTGAAGCTTTCCCATATTTATTAGCTCACTAGTCTAATTCCATGGACCAAGTAAACTCCATTGATTTATTCAGATAAGATTAGATGATAGCAACAGCTAATTTATCATGACCAGTCAAACTTCCATCCGGTTTAGATTTTGACACCACGATAAGAAGTCTTGTGAGCGATACGAGAGTGACTGTCACTGTCCTCAAGGTGTTTGTAAAAATGTCTCATTGTCAAGATGCAGGTTTTTTTTTTTTCAATGCTTTCACTACAAACTATTTATTACTTGCTAGCTCGGCCTCACATGAAGACATATTTATATGCTTACTTTAGCTAAATAGTTTTGCAATGAATCTTTCATCCTCGACTCGTCCCATCTAAAATTTCTTACTTTTGGTAAAAATATTATTCTGCGGAGTTCAGATGGATTTGCTGTGTATTTTCAAGATTTGTTTTTTTCACATGTAAAAAAATGAGATTGTTGCATGATTTTTATGTCTCACTTGTTTGACAGGTTTCAACTTTAAAATAAGATGCTTCTGTGGTGCAAGCGTGGACTGTGAAAATGGAGACTTTGAGTCAGAAACAGACGTAGAGTTAATGCTAGGATTTTAAAGGTACAGTAGACATAGACTACTTTATTGAATCATGAGGAGAAAAAAATCTAATAGGTGAGATGATCAATTCTAAACGACTGAAATAAAGGCCAGGAAATTATGTCTATTACATTAATTAATATAAGTTTGCTAGGGATGATCTCATTCATGTTCATTCTCAACATATGGCATTTTTGTCCAAGGAAAAAGCTTTACTGATGTTTCATTTAGTGCATATTTTTGTTTTGTTATTTTGTTTTCAAGGAGCTTCAGCTTCAGCTAAAGAGGCAGATGCTCTTCTCGACTGGAAAGCCACCTTTCAGAACCCAAATAATCCAGTTTTAGCTTCATGGACTAATTCCTCTGCAAGTTCCAGTCCCTGCAATTGGCATGGCATTTCATGCATCAATGGAAGCGTCAACAGGCTGAACATTACAGAGGCGGAAATTAATGGTACACTTGAGAGTTTTCCGTTTCTTTCACTCCCTAATCTTGAATATGTTGACCTCACTTTAAATCAACTGTCTGGAGTCATACCACCACAGATAGGTAACCTTTCCAAACTCAATTATCTTGATTTACAACAGAATCAGTTGTCTGGTGCAATCCCACGTGAAATCGGACTTTTGGAAAATCTCCAGACTCTACACCTTAATAATAATACGTTAAAAGGATCAATACCTGAGGAGATAGGAGAACTAAAGTCACTAGTTGATCTTGCTTTGTGTGATAATGGTCTTGAGGGATCCGTTCCAGTTTCCTTAGCCAACTTGAATAACTTAACATACTTGTATCTCTTTGATAATCAACTTTCAGGTCCCATCCTTCGAGTTCTAGAAAATCTTACCAATCTTGTTCAACTCTACCTGCAAAACAACCTGTTTACGGGCCTAATTCCGCCTTCCTTTGGTAATTTGATTAAATTAGAGCTCTTGTATCTTTATAACAATTGCCTCTCTGGTCCCATTCCACCTGAGTTGGGGAAATTAGGAGCCCTTCAAGAGCTGAGCATTTATGGCAATAACTTGACTGGCTCAATCCCAGGGTCACTAGGTAATCTCTCCAACTTAGCCCTTTTACACCTCTATAGCAATGAGTTAAGTGGTTCAATCCCTGATGAACTTGGCAATCTAAAATTGATTACGGACCTGGAACTGGGTGGTAATCAGCTCACGGGGTCTATTCCTAGTACCTTTGGTAATCTGATTAACTTAGAGATCCTGCATCTCATGGATAACAACCTTTCTGGTTCTGTCCCCCAAGAACTTGGAAACTTGACCAACCTAGTTGGTTTGTATTTGTCTGAAAATCAGTTGTCAGGTTCTCTACCCGAACAGCTATGCAAAGGCGGAAACCTTCAGAATATCACTGTAGACTTAAACAACCTCACAGGATCTATTCCTCAAGGCTTGAAGAATTGCTCGAGTTTGCTTAGAGCCTTATTCAATGGGAATCAGATGAGTGGAAATCTGTCGGAGATGCTAGGTGTATATCCAGTGTTGGATTATATTGACCTTAGCAACAACCACTTCCATGGTGAACTGTCCTCTGATTGGCCAGTTAGATGCCCAAACTTAAGAACTCTGAAGATTGCTGGAAATAGCATCTCAGGTAGTATACCGCCCGAGTTCGGGAAGATGACTTGGATGTATATTCTAAATCTGCAAGATAATCAGCTTTCTGGAGAAATTCCTGAAGAACTGGGATCACTTACTCAGTTATTCTATATGGATCTTTCTATGAATTTGTTGAAGGGGTCGATACCAGCTTCCTTAGGAGACTGCCAGAAGTTGGTTTCGTTGAATTTGAGCAACAATGGTTTGAGCCAAAAAATACCTCCTCAGTTAGGAAACCTTGCTCACCTAATCGCTTTAAATCTCAGCGACAATTTCCTCTCAGGGAACATCCCTTCTGAATTTTTCAATCTGCAGAATCTAACGACCTTGAAGTTATCCCATAACAAGCTCACCGGTCGTATTCCAATTTTCCTTGTGTAATGTCATTTCAGTTTTTTGGCAATATCAACAATTTTACTGATTTCTTTCCATAGTAATCATAGTATTAGTGGTTTAGAATCTGCTGTATGTTTTTTCCTTCTCGACTTTTGAGAATATGTAATAGTAGAACATTCATGTGTGGATTCCATAACAGGGCGTGAATATGAACATATTTTCTTCCCATTTGATATGTATCTGTGAAATGATTATACTACCGGGTACTTTATAGTTTAGCAATTACATTAAGAGTAAACGGATGATAAAAAATTACGAGGGGCTACATCATAATACAAACTCTTATGTTGTCTCAATCTGCATAGCATGAACATATAAATGATGTAGTGAGTATATTCTCATAGTTAATCTCCATTCTTTTCGCTCCCTAATCTTGAATATATTGATCTCACTAGACTATCTTTTGCCTGAAAATATGCGTTGATCTTGACTTCGAGACCCCGTGTAGCTAGTGAGATGATCAATTTCAGTTTTCAACGGATCACGTTCCCTGAAAACGACTGAAAGAACAGTCAGATATTTGTATATTCTGCAGTGCAGGGAGTCATCATCAAGCTCATTTTATTCTTCAGTTGAACATCAAAACAGTCTCCAAGGAAAAGGCTTTCCTGATGTTTCATTTAATGCCTGTTTCTGTGTTACTGTTTTTTTAAAAGGAGCTTCAGATCAAGAGGCGGCTGCTCTGCTCAATTGGTAAGCCAGCTTTAAGAAGAAGAATAATATATTCTAGCTTCGTGGTACAATTCCTTTCCAAGTTCCATGGTATTTCTTGCATTAATGAAAGTGTCAGCAGGATGGACATGGCAGAGGCGAGCATTGATGGTGCACTGGATAGCTTTCCGTTCTTTTCGCTCTCTAATCTTGAATGTGTTGATTTTACTATAAATAACTTTCTGGAGTCATGCCACCACAGACGGGTAATTTCTTCAAACTCATCTATCTTCATTTACAGCAGAATCAGTTATTTGGAGAAATCCCGAGTAAAATCGGCTTTTTTGAAAAGATCTAAATCAGCTACCTATCATATCGTTTTCAGTTCTGGCCAACTGAGAATCCCATTTGCTTAAAAAGGACAACGGGAATGAGGTCCTAACCACGATATATTTCAGCAACTTGGAGCTGTGCTTTGTAATAGTGCAGTCAACTTGATTTGTTTCATTCAAGATGAGATGATGACCAATCAAACTCTATCCATTGTTTCATTTCAGATTTTTACATAATCTAGAAGCCATATTATATACCAGCATGATGTTTAGGAATGATCACCTATTTACAAACTTGAGTTGAACATACATAAGAAAAGGCTTTCCTGATGCTACATTTGGTGCCTGTTTGTGTGTTGCTAATTTGTTTTCGAGGAGCTTCAGCTTCTGTTCAGGAGGCAGAACCTCTTCTCAGTTGGAAAGCAAGCTTTCATAACCCGAATTATAATCAGGTTTTAGCTACTTGGACCAATTCATCCGCAATTTCCAGTACATGCAGTTGGTATGGCATTTCATGCATCAATGGGAGTGTCAACAAGCTGAACATTACGGAGGCAAAAATGAATGGTACACTTGAGAGTTTCCCGTTTTCTTTGCTCCCTAATCTTGAGTATGTTGACCTCACTGTAAGTAACCTCTCAGGAGTCATACCACCACATATAGGTAACCTCACCAAACTCATCTATCTTGATTTGCAACAGAATCAGTTGTCTGGTGAAATCCCATGTGAAATCGGCCTTTTGAAAAATCTCGAGACTCTCCATCTTAATAGTAACATGCTCAATGGATTAATCTCTCATGACATAGGAGAACTAAGGTCACTCGTTGACCTAGCTTTGTATGATAATGGTCTCGAGGGCTCCATTCCCATTTCCTTAGCCAACTTGAAAAACTTGAGATACTTGTATCTCTTTGATAATCAACTCTCAGGTCCCATCTTTCCAGTTCTACATAATCTTACCAATCTTGTTGAACTCTACCTGCAAAACAGCCTGCTTACGGGTCAAATTCCGACTAGTATTGGCAATTTGAGGAAATTAGAGTTCCTGCATGTTTATAACAATTGCCTCTCTGGTCCAATTCCACCTGAGATGGTGAAACTAACATCCCTTCAAGAGCTGAGCATTTATGGCAATAACTTGACTGGCTCAATCCCAGGGTCACTAGGTAATCTCTCCAACTTAGACCTTTTACACCTCTATAGCAATCAGTTAAGTGGTTCAATCCCCAATGAACTTGGCAATCTGAAAATGATTACGGACCTGGAACTAGGAAGTAATCAGCTAGCGGGGTCTATTCCTAGTACTTATGGTAATTTGAGTAATTTGAAGACACTGCATCTCAGGTTAAACAACCTTTCTGGTTCTATCCCCCAGGAGCTTTGGAAGTTGACAAAGTTGGTGAATGTGTATCTGTCTGAAAACCACTTCTCAGGTAACCTTCCGGAAGAGTTTTGCGGTATTAGATTGCTTCGAAATATCACCCTATTCGACAACATGCTTACTGGTCCCATCCCAAAATGCTTGTTGGTGATACCAGGCCCGAGCCCAAATACTCGTTAGCAGTATAGGCTTGGCCCGCTATAAGAAAAAGCTAGTTTGGCAGTATCCGGGTTCGTACAATTCGGATAGGGACAGATACGCTAGAGGACACTCGGAACATGGACCACATTGAGAGCATAGGTTACTGTATAAATAGTGCTTTTCAGCACTATCCCAAGTAAGTATCTTCTCATTATTCTAGTGATTACCCCTTTTCTCTCCCGGGATCCATCTTTCATCATCACGCCGGAGGGTATACCCTCGGATACCTCCCGGGGCTCTGTCTTGCAAGGCTAGGTATTGGATCAGGGACAAGGGAACCATCCGGACTGACCAGGCGGGTAGCATCAAGTTGGCACGCTCAGTGGGACACGATCTTTGTTCACAAAACGCATTAAGATGCCGCCCCGAGGTCGGCCGCCACGAAGAGGCAGGGGAGGAAGAAGGTCCGAAGTGGCCGAGGAGGATCTCACCCTACGCCAGATGAGGGATCGAGCGCGCAAGGGGAAGGCTCCAGCGCATCCGGATCTGGAAGTCTCGGAAGGGGAGTCGGGGCCGGAGGAAGGAAGGGAGCCGAGGATGTTACGACCGGGAAATCACTCGGAGGAATATCCAGATCGTTAACGGTGCTGCTGGACCGTGGCCTGGACTGTCGATCTAGGCCGTGCTGCAGCGTCTCTTGATCCGCCTCGATGACGGATGAAATCTACCTGCTAAGACCATATGAACACTCACGGTCAGGGCGGGGTGGCTTAATGCCGTTCCCGCTCCGATGCTTAAGTCAGTAGACTGTTCGGAGAGTTGGGATGTGATTGATTGTGTTTAGTAAACTTACCTCTCTCTTGTGAGAAAGAGAGATATATATAGTGCTGACAGCTGACCTGGTCTCATCAGACCACGCCGTTAGGCGGTCTGGGAAGATTTCTCTGCCAGGTTAGGTAAAGCTGCCATCTGCTGTCGGGTCTGGCCTGATCGTCATGCAGGATGAGTGGTCGGGATGAACCATGCGGGATGGTGAGATGCCCGACCCTAACAGGTTGTATGGGAAGATGCTCCTGCCAGGCCAAGCAGGGTTCTAACCGCGATCGGGTCTGGCTCGGGTGCCATGTGTGTCGAGGGGCTGGGATGAGTCATCCAGGATGGCGAGATGCCTGGCCCAGACAAGTGGGGTTCTGATCTGATGCCGCGTTCGGGTTGGCCCGGGCGCCATGTGTGCTAAGGGGCCGAGCCGTTGGTCCTGATGAGCCATCGGGTCAGCCGGATGCTCGGCCCTAACAAGTCCCCCCAAGTCCAAGCTTGAACTGACGATTCGAGCGCAGGGCTGTTGCTTGGGTCGTTGGACCGTTTGGAACAAGCAGGGTTCACGCCGTCGGAAGATTCGTGGTAAGAAAATTCCTCCACTTCTTGCTCATGTGCCCCCTTTTTACTTGCAATGTATTCCATTTGGGCCGAGCGGGCTTTGCTAGCCTTGGCCATGGAGTTGGATCACGATATCGCTTAGGGTAGGCGTCTGGGTCGTAGGTAGGTGTGATGATTTTGCACCGTGTCGTGTTTTCACCATGATGGTTCTTACTTGACCCGGATCGTTGATCTGGTTGATGAGTTTGGCTGTAGATGTCCTGTTGCCATGGTGCCCCGTCGGGATGGGCAGATCGGACCGCTGGTGTGGTTCCATCATTGTCTTGGCGAGCCGCCTCGATGAGACGTCCGGTTCATCAACTGATTGTCGCGGTGGGATTCTGGATCTCTCTACCGCTTTGTGACTCAATATTTTGTTCGCCATATTTGTCGGGGAAAAATAGTTTTTCGTGGATTTGTGCCTAGACCATGTTGCTTTCGGTGGAGACAATTTCCTTTGAGGCCATGGTCGTGGGCATGCTTGCAATTTCGGTACACATCGTCCTGTGGCATGGGCCAGTTGGTCAGACATGTTGGACGGACTTGGCGGATGAACCAGCTGGTTTGGGAGGTCGGTCTGGGCTGACGCCCGAAGCCTCTTAGTCGAACTTCTCATTTTGTTGAGTTTAACATTTGATCCACCGTGAATAACCCCATCCTGTAACTGCCTTGAATAGCATCATCCGGCAACTGCCTTCAATAGTATCATCTGGTAACCCAACTTCTGGATCTGGGCTCCTCGTTTGGACAAGATTGGTTCGGCATCCCACATCACAATCTGGGTTGCTGCGTGATTCCTTAACCTGGTGAGGATTGATCATCAAGCGGGATCTCTGGTCAGGTTCATAGCCATGTGTGGTCCGTGACCGTGGTCGTGGGGGCCTTCATCTTCTTGCTACACCTTGACTCGTAATCCTCTTGAGGTGAATTGTATTGTCGGCCTTTGCGCTTCTTGGCATGTTGCATCTCGGCATGTTAGGCCAAGTGGTTTATCGGAGTGACTTCATTCATTAATTTCCTTGGTTTATCCGCTTCTCTCAACCATTACACCACTTGGCTTTCCAGTTCGTCAACCGGACGCTCCATCTGGGCTGATCTTTGTTCCGGACTTCCCTTGACTTGGCAGGATCGGCTGTCCGGCTTCACGACCTATCTGGTCTCTCTTCCCTCTTTCTAGTGAGAGTTGAAGAGCTCTCTTGGCTAGAAGAGGGAGCTGCAGATGATTGATGAATATTGAGCGGTTGAAACCGTGGCCTAGGTTGGAAGAACCGTAGCCCAGGCTGGCGATCGGAACCGCGATCTAGGATGGCAGAAACGTGCCTATGATGGCAGTCGAAACCGCGATTTAAGATGACAGGGAAAATTCCTATGATGGCGGACGGGACCGCGATCTAGGATGGCAGAAATGTGCCTATGATGGCGGTCGGGACCGCGATCTAGGATGACAGGAAAGTGCCTACGATGGCAGACTAGACTGCGATCTAGGATGGCAGAAACATGCCTATGATGGCAGACTGGACTGCGATCTAGGATGGCAGAAACGTGCCTATGATGGCGGTGAGAACCGCGATCTAGAATGGCAGAAACGTGCCTATGATGGCGGTGAGAACCGCGATCTAGAATGACAGAAAATTGCCTATGATGGCGGTCGGAACCGCAATCTAGAATGGCAGGAAAGTGCCTATGACGGCTGACGAGACCGCGATCTAGTTTGGCAGAAACATGCCTATGATGGCGATCGGAACCGCAATCTAGAATGGCAGGAAAGTGCCTATGATGGCTGACGAGACCGCGATCTAGGATGGCAGAAACATGCCTATGATGGCGATCAGAACCGCAATCTAGAATGGCAGAAACGTGCCTATGATGGGGGTGAGAACCGCGATCTAGAATGGCAGAAAATTGCCTATGATGGCGGTGAGAACCGCGATCTAAAATGGCAGAAACGTGCCTATGATGGCGGTGAGAACCGCGATCTAGAATGGCAGAAACGTGCCTATGATGGCGGTGAGAACCGCGATCTAGAATAGCAGAAAATTGCCTATGATGGCGGTCGGAACCGTAATCTAGAATGGCAGAAAATTGCCTATGATGGCGGTCGGAACCGCAATCTAGAATGGCTGACGGAACCGCGATCTAGGATGGCAGAAACATGCCTATGATGGCGGTCGGAACCGCAATCTAGAATGGCTGAAACGTGCCTATGATGGGGGTGAGAACCGCGATCTAGAATGGCAGAAAATTGCCTATGATGGCGGTGAGAACCGCGATCTAAAATGGCAGAAAATTGCCTATGATGGCGGTCGGAACCGCAATCTAGAATGGCAGAAAATTGCCTATGATGGCGGTGAGAACCGCGATCTAGAATAGCTGAAAATCGCCTATGATGGCGGTCGGAACCGTAATCTAGAATGGCAGAAAATTGCCTATGATGGCGGTCGGAACCGCAATCTAGAATGGCTGACGGGACCGCGATCTAGGATGGCAGAAACATGCCTATGATGGCGGTCGGAACCGCAATCTAGAATGGCAGAAACGTGCCTATGATAGTGGTCAGAACCGTGATGAGGGATGGCACAGCGGTGGTCCAGGCTGGCGGTCGGAACCTCGATCCGGGATGGCAGAGCCGTGGCCCAGACTGGCGATTGAAACCACGATCCGGGATGGCATATCCTTGGCCCAGGCTGGCGGTCGGAACCGCGATCTGGGATGGCAAAAGCCTTGGCCCAGGCTGGCGGTCGGAACCGCGATCTGGGATGGGAAAAGCTTTGGTCCAGGCTGGCGGTCGAAACCGCGATCTGGGATGGCAAAAGCCTTGGTCCAGGCTGGCGGTCGGAACCGCGATCTGGGATGGCAAAGCCTCGGCCTGGGCTGACAGTCGGAACCGCGATCTGGGCAGCTGGCCCTTTTTGGATCGACATCTTATCTTAGGCATACGCATTTTTCAACTGTGCTTAGCATGCTGACCTGGGTCGTGATGCGTGTAAGAGCATGTTGATTTATGCTGACCTGGGTCGTGATCGCATATTTCTTGTACATGTTCGTTGTGCCGATTGGCGTTGGTCACGGAGACCTCCCATGTTTCACACGATTTCAAGATGGCGATCCTGGAAGGGCATGCGCTTCGCGGCGTGTCGTCCCTCTTGTGTTGACTGGTCTGCCGGTCAAGGCGACCAGTCCAGTTTGGTTTCTTTGTTTTCCTTTCCTGCGTTTTGCCATTTGAACAATTTACAGGTTATGTAATAACCCATAAGGGGATACATTTGGTTATGCTTGTTTTCTTTTGAAACATTATATGTTTGCATAATAAATTGTTAAGCTTACGCCACTTTAGCATTTCTTCATTAGTTTACAACCTGCATGCTTATAATGATTATTTCATTTACCGTTCACCAAGTGGGATGGGCCATCTTGTCCACATGGGTCGTCCCCTTCAGGAAAAGGGATGGCTTGACCGGATGGACGGTCATGGATGCCTGCTGGTTCTGATGGAAGTTGGCGCGCATGGCCTTGAATTCCGGGCAAAGTTGCCTGAAACTTGGGAGTCGCTAAACCTTTTCCAAGCCACCAAGATTTGTGGAATGGTCATTCCTTTCCTGGGATTTTTTATTTAGAGTTGGTACTGCTAAGTCTCAAACTCTGCTTTATCTGTCCTTGCCCGACATGGGTCTTCAATGAAGAAGAAACCCACCTTTTTTCCCAAACGGTTGCTACCCGTGGTTGGGAAAGGATATGGTCTGCCCCTTTCGCGTATTCGCGTCTGAACAGGACCACGCCAATGTTCGGTGCGCGAGAAGGGCGGCTAAACCTCAGTCCCGGCCCGACGGTCACGATCGTGACCGTGTCGACCGACTTGCCCTTGAGAGTAAAATGCACAGAAGTACACCCTTGTTTCTCCAGGCAACAATCCTGGCTCGTTAACAAAGATGCATCCCGGACGCTTTACAATCAAGGTGTGAAATGTGCCATGTGTTCTCTCCGCCCGGTCCGGCAGGCCGGGGCGGTGGGTTGAACCTCCTTTCGTTGTATCCATTGTTGCAAATTTCGACTTGGTCATTCGACTTTCGAAATAAGGTTCAAATGGATAAACAAGGGGAAACATGTCCGTGAACTTAGCACTTGAAATACATTAATAGTGGGGGAGAAAACAACACTACAAATTTGCACGGGAAAAATAGTTTTCCCTAAGACCACTCCCTTATTAGGGCAAACATTGTGATCTCTCTTGAAATTATGCTTGAGAAAATGTCATGGGACTAGCATTAGAAATATTGGGTGGTATGGAGTACCTTTTTAGTGCGGGATTGACCTCGTCATCTGGTCGGCTCAGAGCGGGGTTGACCTCGTCATCTGGTCGGCTCGCCTAGTTGGCTCAGCAGTCTAAGAGACGTTTCTGATCTAGTTGGCTCACCAGGTTGCCATGCACTCATGTGTCAGCGTCATCACCTGGGTCCTGATCCGGGATGGGTCGGCTCAGCTTGGCAGTTGATCCGGGATGGGCCGCACTGTTGCCGTATAAGCTCTGGATGGCGGATAAGGCCGCTGAACTGGGTTGATGAAACGGCTTTGGGAAGTGGACATGATCGATGAACCGGGTGGTTGGCCTTGTCACTGAAATGGGTCGACAAATTGGGCGATGTAGCCGAAGAGAGTCGACGAACTGGACGACGTGGCTGAAGTGACTCGATGAACAGGGCGACGTGGCTGAAGGGGCTCGATGAACAGGGCGACGTGGCTGAAGTGGCTTGATGAACTAGCCGATGTCGCTGAAGTGACCTGATGAACTAGCTGATGTCGCTGAAGTGGTCTGATGAACTAGCCGATGTCGTTGAAGTAGCCTGATGAACGAGGCTATGTGGTATTCAGCTTTCCATAAATGGCCTACATCGTGCCACATTAACACTCACCGCTCACCAGTGGAGCTCACTACAGGATGGTAGCCTATGACCATGATGATATTTATCGATGTGGGCATATCATGACCGATCGCTGATGACCTTCGTATATATGTTGTCTCGTCTGCGCTAACCGGTTTGCTTTTCTGGGTGCGGCGACCGATACGCTGGTCTGGGCGCAACGACTGCTCTGCTCGTCTGGGCGCGGCGTCCGGTCTGCTCATCTGGGCGAGGCATCCGGTCTGCTCATCTGGGCGCGGCATCCTTTCCGCTCATCTGGGCACGGCATCCGGCCCGCCCATCTGGGCAGTTTGATCATCTGCTAGAGAAAGTCAAACTGCAGAAACCTTTTTTTTTCTTTTCAATGGTTTTTTTCACACATATATGGGGGTTTGGCTCTAAAGGTCGGATTTTTGTTGAAAATCTTCCCTTTTTTGGCTAAAGATGAACGGGTTTAATGTCTTTAAGCTTTCTTGAAGCTATTCTTGACAAATCTGAGGTTTTTGACTCTAATGGTCAGATTTTTTTTGAGAAAGCCATCTCCTTTTGGCTAAAAAGGAATGGGCTCGATCTGTTTAAACTTCCTTGAAGCTATGCTTAAAAGATCTGAAATTTTCGGCTCTAAAGGAGGGATTTTTTGGTGAAAGTCGTCTCCTTTTTGGCTAAAAAAGAATGGGCTTGATCTGTTTAAGCTTTCTTGAAGCTGTGCTTAACAGATCTGAAAGTTTAGGCTCTAAAGGAGGCATTTTTGGTGAAAGTTTGTACCTTTTTACCAAGAAACCAACTTAGAGGCTCTTTGTCTGCTCAGATTTGGAGATGTGCTTCGGTTGTGCTCGTTGGAGGCTGATTCGCTCACATCTCCGAGCTGTGTGGGTGACCAGGCGTTTAATCCCCACAGACGGCGCCAATGTTACGACTGGGAAATCCCTCGGAGGAATATCCAGATCGTTAACGGTGCTGCTGGACCGTGGCCTGGACTGTCGATCTAGGCCGTGCTGCAGCGTCTCTTGATCCGCCTCGATGACGGATGAAATCTACCTGCTAAGACCATATGAACACTCACGGTCAGGGCGGGGTGGCTTAATGCTGTTCCCGCTCCGATGCTTAAGTCAGTAGACTGTTCGGAGAGTTGGGATGTGATTGATTGTGTTTAGTAAACTTACCTCTCTCTTGTGAGAAAGAGAGATATATATAGTGCTGACAGCTGACCAGGTCTCATCAGACCACGCCGTTAGGAAGTCTGGGAAGATTTCTCTGCCAGGTTAGGTAAAGCTGCCATCTGCTGTCGGGTCTGGCCCGATCGTCATGCAGGATGAGTGGTCGGGATGAACCATGCGGGATGGTGAGATGCCCGACCCTAACTGGTTGTATGGGAAGATGCTCCTGCCAGGCCAAGCAGGGTTCTAACCGCGATCGGGTCTGGCCCGGATGCCATGTGTGTCGAGGGGCCGGGATGAGTCATTCAGGATGGCGAGATGTCTGGCCCAGACAAGTGGGGTTCTGATCTGATGCCGCGTTCGGGCTGGCCCGGGCGCCATGTGTGCTAAGGGGCCGAGCCGTTGGTCCTGATGAGCCATCAGGTCAGCCGGATGCTCGGCCCTAACAGAGGATGACACAGGATGAGCGTGACAGGATGGAGTTTGCTGATACTCAGGAGGAGGAGTATCGTCGATGGCTGGCGGCAAAGCTGGGACCGGGAGCAGGGATGCAACCGACCGGGGAAGGGCAGTCGAACCCTCCGACGACCGAGGTCACGTTGCCCCCGGTTCAGCCTGGATCAGAACCCAATCAAACCCCGTTAGTGCCTCCTACGGGGTTATCTCCTTTGGCTGCGGAGGTAGTCAGCCGGGGACCCCCTGTCATTCCTGGACAGGAGAATCCTCGGCCCCCGGTGGTGATAGATCTGGAGAGGCATGCCGTAAGCGCAGGACAACAAGCTGGTGTAGGGCCGGGGTATGGCCAAGCTGGGGGCCACCTCGGATACGGAGCTCCAGGATACGGGACGTCCCAAGCCGGGTATCAAGGGTATCAGGGGTACCCCGGCACCTAGAGGATATTATGCTCAACCCACTGGAGTCCTGGGGGGCTGGGCTCCCGGGATACATGGGCCGGTGTGGATGCAGAATCAAGTACCAATGACGGGGTACGCTATGGCCCAACCGGCTCCGGTCGCAGGGACCTATGGGATGTACCCGGTGGTAGTGGATAGGGCCCCGGCAGCTCCAAACTCAGTGGAAGAAAGATTGGACCGGCTGATAGGAAGGAATGGAGGGAGGCCGACATCCCCGTGGATAGGTTACATCAGCACCTTCCCTTGGCCGGTGGGAATGAGGGTCCCGGACGGGGTGCCAACCTATAATGGGGAGACGGATCCGGAGGAGTTCGTCAGAACGTACCATAATGTCATGGGGACGTGTGACATCCGGGAGGAGCTTATGTGCAAGCTGGTGAGCTCATATCTGAGGGGCAGTTGTTTGTCGTGGTTTGAAGCCAACCCCCGGAGAGCTTTAGAAATTACTATGATTTCTCAAGGGCTCTGATGCACAGATATGAGACCAAACGAAAGAAGTACCTGCCTTTGGCTGAAGTGGCTTATAGTCGACAGGCGGCCAAGGAGGATGTCCGGGGATTCCACAGGAGGTACAAGGACGACTCCATGAAGGTGATAGATATAGATGCCCAGGTAAAAGCCCTGATTGCAGGATTCATCGCAGGATTGAGGGATGAGGTGTTATGGGCGAAGCTGATGGAGAATATCCCGACTACTTTTCACCAGCTGGACCTTGAGGTGGAGATGTACTGCTCGCTGCTGGAGGGGAGCAAGAAGAGGAAGGAAGAAGGGTACTTTGAGGATAGGGGGATTGGAAAGGGTGATAAGACCCGGGCGGCGGATCCTGCCAGGAGGGACGCGGGTCAGGCGCCAGCTAGGCCGAGGGTTGACCCCCCTCGGGCTGAAACGTTTACTCCTCTGACTAAGACCCGTTCACAGATCCTGACCATTCACCGAAACCTGTTTCAGGACCCGGCCCCTATACCGGGAAACCCGACACCAGCAAATGCAGCCAAGTACTGCGTGTTCCATAAGTCTAATGGCCACACAACTAAGGGTTGCCGAAATTTGAGGGTGGAGATTGAGAAGTTGATTGAAAGGGGGCAGTTGAGAGACTGTGTGAGCCAGGAGAACCAACGTCCGGCAGCAGGGCAGCAAGCAGGAGCAGGAAGGAAAAGGAATTGGAGAAACAGGCCGCGGAATGATAACCAGCGAGGGGCTCCCGCACCGGCTGCTCAGCCTGGAGCAGCAGCTTTGGTTATGGCCCCAGAGCCGGTTAATCAGGTCCCTCCCCGGATGATAAACGTTATATACGGAGAAGTCGGTGATGGGCCCCAGTCCCATGCAGCGGCCAAAGCCCGGAGTCGGTATGTACCGGCTGGGGAAGACAGAGAGAAGAGACTACGCCCAACGGAGGTCATAACCTTCTCGGACGAGGATCCTGTGCCAAGTCTAACGCCCCATACGGATCCGATGGTGATTACAGCGGAGATAGAAGGATTTACAGTCAAGCGAGTGTTCATTGATGACGGAAGTAGTGTGGAAATCATGTTCACCAGTTGGGGATAGGGCGCCACAATCTTCGCCCGAGCACCTCTCCGTTGTCAGGGTTCACAGGTCGGACGGAACATCCTTTGGGGGTTGTGTCTTTAACAGTGACAGTGGTAGATGACCTTGACAGGAACAAGAAGATCTCGGTCCGGTGCAATTTCGCGGTCATAGACGCCCCGTCTCCCTACAATATCATCATAGGGCGACCGTGGATGGCTCAAGTCAGGGCCATTTTCTCGAAGTACCATTTGACCATGAAGTTCCCCACTAGTATGGGGGTGGCGACGGTGCGAGGAAGTCAGTCTACAGCCAGGAGTTGCATGCTCACGGCCCTTCAGGAAGTCAGGAAGGCCCCGGTCGGGGCAGTGCAGGGAGAAGTAGGGCCGGGAGAGGTGGAGGACATGCAGGTCGGGAGCCGAGGCACAATCAAGGTCGGGAAAAAGATGCCAGTCGATGTAAAGGAACAGTTACGATCCCTGCTTTCGAAGTACGAGGATGTGTTCGCATGGGAAGAGAAGGACTTCACTGGTGTACCCCCGGAGTTAGCTCTCCATAGGCTGAATGTATACCCGGAGTTGAAGCCAATCCGGCAAAAGAAGAGGGCCCTTGCAGGAGATAGGGCCGAGGTGGTGAAACAGGAGGTGCTGAAGTTGCTGGAGGCCGGAGTAGTGGAGGAAATCATTTATCCAGAATGGCTAGCTAACCCGGTGCTAGTGAAAAAGCCAAATGGGTCCTGGAGAATGTGCATCGACTTCACCGACCTAAACAAGTGTTGCCCGAAAGACAGTTACCCCCTTCCCCAGTTGACCGGTTAGTGGAAGCCATTACCGGGTATGAGGCCCTGGCTTTCTTCGATGCATATCGGGGTTATCATCAGATTCAAATGTCAGGAGAGGACAAGCCGAAGACAGCTTTCATCACAGAGTTTGGGACCTATTGCTACAGACGGATGCCATTCGGCTTGAAGAACGCGGGGGCAACGTACCAACGGATGGCAGATGCAATATTTCGGGATCAGTTGGGCCGAAGCATGGAACTATACGTTGATGACATGGTGGTGAAGAGCCGGAGCTACCCAGGTTTCTTAGAAGACTTGGAGGAGATGTTCGGCATTTTGAGAAAAGTTAACCTGAATCTGAATCCCGAGAAGAGTGTGGTAGGGGTGGGGGCCGAGAAGTTCCTCGGCTACATGGTATCCAGCCGAGGAATAGACGTCAACTCAGAGAAGGTGGAGGCGATAACCCGGATGCAGTCGCCGAAGAATGTGAAGGAGGTGCAGAAGCTAATGGGTTCCCTAGCGGCCTTGAGTCGTTTTTTGTCAAAAGGCGCGGAAAGACAACTTCCTTTTTTCAACATCCTAAGGAAGGCAAAGAAGTTCGAGTGGACTGAGGAGTGTGAAAAAGCGTTTGAGGATCTGAAGGAACATTTAAGCCGACTCCCGACCCTCTCGAAGCCGAAGGAGGGGGAGGAGTTGATTTTATACCTGTTCGCGTCTGCGTCGGCCGTCAATGCGGTGTTGGTCCGAGAGGAAGACGGGAGACAGTGTCCGGTGTATTTTGTCAGCCGGGCATTACAAGGTCCGGAGACTCGGTATACAAGCTTGGAACAGCTGGTATTGGCGATGGTTTATGCCTCAAAACGGTTGCGCCCGTATTTCCAGGCCCATCCGATCGCGGTCCTGACCAACCACCCCTTGAAGCAGGTGATGCTTAAGCCCGAGGCGTCGGGGCGTTTGATGAAGTGGGCCATAGAGTTGGGGGAGCATGAGATAAGTTATCGGCCAAGGAAAGCCATTAAGGGCCAGGCAATGGCGAATTTCTTGATAGAAATGGTTGGCCCGGACGAACCTGCCGAGTATCCCTCAAGCCCAAGGTGGAAATTGCATGTGGACGGGTCAGCCCATGCGGGAGGCAGTGGAGCCGGGGTCCTTCTGACATCACCAGAAAGAGAGGAGTACCACTATGCGTTGCATTTCGACTTCAAGACTACAAATAACGAGGCAGAGTATGAGGCGTTGGTGGCAGGACTCAAGCTTGCCCGGGAGTTGAAGATAGGAACGATCCAGGCCTTCAGTGACTCGCAGATTGTAGTGCAGCAGGTGAACAGGGAGTATGAAGCAAAGGAGCGAAGTTTGCAGAGGTACCTGGAATTGGTCCAGTCTATGATCCGGCAGTTCGACAGTTTCAGTCTGGAACAGGTGCCAAGAGAGCAGAATGAAAAGGCCGATGCTTTGAGCAAGTTGGCGACTTCGAAGTTACGGCCAGGACAGACAGCACCTCTCAGAAGGGAGACACTGGAGAGAAGGAGTTACGAGCAGAGTGATGAGATCCTGGCAGTAGAATCAGTGCAGGAAGACTCCTGGATGGCACCGATCCGGGCATACCTTCTGACGGGGGAGGTCCCGGTCGACCGGGTGGCGGCCAGAAAAATCCGGGTCAAGGCGCCGAAGTATACATTACAGGAGGGCGTCCTGTACAAAAGAGGTTATCTCCAGCCGTTGTTGAAGTGTATGGAACGGCAGGAGGGCAAGTACTTGGTTCGAGAAGTTCATGAAGGTCTGAATGGTAGCCACCAGGGAGCCAGAACAGTGGCCAGGAAAATCTTACGGATGGGGTATTACTGGCCCACCATGTTTGAGGACTCGCAGGACAGGGTTCGCTCGTGCCTTCAATGCCAAAAGTTCGCGCCGCTAGTGCATATACCAGGGAAGAGATGATAGGGATAACAGGAGCCTGGCCTTTTAGCAGATGGAGACTGGATCTGGTCGGACCTTTTCCCACTGCCCCTGGCAGTTTGAAGTACCTGATTGTGGCTATTGATTACTTTACCAAGTGGGTGGAAGCCGAGCCTCTGACCAACATTCGGGGAGCTACCTGTGTGAAGTTTTGCTGGAGGAACATTGTTTGCCGGTTCGGAGTGCCGAGGGCCATAGTAACCGACAATGGAGCACAGTTTGAAAATGATCCTTTCACATCCTAGTGCGTAAAGTATGGGATAAGCCAGAAGCTCACGTCAGTTTATCATCCGCAAGCTAACGATCAGGTTGAGGTGACGAATCGGACGATAGTGAGTGGGATTAAGGCCCGGCTCCAGGGAGCGAAGGGAAACTGGGTACACGAGTTCCCGAGTGTTCTATGGGCTCATCGGACTAAGGAAAGCTCGGCGACTGGGGAGTCCCCCTACAGTCTGACGTATGGGTCGGAGGCAGTGATTCAGGCTGAGATCGGTGTTCCCAGTCTTCGGACGGCCGAGCCGGTGCCCGAGGAGAAGAATGAAGAGGAAAGAAGGGCAAATCTAGACCTGCTGGAAGAAAGGAGGGAGAGAGCGGCCTTGCATGAGGCTAAAGTAAAGGAGAAGGTTAAGAAGTATCATGACAGGAGGGTTAGGAAGGAGCAATTCAAGGTAGGAGACAGAGTAATGAGGCGAAACGACAAGAGTCACCAGGAGCCGGAGGGCAAGCTAGCATCCTACTGGGAGGGATCGTACCGGGTAACAGAATCCCACCCGGGCGGGAGTTATGTGCTAGAGGATCCGGCGGGGAAGAGAGTCCCCCGAAGATGGAACATAGCAAACCTTAGGCGGTTCTATGGATAGTCTCTGACACTAGTTGCCTAGATAGAGTAGCCTCTGGCACTTGATACCTAGGTAGAATAGCCTCTGGCACTAGATGCCTAGGTAGGATATCGTACCGGGTGAAAGAAGCCCACCGGGCGGGAGTTATGTGCTAGAGGATCCGGCGGGGAAGGGAGTCCCCCGAAGATGGAACATAGCAAACCTTAGGCGGTTCTATGAATAGTCTCTGGCACTAGTTGCCTAGATAGAGTAGCCTCTGGCACTTGATGCCTAGGTAGAATAGCCTCTGGCACTAGATGCCTAGGTAGGATAGGTCCCCGGCGGTAGGCGCCCGGGACAAGAACCTAGAGGTCGGATGACCGAAGGGTAGGTAGAAAAACACCCTGGAAACAGGGATTTTTGTAACAAGGGCATGCCCCTTCTGTCCAATTTTAATTAAAAGAATGAATGCGCGCATTATGAGTTTGAAATTGAAAGATGTGTCATAAACTGAAATTTATTATACATGTCTCGAATAAAACGAAAAGTTATAATATGGAAGGAAGCTCTACCCTATCTACGGGCCCCGGACGTAGAGGCTTCGCCGGGAGGAACTCCCCGAGTCTCGCGCCTGCTTCTTTGGACAGCTTGCTCCAGCATATGCTGCTCCTCATCTTGATCCCGTGGGAGGTCCGGATTCTCACTTTGATCACCCTCCGGCTCAACAACTGGTTCGGAGGTAAGGACAGGAACACTGCTACGAGCGCCTGGACCCCCTATTCGGACTGGAGGTTGCCTTGCTCGCAGCCTGGCTGAGTTACTCCCAGTTAAGGCAGTCTTTTGTTTTCCCTTTCAGTCGTTTCGAGTCGGGCGGGAACCAGAGGCATAAGAAGGACCAGGTGGTTGGTCAACAGTGGGAGTACTCTCCTGAGCAGGGAACTGAGCGCGGAATCTGGTGGCGACGGCCCGAAGCCTGGCTAAGCGTCGTTCAGAAGCCTCAAGATCCAGAAGCTCGGGAGTATGTTCGTAACGCTCATAGGCCAGATCGACGTCTTCAAGAGGAGGTATATGGGGCAAAGAGGGAGGAACTACGATCTGGTTCAGAATGTTCTTCCTCCAGTCCACAGCTGCTTGATAGGCCGTTGCCCAGACGCCAGAAGTCCTCTCGGAACTCTCCATCCAGGCGATAAGGTCATCAACTGCCCGGGGAACATCGGTCAGCAAGGGAATGGCGACCGCCCCCTGACGCAACCCTAGTAGATGGTATGACAGATGAACCAACACTAGCTGCTGTTGCAGGGTCCGGTTCCTAGTCGCCAGCTTCTCGTTTTCCACTTCAAGTTTGGTGGCGTGTTTTCGAAGCTCGATTTTATTCTGCATCCTCATACACTTGCTATAGTACAACCGAACGTCGTGCCACACCTCATCCAACTCCTTTTGGATCCGGAGTTAAAAATTGCGGTGCTGGGCCTCCTGCTCTGACAGGACTAGGTTGAACTCAAGGACCTTGTCGATACTCTCAAAAGCAAGCCTGTAACACTTCGGCAGAGAACCAAAGTCTTCTTGGATCTGGAGCAGGCAGGTGATCAGGCAGTCGGCATCAGGAAACTCGGAGATCAGGGGACCGAGCCCCCCCTCAGATAAAAGGTCAGTCAGGCTCGGACAGCCGGCTCCAGCTGGAGCCAGGGTAGGAACCGGGGGGCTAAGGACTCTAGAAGGCTCCTGGTAACAGTATAACCGAGTCAGGATAAAACTAAAGAGAAAAATACCCAATAAAGTAAGGAAATAAAGACAATGAAGCAGGAGCAGTGTTGATAGCAATCGCGAGCAAAAGAAATTTTATTGATAGAATGAAGGTCCGGGTAGCAGGTTACAAAATTAAGAAAATGAAAAGGGAAAAAATCTAACTAACATGCTCGAGGGCTCCTTCTCCTTGATCGTCCCCGCCATCGCTGTTGTCGCTATCCGAGTCATCATCGGTAAAGACTAGTTAGGAGAAAGAGGAGTCTCGGCAGTCCTTGGATTCTCCAGACCAGCCTGCGGAGATGAAGAGGACTCAGCTTCAAGATCTTTCGGATTGAACAAGCCCCTGTAATGCCCATATATGGTGCAGTACTGGGTAAAGTTCTCGTCTTCGGGCAAGTCAGATCCGGAGACTAGAGCAGGAGGAAGGGGGCCAGGAAGCCGAACCACATCAGTTGACCAGCTTCGAACGTCCTCTGTCGACATCTGTTTCTCCCGCAGAGCTTTCCACAGTTTGGGAGAGAGGCCCTTCATACCACCCTTCTGAAGAGTGTTCACCAGATGTAACTGCTGGTCCTCGGCATTTGGGTTATACCATTGCTTCTTGAACGAAGCCTTGATCGAAGGAGGGAACCAACCCCGGACCTGCATATAAGTGTTGTGGCATTGATGGGCGTTGGCGGCGAGGTTCAGCTCAGTCAGACGGAGGGACAGAGTTTGGCTCGCCAGGACCTTATCGACGACAGTTTCGGCGAATTCCAGACGCTCTTTATAGTTGGCCACCCGAGCAGCCTCCAGTTCCTTCTCCAGGGTGATCACCTTGGCTCGAAGTTGAGCCGATGCTTCCCTCTCGGCCCGGAGTTCATTCTCCTTCTCAGCCCTAAGCTCTTCTTCCTTCCCCTCAAACTGGCGCCCGAGAAAGGAAGAGAGGGCGGCTTGGAAGGCAGGGGAGTTGGCGAACTCAGAACTGAGAAGTTGAACCTGTAGAAAAAATGGTACAATAATAATAAAAAAAGAGCAGGAATGAGAGACTACCTGCGGGTTGGAAGAGGAAATAGGAGGGGTATCGGCGCGGGAGGACGATGGGGTTTGGGAGCCACCTGTCCGATGTTTTTTCCCGTCATGCTCGGAAGTGACATCTACGATCGTAATAGGACCGAGATTGAGAGGCCCCGAGCCAGGAGGAGGTTTCTGAACGGGATCGTTAGTCTTGTTCTTATCCTGTTGACGCCCCTGCTGCGAGTCCAGATTATCCTACTGATTCTGAACGGTCTCCTTCGTCTTGTCCTCGTCTTGCTGACCCTCCTGCTGCGGGTTAGTTTCGGCCGGAGGATTCTGAGTTTCATTGGCATGTTGCTGCACCTGCCCCTGCGGGCCATTCTTTTTCTTCTTTTCCCCTTTGGCCGCCTCAGACTCGGTCCCGGTCCCTGCTGTGACTACTTTCCGGCCCTTCTTCTTGGGGAGTGGCACCTCAGGGTTGTTGTCCACAGTGGGGGCTGAAAGGAGGAAGGAAGTCAACCAGAGTTTAAGTTAATAAAAAACAAGAAATTGGTAGAAATAAAGAGGTCTACCTAGAACCGGCCAGGTAACGACCCAACGGCTGTCCCGGAAAGCATTGACCGGGTATATCGCACGGGGGAAGAGATAAAGAGAATTGCCAGCCAGCCAATACTGGTCCAGGTTAAGAGAGTCTGAGGCCAGGGTGGTGTGGTTGGCAAGTTGCGTGTCAGGAAGGAAGGCTTCCCGGGCGTCGAGCACAACACTGTTATTCTAGCCGGGGACCTTGTATAGCTTGGGGTTGACCTTCACATAGCCCTTTGCTTGCCAGTTCTTGGCCGAGTCTTTCTTGCCAAGGATGAAGTCCTGAACGCCGGGTCGAGCTTGAACAGTGTAGATCATCTCCTTACCCGGGCACTTGATGAGCATATAGAAGGACCTCCACAGATTGAAAGAAGGGTCAATATTACATCGGAGGCTCCTGACCAGAAAACCCATCATCACGGCAATCACGTTTGGATGCATCTGACACGGCGAGATTTTGTAAAACTCCAAGAATCGGGAGTATAGCGGGGGGAAGGGAAGACTTAACCCCCACATGAAGTGGATACGGGGGATGCATCAGACAGACGTCACGGACTCCTCGGCTGAAACGGAGGCCATCTGAGCGTTCAAAGGTACAGGAACCCCCATGCCGCTGAGACATTTAGCGGTCCAGACATCGGCTTGAAGAGAACGAGCCCGTGCGGTGTCAATCACTCTCTGAGCCCGGTTCTTGGAACGCTTGAATGTCGGGGCGGAAGGAGACACGTTGCTACAAAGATGAATTGGCTTATAAGACGCCAACGAGCCAACAGAAGCCGAGGCAAAAGGAATAGTAGTGCTCTGAAGAGAGTAGGTGACAACGGCATCGGACTGAACATCGTTTGATGCCATAGTGGAGGAGAGGAGAGAGAATATGAAGATTTGAAAAGAGGGAATGGCAGGATAATTTTGAAAGTTGAAAGCGATTGATAGGGAGGCTTATTTATAGAGGACGAGAAAAGGAAGGCGAAAAAGCAACAATTAAATGGGTTTGGGAAGCGAGAAAACAATGATGGCAATTATTAATTGTCCTCGAGAAAGGCGCGCCCGTCCCATCATTGTCGGACCGGGAACGTATACAGAAAGCCAATCCTCCGCCCTCGGATCAGAAGAGTTCACACCCTCGGACGGAAGAACCGGCTTCCGGGGGGCTAGTGGTGATACCAGGCCCGAGCCCAAATACTCGTTAGCAGTATGGGCTTGGCCCGTTACAAGGAAAAACTAGTTTGGCAGTATCCGGGTTCGTACAACTCGGATAGGGACAGATACGCTAGAGGACACTCGGAACATGGACCACATGGAGAGCAAAGGTTACTGTATAAATAGTGTTCTTCAGCACTATCCCAAGTAAGTATCTTCTCATTATTCTAGTGATTACCCCTTTTCTCTCCCGGGATCCATCTTTCATCATCATGCCGGAGGGTATACCCTCGGGTACCTCCCGGGACTCTATCTTGCAGGGTTAGGTATTGGATCAGGGACAAGGGAACCATCCGGACTGACCAGGCGGGCAGCATCACTTGTGGAATCTCTCAAGTTTAGTTGCAATACAGATCAGCAGAAATCAGTTTACAGGATCAGTTCCTTGTGCATTAGACAACCTTAGAAAATTAAGGATCTTTGATCTTCGAGAAAACTATCTCACAGGTCTTATGTGTTAAGTTGTCAGGTTCCATATCTGATTTTGTTTTTCTTTTTTGAATTTGTAGACATGTAACGGTACTACTTCATCTGGATTCTCAGTGTATCAATGTGAATGTGATTCTAGAACTCCGTGGGAACATTAACCAGTTTAAAATTTAGTTGATTTCACATTATGAGGAAATTATGAGAGCAAACAATGTATCTCATATGTGTTAAAATCAACCAGTGAATATAATAAAAGGTCTATTTTTCCTGATTATTTTTCAGTATTTTGAAGCAGTTTTACCGTAACGTTTGAAAGTCCAGGTTTTGTAATATATTAAATCACGAGGAGAAAAAACTCTAACAGGTGAGATGATGTATTCTAGTCTTCAACGATGAATTTTTTATGACAGTGACTGAAATAAGGTCAGGAAATTCTGTCTACCATATAACCACCTTCTTAGACATGATCACATTTGAGTACATACTTGATCTCAACATATGGCATTTTTGTCAAAAGAAAAGGCTTTACTGATGTTTAATTTGGTTCATGTTTTTGTGTTGCTGTTTTGTGTGCAAGGAGCTTCGGCTTCGGCTCAAGAGGCAGATGCTCTTGTCAACTGGAAAGCCAGCTTTCAGAACCCGAATAATCCAGTTTTAGCTTCATGGACCAATCCTTCTGCAACTTCTAGTCCCTGCAGTTGGTATGGCATTTCATGCATCAATGGAAGCGTCAACAGGCTGAACATTACAGAGGCGGAAATTAACGGTACACTTGAGAGTTTTCCGTTTCTTTTACTCCCTAATCTTGAGTATGTTGACCTCACTGTTAATCAACTGTCTGGAGTGATACCACCACAAATAGGTAACCTCTCCAAACTCATTTATCTTGATTTACAGCAGAATCAGTTGTCTGGTGAAATCCCACATGAAATCGGCCTTTTGAAAAATCTCCAAACTCTTCACCTTAATAGTAATCCATTAAATGGATCAATACCTGTGGAGATAGGAGAACTAAGGTCACTCGTTGATCTAGCTTTGTGTGATAATGGTCTAGAGGGCCCTGTTCCTGTGTCCTTTGCCAACTTGAAAAACTTGACATCCTTGTATCTCTTTGATAATCAACTTTCAGGTCCCATCCTTCGAGTTCTAGAAAATCTTACCAATCTTGTTCAACTCTACCTGCAAAACAACCTGTTTACGGGCCTAATTCCGCCTTCCTTTGGTAATTTGATTAAATTAGAGCTCTTGTATCTTTATAACAATTGCCTCTCTGGTCCCATTCCACCTGAGTTGGGGAAATTAGGAGCCCTTCAAGAGCTGAGCATTTTTGACAATAGCTTGACTGGCTCAATCCCAGGGTCACTAGGTAATCTCTCTAACTTAGACCTTTTACACCTCTATAGCAATGAGTTAAGTGGTTCAATCCCCGATGAACTTGGTAATCTGAAGCACATGATAGACTTTGAGTTGTCTAATTGTCTGCTCACAGGTTCCATTCCTAGTACTTTAGGAAACCTGAGTAGTCTGGAGTCCTTGTTTCTTGGGGGAAACTTTCTGTCTGGTTCTGTCCCCGAAAGTATTTTCAATTTGGAAAAATTAAAGCAATTGCACATATTAAACAATAGTCTTTCGGGGAACCTGTCTGAGATGATCAGTGTTTCTCCGAAATTGGTTATTTTGGACCTCAGTAACAACCACTTGTATGGTGAACTGTCCTCTGATTGGGGAAAATTCAAAAACCTTTCAAGACTGAGGATTGCAGGAAATAACATCTCTGGCAGAATCCCTGAAGAATTCGGAGCACTTACTCAGTTGACTCATCTGGACCTTTCAATGAATCTTTTGAGTGGATCGATACCAGCATCCTTGGCAAAGTGTCAGAAACTGAGGTCGTTGAATTTGAGCAACAATGCTTTGAGCCAGAAAATACCGCCTCAGCTAGGTAACCTTGTTAACCTAATTGCGCTGAATCTCAGCGACAATTTTCTCTCCGGGAGTATACCATTTGAAATTGGAAATTTGCAGAACCTGACGACCTTGAAGCTTTCCCATAATAATCTAACTGGTCCTTTTCCAAATTTCATTTAGGTAATTTGGTTATCCTGCTCAACCATCTTACTTTTCTTTCATTGGTAGATTTACAGATATACAGGCAAAGAATGTAATCTCATATGTGTTGGTGTTAGAATCAGCCATTTTGAATATGTTCTTCTTTTTGTTTGTTTTTGAGAATTTGCAAATATGTAATAGTAGAACATTAATACTATGTGGATTGTGAATATGAACAAGATCTCATCTTCCTGAATCGATTTGTTTTTAACATATATGCTAAACATCTTAAGCAGTCTCGATCTCCAACTCTCAGGAGATCTTAGTTTTACTATTTTATTTTTAAGGAGTTTCAGATTCAGATGAAGAGGCAGCTGGAACTAGGTGATAATCGGCTAACGAGGTCCAGTCTAAAACTTCTTACTTTTCATAAATTGGTAAGATTAGTAGACTTTCTGTATATTTTCCAGATGAAGTTGTATAATATTTAATGTCTTGCGTCTTCGACTGGTTCAAACTTTAAGCCACTCTCTTTGAAGATGCTTCTGTGGTGGGAGTGTGAACTGTGAAATGGAGTGAGGTCAATGACAGACTTGTTTGAAACAGTTGTACAGTAATGTTTAAAAGTCCCATGTTTTCTAATATCTTAAATCCTGAGGAGCAAAACCTCTAAAGATGAGATGATGAATTCTAGTTTTCAACGATGAATTTTCTACAACAACGACTGATAAGGTCAGGAAATCCTGTCTACCATATAATATAACCACCTTCTTGGACATGATCACATTTGAGTTCATACTTGAGCTCAACATATGGCATTTTTGTCCAAGGAAAAGGCTTTACTGATGTTTAATTTGGTTCATGTTTTTGTGGTACTATTTTGTGTGCAAAGAGCTACAGCTTCAGCTCTAATAGGTTAGATGATCAATTCTAGTTTTCAACGAATAGATTTCTATGACAGTGACTGAAAAAAGGAATACGAAATAATCTACTTCTACGGAAGAAGGAAACTAAATAATCTAATTTCTACGTAAGAAGGAAACGTAATAATCTAATTCCTACGGAAAAAGGAAATAAAAATATCTACTTCCTACGGATGCTAATTAGCATCTTTATTTTCTAGAAATAGCTGCAGAAAATAAACAAATAAGGAAAAGAAAGATGACTAGAATATCTCACAAATCACCCCCATAATCTTGTCATCACTTTATCTCTGCAACTCCGATTCTGCCCCTAAGTTCTTGAAAACGAACTCGTCCGAGAGGCTTTGTCAGGATATCAGCGAGCTGAGCTTCTGTGTTGATGTAATCGATGTCAATATCGCCCTGCTCCAGATAATCTCTAATCAAATGGTAACGTATATCAATGTGTTTACTTCGATCGTGAAACACAGGATTTCGGCTAAGATCGATTGCCGATTTGTTGTCCACCAGTAACGTTGGTGCTTGTGGCTGTTCACCTTGCATTTCACCAAGCAATCTACTAAGCCAAACACCTTGGCAAGCGGCAGTGGCAGCTGCAATATACTCGGACTCGCACGAAGAGAGTGCCACCACCCGTTGTTTCTGTGATTGCCAACTCACCGGAGATTGACCTAGGAAGAAAACTAGCCCCGTCGTGCTCTTCCTATCGTTGACGTCTCCGCCCAAATCAGCATCACTATAACCTGCCAAGAGTAAAGGTCCAGCACTTTTTCCATATGAAACTCCAAACTCTAGAGTTCCCGCCACATAGCGTAGAATATGCTTCACTGCTGCCATATGCTCAACTCTTGGCTGCTCCATGAATCGGCTAACATAACCAACTGCAAAAGTAATGTCTGGCCGAGTATGAACTAAGTACCTGAGGCTTCCCACCAAGCTGCGGTAGTCCGTGGCGTCCACCGGTCTCCCGTCTCCCGTCTTGCTTAGTTTGAGTCGTGCCTCCATTGGTGCCGCGCATGGATTGCACTCTTCCAGTCCGGCCTTTTGTAAAAACTTCTTTGCATAAGATGATTGGCAAAGAGTGACCAAACCCTTCCGTTGTTGCACTTGGATGCCGAGGTAGTAACTCAGTTCGCCGAGGTCGCTCATCTCAAATAGATTCATCATCTCCTTCCTGAACTTCGTCAGTTCTTCGATTGAAGTTCCGGTGATGATCAAGTCATCAACATAAACTCCAACTAGCAGTTGCTCCTTCCCGTTGCTCCGGCGATACACCGCGTGCTCGGCTTCACATCGTACAAACTCCAAGTCGCGAAGACTCTTGTCAAGTTTGGCATTCCAAGCCCTCGGAGCTTGACGTAGTCCGTAGAGAGCCTTCTTAAGCCGAAGAACCTTGCCTTCGTTGCCTTGAATTTCGAAACCCGGCGGTTGCTTGACATAAACCTCCTCAATCAGATCACCGTTAAGGAACGTGGTCTTGACGTCCATGTGGTGGATTGGCCACCCGTGGTGTGCAGCGAGTGCGATCAGAACCCGCACCGTCTTCATTCGCGCAACTGGAGCGAACACTTCCTCGTAGTCCACCCCCTGCTGCTGCACGTAGCCCTTTGCCACTAACTGCGCCTTTCGTTTCACCATCTCCCCGTTCGCGTCCTTGTTGAGCTTGAAGACCCACTTAAGTCCGATGGCGCGGTGTCCCGGTGGTAGATCGGTGAGGCGCCAAGTCTGGTTTGCCTCGATGCTTGCAAGTTCCTCTGTCATCGTCGTTCGCCATCCTTCGTCCTTCTCGGCTTCAGCTAGGCTCGTTGGTTCGTCGACTGTGAGAAGACAAAGCTCCTCATCCTCAGCTTCAATCTTCTCGGTGGCGTTGAGAAGGTCCTCCAGTTTCTTCAGCCCTGGCTGCGTGGCCTTGACGTGGGCGACGCACCCAAACACCCGGAGATGGCTCACGCTCGGCCGGCGCCCGTGCCATGCTTCGTAGGGTGTCTTGCCGCTGACGCTCTTCGTGATTCCCCGGTTCAGAAGGTAGACCGCCGTTGTCACTGCTTCTCCCCAGAATCTCATCGGCATGCCTTTGGCCTTCAAGAGGCAACGTGTCATGCTAACAACCGTTTGATTTCGTCGTTCGACCACGCCGTTTTGCTGGGGCGAGTATGGCGCCGTTGTTTGTCGATGCACACCGTGGTCGGCAAAGTACTCGCTGAGTTCTTGAGACGTGAACTCACCTCCACGATCGGTCCGCAGCGTCTTCAACTTGCACCCGCTTTGTCGTTTGGCTGTTGCCACGGTCCTTTTGATGGCTTCCGCCGCTTGATCCTTCGAGATCAACAAGACTATCCACATATATCTACTAAGATCATCTACCATTAGTAGAAAGTATCGTTTACCTCCAGGAGTTTGTGGCTTGATGGGTCCACACAGATCAGCGTGCACGAGCCCAAGGCGTTCGGTCGCTCGGTTCTTGGCTTGGCTTGGGAACGAGCTGCGTTTCTGCTTCCCGGCCAGGCAGGCGTCACACAAGCGCTCAACGTCATCGAGCAGCGGGAGTCCGTCCACCATCTTGTTCCTGGCCATGCGTCGAAGGGTCTCGAAGTTCATGTGGCCGTATCTCGCGTGCCATCGCCACCCATCCTCGCGCCCATGCACCGCAAGACACACTGGTCGTGCCAAACTCAGATGAAGGAGGTAAAGGCGCCCTTGGCCTCTTGGCACCCGTGCGAGCAAGCGTCCGCCTTGATCCCGTAACGTGAGCCACCCGTGCTGGATCCTCGTGTCGTAGCCGTCCTCATCCAGCTGGCCGAGTGAGATGATGCCGCTGTGGAGCCGTGGTATGTAATACACATCGTCCAACTTTAGGTGCTCGCCGTTTTGGCACGTAAAAAGGATCGTACCAGTGCCTTCTATTTCCACGGAGGTGTCGTCTCCCAGTTTGACCGAGCCTCGTACATCCGTGTCTAGCTCGGAGAAGAACTCCTGTCTTCCGCACATGTGGGCACTCGCACCGGAGTCAAGGAACCATGCCGTGTCACTCTGCCCGGGCTCCTTCGTTGACCGTGTTTTAGATCGCGTCTCGTTGAGCAGGACGTGCTCCTTGGTGGCTGAGTTCCCGATCGTGAGTAAGTGAAGCCTTGCTACGAGGAGCGTCTGTTCGTCCACTTCAGCTTGCACGAGGTTGGCACGTCCCTTTCGTTCGCGCCGTGGCTCGGGGCAGTCCTTGGAGATGTGGCCAGCGTATTTGTTACAATTGTAACACTTCAAATTCGTCAAGTCTCTGTCACCGCTCACCGCCCGTTGGCTGCCGTCTCCCTTGTGGCTCGGTTTCTTCCCTTTCTGAAAACCCTTGCCTTTGCCTTTGTTCCCGGAGTTAGAGCTCGGTCCTCGTGCGATCCACTCTTGCTCCGTGAGCAAAAATTGGCCGTTGGAGTTGTTCGTGGTGTTGCTGGAGCACCGATCTGCTGCTGACCTAAGCCTGCTGATGAGTTCCTCCACTGTCATGCCATTCAGATCGAGCAACGTTTCGATCGAGCAAGCGATTTGGGCGTACTGGCTCGGCACCTCCCGCAAGAACTTTTGGACCACTTTGGTCTCTTCTAGAGATTCACCTAAAGAACGAAGGTTATTGACGATACCTGTAATCCGCATGCCGAAGGCGTCGAGTGACTCCCCGTCCTTGAAGGCGATTTGCTCGAACTCCTTGCGTAGACGTTGTGCCGTGGCCTCACGCACTCGATTCACGCCGACTCGCATCATCCGGATTGCCTCCCAAGTTTCGTGTGCCGACGTTTTGACAGCTAGCGCCGGTACCATCTCCGGTGGCACCGCCCGAATCAAAGCCGAGAGGGCCGCCATGTCTTCCCGTTCGGACGGTTCTCCAACGCCGGAAGTGGCCTCCCATAAACCTTGTGCTCGTAGGTTTATCTTCATCACGAGGGCCCATTCGATGTAGTTCGTTGCCGTCAACGTGGGGTACACAATGTTGGCGCCAAGGTTGGTACGTTCTTGGATGACACGTTCGTGGATGACAACTTCGCCGCCGTTGCCGCGTCGTGGCCTGCTGCGTCCTCGTCCTCCCCGTGGTTCCGTTCGTGCCGGTGATCTCGATGCGTCCGCCATAGGATCGTTGAAACTCTTGATACCACTTGTTAGCTTTCACACAGATAAGCTGAGAAGAGGAGAAAGAAGAACAATGATGTTGTGCAGAAAACTGGATTCAACTTTTCTATTCATATCATCCTTTATATACACAAACTCTGAAAGAAAAAAGGAATACGAAATAATCTACTTCTACGGAAGAAGGAAACTAAATAATCTAATTTCTACGTAAGAAGGAAACGTAATAATCTAATTCCTACGGAAAAAGGAAAGAAAAATATCTACTTCCTACGGATACTAATTAGCATCTTTATTTTCTAGAAATAGCTGTAGAAAATAAACAAACAAGGAAAAGAAAAATGAACAGAATATCTCACACATCATATATGCTGAGGTGAATGTGATGTATTAGTGTGTATCAATAAAAATCCATATTTGCTTACAAATTTTGCTAGAAAGTTAGTGTATTTTTGATATACAAATTACAACGTACTTGGTTTTTAAAATTAAAGTTGAAATTATCACTGGCTTTATTCCAAATATCCAACTCTGGTCTTACTGACTTCTTTCCTAACACATTAATTTGGAGATTTAAGAGTTAAGAAACGAAAAACGACGGTTAAATGTGGAGATGATTTCCAATGTTGATCCTTGTAAAACCACCCTCATCAACAGAAATATCTTGCTGGTTGCTTATGTTAGTAGAAGGTTAACTTACCATGGAAAATTTCTACACAAGTGAAAAACTGCACTTAGGGATAGGACCTGGATCACCTGTTTTCTGGGATGTGTAAAAGGTCCAATTTTTCTGATTTATTACTGGGAATTTAAGGGTTGACAATTGACCTCAGCATCAGATAGTGTATGAGCTGGAGCTAGGAATGTGACTTTTTAGTTTGGGCCAGAATTCATTTTCCATAGCTATCAGCTGCCTATCATATCATTTTCCATTTACTTAAAAAGGACAACGGGAATGAGGTCCTAACCACGATATATTTCAGCAACTTGGAGCTGTGCTTTGTAATAGTGCAGTCAACTTGATTTGTTTCATTCAAGATGAGATGATGACCAATCAAACTCTATCCATTGTTTCATTTCAGATTTTTACATAATCTAGAAGCCATATTATATACCAGCATGATGTTTAGGAATGATCACCTATTTACAAACTTGAGTTGAACATACATAAGAAAAGGCTTTCCTGATGCTACATTTGGTGCCTGTTTGTGTGTTGCTAATTTGTTTTCGAGGAGCTTCAGCTTCTGTTCAGGAGGCAGAACCTCTTCTCAGTTGGAAAGCAAGCTTTCATAACCCGAATTATAATCAGGTTTTAGCTACTTGGACCAATTCATCCGCAATTTCCAGTACATGCAGTTGGTATGGCATTTCATGCATCAATGGGAGTGTCAACAAGCTGAACATTACGGAGGCAAAAATGAATGGTACACTTGAGAGTTTCCCGTTTTCTTTGCTCCCTAATCTTGAGTATGTTGACCTCACTGTAAGTAACCTCTCAGGAGTCATACCACCACATATAGGTAACCTCACCAAACTCATCTATCTTGATTTGCAACAGAATCAGTTGTCTGGTGAAATCCCATGTGAAATCGGCCTTTTGAAAAATCTCGAGACTCTCCATCTTAATAGTAACATGCTCAATGGATTAATCTCTCATGACATAGGAGAACTAAGGTCACTCGTTGACCTAGCTTTGTATGATAATGGTCTCGAGGGCTCCATTCCCATTTCCTTAGCCAACTTGAAAAACTTGAGATACTTGTATCTCTTTGATAATCAACTCTCAGGTCCCATCTTTCCAGTTCTACATAATCTTACCAATCTTGTTGAACTCTACCTGCAAAACAGCCTGCTTACGGGTCAAATTCCGACTAGTATTGGCAATTTGAGGAAATTAGAGTTCCTGCATGTTTATAACAATTGCCTCTCTGGTCCAATTCCACCTGAGATGGTGAAACTAACATCCCTTCAAGAGCTGAGCATTTATGGCAATAACTTGACTGGCTCAATCCCAGGGTCACTAGGTAATCTCTCCAACTTAGACCTTTTACACCTCTATAGCAATCAGTTAAGTGGTTCAATCCCCAATGAACTTGGCAATCTGAAAATGATTACGGACCTGGAACTAGGAAGTAATCAGCTAGCGGGGTCTATTCCTAGTACTTATGGTAATTTGAGTAATTTGAAGACACTGCATCTCAGGTTAAACAACCTTTCTGGTTCTATCCCCCAGGAGCTTTGGAAGTTGACAAAGTTGGTGAATGTGTATCTGTCTGAAAACCACTTCTCAGGTAACCTTCCGGAAGAGTTTTGCGGTATTAGATTGCTTCGAAATATCACCCTATTCGACAACATGCTTACTGGTCCCATCCCAAAATGCTTGTTGGTGATACCAGGCCCGAGCCCAAATACTCGTTAGCAGTATAGGCTTGGCCCGCTATAAGAAAAAGCTAGTTTGGCAGTATCCGGGTTCGTACAATTCGGATAGGGACAGATACGCTAGAGGACACTCGGAACATGGACCACATTGAGAGCATAGGTTACTGTATAAATAGTGCTTTTCAGCACTATCCCAAGTAAGTATCTTCTCATTATTCTAGTGATTACCCCTTTTCTCTCCCGGGATCCATCTTTCATCATCACGCCGGAGGGTATACCCTCGGATACCTCCCGGGGCTCTGTCTTGCAAGGCTAGGTATTGGATCAGGGACAAGGGAACCATCCGGACTGACCAGGCGGGTAGCATCAAGTTGGCACGCTCAGTGGGACACGATCTTTGTTCACAAAACGCATTAAGATGCCGCCCCGAGGTCGGCCGCCACGAAGAGGCAGGGGAGGAAGAAGGTCCGAAGTGGCCGAGGAGGATCTCACCCTACGCCAGATGAGGGATCGAGCGCGCAAGGGGAAGGCTCCAGCGCATCCGGATCTGGAAGTCTCGGAAGGGGAGTCGGGGCCGGAGGAAGGAAGGGAGCCGAGGATGTTACGACCGGGAAATCACTCGGAGGAATATCCAGATCGTTAACGGTGCTGCTGGACCGTGGCCTGGACTGTCGATCTAGGCCGTGCTGCAGCGTCTCTTGATCCGCCTCGATGACGGATGAAATCTACCTGCTAAGACCATATGAACACTCACGGTCAGGGCGGGGTGGCTTAATGCCGTTCCCGCTCCGATGCTTAAGTCAGTAGACTGTTCGGAGAGTTGGGATGTGATTGATTGTGTTTAGTAAACTTACCTCTCTCTTGTGAGAAAGAGAGATATATATAGTGCTGACAGCTGACCTGGTCTCATCAGACCACGCCGTTAGGCGGTCTGGGAAGATTTCTCTGCCAGGTTAGGTAAAGCTGCCATCTGCTGTCGGGTCTGGCCTGATCGTCATGCAGGATGAGTGGTCGGGATGAACCATGCGGGATGGTGAGATGCCCGACCCTAACAGGTTGTATGGGAAGATGCTCCTGCCAGGCCAAGCAGGGTTCTAACCGCGATCGGGTCTGGCTCGGGTGCCATGTGTGTCGAGGGGCTGGGATGAGTCATCCAGGATGGCGAGATGCCTGGCCCAGACAAGTGGGGTTCTGATCTGATGCCGCGTTCGGGTTGGCCCGGGCGCCATGTGTGCTAAGGGGCCGAGCCGTTGGTCCTGATGAGCCATCGGGTCAGCCGGATGCTCGGCCCTAACAAGTCCCCCCAAGTCCAAGCTTGAACTGACGATTCGAGCGCAGGGCTGTTGCTTGGGTCGTTGGACCGTTTGGAACAAGCAGGGTTCACGCCGTCGGAAGATTCGTGGTAAGAAAATTCCTCCACTTCTTGCTCATGTGCCCCCTTTTTACTTGCAATGTATTCCATTTGGGCCGAGCGGGCTTTGCTAGCCTTGGCCATGGAGTTGGATCACGATATCGCTTAGGGTAGGCGTCTGGGTCGTAGGTAGGTGTGATGATTTTGCACCGTGTCGTGTTTTCACCATGATGGTTCTTACTTGACCCGGATCGTTGATCTGGTTGATGAGTTTGGCTGTAGATGTCCTGTTGCCATGGTGCCCCGTCGGGATGGGCAGATCGGACCGCTGGTGTGGTTCCATCATTGTCTTGGCGAGCCGCCTCGATGAGACGTCCGGTTCATCAACTGATTGTCGCGGTGGGATTCTGGATCTCTCTACCGCTTTGTGACTCAATATTTTGTTCGCCATATTTGTCGGGGAAAAATAGTTTTTCGTGGATTTGTGCCTAGACCATGTTGCTTTCGGTGGAGACAATTTCCTTTGAGGCCATGGTCGTGGGCATGCTTGCAATTTCGGTACACATCGTCCTGTGGCATGGGCCAGTTGGTCAGACATGTTGGACGGACTTGGCGGATGAACCAGCTGGTTTGGGAGGTCGGTCTGGGCTGACGCCCGAAGCCTCTTAGTCGAACTTCTCATTTTGTTGAGTTTAACATTTGATCCACCGTGAATAACCCCATCCTGTAACTGCCTTGAATAGCATCATCCGGCAACTGCCTTCAATAGTATCATCTGGTAACCCAACTTCTGGATCTGGGCTCCTCGTTTGGACAAGATTGGTTCGGCATCCCACATCACAATCTGGGTTGCTGCGTGATTCCTTAACCTGGTGAGGATTGATCATCAAGCGGGATCTCTGGTCAGGTTCATAGCCATGTGTGGTCCGTGACCGTGGTCGTGGGGGCCTTCATCTTCTTGCTACACCTTGACTCGTAATCCTCTTGAGGTGAATTGTATTGTCGGCCTTTGCGCTTCTTGGCATGTTGCATCTCGGCATGTTAGGCCAAGTGGTTTATCGGAGTGACTTCATTCATTAATTTCCTTGGTTTATCCGCTTCTCTCAACCATTACACCACTTGGCTTTCCAGTTCGTCAACCGGACGCTCCATCTGGGCTGATCTTTGTTCCGGACTTCCCTTGACTTGGCAGGATCGGCTGTCCGGCTTCACGACCTATCTGGTCTCTCTTCCCTCTTTCTAGTGAGAGTTGAAGAGCTCTCTTGGCTAGAAGAGGGAGCTGCAGATGATTGATGAATATTGAGCGGTTGAAACCGTGGCCTAGGTTGGAAGAACCGTAGCCCAGGCTGGCGATCGGAACCGCGATCTAGGATGGCAGAAACGTGCCTATGATGGCAGTCGAAACCGCGATTTAAGATGACAGGGAAAATTCCTATGATGGCGGACGGGACCGCGATCTAGGATGGCAGAAATGTGCCTATGATGGCGGTCGGGACCGCGATCTAGGATGACAGGAAAGTGCCTACGATGGCAGACTAGACTGCGATCTAGGATGGCAGAAACATGCCTATGATGGCAGACTGGACTGCGATCTAGGATGGCAGAAACGTGCCTATGATGGCGGTGAGAACCGCGATCTAGAATGGCAGAAACGTGCCTATGATGGCGGTGAGAACCGCGATCTAGAATGACAGAAAATTGCCTATGATGGCGGTCGGAACCGCAATCTAGAATGGCAGGAAAGTGCCTATGACGGCTGACGAGACCGCGATCTAGTTTGGCAGAAACATGCCTATGATGGCGATCGGAACCGCAATCTAGAATGGCAGGAAAGTGCCTATGATGGCTGACGAGACCGCGATCTAGGATGGCAGAAACATGCCTATGATGGCGATCAGAACCGCAATCTAGAATGGCAGAAACGTGCCTATGATGGGGGTGAGAACCGCGATCTAGAATGGCAGAAAATTGCCTATGATGGCGGTGAGAACCGCGATCTAAAATGGCAGAAACGTGCCTATGATGGCGGTGAGAACCGCGATCTAGAATGGCAGAAACGTGCCTATGATGGCGGTGAGAACCGCGATCTAGAATAGCAGAAAATTGCCTATGATGGCGGTCGGAACCGTAATCTAGAATGGCAGAAAATTGCCTATGATGGCGGTCGGAACCGCAATCTAGAATGGCTGACGGAACCGCGATCTAGGATGGCAGAAACATGCCTATGATGGCGGTCGGAACCGCAATCTAGAATGGCTGAAACGTGCCTATGATGGGGGTGAGAACCGCGATCTAGAATGGCAGAAAATTGCCTATGATGGCGGTGAGAACCGCGATCTAAAATGGCAGAAAATTGCCTATGATGGCGGTCGGAACCGCAATCTAGAATGGCAGAAAATTGCCTATGATGGCGGTGAGAACCGCGATCTAGAATAGCTGAAAATCGCCTATGATGGCGGTCGGAACCGTAATCTAGAATGGCAGAAAATTGCCTATGATGGCGGTCGGAACCGCAATCTAGAATGGCTGACGGGACCGCGATCTAGGATGGCAGAAACATGCCTATGATGGCGGTCGGAACCGCAATCTAGAATGGCAGAAACGTGCCTATGATAGTGGTCAGAACCGTGATGAGGGATGGCACAGCGGTGGTCCAGGCTGGCGGTCGGAACCTCGATCCGGGATGGCAGAGCCGTGGCCCAGACTGGCGATTGAAACCACGATCCGGGATGGCATATCCTTGGCCCAGGCTGGCGGTCGGAACCGCGATCTGGGATGGCAAAAGCCTTGGCCCAGGCTGGCGGTCGGAACCGCGATCTGGGATGGGAAAAGCTTTGGTCCAGGCTGGCGGTCGAAACCGCGATCTGGGATGGCAAAAGCCTTGGTCCAGGCTGGCGGTCGGAACCGCGATCTGGGATGGCAAAGCCTCGGCCTGGGCTGACAGTCGGAACCGCGATCTGGGCAGCTGGCCCTTTTTGGATTGACATCTTATCTTAGGCATACGCATTTTTCAACTGTGCTTAGCATGCTGACCTGGGTCGTGATGCGTGTAAGAGCATGTTGATTTATGCTGACCTGGGTCGTGATCGCATATTTCTTGTACATGTTCGTTGTGCCGATTGGCGTTGGTCACGGAGACCTCCCATGTTTCACACGATTTCAAGATGGCGATCCTGGAAGGGCATGCGCTTCGCGGCGTGTCGTCCCTCTTGTGTTGACTGGTCTGCCGGTCAAGGCGACCAGTCCAGTTTGGTTTCTTTGTTTTCCTTTCCTGCGTTTTGCCATTTGAACAATTTACAGGTTATGTAATAACCCATAAGGGGATACATTTGGTTATGCTTGTTTTCTTTTGAAACATTATATGTTTGCATAATAAATTGTTAAGCTTACGCCACTTTAGCATTTCTTCATTAGTTTACAACCTGCATGCTTATAATGATTATTTCATTTACCGTTCACCAAGTGGGATGGGCCATCTTGTCCACATGGGTCGTCCCCTTCAGGAAAAGGGATGGCTTGACCGGATGGACGGTCATGGATGCCTGCTGGTTCTGATGGAAGTTGGCGCGCATGGCCTTGAATTCCGGGCAAAGTTGCCTGAAACTTGGGAGTCGCTAAACCTTTTCCAAGCCACCAAGATTTGTGGAATGGTCATTCCTTTCCTGGGATTTTTTATTTAGAGTTGGTACTGCTAAGTCTCAAACTCTGCTTTATCTGTCCTTGCCCGACATGGGTCTTCAATGAAGAAGAAACCCACCTTTTTTCCCAAACGGTTGCTACCCGTGGTTGGGAAAGGATATGGTCTGCCCCTTTCGCGTATTCGCGTCTGAACAGGACCACGCCAATGTTCGGTGCGCGAGAAGGGCGGCTAAACCTCAGTCCCGGCCCGACGGTCACGATCGTGACCGTGTCGACCGACTTGCCCTTGAGAGTAAAATGCACAGAAGTACACCCTTGTTTCTCCAGGCAACAATCCTGGCTCGTTAACAAAGATGCATCCCGGACGCTTTACAATCAAGGTGTGAAATGTGCCATGTGTTCTCTCCGCCCGGTCCGGCAGGCCGGGGCGGTGGGTTGAACCTCCTTTCGTTGTATCCATTGTTGCAAATTTCGACTTGGTCATTCGACTTTCGAAATAAGGTTCAAATGGATAAACAAGGGGAAACATGTCCGTGAACTTAGCACTTGAAATACATTAATAGTGGGGGAGAAAACAACACTACAAATTTGCACGGGAAAAATAGTTTTCCCTAAGACCACTCCCTTATTAGGGCAAACATTGTGATCTCTCTTGAAATTATGCTTGAGAAAATGTCATGGGACTAGCATTAGAAATATTGGGTGGTATGGAGTACCTTTTTAGTGCGGGATTGACCTCGTCATCTGGTCGGCTCAGAGCGGGGTTGACCTCGTCATCTGGTCGGCTCGCCTAGTTGGCTCAGCAGTCTAAGAGACGTTTCTGATCTAGTTGGCTCACCAGGTTGCCATGCACTCATGTGTCAGCGTCATCACCTGGGTCCTGATCCGGGATGGGTCGGCTCAGCTTGGCAGTTGATCCGGGATGGGCCGCACTGTTGCCGTATAAGCTCTGGATGGCGGATAAGGCCGCTGAACTGGGTTGATGAAACGGCTTTGGGAAGTGGACATGATCGATGAACCGGGTGGTTGGCCTTGTCACTGAAATGGGTCGACAAATTGGGCGATGTAGCCGAAGAGAGTCGACGAACTGGACGACGTGGCTGAAGTGACTCGATGAACAGGGCGACGTGGCTGAAGGGGCTCGATGAACAGGGCGACGTGGCTGAAGTGGCTTGATGAACTAGCCGATGTCGCTGAAGTGACCTGATGAACTAGCTGATGTCGCTGAAGTGGTCTGATGAACTAGCCGATGTCGTTGAAGTAGCCTGATGAACGAGGCTATGTGGTATTCAGCTTTCCATAAATGGCCTACATCGTGCCACATTAACACTCACCGCTCACCAGTGGAGCTCACTACAGGATGGTAGCCTATGACCATGATGATATTTATCGATGTGGGCATATCATGACCGATCGCTGATGACCTTCGTATATATGTTGTCTCGTCTGCGCTAACCGGTTTGCTTTTCTGGGTGCGGCGACCGATACGCTGGTCTGGGCGCAACGACTGCTCTGCTCGTCTGGGCGCGGCGTCCGGTCCGCTCATCTGGGCGAGGCATCCGGTCTGCTCATCTGGGCGCGGCATCCTTTCCGCTCATCTGGGCACGGCATCCGGCCCGCCCATCTGGGCAGTTTGATCATCTGCTAGAGAAAGTCAAACTGCAGAAACCTTTTTTTTTCTTTTCAATGGTTTTTTTCACACATATATGGGGGTTTGGCTCTAAAGGTCGGATTTTTGTTGAAAATCTTCCCTTTTTTGGCTAAAGATGAACGGGTTTAATGTCTTTAAGCTTTCTTGAAGCTATTCTTGACAAATCTGAGGTTTTTGACTCTAATGGTCGGATTTTTTTTGAGAAAGCCATCTCCTTTTGGCTAAAAAGGAATGGGCTCGATCTGTTTAAACTTCCTTGAAGCTATGCTTAAAAGATCTGAAATTTTCGGCTCTAAAGGAGGGATTTTTTGGTGAAAGTCGTCTCCTTTTTGGCTAAAAAAGAATGGGCTTGATCTGTTTAAGCTTTCTTGAAGCTGTGCTTAACAGAACTGAAAGTTTAGGCTCTAAAGGAGGCATTTTTGGTGAAAGTTTGTACCTTTTTACCAAGAAACCAACTTAGAGGCTCTTTGTCTGCTCAGATTTGGAGATGTGCTTCGGTTGTGCTCGTTGGAGGCTGATTCGCTCACATCTCCAAGCTGTGTGGGTGACCAGGCGTTTAATCCCCACAGACGGCGCCAATGTTACGACTGGGAAATCTCTCGGAGGAATATCCAGATCGTTAACGGTGCTGCTGGACCGTGGCCTGGACTGTCGATCTAGGCCGTGCTGCAGCGTCTCTTGATCCGCCTCGATGACGGATGAAATCTACCTGCTAAGACCATATGAACACTCACGGTCAGGGCGGGGTGGCTTAATGTTGTTCCCGCTCCGATGCTTAAGTCAGTAGACTGTTCGGAGAGTTGGGATGTGATTGATTGTGTTTAGTAAACTTACCTCTCTCTTGTGAGAAAGAGAGATATATATAGTGCTGACAGCTGACCAGGTCTCATCAGACCACGCCGTTAGGAAGTCTGGGAAGATTCCTCTGCCAGGTTAGGTAAAGCTGCCATCTGCTGTCGGGTCTGGCCCGATCGTCATGCAGGATGAGTGGTCGGGATGAACCATGCGGGATGGTGAGATGCCCGACCCTAACAGGTTGTATGGGAAGATGCTCCTGCCAGGCCAAGCAGGGTTCTAACCGCGATCGGGTCTGGCCCGGATGCCATGTGTGTCGAGGGGCCGGGATGAGTCATTCAGGATGGCGAGATGTCTGACCCAGACAAGTGGGGTTCTGATCTGATGCCGCGTTCGGGCTGGCCCGGGCGCCATGTGTGCTAAGGGGCCGAGCCGTTGGTCCTGATGAGCCATCAGGTCAGCCGGATGCTCGGCCCTAACAGAGGATGACACAGGATGAGCGTGACAGGATGGAGTTTGCTGATACTCAGGAGGAGGAGTATCGTCGATGGCTGGCGGCAAAGCTGGGACCGGGAGCAGGGATGCAACCGACCGGGGAAGGGCAGTCGAACCCTCCGACGACCGAGGTCACGTTGCCCCCGGTTCAGCCTGGATCAGAACCCAATCAAACCCCGTTAGTGCCTCCTACGGGGTTATCTCCTTTGGCTGCGGAGGTAGTCAGCCGGGGACCCCCTGTCATTCCTGGACAGGAGAATCCTCGGCCCCCGGTGGTGATCGATCTGGAGAGGCATGCCGTAAGCGCAGGACAACAAGCTGGTGTAGGGCCGGGGTATGGCCAAGCTGGGGGCCACCTCGGATACGGAGCTCCAGGATACGGGACGTCCCAAGCCGGGTATCAAGGGTATCAGGGGTACCCCGGCACCTAGAGGATATTATGCTCAACCCACTGGAGTCCCGGGGGGCTGGGCTCCCGGGATACATGGGCCGGTGTGGATGCAGAATCAAGTACCAATGACGGGGTACGCTATGGCCCAACCGGCTCCGGTCGCAGGGACCTATGGGATGTACCCGGTGGTAGTGGATAGGGCCCCGGCAGCTCCAAACTCAGTGGAAGAAAGATTGGACCGGCTGATAGGAAGGAATGGAGGGAGGCCGACATCCCCGTGGATAGGTTACATCAGCACCTTCCCTTGACCGGTGGGAATGAGGGTCCCGGACGGGGTGCCAACCTATAATGGGGAGACGGATCCGGAGGAGTTCGTCAGAACGTACCATAATGTCATGGGGACGTGTGACATCCGGGAGGAGCTTATGTGCAAGCTGGTGAGCTCATATCTGAGGGGCAGTTGTTTGTCGTGGTTTGAAGCCAACCCCCGGAGAGCTTTAGAAATTACTATGATTTCTCAAGGGCTCTGATGCACAGATATGAGACCAAACGAAAGAAGTACCTGCCTTTGGCTGAAGTGGCTTATAGTCGACAGGCGGCCAAGGAGGATGTCCGGGGATTCCACAGGAGGTACAAGGACGACTCCATGAAGGTGATAGATATAGATGCCCAGGTAAAAGCCCTGATTGCAGGATTCATCGCAGGATTGAGGGATGAGGTGTTATGGGCGAAGCTGATGGAGAATATCCCGACTACTTTTCACCAGCTGGACCTTGAGGTGGAGATGTACTGCTCGCTGCTGGAGGGGAGCAAGAAGAGGAAGGAAGAAGGGTACTTTGAGGATAGGGGGATTGGAAAGGGTGATAAGACCCGGGCGGCGGATCCTGCCAGGAGGGACGCGGGTCAGGCGCCAGCTAGGCCGAGGGTTGACCCCCCTTGGGCTGAAACGTTTACTCCTCTGACTAAGACTCGTTCACAGATCCTGACCATTCACCGAAACCTGTTTCAGGACCCGGCCCCTATACCGGGAAACCCGACACCAGCAAATGCAGCCAAGTACTGCGCGTTCCATAAGTCTAATGGCCACACAACTAAGGGTTGCCGAAATTTGAGGGTGGAGATTGAGAAGTTGATTGAAAGGGGGCAGTTGAGAGACTGTGTGAGCCAGGAGAACCAACGTCCGGCAGCAGGGCAGCAAGCAGGAGCAGGAAGGAAAAGGAATTGGAGAAACAGGCCGCGGAATGATAACCAGCGAGGGGCTCCCGCACCGGCTGCTCAGCCTGGAGCAGCAGCTTTGGTTATGGCCCCAGAGTCGGTTAATCAGGTCTCTCCCCGGATGATAAACGTTATATACGGAGAAGTCGGTGATGGGCCCCAGTCCCATGCAGCGGCCAAAGCCCGGAGTCGGTATGTACCGGCTGGGGAAGACAGAGAGAAGAGACTACGCCCAACGGAGGTCATAACCTTCTCGGATGAGGATCCTGTGCCAAGTCTAACGCCCCATACGGATCCGATGGTGATTACAGCGGAGATAGAAGGATTTACAGTCAAGCGAGTGTTCATTGATGACGGAAGTAGTGTGGAAATCATGTTCGCCTCTTGCTTCGACCAGTTGGGGATAGGGCGCCACAATCTTCGCCCGAGCACCTCTCCGTTGTCAGGGTTCACAGGTCGGACGGAACATCCTTTGGGGGTTGTGTCTTTAACAGTGACAGTGGTAGATGACCTTGACAGGAACAAGAAGATCTCGGTCCGGTGCAATTTCGCGGTCATAGACGCCCCGTCTCCCTACAATATCATCATAGGGCGACCGTGGATGGCTCAAGTCAGGGCCATTTTCATGACGTACCATTTGACCATGAAGTTCCCCACTAGTATGGGGGTGGCGACGGTGCGAGGAAGTCAGTCTACAGCCAGGAGTTGCATGCTCACGGCCCTTCAGGAAGTCAGGAAGGCCCCGGTCGGGGCAGTGCAGGGAGAAGTAGGGCCGGGAGAGGTGGAGGACATGCAGGTCGGGAGCCGAGGCACAATCAAGGTCGGGAAAAAGATGCCAGTCGATGTAAAGGAACAGTTACGATCCCTGCTTTCGAAGTACGAGGATGTGTTCGCATGGGAAGAGAAGGACTTCACTGGTGTACCCCCGGAGTTAGCTCTCCATAGGCTGAATGTATACCCGGAGTTGAAGCCAATCCGGCAAAAGAAGAGGGTCCTTGCAGGAGATAGGGCCGAGGTGGTGAAACAGGAGGTGCTGAAGTTGCTGGAGGCCGGAGTAGTGGAGGAAATCATTTATCCAGAATGGCTAGCTAACCCGGTGCTAGTGAAAAAGCCAAATGGGTCCTGGAGAATGTGCATCGACTTCACCGACCTAAACAAGTGTTGCCCGAAAGACAGTTACCCCCTTCCCCCAGTTGACCGGTTAGTGGAAGCCATTACCGGGTATGAGGCCCTGGCTTTCTTCGATGCATATCGGGGTTATCATCAGATTCAAATGTCAGGAGAGGACAAGCCGAAGACAGCTTTCATCACAGAGTTTGGGACCTATTGCTACAGACGGATGCCATTCGGCTTGAAGAACGCGGGGGCAACGTACCAACGGATGGCAGATGCAATATTTCGGGATCAGTTGGGCCGAAGCATGGAACTATACGTTGATGACATGGTGGTGAAGAGCCGGAGCTACCCAGGTTTCTTAGAAGACTTGGAGGAGATGTTCGGTATTTTGAGAAAAGTTAACCTGAATCTGAATCCCGAGAAGAGTGTGGTAGGGGTGGGGGCCGGGAAGTTCCTCGGCTACATGGTATCCAGCCGAGGAATAGACGTCAACTCAGAGAAGGTGGAGGCGATAACCCGGATGCAGTCGCCGAAGAATGTGAAGGAGGTGCAGAAGCTAATGGGTTCCCTAGCGGCCTTGAGTCGTTTTTTGTCAAAAGGCGCGGAAAGACAACTTCCTTTTTTCAACATCCTAAGGAAGGCAAAGAAGTTCGAGTGGACTGAGGAGTGTGAAAAAGCGTTTGAGGATCTGAAGGAACATTTAAGCCGACTCCCGACCCTCTCGAAGCCGAAGGAGGGGGAGGAGTTGATTTTATACCTGTTCGCGTCTGCGTCGGCCGTCAATGCGGTGTTGGTCCGAGAGGAAGACGGGAGACAGTGTCCGGTGTATTTTGTCAGCCGGGCATTACAAGGTCCGGAGACTCGGTATACAAGTTTGGAACAGCTGGTATTGGCGATGGTTTATGCCTCAAAACGGTTGCGCCCGTATTTCCAGGCCCATCCGATCGCGGTCCTGACCAACCACCCCTTGAAGCAGGTGATGCTTAAGCCCGAGGCGTCGGGGCGTTTGATGAAGTGGGCCATAGAGTTGGGGGAGCATGAGATAAGTTATCGGCCAAGGAAAGCCATTAAGGGCCAGGCAATGGCGAATTTCTTGATAGAAATGGTTGGCCCGGACGAACCTGCCGAGTATCCCTCAAGCCCAAGGTGGAAATTGCATGTGGACGGGTCAGCCCATGCGGGAGGCAGTGGAGCCGGGGTCCTTCTGACATCACCAGAAAGAGAGGAGTACCACTATGCGTTGCATTTCGACTTCAAGACTACAAATAACGAGGCAGAGTATGAGGCGTTGGTGGCAGGACTCAAGCTTGCCCGGGAGTTGAAGATAGGAACGATCCAGGCCTTCAGTGACTCGCAGATTGTAGTGCAGCAGGTGAACAGGGAGTATGAAGCAAAGGAGCGAAGTTTGCAGAGGTACCTGGAATTGGTCCAGTCTATGATCCGGCAGTTCGACAGTTTCAGTCTGGAACAGGTGCCAAGAGAGCAGAATGAAAAGGCCGATGCTTTGAGCAAGTTGGCGACTTCGAAGTTACGGCCAGGACAGACAGCACCTCTCAGAAGGGAGACACTGGAGAGAAGGAGTTACGAGCAGAGTGATGAGATCCTGGCAGTAGAATCAGTGCAGGAAGACTCCTGGATGGCACCGATCCGGGCATACCTTCTGACGGGGGAGGTCCCGGTCGACCGGGTGGCGGCCAGAAAAATCCGGGTCAAGGCGCCGAAGTATACATTACAGGAGGGCGTCCTGTACAAAAGAGGTTATCTCCAGCCGTTGTTGAAGTGTATGGAACGGCAGGAGGGCAAGTACTTGGTTCGAGAAGTTCATGAAGGTCTGAATGGTAGCCACCAGGGAGCCAGAACAGTGGCCAGGAAAATCTTACGGATGGGGTATTACTGGCCCACCATGTTTGAGGACTCGCAGGACAGGGTTCGCTCGTGCCTTCAATGCCAAAAGTTCGCGCCGCTAGTGCATATACCAGGGAAGAGATGATAGGGATAACAGGAGCCTGGCCTTTTAGCAGATGGAGACTGGATCTGGTCGGACCTTTTCCCACTGCCCCTGGCAGTTTGAAGTACCTGATTGTGGCTATTGATTACTTTACCAAGTGGGTGGAAGCCGAGCCTCTGACCAACATTCGGGGAGCTACCTGTGTGAAGTTTTGCTGGAGGAACATTGTTTGCCGGTTCGGAGTGCCGAGGGCCATAGTAACCGACAATGGAGCACAGTTTGAAAATGATCCTTTCACATCCTAGTGCGTAAAGTATGGGATAAGCCAGAAGCTCACGTCAGTTTATCATCCGCAAGCTAACGATCAGGTTGAGGTGACGAATCGGACGATAGTGAGTGGGATTAAGGCCCGGCTCCAGGGAGCGAAGGGAAACTGGGTACACGAGTTCCCGAGTGTTCTATGGGCTCATCGGACTAAGGAAAGCTCGGCGACTGGGGAGTCCCCCTACAGTCTGACGTATGGGTCGGAGGCAGTGATTCAGGCTGAGATCGGTGTTCCCAGTCTTCGGACGGCCGAGCCGGTGCCCGAGGAGAAGAATGAAGAGGAAAGAAGGGCAAATCTAGACCTGCTGGAAGAAAGGAGGGAGAGAGCGGCCTTGCATGAGGCTAAAGTAAAGGAGAAGGTTAAGAAGTATCATGACAGGAGGGTTAGGAAGGAGCAATTCAAGGTAGGAGACAGAGTAATGAGGCGAAACGACAAGAGTCACCAGGAGCCGGAGGGCAAGCTAGCATCCTACTGGGAGGGATCGTACCGGGTAACAGAATCCCACCCGGGCGGGAGTTATGTGCTAGAGGATCCGGCGGGGAAGAGAGTCCCCCGAAGATGGAACATAGCAAACCTTAGGCGGTTCTATGGATAGTCTCTGACACTAGTTGCCTAGATAGAGTAGCCTCTGGCACTTGATACCTAGGTAGAATAGCCTCTGGCACTAGATGCCTAGGTAGGATATCGTACCGGGTGAAAGAAGCCCACCGGGCGGGAGTTATGTGCTAGAGGATCCGGCGGGGAAGGGAGTCCCCCGAAGATGGAACATAGCAAACCTTAGGCGGTTCTATGAATAGTCTCTGGCACTAGTTGCCTAGATAGAGTAGCCTCTGGCACTTGATGCCTAGGTAGAATAGCCTCTGGCACTAGATGCCTAGGTAGGATAGGTCCCCGGCGGTAGGCGCCCGGGACAAGAACCTAGAGGTCGGATGACCGAAGGGTAGGTAGAAAAACACCCTGGAAACAGGGATTTTTGTAACAAGGGCATGCCCCTTCTGTCCAATTTTAATTAAAAGAATGAATGCGCGCATTATGAGTTTGAAATTGAAAGATGTGTCATAAACTGAAATTTATTATACATGTCTCGAATAAAACGAAAAGTTATAATATGGAAGGAAGCTCTACCCTATCTACGGGCCCCGGACGTAGAGGCTTCGCCGGGAGGAACTCCCCGAGTCTCGCGCCTGCTTCTTTGGACAGCTTGCTCCAGCATATGCTGCTCCTCATCTTGATCCCGTGGGAGGTCCGGATTCTCACTTTGATCACCCTCCGGCTCAACAACTGGTTCGGAGGTAAGGACAGGAACACTGCTACGAGCGCCTGGACCCCCTATTCGGACTGGAGGTTGCCTTGCTCGCAGCCTGGCTGAGTTACTCCCAGTTAAGGCAGTCTTTTGTTTTCCCTTTCAGTCGTTTCGAGTCGGGCGGGAACCAGAGGCATAAGAAGGACCAGGTGGTTGGTCAACAGTGGGAGTACTCTCCTGAGCAGGGAACTGAGCGCGGAATCTGGTGGCGACGGCCCGAAGCCTGGCTAAGCGTCGTTCAGAAGCCTCAAGATCCAGAAGCTCGGGAGTATGTTCGTAACGCTCATAGGCCAGATCGACGTCTTCAAGAGGAGGTATATGGGGCAAAGAGGGAGGAACTACGATCTGGTTCAGAATGTTCTTCCTCCAGTCCACAGCTGCTTGATAGGCCGTTGCCCAGACGCCAGAAGTCCTCTCGGAACTCTCCATCCAGGCGATAAGGTCATCAACTGCCCGGGGAACATCGGTCAGCAAGGGAATGGCGACCGCCCCCTGACGCAACCCTAGTAGATGGTATGACAGATGAACCAACACTAGCTGCTGTTGCAGGGTCCGGTTCCTAGTCGCCAGCTTCTCGTTTTCCACTTCAAGTTTGGTGGCGTGTTTTCGAAGCTCGATTTTATTATGCATCCTCATACACTTGCTATAGTACAACCGAACGTCGTGCCACACCTCATCCAACTCCTTTTGGATCCGGAGTTAAAAATTGCGGTGCTGGGCCTCCTGCTCTGACAGGACTAGGTTGAACTCAAGGACCTTGTCGATACTCTCAAAAGCAAGCCTGTAACACTTCGGCAGAGAACCAAAGTCTTCTTGGATCTGGAGCAGGCAGGTGATCAGGCAGTCGGCATCAGGAAACTCGGAGATCAGGGGACCGAGCCCCCCCTCAGATAAAAGGTCAGTCAGGCTCGGACAGCCGGCTCCAGCTGGAGCCAGGGTAGGAACCGGGGGGCTAAGGACTCTAGAAGGCTCCTGGTAACAGTATAACCGAGTCAGGATAAAACTAAAGAGAAAAATACCCAATAAAGTAAGGAAATAAAGACAATGAAGCAGGAGCAGTGTTGATAGCAATCGCGAGCAAAAGAAATTTTATTGATAGAATGAAGGTCCGGGTAGCAGGTTACAAAATTAAGAAAATGAAAAGGGAAAAAATCTAACTAACATGCTCGAGGGCTCCTTCTCCTTGATCGTCCCCGCCATCGCTGTTGTCGCTATCCGAGTCATCATCGGTAAAGACCAGTTAGGAGAAAGAGGAGTCTCGGCAGTCCTTGGATTCTCCAGACCAGCCTGCGGAGATGAAGAGGACTCAGCTTCAAGATCTTTCGGATTGAACAAGCCCCTGTAATGCCCATATATGGTGCAGTACTGGGTAAAGTTCTCGTCTTCGGGCAAGTCAGATCCGGAGACTAGAGCAGGAGGAAGGGGGCCAGGAAGCCGAACCACATCAGTTGACCAGCTTCGAACGTCCTCTGTCGACATCTGTTTCTCCCGCAGAGCTTTCCACAGCTTGGGAGAGAGGCCCTTCATACCACCCTTCTGAAGAGTGTTCACCAGATGTAACTGCTGGTCCTCGGCATTTGGGTTATACCATTGCTTCTTGAACGAAGCCTTGATCGAAGGAGGGAACCAACCCCGGACCTGCATATAAGTGTTGTGGCATTGATGGGCGTTGGCGGCGAGGTTCAGCTCAGTCAGACGGAGGGACAGAGTTTGGCTCGCCAGGACCTTATCGACGACAGTTTCGGCGAATTCCAGACGCTCTTTATAGTTGGCCACCCGAGCAGCCTCCAGTTCCTTCTCCAGGGTGATCACCTTGGCTCGAAGTTGAGCCGATGCTTCCCTCTCGGCCCGGAGTTCATTCTCCTTCTCAGCCCTAAGCTCTTCTTCCTTCCCCTCAAACTGGCGCCCGAGAAAGGAAGAGAGGGCGGCTTGGAAGGCAGGGGAGTTGGCGAACACAGAACTGAGAAGTTGAACCTGTAGAAAAAATGGTACAATAATAATAAAAAAAGAGCAGGAATGAGAGACTACCTGCGGGTTGGAAGAGGAAATAGGAGGGGTATCGGCGCGGGAGGACGATGGGGTTTGGGAGCCACCTGTCCGATGTTTTTTCCCGTCATGCTCGGAAGTGACATCTACGATCGTAATAGGACCGAGATTGAGAGGCCCCGAGCCAGGAGGAGGTTTCTGAACGGGATCGTTAGTCTTGTTCTTATCCTGTTGACGCCCCTGCTGCGAGTCCAGATTATCCTACTGATTCTGAACGGTCTCCTTCGTCTTGTCCTCGTCTTGCTGACCCTCCTGCTGCGGGTTAGTTTCGGCCGGAGGATTCTGAGTTTCATTGGCATGTTGCTGCACCTGCCCCTGCGGGCCATTCTTTTTCTTCTTTTCCCCTTTGGCCGCCTCAGACTCGGTCCCGGTCCCTGCTGTGACTACTTTCCGGCCCTTCTTCTTGGGGAGTGGCACCTCAGGGTTGTTGTCCACAGTGGGGGCTGAAAGGAGGAAGGAAGTCAACCAGAGTTTAAGTTAATAAAAAACAAGAAATTGGTAGAAATAAAGAGGTCTACCTAGAACCGGCCAGGTAACGACCCAACGGCTGTCCCGGAAAGCATTGACCGGGTATATCGCACGGGGGAAGAGATAAAGAGAATTGCCAGCCAGCCAATACTGGTCCAGGTTAAGAGAGTCTGAGGCCAGGGTGGTGTGGTTGGCAAGTTGCGTGTCAGGAAGGAAGGCTTCCCGGGCGTCGAGCACAACACTGTTATTCTAGCCGGGGACCTTGTATAGCTTGGGGTTGACCTTCACATAGCCCTTTGCTTGCCAGTTCTTGGCCGAGTCTTTCTTGCCAAGGATGAAGTCCTGAACGCCGGGTCGAGCTTGAACAGTGTAGATCATCTCCTTACCCGGGCACTTGATGAGCATATAGAAGGACCTCCACAGATTGAAAGAAGGGTCAATATTACATCGGAGGCTCCTGACCAGAAAACCCATCATCACGGCAATCACGTTTGGATGCATCTGACACGGCGAGATTTTGTAAAACTCCAAGAATCGGGAGTATAGCGGGGGGAAGGGAAGACTTAACCCCCACATGAAGTGGATACGGGGGATGCATCAGACAGACGTCACGGACTCCTCGGCTGAAACGGAGGCCATCTGAGCGTTCAAAGGTACAGGAACCCCCATGCCGCTGAGACATTTAGCGGTCCAGACATCGGCTTGAAGAGAACGAGCCCGTGCGGTGTCAATCACTCTCTGAGCCCGGTTCTTGGAACGCTTGAATGTCGGGGCGGAAGGAGACACGTTGCTACAAAGATGAATTGGCTTATAAGACGCCAACGAGCCAACAGAAGCCGAGGCAAAAGGAATAGTAGTGCTCTGAAGAGAGTAGGTGACAACGGCATCGGACTGAACATCGTTTGATGCCATAGTGGAGGAGAGGAGAGAGAATATGAAGATTTGAAAAGAGGGAATGGCAGGATAATTTTGAAAGTTGAAAGCGATTGATAGGGAGGCTTATTTATAGAGGACGAGAAAAGGAAGGCGAAAAAGCAACAATTAAATGGGTTTGGGAAGCGAGAAAACAATGATGGCAATTATTAATTGTCCTCGAGAAAGGCGCGCCCGTCCCATCATTGTCGGACCGGGAACGTATACAGAAAGCCAATCCTCCGCCCTCGGATCAGAAGAGTTCACACCCTCGGACGGAAGAACCGGCTTCCGGGGGGCTAGTGGTGATACCAGGCCCGAGCCCAAATACTCGTTAGCAGTATGGGCTTGGCCCGTTACAAGGAAAAACTAGTTTGGCAGTATCCGGGTTCGTACAACTCGGATAGGGACAGATACGCTAGAGGACACTCGGAACATGGACCACATGGAGAGCAAAGGTTACTGTATAAATAGTGTTCTTCAGCACTATCCCAAGTAAGTATCTTCTCATTATTCTAGTGATTACCCCTTTTCTCTCCCGGGATCCATCTTTCATCATCATGCCGGAGGGTATACCCTCGGGTACCTCCCGGGACTCTATCTTGCAGGGTTAGGTATTGGATCAGGGACAAGGGAACCATCCGGACTGATCAGGCGGGCAGCATCACTTGTGGAATCTCTCAAGTTTAGTTGCAATACAGATCAGCAGAAATCAGTTTACAGGATCAGTTCCTTGTGCATTAGACAACCTTAGAAAATTAAGGATCTTTGATCTTCGAGAAAACTATCTCACAGGTCTTATGTGTTAAGTTGTCAGGTTCCATATCTGATTTTGTTTTTCTTTTTTGAATTTGTAGACATGTAACGGTACTACTTCATCTGGATTCTCAGTGTATCAATGTGAATGTGATTCTAGAACTCCGTGGGAACATTAACCAGTTTAAAATTTAGTTGATTTCACATTATGAGGAAATTATGAGAGCAAACAATGTATCTCATATGTGTTAAAATCAACCAGTGAATATAATAAAAGGTCTATTTTTCCTGATTATTTTTCAGTATTTTGAAGCAGTTTTACCGTAACGTTTGAAAGTCCAGGTTTTGTAATATATTAAATCACGAGGAGAAAAAACTCTAACAGGTGAGATGATGTATTCTAGTCTTCAACGATGAATTTTTTATGACAGTGACTGAAATAAGGTCAGGAAATTCTGTCTACCATATAACCACCTTCTTAGACATGATCACATTTGAGTACATACTTGATCTCAACATATGGCATTTTTGTCAAAAGAAAAGGCTTTACTGATGTTTAATTTGGTTCATGTTTTTGTGTTGCTGTTTTGTGTGCAAGGAGCTTCGGCTTCGGCTCAAGAGGCAGATGCTCTTGTCAACTGGAAAGCCAGCTTTCAGAACCCGAATAATCCAGTTTTAGCTTCATGGACCAATCCTTCTGCAACTTCTAGTCCCTGCAGTTGGTATGGCATTTCATGCATCAATGGAAGCGTCAACAGGCTGAACATTACAGAGGCGGAAATTAACGGTACACTTGAGAGTTTTCCGTTTCTTTTACTCCCTAATCTTGAGTATGTTGACCTCACTGTTAATCAACTGTCTGGAGTGATACCACCACAAATAGGTAACCTCTCCAAACTCATTTATCTTGATTTACAGCAGAATCAGTTGTCTGGTGAAATCCCACATGAAATCGGCCTTTTGAAAAATCTCCAAACTCTTCACCTTAATAGTAATCCATTAAATGGATCAATACCTGTGGAGATAGGAGAACTAAGGTCACTCGTTGATCTAGCTTTGTGTGATAATGGTCTAGAGGGCCCTGTTCCTGTGTCCTTTGCCAACTTGAAAAACTTGACATCCTTGTATCTCTTTGATAATCAACTTTCAGGTCCCATCCTTCGAGTTCTAGAAAATCTTACCAATCTTGTTCAACTCTACCTGCAAAACAACCTGTTTACGGGCCTAATTCCGCCTTCCTTTGGTAATTTGATTAAATTAGAGCTCTTGTATCTTTATAACAATTGCCTCTCTGGTCCCATTCCACCTGAGTTGGGGAAATTAGGAGCCCTTCAAGAGCTGAGCATTTTTGACAATAGCTTGACTGGCTCAATCCCAGGGTCACTAGGTAATCTCTCTAACTTAGACCTTTTACACCTCTATAGCAATGAGTTAAGTGGTTCAATCCCCGATGAACTTGGTAATCTGAAGCACATGATAGACTTTGAGTTGTCTAATTGTCTGCTCACAGGTTCCATTCCTAGTACTTTAGGAAACCTGAGTAGTCTGGAGTCCTTGTTTCTTGGGGGAAACTTTCTGTCTGGTTCTGTCCCCGAAAGTATTTTCAATTTGGAAAAATTAAAGCAATTGCACATATTAAACAATAGTCTTTCGGGGAACCTGTCTGAGATGATCAGTGTTTCTCCGAAATTGGTTATTTTGGACCTCAGTAACAACCACTTGTATGGTGAACTGTCCTCTGATTGGGGAAAATTCAAAAACCTTTCAAGACTGAGGATTGCAGGAAATAACATCTCTGGCAGAATCCCTGAAGAATTCGGAGCACTTACTCAGTTGACTCATCTGGACCTTTCAATGAATCTCTTGAATGGATCGATACCAGCGTCCTTGGGGAACTGTCAGAAATTGAGGTCGTTGAAAATACCGCCTCAGCTAGGTAACCTTGTTAACCTGATCGCCCTAAATCTCAGCGACAATTTTCTCTCAGGGAGTATACCATCTGAAATTGGAACTTTGCAGCTTTCCCATAATTATCTAACCGGTCCTATTCCAAATTTTATTTAGGTAATTTGGTTTTCATTACGTGTAATCGGGAGATTTTAGATCTACAGGCAAACAATGTATCTCATATGTGTTAGAATCAACCAGTGAATGTAATAAAAGGTCTATTTTTCCTGCAGTGTATCCTTCAGATGTACATTATATAGCTCGATCCTATTCAAAAATAAAAACGTGTAATTTTGATATTTTAGTTTTGTAATTCAACACGGACATATAATCAGATCCGTACGTATGTTCAGGTCCCATCTTTGCACAATATGTTCCAATTATTCTCCCAATAGAACCGGAATACAAAACAGGCGCTGATTCTTTTCATAATATCCGTCGTTCAGTTTCATTTCATACAAGAAAATACAATTCATACGAAATTGTGTTCTCTTAATTTGATCTTATCATGATCCCCTACTTTCTTAAACGTACAGGCCAACTATTTAATATTCAGGTCTATTAGCGCGCGATTCAAAACGTCAAATTTAAATAATTAGTCAAGTCCATTATTAGCGATTAGAAAGTCAGATTTAACCATTAATTAATCGGGTCCATTGTGTTTGCTAGCGATTCAGAGAGACAATTTTAGGATAAGATCAAAGTCCCTCCATCTCCCAATCTCGATCCCTTATATATTCTTCTTCGTGTTTTTCTTAAACCCTAGCCTGTCTCTGTTTCTTCACAGCATTCGTGCCATTTAGAGATGAAGATGGTGTTCAAGCAAAGGAAGAAGAAGAAGAAAATGAGGGCATCACCGTGCCATTTACATTCTCTTCGGGCGTCGATTTGTATAAAGATTTCAAAAACTGGGTATTTAGCTTTTCATATACTATTTAGATATATTTCTTCGTTTAGAAAAAAATAATTATGCTGTTTAGATAAATATTTTTGAACAGAATATGCCTAGTTAGAACTGAAATATGGTGATTTATTGTTTTATTTGTTTGTGTAGCCATCAAATATTGCTGTTTTTCTTTCCAGATGTGGAGGAAGGCGGAGATGAAGATGACGCAGTTAACGAAGAGTTGGAGAGAAGTGTTGATGAGACTCTGACCATGGTAAATATATCATCATATCATCAGATTGAACTGCTGATGAGACCTAGGTTTTTTTTTCTGACATGTCTTTTTCTTCCAGATTCGCTTCTCCCGAACATCACAGACTGATGGTGATCCCGAACAGTGATGGTGAGATTGACGATGTGTATTCGACTCCACCAACTGAGGTAGTACCTCTCTAGCTTCTTACACTGCCTTTCGTTTGTTACCATCAAATATATTTTTTACATACATAACAAAGTCGTGTTAACTCCAGATTGTATCTACATCTTCGTTTTTTTCCCTAACCTCGGCCTCTACTGCGCAAACTGAGGTACCTCTTTAGCTACCTAGCCATGGTAAATATATATATTATCGTATGATATCAAATCAGACTTAGCTTTGTCTTTTTACTGACATATGGTATTTTCTTCCTTAGTCATCAAGAGGAATCGCGAATCATGCAGAACCAGGGTGTGTCGGATTTGATCCTGGATGAACAGTCTCAAGTCATGATGATCCTTTGATACAAATAACCATTTCTTGGTTTTCTCTTCCGATCTAAAACATGCAAGTTTGATGTAGTCATTCCGTCAACCACTCCTATATAGCAGTGTCGGTTGTATAAAGATTTCAGTTCACGAGTCAAAATTGCGAGCCTTGAAAGAATTGCATTTTATGTATGCTCAACAGTTGTAATATATAAAGTTTAATGTGATAATATACATTTTGTTTTTGAATTTAGAGATTAAGAGAAATGGCATGAATAGGCGACGATGCAAAAACATATAAATTTTAGTTATGATCCGTTTTTCTCAATGTTCTTTTTTGAACTTGTTCAACTTAAGGAATGTATGTAAATTTGATGAGGTTCAGTTTATTTTGGTCATATAATTTTATTTCTACTATACTAATATAACTTAGTTGTTCAGTATAGTTCTGTTTAATTCAACAATAATAATTTAAGTGAACATAGCATTATAACACCGCCATAGTTTTGATAATCTAAAATACTTTTCAAATGAAAAAAGAAAAGAATGCATGTTCTAAAAGAAATAGAAATATCAGTTTTTCAAGTTCTATTTTTCACTTATGCAATGGTTAAAATTTGATCTAATATACATTGCGTTATGATAAATATATAAATGCTTTTACATTGTTGATAAATTACAATACTGCCATCAAAAACTAAATTACTTCCCTCCTTTTTTTTAAAACGATTTTTCTAACGACTACTCATTGACCCTGTTTAACAAATTAACCTGTGAAGAATAGCAGTGCCAGGAGACCGAGAAGACGTTGTTTCACCTTTTCTGCAAAAACGCTCCCAAGCCCAGCCCCCCACCTTCGTCCAGATCTCACGCCGGGGAGGCTCCGGCCCGTGCTCCTCGCCGGTCGGAGATGACCTCCCCTCCCCCCTTTTCCCCTAAACCAATAAATGTCTAAACCACCACCCCTCCAATCCCCCTCAAAACCCGACCTTTTTCAACTCCGATCAACTACGGCATTTTCCGGCAACCTCCGTTACTCATTTTTTCGACCAGATCCGCAACTCCTGAGTACAGATCTGGGCCTTCCACAACCGATGAAGCTCGCGAATTTTTTCCGGCAGACGTCGCCGGAAAAACCAGAACGTGTCAACAGTGATTCAGCGATCAGCTCGATGCGATGCCGGCAAAGTTAGGAGAGGGAGGAGATAGTCACGCTGTTGAAATGGAGGAGGTATCAGCCGCGAGCCAACCGCAACCGTTTCTCCATCACGCGCCGCCAACAGAGCTCGTGCGCAGGCGACGCGCAGCTCCACGGAGGTGCGTGTTCTCACGCGCCAAAGCCCGCGCGTGTTGGCACGCGCCACACGCGCCGCCTTGCCCAGGCACCCGCGCATGCGGCCCACGCGCCGGAGTTTTCTCCAGTGACCTGCCTCTTCCCGACTGAAATGGGTTACTTCTTTTTTCACTTTTCCCTTATTTCCTTAATTTTTGTTTCTGATTCTTAGATACAGGGTTTTTAGGATTTATTTCTTTTCTTGATGATGGACTTTATCACCTCTAAGGAGAAATCTATATGGCAACCTCTAGTTATAGTTCTAGATGAATCTTTCTTAGTTTTTCATTGCTAGATGTAAGTCCGGTATGCTTATGGATTACTCTACTTGCCCTAAAACACAATCAGGAACTCCCTTTTACCGTGGGTCAACCGCAACGTGATTGAGGGGTACAGGTAGAGAGTCTTTATTTTAATAGAACCGGTTGTTTTTGCACTGTTAACTGAGGGGGTGAATTCTTTGGAGCCCTAGAATGCTGTACATTGGTGAAGAGTCTAGATTCAGGGGAGGAAGAAAATCTGTTTGTTTTTTAATAAGTTGCCCTGGCTTTAGTACTGGTAGTTTAAGACAGAGAAGATTTAGAATAGCTGTATGTTTAGAAACTTCTCTGATCTCACAAATCGCCTCCACTTGTGGAGATTCGCACTGGTTGCCTTCTTTTTGGGAGTTATCTGTATTTTATTTCTGTCATTTCACGGTCTAGGGATGCCTAATAAAAGTTCCCTCCATTGATTTCTTGGTAGTTTAACTTAAAAAAAAAAATTGACCATGTTTAACAAATTGTGACTCTATACAGACACAGTTCAACATACTTTTTTTAGTTCAGTTTAAAATTATTATATTTTTTCAATTTATTTCAGTTCAAGAATAAATAAAATATGAGAACTTCCCCTTAACATAAAAAATAATAGTTTTCATATTAATTATCAAATTTTAAATGTTAACAAAGTAAACGTACTCCTTCATAGTGCCATGGTGTTTAACCATGCAACTAGAATAATACTCGTGCCGATGCACGAATATTTATTTTAAAATTATTATGTATATATTAATTAATTACAAAAAAATTTAGTAAATTGATGAGGAAGAGGATGTTAGTAATGCATGTGAATGCTAAGTATTATTTAAAGTTACTATTACAAATTGAACTTATTTTGCACCAAACATATTCAAAAGTAGAAATCGAGTACTTGATATTGAACTTTCTATATTAAAAAATGAATAACGTGAAACCCAGACATAGAAAAATTTGCAAACCATAATTAATTCTCATACACTAAAACCCGCCGTTCAAGTGGTCACAGGATCGGAACAATATGTGATAGGAAGAAAGAAAAAATTGAAGAATAAAAAGACCTACCATGGGGTTTCTAAAATCGAAGGGGTAAAAGAAATTTAATTTACATAAAAGAATTCTATAGTTTTAATTTGTGCCATTAGAAATTTAATTAACGTCACGAATTCTTCAATTTTCTACCCTTTCGGTATGATTCTTCAGTACCCTTTCAATTTTAGCAGTTTAGGATAAAAGGGAAGTGGAAGAATAGTCCAAAAGTCTCAGGAAAATTAATGCAGCATTGAGGGTGGAAGGAATGAAGTCAATTAGGGAGAGGTTGAGATGTAATTTAGTTGATTATAAAATTAACGAAATTAAATATTCGATTAATGTCGAAACGGAGATGAAATGCTGAATTGAATTGAAGGAGAAGAGGAAGAGAAGGGGTAAAAAATAATGATAATAAGTGGTAATAATGCTCACAAAAATAATGATCATAATGCTCGTAAAGAGGGGAAAGAAAATTCTCATGTCGATTTGTGGTTAATTGTTAAAATTAAATAAAAATCTATAAAAATGATACATCAACTTTAGATATTTTGTTTAAAGTATGCGGAAGGATTAAATTTAATCAAGGAGAAGTTGAGTTGTAATTTAGTTGATAAAAAAGTAATGGGATTAATTATTTAATGAATGTCGAAACGGAGATGATTTGGACTGAATTAAATTTGAAGGAGAAGAAGAGGAAGAGAGGGGAATAAAATAATGGTCATAAATGAAAATAATGCATACAAATATGATGATCATAATGCTCTTAAGAGGGGAATAAAATTCCTAAAAAAAGACTACTAATAATTCATAAATAGGAAAAAGTAAATTGCTTAAAAATAATATTTAGTTTTAGAAAATTAAATAAAAGAATTAAATAAGGCTCATTTCAATTGTGTATAGGAGTAGTGAACATTGGAAGCCTCGGGTTCATCCCACAGCTTAGTCAATGCCTCAAGCACATTATGGATGCTCTCTAGTGCACATTATCTACTCCACTGTCTCTATGAGAAGATCCAACCTGTTTCATCAATCCAAAATAAACAAACAAATCCATTAACAAACTAAATTAAGCTCGCAAACCTGAGAAAGAGAGAAGAAAAAAACATTCACGTGGAAATTTAAAACCTACCCACAAGGTGTGCGTCCCTACTTTACTTGTTGTCTTCAGGTTGCGGCATTTGTAGAAAGGTAATGTGAAAGCAATATGATCCTTAAAAGTTTTCTTGGGGTTTTATGCCAGCTATCTTGAAAGCTTTCTTAAAGGCCTCGGTAAATGGTTTGCAGACTACAGGAGTCTTCGGGAGTTCTGAAACTGCAGAACCATGATCATTGATCACTTTATGATAAAAGAAGTACAATATTTTCAATTTTCTTAGTATGTGGATGCTTCAAAACTTACCATTATGCTCATTTGCCACACTGCTGTTGTGTTTAGAATTTAAGGTTTCGAACGTCACAATTTGATCAAAATCAATCCTCTAATCCATGTCGACTAAAAATCTTTGCAACATGGGCACAGTTCGCATTTGAGAATATCTATAATAACATAAGCAGATTACAATTGCTGGAAATTAAAAGGGCACTTCAAAGCTGTGATGATTAAGAAAAAAAAGGAGAAACTTACAGCTTTACGTATAGGTAAACTATGTAGCAAGTTCCTCAAAAATGGATCAGGCTTTAATATAATGAATTAAACCCCTAACTTGAAATATGTCGAAATTCCAACAAATAACAGTACCATAATGGCAATCGTACACATACCTCATTCTCGATAACTGCTATCCTTTTTCCATGATCAGCAGTCAATATACGATTCAACAAAGTTGTCTGTAAACATCAAATTTCACACATATCAACAAAATTCTACTCCACTACCCAAAATTTAAACATGACACTGAACATTCAAAAAGGAGGTACCTTTCCTGAGCCCAGAAAGCCAGTGATGGCTCGAGAAGGAGTTCCGGTTCATCCTCAAGGAGCAGACCTCCGCCATGCCCCGAATCCCTCATGGTGGTGGCGATGATTCCTCCCACGGCGGACCGGTGGCAAGCCGGAGCAGCAGCTCGGAGATTAACCTCGATGTATCCGCCTATGAGGACTTGGAGAACCCGCCGGAGACACCGCAACGAAGCTTGAACCACCAAGCTTGAACCACCAGGACACGGCGGGCAGTAGCCGGGAGCTCGATCTGCTCCCAAACGACGACGTTTTCGACCTCCGCGCCATGGCTGACAGGATGATAACGGTTGGGTACTCCGGAGAGTGTATTCAGGTGTATGCCGGAGGTTTTGCAGGTCTAGTTCGAGTACCTTCTTCGCATCAGCTTTATAATATAGTGCTCCATAAATGCAAAGGGAAGGGGAAGAGGCGAACAACGATTTCACGAAGGTTTGGAAATCGAACGGATCCGAGAAGCGATGGAATTGAAAACTTTAATCTTATTCAGTATGAAACGGAAGAGGTTTTAATTTAGGCTGGATTGGGGAGGAAGAGGAAGAGGAAGAATTGGAATAGTTATTTACTGGTGGTAATGAAAACGGTTAAGGTAATTAGTGTGATTGATTTCAATTAACTAAGTCGATCGAAGAGAAAACACCGAAAAGAAATTTGGAAGAATCTTAGTAAAGGAATTGCCACGTGTCAATTTATAGTTAATCCTAAAAATAATTCAAAATTCTGAGAAAATTAGAATTCATCATCTTTTAAAGTATAGTATAGATGACCCTCTATCCTTCAATGTAGAAACGTATCTCCGTCATTGACACTGACGGTTTCTGTCATCTGGTGACATTCACACTTTTTCGGTGTAAAATCCCCAAACACTCATGATATTTTAGGCAATACACATTTCGATATTTTACTCTTATATATATATATATATTTTAAAATAAGGCATAAATTTTCGTAATTTATTATGCTCATTGAAAACTTAGCAATATTCAAGAAGTGATATTATAATTTCAATTACATTTCATATAGCGTTTCAGTGTTCTTTTCTCCTGCATTGATACTCTGTGTAACATGTAACATCATTTCCCATTCGAATTCATATCTTAATTAAACTCACTTCAATTCATTAAGTTCGGTTACATAAATTATCCGCTATAAAATCAAAGCGGGCCAGTCCAGAAATTAAGCAACACCAAGTTAACAAAAAATGGTGAGCTTCTCCAGATTTCTGATTTTCTTGATATTATCGTATTTCACTGTAATTCCGGCCTCAAATTCTCAAGCCATCGACTCTGATTTCATCCAATGCATTACACATGACGGCAACTTTTCATCACCAAACAACAACGCTCTATACTTTCCCTCAAACTCCTCTTACACGTCCCTCTTGTACTCCACCGTCCAAAACATGCGGTTCTTGAACTCCACCACCGCCGTGAAACCCTTAGCCATAGTGAAACCTTCAACCTACGGCCAAGTTCAGGCCACCGTGATATGCGGCAAGCAGCACGGCGTGCCGCTGAGGACCCGGAGCGGCGGCCATGACTACGAGGGGCTGTCCTACAGATCCAGGGTACCCTTCGTGCTTCTCGATCTTCAGAACCTCAATGCTGTTAATGTTAGCATATCAGAAGAAACCGCTTGGGTTCAGAGCGGGGCCATGGTGGGCGAGGTGTACTATTACATCAGCCAGAAAAGCCCTAACCATGGATTCTCAGCCGCGACCTGCCCCACAGTTGGGGTAGGCGGGCATTTTAGCGGCGGCGGGTTTGGAACCATATCGAGAAAATACGGTCTCGCGGCTGATAACGTTGTGGATGCATTGATAGTCGATGCAGAAGGAAAGATCTTGGATCGGAAATCCATGGGGGAAGATCTGTTCTGGTGCATCAGGGGAGGTGGAGGAGGTAGCTTCGGCGCCATACTTGCCTGGAAAATTAGGGTTTTGGAAGTTCCACCGATTGTTACCGTTTTTAGGGTTTCCAGGGGAGTTGACCAGGGGGTGACCGATCTCGTTTACAAATGGCAGACGATTGGGAGAGATTTCGATAAAGATCTGTTCATGAGGCTGATGATAAGCTCAGCCGGAGGTAAAACTCAGGTATCATTCGAGACGGTATACCTAGGCAGGACCGATCAGTTACTATCAATTCTGAACCGGACTTTCCCAGAACTAGGTTTAACGAAACAGGACTGTACCGAAATGAGTTGGATTCAGTCTGTTCTTTTTATCGCGTTTCGCGCGAATGATCCCGTGGATAGTCTGAAATCCAGGCTGCCGACGCTCCCTTTGAAATTCTTCAAGTCCAGTTCAGATTACGTGACTCAGCCTCTGACCAAACAAGCCCTGGATTCCGTACGGAAATGGTGCCTGGAGGATCAGGATTCCCTCCTGATTTTCGAGCCTTATGGAGGAATACTGGATGAGATTCTGGAAACCGATCTTCCGTTTCCACACAGGAAAAGCATTCTGTATAATATCCAGTACATAGTAAACTGGAGCAATGCTACTGAATTGGACAGTCATTTAGGTTGGCTCAGGAGCTTGTATGAACGTATGACTCCTTTCGTGTCGAGCGCGCCGAGAAGGGCTTATCTGAACTACAAGGATCTGAACTTTGGCGTGAATAAGGTTGATGGTAGTACGAATTTCTCAGAAGCTGAACGACAGTGGGGAAGCAAGTATTTTGCTGGGAATTTCAAGCGGTTGGCAATGGTGAAGACCAAGGTTGATCCCCAGAATTACTTCAACAATGAGCAAAGCATTCCACTGTTTAATTAACACATCTATCACTATTTTACAGCCAGCATTGATGGTTTGTATTAATCCTATTACGTAAATTTTGATCAACAAAGACGTATCAAGTTAAAATGGCATGGCACCGTGTCAAAATAAATATTTGATGTAAAATGTATGAAGACGTGAAACATCATTTGGTTTATGTTAAACATGTTGGGTAAATAATATGGCAATTGTGATGGATCTGGATATAATAGAATTACGTAATCACTCTCATTTTTTACTTTGAGAATAATTCGACCATAACAGCTTGGATTACGCTATCTTCTCGCATGATAAAATTATCGAACATTGTTGCTTCTAATCTTGAAACAAGAAAATGCTTTTGAACATTTTATTGTTAGATTGTAACTTTACTTGTTTATGTTCTGTTCTTTCATGCATGAGCATGTGTATTTATAGGAAAACCCATAATACCAAATTACATCTGTATCAGATAAGGATAAGATAAATGCAGGCATACCAATCCAAAACCGGTGAAAAATAACTGCATGCGTTCAACCATTCCAATCGGTAGAAGTAACCGCATGCGTACGCACTAATCCAATATGATCATCCACTGCACGTATACACAAACACTTAATATGCCACGCTTCAAGTACATTAGTATAAGTTAAATAAAAATATATTTATCTCGAATAACCAGTTAATGGAACTTGAAATAATGTTTCTGAATTTATTAATATTCGAATCAAATTATACTTAATTACCTGTGATTCATAAAACACCAAAGCACCAAAACAAAACAAAAACAAGTCTAATGAAATGACACCCCAAAATGTAGGTCTGACATGAGTAAAAGTAATTGAGTTATTATTGTCATACTTGTTTAATTATCATCAAATTTATAAATATAATTATCATAAAATGTACTTTACAATAATAACGTTACAGGATTATTGATACATCGAATTCAAAGATAACCAATCAACATTAAGTATAACTTTTTAATATAAGCTTATCTTATGACACGAAAATTATATGAATGGCTGAGGAAATTAATAAGTATAAGAAACATAGATGGTGATTTTATAAAACTAATATGAGATAGATTTATCAAAGAAAAATTCTAGAATTACATAGATTGTCTAGGTATTGCTTTCTTGCGTTTTCTTTTAGTGGTGCCGATTAATTTCGGTTCGATTCAAATTAGCAGTTTTAATTGAAATAGTAAGTATTTATATAAAATTATGTTAATTTTCTAATATTTCGATGTAAAATATAAACGTTTACCGTTTTAAACACTGATACAAATACAACGTGTAAAAATTATTTTTTAAGTATTTTAAAGAATTCAACCAAGGTATATAAGAGCATCTCCAATGGTTGGTTTTTTGGACTTGCTTGCAATTTTTTAAAATAGTTGAGATAGTTGCTTACCATTGTTTTTTGTCACGTCATTAGCCTTCTCAAGAAAGGGTTGCCTTCACAAGCAACTAGTTTGGCATTATTTTTGTGGACCCTACATTATTAATTCAATAGTATTTGGTAGGTATTGTGTATATGTGGGACCATAGTAGCCAATATTCAAGGTAGCTTACCACTAATTGAAACACTAGCTTGACAAGTTACTTGCTTGAAAAAATGATGTGGCATGTCAAGCTACACCATCATCTTGCTTACCACTGAAAATGCTCTAATAAGGTGCGTTTGGTTCGCACGCTTTTTGACAGTCTGGATTTTGTTTTGAATTTTTGAGGGTTTGAGTTTTTGTTTGAGATTTTGAAAGTCTGGTTTCGCAAAATTCTTGTTTGGTTGGGTTGAGTTTGTGAGTATGAAACAAAATCTTTAATTGGTTTTTAGGATTTTGCAAGTCTGGATTTTGAAAAACTTGATGAACCAAATAAGATTTTATAAAACTGAACTTGGATAATTCAAATTTTGCAAAAACTTGTCCAACCAAACGCAAGCTAAGGTTATACAATTTCTGATGAGTGAATAGAATGCAAAACAGGTAAATGGTCAAAGTTTAGTTGAGTTGCCTATAGTTTTTGGGTTTCCACACGGCCACGTATTAAAGTATACTACCATTTGTTTTTTTACCCAGATGAGATGATAGCAACAACTAATTTTTTAATGACCAATCAAACTCCCACCCGCTAGGAAATATTACTATATTCGCTTAGATTTCACACTATGAAAGAACTAGTCAGCGATGCGAGTATGACCGTCCGCAAGGTGTTTGTTAAAATGTCTCATTGTCAAAATACATGCCTTTTCAATGCTTTCACTTGCTAGCTCAGTTTCCCATATGAAGAGATTTTTAATGCGTATTTTTAGTTCCGCATTCGAAGATGTAATCTGGCTATGAATCTTTCTTTTCAGCCAGCCTCGTACCATCTAAAATTTCTTACTTTATGTCAATTGGTAAGAATAGTATTAGTTCAAAAGGATTTGCTGTGTATTTCAAGATAGTTTTTTTTTTCATATCAAAAGGATGTTGTTGTATATTCTTATGTCTTACGTGTTTGACAGGTTATAGCTTTAAGCCATTGGTATCTTGAAGATGCTTCTCTGGTGCAAGTGTGAACTGGTAAATGTAGACTTTGAGTCATAAACAGACGTGTTTTACGGTATGTTTGAAAGTCCATGTTTCCTTTATTAGTGCTTAGTTTTAAAAGGTGCAGTTGACTTAGACTACTTTATTGAATCATGAGGATGAGAAAAAAACTCTAATAGGTTAGATGATCAATTCTAGTTTTCAACGAATAATTTTCAATGACAGGGACTGAAAAGGCCAGGAAATTCTGTCTATTATAAGTATAAGTTTCCTTTTCTTCCATTAGATAATGGCATCTTTTTTCATAGAAAAAACTTTTCTGATGTTTCGTTTTCTTCCATTGTTTGTGTTGTTATTTTGTTTTCAAGGAGCTTCAGCTTCAGCTCAAGAGGCAGATGCTCTTCTCGACTGGAAAGCCACCTTTCAGAACCCGAATAATCCAGTTTTAGCTTCATGGACCAATTCTTCTGCAAGTTCTAGTCCCTGCACTTGGTATGGCATTTCATGCATCAATGGAAGCGTCAACAGGCTGAACATTACAGAGGCGGAAATTAATGGTACACTTGAGAGTTTTCCGTTTCTTTCACTCCCTAATCTTGAATATGTTGACCTCACTATAAATCAACTGTCTGGAGTGATACCACCACAAATAGGTAACCTCTCCAAACTCATTTATCTTGATTTACAGCAGAATCAGTTGTCTGGTGAAATCCCACATGAAATCGGCCTTTTGAAAAATCTCCAAACTCTTCACCTTAATAGTAATCCATTAAATGGATCAATACCTGTGGAGATAGGAGAACTAAGGTCACTCGTTGATCTAGCTTTGTGTGATAATGGTCTAGAGGGCCCTGTTCCTGTGTCCTTTGCCAACTTGAAAAACTTGACATCCTTGTATCTCTTTGATAATAACCTCTCAGGTCAAATACTTCCAATTCTAGAAAATCTAACTGGTCTTGTTGAACTCTACCTGCAAAACAACCTGTTTACGGGTCAAATTCCACCTTCTTTAGGAAACTTTAGTAACTTGGAACTCTTGTATGCTTATAACAATAACCTCTCTGGTCCCATTCCACCTGAGATAGGGAAACTAGGAGCCCTTCAAGAGCTAAGCATTTACGGCAATAACTTGTCAGGCTCAATCCCAGGGTCACTAGGTAGTCTCACCAACTTAACCGTTTTACACCTCTATAGCAATGAGTTAAGTGGTTCAATCCCTGATGAACTTGGCAATCTAAAATTGATTACGGACCTGGAACTTGGTGGTAATCAGCTAACGGGGTCTATTCCTATTACCTTTGGTAATTTGATTAACTTAGAGGTCCTGCATCTCAGGGCTAACAACCTTTCTGGTTCTGTTCCCCAAGCACTTGGAAACTTGACCAACCTAGTTGGTCTGTACCTCTCTGAAAATCAGTTGTCAGGTTCTCTACCCGAACAGCTATGCAAAGGTGGAACACTTCAGAACATCACTGTAGACTTAAACAACCTCACAGGTCCTATCCCTCAAGGCTTGAAGAATTGCTCGAGTTTGCTTAGAGCCTTATTCAATGGGAATCAGATGAGTGGAAACCTGTCGGAGATGCTAGGTGTATATCCAGTGTTGGATTACATCGACCTTAGCAATAACCGTTTCTTTGGTGAGCTATCCTCTGACTGGGGTAGATGCCAGAAGTTGACAACTCTGAAGATTGCGAGAAATGACATTTCAGGTGCCATACCTCCAGAATTCGGAAGTATAACTCAGCTGAGTGTTCTTGATATTTCTTCGAATCGCATTGCTGGGGAGATTCCTAAAGAATTTGGGAAGTTGACTTCTATGCTTAATCTATTTTTGCAAGATAATCAACTTTCTGGCAGAATTCCCCTAGAGCTAGGGTTATTGACTCGAGTACTCTTTCTAGACCTTTCCATGAACACTTTGAGTGAATCAGTACCAGTATCCTTAGGAGATTGCCAGAAATTGGTTACCTTGAACTTGAGCAACAACGTTTTAAGCCAGAGTATACCTGATCAGTTAGGTAAGCTTTCTCAGCTAAACACCCTTGATCTCAGCCACAACTTCTTTTCAGGAAATATTCCATCTGAATTTGGAAGTTTGCAGAGTCTAAATACCTTAAATATTTCCCATAACAACCTCACTGGGCTAATTCCAAGGCGTTTAGGGGATCTACCTGGTTCGGTGTTGTTGGACATTTCATACAATAACTTAGAGGGTGAGGTTCCCAGTGGCAGAGCATTCAACAATATCACCATTGATGAGCTAGAGGGAAATGAAGCCTTGTGTGGGAATGTTTCCGGGCTACAACCATGTGAAAGCCCTCCTTTATCTGGAAGTCGTGGAAAGCAAGACAAGCAAAAACTTGTGCTTCTCATTGTACTCCCTCTCGTGGGATCACTCTTATTGCTCTGTGCATGTGTTGGGGCGTTCTTTCTGTATGAACGCAGAAAGAAAAGATTAAGAGCTGAGAGTTTGCGGGTCAGTGGTGATGGATATTTCTTTGCCATTGGAGTCGATGGCAAAGAAATGTACCGCCAAATATTAAAGGCTACAGAAGATTTCAGCCCAAGATTCTGCATTGGAGAAGGAGGTTATGGAAGTGTCTACAAGGCAAAGCTTCCATCGGGAAATGTTGTTGCTGTGAAGAGGCTCCACCCCTTGTCTGAGATGCCAGACCGCGACGATTTCATCAGAGAAATAAAAGCCTTGACATTTACCAAGCATCGAAACATTGTGAAACTTTATGGCTACTGCTCAAGTCCACAATACTCACTTTTGGTTTATGAGTACCTTGAGAATGGCAGTTTGGCAACCATTTTCAGCCACGATGAGATCGCAAAGAGTTTGGGTTGGCAGAAAAGGGTGAATATCATCAAGGGCGTTGCTTATGCTTTGTCCTACATGCATCATGACAGCTCACCACCCATTGTTCATCGTGACATATCAAGCAAGAACATTCTCCTTGATTCTGATTTCGAAGCTCGGGTTTCTGATTTTGGAACTGCTAAGCTTCTGAACAAAGACTCGGCTAACTTGAGTGCATTAGCAGGAACATATGGATACATTGCACCAGGTAACATAATCAAAACTCTAACCTTTACTCATGTGGATATATATGTAATTAGTCAGTCATCTTGATATCTACTTTCTATTGCAGAGTTTGCCTACACGATGGAAGTGACGGAAAAATGCGATGTCTACAGCTTTGGAGTATTGGTATTAGAAGTGATGAAAGGGGAACATCCAGGTGACTACATTGCTCAGATACTGAGCCCTACTTCTGCAAACATGCAGCTCGGTGATTTGTTGGACCATCGACTTCCTTATCCCAGTAAAGAAATGGAAGAGGTTCTGATATCGTTCATCAAAGTTGCTCGTAGATGTTTGGTGGTGGATCCTGGATCTAGGCCCAGCATGTACATGGTTTCTGAGCTTCTAGAAATGGCTTCTCCACCTCAGCAGCATTTCGGTGAGTAATTTGTAGGTGTTGGATGTTTTTTCGCGTACACTTCTTCCAATTCTTGCATGTTTTACATTACTTTTCTGTTTAATCTGCGTAGTAAACGGAAGTAAGAAAGAAGAGGAGGAAGAAGAAGAAACGGAAGAGAATGTATTGATGAGTTCTCCAGATGATTATAAGGTATAGCAGCATTCAGACACGTGTCCGCTAAACCGAAGCCAGCAGCTGCCTTTCTTGTAACATCTTGTTCATAATATACTGTTCTGCAGCTTAGGTTTCAGGTAGCATTTCTGGTGTATTTTTTGGTGTAGATTCTGAAGTTACTCTTATTATCTCTTAAAGGAGACGAGTATTGTTCATTTTGGAGAGAGAAAAAAATAAACCGTGCCAAAATCTGTTTGTATTTCGAGTGTTTAAAGTATGGCGAAAAAGAGATAAAAAAGAATGTTGTTATATGCAATTCGATATTTTATTTTTGTAATTCAAAGTACGGTATAACTTACGAAAATATCTTCTTTTGTTATGTTTATTAGGAAATTTAGCAATATTTAAAATACGACATTATAATTTCAATATGATATTTTGAATTACGATAAATAAAATACTGGGGCGTGGGTAGAGCTTCAGAAAAGAAATTAGGGGAAAAGTAATCGTTTGAAGAAAATTTACACGTTTTTTTTTCTTTTGACAACATTTACCCGATTTTGAAAATTGGTGAAATGCTGAAATTCAAACGTGGGAAATGGTCAAAGCCTCAAAAGTATAGTTAAGTTGTTAATTTTGATTTATACCTCGAGGATAAAAATCAATTCTATTTTATAGCAACTTGTGCTTCATGATCACCAATCAGATTCTGTATCAGAAAAAGAATTTGTACAATTGTCGATTGGTTGAATTTATATTTAAACACTATAGGGAAATCATATCATATGTGTATATTGTAGTTGCCTGTAAGGTGTTTGTGAAAATGCCTGACCGAAATGCATGAATTTTCAGTTCTTATGCTCTAACTACTAGTTACTTTTACTCCATCAGTTTTAAAAGAAAAGCCATAATGTTTATGGTTATTTTAGTTATAAATCCTGATAGAACTGTTGTGTTTATGTTTATTTTTCCATATCGAAGTAGGAAATTTTGGTTGGGACGGTTGAATTAAAATCATTATATACTATCTCACAGGTTTGAACTTCAAGCCACCAGCATCTTTGAATCTGCTTTCTTTAGTGGCCTGGTGGGAGTGTGAAATGGATCTTTGGGTCAGATACAGACATCTTAAGGTAATGTTAAAAGGTCAATGTTTTTTATCTTTTGCCTTAAAGCACGAGGCCAAAAACCTCTTGACAGGAGAGATGATCAATGTCATTCAAAGATAATGTCTTCCATATAAATAAGTTTAACTTTGTTGGGGGATGATCACCTACACATTCATATTCAAGCTCATATATTTAAAAGGTTTTCCCGATGCTTCATTTGATTCCTGTTTTTGTGTTACTTGTTTGCGTACAAGGAGCTTCAGCTTCAGCTAAAGAGGCAGCTGCGCTTCTCAGTTGGAAAGCCACCTTTCAGAACCCGAGTAATCCGGTCCTTGCGACATGGTCCAATTCCTCTGCAGATTCCAGTCCCTGCAACTGGTATGGCATTTCATGCATTAATGATAGTGTCAGTGTGCTGAACTTGACAGAGGCTAACATTATTGGTACACTAGAGAGTTTTCCATTTTTATCGCTCTCTAATCTTGAATATGTTGATTTTGCTGTGAGCCAACTTTCTGGAGTCATACCACCTCAGATAGGTAACCTCTCCAAACTCACTTATCTTGATTTACAGCTGAATCAGTTTTCTGGTGAAATCCCACGCGAAATCGGCCTTTTGAAAAATCTTGAAACACTTCATCTTAGCAGTAATCTGTTGAATGGATCAATTCCTGATGATATAGGAGAATTAAGGTTGCTCACTGATTTAGCTCTGTCTGATAACAGTCTTGTAGGCTCCATTCCTGAGTCATTGGCCAATTTGAAAAACTTGACATACTTTTATCTCTTTGATAACCAACTCTCTGGTTCAATCCCTCCGTTTCTAGGAAATTTTGTCAACCTTGTTGAAGTGTATATGCAGAATAACCAGTTTATGGGTCAAATTCCACCTTCTTTGGGTAACTTGAGTAACTTAGAGCTCTTGTATCTTTATGGCAATAACCTCTCAGGTCCCATTCCACCTGAACTGGGAAACCTAGAAGCACTTCAGCATCTGAGCCTGTATTTCAACAAGCTCAATGGCTCAATTCCTTTGTCACTTGGTAATCTCACCAACTTAAGGCTTTTGCACCTCTATAGCAATCAGTTAAGTGGTTCTATCCCTGATGAGCTTGGGAATCTGAAGTTTATTACAAACCTGGAACTAGGTGATAATATGCTTACAGGTTCCATTCCTAGTAACTTGGGCAATTTGAGTGATTTGAGAGTCTTACATCTTCTGACAAACCATCTTTCTGGTTCTATCCCCACTGAACTTGGTAACTTGGAACATTTAGTTGCTTTATACTTGTCTGATAATCAATTGTCGGGATTTCTACCCGATCAGATATGCACAGGTGGAAGTCTTCAGAATATCTCTATAGACTTGAATAACTTCACAGGTCCTATTCCTCGTGGTTTGAAGAATTGCTCAAGTTTGCGTAGAGCCTTGTTCAATGGGAATCAGATGACTGGAAACCTGTCAGAAATGCTCGGTGTATATCCGGAGTTGGATTATATTGACCTTAGCAACAACCACTTCTCTGGTGAACTTTCATCTGATTGGGGCAGATGTGGAAACTTGACAACTCTGAAGATTGCAGGAAATAACCTCTCAGGTCTAATGCCCCCTGAATTAGGCAATTTAACTCAGCTTAGTGTTCTTGATATATCTTCAAATCGCATTGTTGGAGAAATTCCTAAAGAAATAGGGAGGTTGAATTCTGTGATCAGTCTATATCTACAAGAGAATCAGCTTTCTGGTAGAATTCCCAAAGAGTTAGGATCATTGACTCAAATGCTATTTCTAGACCTTTCCATGAACACTCTGAATGACTCAGTGCCAGTATCGTTAGGAGATTGCCAGAAATTGGTTTCCTTGAACTTGAGCAACAATGTTTTAAGCCAAAGTATACCTGCTCAATTAGGTAAGCTTTCTCAGCTTAACAAACTCGATCTCAGCAACAATTTCTTTTCAGGAAATATCCCATCTGATTTCGGAAGTTTACAGAGTCTAGAGACCTTGAATATGTCCCATAATAACCTCACCAGTCTCATTCCAAGGCGTTTAGGAGATTTGCCTGGTTCGCTGTCTCTGGACATTTCTTACAATAACTTAGAGGGTCCAATTCCCAGTGGCAGAGCTTTTAGCAGTGTCACCATTGATGAACTAACTGGAAACAAAGCCTTGTGTGGGAGTATTCAAGGCCTAGAATCCTGTGAAAGCCCTCCTTTAGCCAGAAACCGTGGAAAGAAAAACAATCAGAAACTTGTGATTCTCATCGTACTCCCTCTTCTGGGATCACTCCTACTCCTCTGTGCTTTTGTCGGGATGTTCTTTCTGTATGAAAGAAGGAAGAACATATTCAGGTCTGAAAGTGTGCATATCAGTGCTGGTGGATATTTCTTCGACCATGGAGTCAATGGCAAAGAAATGTACCACCAGATATTAAAAGCCACAGAAGATTTTAGTCCAGGATTCTGCATTGGAGAAGGAGGCTATGGAAGCGTTTACAAGGCGAAACTCCCGTCTGGAAATGTTGTTGCTGTGAAGAGACTTCCTCCATTGTCAGAGATTCCAGATCGCGACGATTTCATTAAAGAAGTAAAAGCCTTGACATTTACCAAGCATCGAAACATTGTGAAACTCTATGGCTACTGCTCAAGTCCCCAGCACTCATTGTTGGTGTATGAGTACCTTGAGAGAGGCAGCTTAGCAAGCATTTTAAGCCATGATGAGATTGCAAAGACTCTAGGTTGGTATAGTAGGGTGAATATCATCAAAGGCATTACTCATGCCTTGTCTTACATGCATCATGATTGCTCTCCACCAGTAGTCCATCGAGATATATCAAGCAAGAACATCCTCATTGATTATAATTTCGAAGCTCGGGTTTCTGACTTTGGTACTGCTAAGCTTCTGAACAAAGACTCAGCCAATTGGAGCGTTTTAGCAGGCACGTATGGATACATTGCACCAGGTAACATAAGCTGAACTAAAAAGCATAGTCATGTGAATATGATGCAGTTGTTAATTAGTCATTCATCTTGATATGTTTATGTTTTTTGGATTGCAGAATTTGCCTACACAATGGAAGTGACGGAAAAATGCGATGTTTACAGCTTTGGAGTGCTGGTATTGGAAGTGATCAAGGGGAGGCATCCGGGAGACTGCGTGGCTGATCCTGAAAACATTCAGCTCGGGGATCTGTTGGACCATCGACTTCCTTATCCGACTAAAGAAGTCGAAGGGGTTCTTATATCTGTCATTGAAGTTGCATGTAGGTGCTTAAAGATGGATCCTAGGTCTAGGCCAAGCATGTACATGGTTTCTGAGCTGTTTGCAATCTCTTCTGTTTAGTATAAATGGAAAGAACCAACTGATGAGTTCTGCTAAGATAAAGGCAGTTGCCTTCCATGTAAAAATTAATGCTGTTCACAATGCATTGTTCCTTAGCTCAGGTTTAAGGGTGCTCTAGACAAGGCAAAGTTGTTGATTTAACTTATGAATACAAGAAGGCTAAACTACAAGCCTGTTTTATACGTCGGGTCTGAACTGAACTGAAAAATAATAAACTAAATTGTATTAGAAATATTCAGATAAAATATACTTAACAGCCCTTAGAATCACCTAAATTTTGACAGGTTCTGAATTGGTAAATCATGAAACAAGCATATAGAACAAAAGCATATATAACTTCTAGTATTAAATGATGATGAGCAATATCTTGCCAGCAAAACTAATTAGTAGTTAATTAGATGGCCCATTTGATAAAAATATCTTTGAAGTTTTAAACAAGAGCAAGATGAAGTAAAGACAAGTGGGAGCAGAGGAGTGGCATTTGGTAAAAGTGGGATCCAGTCTCTGGAATATCCATTTTCCACATCACATCTTCATTCTTGGATCCAGCACTGACTTAACCAACAACTATTTTCATTAGTGACAGAAATAAGAAAAATAAACAAAAATTATGGAGTAATGATATCTAATGTAATTAACCATATGTAAAACAACTAAGATCCATTAATATTAAATTATAATAAATAATATTTTAAAATTATTAAACTGATAATATAATATTTTTTTGTTAGAATATATTTAGACCGAAGAGGATATTCCATATTCATGATCCATTGAAATAAATAATTTAACTTATATTTTTTTAATAAAGTGCCGCGTCATCTTTAATTCACTCAAAATTTATTCGAAAGAATTTAGTTAAATAATGAAAATGAGATGATACTTCATTTCAGTTCAGTAAAAGTAATCTCAAAATAACTAATTTTGTAGATTCATTCACAAAGATCTCACTAACTTAAGTGTTAGATTATTTAAACTAAAGTGTTAATTAAATAAATAATTCATATCAAATATAAACATTTGTAAAATGGTGTTTTTATGAAAAATAATATATCAGTGATAGAAAAAGAAGTATATAGCATGTTTTTATATTGAATATATAATTTAAATTGAAAAAATAATGTTAACATCATATGTAAATTATTATAAACCATTTAAAAAACACAATAAACCATGTTAATAACCTCAAAAACATGCTTATAAAAACTGAAAATGGCAATAAATCATTTCCCACCCAATAAAGGCTAAACCAATAATGCAGGCCTTAATCAACGTGCTCGTACCGACGCTCATATGTGGCGAGACCGCTAGAAAGATTGTAGAAAAAAAAAATATATATATATATATTAAACAATAAAATCTGAAATCTCGGCGTCCCTTTCTATCTCTGTCTTAAAATAGCTTCACATTTTCCACTCACAATCACAATTCACACATTGCTATCTGCTCAACAATGGCCACTCTGATCGTCCCCTCCCAAATTCCCTCCGTCGCCGAAGACTCCGAACAACTCCGCAAGGCCTTCGAAGGTATCATCTCCGATTCATCGAACGTTGTTGTAATATGACTATGATCACTTTCTTCTCTTCAATCAAACGATGTTGTTATTGGATAGTGTCGTGGAGATCTCTCTTTGTTCTCATATGATGATTGATGTTCTTATTGATTTTGCTATCATGGATGGTTTAGACCGTGGATCATGTGTTTTATCATTTCGGATGATCCGTTGAGTGATCTGTTGTCTTAATCTAGTTTTGCTGGATGATCTGTCTGCCAGTCTGAATCTAGATTAACGTTGTTCTGTGGCTTTTGCTTCGAGAATGTAGTAATTCTGGTTAGAGATCTGGTGTTGAATTTATCATGCATTTTTTGCAGGATGGGGCACGAATGAGAAGTTGATCATCTCGATTTTGGCGCACAGGAATGCCGAACAGAGAAACGCAATCAGACATGTTTACACTGAGAAGTTTGGAGTGGATCTCCTCAAGGATCTGGACAAGGAGCTGTCCAGTGATTTTGAGGTCGATTTTGTCACTTCTTCGACACTTGGTTTCATAGTTTTGTTTTGTGAAAGGTTTGGAGCTAATAAGGTTTGCCATTTTCAGAGGTTGGTGTTGCTTTGGACACTCGATCCTGCAGAACGCGACGCGCTGTTGGCGTACGAAGCTACCAAGATGTGGACTAAGAGCAATCAGGTTCTTGTGGAGATAGCTTGTACTCGATCACCCAAAGAGCTGGTTCGTGCTAGGGAAGCTTATCATGCTCGTTACAAGAAATCGCTCGAGGAAGATGTTGCTTATCACACCACTGGAGATTTTCGCAAGGTAAGCCCGAAACAGTTAATCTGAAATACTGATTTTCTGTTTCTGTTATTCTGTTTCTGTTATTCGGTTTGAAGCCGATGCAATGCAATGGTTATTTTCAGCTGCTTTTGCCTTTGGTGAGCGCTTATCGCTATGGTGGTGATGAGGTGAACATGACCCTTGCCAAGACCGAAGCTAAGCTTCTGCACGAGAAGATCAAGGGTAAGCATTACAGTGATGATGATGTCATCAGAATCGTGACCACGAGGAGCAAGGCTCAGGTCAATGCAACTCTGAACCAGTACAAGAATCTGTTCGAATCCGATGCAATCAAGGTACAATTTAGTGTTCTAAAATGCTGTTTGATGAAATGCCGAGAATTCGTTTCTGAGATGCCTTGTTCTTGTAGGATTTGGAGCAAGGTGATGATGATAACGAGTTCCTGCCTGTAATAAGGGCTGCTTTTGAGTGCATTGCCTACCCCGAGAACTACTTTGAGAGGGTTCTGAGGGAATCGATCAACATTCGTGGGACTAATGAGAATGCTCTGACCAGGGTTGTGGCTACAAGGGCAGAAGTAGATCTGAAGACCATCAATGGCCTTTATCACAAGAGGAACAGCGTGTCTCTGGAGCACGCCATTGTTAAGGACACTAATGGAGACTATGAGAAACTGCTCCTTGCTTTGCTCGGTGAGGATGATGCTTGAAGTCGAGTGTCCTGAGTCTGACCCGAACTAGATCTTGCCCCGGCTTTTTTCCTGCTTGTGTGTGCTTTCTTTTGTTTTGCTTTCGCACTGAATAATCCCGAGTAATGTAATGGACATGGTTTATGTTTGTTTTCTGGAGATTAAAGCTGAACTCAGTACTTCCATTTACCTGTTAATAAAACACATGCATGTTGAACTTCCTAAGGGTTATCAAGCTTTTTCATTTAACATCTTCATGTTAGATCAAAAGAGAAAAGCATGGAGAATCGCTAATGCGTACGAACATAGCTACAAATTAACAATCCATAATTCGAGTCTTTAGCAGACTGACATTACAACATAACACACAGATCTAGTTTAGTTTTCACCAGAAGGGACAACAGAGCTTAGCACCATCTTATGCTAATATAGCACAGATGTGAATCTCACTCAAGCAGCAACAACAGATAGTCAGAACTCTGAATATTCTACATAATGTTACACAGCAACAGATCACATATTCTTCTGAACAACAATAAACACATGGCAGAAACATCACTTCTTCAGAAGATTGCGCGAGAATATCTTCTTGCAGTATGGACTCGAGCGCAGACCTTCATGGGGACGGATTGCTTCAACTAACTTAGAGCGCAAAGAGCCCTGCGTCAAGAAAGGAGAAGATGGTTATCATTTTTCAATGTATCGATTTTCTTTCTTTGTAAAGAAATGGAAAGTTTGGAGGTTGTCAGGAACCTGGATAAGTTCGAGAGCAGATTGGACGACATAGTTAGCAAACCGATCCTGAATCAACCGGTCCAAGTGAGGGAATGAAAGGAGATCTTTGACAATCCTAGGATGGCTAGCGTCAATGAATCGCAGGCATTTTTCAACAACATGGCTGCTGAATTTCTGCATGGATAGGTATGCAAAACGGCCTTCAAACTGAGACAGTAAAGAGGCAGCTGCTGGTTGATGTTTAAGCTCAATGATATACTGAATCACATAATTTCTGCAACAAGAAAAATCATTAGTATATCATTCAATCTGTTTAGTCCTAAAATGGCATCTTGTGAAGAAGATTGTGGACCGCCATGGAAGGAAAGAACAATAATATTTCCAGATACTTACCCATATGAATCTTGAGCAAGGAGAAGACCGTTACTGCAGATGTTTGAGATCAACATTTCGCGAAATCTCCCACTTGAATAAGCGATACAGCGATTCAGAACACAGCATCCATGCTGGTGGGTAGCAATATCCACACAGAACCTTGCAGCAGTGTCATATATGAACTGCATGATCAAACAGCCAGGTTTAGACAAACAAATCTAAGATTCAAGTCCTTATGAAATTTTCTATGCTGATAGATCTTTATCATGAATTACTAATGATGCAACAGCCTACATTATTCAGAAACAAGCAAGGAATGTATATAACTAGAGCACAGTCAGATTTTGTGGTTTTCTTGTACTATTTATATATAGCTACTACCAACCTAAACCTTCATTCCTGAGTTAGTGTTACATGAACACTGCTACACATTCCATCTGAGTTAATAAAAAAACTCATTCACAAAAATCATGAATAGGAGACAGGATAACTTGAAAGAACGAAGCCATAGGTTTTTCAACGACTGCATCAGCCCTTTTGCAGTTACAGTGTTTCATATAATTTTGGTGACACTGAGGTTTCACTGCATTTGCAAGTATCAGAGAAGATAAATACACCAAATGTCAGTTTTTAACTCGATGGTAGTCCGTGAGCTTTAGTAATTCCTAAAGAGTTCTTTGGAATAAAACAGTTCAATGAGAGGTTAAGCAAACTATTTCAGCCAACTAGAGATGATTGGCAACCTTTTTTTATCGCTAACTAATGCAAACAAACAACTTCTGATCTTAAATTTGAAAGACTAATCTTAATTGGAATCAAATCTTGAACTAGTTATATTCACTCAAACACACTAGGATATAAAAATATATACACGTATCGTATCACATGTCTAGATGAAAAATCAGCAGAGCACGTATGTAACCACCACTTTGGTTATAGCACATATGAAAGCGAAAAATGGTCATTACTTTCTATGATAATCATGGACAGCATGTTAAACACAACAAGGCAATAGACCCCTTAAACGGCATTAACTTAAATGAAGATAAAGACCATTTGTATGATTCATGTGATTCCCTTAAACGGAATTGACTGAATCAAGATGCCACCACTGAAATCACTACAAGAATGAACAAATCCTTAGAATCTACCTTGGTGTGTTCGCCGCTGAAACACTGTAAACATCGCTGCACAACATGGTTTCCATTCAGGTCTTTGATAAGCTCAATCAAATGTGGCTGGAGGGTAAAAATGATCATCGATATATGCTGCCTGCACTTGATCAATTCAATAAGCTTTTGCACAACACGCGTCCTGAAAATCAAAACACAATGTATCCATTACATATCTATATATTCAATCACGAGAATGGAGATATAACTTAAAAATTATATGCTAGTTCAATTAATCATACCCATGAGTGTCCAAACAGATATTGAGCAGCTCTCCTGGCATTCTAGTCACCACAAACACAACCGCCATTCTGTGTTCCTCAGTGCAGACCTCCAACAGCTTCTGAACCACGTAGTTTGCAAAGGGATCAACCATGAGCTCAACAACATGATCAATCAGCTCAGAAAATACAATGTCAACATCTTGATAACTCCCTCCTTCGAGAATCTTCTGCAAGAAACGGCACCCTAGCTGATCCTTGCACAGTGTGTAGATATTCCCCTGAAAATCCACCAATCTAAAACCATTCCCACTGGCTAAATGACGCGCAATTCGATCATCCAACAGAAAATCATCTTCAGGGAACATCCCTGGCATCATCACACTCTGGTCATTTCTCCCACTCCTCTTTTTAGCTCTGGACCGCTTAGGCTTCATTTCAGCTAAACAACTCGAGCATTTCCCTCCATGCCCAGGTGCATCAAGAATAACGCTACCCTCAGATTCAACTGGCAGCCTCAGTTGCAATGGCGGCAACACAGGATTCGGGATCATCGGCCTCCTCAATCCAGCAGCCCTCAGCATTTCCATCCTGTTAAGCAAATCCAGTTCCAAAGAGCTCAGATCACCGTTATCAAGAACACCAACAGGTCCATCACTGACAAAGAGCCTCTGTCTCGGCATTTGACGGCGGTAAAGGTCCAGCTCCCTTTCAACATCATTCAGCATTAGTGGCCCCTGCCGAGCAGCCCCCGGACTCCACATCCCCCCGGAATTCATCCCCGGCTGAAAACGGGTGGCCCCCACCGAATCTGCAGCGTTCCATCCCTGGCCCCACACGTGAACAGGGTCATCAAACCCGGTGGAGAACCGATCCGGGTCGACCCGGATACTTCCGTCGCTGCTGCCCGGATGATCAGCAACATGCATCCGGAGGAATTTCTGGCACAATCCAGCGTCATTGTAGCCCATGCTCGGTCCCCCTGAATCCACCGCAGGCTGATGCATGGGAGCGTCAAAAGGGCTCGTATCACCAAAGTGGCCGGAGAAGAAAAACGGACCGGAATTTGAAAAGGGATTGACAGCCTGCTGCTGATGGTGGTGGCGATGCTGCTGATGAGGATTCATCAGTCCTTCGCGATCATCAGCTCGAAACATCCTCGAGGTACCACGTTACTAACACGAAACAAGCTCGCCGGCCGGCGGGAATGATCACGGCGAGTATAATTTAGAACGGGAAAATTACAGTGAAAATGGGGGAGAGGTGTAACAGAATTGGAAGTGGTACAGTGACAGCTCTGTTTTATGTACCATCTAATTCAATTCTTTTCTATAATTATTATGTGTTTGTTATTTTTTCCACTGTGTGACTGTGTGTTTTTTCTCCAATTGAGATTTTGTTTTTGTCCTTTTTTTTGGGTTTTTGATTTTGTTTTGATTTTTGTTTTGATTTTAAGCAACTGTAAAAAGATATGTTTTGATTTTACATTTCCGTGTTTGAAATGAAAATACATGAGGTAAACTTTAATTAAAGATTGGATAAAATAACAATTTTGGTACATATTTGGAGCAATTATTTTTACATGTTTGGCTTTATTATCTAGTTGGTTACAAATTACTTACCCTTTGAGATCTGATTGAAACCGAGTTGGTTCATTTTCTACCACAAATTCACACTCTAAAAGTAGTAATTATAGTACCAATTATCTTTATGCTTGCAAAAAATTTTAAAAATAAATCATATAAGTCATGCTAATTGTGTGTGAAATTATATGTACTACAAAATGTAAAATTGTTTTTTCATTCATTGCTTATCTCACCAATCAATTAACGTTGGCACATTTTTAAGCGTTTGATTCCATCTTCTTTATGAATTACTTCAGCAACTTATATTAAATTAATAAAAAATATTGAGCGTCCTTGTTATTGTTTCATTTCACATTGAAATCACTGTAAAATTATAGATTACAGATTTTCATTTATATTGTCTTAGATGTAGAAAATTGAGAAAAGCAAGATATTAAATTACAATCGACTAAACTGTGTTATTAAATATAGTTGTTGAATAGTATGAGTGTACACTCAATATCATAAACTATATTATATTTTAAGCAAAGTCAAATGATACATATGTGATTGTTTTGAAGAGTTTAAAATTTACAAAATCATATTCATGTAATCTCACATATTCAATTGGTTAAGTTAAATGGCCATTTTTTTCCAACTGTATCATTTGACTTTATTTAAGATATAACACAGTTAAAAATATTGAGAATGCATTCATACTATTCAACAACTACATTTAATTACACAGTTTAAGCGATTGTAATTTAATATTCTGATTGCAAATTCTCTAGAAAGTCCGACTTTCTAAACTGTTATGGAACTACCACTATATATTTAAGGTCAAGTGATACTATATTGTGTTAAAACATTGATAGTATCAAAGTGAACATATAGTAAAATATGTTTTAATGCAAAAATTCATGAATTTACATTAAAACATTAATAAAATTCAAATAACAAATTTTACAGTTCAAATTAAAAGGTACACTGTATAAGTTAAAACGTATAAACACTCTTATAGAAAGTTAGGAAAGTTGGACTTTCAGGAGACTTTCTCTATTCTGATCTTTTGAACTTTCAACATTCAAAATAATATAAATTACAATCGGGTAATCTATAATTTTACGATAATTTCAAATATTGTGAAATGAAAAGATAACGAGGACGCTCATGATTCCCTACAATAATTTCAGCTACTATGAAATGGAAAGCAAATGGGAAACGTACTTAAAAATGCAAGTAATGTGACAAAAGTGATTAATTAACCACGCCAAGCTAGGCCGTTTAGTTTTCCCGAAATGGAAAGAAAATAAAACAAACAATTCGGAGTGTTCTTTTTTCTTTTCCCTAATGAGGAAAAACAACTTTCCCTCTAATAACCACCAAACGCGGTCTAAAACGAGAACAACAAACTTTCCATTTTGATTGGTGCAATGCAATTTGTGCTTTTCTTGGGGACCAAGCAGTGCCGGCCCTAACTATTTTAGGGCCTGAGGCGACTTTACAAAATAGGACCCCTAATATTCATAAATATAAATAATTTTTCTAGTGCGCCTTTTTTTCTTCTTTTTCGACCATCCGTTAGCATACTTATATTTATTAATTTGCAGAATTATTTTCCATCAAACAAAATCGACAATAAATAAATAAATAAGCGCGACAAACAAATATAGCATAAGCATTCAAAAATTATCTAATAGCGCATATCTCCTATCATTTTTATTGTTTAATCTCTAAAATAAGACATCATGTATATTAATGCATAATGTATATATATTAGTAATAAAGCACAAATTCTGCCCATCAAATCACAATGGAAGAACTCAAGAAATTTGTACCCGGGCATATCACAAATTTAGATAAGTTGAAATTTTAGGAGTGTTTATCTCAATGGAAGAACACAAAAATAAAGATAATTTGAGCACGATCTACATAAAATGGTCAAAAATCCAGACTCCAAAAGGCAAAAGATGAACTGTCGAACGAAAGGGAACCAGGAAAGGGAGGTATGCAATCTTTCTTTTCCTTTTTAATTGTTTTTATATATTTAATTCGTTTTTTATAAAAAAGAATTTGGAAAACTGATTAGTTTTAAAATAGACCCAAATAAGGTCCCGATTTTAAATTGAAAACAAACCCAAATAAGACTCTGATTTTAAATTAAAAACAAGCCCAAATAAGACTCTGATTTTAAATTAAAAACAAGCCCAAATTACTGATATTTTATATATAATCAGTTACAATTTTTAAAAAATTTGGGACTAAAATATTATTTAAATTTTCGGGTTTGAGGCGAGTGCCTCGTTGGCCTCATATATGGGCCGGCCCTGGGACCAAGCCAAACTATACGGACTAGCCATCATCAGCAGTATCACTTCATGTATGTGATGGCCGACCATGATTTGCCATTGTGGATATGGCATTTTATTAACTGATTGGCACTCTAGGATACCAATTTATCACCTAGGAACACCGCATAGTCGTATTTCGATCGTCGAGTCTCCAGACAGCGAGCCCAATCATTATTCGAATAGGCACAAACAGTAGATGAACCTCATGAGCAAAATGTGATATCATAATGAGGTGTGCTAGCAACATAATGAAGGATCCGGATAACGGTAGAGTGAACCTAATGGGAGGTACTGAGTAACTAAATTACCGCAAATGCTAGATTAGGGCGAATAATAGTCAAATACTGAAGTGCACCAACAAAGACCGATAGAGGGTCGGATTGCTGAATGGTGCTTCAGTGCTGCTATGAAGCTGCGAGAGTAGTACAAATGGATGTTAGGTAAAGAGAAAGGGTATTTGTGATGTATCTGGATTTCGATAGAGTCACGTAGGCTCGCTTTCCTTTGAGAATAATTCGACCCTTATAGCCTGGGTTTCACGAATTCCCTCGCAGGATAAAACTATCGAACCTATCGAGAGAATTCGTGTAACTCAGGCTATAAGGGTCAAATTATTCTCTAAGGAAAGCAAGACTACGTGACTCTATCGAAATCCAGATACATCACAATTACCCTTTCTTTCTTTACCCAACAGAAATGACAATGCAAGAAAATGTAGTAGCTATAAAACACCAACAATCCTCCCCCATTTAAGTATAATCCTTGATTTGGAAAAACAACAATCCATCAAAACCAAACAAGTGCATAAATGAAAATGTCTTATAGATTGAATTTTCATCTTAGTGAATTACACATTCCAAATGCTCGAGAATCGAGGTGTCTAAAAGATTGAACCCTTCAACCCATTTGAACACTTGAAGATAATACACACACAAGTTCAAATACAACTCAAAAGCTAAACTGATACTATTCAAGCCATGTGTCCCAATCCGTTCATGAGGTGCATATAAAGCCAAGCCTTAACTTCTTGAAGCGGCTACACTTCGCTCTTCATATAGGTGAATCTTTTTAATCATACATATGCATATGTACTTTTTCAAAAGATCCATTAAGAAGTTTAAACTTCATCCTCTGGTTTTCATGCATGTCCAAACATATACCATTCGGGATATAAAATTATTTGTTTCAATCTTAAATAATGGGCCTTCCACATTGAATTTGACTATAGCGTCGTACTAAAGCGAAATTGGGTATACCACCATCCAAGATTTAAATAGGCTTTAAACCCATCCCGATCACCGACTTAAATACCAAGTCCCTAGCTAACCCCTTCGTCAAGTGGTCTGCTAGATTTTTCTGTGTTCTTACAAAATCAACTGAAATCACACCATGAGTTAATAACTCACGAACCGCACTATGCCTGATGCCCAAGTGTCTGAATTTTCCATTGTACACTTCCTTATAAGCATTAGACAAAGTATTTAGACTATCACAATGAATTGAAATGGGCGAAATTGGCTTAGGCCACAATGGAATTTCATAGATCAGATTATGCAACCATTCTGCCTCTTTACCGGCTGCGGCTAAAGCAATAAATTCAGCTTCCAATGTCGAGTCAGCAAGACAAGTTTGCTTCTTTGAAGACCATGAAATGGCTCCTCCACCAAGCAAAAATGCCCAACCGCTAGTAGAAGAATTAGCATCTCCGCTATTATTCCAACTAGCATCCGAATAACTTTCCAACACTAAAGGAAATCCCACATAGTACAAACTATAATCCTTGGTTTTCTTTAAATACTTGAGCACACGCCTAACAGCTTGCCAATGAAAGGTGCTAGGATTACTCGTGTATCTACTCAACTTGCCAACCGCAAAAGCGATGTCTGGCCTTGTGCTTGTCATGGCATACATCAAGCAACCAATTACTCGAGAGTACTCGAGTTGTGATACTGCTTTACCCTTATTAGGTACAAGTTTCACACTTGTATCAATTGGAGTACTAACTGGGGAACAATTCTCACAATTAAACTTTTTGAGTATTTTTTCAATATAGTGAGATTGTGTCAGAGAGATTTCATTATTCTCTCGTTTGATCTTAATGCCAAGAATAACATCCGCCACCCCATGTCTTTCATGTCAAACCTTGAAGACAAAAAAGTCTTTGTAAGGTCAACCTGATTTTGGTTTGTACCAAAAATCAACATGTCATCCACATATAGACAAATAATAACTCCATTTCCAGAATTATCAAATTTGCTATATACACATTTGTCAGATTGGTTTAATTGATAACCATTTGACAAAACCACCTCATCAAACTTTTGATGCCATTGCTTAGGAGCTTGTTTTAACCCATACAATGATTTAACCAGATTACAAACCTTATGCTCCTTTCCTGGCATAACAAACCCTTCTGGTTGTTTCATGTAAACCTCCTCTTCTAGATCTCCATTTAAAAATGCTGTTTTGACATCCATTTGATGGATCACTAAGTTGTTGATAGCAGCCAAGGCAATCAACAACCTAATAGTGGAGATCCTGGCAACTGGGGCATATGTATCAAAGTAATCAACACCTTCCCTTTGCCTAAAGGCTTGGATAACCAATCTGGTTTTAAACTTGTCAATAGAACCATCGACTTTCATCTTTCTTTTGAAGATCCATTTGCAACCTAATGGTTTGCAACCACGTGGTAGATCAGAGAGAATCCACGTATTATTACCCATGATGGAATCCATCTCATCATTTATCGCTTCTTTCCAGAAAGCAACATCTCGTGATTTCATTGCCTCACTAAATGTTTTAGGATCCTCATCAACATGATAACAATAAGAATATTCATTATCAATCTCATCTCTTGATCCCTCAACCAAATACATTTGGAAATCAGGACCAAAAGACTTTTCAATCCTTCCTCTCTTACTTCTTCGAAGTTCAAGTGACTTATCAGGTGAAATTTCATCTCCCTCTATAGTTCTTATTGAAGTTGGAACTATATCCTTAGGTCTTGCCATTGAGGAGAATCGAGTTTCATCAAAAATAGCATCTACCGATTCAATTACAGTGTGAACCGAAATGAAATCATTAGATTCAATAACATAGAACCTATAAGCCTTGGAATGCATGGCATATCCAATAAAGATGCAATCAATTGCTCGTTCCCCCAATGTTTTCCTTTTGGGATCAGGAAGTCTCACGACCGCCCGACAACCCCAAACTCGAAGATAAATCAAGTTTGGTTTCTTTTTGCACCAAAGTTCATATGGAGTTTTCTTGTTCATTTTATTTGGAACCCTATTCAATAAATAGCAAGCCGTTAACATGGTTTCACCCCAAAATCCGTCACTCAAGCCCGAGTAGGATAGCATGGAATTTACCATTTCCTTGAGAACCCTGTTTTTCCTTTCAGCCACACCATTTGATTGTGGTGTATAAGGAGCGGTAATTTCATGAATTATGCCACAAGATTCAAAAAAACACAGGATCATAATATTCACCTCCTCTATCAGTGCGCAACTTTTTAATCAAAACAGATTGCTGCAATTCAACTTCATTTTTGAAAATCTTAAATTTGGCAATTGCCTCATCTTTAGAATGTAACAAATATATGTAACAAAATCTAGAATAATCATCTATAAATGTTACCAAATATTTTTTATTTCCCAAAGATGGTGTTGCATGCAAATCACATAAATCACTATGAATGAGTTCAAGCAAACTTGATGTCCTTTCAATACTTTTCATAGGTTGTTTGACAATTTTAGTCAACTTGCAAGTATCACATTTTTGCACATTTATATCAAAAGGTGGAATTAAGTTTTCTTTGGACATATTAAGCATGCGATTAAAATGAACATGTCCTAGTCTTGCATGCCATAAAGATGGTAAATCAACACCAGAACAAACCATGTTTACAGAATTAAAATTATCACTCAAATTCAACATAAACATACCATTACAATAATATCCAAACCCTATAAACACATAATACCTCGACAATACATACTTATCAGATTCAATCACTTGCTTATAGCCACACTTATTTAAAATGCCAACAGAAACTAAGTTCTTTCTAATTCTAGGTACATATAATACATCCTTTAGATGAAGATATTTCCCAAAACTGAATTTCAACACAACTTCTCCTCGACCAAGAATATCGGCGGTAGATTCGTTTCCCATATGAATAATGGCACCATTAGTAACCGGTTCGAATGACTTGAACCACTTTTTGTCCTTGCAAACATGTTTGGTTGCACCAGAATCTACCCACCACGCAACTTCATCATCCTTGAGTTGGTGGACCTTGGTCCTTAGACCCCTGACCATAATGGTTTGATACCACTCCCTTCTTGCTCTTTCCGACACGACAGTCACGTTTAAAGTGCCCCGTCTTGCCGCAAATCCAACATGCCCTTAGACTTTTTGTTTGATTCCTTGTTGTTGTTGACAAAGGGACGCTTTTTGCCCTTTTTCTTCTTAGTACTTTCACCATCTTCCATCACATTGATAGAAGAAGATACCACTGTTTCTTTATCTTTGGGCTTGCCATTTTCCTGCACCCTTAGAGTTTCCTCTATGCGCAAATGGCTCCCAAGTTGAACAAGAGATAGCTCTTCCTTTTTATACTTAAGCATGTGTTTGAAATCCTTCCAAGTGGATGGAAGCTTGTCGATTTTTCTTGACACAGAAATAGATTCATCCATTTCCAATTTGTGTTGTGCGAATTGCCCAAGAATCCGAAGCAGTTCATTGTATTGCTCCATCACTGGCCTGGAGTCTGACATCCTGTAATTCATAAAATTACTGACAAGGAACTTCTTACTAGAAGCGTCCTCATCCATGTATTTTGACTCCAAAGAATTCCACAACTCCCTTGCAGATTCAACATGTTGGTATATATCAAACAGTGAATCAGACATACCATTCAAGATGTGACCGCGACATATGTAGTCATCATTCTCCCACTTGTTTCTCTTGCGTATCTCCTCCAATGGTTCATCCTCTGCTGGTTCGGTGATCGGAGTAGACAAGACGTACACCACCTTGAGAGTGGTTAGGAGGAAGTGCATCTTTTTCTGCCACCTACGAAAGTCCACACCTACAAATTTCTCTAATTTCATAAACTTAGAAGTCATGTCACGTACAGAATCCATCATCACAATGACAACAAATTATTCTCAAAGATTGTAAGGTAAAGAGAAAGGGTATTTGTGATGTATCTGGATTTCGATAGAGTCACGTAGGCTCGCTTTCCTTTGAGAATAATTCGACCCTTATAGCATGGGTTTCACGAATTCCCTCGCAGGATAAAATTATCGAACCTTCTTGCTTCTAGGCCTGAAACAAGAAAATGCCTTTGAACATTTTGTTTAAGGACTGTAATTACTGTTCTGTGATTCTGTGTCTTTACATGCACCAAGGCATGTGTATTTATAGGGGAAAAACGTCAGTTTCAAACCACACCCGTACAGATAAGGATAGAGCAACTGCATGCAACCACAGACATGCCAAGATGCAACTGCAGATAACCACAGAACATACTAGGCAACTGTACAGTATACCGCTCCAATCCATAACCGGTGAGTAACTGAGACAACTGTATGCATGCATCCCTATCCAAATCCAATAAATAACTGTGTACGTACGTACGTACGTACCACCAATTTGGAAATCAAAATCACATAACAAAATTCGATTTCATATTACATATACATTTCTGCATGTATCCATGTAACACTTCATTCTGGAGTAGTCATACCAAAATAATTATTCCACAATTGTGAGCTCGTGGATGGGTTTATACAAGTGTGCACTCCGCACCACCAACCTTGTTATAACGTCCCGAACTCACCAATACTCAAATCCAATCATGCTTAAATGATTGTGTTTCATAAAACACCAACAATGGAGTGGTAACTGGTGAAGTATCAGTCATACCTGCTCGACTAAGTATATCTCTATCATACTTGACTTGTCCAAGAAAGAGACAAGATGGAGTAGCAGACACCTCAAGACCATGGAAGTAGTTCACGTGCCCCTTGATCGAAAATTCTCTATTAGTCCGAGCAATAAACTGGCGAATTGTCTGTGGATATGTACATTAAGAATGATGTCGTCCACGTAGACCAACAAGTATAACAGAGTAGAGCTCCAAGAGATAACAAACAACGACATATAAGAAGAACAGAACTACACCAATATTCAAGTCGTCGGAGATAAGAACTGAACCGATCAAATCAGGCAAGAGGAGCCTGTTTGACCAAACATAGTCAAGGACGAGATGGATCCTTATAACCAATAGGTTGAGCCATATAAACCGGAATATCAATAAAAACATTAAGAAAGACATTTTTAATTATAGCAGATTAATTCATTGAGAAAACACATTTTTGGTCTTAAAATTAGTAGTTAATTCATTATATTTCTATAAATTAGATTGATAATTATCATTCTAAAATTTTGTTCAATCTCAAACTCAAACATGCCTTATTAGGGGGTTTGATGTATGTACATCTCCTGCCCAAGGCACTGGACTAGGCTAGTTGGTTATTTTGACACTTATCATTTAAACAAAGTTCAACTATTCCCATTTTTCTGATTATTAATTTTACCTATTCTCCTTTATTTTGGTGAGTTCTCCTTAATGTCCGACTTATAAGTAGATGTACTGGTGCATGTAATCTTAACCTCGTATTCAAATAAATAAAATAAGAAGTTGCTACTAGAAAAATAACAATTGGATGCCAACCAATTTTACACCAAAGTATGGGATTGTAATCACAGAATACTGTAAACTTAAACATTGACATCATCACCATCAACTATGTGAAGGCAGCTACCTTATTCCTGCTAATGAACGTCATATAGATAAACAAAATTTGCACCAGAAAAGAAGCAACAACTATGATGGTGCAGCCATTGATAAAAGCTCAGAAACCATGTACATGGTTGGCCTAGAACTAGGATCTGCAATCAAACATCTTCGCGCAACTTTAATGAACGATATCAGAACAGCTTCAACTTCCATGGTGGGATAAGGCAGCCGATGATCCAATAACTCCCGGAGCTCCATGCTTTCCGGTGCAGGACTCATCAGATGCGCAATGCTGTCGCCTGGATGCCTCCCCTTGATCACTTCCAGCACCAGTATTCCAAAGCTGTAAACATCGCATTTTTCCGACACTTCCATTGTGTATGCAAACTCTGGAAATGGGGGGAAAATGTCAAATAGAGAATCATATGTTTGTCAAATTTAAAAGGACTAAAAAATGAAATTATTTTACCCGGTGCAATGTATCCATATGTGCCTGCTAAAGCACTCCAGTGAGATGAGTCTTTGTTCATCAGCTTAGCAGTGCCAAAATCAGAAACACGCGCTTCGAAATCAGAATCAAGCAGGATGTTCTTGCTCGATATATCCCGATGAACAATAGGCGGAGAACTATCATGATGCATGTAAGACAAGGCATGAGCAACACCCTTGATGATATTCACCCTTTTCCTCCAATCCAAGCGCTTTGCAATCTCATCTTCGCAAATAACGCTCTCCAAACTACCCCCCTCGAGGTACTCATAAACCAGCAATGAATGTTCCGGGCCTGAGCAGTAGCCATAAAGCTTCACAATGTTCCTATGCTTGGCAAATGTCAATGCCTTTATTTCCCTAATGAAATCACTTCTCTGTGACATGTCAGAAGTGAGATTAAGCCTCTTCACAGCAACAATGTCCCCCGATGGAACCTTCGCCTTGAAAACGCTTGCATAACCTCCTTCTCCTATGCAAAACCTAGGGCTCAGATTATCTGTAACTTTAAGGATCTGCTGATACATTTCTCTGCCATCAATTCCAGTGATGAAGAAGAAGACATGGTCTCCAGCATCAACACGCAAACTCTCAGCTCTTAAGCGTTTCTTTCTGCGATCAATCAGAAAGAACATCCCGACAAAAGCGCATAGGAGTAAGAGTGATCCAAGGAGAGGGAGAACGATTACAAGCACGAGTTTCAGATTGCTTTTCTTTCCATGACTTCTTTCTGAAGAGGAACAAGGCTGTAACCCTACAACCCTCCCACACAAGGCTTTGTTTCCCTTAAGTTCATCAATGGTGGCATTCTCAAATGCCCTGCCAACAGGAACAGAACCCTCCAAGTCGTTGTAAGAGACGTTAACAGACAGCAAACCAGGCAATTGCCCTAAATCGTATGGAATGGCACCAGTTAAGTTATTATGGGAAAGATTCAAGGTCTCTAAACTCTGCAACTTTCCTAGCTGGGACGGGATATTTCCTGAAAAGGAATTATGGCTGAGGTCTAGTGAGTTAAGTTGAACGAGCTTACTTAACTGATCAGGTATGTCTTGGCTCAAAACATTGTAGCTCAAGTTCAAATTAACCAGTTTCAGACAGTTTCCTAAGGATTCTGGAACTAAGCCATGCATCGAATTCATAGAAAGGTCTAGGAAGAGCAGCTGAGTCAGGAACCCTAGTGTTTCAGGTATTGCACCAGAAAGCTGATTTCCTTGCAGATATAGATTCAGCAAAGAAGTCAGCTTCCCAAATTCTTTAGGAATCTCCCCGTCAATGCGATTATGAGACATATTGAGAAACTGTAGCCGAGTCAAACTTCCGAATTCAGGAGGAATGGAACCTGAAATGTTATTCCCTCCAATCCTCAGCCTTGTCAGGTTTGTGAATCTGCCCCAATCAGAGGACAGTTCACCATAAAAATGGTTATCTGTGAGGTCCAAAATATCCATTCCTGGATAAACACCGAGCATTTCCGACAGGTTTCCACTCATCTGATTGCTGTTAAACAGCGCTCTATATAAACCCGAGCAATTCTTCAAACCTCGAGGAATGGGACCAGTGAGGTTATTTAAATTGACAGTGATGATACTAAGCGATCCGCCTCTACATATCTCTTCAGGCAAATCACCCGAAAGACTATTGTTTGAAATGTACATAAATTTCAGCTTTTCTAACCTGCCAAACTCTTGTGGAACTGGACCAGACAGGAAATTTCCTCCAAGATACAAGGACTCTAAGCTACTCAGATTTCCTAAAGTTCTAGGAATGGGACCTGTGAGCAAACAATCAGATACCTCAAAATCTCTCATGAGCTTCAGATTGCCTAGCTCGTCGGGGATTGAACCAGTTAATGGATTGTTATAGAGATGCAAAACAGCTAAATTTGTGAGATTTCCTAGTGAACTCGGGATCGAGCCATTCAATGAATTCCCATATATGCTTAGTTGCAGAAGGGATGCCAATTTTCCTAACTCAGGGGGAATCTGACCAGAAAGACTATTGTTATACAGATGTAACATTTGCAGTTTACTTAAGCTCCCTAAAGAAGGTGGAATTTGATCTGAAAACAAGTTGCTTTGCATGAAGCATATAGTGAGGTTTTCGAGGCTTCCTAAAACTGGAGGGATGGAACCTGAGAGCTGATTATTAAAGAGACCTAAATACGACAGGTTTTTCAGATTAGCTAAGGAAGCTGGAATCGAGCCTTGAAGGCTGTTATCAGACAAAACTAGGTAAACAAGTGAGCTAAGCTCTCCTATCTCATCAGGGATCGATCCACTCAACTGATTATCATTAAGCTGAAGAAATACAAGATTCCCCAAGAGGCCGATTTGACCCGGGATTTTACCCGACAGCATATTCATATGCAAATCAAGAGTAGTGAGCTTGGAGAGGTTACCTATCTGTGGTAGAATGCTCCCAGAAAGCTGGTTTAAGCTGATGTCAATATAGTCAAGATCAGGGAGCGATGCAAACGGGAAGCTCTCAAGCGTGCCGGAAATGTTCGAGCTGGTGAGGTTCAAAACGCTGACGCTTCCATTAACATTGCATGAAACACCATGCCAGCTACAAGGACTGGTGTTTTCAGGCTGGCTGAGATTGGACCATGAAGCTAGGACGACGTTGTCTGGATTCTGGAAGGTGGCTTTCCATTCGAGAAGTGCAGCTGCCTCATCAGCAGGAGAAGCTAAGGCTCCTGAGAGGCAACAGAGTAACAGAAGAAGTGAAACAAAATGAAACATGAATCTTTTTTGATATTCAAACTTACATATGATGCTGAGGTTGAAGATGATCCCAGCAGCTAAATAACTCATTTTTCTGACTATTCTTGAGTCATTTTCATGGACTAACATTATTTGAAAATAACTGAAATGTTACATCACCTTATTTTCTTCTTGCAATTAAGGCAGTAGAGATGACTTCCAGGCTCCAGTCTTGGTCTAGCTGAGGTCTGAGGAATGAGCTAATCTGTGAGGTCAACTGTCAAGTATTTGACCTTCAAATGCAAGTAAGAAATCAAGGAAAACGCATTTTTTTTTGACTCAAACACTCCATAAGACAATTCACACTTGTTCACATATCATCAGAAGCCACCAAATCAGGGGCAGAACTAGGGGTTGTTGGAGGCGGCAACGGTAACCCAAACTTCAGGGATAAAGTAGTATTTTACTGTGCCTCGGGCGGTAATATAGTGGAGATATAACGAAGAGCAATCTCCACAACGCCGATGCTTCAAAAACATCCTATTTAACAACTCCATAAATTTCTTTCTAGTCCCAGTGGCCAAATCATACCCCCTTCTCCACGAAGTGGTATGTTATACGTCATATGCCCCATATATACGCTCTCTATGTATCATCTTAGTTGTAGACATTTGACCGATTCCCATCTGAATTTCGGTCCATATCATTTTATCAGCGAATCACAGCTAAAATGGGTTTCGACTTCGAGCATTAATTCAAAAGCCAAAATAATATAATATTCATATTTCAAAAAGGCCAAATAAATTAATAAATATCCAAGGTGACATTCATAATTTTAGAACCAAACATTTAAGACACAAAAGTAACATTCCATAGCTATTGAGAAAGAGTTAACCTGAGCCAACAAACCAAAATCCACAACACAATGTTTCAATATGTTTCAAGAACAAATACCCTACACCCCCTTTATACTCCCCGGCAGTAGTAGGAGAGGAGAGAGGAGAGGGAAACGACCGAGGGCCAACAAATAATGAAGGTCAGACCTAATATAAGTTACACCAGCGCGATGCTGCTCTCCCCACCCGGTGGCTTGCGAACTCCCCCAAAGTAGTCTCGAGACTCGTTCTTCCCATCGGCAAATATGTTGTTCCCGCTCATCTCTCTCAACTTTGCTGAGCTCAGTGGCTTCTCAGCTGCTGGTGATGGTGCATCTCCCTTGAAAATGTTGTTACCAGACAACTCCACAAATTTCTTCTCGGGGATCTTCTTTGATGTCTTGACTGCATTTTCTTCACTTGCTATATCATCACTTGGCTGCTTTATCAAGACGCATAATCATGAAACGAGTCAAAGAATGAAAAATTGATGTGCAAAAGTCGAGATGAAGCATGTTAAGGCAGAAAAATAATATGCAAACCACTTGAGGAATTAAAGATTCCAGAAGTAGAAAATGGACTGCCAGCCCTTTTTTCACACATCGACTTACATGGATACTACTACTATCCTTTTCTTCACACATTGACTTAGATGAATAATACTTAAACACAATTAGTAATCATGCAATTAAATTATATTGGTTACATTAAACAACAAACGAACTTGAAGGTAAGGTAAGTTTTAAACCTCACATATCTTAGTAAGGTTAGTTTAGGCTGACAATGCAAGTACAAATGTGAGGAAAAGTAAAGGAGGAAATGTACTACTTACACTGCGGGTTTCACCGATGGTAATGCTTTCTCTAAGAGCTGGTGCTCGAGTAGCCAAAGGACGAGGCTTAATCTCAGGAGGAGGAGCAAATATGTTGTTGCCACTAAGCTCCTTGGACTTTGCATCTGAGAGTTGCTTCTTCAGCATTGCCTCGGCTTCACTTTCGAGGTTTCCATGAAGCTCTCGCTGCTTCGCCACCTCAGGCACAGAAGTAGGTTTCTTGGGAGCAACATCTCCTTCATCACCAAAGGATATCTGACTTATTCCAGCGACAGCTTGCTGAACAAAAACAACATGGAAATGTCGTCACGAAAGCAATCTGACAGTTTAGCACATGCATTAATATTAACTAAGTATTTACCTGGTACATGCGAATGCCAGTTTTATTTGCAGAAGTTGCATCAGTAATGTCAGACTCAAGGACATCCTCCTCCCCACGAGGAGCAAAAATGCCACTACCAGTTATTTCCTTCATTTTATTTTCTGAGCAAGGCTTCCTGGGATAAAGATACAGAAATAAGTTCAATCAGGTTCTAGATATGACCACTATCAAAATTGTATCCCAAATCAAGAAGTCGGGAAATGGATCATGTAGACTCCAAATAGCTAAGCAAGCTGCTTGTCCCCTATATAGTACTCCCTTCAGCCATTAACAGAGTCCATTTGAAAAGGAAAAAATCATCCAAAGAAAGAAATCTGGGAAAATTTTCTGACATTGCAAACCCTTAGTAATTACCACCCATTCTCTAAATTTCCACATATAAATGAGAATAGTGACAGCAAAAATAACTTATTTTGAGCATTGTATCTTAACATCATTGCACCTTACTAAAACTGGCCTCGATTTGGTGGGACAGAGATATTGACACAAGTTCACAGTTTGTCAAGTTTGAGGATCAAAGAATGCACAGTGATACAATTTTTCAAGGTTATCTTTCACAGGCATTTTGTCAATTGAGCTCATACACGTAGACACATCGTTTCGTATAAAAAGGTAAAAAACCTAAGGATTTCACCAAACAAAGTAAAAAAACCATTAAAAGGCAAGAAATCTTCTTGGATGCATCAACAAAATTGAACCTTTTGGAAGATCAAAAGTTTGGAAGATTGTTGTAACTTCAAGCAATCAACTAAATGGCAGATGGCCATAAATTTGATAAATCCATTTGGCATTTGAAGATCATATTCATAAACAAGCATTTGAAACACAGAAAATAAACAAACTGTGATGATTATATGATCCCAGACAAATTCTCCTGACTATCTGCATTTATTGCTCATTCCCTGACCCATTAGACTAAAAACAAATAACAAATAATTCACAAAGACAGTACAAGAACAAATGGAAATTATACACTGTAGGATGATTAGCATTTAAAAAATCAATAAAATACTAGGAAACAAGAAAGCAAGGAAAGCTTCGGTAGATCCTTCACCTCTTATTCAAGCTCTCAACCTCTTCATCTGTCACCTGCCCTCCGAACACAACCTTTCTGATTCCATCCGACGGCTGTCAAAATTCCCAACAAAAAGACATGATTAAAACAGATGATATTAAAAAGCATTTCAAACCCATAAAAATGGCATCTTTATAAGCCGACCTGGTGGGAGCGTGCGCCGGAGCGAGCAGCAGAGGCCGGAGCCGGAGAATTCTCCGGCGGGTTCTCCGACCACGTGAGCAGATCTGCGGTCGATGTATGAGGCTTCCTCACTGGTGTGCTCCTCTCCATTGCTCAATGCAAGAATTAAAAAATTAAAAAAATGGTTTTTTTGAAATGGGTTTCGGATTGATTAAGAGAAAGATCTGGAAATTTCTGGGTTCGTGAATTCCAACGTTGTTTAATTGCTTGCCGGAAGCTTTATTTGGATAGGGGGGCGGAAAAAGGCAGCGAGCTGAAAACAGGAGTAGCGTGAGAACTGTGTGACTGTGTGTTTTTGGGTTCGATTTTTTGTTTTTAAAGAGTGCTCTTTAGTGTGTGTGTTTGTGTGTGCGTTTTGAATTAAAAAAATTTAAAATTTGAAATTTGGGAGAAAAAACCGTCGACTAAAAGGCACTCTTTCTTGGGGATTTTTGAATTCTTTTTTGTTTTTTGAAATTTTGATTTTCAGCTTTAGTTGGGGGAAGCATGTGCACTGGAGGGACAGGCACGTGTCGGTGACAGAGAGGACCCACCTTCTTGCCTTCCCTCTCAATTTATCTATTGTTCTCTGATTTTTTTATTTCATCTCTTTTCCCCCTAAATTCCATTAATCTTATATATTTCGATATTATTATTATTTGATGATGAAATTAGTACTGATGATTATATTTCTTCGTTTAGGAGAAAAGATAATTTCATTTTGAATTATTTTAATAAATTCAGTGTCTTTCCTTAACGGATTCTTTGAGTGGGAGGTTAGTTTTTGGCTATTTAGCATCATTTAATTTACACCACAAAATATTAAAAAATCTCAATATATATTGTAAATTGATATGCAATATTATGTGAACAGATAGAGTATTTATTTAATTTATTAACGATTAACAGTTGAAGATTTATATAAACTATTTCAATGATGTAAATATTTCCTATTATGTTGAATGAATACATTTTCAAATTCAAATGTCTTGTTTTAATAATGTGTTTTTGGATATTAATTGGTTTTTATTTTGTTGGATTGTTTGAGTGATAGATTAGCTGTATTTTTGACTAAACTCGTCATTAGAAACGTTTGAATGACATGTTTATGAATGTGAATAGTTCTTTTTTTATTGTTTAAATAGGATATAAGTTAAATTGATTTTCTAAATCTTCACCTTTTTCTCAAATAATATCCGTTACATAAATTAAATATTCACCTACTTTTATAGCCGTTACATAAATTAATTATTCGTCTCTTTTATGTTATAGGAAAATATAATTCGTGTTTATAACGGAAAAAAAACAGTTCAACTATAAATACATATCTAGAGTGTAGGAAAGTCATTTGCAAACCATTCACTAAACTAATAAACATGAATAGCATATCTGCTGCAGCGGATGAGCTACTTCAAACTCTAGAAAATATTGCAGAAAGTGAGACACTCCCCGTTGGCTCTATAATGATGAATCCCCTTCCAACATTCCCTTTTTGGACTGATGTAATCAAGGATGTATGCAAATCGACTAAGGAAAAGGAACATGCCGCTCCAATAATCACCCAGTCAAATAAAGATGCCAATCAACCGAGCGGATCACAAGAGTGTTCAATGGTGGAGGAGTACAAGAGGAAGGCGGGTGAGCGTCCACTAGACCGTGAATTGCCTCCGAAAAAAAGGGCTTCAAGCTACAAAAAACGCACGGGTTCGAAAACTAAACACCGCATGATCGTCAAGTATAACAAGGCTATTTAATTGTTTCCATCCTTTCATATCAATGATATTCATGAATATTCTATTTGATATTACATTTGAAGATGTCATGAAAATGTATTTCTCTTTTTATTGAAATGAATAAGTGTGTGAAATAAATTAAGTATCTTACTCATATATATGGATAATTCTCTAACTAATGTAATCCGTCAACATCAAATTTATGGATTCTCACAATTAAAATGACTCATGAATTCTAAAGTGATATAGAATTTTATGTGAAAATGTAGAGTATTAATTACCGATTGCCGTTGATGCTTTAATTAAATTATTTCAAGGTGTAATATAACTTTAATTAATGTATGTAGATTGTTTTATGTAAATATTCCCTACTATGTTAGGTACTTTTTCATTTATTATGTTTTTATAATATGTTTTTGGATATTCATTGGTTTTTAATTTGTTGGATTGTTTGTGTGATAGATTAGCTGTATTATTGACTAAACTCGGTCTTTTATTAGAGCCGTTTAAATGACATACTTATTATGAATTTAATAATTTTTGTTTTTCATTGTTTAAATAGGATACAGATTAACAATTATTTTCTAAATCTACACATTTTCCCAAATAATAGTCATATAATTGCCGTTACATAAACTAAATATTCACCTACTATTATAACCGTTACATAAATTAATTCTTCGTCTCTTTTATGTTATTTATAAACATAAAAGAGTGAAAAGTAGTTCAATTATAAATACGTATCCAAAATGTAGGAAAGTCATTTACAAATCATTCACTAAACTAATAAACATGAATAGCATATCCACTGCGGCAGATGAGTTACTTCAAACTCTAGAAACAGTGGCGGACCATATGGGGGCCAAAAGGGGCCGGGCCCACTTCATAAATTTGCTAAGATATAACCTATATATAGTATTATTCTTTCTTTAAATAGTATTTAGTAAAAAAATAATTGGTGGCCCACTTTACAAAAAAACCAACGTGTGTACAAATACACAAGGAGAGTAGAAATTTTACTAAAATTAGATTTCTAATAGATATAGTAAAACATTAGTAGAGACCACACATTTTGTTAATTTTCTATTAGTATTTTATTTTTGTTTTTTGATTTACAATCCTTATAGGATTTTATATTAGTAATATTTTTTAAAAAGAATATTAGTTAATCCTATAACATATCAGTAATAAGACATGCTAATGTCATTAGGATTTGCTTTTTGTAATTTGAACATGCCTTTTCAGCCATGAAAATTGTGAAAACAAGTATGCGTAGTCGAATAGAAGATGATTTTCTGCGAGATTCTTTGATGCTATATATTGAAAGAGAGATTGCGGAGACCATTCTCATTGATTCGACTATCGACACTTTTGAGATGATCAAAGAGAGAAGAGTTAGATTCATATAAATTTTATATTTTCTTTATAATATCTGGTACGTTATATGTATGATTCTTTTATTTCTAAATAAATTACTTTGTTATACCGTTATTTTTATAATATCATTAATTCTTTCGAATTCGAATTTTTATGATTAGTCCGGCCCCCTTGTCGGTAAAATTCTAGGTTCGCCCCTGTCTAGAAAATATTGCAGAAAGTGAGACACTCCCCGTAGGCTCTATAGTGAAGAATCTGCTTCCAACATTCCCATTTTGGGCTAATGTAATCAAGGATATATGCAACCCAACAGAGGAAAGGGAACATGTTGCTCCAATAATCACTCAGCCAAAGAAAGGTGTCAATCAACCAAGCGGATCACAAGACTGTTCAATGGTGAAGGAGTACAAGAGGAAGGCGGGTGAGCGTCCATTAGACCATGAATTGCCTCCAAAGAAAAGAGTTTCAAGTTACAAAAACCTAACGGCTTCAAAAACTAAACACCGCATGATCGTCATGTATAACAAGCTATTTAATTTTTTCCATCCTTTCATATCAATGATGTTCATGAATATTCTATTTTGCTCCAATGATGTTGCTCCATTTTTTCCTATAATCTCTAACTAACGCATTCCATCAAATATATGGATTCTCACAATTATAATGACTCGTGAATTATAAGATCCGATCTCATCCAATTGTGGGATGAACAACATTAATAAAAAAAAGTCTCTACCGTTAGTTCATGAATCCTTTCTTTGGGATCTAGCAGGTTGGTCAACCATTCAAGCCATATCCTAATTTAGGTTCTAAGAGCATGCCGGACGGTTGCTCTATAATAGAGTTTTTAGCAAAACTTGTCCTTTTTGACTATATTATTGCTTCAAACAGCTCCTCTATCCCATACTCTAAAATAGAGATATGGTAAAATTGGAAAATAAAAAAGACATATGAGTTAGACTTGTCTCATACTCTAAAATTTAAATTTATCATTAATTCTTACTCTTATTTTCCATTTTAATTAATTTATCTTTCCAAATTAATGACAAAACACTACGGGCATGTTTGCCTGAAGTTGGGTTCAACTATTTTGACTAAATTCCAAAAAATGACCCTAAAATTGGTAGAAGTGTCAATTTTAGGACCCAACATTCAAAATTGTCAATATTTGGTACCTAACATTCTGAGAATGTCAATTTTAGGACCCAACATTCAAAATGGTCAATATTTGGTACCCAACATTCTGAGAATGTCAATTTTAGGACCCAACATTCAAAATGGTCAATATTTGGTACCCAACATTCTGAAAATGTCAATTTTTGGACTTTCATAAAATTCACATGTTAGATCTATTAATTTCAAGGGCATTTTTGTCATTTTCCTCTACTAAAATATCCAGGAGTATATCGATGTCCAAAATGTATACCACCATTGGCGCATCTTATAGTTAGACGAGATCTGAATTCATAGATTTGAATTTATGGGAAACATTTCATTTTCTTCTTGATGGATAGGATAAAGATGTGGGTAAAAAAATGGTACTGTTACTAGGCTCCGGTAGTGACGAGGTAATGCGGGCACATGGCTAGCGGTGGAATTACAAAGAGACTTAGTCGAAAATGTCAATTGAGATTTTTGGGGAAGATGAGATGGGTGATTTTGGTGGATTTATAAATTTTAATCTTTTATTTATTATGAAAATTACCAAAATGCCCTTGAAATTAATAGATCTAATAGGTGAATTTTATGAAAGTCCAAAAATTGACATTTTCAGAATGTTGGGTACCAAATATTGACCATTTTGAATGTTGGGTCCTAAAATTGACATTCTCAGAATGTTGGGTACCAAATATTGACACTTTTGAATGCTGGGTCCTAAAATTGATATTTCTACCAATGTTAGGGTCATTTTTTGAAATTTAGTCAACTATTTTGCTTAATCTCTGGAAAGGGCAATAATTATTATTAACTACTAGCATGATTGACCGCGTGTTACGCGGCATGTAAGAAACAATTTGAATATTTTAAAGTGTACTATTATGTTTAAACTAAAAAGTAAAGTTGTATGCGAAAAAAGACTTCTATTAGACCAAAACTATAGTTGCCATACATTAGAGAAAATATAGAATATTAGTTAATTTATGTTATCCACGTTAAGCTTCTCTGAAAAGGTTGCAACAAAAATCACAAACCCTGAACCAACATGTTGGTTGATAACATATACATACGTCTCTTCAATTTATATTAGCTGGCTAGTTCTTTTTACAAAATATACTAATGCCATATATAAATATATGGTTTCCACATTTATACATGTATATGATACCCGCATATAGTAAACGTCGGTATAAGAAATAAAACACATCTCATGATCATAAAAACACAAAAGTAATCACAAATTTATATTTAATAAGATTATAATACCATAAATTACTAAAAATATTAATCCTGAAAAAGTAAGAAATGTGTGTGAAAAAGGTATTATGAGTAAGATTATATCAAAATAAAAACTAAACTAAACATTAGTAAAAAAGAAGGAAAAATGCGTGACTTGGTCATAAAATGTATCAAAACATATTAAAAAAATAACATGTGAGGGAAAAGGAAATAAACGTGAAAATTGGCAACGTACGGTAAAAGATATGTAGAATTGTGGTAACGCCTGATCACCGTTAAAAGCCTGAACCTGAACCAACCTCTATTCACCTCCGCCGGCGGTGGATCAATAGCATAAAAACATTCTATGAATAAAAACATCCTATGAACATCAATATGAGGAAACCTGTAGAAATCAATCCATAATGATCCTTCATCATCGATCGCTAATCAGTCATCCAAATTTTCACCGCTTCAGGACGCCATCCAAATGCATCGGGCCTAAAACGCTATAGTGTTTAGCTGGTCTAATATATGGGCTGGTCTAAGAATTACTCAACGCATTGTTTTGTAAGGCTGAAGTATATAGGATTTTATAGGCGGAAGTAAGGGGAAATATTATCCGATTTTTATATGATAATATATGATATTATACGAGTTGGAATGAGTTATATTTACGTGTGTAATTGGTGTTGATATAGAAGGCCGAAACACACGGTAAAATTGGTGTTAATGTAATTGGCCAATATTATGGACATGACAACATATATTACGATCATCAAGACCAATCACTTTTATTTCAATCCTTCCCCCATAATTAATATGAAGTAAGTTACGAAATATTTTTTATGGTACACAACCTAACATTGCAAGAATGATATATTTCGTAATGTGAAAACCATATATATAAATTGAAAAATCACGGGCAAATTGCAAAGAAATAATATGATTATTTAATAGATTGTTTACTATGGATGGGAAAGTATTTTTAGTATTTATCACACAAAAGTGTATATATTGTATTATTATGTTTAAACGGCTATGTATAGTATTATTATAATTTTATAGTATTGTTATATTGTTTTTTATTATCATCTTTAGAATGAAATTTAAAGAAATCAAAAATGATTACATGAAAATTGTAAGCACCGAAATGTGGTGATCTTGTGGCGGTTATGTGGTGGTTTTAATCAAAACTACGTAGTATTATATTTTTAAGTCTTTTTATTAATTCATATATTGAACGGAGCAATAACTCTTCTAGTTCCCTCTAGGATAAAAAATATTCATATTTTCTTAATAATGAATTGGCATTAATAGTTAATACCCACATTCTTCCAAATATTCTGCTTCCCCGGTGAATTTTCCGCCTGAAACTTCATCCAAAAATTCTCACTGTTTCCTATTCTCTATCCCCACACTTCCCTTTCCCAACATCTCAGTTGACGCTTTCAACAACTCATCAACCATCCCATACACCCATCAAAGCACACAATTTCAATAATGGGAGCGGTTCCTCTCTCCTTGTTCTTCTGGGTATGATTCATCATGATGAACATAACGATGATCAAAATTCAGACGATGCCAATTTAGGTGATCTTCAACACCGCCCCACCGTTGGTCGGAAACTACCACCACCACACATCTCATCTCTTTTTCCTCTTAAATTATCCATTAATCTATTTTGCATAATACTTTGATATTATTATTATTTAATGATGAAATTAGTAGTGATGATTATATTTCTTCATTAGGAAAAGATAATTTCTTTTTAAATTGTTTAAATAAATTCAGTGCCATTCTCTGTTAGATTGTTTGAGTGGTAGATTAGTTTTTGGCTATTTAGCATCATTTAATTTACACCACAGCAAATTTTAAAAAATTGAAAATTTAAATTGTAAAGTGATATATAATATTTTGGAACGGATAGAATATTTATTTATTTTATGAACGATTGCAGTTGATGCTTTACTTAAACTATTTCAATGGTGTAATATAACTTTAATTTACAGATGTAGATTGTTTTATGTAAATATTTTCCTACTATGTTGAATACCTTTCAAATTGTCTTGTTTTAATAATATGTTTAAAGATATTCATTGATTTTTATTTTGTTGGGTTGTTTGAGTGGTAGATTAGTTGTATCTTTGACTAAACTCGACCTCTTTTAGAACCGTTTGAATGTCATATTTTATGAATGTTAATATTTCTTGTTTTTTATTGTTTAAATAGGATATACATTAACATTGACTTTCTAAATTTTCACCTTTTCTCAAATAATAGCCGTTATATAAATTAAATATTCACTTACTAATGTCGTCGTTATATAAATTAATTTATCATATCTTTTTTGATTTGAAAATATAATTCGTATTAATAGCGGTAATAAAGCAGTTCAACTATAAATATGCATCTAGAGTGTAGGAAAGTCATATACAAACCATTTCACTAAACTAATAAACATGAATAGCATATCCGCTGCAGCAGATGAGCCACTTCAAACTCAAGAATATATTGTAGAAAGTGAGACACTCCCTGTGGGCTCTCTAGTGATGAATTCCCTTCCAACATTCCCTTTTTGGGCTAATGTAGTCAAGGATATATGCAGACCAAGGGTGGAAAGGGAACATGTTGCTCCAATAATCACTCAGCCAATGAAGGATGTCAATCAACCAAGCGGATCACAAGACTGTTCAATGGTGAAGGAGTACAAGAGGAAGGCGGGTGAGCGTCCATTGGACCATGAACTGCCTCCAAAGAAAAGGGCTTCAAGCTACAGACAAACGCACGGCATCGAGAACTAAACACCGCATGATTGTCAAGTGTAACAAGGCTATTTTTTTTTTTCCATCCTTTCAGATTAATGATGTTCATGAATATTCTATTTGATGTTACATTTGAAGATGTCATAAAAATGTGTTTCTCTTTTAATTGAAATGGACAAGTGTATGAAATAAATTAACTATCTTACTCAAAGGTATGTATAATTAGGCCTGAAGGTCGATTCTTGCATATCGTTAACGTGTCTTTTCCAATCAAGATAAATTTATATTTTCCCCTCGACTTTGTGAAATAGGTGGCCGAACCAACAAGAACAGAGTATATTAACTAGTTAATTAAGTGAATTAAGTAAAATGGGAGGTTTTTTGTTTTGAGTTGAGAAAGCGGTATAACTACTATAATGGCCGTCTGTGGCATGACCAAAATTTGGGATTTTAGGATTTCAAATCCAATCTTGCACAAATTCTTGTTTGGCACCACATGATTACAAATTCAGATCTTAAATCCAGTTTTACCCCACTTGTATTTTTTTATTCAATATCTGTACATTTGACTTTTCACACTATCCAACACATATTTTGACCAACACAGTATCTTTATTTACTGATATTATTGAAAAATTAAAATTTGATATTTGAATATTATATGTTGCGATTAATCTAACGATATCAAATATGATTATATTAATGATCATATATCTATTAAAATATGAGGTCAAAGTTGAATGATAAATATGGTCAAAAAGTCACAGTGCGGATTCAAGTGAGACAGAGGTAGTAAATTACGGCATGAAATTTTGAGGTAATAAATTACGGTGGCAATTTAAACTTTGTCCGCTTATTTAAATAGATATATAATTATTAATATCATCATATTTGGTATCGTTACATTAATCGCAACATATAATATATTCAAATATCAAATTTTGATTTTCCAATAAAATAAGTAAATAAAGATATTGTTGGTCAACAATATGTGTTGGATAGTGTGAAAATTCGACTATACATATTAAGCTGAGACAGGTGCAGTAATTCAAAGTATAAAAAGTCAACTATATGAATTCAATAAATATTAATTTTCCTTTTTATTTAAATAATTCAATTCAAAATCCAAATCTACACCAAACAAGGATTTGAAACTCAAAAACTCAAAATCCAGATTTCAAGTCCAGAATTCTCAAAATCCTAAAACCAAATCCAAATCCTCCAAATCCTCTAATCCACACACACCCTTAAGTTTATCAAAGATTCAAATGACGCTCGAGTCGATTATTTCTCTTTTCTAGCGTTGCTAATTATCACCAGACTTGGCATAAGTTTTCCCTATTTCCTACAATGGACATTTTTTCCTATACTCTCTAACTAATGCATTCCATCAACATCAAATATATGGATTCTCATGGTTAAAATGACTCATGAATTCTAAGATCCGATCTCATCCAATTATGGGATGAACAACATAGATAAAAAGGTCTCTACCGTTAGTTCATGAATCCTTTCTTCGGGATCTAGCAGGTTGGTCAACGATTCAAGTCATATCCTAATTTAGGTTCTAAGAGCATGCCCAACAGTTACTCTATAATTGAGTTTTTAGCTAAATTTGTCATTTTTGACTATATTATTGCTTCCAACACCTTCTCTATCTCATACTCTAAAATAGAGAGATGGTAAAATTGGAAGATAAAAAAGGCATCTGAGCTAGACTTGCTTCATACTCTAAAATTTAAGGTTATCTTAATTCTTACTCTTATTTTCCATTTTAATTAATTTCTCTTTCCAAATTCATGACATAACACTACGGGCATGTTTGCCTGAAGTTGGGTTCAACTATTTTGCTTAATCTCTAGAAAGGGCAATAATTATTATTAACTAATAAAAAAATGAGTTGGCATTAATACCCTCATTTTTTTCCAAATATTCTGCTTCCCCGGTGAATATTCCGTCAGAAACTTCATCAAAAATAATTCTCCGTTGGAATTTCCTCTTCTCTATCCCCGCGCTTCCCTTTCCCAACACCTCAGTTGACGCTTTCAACAACTCATCCACCATACTAAATCCCATGCACCCATCAAAGCACACAATTTCACTAATGAGAGTGGTTCCTCTCTTCCCGTTCTTTTGGGTATGATTCATCGTGATGAACATAACGATGATCAAAATTCCGACGATACCGATTTAGGTGATTTTCAGCATCGCCCCACAGTGGGTCGTAAAACTACCACCACCACACATCTGAAACCACCGCCCGATTGCCGCAAGTGATGGCGTCCCGGACCAAGCAACACCATTCAACCACCACGCCAGATATTCATCACCACCGGCAGCCCGAGTTCATAGTCCCACTTAGATCAATCACGCCTGACACCGCCAATTGCGATTCGTGCTTGATTTCAGGCAATGACTCCGACTGCTTGATACAAGAATCGTGCGTTGATGAAAAGGTAGTTGGAAATAGAACTCGTAACAAAATATATAATATTTCTCGGCAATCACACCTCAATATATATATATATATATATATATATATATATATATATATATATATCTTTTGGCAATCACACCTCCGGGAAAATTGGATTAAAACTCATACTCAAAATTTTTATTAATATCAAAATCTCTTCTCCCTTTTTCTGTACAAGGGTTACAATATATATAGTTATGGAAATAAAACAAAATAGAAAAATAATATGTCCTAATTCTATTCTAAACCTAAAAGGAAAATAAATGTCATATTTCCAAACTAAGATTCACTTTTCATAAATAGTTTTGAAAAATGTTCGTTTCCATTCTTCATCATTCTCCCCATCTTGAAAAAAACTCGACTCTGACGAGTTATAACAATAATCTTCATGAAATAACTCTGCAGATCTGAACCAATGGTTGTGCATTTCTTACGTGGATGTCTTTTCCAATGGATCATATACTCCCAACGTAGAAGACATAAACGGCGTGCTTGAATTCCAAACCCATCAAAAGATTTAACAATAATTTCATGGACTTTCAATTCTCCTTTATTCAAAATTGCAACATATCATCCATTCTTGGTCGAATATGCTCGATTGATTTTTGATTAAACACTTCCATATCTTGATATTGATGGTGCGCTTGAACTTGATCTTCCAATCGTTGGAAAACAATCAGGGTATTTCAACTACATTACTTGAACCGGTTGGACTCTTGTCGGAGAGTGAACAGGTTATTCAGTCGGATCAACTTAGCCACAAAACTTGTTGGAAAATTGTGAGAAGTCCAGGCGGTTGAGGTTATGAAGGGTGAAAATTCCATCGGGAAAGTTTCCGGTGAAGTACCCAATTCCAGCAAAATATTTGGATGCACTTTATTAAATGTTAAAAAGAATGAAGGTATTAATGTTAACTCAATATTAAAAAATTCAATAATGACAAATTTTCAAGAAGAAGTGCTCCTTAACAAGAAAAGTGTGCTTAGATAGTACTGTTGGATAAGTGTAACTATAAATCCCATGAATTTCTTTCCTAAATCTAACCAAACAACTTTTACTGAATTCATGAATTAAAAATTGATATGAAAATTAATAAATTCTCATATGAACAAAACGACTCCTTATTCTATAAATCTTAAAAGATGCAGAAGATTTATAGTAATTCTGGAGTGAAGTGGGTTGTGTAAATATTAAAAAGCGCCTAAAGCAATATAAGAAATATGAAGGAACATTTCTTAAACCATAAATCGGTACAAAAATTAAATTTTGATATGAAATGGGTTGTGTTCATTGGATAATCAAACATACAAAATGAGATACTCACTCCTTAATAATTAATTTATCTTGGAGCATTTACCTCATCGCTGTAATAGATGGTAAATTTTACAGCGGTAAAGTTGAACAGTGGCATGGGCATCCAAATTCCAATGTGAATAGTTGAGTGAATGTGGGATGAAGAGTGCGAATCAAACATTACATGTGAGAAATGATGATTCTCCAGCTTTGTCACTACAACCTAACTTGGACCTCACATTTACATTTTTATATGTTTTAAAGATTCCTTTTACTTCCACTTCATCATACCTCGTTCCTAGGTTAAATCAAATCTCAAATCTAGTATTATTTTTATTAAACCATATTTTAATCACACCATATCATACTTTGCACACACGATATACTACAGAATATGTATTAATGATGATGGTTATCAAAATTTTATTTATATATTGACGATTTTTCGGTAAAGAGAAATTGATCATAACGTACAAAAATTCAACAGATTTAGAAACGACGTTGAATAATTGAATATGTTTGATGAACATGACCGCAATACAACTCACTATGTTGACTACTCAACATTTTCAGCCAATCTGAAATTTAGGTTCGAATTTTTTTTATAAAAATAATTCTGTTAATAAATTTTAAAAATAACTTGTAAATAGTAGGTATTTAAACTACTAACGCGCTTGTGCTTTTCCTGCAATATTTATCTACCTACTTTAAAAAAATCATGCTATGATAATTCAACAAAATTATAGTAATTTAAGGCACAATTTCTTGTATAGTTAGTATTATATGGAAATTCAAATTACAAGTGAGTGAAATATTAATGTCAAACACTCGTTCAATTTTCATATTCCCGTTCACTAGTTGTATGTACCCTAAATATCATTGACCATTTTACTATATGTATTTTACCAATGGAAGTTATGCATAAATTTCATAGAGAGTTTAAACATTAATTTTTTTTATAATGCATAGAATTAAGAATGGCCAATACTATATTTTTAAATACACAAAAAAGGATCAAGGTACATCCTTTAACCTACTTATGAAGGTACGTTAAACCATTAATAATTTGAATTATAGATCTTAATTTTGTATTAAAATTGATCTTTCAAAAATAGATATTCCATGTAATCACTAAACACATCACATGATGACATTGCGATTTTCTAGAAAGTGAATATATTGTTGGGGATGTCGAGTTAGTACTGTACCCATATTGCAGTCGAATAGTCAGATTGGGATTGTTTGAAAGTGTTGTTGGTTACTATCATATGACCCTTGTACACTCCTCTAGTATAGTATTAGTTTAGATAAGTTATTGCCGGCCAATTAGTTATGATGTTACCGCCATTTGATGCAGGAAGTGTCTAGCACATTTATATGTTCAGGAAATTCTCTTTAATCATACTAGTTGCATCCTTTTGGGAGTTCTTTGTATTTTTTTCTGTCATTTACGGGTTTAGAGATGCCTACTAAAAATTCTCTCTACTGATTTCTTGGTGGTTCAACGTAAAGCAAAACACATGATGACATTGTAACTAATATGCATGTTGAAATTGATGCTTAAACACGTCCTTAGAAAGTTGGCCAAAACTTATAAAGTTATATCTAAGACGGATGTAGTAATTGTATTATTCAAATTAAATTTGAATGCAGTGATGATTTTTTTTAGAGATTTTTCGCTAATATATGTTAGATTCATACTTAAATTTTAAAATTCCTCCTGTAAATTGTACGCATTTTATTAAGCTCACATTTCTCGAATGAATGAGTTTATAATCAACCTTTTTCTCATGGAAACTAAAAGCAGAAAATATGAAAAGCAAAAAAAAACGAAATGAAAATCTACTCTTTGAAGACCATTTTGTGCCAGCATGAAGCTCACCTGCACCAGATTAGAACAAGATTCACCATTAATGGATTCGAAAAGCTAGAATGCGAATTGTTTTATGTACTGACTGTAAAAAGGATCGGGAAAACCCTAGTTTAATTAACCAGGCTCATATGTTAATCCCTGCATAATTAATCATTTGACAGAAAATGCATGCAGGGTTGATGGTTGAAGAATCAACATCATTAGCGTTAATCTCGACGTGTTCACTCGGGGGTAAGTGATGATGCAAAATCATGCCCACTAATATCCAAAACTGTTCGTCTTAGATTAGGCATCTTCATCATTTCAACTACTATTTACAAATTCGGCAAGCGTGGTCAAATTAATTATTCCAATTTTTAAAGCTTTTTTTGTGTGGTGGTTACTTCTGCTATCAGGTGTGTGATGGGCAGCTTCATTATTATTGAAACCAAAATTTGCAAACCAACACCTAGTGTGTGTAGTATATAGCTTGACTTTTAAAAAGGTGTTTCGCTCACGCTCAACACCTATCCGTCCGATATCACTTGCATCGTCGCATCCGTCCGATATCACATGCATTAGTGGATAGGTATATCACAATATCTCAGATTCACGATCTATTGAATGTTTTTTATTTCGATGATTACAAAAAACAGTACAAGTAAGAAATCTCTACACTGTAATTGTCAAGACTCGAACCTTAAACTATTAAGCAATGAATCTAATGTCCAACGGCTGAGATACACTCTACAAATAATAATGATGTGGAAGTTGTCATAGCAACTTTTGAAGGATGCTGACTATTTGAAGCCTCTATGTATAGTATTTTCAATAGTAATAATATTATATATTTCTTACGAAGTTATATGATGCTGCGCGCCTGGTCGGTACGAGTGGTCCCCTGGTCCCGATCCAATGACCTAGCCCTGCAGGACAGAGCCCCGGGAGGTACCCGAGGGTAGACCCTCCGGCGTGATGATGAAAGATGGACCCGGGAGAGAAAAAGGGGTAATCACTCGGACCGACCAAGCGGGCAGCATCAAGTTGGCACGCCCAGTGGGACACGATCTTTGTTCTCAAAACGCACTGAGATGCCGCCCCGAGGTCGGCCGCCACGGAGAGGCAGGGGAGGATCCTCTCCCGTATCCACTCGGTCTGGAGGAAGAAGGGCCGAAGCAGCCGAGGAGGATCTCACCCTACGCCAGATGAGGGACCGAACACACAAAGGAAAGGCTCCGGCGCACCCGGACCCGGAAGCCTCGGAGGAAGAGGAAGGACCGGAGGAAAGGAGGGAGCCGGAGATGACACGGGATGAGCGTGACAGGATGGAGTTTGCCGCGACGCAGGAGGAGGAGTATCGTCGCTGGTTGGCGGCAAAGAAAGGACTGGGTCCGGGAACGCAACCGACCGGGGAGAGACCGTCGAACCCTCCGACGACCGAAACCCAAGTACCTCCGGTTCAATCAGGGTCGGGACCCCATCTGACCCCGCTGGTACCGGGACTAGGATCCTCTACGGGGCCTTCATCTGGTCCAAGCCCTCAGGGGACTGGTTTACCTCCTTTGGCTGCGGAGGTAGTCAGCCGGGGACTTCCCGTCAGTCAGGGACAGGAGAACCCTCGTCCTCCGGTGGTGGTTATAGATGTGGAAAAGCATGCAGGAAGTACAGGTCAACAAACTGGTGCAGGGCCTGGGTATGGCCAAGGCGGGGGCTACCCTGGGTATGGAGCGCCAGGGTACGGGATGTCGCAAGCCGGGTATCAGGGATATCAGGGGTACCCCCCGGCACCCGGAGGATATTACGCTCAACCTGCTGGAGTCCCGGCGGGCTGGGCTCCCGGGATCCAGGGCCCGGTGTGGGTGCAGAATCAAGCACCGATGACGGGATATGCCATGGCCCAACCAGCGCCGATCGCAGGAACTTATGGGATGTATCCGATGGTGGTGGACAGGCCTCCGGGGGCTCCGAACTCGGTGGAGGAGAGATTGGACAGGCTGATAGGCAGGAACGGAGGTAGGCCCACCTCCCCATGAATAGGTTACATCAGCACTTTCCCCTGGCCGGTGGGAATGAGGGTCCCAGAAGGTGTGCCGACCTACAATGGGGAAACGGACTCGGAGGAGTTTGTCAGGACATATCATAATGTCATGGGGACACGCGACATCCGGGAGGAGCTTATATGCAAGCTAGTGAGCTCGTATCTGAGAGGCAGTTTCCTGTCGTGGTTTGAGTCCCAGTCTCCGGAGAGCTTTAGGAATTATTATGATTTCTCAAGGGTTTTGATGCACAGATATGAAACCAAATGGAAGAAGTACCTGCCTTTGGCCGAGGTAGCTCACAGCCGACAGGCGCCGAAGGAGGATGTCCGGGGATTCCACAGGAGGTACATGGACGATTCCATGAAGGTGGTGGATAGAGAGGCTCAGGTGAAGGCCTTGATCGCAGGATTTATTGCAGGGTTGAGGGATGAGGTGTTATGGGTGAAGCTTATGGAGAATATCCCAACTACTTTTCATCAGTTGGATCTTGAGGTGGAGATGTACTGCTCGTTGTTGGAAGGGAGCAAGAAGAGGAAGGAGGAAGGGTATTTTGAGGATAGGGGGATTGGGAAGGGTGATAAGACCCGGGTTAGAGATCCTGGCAGGAGGGATGCAGCCTTGGTGCCGGTTAAGCCGAGGGTTGACCCCCCTCGAGCTGAAACATTTACCCCTCTGACCAAGACCCAGTCGGAGATCCTTATCATACACCGGAACCTGTTTCAAGACCCGGCCCCCATACCGGGGAACCCAACACCAGCGAATGCGACCAAGTATTGTGCGTTCCATAAGTCTAAAGGACACACAATGGAGGGTTGCCGAAACTTGAGGGTGGAGATCGAGAAATTGATTGAAAGGGGACAACTAAGAGATTGTGGGACGCAGGAGCACCAGCGTCCGGCTGCAAGGTAGCAGGCCGGAGCTGGGAGGAAGAGGAATTGGAGGAATAGGCCCCAGAATGATAATCCGCGAGGTGCCCCAGCACCGGCTGTCCAGCCCGGAACAGCAGCCCTGGTTATGGCCCCGGAGCCGGTCAATCAGGCTCGTCCCTAAATGATAAATGTCATACATGGCGAGGTGGATGACGGACCCCAGTCCCATGCAGCGGCCAAAGCCCGGAGTAGGTATGTACCGGCCGGAGAAGATAGAGAAAAAAGACTACGTCCCACGAAAGTCATCACCTTTTTGGACGAGGATCTGGTACCAAGTCTAACGCCCCATACAGATCCGATGGTGATCACGGCGGAGATCGAAGGGTTTACGGTCAAGAGAGTGTTCATCGACGATGGAAGTAGTGTGGAAATCATGTTTGCGTCCTGCTTTGACCAGCTAGGGATTGGGCGTCACAACCTTCGCCCGAGTACCTCTCCGCTGTCAGGTTTCACGGGCCGAACAGAGCATCCCTTGGGAGTTGTGTCTTTGACAGTGACGGTGGTGGATGATATTGACAGGAGCAAGAAGACATCAGTCTGGTGCAATTTTACACTCATAGACGCTCCGTCTCCTTATAACATCATCATTGGCCGTCCGTGGATGGCTTAGGCTAGGGCCATATGCTCGACCTACCACCTGACCATGAAGTTCCCAACAAAGCAGGGTGTGGCAACAGTCCGAGGGAACCAGTCTACAGCCCAAAGTTGTATGCTCACAGCTCTTCAGGATGCTAGGAAGGCCCCGGTCAGTGCAGTGCAGGGAGAAGTAGGACCGGGAGACGTGGAAGATATGAAGGTCGGCCGCAGGGGTACAATCAAGGTCAGGAAGAAGATGCCAGTTGACATAAAGGAGCAGTTGCGGGGCTTGCTTACGAAGTATGAAGATGTGCTCGCATGGGAAGAGAGAGACTTCACAGGTGTGCCCACGGAGTTAGCTCTCTATAAGCTGAATGTATACCTGGACTTGAAGCCCATCCGGCAGAAGAAGAGGGCCCTGGCAAGAGATAGGGCCGAAGTGGTGAAGCAGAAAGTATTGAAATTGTTGGAAGCCGGAGTGGTAGAGGAAATCATATACCCGGAATGGCTAGCTAACCCGGTGCTAGTGAAAAAGCAGAATGGGTCCTGGAGGATGTGTATCAACTTCACTGATTTGAATAAGTGTTGCCCGAAGGACAGTTACCCTCTTCACTCGGTCGACCGATTAGTAGAAGCTATCACCGGGTATGAGGCCCTCGCTTTCTTTGACGCATACCGGGGGTATCATCTGATCTAGATGTCAGGAGAGGATAGCCTTCATTACGGAGTTTGGGACCTATTGTTACAGGCGGATGCCATTCGGTTTGGGAAACGCAGGGGCAACGTACCAGCGCATGGCAGACGCTATCTTTCGGGATCAGCTGAGAAGGAGCATGGAACTATACGTCGACGACATGGTGGTGAAGAGCACAAGCTACCCGGGTTTCTTAGAAGACCTGGATGAGATGTTCGGCATTTTGAGAAGAGTTAACCTGAAATTGAATCCGGAGAAGAGTGTGGTAGGAGTAAGCGCTGGGAAGTTCCTCGGATACATGGTGTCTAGCCGGGGAATTGACGTCAATCCGGAGAAGGTGGAGGCTATAAGCCGGATGCAGTCGCCGAGGAATGTTAAGGAAGTGCAGAAGCTGATGGGTTCCCTGGCAGCCTTGAGTCGCTTTCTGTCAAAAGGCCGATGTCAAGGGACCAAGCCCTCCCTCAAACAACAGGTCCATCAGCCCCGAACAGCCGATTTTAGTTTGCCTCGGGGAAGGAACCGGGAGGGAGGGTTAAGAGTTAGCCCCTAATCATGACAAAAGCAGAGTTAAGATGCAAGGTTGTGAAAAGGAGAAAACAGATTAAGTATTAAGGAAAGAAGGAAAGCAAAGAAAAAGCGACGCAGAGGACGAGTATGGCGAGTAGGAAAGGAAAGTTCTTCATTAATAAACCGGAGAACCGGATAACAAGATACAAGAAATAAGAGCAAACGAGGAAGGATGGCCTAACGAACATTGTTGGAGTCTCCCTCCCCCCGTCATCATCACCGTCGCTGCCACTCGGCTCAGACTCGTCTTCGAAACTCCCACCGAACAAAAGCTCAGGAGAGTGGACCGGTCCAGCACCTGCGGGCGCGGCAGAGTCAGGTCCGGGAGGCGGAGAGTTCCCAGCTTCAACGTCCTTTGGATCGAACAAGCCCCGGTAGTAGTCGAAGATGGTGCAATACGGGGTGAAGTTGTCGTCCTCTGGGAGGTTGGATCCGGAGGGAGGAGCAGGGGGAGAGTCCCGGGCAGCCGAACTACATCCGTCGACCAGTCCCGGACGTCTTCGGTAAACAAGCGATTCTTCTGCAGGGCTTCCCAGAGCTCGGGAGATAAGCCTCTCATCCCTCCCTTCTGAAGGACCTCCAGCAAGTGCAGCTGCTGAGCCTCAGAGTTAGGGTTGAACCATTTCTTTTTGAATGAAGCACGGATTGGCAGAGGGAACCAGTCTCAGATCTCCATATAGGTGTTATGGCATTGATGCGAGCTCGCAGCGAGATTGAGGTCGGATAGGCGACGGGATAGGGTCCTGCTGGCCAGGACTTTGTCAACAATGGCCTCAGGAAAATTCAACCGATCATGGTAACCTGACTCCTTGGCCTCGGCCAGCTCCCCCTCCAAACGGCTTATCTTCTCCTGAAGTCTGGCCGAAGTTTCCTTCTCGGCCCTGATCTCCTCATCTTTCCGCTCCAATTGACGAGAAAGGAAGGACGAGAGGGCATTTTGGAACTCCGAGGAGTTGGCAAACTCAGAGCTCAAAAGTTTAACCTACGAAAGAAGGTGGTTTAAAATAAAAAATAAAAAGAACAAGACAGAAAAGAAATGAGATTACCTGTTGACTTGAAGAAGTAATAGGAAGCTCGCTAGCAACGGTCTACGTCAGAGTCAGGGACTCGCTATCCCGGGGCTTTTTAGCATCCTTCTTGATGGTCTCCCCTGACTTTCGCTTGTTCGAGTATGAAGGAGGAAGGGGAATGATAGGGGCGGACAGAGTAGTATACCTGGCTGCCGTGGACCTCACATCCCAGATGACAAAGGCCGGAAGGTAAACCTCCCACGACCGGAAGATCCTGCCTCGCGAGCAAGGTTCGGCAAAGCTTCCGAAGCGGGTGCAGAAGGTTCTAGAGGGGGCGGGGTCCCGAGGGGATTCAGAAGAGTATTTTACAGGGCCGGATTTGCCGTAGTTGGGACCACCTCTGGGAGCTCCTCGGTGACCGGAGAGTCGACCTCCACCACCTCAGGGATCCGGGCGTCGGTCTCTTGATTATCGGGAAGCAGGGGCTTATCAGCCGCAAGAGTAACAGGAGGGGTGGTAGGTTCGGGAGTGTTCAGCAGAGTATTGGACTTCGGAATTTTCAGCTTCCAACCACCCTGCCTGCCAGTAGTTGACTCGGCCGCTTCAGCCCCGGCTTTCTTCGTCTTCTTCTTCTCTGGGACGGGGACGACATGGTCGTTGGTAATGGTAGGCGCTGAGGTAATAAAGCAAGACATAGGTATTGAGAAATAAATTACAAGAGTAGAACAACACAAAAGAAAAAAGGATACAAAATCTGAACCTCGCAAAAGCCAGGTCATAGCTCATCGGCTAACCTGGAAAACCTCGGTCGGGTATATCTCGCTAGGGAAGAGGTAGATAGAATTGTTGGCCAGCCAGTACTGTTCCAGGTTCAATGGCTGGGAGGAAAGGATGGTGTGATTTGCCTGGTGCTTGTCCGGAAGGAACGCCTCCCTGACCTCCGGGACTATCTTGTTGTTTCACCCGGGAGCCTCATACAACTCCAGATTCACCTTGGTGTACCCTTTCATTTGCCAGTTCTTGGCCGAATCTTTTTTACCCACGATGAAGTCCTGAACACCGGGTCGGGCCTGGACAGAGCATATCTCCTCTTTTCCAGGGCACTTGATCAGGAGATAGAAGGATTTCCAGAGGTTGAAACAGGGAACAATTTTAAACCTCGCACATTGAACCAGAAAACCCATCATCACCGCCACCGCGTTGGGATGGACCTGAGCAGGAGACACATTGTAGACCTCCATAAATCTGGAGTATAGACGAGGGACGGGCAGGCTCAGATCCCACACAAAGTGGATCCGAGGAATGCACCGGACATCTTTAATAGACTCGTCCGGAGAGACGGCCACGAGTCGAGTATCGACCGGAAGCGGGACACCCATGCCGCCGAGGCATTTTCTTGTCCATTCGTCGACCTACAGGGAATGCGCCCGGGCATCGTCCAAAACCCTCTGCTCTGCATGCTCCTGCAGTAGTTCGGGCTCGGCCCATGGTGAGGTAAGCTAATATGGATGCATCCGGGATAGTACAACTCGGATAAGGACAGGTACACTAAATACCATAGAAAGCATGGACCACATTGAGAGCATGTATCACTGTATAAATAGTGTCCCTCAGCACTATTCGAAGTAAGTATCTTCTCATTATTCCAGTGATTACCCCTTTTTCTCTCCCGGATCCATCTTTCATCATCACGCCGGAGGGTCTACCCTCGAGTACCTCCCGAGACTCTGTCTTGCAGGGCTAGGTCATTGGATCGGAACCAGGGGACCATTCGGACCGACCAGGCGGGCAGCATCATTATAATATAACTAATTTAATATTAGTGATGTGGAAGAAATTTGAATAAAGTGTCCGTGAGCTTGAATAATTTTTTATGTGATCACGTAATTCTGAATTTTACCAATCATCTGTGTATTTCTTAACTGAAATAGACTTCTTAATTCACGCCACTAAAATATTAAAAATAATCGAATTTGATATTTTCATGTCTTTTAAACGGAAATATATAATCAGGTATGTTTGGAAGTTTCAATTGGTGCATCAAAGTTTCTCAAAACTGGGGCACATAAAGTGATAAAACAAGTTTTTAAGCATATGCGACCACTTTACTATATAAATTATAAAAAATGAATTAATTTATTATATAAAAATGAATTAATTTATCATATAAAAATATAGACTACCCGAAGCAATATTTTGTTATGACGGTAGAGCCTGGCTATTATTTACATGCATTTTCCTTTTCTCTTTTGATGCTAAAGTTTTTTTTTTTGAGATATAAAGTTTTAATGGTGTATGCGGTGAATGATGAATTATGTGGTATATCTCACTTGGTGAGATGCCTTATCCCGCTCAGAGAAGGTCGGAATCTCAAATCCCCTTAAACAGACGATGCATCTAACCAAGTGGGCTACATCACTTAGTTGAATAAGAGTCGGTTAAACTAATAAAAGAATTCACATTAATCCTCACCTTGATGTTCCACAATTTATCTGAATATTTATTAAAAATATTTCAGTTCAATTCAATTCAATAAAAATAAATCATAGAAAACATGTCCTTACTACCATCCGTATTGAATATCATCTTTCTGTGTAGTTCCTGAATTTTAAAGAAAAGCAATCTTGTACTACGTGGATCGATTCATTGAGTTGTGTTCTACAAATCGGACCAGGTATCAACATAATTTGAAAATATTTGTATGTGGCTGTTATTTACCGCAAAGATTGTGTATCTTTGCGTAGACAACTAAAAAATTTCAGCTTAAAGTTAAAGGTTTATATCATTTTATTAAATATAATTCAGTATCAATTAAAAGAAATGGACGACACTCATTTCATCATCTAAAATTCAAATTAGAATACACATTTTGAGTAGAAGAAGAGTATTGGCATGTGCGGGTTCATTTTACCTATTCCAGAATCAGAAATATAAAAAATTATTCTTCATTATTTCACTGTAATCTTGACCCGCATTAACAAATTCAGAAGTATTTCAACTCAAAATTAGACATGCATCATCAAACTATACTTGGTCCTGTCCAGTTTAACTTATTGCACCATATTTCAGCACAACACAACACTGGTCAGCACTGAACAACACTCATCAGCACAATACAACACTCATGAGCACAACACTGTTCAACTCAACGTATTTAAACTCTAAATGGATACCGTTTTTATATTTTGTAAAAATAATATTAATTAAGTAAAAAATTATTTCTTAAGTAATAAACATAATGTTTTTTCTTCAACTCAAATGAACACTATTCAACACAAGATCAACACAGTACAGAACTGATCAGCACAGCTCAACACTAATCAGCACAACACAACACCAAATAAGTTGAACTGCACAGGACCTTATACGTATAATTTCCGTAAAGAAAGTGTATTCGTTCGTGTGTAATTGACCACCATTACCAACAAACTAAAGCATAATCCTATTGCATATGTTGAAGGTAATTGAGCAGAAATTCAGGCAGAGTTAAGGGGTGTCATTTTCAGTGAACATCTAAACAATAATATGGCATCACTATCTTCAACAACTTAGAGTTTGAAAAATAGAAGAAAATTGCAGAAAATGTCCCGCTTTATGCTTTTAAAATGCAGAATAAGTAGTCCAGGTTTTAAGTCATGGATTGTGATGATGATGGCAAATCATACCGGTCCGTCTTTCATTGGATTCGTGGGAAAAAGTTTTGGAGAACCCCTTAAACAAGAGTCGGTAACAACACCTGCGACCGTGAGTTAGCAGAAGTTTCATCTTTCTTAATGGACTGATTCAAGTTTAACTTAGATATCTGAAGCCCTAAATTTGTGTTGAATATGAATTCTTAACTCATAAATTTATAAATTGTTTAAGAAAATTATTTAAAATGTAGGGAATCGATCAACCACGATCACAAATGTCACTGATATTCATAAGTTTCAAAAACCAACATTGGTAGAGTCATTTATGTGGTAACTGTATGGTACATATGGTGTGGTGTTTTGGAAGACCTTTTGGGAAGATGTCCGCCAACTGCAAATAAATAGAAATATGGGCAACACGAAACTTAGCTGAAACAACCAACTCTCGAATAAAATGATAGTCGATGACGATGTGGTTGGCTCGCTTATGAGCCACATGGTTCTCAACTAAGAAAATAGCACTGTTGTTGTCACATAACAATAATGGCGAAGAGGAAACTGTAAGTCTCGAAAAAGATGACAGAACCTGCAGCTGTATTGGCAATGGCACGATACTCAGATTCCAAACTCGAGTGAGATATTGTAAGCTGTTTCTTGGCACTCAAAGACACCAACTTACCGCCTAGAAACACCACATGACCGTAACTCGATCGTCGAGTATCTAGACAACATGCCCAATTAGCGTCTGAGTAAGTACGAATATCAGCACAAAGAGTAGAAGAACTTTCTGAGTGAAATGTGAGACCATGATGAAATGTGCCAGCCACATAACGACAAATACGGGTAACCGCAACAAAGTGGAGACCATCCCTTTACTAACATGTGGAGACATGTTTTATTACACAATCTAACGAGACTAATATAATTTATCTCACCATACGGCGAATGCTAATGTTAATATAATTTCTCTTGCTTGTGTTTACTACATGATTTCCCTCACATATTTCAATAGTAAATCTGAACATTTCTCTACTAATTTTAACTGAAATTTATTTAAGTATAATTTAAAATATAAAAACATAATAGTATAACCGCATCAAACTAAATTTATTAAATTATATTTTATCGAAATTAAACTTAATTGTAATGAAAAAAATTATAGTGTAGCAATTTGTGAAAACTTATAATACTTGAGTCAACCCCCACTGGATCCGCGCCTTCCTGTTAAATCGGGAACTTAACAGAATAACTAAAGCCCAAAAATTGCCGCAGCGGGAAACGTAATCCAGACTTAACCATTAACGCCAGCCCATTTACATCTTTTGGAGGCAATTGATAGTACACGTCACGCCCTTTTAAATATTGATCACTCAGAAAATACACTAAAATAGACTCTACTCAATAAAAAATCTGGGCTCAAACTGAAGCAAGAGCAACAAAAATCTGTAAAGCTGTATATAAATGGCATCTGCAGTGACGGGGAATTATTCGTCATTATTTCTGCCTAACCGACTCGGCAATCGCTTGTCGCGGCACATTTTTGTGCACAGCGTCCCCGTCCCGCGGCTCGTTAATCGCGCTGTCATGGCGAGTGCTGCCGCTTCTCCTCCCGCCGCCGCCGTCCATGCCGCCGCGCCGGTTAGTTATCCTTCTTCTCTATCTTCATTTCCTGAATGTCTGAATTCTCGCGAATTGAGGGGTTTTGTGTGTGTGTGTGGAGACTGGAGACTGTGTGAATTTAGTTTAGTGGTAGTTTTGTTATTTGAATGAAGATGCTGATGACAGGGAGAGCAAAATATATCATTTCATTAAGCCTCGTGCTGCAGATATATGCGTCAATTAGCTGGTTTGATCATGAAATAGTTGACACTCACTGGATACGATATTGATATGGAACTATGAGTAATTGAGAAGTTATTAATTGTTTTCAGGATCCGGTGATTGATGATTTGAAGATGGACAACTGCAGGGACATCTTAGCGTGTCCGATATGCTATAATCCTCTAATTTCATTTCCTGATTCGAAGTAAGTCATTTATTCCTTTACTACTGTACGGATTAATGTGAGAATGAGAATGACCTTTTCGTGTTTTCTGTACTCTCTTTTATTCTCGTGACAAGATTGTTTTGTTCTTTGTGATGGTTTTTATATTGGGGCTTTTTTATTTTGACATGTTTTCATTTGTAAAATATGCTGCAGGGATTCTCTGCAGCGTAGTAAGCTACTTTGTAAAACATGTAGGAAGCCTTACTCTGGTAAGGGCACTCATCTTGACTTGACCATTACTAGCGGTAGCAAGGGATATGGCGAAGCTTTGCCAGCTTCTACCGAACTTTTTAGGTATTGAACCCTTCTTTTGTTGTTTTATTAGTTCTTGGTTATTATTACTTCCATTTCAATTTGTTAGGCTTGATTGATTAGTTTTGGATGTCCTCGCGGTCTCTTGTTAGTATGTTCAACTAGATTTTTGGTAAAACATTACAAATTGTTTCTGCTTTTTGGTACAAGTTTATATTATTTGAATGTCCTAATGATCTCTTGCGAGTCTTTCATGTAGAACTAGTTATAAAATAATAATATGGTACAAATTTACAACCAGTTTTCTTTCTCTCTTAAACAAAACAGGCTTCCCGTTGTGTCATATCTGTATGAGAGAGGCTGGAGACAAAGCTTTAATATCTGGGGTGGGTTTCCTGGTGCCCAGAAAGAGGTAATTTAACTACTTCTCTATAATTCGTATTTGTGTTTTACATGTCATTTGGTTCAAATAGAATTATGGAAATATGTTGACTGCAGTTTGAGTTGATGAAAGACTACCTCGCACCAGCCTTTGGAGGAAAAATCATTGATGCCAGTTGTGGCAGCGGTTTGTTCTCCAGGCTTTTTGCTAAGAGTGGATTATTTTCTCTAGTTGTTGCCTTGGATTTTTCTGAGACTATGCTGCGGCAGTGTTCTGAGTTCATTAAGCAGGAAGATCTTCCTCAAGAGTAAGTGATATATCTACTGTGTTGCTGTATGGCTCTTTTGTATTTGTAAGGATTATTATTTGTCTGTGTGTTTTAACACGACATTCCATTTTCAAGGGATATCGTCTTGGTCAGAGCAGACATCTCTAGACTTCCATTTGCATCAGGTTCTGTGGATGCTGTGCATGCCGGTGCTGCGTTGCACTGTTGGCCTTCTCCATCATCAGCCGTAAGCATATCTGATCATATATGTTAAATAATTAAGAAACAACTGTCTGTGTGAGTAATTCAGGTTCTTGGTTCAGAAATTGGCGTGTGTTTTATAAGGTTTTACAAACTAATGTCATCTTGTCTTTGTGCATATTACTTCGATTTGTGTCGAATCATCTTCTGTGTGTAGTATATGATTTTGATTGTCCCTTTCTTTCAAATGATTATACTTGATCAGTTTTACATCTCTTACTATCCTGTCCGGATGAAGTGATTCGTAGTATGGTGCTTACTCATATTGTAGGTTGCTGAAATAAGTAGAGTTCTACGGCCAGGAGGGGTATTTGTTGCTACCACCTACATATTAGATGGCGTTTTTTCCTATGTTCCTTTACTCGGGCGCATTCGCCAGGTGTTTATCAGTTTCCTATTGTTTTACACATTTTTCTCTCCGCAGAAACCTCAACATAACTCAACCCATCTCCTTTTCTCGATGTTGCAGACTATTGCACAATCCTCTGGTAGTCATGTCTTCCTATCTAATGAGGAACTCGAAGATCTTTGCACTACTTGCGGTCTTGTGGATTTCAAGGTTACTCGGAATAGAATGTTTGTGATGATTTCTGCAGAGAAACCTAATTAGAAAGATCCATTGATCAAACTGCTATAGTAGATATAAGCATTCAATACTTACATGGCGTCTGACAATTTAATTATGTTTATATCTGTATATCTAGTTTCCTTACAACTAGAAACTGTTCTCAAAATCAATACTGATAAACACAAGAAACTGCATGTAATATACTTCTACTTTCTAATATCTAACAGCTGTGGTTTAAATGGTCTATTACCAATTGGCTAATGACTATAATTTTTTTTACAAATCCACCTCTCAGCTTGATGAAAATCATAAATTCCTAGAACTGGAAAACTTTGCCTTGTAGAATGATGCCTTTTCATCAACTTCATCAAACTCAAGCTCTTCTTCGCCAAAGTTCATCTCAATGACCGTCCTACCATCAGATGAATCAACCAAGGGACTCTTTCCCATCGTGTCTGTTTCCATCAGCTGCACTTCAGATTCTATCAGAGCCTGCATCTGAGCACGTTCACGATCTCTCGGGTAGCTTTTGTATAGGAAGGAATATATGAAGCAACACAAAGCCATAGGAATCCCAATTGAAGTGTACAGTGCTTTGGCCAAGGATCTTGCATTCTCTCTATCTGTTCCTATATGTTCAGAACCTTCTGGAACTGGTTTATAACCATAAACATACTGCGCCAGAACTCCCACCACGGGTGGAGCAAACGATGCTAATACAGATTCAAAAGATCTGTCTAATGCATATATACTTGTTCTTGATTTCTCAGGGACTATCTCTGCAAATATCGGACTGAACTAAACAGGTAAGAAACTGAACTAAACAGGTAAAAGAACATAGTAGCATGATTCACAAAAGAGTGTATATATGAGAACAAAGAATGCAGAGTTTGATGAGTCCTTACTTGTTTGTGGCAGGAGCATTCCAAGATATGAAAAACCCGGTGATGAACAAAACAAAACCATGCAACAAGGTTGTCGATGTGGTGTCAGACAATCCCAACAGAAGAATCGCTGTAAGAGGGATAGCCGAGCCTGAGCTGATCTGAGACAGAATAATCCGACCAGCATTTGGAAGCCTCGTCGATAGAAAATCTCCAATCACTCCTCCAAACAGCCCTCCTAGAGAGCTTCCACCTATGAACAGCCCCATCAAAACAGCGGTTTCTCTATGAGAGAAGCCAATCAGCTCTAGCCACATTGGTGCAAATGACAAAGCAGACCATGGAAATGAACCAGTAACACCTTGTGCAACTATAATCTGAAAAGATCGAATTCCTACAACCTTTTTCGCTTCCTGAATCAAACCCTTTGCTTCATCCGTGAAAGGCATTGTTTTAGCCTTAGCATTCCCATCAAGAAAGTGAGGATCCCGAGCAAAGAATCGGACAAGAAGACCTACAATAACACTGATGATCCCTACAAGGTGGAAGGCAATCCTCCACCCTGGAATCCCTAGAAATGTAGTCGGAGCTAGCATCAAAGAAAACAATCCACCAATAACCGATCCGAGGTTGCTGGTGACATGCAGCCACCCAAATGCCGTCCCACGGTGTTCATCGTCGGTTGAATCAGCCACCAGGGAGCTGATAGCCGGTGCAACGATAGCAAGGCCGATTCCATTCAGCGCTCTAGAAAGCGCAACCTAAGTTATTCAGCAATCATCATAAGTTTACGACTCAATTAACTGAAACTGGGAGGTCGAATCGAAATTGAAATTGAAATTGCAGTAAACCTGGAAGTAGGAGGAAGAGAAGGCGACTAGGAACGTGGCGGCGGACCAGAGGAAGGCTCCGTAGGCGATGACGTGAGCACGGTTGTGGCGGACGGCGAGGTAAGCGGCGAGAGGGTAGCAGAGTGACTGAACCATGGATCGGAAAAGCGTCAGAGCTCCTAGCCCGGTGGGGCCCGTGTGGAGTGCTTCTCCGACCTCCTTGTATACTCCGGGCAGCAGCGATTCGTCGGCTCTCTCCATGATTCCGGCCAGGTTTACCAGCACCAGAGTCAGGGTTTCTGCCTTCATTTCTTCTTGATTTTTGAATTTTTCGTTTGGTTTGAATTTTGGAGCGTGATCGCCAGCGCCGGGAGATAGTTGGCGGCAGTGGGACACGTGGGGTCAGTTGACTGGTCAAATTTTGGATATTTTAGAGGGGGGATGAAGATGAAGTTTTCGCGATATTATTGGGTGAAAGAAAACGATATCTGATTGTCGTAAATAAAGAAACAATATCCGTTGTTTCCAGTTTTATTCCTGGATTCTTATCTTTTACTACAGATTTAGGTCGGTTATGATAATATTGCTTGGATTGATAATAATATAAAATAAGCAATATTTTAGGAATTGGACAGTGGCTGTTTTAGCCCCTATTCTTTTGAATTTATAGTTTTTAAGAAAAAAATAGTATATTATCATTTTATTTTAGTGGAAATCATTTAAAATCGTCTGATATAAGAAATGTTAGAGTAAATTTTAAGAAGTGAAAGAAACGGTAATATTTGGCAAATTGGTCAACCATGTGCTGAGTATTCTTAGTTCGAGTAATCCAAAACGACATTTGAAAACTATCATGTTGTAATAAACTCCGAATATCATCAACAATCGACATTATCTCTATCGAGCAGGAAATGTCACCCTAAATCATCTGTATTAGGCTTAATGAGTCACCAACCAAGATTGGCCGGAATGGTAGAGCCTTGAGCAAATAATTTCAACTCATTACTTATTGAAGTGATTAAAATTGAATTAAATTACATTGAACTAAACTAAAAATTAATGTGTTTAAAAGAAAATAAAACTTTTCACAGTGAGGAGGACGTGGAGAAGATTTTAACAATAAAGCTTGGGAATCGGACTAGTCCGGATCACTGGTGATGGCATAGCTCAAGCTCTGGGAAGTTCACTGTCAAAATGACCTACCGTCTCCTCATTGAGTCCTGAAATTTAGAGTTTTTTTATCAAGACGAAACAACTGTAGCAGACAAGAAATTTTGGAGCAGGTTTTGGAAATTTCACGTACCGTAACGTGCTAAGAATTTTGCCTGGAGGTTCATCACAGACTTCTTGCCTACGAACGAGTGCTAATCTGCTGGCCCGAACAATGACTGCTTCTCAGACATGCCCGCTCTGTAATGATGAAAATGGTTCATCTTCCCATCTCTTTTTCGAACGTGAGTTTGCAGTGAAAGTATGGATCATGGTTGGCTTGCTAACCCACGGAGAGTACAGCATAATAGGGGAGAAAGATGGTTCAAAGAAATCCTAACACAACATGATTCAAACACCGCGGAGATTATGTTAATCCCATGCGACTCATTATGGACCCAACGGAACCAACGTATCTTTATGGACAAGCCACTAGTGGGTGAGTACCTGGCGGTGTCTACGAGCTCAAATCTTAGGAGATTCCAAGATGCGAATGGTTGGCCAGAGAGAAGTTCGAAAGACCTCTCGTTGCTCAGGCCCTTACAGGGTGGTTCACGGATCTTATTTGACACCGGCATAAAGGATGATAAGGTTGCTGTCGTGGCGCTAACACTGGATGAGAATGGAGTCTTTGTTAGTGCACTGAGTGAATTGATTCCAGGCATAACTGACCCACTATTCGCGGAAGCACATGCGCTGAATTTAGCACTCGAGCTAGCGGAGGAGTTACGGCTGGAACGAATGACAATTGCTAGGGATTGTCTTGTCCTTAGCAGGATAATCAGGGATCTGGAGCCACCAAACTCTTCACTCCAAGACTTGATCTCTAGGATGAAGACCAGACTTACTGCCTTGGACCATGGATTTCCTTGTTGGATTCCGAGAAGTAGTAATATTCTATCTCACTCACTCGCTTCTTTTGCGAAGAAAAATTTAGAGGTAAAACGAGTTTGGAATAACCATCCTAATATTTTTCTGTCAAACGATTCTGAACACTTTCCAGTAACATGATATATGATATTTTTCCATTAAAAAAATGGTGAAGAAAAATAAAATCGTATGTGGATGATGGGTTACGTTTCACCGGCCCGAACTCAACCCAACTCATATGATAACCCATATTTTAACAATTAGACTTGAATAGTATAGAATTTGCAAAATCTACTTGAACCAAACACCAGGCCAAATTGAATGGGCTTTATCATTTTAATTATTAATAACAAGAAGCATATAGTCCAAAGGCCCAAACCGAAAAGAAATGCGCTTATGAGACAAGACGTGAGAGGCAAACAGCTAAAGCTTGTGTTCTGAAAAGAAAAGAAAACAATAATAAAAGTAAGGAAATTGAAAGTCCCCAGTCCAAACAGCGCCACGTGAAGCATTTTCCTTAAATTGCGGCTATGGCCCCGGTTGAGTGTGTAAGCATGCCACGCCGAATTGACATCATCACGTGCGTCACCGTATCCTATCCACCATATCTTTGGTTTGCATACAAAGTTTGATCCATCCCCCGTCAATTTTTGTATTTTGTCTTGCACAGATCCTACTATGATTATCGGAATACAGTATTTTACATTTCTTTTTATACTCCAGTAGTAACGATAAATGTACTCCCTCCGGTTTTAATAGAATGACCTAGTTACCAATTTAGCAAGGTTTTTAGTTAATGGCTTAGTTTCTACTTTTAGCAATATTCCTTCATTCACAACCACACATTTTACTTTCCCAATAATCTATACAATCTCCACCATTCATTTTGCTCTTCTTTGTAATTGTGCCAATAATACTAGGCCATTGTATAAAAGCCGGAGGGAGTATTTAAGAAATTGTGTTACTGTGATATCAAACTATCTAAGGGTAAATATATTATTGATTGAATGGAATCGAGTTGAGCTAAATTAAATTAAAATAGTATATTGAATTGACTTGCATTGAAATAACATTGAATATATTGAAGATACTAACTTGTATAAGTAGAGATCTACAAATTGCAGATATTATAGCCACTCTAGGAGGGGAGTTAACTTCAATTTTCTTTTTACTCTCTTTTGAGAGCACCGTTATATTTTTCTGAATTTTTATGCTCGAACGTTAAATCCTCATTGAGTTTGACAATCGGTCGTTGATTGTTGATAGATGGCTGTTTTCATTGACGCTTTGAGCATTAATCTCGTTTGTTTGGTCAAATTAATTGTTATTTTATAGCGATTCAATGTATAAAAGTACATATGTTTAAATTTTTATTTAATAATAGGGTTAAAGGATAATTATGTACGGTAAACGCAACCGCGAATGAGGAAAGAGTGCATTCTTTTAGTGTTTCAATTTTGGCGGAAATAATAGTAAAAAAATCTGAAACCATCAAACACTTTTTTACTAAAGATTGGCGGTTTGACCAAATACGGACTGCGAATAGAAGAGTTGTGAAAATGCATCGAGCGTGCGAAATAAGATTATGAGGAATAAAAAAATTGGCACACTTTTCTTTTAGTAAAAAATGATAAATCTAATTAATATCTATCATTAATTTAACTTTTATCAATACACAATTTGATGATCCTTTACTTTACCATCTTCTTAAAGAGTCAAAAAGTGATATGAATGAGATGTCAATCAAATAAAACTGGAGGGAATATAACATCACATATATAAAATTCCCAGCACACGATCGATTTGAATAAGTTTCTTTACCAATAGAAAGATGAATTATTAACTTCAAATACCGTGACGAACACAATAATGGGGAAGTTGAAAGCTATCAGAAGACAGAAGCTATAGCTAGAGTCAAGAGCAGGGCCCTCGTAAAACTAGGGTTTTGCCCCGGAGAAAACTTTTCCTTAAGTAAATAAATTAACTGAGGTTTTAGATGTAATTTGCTATTTTATTTAATGTAATTTAAAATAAAACTAAATTACAATATTGATTTTAAATATTGTTAAATAATTCAAGGCCAGCCGTAGATCATGAGATGGTTTTGGGTCTAATTTACATAGATCTGGACCCGACCCGTAAAAAATGTCTGGTCCAGATCCGACCCAAATCTGCAACATCTAAAATTTTAAGATTCGTAGGATCTAAGGGTCTTAAACAGATCTAATTTTTTATCTATACATTCGTCACTTTCATGTTAGAAATTTCAAAATGAATGCAAATAAACTCAAATATATCTTTTTTTTTTTACAATAAGGGTACATGTTGACATATAAAGTGAATTATCAATACATAATACCATCAAAATACAAAACAATTTAGGGAAATTTAGGGACACATATTATACACGGATATATAATACCTATATAATTGGGTCTGAATATGAATATGGATCCCGGTATATGTTTGATATCTTATATCCATTTCATTTTTTTAAACCGAGATCCAAATCAGACCCATATCCAATGAAGCTAAATTTTTTGAATTCATACCTGACCCGATGGATCTAAATCCGCAGGATTTGAATCGGATCTCAGAGCCATGATCTTCCCTAAGGCCATGATATAATGTCTGAGAGTGTCAGATCTGATAGAACATAACTATGTGCTTGACTAAGAGACCATATCTATAGAGGTGAGACCACGAGAGTTCAGTTAAGAGTAGGATCACTGCTCTTTTGTTATCACGTCATTATGGTCCTCAGATGTCGTCATTATATATATGGATTGAACTCCCAGATAGATCTTGACCCATATCACCAATACTATCGCTAAATATTACTAAGTTTTTCAGAGAATTAAAGTTCAGGTTATAAAGTTTATGGTATCTGCATCAGAAAATTGGATATCTGGGAGAGTTAGCAAGTACTTTTCTGGTGAAAAGGGCATCAATGGTGGGGAGCAAGTAGGGCACATGGATGAATATCACGTCCCAGCCGATTCAGTGGCTTTTTAATTTTTATCCATTCATGCATCTGTGTTCTAATTCTCAGGTTTAAAACTGAATGATTACCACACTTTAATTCAAGCTTCGTTTTGTAGGGTTTCCCTTTATGCAACTCGTGCAGTTCATAGCATGAGACCTTTTCGGAGAAGGTCGATCGTCGATATAACAAATGTTTTCGGAGAATGGATTTATTTATAGGAATTGATTTTAAACATTTTTCTATACTGGCTTACTCATTTTGAGTATACCATCATTTAAATACTCTCAAATTATGAATTTATACCAATGTCATTTTATTCCTTAGTAATAATAATATAGATAATGTTTATCGTCACTCAGATTTTCAAACCTTGAGTTCAGATTATTATTTATTTCATATTTATATGGTTCACTTATGTGCTTTTTATTTTTATGGTAAACCACATATAGTATGGTGATATTTATTGGGTTCACAGAACCATCGCTCACGAAGTTTAAAATGGCCAAATATTTATATAGTGTTATACAAATCAATGAGACTGTAAAAATGATTAGCTCGGATTCATTTCTTATTTACTTGCTAAACCGTTAAGCAAAATCTAACTTAACCATCGTAAGGACTCTCTTCTTGAAATATGATATTGATCGCAAAGTAAAGTAAAAAATTAACGACAAGAAGGGAAATATTTTGGAGTTAACAAGATGAGAAAACTGATTAATAAAATACAAAAAGGCACTCTCAATTACAGGAGAAATGGATTTATCCGCTACTCTCTAGTTGATGATTGCCAACTCTTTCTTATAGATCGCTTTTCATATACATGCTGTTTTGAATTTGAAATTGTCGTACAAACAACATCATTAGCGAGAAGATTATAGAGATCATACAAATTATTAGATTCAAAATTGAAGTGATATATATAATTTAATATTTTATTAATGAAATGATAATACTGTTTTTTTATAAGTTATGTAATTTTTCTGTAAACAAATTAGTAAAAATATTTTCACACAAAAATATTTTAAATTATAAAAGTAAAATATTGAATTATGCGAAAATAGTGTCCTCAAGATTAGAGGATGAAGAAAAATGTTGGTCCGCAACAAATCTGAGCCCCATATCCAGAAAATGCAAATAATAAATTTGCAGTGGCAGTGCCGAATTTAGTAAATGCCCTCATACTGCACCGACTCCCATGCTGCATTAATAAGACACGACTGAATCAGATTGACCTTCTAGAAGACCCTAATAATCTTTGACTTGAGTTTGAGTCAGCACAACGTACTGGTGATGCCAAAAAACACCGTATAAATTATACTCCTTGGTACGTACAAGTACAAGGTTTTTAGTCGGTATTCAAGAGTGTGTAGTTTATTCAACGTTTTTAGGTGGACATGTCAAACCAAAAAGTAAACCCATCCACTTAGATGAATGGATTAAACCCAACTCCAGTTTACATTGAGGGATTAAAATTTGTGAAAGTTAAATGATTGTAAATGAATGGGATCAAATTAACTAATTCGTAATTAACTGACCGAACACAAGTCTGTAATAATATTAGATCACATACTAAACTTGCAATTCCTTCTCAATGATTCTGTTCCGAGTCTAACTGATCCCGTACGGTATTTGTTCCGAGAAGCAGAACTATCCAGTCCCGTTGCGTCTCTCACATATGATATGCAAAACAAAACCCTCGGAGATACCCCAAGGGTAACTATTCCGACGTGATGACTAAAGTAGGGTATTTTGCTGAGTAGACAGAATATGAATATGTAGATAGTGTTTAGACCTCTGATGGAACATACTTTTTTGACCGTTGGACCCTCTCCTATTTATAGTGATAGCGAGAGGGAAGGGGTCGGGCGGGAGGTGGTCCAACCTTTGTCGCGTACCCGGGGAAGAGTCATTATCATGCCCTTGTTGTTCTCGGGTATTGCCAACATAACTGATGTCATGGGGAGAACCACTCTTGGGCCGGGGCTCTATTCTGCCCTCTTGATGGGTTGTAGCCCATATCACCAGACTTTATTTGTATTCTCTTCTCAGAGCATTAAGAGAGTTTCCATGGTAGTTTCACAGACTCAAGACATGTGAAACTTTGTCCAACTACATCAAATTAGAAGAACTACGGAACTCTAGACTTTTAAATCTGCACGTCCAGTTCAAAAGGACACGCTGTAAGGTATTTTTAATAAAATAACTCAAGACTCAGATTACTCAAGTGAAATCGAAAAACAACAAGATTTTAATCAGGCAGAAGACCCCATTTAAAAATATCTAGAATTAGTAGGCAAACAAACTTAACCATCATTTGAACTACTTGACCAATTCAAGCATGTATCTCTTAATCCTATTTTCTAAAACTATAATGGGAGAATGGAACAAAAACTAATAAAACCAATAAAAATGAACAAAAATAAAAACTTCATCAAATTAAAATGAAAAAATCTCAACTGCAGTAAAAGAGACTGACTTGAGAAGCTAGCGTTGGCGAGTGCATGGGCGGAACTAGCACGTGGACGAGCTTACAGTTCTCGTTCCAATCTGATGCATACAACTTTGGCGCATAGCATGGCCATCTAACTTTTCGATTATCAAAATTGTGATCCACCTTTTTGGAAGTTACCCCACATCGAAAATGGTGTGACTGAAATTCAGTATATAAATTTGGTGGGTTACTCCAGATATTACCAATTTGTTTTATGATGGAATTTCAGTGGTGAACCTTGTGTCCCGGTCAACCAATTGGTTTTATGATGAAATTTCAGTGATGAACCTTGCGTCCCGCTCAGCTACTAATTGAGATTCTCTTGATATCCTCTCATCTACACTACTTGCCATCTTCATTGTTGGTGTGAAGAGCTCCCTAGCAACCCTATTAATCGCCTTCAAAACAGCACCAGGAGAAGGAGGGGAGGAAAAAAGAGCAGCGCAGGTAGTCATAGTCTCAGGGGTAGTCTCATCATTTTCTTCCCTCTGTTTCTTTCGCATTTCTGCTAACTCCTTACTCCACTCGATTAGAAACATCTCACGAACAGAGACATCGACAAAACCCATTGCTTCAATCCTCTCTTGAGCAACTCTATTAATGGATGCCTTATACTTATGGCTGTAGGGGTTCCTAAATAACATTATCAGAAACCTACTCATGAGCTCAATAAATTTGAGGTCCCACTCAACCTAAATGAACTCATAAATCTTAAAAAGTTCAATTTCAAACAAACATAACTTAATTAACTTAATAAATTCTAATAAAAATATAGTAGTCACCGATCTAAAAAAAAACACGTAAATATAAAGGAGTAAAACTCAATTGAGTTTTGGTTAGGACTAAACATTTTTTATCCCTAAACATTATTATCAATAGATATATAATTATATGTATTGGCTTAATAGCCCGTAGAATTTATTGAGATAAAATTTATAAACTCACATTCGATTCATTACACGTTCGAATGAGTTTGAAATTGATCTTAAATTTTGCCATTCCAAATACAAACTCATATTTTGATTAAATTTCTCAATATTTACTCGTGAACGGCTCAATTCATTTTGAACCGTCCACCTCCCACGAAAAAGATATAGGAAGATTAGGGAAAAGATTTGGCGGCTAGCTTTCAACTATTAAATAAATAAATGATAAAATCGTAGATCATCTACTGTATACATCAATTTCAATCCAAACTAATTCTTCAAATTCGGTGCGTGATCATTAAATGAAATAGAAATCATGTACTAACTTGAATTAAACATCTAACAATAAGCTAGCATGTTATAATCAATCTCAATCATTTTAAGAAGGATCATTCTGCATATATATAATTAATCTCAATCATTTTTCAAGAAGGATCATTTTTGCAGTTTCTTCATTACAAATGAAGAGACCGGGAACATGGGCATAAAGATACTACCAAAATCATCTTTCGTAGTTTGGAATCGAAGCTTCCGTTTCTGTCACAAGCTATGATGATTAATATTGAAAAATTCTGCTAAAAAATGAAGACTTTCAAACCTAATTATTTAGTTAAGATAAGATAAATTTCAGAAGACTTCCCTGAATTCACCCATTCTCTGAAAAATCCCTCTTCACCAAATCTCTTGATAATTAAGCCAGCTATGTAATTAATTAGTAATTTATACTGAATAATAATTATTACAAAATAGTTTTGTAATGTTCAATTAAATACATTAAATCTTTATGTTCATTATGTTGTCTAGTTTATGATGATATTTTATTTAAAGTGTGTTATTCTTGATCCATTACATGGATTATACTTATGTTCCTAGTTTTTATTTTACTTAGATGATTGATTTTGTACTTTGAATAATAACATGTTTATGATGTTGCAAATCCATAATTTAAAAAGATCAATTTTAATAGAATTGTGAATTACTTAACTATCAAAGGATCAATAGTTTTCTCGAATAGTTGATAAATATTTTCAACAAAGTGGACCAACTCACTTGACTAGAGCCCTCGCCTCGGTTAGGAGAGTTACATGGTTCAAATTCGCCTCTCCCAATTAACCCCTGAGATTTCTCCTAATCTCCAATTTTTTATTTCCTCCGTCTGCAAGATGTGCTCAAGTGAGTAACGAGAGCTGCATTAATTGGCGTATGAAGTGCAAAGCAGCGAATTGTATTAGCCGGTGTATTAAGTGGGAGTTTCACCTCACTCAAAGCGGTAGTGAGGACGTACGGATAAGTAAATTTTGATTAGATAATGATATTTGTAGGATCCATGTATTCAATTACGTAGCTAAAAATATATGGTTATAAAAAAAATCAAATAAATGATATTATATTATTGCTGTATTTTCTCACAAACAATTAGATGATGCTGTCTTATGGCAAGGCATGCCTTGTTGTGTATTTAAAAATGAGTCTAATTGCTAACTTGGGCCAATAACATGAAGAATTAGTCATTTGTCTTACCATAAAGACGCCTCACAAAAATATTTCTCTTTTCTTTTGTGTTCAACTAATCTTGTCATCTTAATAATAAAAATTTAAAGAAAACCTGATTAATCAAGTTCAATTGATTCATAACATGATAAGGGTAATTTCATCGCAGTACTAATCTAAACCGACGGTCTACTAATAAAGCCGTAAATGATTTTGGTCCAAACCCTATCACTTTGTATAATGACAGGTTTTAGTGGTCACCATTGGCGTGACATTTGAGTTAGGGGTTAATAATAATATAGTTGATGCAAGACTAATTTATTTATAATGCTAAAATATGGTACAAGTCAAAATACTTGATAGATATTTATTTTTCAAATTTTGACAAGTTCAAAAGTTCAATACGTAAATAATTACGTGTCATAAGTTTGATAGACGACGAGTCTCTTTAATGGGTTGATGGATACGTATGAAAATCATATCTTGTTTAAAGATTTGATCCTTCGACAGCATATTAAACGCACGTTTTATGTTTTAACTACGAGTGCGAACCTAAATTTAACTCTAGTAGCAAACATCCAAACAATCTGTAAATTTTGCTTTCAAAAAATGCTATTATTTTATAGGAGGATAAGGACATACTATTTAATTATAAACATATCTTATGCATAAAAAACATTACAAAACGAGTGTCTTCTTATTTAACATTTGAAATACTAAAAATTGTTTGACATGAACATCTGAATGGTAGGATTCTTGTTGGGTCGGTGGCTGATACTTTGCACAGCTTTCACAGGGCAAATTCGTGGCCTGAGCGACTATCAGACTCGTGGGCAACATCCTCACTCTTGAGGCCACCATTGCATGCTCCTACTGTACACTTTGACGCGGGTATCATGTTGAGTGGTGCTAGATTAACTGTGGTGGCTCTGGACGATGGTGGAGGTTTTATCAAAGCGCTGGGTAGGAGAATGAACGGCGTTACGAATCCTTTGATAGCGCAAGCATGGACAGCAAGGGAAGCAGTTATACTCGCTCAAACCCTTCCAATACGGCCAATTTTGGTGGGTGACTCTTTGAGCCTAATACAAATGATCCGAGGTGATGTTCCTTGCTCGATGGAGATATCTGCAATTGTTGAAGATATTAGGGATTTATTATTCCATGGTGATTTCCAAATGCCCTTTTGGGTTCCTCGATCTGAAAATGTTCAGGCACACATGGTTGATCGTTTTGCTAAATATTGTGCAGTTTCTTCCACTTCTTGGGATCATCCCCACCGTTTTTTGTATCAAACGATTTTGAACGTTTTCCATGAGAATGAAATGATAATTTTACTTTGCTTAAAAAAAAACAACATTTGAAATACCATGTGATGTTCTTTTATTTTATTTTTATTTTAATTTGAAACTGTCTATGATAGGAAGGTTTATATGTTCCCAATCCTATCATATATGATCAGATATAGAGTCATATGTTGGAAGTAAATCAACATCGAAAACGGTATGACTGAACTTCAATATATAAGTTTGGCAGGATACTCCACATACTACCAGTTGGTTTTATAATGGAATCTCACTTGGTTTGTGTGCTGAATCTATCTGGACATCGTGATTTGTTTCCGGTTTATATCTAGCGGGCCTGCTATCCCAGTCAGGGTTTCTAATATTGTATCAAAGTCTGATTTCAGCATGGATCTCTCTTTTTATTTCAAATACAAATCTTCCCCTTATAATAGGCCTTGCACTTACGGGGTGTTGGAAGTTAACCCAATAAAAAACGGTATGACTAAAGTTCAGTATATAAGATTGGTGGGCCACTCCATATCTCCAATTGTTTGTATGATGGAATCTCACTAGATTTATATGGGCATTGTGCCTTATTTCCGATTTATATCTGACGGGTGTCTATTATCCCCAATTAAAATTTGTAATATTACGTTCGGTCCTACTGCTATTACAACACTTGACCAAGCAACATCTTCAAAAGGCATTTCAAACAAATCTTCAATTGTGAAAATTTCATAGCATTGTCGATTAATTCCCATAAAGCACACCTCTCTAATCGAAAAAATTTACATAGCATTGTCGATTAATTCCCACAAGCTAGATTTCTTTTATTGACGAACGAATCCAAACTTAAATGAAAGCTTTTCATAGGCAAAAAAAATACTCCCTCCGCTCTTTGAATATTGGCCTAAGTCACCAATTCAGGAATGTATTTAGTTGATGGCTCAATTTCCGGTTTTAGTAATATTTCTTCATTCACAACCGCACACATCCTACTTTTCCAATAATTTATACAATCTCCACCATTAATTTTGCTTTCAATGTAACCGTGCCATCAAAACTAGGTCATTCTAATAAATCCGGAGGAAGTATGAAAAATATAAATAACAATTGGAAATTAACATCATCATACATTAACACAAGCAAATTGACACTATTTGAAAAACAAGAACCTGAGTCAATAGAAAATATAATAACACCTAAATCCATTTTAAAATTCAATAATTTATCAACCATAACACAAACCGACTAGTCGTGGTTTTGAAGACAGTGCGTCGTTTTCGAACCTCCGATTCATCACTGCTTACGCAAATTTGTAAAGTAGAATTTTTTTTATGCCACACATTTTTGAGTTGCTGAAGTGGGAGCATGTTAGAATTTTGTTGCACCAACATTTACACGGCCAATTTATTCAATATTAGTTTTTGCCCTGTTTTGACTCCTAATTTGGTAGCATTGCAACCATCAATTTATAGCCAGAATAACTTACATAATAAATTTAACAGAACTGAATTGAATTTAAGAGTTTATTTATTAATGAGAAGAATTAATAGATTTCATCAAATTAATTTTATTTTATAAAATCAGTTCAGTTCAAATCATTTGATTTAGAATCAGTTTTATAAAAGTCTGTTGATGCTATTCAACTTAGTGTAGTTGTCTATTACTGTTTTAGTACATTTATTTGTAAATCAAGATATCTTGTTTGATCAAATTTATTTCGTTCGGTTCAAATCAGATCAATTTAAGATTTGATCAAATCATATTCAGCTTAATTTAGAAATACTATTCCTCTTTTATCGTACCTTTAATTTTAATTCAATTTAACATAGTATAAATAAACCAAATAAATTCAAAAGTAGAACGGGAGAAGAACAAAATACATATTCAGAAGACATAATTAATTCAAAATTGGAGAATAAGTTCATTTCAATCATGAACAAATGTAATTTGACAATTTCAATACTGAACTCCCAATTCCATCCACGTAGTCGTGCTATTATTGTTTTCAATACATTAAACTTTACTTCAATTTAATTCAATTTAGATATAAATGAATGTGATTTGATGAAATATAGTTGCATATCCAGTCATATTATTATTATTTCAATACATTTGGTGATATGGGCTCTGGCCCATATCTAGGCTCCGGCCCAGAGAGTAGTCCGGTCCATATGACGTCAGCTAGAATGGCGTTATCCGGAGACAAAGGGGACATGAATATGACCTGTCTTCGGGTAAGGACAAAAGGACAGGACCACTGCCTCTGGGCTAGAGGCTGACCACTCACACCTATAAATACAGCCTTGGATTTGTGGAGAAAGATATGTTCTATCAGATAAAAACTCTCTCAATATATCCTTATTCTCTCTCCTATTCAAAGGCCCCTCTTTCATCATCACGCCGGAGTAGCTATCCTCGGGATACTCCGGGGCGTTGTTTTGCAGGTCTTTAGGTGAGAGCGCGCGGAGCACAGACAAAGCCTCATCCGGGCCGGAGACTCAGCATCATCCGGACCGGGACTGGAAGCTGGTAGCATCAGTTGGCACGCCCAGTGGGATCCGAAAAATATTTCCAGTTACAAGTTACGTTCATGCCGCGCGGACGACCGAGAAAGAACCCTCTCCCGGCAGAGGAGGAAGCGGGAGGAGGGCCAAAAACCAGAAAAGCCGCTACAGTTAGAGCTCAGAAGATAGCAGCCGAGAAGAAACGGATTCTCCAGGCCAAACAGGCGGCAGCAGAGAAGAGGGCCGCAGCTGAGGAGCGTCGGCGACAACGCTTGGCAACGGAGAAGGCGAAAGGGAAGAAGCAGGTTCCCGAACGGACTCTGGCGGATATACAGCGCGAGGCTAGGGAGCGACTGCGAGCGGCACGCGAGGCACGAAACCAGAATCAGTTTGGTGATCAGGCGTTGTCAGAAGAGGATGACAACCTGGAAGAAACGCCGGATCCGGGTCATCCTGAGGGATCCGACTCGGATGAAGCCGAAGATTATGAACCTGAGGAGTCTCCTGAAGGGTATAGCACGGAAGACGATGCTCAGAGCCGGTCAGCCAGACCTCGAGTTGGGCGAAAGGCCGGAAGGGAGGAGCGTAAGCGTCATGATTCCGGACTTGGAGGCAACATCCTGAGGACAAACATGACGGAGTACCAGCAGTTCCAGGAGTGGAAGGCGGCTCAACGAGTTGAAGCGAACAAGCCGCCTCCAGATCAACCAAGAGTGCCAAACCCAAACCCATTTCCGGGCGGACATCAACAGCAGACCGCTGGTTTGAATCCAAACGCACCACCTTACTGGGGAGCGCAAACTCAGCAGGGATACGGTACCCAGCAAGGTTATGGGATGGGTGCACCCGGAGGCCAACAGCAAATGATGTTTGGGATGCAACCTGCCGGAGGACCCGGAGGTCAGCAGCAGATGACGTTTGGAATGCCGCCTGCCGGAGGGGGATTTCCCGGAGGTTTCGGTTTTCAAACACCTTTCTGTCCGGATTCCATCGAAGATCGTCTCAATCGCCTCATAGGACGGAATGGGATCGGACCACAGTCACCTTGGGTTTCGGAGGTATTGAGTTTCAAGTGGCCAGCCGGAACCAAGGCACCGGACGGACTCCCAACCTACAACGGAGAAGGAGATCCGGAAGAGTTTGTTCATACTTATGCAAGTATCATGATTGCCAGGGACATTCCGGAAGAGTTGCAGTGTAAAATGGTGCCTTCATACCTGAGAGGCAACTGCTTGACATGGTTCAAGGGTCTGCCGAACGGTACGCTCCGACATTTTTGGGATTTCGCCATCGCTCTGGTCCGGCGCTATTCCGCCATGAAGCACACATTTGTGAACCTTGCCACGGTTCTGGCGATGAGGCAGCTAGAAACGGAGACTACCTGGGAATTCTACACCCGGTACATAGCTGCGACGATGAAGGTGGTGGACCGACACTTACAGGAGAAGGCCATTATCCACAACTTTGTCAACGGACTGAGGGACAACACCTTCTACATCGAGCTCATGAAGAATATGCCTACATCATACTATCACCTCCAGTTGGTGGTGGAGATGCATTGTACGGTGCACGACGCCAACCAAGTCCGGATGACAACGGTGGGCTTTTTCGAGCAAAGGTCTCTCACAGTGACGGGGACCCAAACCACCGCTGCACGGACTCCTGCTCGGACGGATCAAGCCAGACGAGTACCCGCCCCGGCGGCAGCAGCACCAGTACCGGCAGCCGTTGCTCGTCCGACCTACACCCCTCTCTCAAAGACCCGTACGGAGATCCTCGCGGTTCACCGAGGTCTGTTTACGGATCCGCAATCCATTGTTGGCGTACCGGCACCAGCAAACGCGGACAAGTGGTGTGAGTTCCATAAGTCACACGGACATACCACGGAGGGATGTAGGGCGCTTCGTTCGGATATTGAAAGGTTGATCGGAGCAGGCCAGTTAAGAGATTGCGTGGCGAGAGAAGGACTTGGACGCCCGGCCCAAACCCCGGCAGCTCTAGCCGGACAGGGTCGGAAAAGAAATTGGAGGAACAATCGCCCCCGAGGGGGAAACCAAGCTAACCCGGCAAACCCGGCACCAAGACAAGCCGCACCAGCACAGCCCCCAGCTCAGCCCCGGATGATCAATGTGATAAACGGAATCGTCGGCGACGGACTCTGTTCTATGACGGCGATCAAGGCCAAAAGCAGATATGTGCCTCCGGGAGAGATACAAGAAAAGAGGTTCAAGCCAAGTGAGACTATCACCTTTTCGGATGAGGATCCGGTACCCCCACAGGTTCCCCATTCGGATCCGATGGTGGTGATAGCAGATGTCGAAGGAGTACTGATCAAACGAGTGTTTGTAGATGACGGTAGCAGTGTGGAGATTATGTTCGCGGAATGCTTTGATCAGCTCGGAATTGGGTGACAAAATTTAAAACCGTGTCAGACCCCCCTTTCAGGGTTTACCGGACGGACCGTCCATCCGCTCGGAGTCATCCCTCTGAAAGTAACCCTGACAGATTTCCAGGACCCAACGAAGCGGGCCACGGTGGAGTGTAATTTCGCCGTCATTGATATTGTTTCCCCTTACAACATGATCATTGGAAGACCGTGGCTGTCACAGGCACGGGCTATATGCTCGCCTTTCCACTTGATTATGAAGTTCCCCACAGAAACGGTATCGCCTCCGTCCGGGGACATCAACAAACCGCCCGGAGTTGCATGCTGACCGCCATCAAGGATGCCCGTTCCGGGGAGGGCCAACCCAAACTGTCCGCCTCGGACAAGGGAAAAGCCAAAGCAGACTTGGTAGGAGCCATCCATGGAGAAGCACCGTCTTACGAAGTGGAGGATATGATGGTCGGGCAGAAGGGGGTAGTCAGTGTGGGGAAGAACATGCCGGAAGACGTTAAGAAGGAGTTACGAAGCCTGCTGGCGGAGTATGAGGATGTGTTTTCTTGGGGGACGGAGGACTTGACTGGCGTTCCGGAAGAGATCGCAGTCCACAAGCTTAATGTCTTTCCGGAGCTGAAACCGATCAGGCAGAAGTAGAGGCCCCTCGCTCCGGAACGCGTGGAGGAGATCCGGGCGGAGGTGGGTAGATTGTTGAGTGCCGGAATCGTGGAGGAGATATCCTACCCGGAGTGGATAGCAAACCCAGTTCTGGTGAAGAAGCACGATGGCTCTTGGAGAATGTGTATTGACTTCACAGACCTAAACAAATGTTGTCCGAAAGATAGCTATCCGCTCCCCTCCATCGATCAGTTGGTCGAGGCTGTTACTAGTTACCAAGTGTTGGCATTCTTTGATGCGCACCGAGGGTATCACCAGATTACGATGGCCAAGGATGACCGTCCCAAAACATCTTTTATCACTGACTTTGGTACTTTTTGTTACAGGAAAATGCCTTTCGGATTGAAAAACGCAGGTGCGACGTACCAAAGGATGGCGGACAAGCTTTTCCGGAACCAGATGGGGCGGAACCTGGAGGTCTATGTTGACGATATGGTGGTCAAGAGCCGGACGTACGAGTCTTTTTTGTCCGACCTCCGGGAGATGTTCGACGTGCTCCGGACGGTGAACCTCAAGCTCAGCCCCGGAAAGAGCACCATCGGAGTAGGAGCAGGGAAGTTCCTTGGCTATATGGTGTCAACTCGAGGAATCGACTTCAATCCGGAAAAGATATCGGCCCTTATGGAGATGCCTCCTCCGAGGGGGGTGAAGGACGTGCAAAAATTGACCGGATCGCTGGCCGCTCTGAGCCGATTTCTCGCTCGGGGGGCTGAGAAGCAGCTCCCATTTTTCAACATACTCCGCAGGGCTAAACCGTTCGAGTGGACGGAGGCGTGTGACCAGGCGTTCACGGATCTCAAAACTCACCTAGCAAGCCTCCCCACCCTGTCCAAGCCATTGCCCGGAGAAGAGCTTTTTCTATACATAGCGGCGACGGAACATGCTATAAGCTCTGCTCTGGTCCGGGAAGATGGTAAGGTACAACGTCCGGTTTACTTTGTGAGCAGGGCACTCCAAGGTCCGGAAACGAGGTACACTGCTTTGGAAAGGCTGATACTAGCATTAGTCCATGCTTCCCGGCGCCTCCGACCATATTTCCAAGGTCATCCGATCACGGTTCTAACGAATCATCCGTTGAGACAGATCATGCTGAAGCCGGAAGCCTCGGGTCGGATGATGAAGTGGGCAGTTGAGTTTGGAGAGCACGAGATCAAGTATCATCCCCGGAAGGCTATCAAGGGGCAAGCCCTGGCGGACTTTTTGGTAGAAATGACCGAACCTTCAGGAGATCCGTCCGGATCGGAACCACCCTCCGACAGATGGAAGTTGCATGTGGACGGGTCGTCTCATGCTAATGGGGGTGGGGCAGGAGTCCTGCTTACCAGCCCACAAGGAATGGAGTACAGGTATGCTATCCAGTTCGGTTTCCGAGCAACAAACAACGAGGCGGAGTATGAAGCGCTCCTAGCCGGACTCCGGCTGGCATCGGAGATAGGGGTCACGGACGTTGAAGTATACAGCGATTCTCAGATAGTGGTTCAGCAGGTGAATGGAGAATATGAGGCGAAGGAACGGAGCTTGCAGAAGTACCTTGAGGCGGTTAAGCCATTATTAGCCAAGTTCCGTGGCATTACCGTAACACAGATCCCTCGCGAAGACAACGGTAAGGCGGACGCCTTGAGCAAACTCGCCTCTTTTGAGATCAAGCCGGACGCGGAGAACAACTTGATGATGGAGACCCTATCCGCCCGGAGTTACGACGTCCCACTAGTGGCAGCAGTGGAGGTTCAAAAGGAGTCATGGATGGCGCCCTTCTTCGACTATTTGCAGCACGGAAAGCTCCCGGAAGATAAAGCATTAGCACGAAAAATTCGACAGAAAGCACCGCACTACACCATAGTGGATGGAACCCTGCTCAGACAAGGATATCTCCAACCGTGGTTAAGGTGCGTGGACTCGGATGAGGCAGCTCGGATTGTGAAGGAGATGCATGAAGGACCGAACGGCAGTCACCAGGGAGCCCAGACCATAGCGAGAAAGATGATGTGCACGGGCTATTCCTAGCCGACCCTGTTCGAAGAGGCGCAGAAGTACGTCCGATCCTGTGTACAGTGCCAAAGGTTTGCTCCGCTCATTCATGTTCCGCAAGAAGAAAGGGTCGGGATCACCGGCTCGTGGTCTTTTGATAAATGGGGCATCGATCTGGTTGGACCCTTCCCCTCCGCTCCGGGAGGATTCAAGTACCTGATAGTAGCAATCGACTACTTCAGCAAATGGGTTGAGGCCGAACCCCTCACAAACATCCGTGGTAGCACTTGTGTCAAGTTTTGTAGGAAGAACATCATTTGCCGTTACGGAATCCCCAAGTACATCGTCACGGATAACGGAGCTCAGTTTGAGAATGACCCATTTCGATCCTAGTGTAAGGAGTACGGAATTACACAGCGACTCACATCTGTCTACCACCCGCAGGCCAACGGACAAGTGGAAGTTACTAACCAGACAGTGGTGAACGGGCTGAAGACTCGTTTACAGGGGGCACGAGGAAACTGGGTCGACGAGCTGCCAAGCGTTCTTTGGGCATACAGGACAACCGAAGGATCCGCCACGGGCCAGTCGCCATACAGTTTGGTATACGGAGCGGAGGCAGTCATACCAGCTGAAATGGGAGTCCCCAGTCTCCGGACCCTCACTTGGGATGAAGACCAAACCGGATCAAGCAGGCTGCTGGATTTGGACCTCTTGGAAGAAAAACGAGAGCAGGCAGCGCTGCATGAGGCCAAGGTTAAGGAGCGGATGAAGCGTTACCACGACAAGCGTGTCAGGAAGGAATCGTTCGTCCTTGGAGATTGGGTGATGAGGAGGAATGATAAGAGTCTGAAGGAAGCCACTGGCAAACTGGCACCAAACTGGGAAGGCCCGTACCGAGTCACAGCTTCATATCCGGGTGGGAGCTATGAGCTGGCGGATCAGTCCGGACGTGCAATCCCCAGAAGGTGGAACATAACCAACCTGCGAAGGTTTTACGGAGCATCCTGAGTAGGTATGCTTTACGATAGAGTTCTTTCTCTAGCTGTCTTTTTTCAACAAGTATGTAGTTCCGGGTCCTCTGGCTAGGGTTGAGCCTAGGATTCCGTTCCGTCCTATTTACTATGTACTTGGCTCCGGCCGCATTTAGACAAAGGGTATGTCTAGCCGGAGTCCGCTTATTTGAATGAAGAGTTGTCGAATTTTACACTTGTTCAATTTTACACTTGTCGAATTTTTGCACGATTAGGATCCTCCGGATTGTTTGAACAAACGGACGGAGTGAGCAAAGACGAACAAATAAAACCTTCCGGATAGTTTGAATAAACTAACGGAAGCAAACAAAATAAAAGGGCAAAACGGTTTGATCAAACAACAAAGAAAAGAAAGCATATTTGGATAAATGATGCGCAAAAAGAAATTAAATCCGAACGGATTAACATACAATAGATACAATTGTGACACGTCCGGACGGACGCAGGTACAAGGAAAATAAAAACCTATCTATTTGGGCCAAGGTATGTCCTAATCAATAGGAGGAGAGGTGGGCTCCGGAGTAGGAGGCTCCGGAGTAGGAGGTAACATAGCACCGTTCTCTGGAGACGGAGGCCTTAGGTCTTGAGCCCTTTCCTGATTCAGGACAGAAGAAGTTCGCTCCGGAGTGTCGTCTTCTAGATTATGGACCTCATTCCCACTGCTTTGACCCACTACTGGTCCTCGATACGGAAAGGGAGGAATGGGCGGAAGCTCCGATGGACCCGCACCGTCCGGATCGGAGCCGAAAATTCCGTCAGAGTCAGAATCGGAGGACTGCATAGTCTCCTTTGTGACTTTGGCCTTCCGTTTGCCCTTGACTGGAGGACCAGCCCTAGACGGACGGAAGGGATTCTGGCTTGGATATCGCGAAGGAGAGCGAATCCGAACGGGAACTTGGGGACGGCGTGCTGGCTGAGTACTTCTTCCCCTCCCCCTTCCCCTTCCCCTTATCAAGGATGTCACCTGTTGAACACCCCTCCCCCGTGCCATCCTGTTAAGGGCGCAGTTGAGGCTCCGACTATTCCCGATGCGGGCATTCTGGAGCTCCCTTCCGACTCCTTTCCTCCCCCGGCCATGACCGCGCCCACGGAGACGAGTCTGACACCGCCTCGCCAACTCGGCTAACTCCCTAATGATAAAGGGACGAATGATGGAGGCGTCCTGACGGAGACGCTCCACGCGACGGGCAGACTCTTCCGGATCGACGGAAACTTGGATGCCAGTATACCTCTCAAAGGTGAAGTCTATCGCCACCTGACTCGGAATGAGAGTCAGCGAAGGAGGGAGAGAACTGCCGGCATGCATCCGTTTCCACCATTCGACAGCCTCCTCGAACGCGGGACGGTATGGGGACTCCCGGTCGTTCCACCCCAACTTAAACATCCGGACGATCAGAGCACTTACATCATGAGGGAAGTTGCGGTATATGGTTGGAGTGACGAGTCCGAGGCGTAGTCCAGTCAGATGGTATGAAAGTTGCAAGGTCATCAGATTCTCCCGGAGGACCATCACCCGGCCGGCAAGCATTTGATTTTCTTCTTCCAGCTTCAAATAATCTCGTTGAAAATCCGTCCGGCTGGCCAGCCACTTCAACTTCTCGGCATAGAATGGAAGCAGGGACCAAACTAAATCCAACTCGGTTTTCAGCTTGGCTTTGTAGTCTTCATGCTCCGCTTGCAGCATAGAGATTGTCTCGTCCGCGTCATTGGTTGCATTAATCCGTTCTCGAGCAAAATCCTGACACTGGGACAGAGTGCCGAACTCCTCTGATATCTCTCGGAGGCAAGCGGCCAAAGCTGGAATGTCCTGAAACTCTTCCATTAGGGACTCCATTCCGGATCGGATGAAGAGCTCGCGAGTTCGCTCCCCACCCATCGTCCATCCGGAAAGTTCCGCCTCCAACTCCGCGCACCTAGGGCACGGAGGGCTCGTAGAATGAGAGCTAGCTGGCGAACGATGGTCATGCGAGTCACCGGTCCGGAGAACCGGAGTCGGACCTCTGGGCTGTAGACAAGTAAAAATACAAAATTGAATACGAGAAAATAAACACAAGTATGGGAAGAAGGAAAAAACTTGTTTCATAAAAGGGAAGAAAGATTACATCATCCGGAGGGTTGTCATCCCCATCCGAGTCCTCGCTATTGTCCTTCCTACACTAAACAATAGAAGATCAGACCTATCCGGATGAAAAGCTATTACAAAGAAAAAATAAAAAGCTAAGGAGTGCGCTCTACATCGGAGTCCTCGCTGCGGTTATTGTCATCCTGACGGCCATCTTCTTCCTCGTCATCCCTGAGCTGGCCATCGTCGCCTTCGCCCTCATTGGCATCCGGAGAGCCGTACAGCTGGAACACCTCAAGGTACTTGGCCTTGACAGGAGACTCCGGTTTGGTCCTTTCCGGGACGGGGGGCACCTCGACTTGCAGATTCACCAACCCATCGTTGAAGGCACGGACTGACTCAGCCGACACCGAGGCCGGGTGCTCTTCCGGGCGAGCTTCAAACACCGATAGCACAGAGGGTTGCATCTTCTCGACTCCCCCGCGGTAAAATTGATCCAAATCATGGTTGTATTGGGCATGGGCGTCCGGATGATAGTAGCACTTGGTGAACGCCTCCCTCCGGACTTCTGGAACCCAGCCTCGCATCTTCCGATAGACTTGGTGGGCCGCAAGCTTGTTTGATTCGAGGCAAAGACCTTGTAGATTCTTCTCGAAAGCCTCACTCCGGAGCACCTTATCCGCGAAGGCAACACACAGGTCACGCTGCGCACCCGGAGAGGAAAGGCCCTCTAGCTCCCGGACCCGGGCCTCAGCTCTGGTCGCCCGGGCCTCGGCCTCGGCTGTTCGGGCCCCTGCAGCTTCTAGCTCACGGGTCAAGTTACCCCTTATCCGCTCCAACCCACTTATCTTCCGAGATAGCTTAGTATGCATGGCGTGATAAGCCTTGTTGATAGCCGCAGAAACACCCGAAGCAGCGATAAGATAAGTCGCAAAGTCCTACGAGGAATTGAATCAGACAACCATCCATTAATAAACATGAAACAACAACAACCGAGGTCTTACCTGGCTGACCCGGCCAGCAGTATAACTACTATCCGGAGTAGTATCCTTGTTTGCGGAGAGATTCGGAATCTCCACCTGCTGGGCAACCTGGTTTGCGGACGAGTGCTGACCCGTTTCAGTCCGACGGAGGGAGGATGGAATTTTCTTCCTCGGTTTCTTTGACAACGGAACGTCGTCATCTTCGTCGGTGGACGGAGGGTCCTCAAGGATGACAGCAGCGGCCCGGTTGCCAGCCCCGCTGCCCGAAACGGATGACTGCTTCGCGGAGGCAGTCGCGATCTTCTTCAAGGCCTCCGCCTTGGCCTTCTCTTCTGCGAGCAGCGCTAACTGGCGCTTCCGCTTCTTCTCCTTATCCACCTCTGCTTCGTCAGTAGTTGGGGTTTTCATGCCGGTCCCCGAATCGGTTGTTGGCTTCTCCTTGTCTGCAGTTTTTGCAGCCCCGACCGGAGGATTTCCGCCCGTGTTCTTTTTCTTGATTGGTCCGGACTGAGGGTCTACACCCGCCTCGATTTCAGGATACACTGCAAACAAACAGATGAAGATAAGTGACAAGAAACATAAAGCTAGGAATAAAAGGAAGGGAGACTTACAAGAAGTGTCCCGGGGGAAGTAGTAGCGGCACCGGATATAAACGGCCTCCTCATACGCCATCAGTGGGAAGATGTACTTCCCGTTGATCCAAAACTTGTTCAGATCAATTTGGTTGTGGCTCAGTTTGTTTACGTCCGCCACATCAACGCTGTCCGGACGGAATACCTCCTTATCTTCCTTCTCCCTCTTGCCATTCCACACGGGGCACGGATACTTATCCAGGTTGAAGATGAAGTAGTTCTTCTGCCAGTTCGCATAGTAGTCATGGCGACCCTTGCTGCAATCCTTCACTCCTTTCCGCTTCTGGAAAGTGAAGACCTTCTCGTCCTTTGTGGCATCCAAATGATAAAAGGACCAGAATAAGTCAAGGGACGGGGTTATGTCGCACCGGTAGCAGTTTAGCAAGAAGGCCCGGACGACGGCGATGCAGTTGGGCTGAAGCTGAGCAGGGGAGATCTGGTAATGCTCGAAGATGTCCAAAAACAGCTGGGGAAGGGGGAAAGTGATCCCGTAGAAGAAGTGACTCCGGGGAATGGCTGCGACGGTTGTATGGTCCCCGTTGAACGGCGTTAAACGGGAGTCGACGGAAAGAGGAACCACCATAGCTCGAACTAGCTCTTTGACAGTTGAATCGATGTTGACAATCTCTCCGGGCTTCGGATCATCGATTTCTGGCTCAGGGTTAATCCCTATCGTGACATCAACACCTTCAGCAGACATTATGATTGAAGGAAGAGAAAGAATGAAAAAGAAGAAGTATTTTGAAGAAGGAAAATACAGAAGGATGAGGGTGAACAGAGATATCACAGAAGAATGAAAAACAGGAGATGAAAAAAGTGAAAAACGAAAATGATGGAAACAACTCACTATTTATAGACATAAAGCTGATAAAAAAGGGAGCGAGTCCTGAGGCGACATGATTGCTCTCTGGAAAAAGGAGAAAAGGAATTTATTTGGAAAAGGAAAACAGAACTTTTTTGAATTGACAGCGCATTTATGGCGCAGCAAGCACGCCTCATTAGTGCGCCTTAAAAGCACGCGCACAAGAAGTACAAACGGCGAGCGCGTACCCAGACGCACCTGGGTAGGTATTGAGCTCCCGGAACGGACTGCATGCCTCCGTCCGGATCCGACAAAGAAAAGAAAAGCGTTCGTGATGAGACACGGGATCCCTCCTCCGGATCGCCATTCCGGACGGATCCCATGTCTCGGGGGGCTAGTGGTGATATGGGCCGAGCCCATATCTAGGCTCCGGCCCAGAGAGTAGTCCGGTCCATATGACGTCAGCTAGAATGGCGTTATTCGGAGACAAAGGGGACATGAATATGACCTGTCTTCGGGTAAGGTCAAAAGGACAAGACCACTGCCTCTGGGTTAGAGGCTGACCACTCACACCTATAAATACAGCCTTGGATTTGTGGAGAAAGGTATGTTCTATCAGATAAAAACTCTCTCAATATATCCTTATTCTCTCTCCTATTCAAAGGCCCCTCTTTCATCATCACGCCGGAGTAGCTATCCTCGGGATACTCCGGAGCGTTGTTTTGCAGGTCTTTAGGTGAGAGCGCGCGGAGCACGGACAAAGCCTCATCCGGGCCGGAGACTCAGCATCATCCGGACCGGGACTGGAAGCTGGTAGCATCAACATTAAACTTAATTTCGTTCCATTTCTATTCAATTCAGGTCAGTACAATTCAGTATAGTAAATTTTCATCATGAAAAAAGTTAAATTTATTTCAGTTCAGTTTAGATAAATGTACTTGAATTTTTTTCAGTTCAGTTAAGTATATTTATATTTCTTCAGTTTAATTCAATTCGGTATATACTTATTTATTTTTAGTTCATTTCCATATATTTAAAATATTTTTCAGTTCGGTTCAATATATTTTTTCAATTCAGTTCAATATATTTATATTTATATTTTTTCAGTTCAGTTTAGAAAGAAATATCTGACGACCAGTATATTAATAAAGTTAAAATTGTGTATGAAAACAAACATAGTATGGCTTTATTGGTCTTAAATAAAACGACTTTTCTCCTATTAAAAAAACGACTTTTCAACATATATTATTGTATGATTTGCGAGATTTGACCTTGTTTTTTAATAACCAAATTGACTATTAGAAGTATCAATGAAGTATGTGAAGGTCATGTTTTATATAGGTTGCTGGTTTTGAACTAAATTTGAATTATAATATGTATTAAGTAAATCTGTTTATTCAGCGTGTATAACTTTATTAAATTATATTTTATCAAAATTAAATTGAATTGAACTAAAATTAATTGAATTACTAAAAATAACAAAATAAATGAGAACAAAGCTCTAAGATGAGAAAATTGTTAGTGCATGTTTTGTAAAACTGTTTTCAGATTTCACAAAAAAACAATCTGTGAATAGGTAAGTGGCGGGGCAGTGGTGAGAGATATTACAAAAAATGTTATTTTATTGAACTAAATCAGAAAATAAGAATAAAAGTGGAAATAACGTATTAAAATTAATAATACATCATTGACTAATATACGTTGAGAAATTAATTTCACTCATCAATATATATTATATACCTGAAAATTGAAATTTTACCAATTACAAGTTGAAAATTGATAGCTTGATTTTATTCTGTTGTTAAAACTAGGGCCATGCTAGACGCAGTCTATGTTTTGCTTATTTTGCAGTGCAGAATAAAAATAAATCTTTGATATATATGATATGATATAATGATATATATCAGACATATTTATTATATATATTATTTATATTACATACCCTTGTAAATCAGTTATACATCATAATTATTGTATATATAACTATTTTGTTAGAATACGGATGGTAAATAAGTAATATAAAAACTGCATCCGGTAAAATTATGAATTTCTACAAAATGACGTGAACGAGAAGCACTTTGCGAAAACGGACAAGATCATTCCTTTTAGTCTTAATTTATTGAATTAGATGGTATCTAGATGATCCGAACCCGGTTAATAAGTTAAATATACTACTGGTTGATCACCAATTGAGCCGTTGTCGTTGGACAACCCCGTTATATTCCAACAGTCGTTTGAAATGAGATAAAGTTCACTTTTTAAGTAAGAAAATAAAGGATTAGATGGATGTGTGCCTCAATATAATTGTTTTATTCCCTTAGTTTTAGAAAATTGGCACTAACCATTTTGATTGATCATAAATTTGAAATATTATTTAAATTAAAAAATTTGTTGTTACAATCGTGATTTGCTTCCTGATGATTCGCTTAGATGGCGGATAATGAATGCCTGCTAAGAACAGACAACTCTTAGTTAGGGTGAGGCGGCTTACTACCGCTCCTGCTCCAATGCCCAAGTCAGTGGGCAGTTTGGAGAATAGATAAGTATAGAATAGTATTCTGTCAGCATACCTCTTATCTCACATGTTAGTGAGATATATATAGTACTGTAATCCGGGCTTGGTCAATCACACCACGCCGTTAGGTGGTCGAAGAAGATTCTCCTGCCAGGCCAGTTAGGGTTCCAGCCTGCGGTCAGATCTAATCCGAGTGTCATGTGTGATGATGTGCCGGAATGAGACGTGCTGGATGGCGAGATGTCCAACCCCAACATCTGTTAAATTATATTATTATTTTTTACTTTCATCTACATTATACGTTGTAAATTCAATCTAATGCAAAATTTGAGCTATATTTTCCATAGCTTGTGGTGTACATGACTTGCTATCTGGAGTTTGAAATGTGTTGATTCTGAATTCGTAATCGATCGTCCACTAGATAAACCCACCCGAACAGTAGTGACCCATTTTGATCAGGGCGGAACTTGTCTCAGCCCAAAACATTCAGATCGGACCGGGTTGGATCGGGTTCTTCAAAATGAGCGGTCCTAATTCAAAGAAATAACTATGACTAGTATTATGAAAACATCTAGGGTGCGTTTGGATGGAGAGAATTTTGAGAGTGTGGATTTTGTTTTGAAATTTTGAGAGTTTGGGTTTTTGTTTGGGATTTTGAGAGTTTGATTTTGCAAAATTCTTGTTCGGTTGGATTATTTTGTGAGTATGAAACAAAATTTTTGATTGATTTTTAGGATTTTGCAAGTCTGGATTTTGGGAAATTTGGTGAACCAAACAAGATTTTACAAAATTAGACTTGGATAGTTTAAGTTTTGCAAAATCTTGCCCAACCAAATGCACCCCTAATCCTTAATCCATATGTTTTTAATTTTGTGTTTTCGCTCAATTTCATGCAATAAAGGTTATTAGGCCAATCGTGACAATCCATATAAATTATTTTTAAAAAAAGTTTGTATTTTTAAAGGACAAGAGATCAAGGAGGGAATCTTTGGGATGGATGGAAATGAGGGAGGTGAAATGACTATCATCATTGCTAAACCCAGATATGCACTAAGCATAGGGGCCACCCATGATCCTATAAAGAGAAATGCTCACATGTCACCATATCCTATATCCCCCATCTCTCTACTCCTAAAATCCCAATTTAATCATATATCTCCCTTTTCCATCACTTTTTTTAATTATATTTTATAACAATTATTAGTTACAGAATAAATTACCAATGTGTACACACCGTAATTTTTAATCACAATCAATTTCTAGAATTATGATTTCAGTTCTCATATCACTCTCTCCGATTGTCTTTAAAAGTTATAAAGAAGGGGCACAATTTGTAAGACAATGAGAAATAGATGATGAAGATTGAAGATAGTGAGAAAATAAATTTTATTATTAAAATTAAGTAATTGATAGATGAAATCCAATATTACTTTCGCAGTCTATGTTTATATTTGAATAAATACTAAGGGCATTGGTGACACTTCATGAATAAATACGAACTATATAAGTAAAAATTGGAGTGCATATAATAATGCCCTAAAATTTACAGTTACTTTTTTTGAAAAAAAAATAGTTTTGTTAAAAATAGAGAATTGGAGAAAATTGGAGAAGAGATACTTTCATGAATTTCTCTCGCCTGAACCTATAATTCGTCTATCATTCGTTGTGGCCAAAATAATTGCTCCAAGATTTCCCCAACGCATGCGCGCGCAACATCATGCTCAACAGAATTTGTCTTGAGACGGTTTAATACTATAGTATCAACTATTAACATGTTTTCCTAGTTCATTATGTAATGAAAGTAATCAATTTCAAATATAATTGGTATCTGATGGAGAACTTTGAGTCTGAATTCTAGTATTCTAAATTACATTTCCTTTTGGATACTTTTAGTTCTATCGTTTAATATGCAATTAAATATAATAATATCAACACTATAACACTTTCAGCACTATTGAGCACAAGATTATCACAGCACAACACATCACTACTCACCACTCACCAGCACATCATAGTACTGATCAACACAACACATCACTGATCAGCACATCACTGCTCAGTACAGTACCAAATAAGGTCATGTCCAGTTCAACTTATTTGGTGTTGTGCTGTGCTGATCAGTGCTGTGCTGTGCTGATGAGTGCTGAGCTGTGCTGATCAGTGCTGTGTTGTGCTGATCTTGTGCTGAATAGTGGTGAAAGTGTTGAATAATGTTCATTAGAGTTGAAGAAAAAACACAATGTTTATTACTTATGAACTAAAAAGTTTACTTAATTAATATTATTTTTACAAAACATAAAAATAGTGTCCAATTAGAGTTTAAATGCACTGAGCTGAAAAGTATTGTGCAGATGAGTGTTGTGCTGTGCTGCAATAAGTTGAACTGTACAGGGCCTAAATTGAAATGACCATGGCCTAAAAGCGAGATGTTAAACAAACAATCTCTTTAAAATAAGATCACAACATAAATATTTCTTCCGTCCCAATTAAAATTGCACACTTTCATTTTTTAGGCGTTTCAATTCAAATTGTACACTGTATGATAATAATTATTCACTTTCCTCCACTCATTTCAATCATAGTCTTCTCAAATTCAATTTTTCACTATACATTTAACAATTCTCGATTCAAATTTTATTTTCTCTGCGTCTTCGGTTGGGACGAAAGTAGCAGTGCACGAAGGTAAATTTTTTAAAAAACAACTACTAGTAGAGAGAGGAACAATGGTGAGGACGTTTACACACATGCAAAACAGACAAAAATAAAATTTGCATCTTTTGGTAAAGAAACTAATCCCGATTACTTACTTTAATTGATCTTTTCGTGCGACAGATGTGGGCGGGAATCAATAGCAGCCCCTCTCTCATACTATTTTATTAATTTCGGCACCTCTGTCACACACCTAGCCGCACTTAATTCTTAATTAACACGCCGTTTAATCTCGTCCTTTTTTCTTTATTTTTTAATTAATAAAAGAACTCATGTGCGTGCTTAATTAAAATGCAATTTTTTTAATCAGACTCTTAATAATAAATTGCAACAACTAATTGCAGCATATGCTTTGTCATATATTATTAGAGTATTATAGCTTTATATTAAGATATTAATGATGAAAATTAGAGAATGACTGAACCGTTACAAGAAAAATATATATAAAAGAATCGAATAATATATGTTTGGAATATACTGATGTCATTTGCTATTTTTATATTACATTAATGTATTTTTATCTTTAATAAACAGTAGTTCTTATAGAAATATTTCTAAGTTAGATAGTAAATTTATCGAGAAAATCTCCTGAAAGTCCAACTTTCCTGACTTTCCATAAGAGTCTTTATACGTTTTAACTTATACAGTGTACCTTTTAATTTGAACTGTAAAATTTGTTATTTGAATTTTATTAATGTTTTAATATAAATTCATGAATTTTTGCATTAAAACATGTTTTACTATATGTTCACTTTGATACTATCAATGTTTTAACACAAAATAGTATCACTTGACCTTAAATATATAGTGGTAGTTCCATAACACTTAGAAAGTCGGACTTTCTAGAGACTTTGTAAATATCTGCTATAAAAGATTTGGAGCATTATTACACATTCATTTTAAATAAACACAGTTAAATTCATCCAAGATAAAAATTACTTCACAGTCATGTATAGTGAAGTCTTCGCACTAATATAGCAAATGAATTTGTTTTCATAAATTTGTATTTATGTATTAATTTTTTGTGTCTACTAAGCACGTTGAGTATTATTAGTGGTTACTAGTGGTTAGTGACCACAATAATAAATTTTAAGAGTTTAGCCTTGTTTAAACAAGATTAATATAAAAGATTACAGAATATATATACAGAATCATTTAAATAAAAAGATGTTACATACATGATACTATTATTGGATGGTCAAAATATAATACATTCTTCTTATTTTTATTTCTTTCCTTCATTGAACACACTGAGTATTGTTGGTTGTCCGATTAGTCAACACACATGTTTGATTAATTATTTTAAAAAGATGCTGAAAAATATTAGAATAAAATCGAAAATGTTATTGTTTATAAATATTAAGTTTATTATTGTGTGAACAAAATCTATACAGTATATATGAAAGATTATAGAAATGTATTTACAGATTCCTTTAAATAAGAAGCAGTTATATTCATGAAATTATTAGTTTATGTCCGGTTTAACTTATTTCAATATATTTCAGCACAACACGACACTGGTCAGCACAGTACAGTGTTGTGTGGATGGTCAAAAGAGTTAGGAAAATACTGAAGACTATTACTATGCAACTGAAGTTTATAATTTTTTGGTTTAGATCAGTGAACAAAATCTTATAAAAGATTATAGAATATATTTGCACATTCACTACAATAAAAATCAGTTTCATCCATGACATAAATACACAGACAAAATATAATAAATTCTTAATAATTATATTTTGTATCTATGCAATATTAGAGTTTATAATTTTTTCAATTAAGCTGAGTTTTCACACATACTTAAGCAAATTTTTTGAAGGTGCTGAACAATATTAGTATATAATAAGTTAAATTTTTAATTTTGAATTTGTGTGACCAAAATCTATTATAAAAGAAGAAGAAAAAAGAAGAAGAAGATTTATATTATGTCTCTTCACTGGAAAATCAAATATGATTTATTTCCATTTTGTTCACAGTTTCTTATCTTGTGTACTAAACAAAATAGATTGGAAAAATAGATATTCAACAATTATTTTGGTCAACATAAGCAAAATTTGAAAGATGCAGGAAACTGATAATTATTTAAAATTTTCCATAATGACGTCCTTTCATAATAACACTAAATACTTGATAGTCAGTGAAAATGGGCATTAAAAAATCAATATTCAAACAAATACACGAAGATCGTATATACAATGTAAATCCTTTTACACTGTGATTTGAGATGAAGAAGAAGAAGAACCCTAGGAAAAATCCAGTTTTCCTTTACAAAAATGAAATAAAAACAAAGAAAAAATCCAACATAACCTGGAAATGAACCAGCAAAAGGAAAAGAAAGAATGAAGGATGATCAAGAAATAAGAACACGGAGATTTGAATTTGTCAGAGAAAGAAAGCATAATAAATATATAGTTTTTTTCACTATTATTAATCTTAAGAAAAGGGACTAATAAAATCTCTCATGGGTATATCTTCCTAGATAATGTGTACAGAGTAGTGAATTAATTAATGATGATCATGATCGATTGAGAGAGAAAGAAAGAGAGTAACTTGATTAATCAATCAGACGGGCAAATCCATGATCCCACGGTACCTTCGCCGCCTGAGGTGACGTTCTCCAGGCCCTTCTCATGGTGGTGCTGCAGAAACTCCGGCGCCGCTGCCGAGTAGTTGCTGACATGCGTTGCCGCCGCCGTGCCGCTGTTGTCTCTCCAGAGGTGGCTCGCCGCATTCACATTGTGGCCTAATCCCAGCTCATCATAGGAAGGCAGGCTCGCGCTGTTGGTGCTGTTGTTGCTGTTGTTATTATTGGTGGTGCTGTTCATGCTGTTGATCATCATCCCTGGTGTTTTCCCGGCGAGGAGGAAGGACGGGATGTTGTGGTTGTTGTTGCTGGTGTTGTTCGGGTTCGGATTCGGGTTGGGGTTATTGGGGTTGAACGAGAGCATCTGATTCTGCATGTTGAGAATATTGTGGGAGGTTGCAGAAGAATCGATGAAGGTGTTGGGCGGTGGAGAAAGGTGGTGGGGCTTCTGTGCTGCTGGCCGGAGTGGATAGAGTGGGGCCAGGTTGGATGTCCCGGAGGAGAACAGATCGAGCCGATCGAGCCTTCTAGCGTACGGCGAGCCGCCAGCGCCGGGGAAAGGTCCCGTCGGAATCCCGGTGAATTCCTGGACCATTTGCCGGAAGTTGCTCGTATCCGTGGTCAGAACCGTCGTCGGCGCTCTTCGAGAAGCTCTGGTCCGCTTCTTCGGGTTTTTCACGGCGGTGGCGGGCTGGTGGCCGTTGTTGTCTGCGCCGCCCTTCCCGGCGGCGCTAGCGTCGGCGGCGAGGTGGGGAGGCGGCGGCGCCGGCAGGGTTTGCTGTTGCTGAGTGAGCTGAGCGTTGAGTACTGACTGTGACGTCATGCTGTTGCCGAAGTGGTTGCCGGCGTTTCTTGACCAGAGGAGATGATCGTTATTCTGCTGCTGACTCAGATTCTGGTTCTGATTAGTGATATGATTCAGATTATAAAAAGGATCGAACAGGTTATTGTTGCTGCCGTGGTGGGAGAGGAGCTGCTGCTGCTGCTGCATCTGCTGGTTCTGGTGCTGCTGCGGTGGCGCCGCCGTGGGGAGGGGCTGGTTGAAGGCGGAGGAGTTGAGGAAGCTGGAGATCGATTCATTCCGGGAATCGAACTCCTCGTCGCCGCCGCTGGAGGACTGGAGGCTCCCGCTGCCAGAATCCATTCTGCGAAAAAAAGTGTTCAGAAGAACGAAAGGGAAGATCTTTATATATGTGATACGTTTGTGGGGATCAGGGTTTTTGTTCTTGAAAGAAGCCACTCATATCATTGTCTGTCCGGGGAGGGCGTTATAAAATAATGGGAAAAGGGAAAGAAAGGAGATGAATGGGAAAACGGGGGGTTTTAATGGAAGCTTAAGGAAGATTTTTGAGGTTATGGTTTGGCAGTGTAGATGGAGAGATGGATGGAAAGGGGAGGAGGTGGTGGGGTCTATTCAATTGCCAAGAAGCTGCCGGTAGGTGGCAACGGGTCAAACTCAAATAGGGATTGAGAGGCCTTGTGTGAGATTGAGTGTGAAAGGAAGAAAGGGAAATGGAAAATATTTGGGATGAAATGCTTCATTGCAAGGGGTGATTTTGCATTTTGCAATGCAAGAACATGAAGAAGAAGAAGAAGAGTTGTGATGGTGGTGGTGTGGAGTAGGAGCCTCATTTCATGTGAATTTATAGCTGAATGTCAGTCTTAAATTGGAAAGAAGTATCGTCTAATATGATATTACGGTTGACTCTTCTATTTATCGTATTTATAGTTTATAATTGTGTATAATAGATATTGATTGACGTATTATTGTGTAATAAACTAATGTCCTTAGTAACGTATAATTGAAATTTTACAATTTAAACACTATCAACTCTGGATAGTCAAATATTGAATTTTTAATCTTAGTTTTAGTATAAGAGAATCAGATTGCATTTGCTTCCATAAGAAAATATGGTTTTAGAAATGTTTGGCATGCTGAGATAATGTATAGATTGTAAGTGATTTTATTGTCAAATTTAAAAATAATTTTTACCAGTGAAAATAATGAATTTGAAAAGTCTTATCGTCTGCAAACAAAACATCATACACATTCAAGGCTTTATATGCTTCTGCTTACGGGAATGATCTGTTCTCGTTGCATGCAAGAATGCCAAGTCCAGATGTGCCATGGTTCAGTCCGGCGTAAAAAAAAAAGAGGACGCGCCTTCCTTCTGGCGGCGGTCAGAGGACACTTCCTAAATCGAGAGCTTCCGACACCTACTCCTGCCATTGGTTTGCCTTTGAGAAGCTTTCCAGTGATGCTACCACCGATGCCGCATTCTGCTCAGCTATTAGGTTTTTTCCTGGAAAAAGCTTGCAATTTCTTAAAACCATATCGTGTCACAGGTTGCAAGGATCACCTCTTATTTGCACTCCTCTCTGTATCCAATAACAACTGAAGAAAGCACCCATCTCCTCTGCTCCACTCGCTAGCTACAACTTTATCCCCAAGTCCAAGCACTGCCACATCCTAGCAGCATAGGTGTATTATAAAAACAAATGTTTCGTCGTGCCTCCGTCTTCATCACATAGATTACAGGTCATAGCCACTTCCATTATTCTCTTTCTTAGATTTTCTGCAGTAGGTAAAGAGTCGAGGCATATCCTCCAAGTGCAATGCTTTGCCCATACTGGAACCCTAAGCTTCAACAATTTCGGCCAAAATCCCTTGTCCAGTCTTGCTTGTGCAAGTAGTATGGGGATCAGTGATCAGCCTCCAAAGTGTAGTACATCTTAACGATTCTTTGCATTAGTATCAGATGATGTTAACGATTTTCACCTGGATAAATGCATGTGTGAATGTAAGGTTGTTACTCGTACAATGATTTTGATAACCGAGTTTTGATATGTTATCTGTTGGTTTCTAACTGAAACTATGTGAAAACATTCAAAATAATGAGATATTGTATATATATATTTGCCTTAATAGAATGTCCTAAACAGATAAATGTTCTCAATTTTTTGCGTTAGTATCATATCATATTAACGATTCTCACCTAAATAAATGCATGTGTGAATTGAAGGTTGTTGCTCGATTGTTCTTCATGCTTCTACTCTGCTCGACATCGACTCGTGATTACTCTTAGCACTGGTTAGAAAACATCTATATCACATATCACTTATTTTGTTTGATTTCCTTGCTCGTCAATCGAATCACAACTGCTCTTAACCCTATTTGATCGGTATCTTAGCATTATAACTTTGTCATTGCACGCTTGCCACCAACATAATATTTTTCGATGAAGGTCGCTCACATAATTCTTCTCTCCCTCGATAAGTCGCTTCCCTAAATCCTACCCAATATTTTTCACTCTCTAAAATGTCTCAATCAAGTCTGGTCCAAATGTTTCACTCTGTCCAGATCGCAATAAAGGCATCTGATCAAAATATTTGGTGAGTCGTACACTTTGAGTTGAAGATTTTTAGGATCAAAAATCTTGATATTGATTTGACTTTAGATATTCTCAATCAACTGGATCGGGTGAGATAAATCTTTAAAAAACTTTGTTGGGCTGGTGAAGCCCAGCTTCAGGCCATTCAAGCCCCCAATGACCTAAATCAAGTCCCGACCCAATGATCACCTTTAGGGAGTGGTCCCCTGATCCCTGATCCAATGATCTAGCCCTGCAAGACAGCCCCGGGAGGTACCCGAGGGTAGACCCTCCGGCGTGATGATGAAAGATGGATCCCGGGAGAGAAAAGGGGTATTCACCAGAATAATGAGAAGATACTTACTTGGAATAGTGCTGAGGAGCATTATTTATACGGTAACCCATGCTCTATATGTGGTCCATGCTCTGAGTGTCTTCTAGTGTGCTTGTCCCTATCCGAGTTGTACGACCCCGAATGCTGCCATACTAGCTTACCTTATAGTGGGCCGAGCCCATGCTACTTGCCGAGTAGTTGGGTCTGGGCCTGGTATCACCACTAGCCCCCCGAAAGCCGGTTCTTTCGGCCGAGGGTGGGAACTCTCCTGATCCGAGGGCAGAAGGATTGGCTTTCTGTATTCCCTTCCCTGCCGGACAATGATGGGACGGGTGCACCTTTCACGAGGACAATTAATAACTGTCATTATTATTTTCTCACTTCCCGAGCCCATTTAATCGCTGTCTTTTCATTTCCTTTTTTCCGTCTCTTATAAATAGACCATTCTATCAATCGCTTCCACTAATCGCTTTCAGATCTCAAAGTTATTCTGCAATTCTTTTTCTTCAAACCTTCATATTCTCTCTCTTCTTCATCGCCATGGCGGCTAACAATGCTCAGTCCGATGCCCAGAACAAGGCTATCGTCACCTACTCCCTCGAGAGCACTGCTCCCTCTGCCTCGCATTCTGCTGGCTCATCGGCCTCCTACAAGCCGATTTACCTTTGCAGCAATGTGTCCCCTTCTGCTCCGAAATTCAAGCGATCCAAGAAACGGGAATAGAGGGAGATAGACACCGTCCGGGCCCCTTCACTTCAAGCCGATGTCTGGACCGCGAAGTGTCTTAGCGGTATGGGAGTCCCTGTGCCCTTGGATGCTCAGATGGCCTCTGTCTAAGCCGAAGAGTTTGTGATGTCCATCTGGTGTATCCCCCGGATCCATTTCATGTAGGGGTTAAGCCTTCCTTTCCCCCCGTTGTACTCCCGGTTCCTGGAATTCTACAAGATTTCACCGGCCCAGATGCATCCGAATGTTTTCGCTGTGATGATGGGTTTTCTTGTAAGGAGCTTCCGGTGCGGGATTGACCCCGCCTTCAACCTTTGGAGGTCTTTCTATATGCTTATCAGGTGCCCGGGCAAGGAGATGATATACACTGTCCAGGCGCGTCCTGGTGTTCAGGATTTCCTCCTTGGCAAGAAATATTCGACCAAGAACTGGCAGGCGAAGGGCTATGTGAAGGTCAATCCCGGGCGATACGGGGTCCACGGCTGGAATGACAAGGTTGTTGTTGACGTCCGGGAAGCCTTCCTTTCTGAAACGCAACTGGCCAATCACACTACTTTGTTCGCCGAGTCCCTTAACCTGGACCAAGATTGGCTGGTCGAAAATTCTCTCTACCTCTTCCCCCGGGCGATATACCCGGCTGCCGCCTTTCTGGACAGCCGTTGGGTTGTTATCTGGCCGGTTCTAGGTATGCACTTTGATTCCCTTTTATATCAGCATCCATGTTTTTTATTAACAAAAACTTTGCTTAACTTTCCTCTCCCTATAGCTCCCACCATGGACAACGATCCTGAGGTTCCGATCCCAAAAAAGAAAAGCAGGAAGGTCGCTACGGCGGGAACCGGGGCCGAGTCTGAGGCGGCCAATGGGGACAGGAGGAGAAAAATTACCCAGCAGTAGCAGGGGCATCAGCAGGATAAGAACAAAACGGAGGAAACCGTTCAGAACCAGCTGGCCGATCCTAACTCGCAGAAGGAGCGTCAGCATGATAAGAACAAGACGGAGGAAACCGTTCAGAACCAGCTGGCCGATCCTAACCCGCAGCAGGAGCGTCAGCAGGATAAGAACAAGATAAGGGAAACTCCTAACCCCACTATTCAGAACCCTCTTCTTCCTTCAGGGGTGCCCGATCTCGGCCCCTTTATGATAGAGGATATCACTTCTGAGTTCGAAGTCGTGCAGAAGGATCAGGAGTGGTTTATCCCCGAGGTAGTGGCCCAGCAGGAGACCGTTCGGGATCCTGCCGGTACCAAGAATCCTCTCGAACCTTTCCGGCACCCTATCGCTTCGGAATCTAACCAGGACACTAGTCGTTTGGGGTTGTCATTCGGTCGTGGTAAGCCTCTGTGGTCTCCGCCCAGGGATGGGAGATCCCCGGCCTTTAGATACACCACCATATCTGCCCCTGAGATTCCTCCCCCGCCCCCCTTTTCCCGACAAAGCGGAAGGGAGAGAATTCCGAGAAGGGCGGGAAAAAACCTCGGACCAACGAGTCCCAGACTCCACCTTTGTCCCACGCCAGCACTCCTCCTGTCTCATCTTCCAACCAGCAGGTACTCTTACACTTTTTGCCTTATTATTATTATTATTATTATTATTATTTTAACGTCTCTTCGTATAGGTTCGGATCCTCAGCTCCGAGTTTGCCAATTCTCCCGACTTTCAAGTCGCCCTCTCCTCCTTTTTCACTCGTCACTTGGAGAGAAAGGAAGAAGAACTCCGAGCCGAGAAGGAAGAAGAACTCCGAGCCGATAAGGAAGAAGAACTTCGAGCCGAGAAAGAAGCATCGGCTCAACTTCGAGCCGAGAAAGAAGCATCGGCTCAACTTCGGGCAAGGGTGAGCGACCTGGAGAAGGAGTTGGAGGCTGCTCGAGGGGCGAACTACAAAGAGCGTCTGAAGTTCGCCGAGGCTGTTGCTGACAAAGTCCTGGCGAGTCAGACCATGTCGCTGTCTGACCGATCTTAACCTCGCCGCCAGTGCCCACCAGTGTCACAACACATATATGCAGGTCCCGGGTTGGTTTCCTCCGGCAATCAGAGCTTCATTCAAGAGGCAATGGTTCAATTGAACGCCGAGGACTAGCAGCTGCACCTGGTGAACACTCTCCAGAAGGGCGGAATGAAGGGCCTGTCTCCCAAGTTATGGGAGGCTCTACGAGAGAACCAGTTGTCGATTGAAGAAGTCCGAAGCTGGTCGACCGATGTGGTTCGGCTGCCGGGTCCTCTTCCTCCTGCTCCACTCTTCGGATCGGACTTGCCCGAAGATGAGAACTTCACCCAGTACTGCACCATGTATGGGTACTACTGGGGCTTGTTCGACCCGAAGGATCTAGAAGCTGAGAATTCTTCCTTGCCGAAGATCGGCCTGGACTGCTCGAAGGATCGCCGAAGATCACCCCCTGGACTGCTGATATGCCCTCTTCTCCTGCCCTACTCTTTGATGGTTCCGGGGATGACTCGGACATTGACAACAGCGGTGGCGGGGACGACCAAAGGAAGGGTGCCCCCCAGAATGTTAGTTAGATTTTCCTTTCTTTCTTTTTACTTTCATCTTTCTGTATCTTGTTACCCATACTTCAATTTTATCAATAAAGTACTTCTTTTGTTACACTCGTCTTCTTCGTTGCTCCTGCTCTGTTTCCCCTTTTTTTTGTAAATCTTCATCTTAACCCTACCTTTGCCATGTCCAGGAGCTACCTCGGGCCCTTAACCCCCCAGACCCTTTCCCAATACAAGCTGGAACTGGTTGTCCGGGTCTGACTGATCTTCTGTCCGAGTGAGGACTCGGTCCCCTTGTTTCTGAGTTTCCTGACGTCAACTACCTGATCAGAAGGGATTATACCGGATTCTTTATACTCTAAAATTATAAAACAAAATCATAAATGGAGGGATTTATTACCGCTTATGCACAATAGGAATTTCAAAAGAATAAAATATAATGTGATGAGAGTTAAGCTTTTACTTCAATGACTACGTTCTCTAAAAATGACATAATTATTGGGTCATCAAAAACAAATATTCGAAAAGCTCTTTTTGAAGTGAAATTTAAAACTCAATTTAGTTTTGAAAAATTGAGAATGTTATGATGATGCTATCAACATGTTCATAAATAAAGCACCAAAGATAACAATGAGGTGTTGCTTAGAAATAATTCAAACAACTTCTATAATTTCTCTCCCAAATTCCTCCAAATCCAATCTTTCTAAGGCGGGGGGTAGCTGGCGTTTCCAGCACCGTTGCGACCCCCTTCCACCCCATACTCTGTCCCTCCATTTCCCCATCTAACCTTCCACCAGAATCCCTCTTTTCCACCTTCACCAGAATAGGCTATCTCCACATCTCGCTTGGAAAGTTTTCTTTGAGCCACCACTTTAGATCTCCTATGTCCGGAGCCCAACATGTGACAGTGGTTTTGACTCGGGCTCCAGAACCCATCGCCGCTGGACAGAGGAGTGGATCTCCAATTTTCTTTTCAGGTTTTTTTTTGCAGCTGATGGATGTCTACGCTATGAATGGTTAGAACCTGTTCCGAATTGTTGTTCAGTGGCTTCGCATAAGGGATCGACCAGGCGCTGTTGTGTCTTTCGCGAGTTGACCCACGCGTCATCTGAGTTTCGCGCCGGAGTTCATGCACCGCCAGAGTTCACGCGCAAGCTGTCTTCGGATCAGGAACTACCGGGGGGGTTTCTTTTATTTATTTATGATTTCTTAGTTTTTCTTAGTTGTTTCTAATGAATAATGGGGAGAGGTGCTTTGAACTTGGATTTTTTGATATAGTATTGGTTTGCTCTATTGTCTGCCTATGCATTTGTTTTTACCGGTCCTTTTGTTTAGTAAAATATGTTGGCTTCTGATCTGATTCAACGGATAGACAGGAGAAATTCGAGTCAAGGGAAGCATTGACTTTCCCTATGCCGGCTATGTCTGAATCAGATTCGTAGTATGTACCGTTAGATGTGTCTTTTGACATCTATGTTTGGTGCGGATGGGCAGCTCACTAGCGTCCTGATAATGTGTGAACAGACTAAAAAGTCTCTTACTGTCAAAAAGAGACACACCTTGAGAAATGAGACGATGACTTACTAGTAGGCTATCAACGGTACCGGAGAACAACGATGCATGAGACAGTCTCGTACCGGTTGGGATAAGACGACAACATATAGCGAGGAATGAGACTTTTTAGGGAATGACCATATTGTTGGGATGTCATGCCAGTGCTATAACAAGTATACATTCGTTTGTCAGAATAAGATTTTCTGAAAGCGCTGTGTTTATAACCATTACACTGTTAGACCCTTTTTTTGGTATTAGGCTAGATAGGCTAATATCAGCCAGTTAGTCATGGTTTTACCGCCATTGATGCAGAGTATGTCTAGTATATTTACATGTTCATGAAATTCTCTTTTAGGTATGAAGGAGGCTCATGAAACACACGTATGTTTATATATTTCTCCTAATCCCACAAATTGACTCCATATTTCGGAAAATATTTGTATTTCATGATTCTTTTTAGGGTGTGATGAGCTCATGTATTTCACTCAATCATGGTTTGGTTTTAATTTTCTTAAAGAAAAATATAGCTGCACCGGTTAGATTTACCCTAATCTTTTGAACTAATTAAATAGAAAGCGTTACGGTTGATTTATTTTTTACAAATGGTAGTTAGGTAACTTTTCAAGAATAACGTCCAAGGTCTTTTATCTAACTTAGGAAGAAACTGGTAGTCTAATCGAGTGGTAATATGTTAAGGATGGTTAATTAGCGGAAATAAAATTGAAAATTTTTTCAAGAGGATAACGTTTAAAACAAATTAGAGGCTTGGGTGGAGTGGTTAGGCAACTAAACTTAAACAGGATGCTATGGAAGTAGTTGAATTGTGGATTGTGAAACCCAACAGTTGGTGGTACCACCGTAGCCACCCCTCTACCGCCATCTATCAGAATTTCCCTTTTGCTAATCTCCGTTATTTTCTCAGTTCGATTCTGCTCCCTCCGTCCCAATTAAAATGTTTGCGGGCCAGAGACTCAACTATTAAGAAAAATAGCGTGGCAATAGGATACATGAACAAAAGAACGTGAAAAGACAATTTTCACCCCAAAAGTACGTGTGTCAATTAATTTTTAAAGATTAATTAAGTATAAAATAGATAATTTAATTTTTTTTTATTATCAAATGATGAAATATTGAAAGTAAGATTATTTGGTTGGGACATCTCAAAATAAAAAGTAAGATATTTTGGTTGGTACGGAGGGAGTAATTTTCAAACTCTACTGTTAAATATTACAAATTCTTGACAGAAACCGTCTCACTCTAACCTCATGGTAGCACCAATGAGAAGGACCTTTTATTATTTCTCAATTTTACCTTATATAATACTCCTTCCGTCCTAGTAAAAAGTGTAAAAGAGAGAAAGTTAAGTGGAATTTGAGATTGTAATATGAATGACGGAGATTAAATTTGATATGAAATAAGTGGAGGAAAAGTAAAGAGCATTACCATAAAAGAAAAGTATGCAGCTTGGATTTGAAAAGAAAAGTTGTGTACTTTCGATTGAGACAGAGCCAGTGAATACACTATTTCCTCTGTCCCATTTGAACTTGCACAACTTTCCTTTTAGAGTGTTCAAATCCAAGCTGCATGCTTTCTTTTTATAGTAATACTTTTTTATTTGTGTCCACTCATTTCACACGCTTTGCTCCAAATTCAATCACCACCATTCATACTCTCATCCTTAATTCAACTTTTACTTTCTTTATCTTGTACATTTCACTAGAACGGAATTAGTATGTCATAAAAACATTAAAAAAAAGACTTAAATGTACTGTATAAAGTTGCACTAATACAAAATCGAACACTCGGTCTAAGAACACGTGAGCATATTCTGTTAAATTGTATATTACTTACTACGTATTCTCAAAAAAAAAAAATTACTTTCTACGTGCTTGCGTGCGATATTTTTATAATTCAATCCAAGAATATGTAATACATTAACAATAGCTAGTGGTAAATTGATACAACACAAATACAATATTAACTCATAATACTGATTGGACGAGTATACCCTTTATGTTTGTTACACATTACATTAGCAATGTTTTTATCCGGCTGTGGATCAACATCTCAAATTATTCAAAGTAAGACTTAGTCGTAGAATGCGTATTCGTGGATTTTTTTTTCTCAATTTTAATTTCTCATATATACTATATAATTTTTAAGTAATGATACACTAATAAGTTTTAAAAAAAATAGAAAATTTGATCTTCTAACATAATATTTAGAATATATGTTGCAGTTTTTAAATGGAGAATTGAACAGTGGTATCGTTCGTTAACATTCATAAGAAGATCGACAGAGATCCATAAATTACTCTATTCCGACCCATCAAGATTTGAAAGAACCTCCTAGAGCCTAACAAATTTGTTTACGAATTTCGTATGCAATGACTTTACGATAATATGAATGGTTACATATTTCTTTTTATATGTGTAAAATTAAAATTATATCAAAGACGTCTCGTAATATTTGATAAGGAGGTGAACATAGATCCACAAATCACTCTATTATTATATATGTTTCACCCCTTTAGAAATTGAAAGGATCCCGAAATTCTGACTAATCTGTTAGAGAATTACGTATGCAATAACTCTACAATGTAGATCGAACAAATTAATGTACTATTCAACTCCTCAAAGTTATATAAGTCGGCTTAATTTTATTTAGTATATATGAAATTAAAAGTATTTTGTTTTATGTGAAAATGATAAGTTATTAATATATGCATAACTATTATAATAATTCTCCCCATACTTTCTATTTCTTCAATGCAATGGTCAATGACGAATCTAAACCCATGTGATACTAGAATTTGATGTGATAATCAATAATTATTGAGTCCTGTAATTTTTTACCTATTTCATCTTATAAATTCGTCATAGAACCATACCAAGCATTGATAAAGATAGCCAATAATTATTAAGTTCTGGTGAAAATTTTTGTGTATAATGTTTGAAAAGAAGACGGACAAATATCTACAAATAACTCTCTTAACCTTTAATCTGCCACTATCATCACTTTTAACGTTATTCATGCATATTTAATAATATTTTCTGAATTCACCACTTACGAGTCTTATCATACATACTTACATTTCCTGTTAAAATCGAGCCCGTTACTATTCAACGCTCTGAATGATGCTCTTTAAAATTTCTAGTCATCCACTTACATCTCCAATCCCTCATCACTCATTTGTTTGGTAGAGTCGGAGATTTGAAAAGTATATGATACGAGTATTATATACGTTAAAACATTCCTGGAGCTGGACTGAGATATCGTAAATACTGTACTCCCAAATCTGAAAACTACAGAGGATATTGTTGCAGTAGAATTTTCTTTCCTCTGCCTCAGTCTTTGACTGGGTCTCCAGTCAGTCTGTTTATTTATAGCCATGAATTTTTTCCCAGAAATTTATAATATAGTCCATCAATTCCTGAAAATTATAATATTAAACTTTAGAAAATGTCAATAAAGCCATAATTGAGAGCAACATTGGGGAATCTTTTACTGGCCACGTCCCCCTGGAATCGAGACCAAGACCCCTAATTTCTTACTTGTTTATTATTCTTGAATTTCTTTTCGTACGTATGCAACCCGGGAGACCGTGTCTATATGCAGGTTCATGAACGTCGTCCTTTAATTAATTACTGTTTTAATATTCCTCTCAGTCTACTCGAAATCTTTTTGGAGATTTGTTTTTAGGTTCCAATCATGATACATGGTAAATTGTTCATCAAAATTAATGGTGTGTTTGGTTGGAGGAAATTCTTAGAGTCTGATTTTTATTTTGAAATTTTGAGAGTTTGAATTTTTGTTTGAGATTTTGAGAGTCTGATTTTATAAAAGTTTGTTTGGCTGGATTGAAATTTTGTAAATTTGAAACAAAATCCTTATTGGTTCATTCGAATTATGCAAGTATGAATTTTAGGGTAAAAAACAAGATTTTGAAAAAATTCATAACCAAACAAGATTTATGAAAGCTGGATTTTGAAAGTCCAATTTTTCAAAAACTCATCAAACCAAATGCACCCTAAAATATCTCTATGACTAATATATATATAGGAGTAGGAATTATCAGTTCAGTTGAAATTAAATTATACTAAACTAAACTAATTCGTGTAAAAGTAAATTAAAAAGTAATTAACCTAAATGAAAGAAGGGCCGTTAAGTTGCTCACTCTCTGGGTACATTTGCATTGACATGAGCATATTAATTATGGAACTTATTATGTATTGTTCGCATTTTATTGTGTTTAAATAAAGAAATGTAAAAATATTCAATATATATTAGAATTTACTATATGCAGTCAATATTAATGTATTATCATCTAATATAAAAAGGTCTTTTAAAATACGCCTTACAATTTTACTATAGTATTATCCTATATCTTTTATATATATATATGCGATCAGTTTATATATTTGTTATTAATGTATTGGTTCTTTAGCGTTCTATTTCAAAACTTTTTAACGTTGTTATTAGAAGCACATGCGAGATAAGCCCGCTCGGTAAGTAAGTTCATTTGGGGTCAAGGTCGGGAAAATGCGGATATACAAACGAGCACATAAGCCCAATTAGGTCCAGCACACAAATCCAGTAAAATGACCCATCAAACTTATATACTGAATTTCAACTCCACCGTTTTCCGATGTGGGTTAATTTCCAACTACCTCCCGTAAGTGCAAGACCCATTACGGGGGGGGGGGGATTTGGACTTCAATCCAAGAGAGGTCCAGGCCGAAATATTGATCCGATACCATATTAGAAGCCCGTGCAGGGGAATAAACCTGCTGAATAAGGAAGCTCATATAGGTTAAAGGTCAGGAGAGTGCGGATCTACAAACGAGCATATTAGCCAAATTAGATCCAACACACAAGTACAATGAGATTTTATCATTAACTCAATTAGCATTATGTAGAGTGACCCATTAAACTTATATACTAAATCTCGGTCACACCGTTTTCCGATGTGAATTAACCTCCAACGGTTTTCTTTAAAAAATTCACATGTTTGTGTATATTTTTTTTTTGTTATTGTATTTCGTTTGTTTACTCAAGTTTTTAATTTAGATATTGTAACTAAAATAATTGAATTATAAATTAACAAATATTATAAACTTATAAATGGTTTTAAAAAACTTAAAAATTATTTATCTCGCAGATAATGGATCGACCATACCAAAACTTTGTATTATAATGCTAGTAGACATACTCATGTAATGATAAGGTATTTGAAAACGGTTTAGCCCATAAGTACAGTGAAGCATAACTACAAATACATTTCAAAATCAAACTTGCTAATATTAGTCAAAGTCTACATTCTGCTTGAAACAATTTAGTAGTCAATAAGGAGAAGAGTCTTGTTTCTTAATTCCTATTTTTCTCGAATAATTATAATTTAAAAATCTTATAAATTTATATAATTATTCATTTTCTGATATAAACATTATAATTGATATCCTAAATCTTATTTTTCTGATTTACTGAGCTGATTAAAAATTAATATATTAAAAAATAACATTATTTTGTTTATATTTATGTAAATTTTTACATAAATTATAATTTTATCAAACATGATTGAACTAAATTGTTCTAATAATAAAATCAAGAGAACATAAATCATTATAATTTTTGAATGTACAATCTACAAATTTAAAAACACAACATATTTAACTTTATTATTAATATTCTAAAACCACTAATACATTTTGAGTGTATCTCCAGTTCAAATGTGAAGTAGCTGATTCTGAACTTGATTATACCTTTATCTTCATCTTTCAATGTTGTTTATCGCTTATCTATAGGCGCCGGATTCCGCAACCGGTTAGCCAAAACCAGATCGGTAAATCGGGCAAGTTCAACGGGTAGGATCGGGTCATGTCGGCCTAACCGGGTCGGAACAGATCGGGTTAAAGTTTCTGGGATCTGCAGTGCCGGTCCTGGGTTTTTTGAGGCCCGAAGCGAACAAGTAAAAAGAGGCCCCAATATATTTAATACATAGTAAAGTTTACGAAATTGAAAAAAAATGTTAAATATCAAAATAAGATACAATGATTCAATTATTGAATTCAATTCTACTTACTTTCGTAGAAGCAAATTTACTAATCAAAATTTAATAATCAAGATCTTTAACTAATTCACTTTTATTGGAAAGTGTAAGGTTTAGGATCTTCAACCTATGATTATTCAATTCAAAATTGCTTACAATCACTTTTTATGACAATATATAAACGATTTTGATTTGAATTTGAAACTTTTAGATTCAGATATGAAATTATCCAAATTAGCAAGAGAGGCTATATAAAAGATACTAAACTCAGTTTTGGATTTGGTGGATGGAGCGGTCGGAGGAGAATAAAGAAGAAAAGAGATAGGAGAAGATAAAAAGACTCTTATTTAATTATAAAACTCTTTTTAAAAATTTTAAAATTTAATTTTACATGGAAATATGGAATGATTAGTCCAAATATAGAAGAAGAGTTAATTATGAGTTTGCTATTTTTAACCATGGGTCCACGCGAAATTAATATTTAATTTTTAGTTTATTTTTATTAATTTTTATATATTCTTATATACTAAGACTACTAAATATAGGGCCCTATTTTTTTGGCCCAATTTGGGGCCTCAAGCAACATAGTAACTTGCTTCCCTATTGGGCCGGCCCTGGGGATCTGGAACATCTAGAATGAGAGGTGGTTTTTTTTAAATTTTTAATTTTTATTTTCAGTTTTATGTTTTGAAGTGAATGGAAGTGAATCTGATTTGGATTTGGGGGAAATCTCTGTCACATACTCTGGTCATTGGCCCTTTGATCATGAACCCCTTAAATCAAGCTGTTTTGTGTAATTCCGGTAATTCTAATCAAATTATGCCAAATTTGTGTTTGGAGGTGGCCGTCTACGGCAAATTCAATGAGGTTTAAGGTAGATTAGCTCCATATTGCGACTTTCCCAAAAAAGATGAACTCTAACCACATGGTCACTAAGTTTGGTTTCTTATTTAGCTATATCGATTAATTATGGAGTAGTTGTACTTGATGTGATGAATTTAGATTGTCCGATTTAAGTAGAATTCGATAACCAACTTGAGAATTAATTTGCATCTCTATGCAAATTTTCTCGGTTACTAATTTGCACACATTACACACCGAGTCTATGATGGGGATTTAATCGGCATCTCTTACTGGTTTTTCTCTAGTAGTGGGGCATATGAATAGATAATTAATATGTATCTCTGTATATGTTTTCTCATTTAGAACTTATTAGTTTTAGTCCTGCTAATAGTTCCTTACTCGTGCATTGTAATAATTGATGCTACCAGCTTCCAGTCCGGGTCCGGATGATGACGAGTCTCCGGGCCGGATGAGGCTTTGTCCGTGCTCCGCGCGCTCTCACCTAAAGACCTGCAAAACAACGCCCCGGAGTATCCCGAGGATAGCTACTCCGGCGTGATGATGAAAGAGGGGCCTTTGAATAGGAGAGAGAATAAGGATATATTGAGAGAGTTTTTATCTGATAGAACATTCCTTTCTCCACAAGTCCAAAGCTGTATTTATAGGTGTGAGTGGTCAGCCTCAAGCCCAGAGGCAGTGGTCCTGTCCTTTTGTCCTTATCCGGAGACAGGTCATATTCATGTCCCTTTGTCCCCGGATAACGCCATTCTAGCTGACGTCATATGGACCGGACTACTCTCTAGGCCGGAACCTAGATATGGGCCAGAGCCCATATCACCACTAGCCCCCCGAGACATGGGATCCGTCCGGAAGTGCGATCCGGAGGAGGGGTCCCGTGTCTCATCACGTCTAGTCTAACCGTTGGGATCCGCCCAGAGGCATGCGATCCGACCCGGATCTCTATTTCCGGATTGTGCGTTATGCGTTAGGACACGCGCTCGGCGCTTGAGTTTCCTGCGCGCGTGTTTATAAGCGCATTTATGAGGCGTGTTACACCGTCATAAATGAGCTGTCTATTCGAGAAATTCCCTTTTCACCTTTTTTTCAAAATGGCAATCATGTTGCCTTGGGACTCGGTCCCCCTTTTCTCATTTGTGTAACTTATCTTCTATAAATACTGAACCATCTCATCCACTTTCATTTTTTTCACTTCTGCTATTCTTCTTCTTGTATTCTCTCTGTTTTCATTTTGCTGCATTCTCTTTTCTTTTCTTTGTACAAGCACATTAGCGCTTTTCGATCTCGCATATAAACATGGCACTGGAAAATGAAGAGAGCAAGCAGCTCGCCGGTTTGTCTGGTGGGGATGTGCAAATCGGCCTGAATCCGGAGCCGGAGGTTGACGATCCTGCCGATGGTGATGATGTCGATATTTCCCCGGCGGTGAGGGAGTTGGTGGAGGCGATGGTGGTTCCGCTCGCCATCGGTGCTGGGCTGAGTTCGTTTCCAGGTGACGTTACCTCTGTTGCTGCCATCCCCCGGAGCCATTTTCTGTACGGGATAACTTTCCCTCTTTCCCCCCTCTACTCCGCCATCTTTCATCATTTCGGCATCTCTCCGGCCCAACTACAACCGAACGGAGTTGCCGTAGTCCGAGCGTTTCTCCTGAACTGTTACAGATGCGGGGTGACGCCATGTTTAGATCTGTTCCGGGCCTTCTACCACTTGGAGGGCACTAAAGATGAGGGGATTTTCACCTTTCAGAGGCGGAAGGGGGTAAAGGATCCGAGCAAGGGTCGGCGCGACAGCTACTCAAACTGGCAGAAACATTATTTCACCTTCGACCTCGATAAGTATCCGTGCCCGGTCTGGGGTCACACTGCCAAGAAGGAGGAAAAGACGACGTTCAGTCCGGAGGGACAGGAGGAGAACATCGCCAAACTGGCCGCCAACCAGATCGACCTAGATCCGTTCTGGAAAGGAGGGAAGTACGTTTTCCCTTTGAGGGCATACGAGCCGGAGGTGTTCTTGAAGTGTCGCTTCTATGTCCTCCGGGATCCATCCAGTAAGTTGTTTTGGTATCCTCTGTTTTACCTTATGCTTTTCTTGCTTTCTTCTAATCCGTTTCGGGTGTTGCCAGTTTATCCTGAAATAGGGAATGGCGTTGATCCGTCCGGACGCCAACTCAAGATAACCAACAAGGCGGAAAACCCACCAACCGGTTCGGTAACCGGCATGAAAATACCGACAGAAAAGCAATCCGAGACGGAGAGGAAGAGGAAGCGCGCTCAAGAAGATGCGCTCACCAAGGAGAAGGGCACCGTGGCCAAGAAGGCGGGAGAGGCGTCCATCAAGGAGAAGGAAGCCGCGGCCCGGAAAGCGAAGGAGGCCGCGGCCAACAGGTCGGATGAGATCGCGGCCAAGAAGGCTGATAAGAAGACGGATTCGGCCGGAAATAGGGCCGAGCTCCTGCAAATCCGTGTTCCGTCCTCTTCCGATGAGGAGGGAAAGGAGTCCTCCCGGTCCCATAAGCGCCCAAAGCTCCGGATTCCCAAATCTCCTCGAGTTCCAGAGCAAAGTGAGCATTCCCGCGCTGGTGATCATCAGGGGGATGGGAGGAGGCTGGCGGCCGATCCTGACAATACACACCCGGAGCTTACTCACAGCAGCAGCCGGAGCGAGACTAGCAGGGTACACTAGATTTCTTTTTCCGTATCAGTTTTGTCATCCTGTTCGGAGTCTCATTTTTCTTTCCTTAGGACTTTGCTGCTTACCTGATCGCTCAACCGGGAGTATCTGAGGCCATCAACAAGGCCTTCCATGTTCAACAAACAAGGCAAGCTCAGAAACGGAGCGCACTTGAGAGGGCCAATGGGATTCTCCGTCGCGAGCTCGAGGCATCGGAGATCCGAGCTGCCGAGGCGGATGCCCGGATCAAGGAGCTGGAAAGTTTGGTTTCTCCGTCCGCCCAGCGAGAGATGTGTGTGGCCTTCACCAATAAGGTACTCCGGAGCCAAGCTTTTGAGAGCAGCTTGACCGGACTCCTCCGTTCTTCCAACCAAATCTCCGCCCATCAAGTATATCAGAACATGAGGGGTTGGGTCCCGGAGTCTAAGAGGGAGCGGTTTACCAAGTGTTACTATAAACCAACAGCCGCCCATCAGTACAACTTCGACGTGGATCAATTCTACCGGGGCGGAGTTGAGAAGATGAATCCCTCCGTGCTGGAGATCTTCGAGGAGAATGTCGAAGAGCCGGTGTCGGCTGGGGCTATCCGTGCCTATGGCGAGGGGCTGGTGGATCTGAGTGTTGCTGTACTCCCGCCTGAAGAGGACGTCCGTCCGGAATCCCCTGTCAAGCCCAAATATCTCGAAGTCTTGAAGATGTATCCATCAGTTGACGAAGATACTGATCAGGGCGAAGGTGGAGGGGACGGGGATGGTCGTCAGCCCGGTGGCACGGATAGTGAGGAGACTGATGTAGAATAACTTCCTAGTCTGTTTTTTTTTCTTTTGTAGTTACCTCCGTCCTACTAGTTCTAATTTTGCTCTATTTAGTGTAGGAAGGATGGTAGCGACGACTCGGATGGGGATGACAACCCTCCGAATGATGTAATTCTCTTCTATTTATAAAACGAGTTTCCTTCTACTTGTGTGTTTATTCTCTTTATATTGTGTGTTTATTCTTCTTATATCCGTGCTTGTCCGCAGCCCAAAGATTCCAGTCCGGTGCTCCGAAGCGGAGGTGCGGATGTCCGTACTTCACCTGCCAGTTCTCATTCAACAAGCCCTCCGTGCTCCAGATGCGCGGAGTTGGAGTCTGAACTTTCCGGGTGGACGATGGGTGGAGAGCGGACTCGTGAACTTTTTATCCGCTCCGGAATGGAGCCTCTAATAGAAGAGTTCAAAGACATTCCGTCTCTGGCCGCTTGCCTCCGGGAAATATCAGAGGAGTTCGGCACTCTGTCCCAATGTCGGGATTTTGCTCGAGAGCGGATCAGCGCGACCAGTGATGCGGACGAGACGATCTCCATGCTGCAAGCGGAGCATGAAGACTACAAGGCCAAGCTGAAAACCGAGTTGGATTTAGTTTGGTCCTTGCTTCCATTCTATGCCGAGAAGTTGAAGTGGCTGGCCAGCCGGACGGATTTTCAACGAGATTATCTGAAGCTGGAAGAAGAAAATCAAGTGCTTGCCGGCCGGGTGATGGTCCTCCGGGAGAATCTGATGACCTTGCAACTGTCATACCATCTGACCGGACTCCGCCTCGGACTCATCACTCCGACCATATACCGCAACTTCCCTCGTGACGTCAGTGCTTTGATCGTCCGGATGTTTAAGTTGGGGTGGAACGATCGGGAGTCTCCGTATCGTCTTGCGTTCGAGGAGGCCGTTGAATGGTGGAAGCGGATGCATGCTAGCAGTACTCTCCCTCCCTCGCTGACCCTGATTCCGAGCCAGGTGGCGATAGACTTCACCTTCGAAAGGTATACTGGCATCCAGGTTTCCGTCGATCCGGAAGAGTCTGCCCGTCGCATAGAGCGGCTCCGTCAAGATGCCTCCATCATCCGTCCCTTTATCATTAGGGAACTAGCCGAATTGGCGAGGCGACGTCAGGCTCGTCTCCGGGGGGTCCAGAATACTCGTGTCCGGGCGAGTCAGAATGCTCGTGGCGGGAACAGTCGAGGCCTCAACTGTGTCCTTAACCGAATGGCGAAGCAGGCAGCACGGGGAAGAGGGAGGGGTGCCCAACAGGCGGCAAGGGGAAGGGGAAGGGGAAGAAGTATCCAACCAGCTCGCCGTCCCCAAGTCCTCGTTCGGATTCGCTCTCCTTCGCGATATCCGAGCCAGAATCCCTTCCGTCCGTCTCGAGCTGGGCCTCCGGTCAAGGGCAAAGGGAAAGCCAAAGCCACAAAGGAGACCATGCAGTCCTCCGATTCTGACTCGGACGAGATCTTTGGCTCTGATCCGGATGGAGCTGGTCCATCGGAACTTCCGCCCATTCCTCCCTTTCCGTATCGAGGACCAGTGGGTCAAAGCAGTGGGAATGAGGTCCACGATCTTGAGGACAACACTCCGGAGCAGGCTCCTACTGCCCTGAATCAGGAAAGGGTTCAAGACGCAAGGCCTCCGTCTCCAGAGAACGGAGCTATGTTACCTCCTACTCCGGAACCTCCTACTCCGGAGCCCACCTCTCCTCCTATCGATTGGGATATACCGTGGCCGAATAGATAGGTTTTATTTTTCTTTTGTTTCTGCGTCCGCCCGGACGTAGCAGATTGTACAATTGTATCATTTATTCAAATGTAATTTCTTTGTATGTCGAGATAGCTTATTCAAGCGTTTTTCCTTGTTGTTTGATCAAACCGTTTTATCCTTTTGTTTTGCTCACCTCCGTTGGTTTATTCAAACACTTCGGAGGATTTTATTTGTTCGACTTTGCTCACTCCGTCCGTTTGTCCAAACGATCCGGAGGATTCTAATTGTGCGGAATTGAAAAATAGTACATAGTAAAATTGAACAAGTATAAAATTTAACAACTCTTCATTCAAATAATCGTACTCCGGCTAGACATACCCTTTGTCTAAATGCGGCCGGAGCCAAGTACATAGTAAATAGGGCGGAACGGAATCCTAGGCTCAACCCTAGCCAGAGGACCCGGAACTACATACTTGCTGAAAAGAAAAGACAACTTACAGAACTCTGTCGGAAAGCATACCTACTCAGGATGCTCCGTAAAACCTTCACAAGTTGGTGATATTCCACCTTCTGGGGATTGCACGTCCGGACTGATCCGCCAGCTCATAACTCCCACCCGGATATGAGGCTGTGACTTGGTACGGACCTTCCCAGTTTGGTGCCAGTTTGCCAGTGGCCTCCTTCAGACTCTTATCATTCCTCCTCATCACCCAATCTCCGGGGACGAATGATTCCTTCCTGACACGCTTGTCGTGGTAACGCTTCATCCGCTCCTTCACCTTGGCCTCATGCAGCGCTGCCTGCTCTCGTTTTTCCTCCAGGAGGTCCAAATCCAGCAGCCTGCTTGATCCGAGCGGAGAGCTCCGTCCGGCTTGGTCTTCATCCCAAGTGAGGGTCCGGAGACTGGGGACTCCCACTTCAGCTGGTATGACTGCCTCCGCCCCGTATACCAAACTGTACGGCGACTGGCCCGTGGCGGATCCTTCGGTCGTCCTGTATGCCCAAAGAACGCTTGGCAGCTCATCGACCCAGTTTCCTCGTGCCCCCTGCAAACGAGTCTTCAGTCCGTTCACCACTGTCCGGTTGGTAACTTCCACCTGACCGTTGGCCTGCGGGTGGTAAACCGATGTGAGTCGCTGCGTAATTCCATACTCCTTACACCAAGATCGAAACGGGTCATTCTCAAACTGAGCTCCGTTATCCGTGACGATGTACTTGGGGATTCCGTAGCGGCAGATGATGTTCTTCCAACAAAACTTAACACAAGTGCTACCACGGATGTTTGTGAGAGGTTCGGCCTCAACCCATTTGCTGAAGTAGTCGATTGCTACTATCAGGTACTTGAATCCCCCCGGAGCGGAGGGGAAGGGTCCGACCAGATCGATGCCCCATCTATCAAAAGGCCACGAGCCGGTGATCCCGACCCTTTCTTCTTGCGGAACATGAATGAGCGGAGCAAACCTTTGGCACTGCACACAGGAGCGGACGTACTTCTGTGCCTCTTCGAACAGGGTCGACCAGTAGTAGCCTGTGCACATTATCTTTCTCGCCATGGTCCGGGCTCCCTGGTGACTACCGTTCGGTCCTTCGTGCATCTCCTTCACAATCCGAGCTGCCTCATCCGAGTCTACGCACCTTAACCACGGTTGGAGATATCCTTGTCTGAGCAGGGTTCCATCAACTATGGTGTAGTGCGGTGCCTTCTGTCGGATTTTCCGTGCCAGTGCCTTGTCTTCCGGGAGCTTTCCGTGCTGCAAATAGTCGAAGAAGGGGGCCATCCATGACTCCTTTTGCACCTCCACTGCTGCCACTAGAGGGACGTCATAACTCCGGGCGGATAAGATCTCCATCATTAAGTTGCTCTCCGCGTCTGGCTTGATCTCAGAAGAGGCAAGTTTGCTCAAAGCGTCCGCCTTACCGTTGTCCTCGCGAGGGATCTGTGTTATGGTAATGCCACGGAACTTGGCCAATAATGGCTTGACCGCCTCAAGGTACTTTTGCAAGCTCCGTTCCTTTGCCTCATATTCTCCATTCACCTGCTGAACCACAATCTGAGAATCACTGTACACCTCAACGTCCGTGACCCCTACCTCCAATGCCAGCCGGAGTCCGGCCAGGAGCGCCTCATACTCTGCCTCGTTGTTAGTTGCCCGGAAAGCAAACTGGATAGCATACCTGTACTCCATTCCTTGTGGGCTAGTAAGCAGGACGCCAGCCCGGCCCCCCTTAGCATGAGACGATCCGTCCACATGCAACTTCCATTTGTCAGAGGGTGGTTCCGATCCGGACGGCTCTCCTGAAGGTTCAGTCATTTCTACCAAAAAGTCCGCCAGGGCTTGCCCCTTAATAGCCTTCCGGGGATGATACTAGATCTCGTGCTCTCCAAGCTCAACTGCCCACTTCATCATCCGACCCGAGGCTTCCGGCTTCAGCATGATCTGTCTCAACGGATGATTTGTCAGTACCGTGATCGGGTGGCCTTGGAAATATGGTCGGAGGCGCCGAGAAGCATGGACCAACGCCAATATCAGCCTTTCCAAAGCGGTATACCTTGTTTCCGGACCCTGGAGTGCCCTGCTCACAAAGTAAACCGGACGCTGTACCTTACCATCTTCTCGGACCAGAGCAGAGCTTATAGCGTGTTCCGTCGCCGCTATGTAGAGGAAAAGCTCTTCTCCGGGCAACGGCTTGGAAAGGGTAGGGAGGCTTGCTAGATGAGCCTTGAGATCCGTGAACGCTTGGTCACATGCCTCCGTCCACTCGAACGGCTTGGCTCTGCGGAGTATGTTAAAGAACGGGAGCTGCTTCTCAGCCCCCCGAGCGAGAAATCGGCTCAAAGCGGCTAGCGACCCGGTCAGTTTTTGTACGTCCTTCACCCCTCTCGGAGGAGGCATCTCCATAAGGGCCGATATCTTCTCCGGGTTAACGTCGATTCCTCGAGCTGACACCATGTAGCCAAGGAACTTCCCTGCTCCCACTCCGATGGTACTTTTTCCTGGGCTGAGCTTGAGATTCGCCGTCCGGAGCACGTCGAACATCTCCCGGAGGTCGGACAAAAAAGATTCGTACGTCCGGCTCTTAACCACCATGTCATCGACATAGACCTCCAGGTTCCGTCCCATCTGGTTCCGAAACAGCTTGTCCGCCATCCTCTGGTACGTTGCACCTGCGTTTTTCAGTCCGAAAGGCATTTTCCTGTAACAAAAAGTACCAAAGTCAGTGATAAAAGATGTTTTGGGTCGGTCATCCTTGGCCATCGTAATCTGGTGGTACCCTCGGTGCGCATCAAAGAATGCCAACACTTGGTAACCAGTGATAGCCTCGACCAACTGATCAATGGAGGGGAGCAGATAGCTATCTTTCGGACAGCATTTGTTTAGGTCTGTGAAGTCAATACACATTCTCCAAGAGCTATCGTGCTTCTTCACCAGAACTGGGTTTGCTATCCACTCCGGGTATGATATCTCCTCCACGATTCCTGCACTCAACAGCCTACCCACCTCCGCCCGGATCTCCTCCACGCGTTCCGGGGTGAGAGGCCTCTTCTTCTGCCTGATCGGTTTCAACTCCGGAAAGACATTGAGCTTGTGGACTGCGATCTCCTCCGGAACGCCAGTCAGGTCCTCCGTCCCCCAAGAAAACACATCCTCGTATTCCGCCAGCAGGCTTCGCAACTCCATTTTAACGTCATCCGGCATGTTCTTCCCCACACTGACTACCCCCTTCTGTCCGACCATCATATCCTCCACTTCATAAGACGGTGCTTCTCCATGGATGGCTCCTACCAAGTCCGCTTTGGCTTTTCCCTTGTCCGAGGCGGACAGCTTGGGTTGGCCCTCCCCGGACCGGGCATCCTTGATGGCGGTCAGCATGCAACTCCGAGCGGTTTGCTGGTGGCCCCGGACGGATGCGATACCGTTTTCCGTGGGGAACTTCATAATCAAGTGGAAAGGCGAACATATAGCCCGTGCCTGTGACAGCCAAGGTCTTCCAATGATCATGTTGTAAGGGGAAACAGCATCAATGACGGCGAAGTTACACTCCACCGTGGCCCGCTTCGTCGGGTCCTGGAAATCCGTCAAGGTAACTTTCAAAGGGATGACTCCGAGCGGATGGACAGTCCGTCCGGTGAACCCTGAAAGAGGGGTCTGACACGGTTTTAAGTTTTGTCGTCCGATCCCGAGCTGATCAAAGCATTCCGCGAACATGATCTTCACACTGCTACCATCATCTACGAACACTCGTTTGATCAGTACTCCTTCGACATCTGCCATTACCACCATTGGATCCGAATGGGGAACCTGTGGAGGTACCGGATCCTCATCCGAAAAGGTGTTAGTCTCACTCGGCTTGAACCTCTTCTCTTGTATCTCACCCGGAGGCACGTATCTGCTTTTGGCCTTGATCGCCGTCATGGAACAAAGTCCGTCGCCGACGATTCCGTTTATCACATTGATCATCCGAGGCTGAGCTGGGGGTTGAGCTGGTGCGGCCTGTCTTGGTGCCGGGTTTGCCGGATTAGCTTGGTTGCCCCCTCGGGGGCGATTGTTCCTATTTCTTTTCCGACCCTGTCCGGCTGCAGCTGCCGGGGCTTGGGCCGGGCGTCCGAGTCCTTCTCCCCGCCACGCAATCTCTTAGCTGGCCTGCTCCGATTAACCTTTCAATATCCGAACGAAGCGCCCTGCATCCCTCTGTGGTATGCCCATGTGACTTATGAAACTCACACCACTTATCCGCATTCGCTGGTGCTGGCACGCCAACAATGGGCTGCGGGTCCGTAAACAAACCTCGGTGAACCGCAAGAATCTCCGTACGGGTCTTTGAGAGAGGGGTGTAGGTCGGACGAGCAGCGGCTGCCGGTGCTAGTGCTGCTGTCGCCGGGGCGGGTACTCGTCTGACTTGATCCGTCCGGGCCGGAGTCCGTGCAGCAGTGGTTTGGGTCCCTGTCACCGTGAGAGACCTTTGCTCGAAAAAGCCCACTGTTGTCATCCGGACTTGGTTAGCGTCGTGCACCGTACAATGCATCTCTACTACCAACTGGAGGTGGTAGTATGATGTAGACATATTCTTCATGAGCTCGATGTAGAAAGCGTTGTCCCTCGGTCCGTTGACGAAGTTGTGGATAATGGCCTTCTCCTGCAAGTGCCGGTCCACCACCTTCATCGTCGCAGCTATGTACCGGGTGTAGAATTCCCAGGTAGTCTCCGTCTCCAGCTGCCTCATTGCCAGGACCGTGGCGAGGTTCACAAATGTGTGCTTCATAGCGGAATAGCGCCGGACCAGGGCTATGGCGAAATCCCAAAAATGTCGGAGCGTACCGTTCGGCAGACCCTTGAACCATGTTAAGCAGTTGCCCCGCAAGTATGAAGGTACCATCTTACACTGTAGCTATTCCGGAATGTCCCTAGCAATCATGATACTTGCATAAGTATGAACAAACTCCTCCGGATCGCCTTCTCCGTTGTAGGTAGGTAGTCCGTCCGGAGCCTTGGTTCCGGCTGGCCACTTGAAACCCAACACCTCCGGAACCCAAGGTGACTGTGGCCCGATCCCATTCCGTCCGATTAGGCGATTAAGACGGTCTTCAATGGAATCCGGACAGAACGGTGTTTGAAAACCAAAACCTCCGGGGAATCCTCCTCCGGCAGGCGGCATCCCATACATCATCTGCTGCTGACCCCCGGGTCCTCCGGCAGGTTGCATCCCAAACATCATCTGCTGTTGTCCTCCGGGTGCACCCATCCCGTAGCCTTGCTGGGTACCGTGTCCCTGCTGGGTTTGTGCTCCCCAGTAAGGTGGTGCGTTCGGATTCAAACCAGCAGTCTGTTGTTGATGTCCGCCTGGGTATGGGTTTAGGTTTGGTGCTCTCGGTTGATCCGGGGGCGGCTTGTCCGCTTCACCTCGTTGAGCTGCCTTCCACTCTTGGAACTGTTGATACTCCGTCATGTTTGTCCTCAGGATGTTGCCTCCAAGTCCGGAATCATGACGCTTACGCTCCTCCCGTCCGGCCTTCCGCCCAACTCGGGGTCTAATCAACCGGCTCTGAGCATCGTCTTCCGTGCTATACCCTTCCGGAGATTCCTCAGGTTCATAATCCTCGGCTTCCTCAGAACCGGATCCCTCAGGACGATCCGGATCAGGAGTCTCATCCCCTTCCGACGACGCCTGGTTATCAAACTGATTCTGATTCCGCGCCTCACGTGCCGCTCGCAGACGCTCCCTAGCCTCGCGCTGTATATCAGCCAGAGTTCGTTCGGAAGCTGGCTTCTTCCCTTTCGCCTTCTCCGTTGCTAGGCGCTGTCGCTGACGCTCCTCAGCCGCGGCCCTTTTCTCTGCTGCCGCCTGCTTGGCTTGGAGAATCCGTTCCTTCTCGGCTGCTACCTTCTGAGCTCTAACTGTAGCGGCTTTTCTGGTTTTTGGCCCTCCTCCCGCTTCCTCCTCCGTCGGGAGAGGGTTCTTTCTTGGTCGTCCGCGCGGCATGGACGTGACTTGTAACTGGAAATATTTTTTATGAGCTCCCACCGGGCGTGCCAACTGATGCTACCAGCTTCCAGTCCCGGTCCGGATGATGACGAGTCTCCGGGCCGGATGAGGCTTTGTCCGTGCTCCGCGCGCTCTCACCTAAAGACCTGCAAAACAACGCCCCGGAGTATCCTGAGGATAGCTACTCCGGCGTGATGATGAAAGAGGGGCCTTTGAATAGGAGAGAGAATAAGGATATATTGAGAGAGTTTTTATCTGATAGAACATACCTTTCTCCACAAGTCCAAAGCTGTATTTATAGGTGTGAGTGGTCAACCTCAAGCCCAGAGGCAGTGGTCCTGTCCTTTTGTCCTTATCCGGAGACAGGTCATATTCATGTCCCTTTGTCCCCGGATAACGCCATTCTAGCTGACGTCATATGGACCGGACTATTCTCTGGGCCGGAACCTAGATATGGGCCAGAGCCCATATCACCAATAATATCAGGATCACTGTAATATTGTTTATCTGATCATTTATCATGATTTGAAGAGGCTAATAAATTTCTTCCTGCCTTGACAATTTAAATTTAAAAAAAAAAAGAGAAACAATTCACGTCTTGTACTCGTCCTTTACTACAAGACGCTACTAGCAGTGATTTTAAAGTTCACCAAAAAAATTCTACAAGCATCCAAATATTAATTTCATTGTAGCAACAAGCGGCAGTAAGTTATCCTCCATGAAACTCATCAACAGATAACATTAAAAAGTGAGACTAAAGAAATCTACTTGAATTAGATATTGTCCGTTTAAGACAAACACAACGTTAAATTGCAAAATATTAATATGAATTAGATTCTAAACTAGGTAATGAAAACGCCAAAATATCCAAAAACAATAGCGTATCTCTTCCATTTATCGTTTTCTACATTTAAGTCGTTAATGATACTTCTTTAATAAACTTACTTGACTGATTGTCCTATAAGATAGTTTAAAGGCGTGGTCGTAGAATCTCAAGTATTCAAGATTAGAATTCCTCCGATAGAATCCTAGGTAAACGGCTGAAATATTAAAATCCCACCCGACCGATCTAAGTTCGATTTTACAAATAATATTTTTAATTGACATCATAAAATCATATGTTTGATTACGTTAGATTATGCAAAACTTGAAATTTTGAAGTTCAGTTTTGTAAATTTTAATTTGGATTACTTTATTTTGGGAGTTCAGGTTTAATCTCAATTCTCACAAATCCTAGATTTTGCAAAAGACAAAATACAAATAAGGTTTTGTTCTAAACTTACGAAACTCTCTCTCTCGATCAAGTAAGAATTTTGTTTCAAAGTTATGAAATGTCAAATCAACCAAAAAAGATTTTTGAAAATTCAAACTCACAAAATCTCAAACTCTCAAATCAAATCCAAACTCTAAAATTAATCTCTAACCAAACACACCTGGAGTTAGATTTCTGACATTATAAACCTAGTCTCTATTCAACGAATTAATTTACTGCAGTAAACAGGACCGTTCCTATAATTTTCAGGATGTAGTGCGGTAAAAAGTGTGACGCTCATTTTTTTTCTCAAGTTTAGTTTTTTCTTGATATGTTTAAGTTATTTTTTTGAATGATACACTACAACGACCTAATCTGATACATGGATCCTACAACTATCCTAGTCTAATTATATGTTATCCTATTTTATTGTACTTTAAAAATAATAAAATATATACATAATATACAAAATTTAGGATATTTTATTCATTTCTAAATCAATTTCTTTGTCGATTCTTATAAAGTTTCTACAAATTTCCGGCAATAAATCTGAAAACATGCCGTGAGGAAGTGGACAAATTTTGTTGGAGCGGTAGAGTTTGGGGAAGGGATTGGTAGGGTTGGCCAATTTCCATAGCAATGACAGCCGGAATTAATTATAAAAACCGTCGTGAAAGTGACCTAAATCATCCTCTTACTACCCATTTATAATACACAATCATGTCTGTCCCAAACCACACATCCGCCAAACACCATGGATTCTTGTGGGGATTTGGTTTAGAGTAAGGTAAGATGACAATTTGGTTAAACTAATTTATACTCAATTAGATTAAATTCATGTTTTTTAAATTTTCACAATTCCCCTCTCTATCACGTCCATCTAACTAGAATGTTGTTCAACTAATTAATTCTATGATAAAAAATCTCATTAATTTAAAGATGAAAGGAAATTTATTTGGTACTCCACACCCAATAGTTATACAGGCCTTCTATACGCAGTCCGTATTTTGCTTATTTGCAGTCCGTATTTTTTTAAAATAATCATATATACAATGATTCTGATATATAACTGAATTGCAAGTGTCTGCAATAGAAGTAGTATATATAATGCATATGTCTGATATACATAATTATTGACCATATCATATATATCGAAGGCGTATTTTTATTTTGGACTGCAAAATAAGCAAAATACGGACTGCGTGTAACATGCCCCTAGTTATAAGGCACCATAAACTCGGGTCAGTGCACTCGCACTGCATTTGCACTGATCTTGATAACAATTTATTATACCGAGATTATAGAAAGTTTTCATGTATTATTTACATGCACTGCATATTTTTGGAAGGATCATCATGCCATGTGCAATTTTTATGCACGAGTTTTTTTGGAGAATCATTGCTGTCAAGATATTTGCACGATATTTGCTGACGATCATCGTGCATAATATAATACTTACAATATGAAAATTATGATTATATATTTGTTACGATCACTTATACTACTTATTCCGCATACTGTATTTCTCTTATTTTATTTACATTTTAATTTTCTAACTCTCATATCCAATTTTTCGTCCCCTGCTTTTCTCATGATTTCCCTGATCTCTCATTTTCCCATATCATTTGGAAGAATTAGATCTAAGTTTACTCAAGTAAAATACACGACCCCCGATATACTGAATGTCAACCTAGCTATCATAACTCTTCAGAGTTATTTCAAAAAATCTCGACCAACCATCAAGAACACATATCTGATATCTCTACATGATACCGTGTCAATCTTTCAACGAATATTTGTTGTGTCAAATTTCCACCCGCAAAACTTTGTGATCTCATCATCTTTGCCAAGAGTTTAACATATATAAATTTCAATTAGATTATGAATTCTCATACAAGATATAAATATTAAAAGATGTCCATTAACATAAAAAATTAATCATAACACAGAAGACAAAGATTACTATGAAAAGGATCTTTTATATATATATATATATTAATGATGAGATAATTCTTTTAAGAAAGAGAATAACATTCATCCGGATGATCCTGATATAGGCCTTATCAGGCACCAATAAGATAATGACACGTGTACAATTGTAATGTTTTAATTGGTTAAGATATTTTTAGTAAAGTTTTAAAACCCTAATTTAGAATGCCTGAACCCGTATGGATAATGATTGAACACGTGGCCAATCATAAATTAGTTAAAGATGATGTGTCGTTATTTAATTGGTGCCTGATATTGTCAATATCAGGATGATCCTGATATATATTAAACTATTTAAGAAATGGTCACATTATTTAAAAGTACAAAGATCTCGGGTCATGCACGCCGTGCGTGCATGCAAATATTTCGGGGCAAAGTTTCTGAAGGCGTGTTTCTATGCTTGTTTAAGAAAAAATGAGAATGATATTGTTTTAATTTAGGTTGAAAGAGGTGTTCATTTATATGATCTTATTCCGTAATACTAGTCAAAAAAAAACTTTCGGGCGAATTTTTATAAATAGGACATGTGATTTTTTTTTTTTCAGTACTCTAGATTTATCAAATATAATTAGTTTAATAGCCAAACATTTTAAAAAATTCGCTCCCCACACCCCAAATTACACTTCTTTATCAACAACCAAAAGTTTATATGAATTTTCAGGATTTTGTTTCATCGTTCTACTTACATTTTTGTCTATTATCATAGTTTACTCATTTTCTTGATTGGTAAAGAATTAAAATAATTCAATCACTATTTCCAGATATATAATTCAGAGAAGATAGCATCTGAATCAAATATAAATCCAAATTTCAAATTGCGTGATCCAAGTTTTATATATCAAGTACAATCATATACACGGTACAACGTTTAAACTAAACATTGAAGCAGCGTCCGTCATGTATTTTATGTGACCTGAAGCGAAGTATAAAAAGAAGCCCTATTATAACTTTTTGAAATAAATTTTGAAAAACAAAACTTGAAGAACACCACATTTAACCTATATTATAGCTATATATATAAATATATATATATTCATAGAAACAATATCTACTTCTATAATTAAACTTTCTAACCAGAATTTTACTCTTAATAATATTAATTTGTTTTCAATAGATGAGTGTGGTGATTTAATTGGAAAAATGATTTGAAATTTTAGTAAGTAGATAGACATGCAAATTAATCTACGTTACAATATACACGCTAGAGGTAACTACATGACTACCTAATGAATATGTAGGGTTGGGTTTAAAAACATAATTAAAGGATATAAATCCAAAAGAAGAGCATGAACGTTGCGTTAAAAGGAAGAACATCTGTTTGGAGTTTATAAGGCTAAGTATCTACACAATTATGAGAATTTACAGGTGATATGAAAGCTGGAGACTCTTGGAGTTGGAAGTCAGTATTGTGGGGTAGAAACCTCATCAAATAGAATTGTGCATGGAGAGTAGGAGATGAATCCAAAATCAAGATTAGGGATCAGTGGATTCCAACATTACCAAACCCTATTAGTGATACTTCAGTCATGAATACCTCCAAAGATCTGATGCTGAAGCTTTGATTAATGAGCATAACAATAGTTGGAGAATGTCGTTGATAAGAAACACCTTCCAACACCAGTGATTCACACATTTTAGCGATCCACATACCCGATTCTAGTACTGGGACAGATCAACCACTATGGAGAAGCTGCAAGTATGACATTTACACAGCCAAGACTGGATACCATGTTGCAATGAATGGTGTTTCCACTCAAGTTTTGGGACAATCTATTTCCAATTGTCTTTTCCGGGTTGAGATTCTGGAACTCACAACTGCCACAGAAGTTGCTCATCTTCACGTGGAAGACACTGCAAAGAGGCCTCCCGACAGGAAAGAATAGACGGAAGAGAAAGATGAATGATAACAGAATTTGCAAAAGATGTGGAGTCCGGATAGAAGAATCACACTTATTCTTATCTTGAGTAAACGCAATGCAATTTTGGAGTCTCACACCACTTGCAGCGATTGTACAAAGTTGGACTTACATAGAGCAAGATTTCAAGGCATAGGTTAGCAGAGGACCAGAGACAGATGCAATCCATATGATGGTCTCTTCCTTTTGGGGCATCTGGAAACACATGAACAAAATGGTCTTTGATGGGGAACAAAATGGATATTACTTTTGACAGCTCTTTTAGGCCATCCTTTCACATGGGATTAGGACCACGTAATATCATAAAAAGGTAGGGAGCGAGTTTCATGATACCAGGGGATCATATTTTTTTCCTTGGATTACTCCGCTTAAAGCGGAAGCAGAAGTGTGCTGGGGAACTCTTAATGCGGCACAAAGGATGAATATGCGGAGGACGAATGTCATTTCAGACTCGTCCATATTAGTTTCTTCCTTAATCAACCCTAAGAATTCCCCATGAGAAACAAACAGTTCTGCATTGAAGAAAGAAGAGGAAAAACAAACCATTAAAGTGAAAACGTGTGCCAAAGTTCATTATTTGTCTCTGTATACAACTTGACTTCACCTAGTTTACTGTAAATGAATAAGTCCAATCCACAATTATATAGTCACTTAGAATCTGCAATCAATATTATCAGTTCGTAAAATTTCTATCATGTAAACTCAGTTACGACATTGTACTCTACATAAGTTGTACTCAATTAGTGAATATAATCAATAATTTTCAACATAAACATTCTTTATGGATTCCTGTGGGGATTTAATTTTAGGCAAAAGATAAGATAATACTTAGGACATGTTTACCTGAACCTATTTCTTACTGATTTGAAATGAACTGAACTGAATTAAACTCAACTCAATTGAACTAAATTATACTGGACTTAATTGAACTGACTGAAGTGAAAATTAATTTATTGAAAAATAGAATCAACATGTTTAAATTTAACTGAATTTGAGCAAATTAATTTTTACCGAATTGAATTGAACTGAATTAAACTGAACTGAACTAAACTGAATTGAACTGCCCTACCTATAAACTTAGGCAAATAGGGCCTTTGTTAAATCACTTTATGCACAATTTGATTTAACACGTCATTCTCTATTAGCACTCGATAGTTATAAGGCACCATAAACTCGGGTCAGTGCGAGCGCACTGCATTTGAACTGATCCTGATCACAATTTATTATATCGAGACTATAGAAATTTTTCGTGTGTAATTTACATGCACTGCATTTGTTTGGAAGGATCATCATGCCATGTGCAATTTTTATGCACGAGTTTTTTTGTGAGGACCATCAGTGTCAAGATTTTTGCACGATATTTGCTGACGATCATCGGGCATAATATAATAGTTGCAATTTGAAAATTATGATTCTATATTTGTTACGATCACTTATACTAGTTATTCCGCATATTGTATTTCTCCTATTTTATCTACTTTTTAATTTTTTAAATCTCATATCCCATTTTCCGTCCCCTACTTTTCTCATGATTTCCTTGATCTCTCATTTTCCCATATTATTTGGAAGAGTTAGATTTAAGTTTACTCAAGTAAAATACACGACCCCCAATATACTGAATATCAACCTATTATAGCTCCTCAGAGTTATTTCAAAAAATTTGACCAACCATCAAGACCACATATCTACATAATACCGTATCAATCTTTCAACGAATATTTATTGTGTCAAATTTCCATCCGCAAAACTTTGTGATCTCATCATCTATGCCAAGAGTTTAAAATATATAACTTTTGATTAAATTATAAATTCTCATACTAGATATAAATATTAAAAGATGTCCATTAACATGAAAAATTATCATATTTAAGGAAGAGATAATTCCTTTAAGAAATGGTCACATTATTTAAAAATACAAAGATCGTGTCATGCACGCACGGTGACGCCTGCAAATATTCCGGTAAAGTTTGTGAACGTCGCCAATATATATATATATATATATATATATATATATATATATATATATATATAATGAAGAGATAATTCTTTTAAGAAATGGTCACATTATTTAAAAGTACAATGATCGTGTCATGCACGCATGGTGACGCCTGCAAATATTCCGGTAAAGTTTGTGAACGTCGCCAATATATATAGCTTTTAATGTTGAAAGCTAGTTTTGAGACATATAGTTAATACATACGGCATACATGTCATTTACATGATCTTATTGCGTAATACAAGTCAAAAGAAAACTTCGCACGAACTTTTGATTGTACAAAGTTTAAACTAAACATTGAAGCAGTGTCGGTCCTATAAGTTATGTGGTTTTAATCGAACTATAAAAAGAGGTCGAATTGTAACATGTTGAAATATATTTTAAGAAGCAAAACTTGAAAGACACCACATTTTACTTATGATATAACTATATATACATTTTTTAGAAACAATTTTTACTTCTATAATTAAACTTTCTAACCAAAATTTTACTATGAAAATTTATTTGGTTTTCAATAGATGAGTGTGGTATTTTAAGTGGCAAAGATGATTTTTAAATTTTAGTAGTAATAATATTTAGATAGATACGCAAGTTAATCTACATTACTATATATACAAGCCTATTAGCTAGAGGCACTATTACAAAATTATAGCATTTAAGCCGGTTCTTCCTTCATATTTTAAGACCGAAGACAAATGTCTTGGTTGAACGTGTCTTAAAACTGGAAAAAACTTTAAGGCGGTCCTCTTCCACTTTAAAATTTTCTATTTTTAAAGCGTTTATTTTCTGTCTCGCAGCTCATTTTTTCTGCCTTAAACATAGATTGCGAGTTCGCAAGGCAGCTCGTTGTGTAAAAAAAATCCTAGCAAGTGGAACAGTTTGCTATGTCTCAAGTCCATTATGTTATGCAAATGAAACAACTTGCGACATCTCAAGTACATCTCAAATTGCGTAAACATGACAACATCACTTTTTTTTAACCATTCACTAATTCAAATGATTATCAAACAATTCTTGTGAACCAAACAAAATACTTAACATCGAAATGCCAAGGATAAAACTGTACTCCTTTAAAGTCAGTACTTATTTAAAATTGAAGGTTCCTCTATAAAGCATCATACTTGTAGCTAGAATGATCGATTGTCCACTGTACATACCTCTATAAAGCATCATACTTATTTAAAATTGAAGGTTCCTCTACTTGTAGCTAAAATTGAAGGTTCCTCTATAAAGCATCATACTTATTTAAAATTGAAGGTTCCTCGATTGTCCACTGTACCATACAAGAAACACCATTGAGATGAAAAAAGTGAACAAGAGAACTCATCGAAAAAACACACAAGGGAACAAGAGATTATCTCTCAGACTTATGGGTAAAAAACTTAACAAAACTCATCTTAAATCAAAGTCCCCCATTATTTTTATTTTACTTGTAAAATATAACAATATAACACTCTAGTTCCACATAAATGACTCATTGACTCACAGTTCATAAAGCACCTATAGATATTAAGCAGATTCACAAACTCATACCATATAGCTCTCAATACTTCAGTCATTCAAACGTTTTAATCTGGTTCATTTCTTAATCAAATTAGCATATTTTTTAATCTAAGTCATATTTCCTATTTCAAAGATAACATTAGTTCAGAAATCAGTTAAAAAAGAGTTATGCTTATCGAGTTATGAACTTTTAAAATAACAATCAAATTGTCATCTTGATAAGTCTTTTCCAAAAGGGGTTCGTAGGAACTAATTTTAGAATTTAGATCATCACTTTAGTGTACTAAAACCTTGTTCTTTGATCAAGAACTCTGATGATATTTTGCTTTTGAACATATGTAAAACCCGTATCATCTGATTTGCAAACTTTGATACGGGCAAATTAAGAATTACTAGATAATATCTGTATTTAAATATCAATAATTAAAAAATTACTTAATAAACTAGTTAAGTTCTATTACAAGTTGCGCGATGTATTTGAAACAATTTATATGTTATGTGATTTGTGTACATTCAAAAAAATACGACTGATGCATTTGAGCATATTTTAACGTGTCGTTATACATTTTTTTACATGCCTTCTATACGCAGTCCGTATATTACTTATTTGCAGTCCGTATTTTTTTTAATAATCATATATACAATGATTCTAATATATAACTGAATTGCAAGTGTATGCAATAGAAGTAGTATATATGATGCATATGTCTGATATACATAATTATTGACCATATCATATATATCGAAGGCGTATTTTTATTTTGGACTGCAAAATAAGCAAAATACGGACTGCGTATAGCATGCCCTTTTTTTATGACCCAAAAAAATTCATACATCTCAGTGATAACAATACAATCAACACACATCCATCCATGAACAAGTGGAATTGAAAGGAGGGATAAAGAATTTCTTATAAACATATAGTATTTGAATATTGAAAATTTATTTACCACTAATATGCATAAGTTAATTAGAGTATCTGGTTTTTGAGTATTATAAATGGAAGAAAAATGTTTCCATGTTGTTATACATTACACACGGTTCGGTATTTTGCTCTTATAGTCCAAAATATTGTATAGTAATACAAAAATATCCTTCATATTTTAATTTTTTTAAAATGAGACTAACATAGAGGCAATAATGTTATTTCGATGATATATTGGGCTACATTAAATAACATACTGAATTGGAGTAGCACTTTAGAAAACATAAAAAAAAACCCTTCTTACTTGAGTTGTATCTCTTTTTTTTTTTTTGAGGAATACTTGAGTTGTATCTAGTAGGGGGTTTATGAATTTTAAACGTAAACTAGGCTTTCAGCCCGTATCATTTTTTCTTATCAATCTCTGACCTATGCAATTCACTGAACACCTGCAAAGCTGCACCACTCTTTCCATACTGCAAGAGATCAAAAATCATCACCCACATTCGTTTATAGGCATGAGGATAGCCGTAGCCCAAGCAAGAAATATCACGGTAACGGAAATCTTAAGCCTACACAAACACAAGACACAGATGACCAAACAATATTAGCAACATGAAATATTTAAGCAAATTAAGTTAATAAACATAATATATAAGAAGAATTCACACCCCGAGCAAATATATCTGTAAATAAACAGCAGAGTCCAATCCCGCGTGCCCAATTAGCTCGGGTTCTGGAATTTTTAGCGCATCAAGCATCCAATTCAAGAATCTTGTATATGCCCTTCATTCCAAATAACAGTCTTCGTCACTAAAGCCCCTGAACTCGAAGGGCTGCTTCTCATCCCCTTTATCATTTTGAAAAATAAACTCTATCATTAAATGGTTGAAGCCTCAACTCAGCAAAGACTATTAAGAAAATCAAAGCACCGAGTATATTCAAATCACCAAATGAAATTGCCACCTAGGAACTCTGCTGCAAAAACATACATTAAAATTAGAATCAAGACATTCACAGTAAGAACAATTAATTGACCCCGCCTCAATTACAAGCATACTCACCAAACAAATAATAATTACCTTACAAAGATACACATCAAACTATTATGAGAATCAGAAAAAATACTCTTTTTTAACAGAGAAAAAAGCAACTGCAATCACCTTCTGGAGAAAACTTGTGTTGCAGAGTTAAATGGGTTTACAGAAATTACAGATAACTCTTCAACACAGCCAAATAACTATAATACAAACACATAGAACGAAGTTTTCTGCAAACTAAATATATAATTAACACATCTGTAACTGCATAATCAGCAAAACCCTCAATTGGTGTTTGAGCTGAATATTCTATGTGCAAGTAAAATTCTCACCGCCATAGAAGATGGAGAATAGATTTTTTTTGAATGGAGTTGAATAGAAATGCTGATCAATACTGCATGCTCCCTTGAGGAACCTTAAGAGATTTAAAAGAAACGATGAGGTTAGCATACATTTGAGCAAACTGAGAAACCATACTGAACATAGATAAAAGATTAGTTAAATGATACAAGAGTAAACTAAAAAATAAAAACACCAGCACCAAGAAGTGAGCAATTGAATTCTAAATCAGATATAGTATGCTAGATAAGTCTTCTCCTAGGGCAGATGAAATCCATTCCCTCAATGTACGAGCATTCAAAATAGTGTCGGCTGTTGTAAATGTCTTTGAGACCACTACAAATGCACATCCAAAACTTTGTTCAAGATAACGTTGAATTTGGAGAAGATAATAGTAAAATGTAAATAGAAACAAAAACACTACCTAATGTAATCTCAGAATTCACAAATCAACCTTGACTGCCACTCTTCATATTAACAAAAATGTGCATCTTTATAAAGAAGTCTTCTCTTGGACAATTTATCGAACACCTTACATGCACTAATATCAAGCTCGCATCGTTACATTATCATCATCTGATTGAACAAAACCACAAACGATATCAATATGCTCGTGCATGTGATTGCACAGTCTAATCGAATTAGAACAAAATAACATGAAAATAACCTGGTTCATGGTCGTATGCGATTGCACAGTCCAATCGAATTACAGTTAAATCTCGATAAATGAATACTCTTGTGACCATCATAAAAATATACATTTAGCGAGGTTATTCATTTAAGCAGTAATATTACATGAATTGTATGTATGTGTACTAAATTCAAAAATGTACACATGTGCATTTAAAACTACTAATAAAATACATAATATGCATTGTATGGAATATCTATAGTCTACAACACGAGCAGAATACTCCCGAAATTTTGTTTGCTCTAGGAAAAATGAAAGATGAGATGAATTTTGGCTGGAAAAAAGGGTAAAAAACTATATTCATCTTTTTTTTTTGTAAGGGAATACTTTATTTTATGAAAATTATTGATTAGAATTTTTTTAATACATATATATCTTATGAAATGTGGTGATTATTCATTTATATTTACAAGGGTCTTTAAGATTTTAAAATAATTATTTGCATTTAGCGAGGTTATTCATTTAACCCCTTAGCCCAAGTCGGGAACGCGAAAAATTATTCATTTAGCGAGATTATTCATTTATCGAATATTCATTTATCTAAGTTTAACCGTGTAGAACAAAAGAACATGAAAATAAGAAAAAAATGGTAATAGTAAAATAATAATAAAATTACTGTATGGAGAAGCCCAAACGAGCAAAAATTATAAAATAATGGGAGGGTTGTAAAGTCCGCATCCCAACAAGAAGAAGAAGAAGGAAGAAGGAAGAACGCAATTACTCATCGGCTATCCCAACACCACCTCGGCTCAATCGATCAATCTGTGGCAATGGCGAACCTGGAGGACGTTCCCTCCTTGGATCTCATGACCGAACTCCTTCGCCGCATGAAGTGCTCTTCCAAACCTGACAAACGCCTTATCCTCGTCGGTTCGTGCCCAACCTTTTACTCGTTTTTCATTCGTTCTCAATTTGATTCCTTTAGTTGGTTTGGCGACCTGTAAAGGCTGGCCCAGGCTTATGTTTGCAGAATAAATTAACTGTGTTGAGTTTGGTTGAGTTTGATTTAGTTTGTAATGAACATTGATGCTTGAAATCAGTTTCTGGATGAAAAATCGTGACTTGATTTTCATACATTAGTTCTAATAGCTTCAAATGATGATGTTGTCTTCGAATGATGTTCATAATCAGTAATGTTTTATAAACGATGCTCGTGATTTTGCCTTCTTTCCAGTTGGGATTTGTAATTTTTATGCCTTGAGGCTGCTGTTTTAAGCTTTGCTAATTAGTTTCCAGTATTTAAAAAATGCAGGTCCACCGGGGTCTGGGAAAGGAACACAGTCACCTCTAATTAAGGATGAATATTGCTTGTGCCACTTGGCTACAGGTGATATGCTAAGAGCTGCTATTGCAGCCAAAACCCCTCTTGGGTTCAAGGCCAAGGAGGCCATGGATAAGGTTGATGAGTAGTTTTCTTGTGTTTGAAATAGTATTTACTATGCATCCCTTGAGAATTGTTTTGTTTCTAAATCATCTGCACTTGTATCGTTTCTTAGGGAGAGCTTGTTTCAGATGATTTGGTGGTTGGTATCATAGATGAAGCGCTTAAGAAGCCTTCATGCCAGAAGGGATTCATTCTTGATGGTTTTCCAAGAACTGTGGTGCAAGCACAAAAGGTTTCTCTTTTTGGACCTGGCTTGTTAACCTCTTGTTATTAACTGTTATTTTGGCTGTTCATCACCGTGTAGAATCATCATGACCGTTCTCTGTTTGCTCCAAATGTAGCTGGATGAAATGCTTGAAGCCCGAGGAGTTAAAGTTGATAAAGTTCTGAACTTTGCTATCGACGATGCAATCTTAGAGGAGAGAATTACTGGCCGATGGATTCATCCCTCGAGTGGTAGAACCTACCACACAAAGTTTGCTCCCCCCAAAGCACCTGGTGTTGATGATGTAAGACTCTGCATTATTGCACTTAATCTATGCAGGTGCAGGGATCCCAACCCCCCCCCCCCCCCCCCCCCCCCCCAGTTAGTTTCTGTTGAGAGTTATGAATGATCCCTGCATAAAGTAATTATTGGTTTATGTTGAGAGTTGAGGCATAATACTTAAGCCTGTGTTTGTCTTGCATATAGTTTGTGCCTTTGACCCATCATCTTCTCCATTCCTAATTTCAAAGTGAAAACTGATTATGTTATATTTTTCTTCAAAGGTCACCGGAGAGTCTCTAATTCAACGCAAAGATGATACTCCTTCTGTGTTGAAGTCTAGGCTAGAAGCCTTCCACAAGCAGACTGAACCGGTATTGTTTCCTTTCAGCTTCTTGTTTGGTTTTGTAAATATTAAATAGTACTTGCTGTCTTGTTAAACAAAATTTGCATCGATTTATGCGTGATTAAAACATGAATTGGGTTTGCTAGTTTTATTACATGATCATGTCGTCAATTAATTTTACATCACTTTGTATCTATCATGTGATACTGATGGAAGAATTTAGAAAGTCTTAATATTATAACAGTGTGCTAATGTCTCGGCACAAATAATTTTCTTTTGTGCATGTTGCTAATGTGTTGTTTCACTTTTCCTAAAGCTGTTGCTTCTTGCAAAATGATTGATTTTAATGTCTAAAAGTACGATTGATGTTGCAAAACTCATACTGTTAAAGCCTGATTGAATATTTTCCATACCACTTGTGTCCATATTGTAGGTTATCGATTATTACAATAAAAAGGGCATTGTAGCTAGCCTTCCCGCTGAGAAGAAACCAGAGGAGGTTTCAAGTGTGATTAAGAAGGCACTTTCCTGATCCAAAGGTCATTGAGTTTATTTTTGTGCACTAAACATCGAGGAGTTTACTTTGCTGGTCGTATACCAATGTTTGAGTCGGTATTGACTCATCTTCTTTTTAACTGTAAGCTGATGAACATGCAACTGAGCTTCAGCAAAGCTTAATTCATTCATGAAATAAAGTTATACTTTTATCTTTTCTTTCTCAAGAGTTGTTAACACTTGTTTATCTAAAAGTAGATGGCATTTTAGTAACACAGACAAACCTGATAAACATGACAGACAATACCAAATTTAATTAGCAGTAATATGCACAGTTTGATCATGAAAATCAAATTCAGCATTTGTCACTAGATATGCAGATGAAGAAATGATATTAAATTAAAAAGCCCTTAATTCATAGGTCGTAGCCAAGTCATCCAAAATACTCTCTAGAAACTATAAGAAGCAGAAATCGGGTGTGTTTGGTGGAGTCGTGCTTTTTTAAAAATTGGGTGCTTTTGGGCAGAACTTGGTCATATCAGTATCTTTTATGCCACTTTCTGCTTATGAAATACGCAATTTTTTAAACCACTAAAAACTGCTTTACTTAGAAGCACAGCCAAAATTATCTGCCATACATGACTTCAATATCTATAGCAGCGGAAATAATGAGACTGATAAAATTGTAAACATGAAAGCTAAAAATAGAACAGAAACCAGGTGTTTGATAGCCAAAATAAATGATTAAACGTCCAAAAACAGATGGAGAGCATAATCATGGAAACCTAATACATAAAAATAAAACTAAAATGATAAAACCGGCACACACATCACGCAAAGCTGCCACTCCTTGATCATCAGCTGGTATTCAAGTCTTGCAAACTTCGACTTCGCCTCATACACCTTGATGAGGTCCGCAATATCATCCAGCCGCATGTTCTTCACAGTCTCATCCATCATCGGCCCAATATTCTTGTAAGTATTTCCCCAGATCTTGCTGCAGAGCTGGAATATGGATGCGTCATGATTGGACTTGAAGGAATCTGGACGGAGTTCCGCGAATTTCTCCTTCAGCTTTTGGATCATTTCGTACAACTGTGGATAACTGAAGTCTGCACTAAGTTTGCCTTGCAGTTGCAGGAATGTGAACAGCTCCTGGCTACAACTCGATAATCTGCACTCCATCATCCCTTTAAGTATAATGATTTAATCCTCAAGCCTGAAAAGTGAAAACCCTAGTTGGAGGATTCATTTTTCTCCTTTTTTTTTTTTAAACTTTTGAGACTGAGACTGAGACGATAGAGGCCGGGCCTGGAATTATATGGAGGCGGGGGAGTGAGGCTATCCATATTCTGTATTGATATTTGATTTTTAATTAAATGCTCCGAGCCTCTGATCTTCTCTTTAGAATTGAACTTTAAACTTTTTAATAATGGCAATAATCTCGAAGAACCGAAGAGATTTTTACCGTGTTACCGTCTTCTCCTAAATATACTCAAGACTGGTCTTTCTAAAATCATTGTTACCTTAAGAGGTTGGCTATGCAAGGAAGTTTTACAAATGACAATGAGGCTAAGTTGGTGAGTTTGGGATGGTGGGTTGAAAACTCTAGTTTTTAATTGAAAAGAGCATTTTACCCTCGTAAGCAGTAGCATCGGTCGTTAGTAACACCCAATTAAATTTGCAACATTTATAGAGTTTGATGATAAAAGAGGGGCGACAAATAGTTCAGTGATGAAAAGTGAAATTTTAATAAAGTTTAATGCACTTTACTCCTTTAGAAATAAAATTAACTCAATAAAATTCAAATTTCATTGATAAAACAAATTCCAATTTCACTTAGGGCATCTCTAATGGGGCATCTCTAATGGAACTTCTTAAGACAACTTTTCTTAATAAGGAGTGCTTCTTATTCATTTTTTATCATTATTGATTTTTAAGTAGCACTCCTTATAAGGTAGCTATTCCTTATTTAAGAAGCACTACCTAATTCAATGTGGTACAATTTTAGCTTTCTTTTTTATATTAGTTTTGAAATAGACCGTCTATATTATAGCTATAATATAGACGATCTATTTTTGCATTTAAAATAAGAAAAGACGGGGTCTATATGCAAAGGAATTATGGAAGCGGGGACTTTTCTGTAAATATGTGTTCTTTAAATCCTTTTCTGCAAATATATGAAATATATATACCAAATATATATATATATATATATATATATATATCCTTTTCCCAGATCTGTTTCATTCATCGCCACCATCACATCCTTCCGCCGAGCACACCGCTTCGCCCTCTCAATTTCCAATCCAGCCCCGTCCTCCTGCACAACCTCCTCCTCCACCAGTTCACTCTTGCCGGATTCCCTCTCCGGCGGCGGCTCCTCCACTCACGGCTCGCTTGGGGCCTCGATTATGCAAGTCGGAGTGGGGCTTCTGGCTGCTTCAATTCTCGGCTCAACGCCGCTGGACGCCAATGCCACCAGGATTCAGTACTACGCAACGGTATCGGATCCTCCCCGCGACTTCAATTTCGCCCCCTCCGGTCTTGGATACTGCGATATTGCTGTTGGCTCTGGCCCCGAGGCTCCTTTCAATGAGCTCATCAATGTATGTTTTATCCCCAATTTATTGTTTATAATGCTTGCTGGATTACCTCTCTAAGGCTCAAATGTTGAGTTCACTTTTGTGTTTTTTCTTACACAGGTTCACTACACTGCAAGGTTTTCTGATGGAACTGTTTTCGATAGCAGTTATAAACGTGGCATATCGCTTACAATGCTTAATTTATGTGAATTCTGTCTTGTTATGAAATTTATGTGTTTAGCTTGAAAACTAGACTGCTTAATGTAGTTTTTGTCTGCATATGAAATTTTATGTGTTTAACTTGAAAACTAGGCTTCTTGATTTGTGCTGAAACTTGATTATTTATTGTGAAAACTGTGGTGTTTGTAAAACTTGATTTTTTAATGTGAAAACTGTGATTGTGAAAACTTTGTTATTAAGGTTGAAAACTACAGTGATTTTAGAAACTATATATTTTAGGCTGAAAACTGTGGTGTTTGTAAAACTTGATTGTTTAGTTGAAAACTGTTTTTATTGTGAAAACTCGATTGTTTAGGTTGAAAACTTTGGTGTTTGCGAAACTTGATTATTTATTGTGAAAACTGTGATTTTTGTGAAATTTGATTGTTTAAGTTGAAAACTGTGATGATTGTGAATTTTTAGGCTGAAGACTTTGGTGAAACTTGACTATACTTAACACAACATTATTTAACATAAACACCCTAGTTTTTATGTACCTAAAATCTGATGTTTATAATATGGAAACTTGTCTTTCTAACCTGAATTCTTTTGTATTTACAAGTGTTTAAAATCCAGAAATTATATTAACTGATTTGTGTACATATTCTTTGCGTGAACAGTGCCGTGAACAGTGCCGTGAACGGTACTTTTCCCAAATTTTGGAAATAAAAACCTCATTTCTTCCATATTGTAATTTAGTCATTGGTCTATATTATGCTATAATATAGACGGTCACTCCAGAGATCAACTCTTATTTTTGCTCTTAATAATTAATGATGAGTAGAATTAAATTTTTTTACCATTGTTGAGTTTGCTCCTTATTTAGATTTCATCAAAAGTGATGACGTGGAATTAAATAAACACTTATTATTTCCTTAACATTGGAGATGCTCTTAGGGAGTTAAAGAAGGTTTAATAATTTACATAATTAGCCTTTAAATGAAATGGTTTAAACGAATAGCGGGTTTATTCATAGTTTGACATGAATCTCGACCAATTATTAATTTTTGATAATTCATGTAACTATCTCGTATTTTATATTGACCCAGATCAATAACGGAAAGTGTATGTATAACCGGTGGTTGGACAAACCACCGGTATGTACATGTAAATCTCTCTACAATTTAATATAAATTGGTTATTAAATTATTTATGTAAAGACCAAGTAAAATTTTCACATGATAATTATCAACAGTAATTTACACAATTGAAATTTTTATTTTTGGACTGAAAAATTTGGGCATTTTAAAAGTTCCTAATCCAACAATTAATTAGACCTGTCAATTTTTACCCGTTATCTGCAGGTAAAACAAGATTTATTTTTTATTCATATAATGAATACGGGTAAAATATGGATACGGGTAAAACGGATATGTGCATAAATGAGTAATTTAAAAAGACGGGTTAAAACGGGTTGGGTCAATGGACTCATATGGGTAAAAGTGCACGGGTCTAACCCGCAGATTAAACAATTTTTATATATCTTTTACCCGTTTCCAGCGTCACCATTTTCGGCCATGTTTGCTAGAGTTTATTTCTCGTTAAACTGAACTAGAAAATAAAAAAATATTGAACTGAACTGAAATGTTTTTAAAAATACTGAACCGAACTGAAAAAATACAAAAATATTAACTGAACTGAAATAATATAAATATACTGAACTGAACTGAAAAAATATAAATATGTTGGATTGAACTGAAAAATATAAATATACTGAACTGAAAAAAAAATATATTTTATCTGAACTGAATTGAAAAAAATTAGATATAGTAAAAATATTTATTATTAACAAATAAAATGAGCTAAAAAAATATTGGGACTGAAAATACTGAACTGATGGAGTTTTTAAGTGAGTATAGTATTATCACATGATAAATATTAAATTATTAAAAGATATGGCTGGCCTAACCGCTGGTTATACGTAGCGGCTCCCGATTGTTCGATTTGAGTCAGACTTTCATATCGTGGTTCACCATCCATTGTAATAATGATACAGGTGTGTACAAAACAGTCATATAATACTTTGTGATTTGATCGTAGGACAATATGCACTTCCGTTTAAACCTTATATTGCCGCCCCGGATTCTAATTAATCTATCTAAAATCTAAACACTTGGAATATACTTAATAGCCGGCGAAGCATAGAACGCAATTTGGATAAAATTCGTACCATTTTTCTAATCAAAATTTTATAAATTATTAAGCCATTTCTAATTTTCTATGCATGTAATTGTTGAGAGGGTATGAGTCAATACTTGCTCATTTTCTATCTGTTCTGACCTAGTTTAACTACCGAGTAGCGACTCAGCAAAGCCAGTCGTAAGAGCCAAGTCACGCTCACTAGCGCCAAATTTAGTTTCAAACTTCCTATAATCAAAGTTTAAATAAGTGCCTAATCCCATTAATTGTAACTTGTAAGTGCCTAAATAAGTTATTCATATCTGTTAGATTCCTTATTATTCATATTTCTAGGGTGTTCAATCCGGTCGGCCCGGCGACTTAACTCGAATTCAGAGTTTTTAATTTTCTTGAATCAGGATCGGGATCAGAATTAGTTTGGATATTATCTTGTATCGATCTTAACCTAAGAAAAAAAAAATTGGATATAAATCGATTCGAGCTGAACTCAACCAGAAAACTGATTAGATATGAAAATTTACGTTCGACTTCAAATGATAACTAGATTTATTATTATCGAAAATAATAAATAAAACAAAGGATGGAAGAAAGAAATGGATAGGTTGATTTATACTATAGAAATGTGGTTTGCCTGCAATTCAATGGCGGCAAAAGGGGTAAAGAGAAGCTTCCTTGGCATCCACTCCTGCTCATATAAGACGCGCATATACTCCTCCATTCTTCCCATTCAAGCATCTCTCTACTAACCTTTTCCCCTTTTCATAAATTCTTTCACATTCATTTTACCAATTCATTCTTCACATTCAAATTTATATATTCTCAGGTTTCAAAGCATCTGAAAAAGAGTACTGAGTAGTTTTTCAGATGGCAGAGAGTCCAAAACGCACACCAGATGGCTGTGGTTTGGTCGGAACGATTTTCCGGGGATCGAAAACCAGGCCAAACAAGCCATCAGAGAGCAAAACCAGTTCTCCAGTTAAGCTTCTCACCTATTCAATCTCCCCTGATAAACAAAAACTCCCCGGAAAACCCCCCAAAAAATCAGGCCTGGATTCCACCACATCCAAGAAAACCAGGCCTGGTAAAGGAAGCAAGGAATCTTCGTTTTTCAAAACCCCGAGTATTTTCAACGGCTCTCAGGTAGTTAACCCGGAGTACACTAAGAGAATGAGGCGGGAGCCGACGTTCAAATCGGGTGATTTGAGTGTGGTAAGCCACAGGAGGTCTAATGCCAGCACTGCTAGCACTAGAGGATTGTACAAGGCTTCTGCAAATAATGTCATGCTTTTGCGTGATCTCGGAAACCTGAACCAAAAGGGAAAAGGTAACCCTAAAGAAACAGGTGTTAAAGTGCCAGCAATGGGGAACATTTTGAGGAACAGTTCTTATGGGAAGGGGAAAGCCGGGTCGATGTCGAACAGGAAAATGGACCCTGATTCCCTGAAATGCCTTGGAAATGAGAAGTTTAAGGATGGGAAGATTGAGGAGGCCCTGGATTTGTATAGCCAAGCCATTGCACTTGATCCGAACAAGGCATCTTTTTACAGTAACAAGAGTGCTGCTTTGATGAGTCTAGGGCTTCTAATGGAGGCCATTATTGAATGCTCAGAGGCCATCAAGCTGGACCCTTATTATCACAATGCTCATTATAGGATGGCAAGATTGTATATCAGGTAAGACCTAAACCATCGATTTCTTTTCTTTTTCTTTTCACAAACCAAACAAATTAGGTCATGTCTAGTTCAACTTATTTGGTGTTGTGCTGAGCTGTGATTAGTGTTGTACTGTGCTGTTCAGTGCTATGCTGTGCTGACCAGTGCTGTGCTGTGCTGAAATGTGTTGCAATAAGTTGAACTGGACAGGGCCTTAGTCTGTATTGGTATTACTGGTTTCAGAATCAGAAGCACATTTTTTGTCGCCATTACCGTGTAATATAAGTCGAGCGATAACACGCTATTGTTCGAATTCTGCGTGTAACAGATTGGGGGAAGCAGAGAAAGCGTTAGACCACTACGAGAAATCGGGCAGGAAGTTTAGCAATAAGGACATTTCCATAGCTGAGCAACTTCAGAGACATGTACACAATTGCTTTGTAGCTAGAAGGCAGAGGGAATGGGATGAATTGCTGAATGAATGCCACAAAGTGGTGGATCTTGGAGCAGATTCAGCCCCTCAGGTTAATTTTTAATATGTTTTGCATCATTTTTCATAGAAAATGTAAGAAAAATGGGCGTTAATAAAACAGCATTTTGTTTCTTTCTGCTTGTAAAGATCTATGCAATGAAGGCAGAGGCATTAATGGAACTGCGCCGGCATGAAGAGGCCTACAAAGTCATTCAGGAAGCACCAAATGTAAACACTGAGCAATGCATCAAGTTTCTTGGCACATCTGAAACCGCCAAGTCCATGATCATTCGCTCCAGAGTTTACCTCACACTTGGAAAGTAGGTTCAATTTCAAAAACTCAGTGTCGGTCCTGAAACCCGAGTCCACTTTCTAATAATATTTTCAATCAACATGACAGATTTGACGATGCTGTCGCGCTTGCTAGACAGGCAGAGGAAATCGACTCGAGTGATGAAGTGCATTCGCTAGCAAAGAAGGTTGAATGTGTGGTTTCATTGCGAATGACAGGAAACAGGCTTTTCAACTCATCAAGATATGCTGAGGCTTGCCTTGTTTATACATCGGCGTTAGGAGAAGCACCGAGCAATTCTATCTTACTGTGCAACAGGGCAGCTTGTAGGGCTAAACTAGGGCAGCATGAGAAAGCTGTTGAGGATTGCACTTCAGCTCTTTTTGTGAGACCTTCTTACAGCAAAGCCAGGCTGAGAAGGGCAGATTCTAATGCTAAGGTAGCCTATAATCTTCTTGTTTTACGACTGCATTTTTCCATTTTATAATGAATCCAAGCGACAAATGCCTGAATCTTAGAAGATCGTGGCAACAAGGCCAATCTGTCAAGTATTTAATCATCGACTGTATTAGAATATCTGATTAATGCTTGCATATATATCATTTCATGTAGTTGGAAAGATGGGAGGCTGCACTGAAAGACTATGAGACATTGATGCAAGAAGTTCCAAGAGATGAGGAGGTGAGAAAGGGATACACTTTTGCCAGAAAACAAGTACAAAAACAGGATGATGCAGCCTTGAAAAATGAAATTGTACCAGCAGAAGGTGACTAATTTCATTCATTTTTCTGTTCATTTCTCAAAGTAAATTATTTGCTAATGCCTTCAAGTTTCTTTCCCATGGATTCTGCAGATTTGTATGGTAAGAGTGTTAGCTTCAAGACCTTATCTACAGTAAATGTCAGAGATGCTGGAGCAAATTGCTCCCCAGTCGAGTTCGATCTCCCTATCACAACACTGCAAGAAATTTTCACACATTAGTTCTGTAATTAGCCAAAAATCTGCAGTTTTTGAAGCTTACTGAGATGAGCCATGGATTTTGATCAATAAAATTAGTGTGTGACTGTGTGTATTTGATGAGATTGATCCACAAACATGGATCATTCTAACTTAATCTAGGTTACTACCAACAAATAAGAATATGGTAGACAGGATATACATACCACTTTGTTTATATTTGATTGGATTAAGAATTAATTTCCATGTCATGAAACATTCCTCAGTTGAATTATGTTATTTTGTGTATGATCAAAATTCCACTGCTGGGAAAATTGTACTTTGCTTGAGAAGTAAAGAGGAAATCAGAGAATCATCATTAACTCATCCAAATACTGTGAAGAAGAAGACTCAAGTTTGGGAAAAAATATGAGGGACAAACTTATTCATTGTGTATCATTACAAGCACCACACCACCAACACCAACTGTCTTTTCTTTAATCCTTAATGATGATCCTTTGATAGTGCATAGGATCCAACAACCAAATTTTATTGACATGTTGCAATACTAGCTGATTAGTGTTGATTAATGTTGTATTGTTTTATACTGTGCTGATAGTTAGTGTTGTGTTATGTTAAAATGTACTGATATAAATTGATCTGAATAGGATCTAACGTTTTGATAAAATACAACTTAGTTTAAATGAAATGATACACCATATACAACTTATAATTACTTCTCTTAATCTATTCTGTTGCAATTAGACCAAAATTGTCATATATGTATTATTCATCTAGGCTTGCACTAAAAATACATAATATGTTTGCTTTTGAAATAGTTGGATTAAAATAAGATCCAATGCAATTCAAGATTCAAGATTACACACTTAGTCATCCATAATTTAGGATTAGATAAGGATTGAGATTAAAATCACAGTTTACCCTTCTTGCACCTTACCTCACAGTGACTCAGGTCAAACTGTAATCATTAACACTAAGTGCCACTAAACTATGCTCACTCAAGTTTCAATTAAGAATTTCTTTGATTTCTTGTGAAAATATGAAATCTCTATTTAGCTAAAGTCATTCTTTACTATTATTTTTTCACTTCGTGCAGTTGGACATTTCTTCTCTCCTTACCTTTAAGTGATACTATAAAACTATAAGGTTATAATTGTCACTAAAATGATTAAGATCTTATTTAATTGAATTGTAATTAACGGTTGCAATCAGCTCAAAAAGAGTGCAATCAGTGAAAATTCCAAAAATATTAGTTGGAAAAAATAATTACAGTTAAATATAACTCTAATAAATCAGCTAAGATGAAATTGAATTAGACATGAGCTAAAACTATTCTCCCTACCACTAAAGTTCATGATAGGATAATTTCACTGCTTGAAAAAGGGTCGGGTACTTCTAAATTACCAATTCCTAGGCCAAGATCAAATGCAAAATGGAAATAATTTAGTACATTCAACTACAAACCAAAATTCAACTACTATAGGTCATTGTTGTTGATTAAGCATGTTGATAAGATAATTAAATGAACATCTTATCAATTCATGTTTTGCACATTTGATTTGACTAATGAAAATGGATATGCTATCTACCTGAACTAACATTGTGATTCTATAACTAGCATAATTAATCCTTATGGTTAAGGTCATAGTCATCATCTTTTCCATCACAAACCAACGGTCACACTTCATGAAGCATAAATATATTGTGAGGCACTTATTGATACGAGTTACTCGCGAAAATTCTTCACAGATGCGAATTAAGTAAAAATATACTTGATTTTATAAATTTATAAGTAACTCGACAAGACAAATATAATCGTTAAAATTAATATTTTATTAATAAATATATTTATAAGATAATAGTACATAATATATATCAGTAAGTTCTTTTTTATACAAAAATTACTTTATAAAATTTATGATATAATAAATTTTGTAAAACCTTGCTTTAAAAAACTTTATTGTAATAACTCAAAACTACACGATAAAAAATAATAATAAATTTTTTGATTCAAATATGCTTGAATTGACCGAATTGACTCGGTCGATAAGTACTATATGTCTGTATCACCACTTAAAATAATAACTCTAATGTATATACGATATTTATAAGATTTTGGATTATCGTTCAACTTAATTTAAAATAATAAGGTAGAAGTTTAAAACTGGAATCGATTTTTAATAATGGAAAGGAATCAATTCAAGCTTTCATTTTTAAATAGTTTGAAATGTAATTGGCTCGTGATCCATTTAGTCATAAGTTTCTAATTTGTTCACATTTGATTCTGATTGGAAAACATCTAACACCATATTAAACACAAAAAAGCGACAGAAGATCTTTGCAATCAGCCAGTTTCAATATGAAACGTGACTGTTCCGAATTCATAATGATCTTACACAAACTATTTATCTAAAAATCAATTACATAAATATGAATCAAAATGTTAAATAAAAAGTGATACATAAGATCATAATTAAAAAATAGGTTGCGAACTCTCTACGTAACAATGACCATATGTACGATATATCCCATATGATTCTGATGCAAATGAAACAAATATTCTTATAATCTGGGTTTGGAAACTTATAATGATCCATAAGCAAACAGTAAAGCAAAGATTCTCTGACAATCTGTTTTAGATCGGATCATGAACCACAATTAACTCAACTTTCTCATCATTCTACAGAGATTTCAACAAAGCATAAAGAAAAGTTGTCTGATAAGCCCAGAAAAGTCACAAATTTGAATGAAAGAAGATCATCAACAAGAGCAACAGTATTAATAATAATACTTACGTTAATTACACATCAATCCAAGGAAGAACCAAGATTCTGCTATTTACAATTACAACCTGAATTAAGCAAACTCCAGTTCAAGAAATTTGAACATAATCAAACATCAGAACCACATTCTTATCATGTGTATATGTTATGTAAAAAAAACCCAAAAAAAGAGAAAAAAAAAAACAAAAATCAAGAGAGATTTTATTAGAGAGGACCTTGATCTTCATCTCTTCCAACTCCTACTTCTTGACAGAACTTCCTTAATCCCTCCGACGACCCATGTTTCTTTGGCGATGTCAGATGAAAACTTCTGGAAATCTGTACCGCATCGCATCACAATCAAGTTCTCCTTCTTCTTCTTCTCTTCTTCCTCCTCTTCCCTCTTCAGCTTCTCACGCATGATCTCATGCTCATCGTATTCATCATCATCTTCTTCTTCTTCTTGCTTCAGTTCCAGCCAGCTCTTCGCCGGAGCAGAGCGGCACCGCATTAGGAGCAGAGCATTTGCCGGCGGCGCACTAGGCGGATCAATATCATCACCGTCGTGCGAGAATTTGGTCCTGATCATTCTGTTAATGTCCACGTTGTTTGCAGAGCTTCCTTCTTGAAGAACCATGAACCATTTCGAGAAAACCGTTTTCGAAGATTCTTCGGTGTTGTCGAGATTCTCCGTTGATTCTTTACTCTTCTGATCATCATCTTCTTCATCGTCTTCATCTTCATCATCGTCGGAGGTGATGGAGGTCGACGGAAATGCTCCGAAGCAGCGGAAATCGAAGCGGAAGCTTCGGAGACAGGTCAAGAACTGCATGACATCTTTCTTGAACCCCAGTGCTTCAACCCAAGAAGGCCTCTTCTTGCTCTTTCTGTGATGCATTCTCTCGATCTCTTCCATGACAGACTGCCAGTTCTTGCAGGCGCTGGCTTTCGGCTTCACTTTGATCTGACCGGCGCAGGTGATCCTCGGAGACGTCGGCTCGTCTATTTCCTTGCCGCCATATGCTCTGTTCTTAGCCCAGGGAACCGGGCTGGCTAATCCTTTATGGCTTCTGTTGAATGATTTCTTCAAATGGTGCTGGTGATGGCGCTTGTTCGGTTCTTGAGGCCTTGCCGGACTGCAAACTGGCTTCGGCATTAGGGTTAGATGAGCTCTGGATGGAAAACAGACCAGAAGATCTGTAGATGGAGGCCCTTTTCCTTCTCTTCCCTTCATCTTTTTGAATTCTGGGTTTTTCTGATCACTGATTTTGCTTAAAATCTCGAGCTCTGGTTCACTGTAGATGTGTGTACTTTGAGGTTTGGGTTTTGGTGCAAAGTGCTTTGGGTTTGGTTAGTTTTTAAATAAATGTGACAAAGCCAAATGCAATGACAGCTTTCCTTTATAGCTTTTTTGTGTTTGTGTGAAACTTGTTCTTCCCAGACTTAATTGAATTCAGTTCAATTTAAATGGACATGCCAATCATAGACAAAGCATGGTAATAAATAGATAAAAAATATGCTACAAATAGTAGTGAATTAAGTTAAATTGCACTGAATTAAAATGCAAATATTCTGTCCATTCTAATTTGATAAGAGAAATGATTTGATTCTGTGTAAATGCAGAAGGATAAGAATGAACATGAAGTACAAAATTTACGGTGTGCATTAAATTTTGATTGATTCTGTATATATACAGAAAGATAAGAGTGAACATGATGAAGGACTAAATTGGTGTGTATTAAATTTTGATTTTGATTTAGTATGTTTACCAAAATATCCAATATTAAACCCTTCTGCAAGACTTCCTTTTGATTTGGTTTTACACTAAATATGTTGGCAGACTCCGGTTAGACTTACCTATCATCATGATCTAAAAATTATCTTCAAGTAAATTTTAATTAAGCCCATGTCCAGCTGAGCTTATATTGTCCTGATCAGTGTTGTGTTGTGCTGATCCGTATTATATTATGCTAATTAGTGCTATGTTACGTCGAAGAGTGCGCTGAAATATTCTGGATAGCACGAAATACTTATAGTAATTGAAAATTGATGAGATGAGTTGAAATTAGTGAAATAAACTCAACTACGCTTATCTAAATTCAACTATACTAGATTATATGAATTTTTTTGTTAAAAGTTTACACAATTTTAGTTTATTTGACATAATCTTAATTTAAAGAATATTCAATTTAATCATTAAATCAAATATAATATTAACTGTTATAGTCGTAATCTTCTTCCTTGATCTGCATGGATGACGGATAGACTAAACCCGCTAAATAAAATGAAAGTTACGGTCATGACAAGGCAGCTTGATGAAGTACACACTAGTTGGATGCAATTTGGTATTGAACAGTGAATAGTCAATATACCTCTCCTTTGAGAGTTGGGTGATGTATATAGAAGAGAGCGGGTCTCAACAGGTCACATCACGCAGTCAAACTGTCTGGGCTGACCCTGGTTCTTATGTTCATGTCCCGTCTGGACTGACCCAAACGGCATGTGTGCTGACTGCCAGTGTCGTTGACCTAGGTCGGTTGACAATGCCAGAAGAATGCTCGGCCCTGACACTAGCGTTATTGTAAAAACAACATTTTTTGTCAATGTATATTTATTTTGTCTTGAAACCTACTTAAATTGTGAATTGATTATTGGAGTTGAAATATGTTGAAATGTGCTAAAAATGATATGCTGATCAGTAATTTGCTATGTTGGTCCGTGTTGTGATGTGCTGATCAAGGTTGTATGGTGTTGAAATGTAATTAAATAAGTTGAATTGGACATGACCTAAGTTAAGTAAAACATTATTAATAATATATCACACTATTTTATTTTGATACGTTAATATTATACTGAATTCTTCTTCTTCTTCTACTTCCCTCTTTAACCATCTAGATTTAGTAGCAGTCCATTTTCACTTTTGCCACCCTTTATTTAAATAAATGTCTTAGGTTATGCTTTTTGGCCAAACAAATTAAATAAAGAAGCAAGAAAGGAAAAAAAGTTGATACCCACGAGCCTTGTTTCATGATCCAATCATGCCCTCCCCTCAACTTGTGAACCCATGCCAGTTAAGGACTCATGCCTAAAGTGGTTTGCTTTCTCTAATCCCATTTTCATACCATTTGTTCCACCAACCAAACAATCCTCTAATTCTCCATCTCATTATTAATAATTTTCTAGATAGTGGAATGGTTTTGGTGGCTTCAAATCCTTACAAATAACCCTTTTTATTAACATTTTTTGGTGGTTAAGTTATGGTTTGGGACAAATTAGATTGCATCTTATGTGCCACTTTTGTTCTTTGCTAGCTACAATGAATCAAAGATTAAGGTGGGAAAAAGCTTAGAAAAATGGGTTTTTGATGACCTAAAATGATGAGCATGTCATAATGAATTTAGCTTTGAGGCCATGGCATGGCCCTCTACCCATTACTACACTCTTGCTTTAGGATTAGACATTGTCACACTACACCCCTTCTTTTATCCCGGTCCTTCACACAAAGTTTGCTTTAGTTTTTAGATAGGGAATGACTACTCATCCGTTTCAGTCGAACCTGTCGAGCAAAAATAGAAGAGAAATAAAAATTAAATTAAAAATTGTGAAATATACAGTGAACATTAAATTTAAGAAGAAAATAGGTAAAATGACAGAAAGAAAATGAAGAAGGGTTACCATTAAAAAAATGTGTAACTTGAGTTGGTACATTTAAAAAAGGAAAGTGTGTAAATTCAACGGGCACAAAGAGTATCTAGTACGTGCATATGTGGTACATTTAAAAAAGGAAAGTGTGTAAATTCGACAGGAAAAGAGAGTATCTAGTATATGTGCTAGCTAGGGAAGGAAAGGATAGGTCCCCTATGCCATGTAACTTCAACATAAGTTTGGCAACCATCATCTTCAAGAAATGCCTGACCGACCTGCCCTTTTTTTGTTTCAAGAAGTAGATTATTCGTACTAAGTGTGTTTACCATACATTGCATGCAGGAACAGATCTTTGATGTGTTTAACATGGCTTATAAATGGCTCTACTTACAATGTAAAATTTGATAGTAAAAGTTGGTCTGATCGTGCTTTTAAATCAGTTACTTTACTTACAAGGTTTGTTTAGTGCCGTTTATCTGAATATTTTCAGAGAATAATATTGTTGAATCATGAAACCTATAAACCCTAATTGATCTTAAATTAAGCCATTTAACAATGTTTTCCCGAGTTTATAACATGTTTTTGACACTTGTCAGCCAATTTGTTGCCCGTGGATGCTGTGAAAAAGCACCCAATTTTAGCCACAAAAGATATACAACCCCAGATGCCCATATTGGCATGTTAGTTTTTGAAGCTTGAAATTGTGATTGTATGACAAACTTAAACAAGTCCTTACATTGTCAGAAATGAATAAAGTGATTCAGATTTTTGCCATATGCAAATGTGACACAATGGACACAAGTTCAGCTGTTCTGAACACAAAAAGTAGCAACATATGGCACCCAAAAATCCCTGGTTGATTCAATCATACAAGAAGGATATGCAGTTGATCCCAGAAATTAAACAGCTGCAGTTTTACCTCCCAATAATTCAGGCCTAGAGGGAGGACTTAAAAAGCATGGGGACCAACACAAGGAACAAATCTCGGTTAAGGTGCAATGTAGAATCAAGAATGTGAAAGGGAAGGGACATGTAGGGTGGGAGGAAGATGGTTGAAGAGAAAGTTTCAACTTTTATCAAGAATTCCAATTGTGGGGATATACATTTTTGATGTAAAGTTAGGTTCAATTAGTGCAGAGAAATGACGTAAATGAGCTCCTCTTTTTCGTGGAGTAAACAACAATTCGCTCGCGCTCATCGTCCCATTGCTCTTCTGTTTATATTTTCATATATCATGTAAAGTTTGCGAAGAATTCTCTATACATCTAAATCGAGTAGTAACTGAATTTAGAGTAGTCTATTTGAAAACAGACCTGGAACTGAGAAAACAGATCTATCGAGTAGTCTATTTAATCCTAATCTAGAATATGGAGAAAGTGATATGTAAAATTAATGAAATAACTACCTGTACTCTCAAATAATTCGAGAAGCTAGTTACAATATTGGACTTGCTCCCCAAATCTGCAATCTTATCCTAATTTCATTAGACGTTATTTGAATTCTCCCCTCGGAGTAGTAAGAGGTTATTTGGAGCGATATTACAAATCCAAGGCAAAATGTGCACATAAAATACTTTTAAATCCTGAATAAATTGAATATCTGATTAGAAAAGAAGGTTAGAACATACGCTGGAACTTAAAACCATGTGTTGCCACAGTTTCTTCATGGATTTTCAATGTAGTTAGGTCAGTTGATTTTTATTAGTCAGCCTAATCAATCAAAATTAGAGATCGGATGATGATCCACCATATAATTATGAGGATATTACTGGAATAATTAGATTCTAAATTAAAGATTAGATTATTGATTAAGAAACGGTAGTTGTAAGCTTGGGAACTGATCAATTCAAGTTAAAATGATATTCAGATGCTTATGTGTAATATAATAACACCACCAGGACAATTGTTGGACCATTCGGTTAGTAAAGAGGATTTCTCAACTAACGCTAATTAAAAAATTCCAAGTATATTTTTAATTGTGTCAATTAGGGATTTCAAACTTAATTAAAAGCTTTGCTCAAATCAATTTCATTTTAATAAGTGTATCTATATATGATTAAAAATATATGATTGTAGTAGGATGGAATCAGACATTTAAATCAGGATTTGCTTAAATGAATAAAAAATTTAAGATTGACTCGCATTAGATCTGCAAGTTTCAATTCTCATCGGAAACCAGTCATTTAAGTTTGAACGTTGCATTTCATGAAAGGCACTGGTCTACCCAAGTTATCATGTAGTTCCATCACTAATTGTTAATTTATACATTGTAAAATAGATATTAAAGATAATGTTAAATTTTTCGTCTTTTAGAAAAATAAAAATAAAAATAAAAATCTTGGTTCCACTCTCAGTGAAGCACAACATTCTCGATCATCCAAAATCTCAAATCTTGCTAAGATAGATGCACATGATATGAAGACAAGTTCCTTGTTTAGTTCCCCACGAATCATATTATTATTAATTAAGTTTTCAAATTGGCAGATTTCCATAAGAACAGTGTTAAAAGTTGCAGAAGAGACAACACTTCACATTTAAAAACAAGTTATCCCCACGATTGGCAAACACAAAACGATAATCTACTTGCTAAATCCATCATATGATATCCAGCTATATATCTTCACATTCCAGAACCATTTAGAAATGAACTTTCAAAAAGTCTAACAAATGAATCATTTAGCCTAATAAATCATTGATAAGAAATCTATTTCTCTTATTTGCCACACTTGGCTGTCTTTCGCAATTACATATTTTTCTTTTTTTATTTAAATCATGATGATTAAAATATCAGGGCTCCCAATCTGAGAAAAATAAATCATGAAATACAAATATTCTCCTAAAAAGAGATAGTTTATGAGGATTACTAAGAAGTGTCTAAAATTATGTCTATATATAAGCCTCCTACATTTGTGAATGATAATAATATAATTATAAAATATATAAATATACAAGACATTCTATACGTCAATCACAATAACACCGTGGTTTTGAACTTGCACATGTTGCTGGCTCAACTTAAGAATAGAAAACAATGAGCAAATCCCTTTTATTTTTATAATTTGTAGGAAAATATGAGAAAAGTGTTATTTTATTCCCCGTACTCATCGACAAAATTGGGTTTCGCTATAAATCTCTAAAATACTTGCGAGTAACGTGTTCTCAGGTGGTTTTCCATTTAGCGATGTCTGATTTGCTTGATAGAGTAGACATAAAATTTTAAATTTCACTTTCATACTTACATTACCACAATACTTGTATAACTCATTTTTTGCCCCTCCGTTTTTTTTTTATAAGTTTAGTGAACTCAATAAAATTCAATTCACTTCACAAGTGGTTTTAATTTTTAAAAAAATGAGACGATTCTCCCATAGAATACTTGCACCTATAAACATATTCATTTTTGTGAAAATCTGTATTTTGAAAATATGCAGAAGCAATTTTTTCATCTCTGTGTTTCATGATTTTTGTTCTTATCCTGGCATACTATTTGAAATAATTAACTAATGAATAAATTTTTAGAGTATGTCTCATTCCCTTGATCAACTGAAAAAATATAACTATATTGAACTAAAGCAAAAAATATAAATATACTAAACTGAATTGAAAAAAATGAAAAAACACTGACTGAAATAATTTTTAAAAAAACTCAAGCAAAAACATGCACTTAATTTGAATTTTCTCTCCCAACATTTTCATAACCAAAAGTGAAATATCAAACTGGGCCGTTTGGCATAAACCCAAAACCCCCGCTTTTAATTCCTTAAACCCCACACTCATCGTCCTCAGCCATTCTTGTTGTACAGAGGAATCCATGGTCTGAATTTTCCCAAATTTCAATCTTTATCATCTCCAACAAATTCCTGTTAAAAATGACCATGAAATCTTGTAGAACCCTGATCGTACATGAAGAGTCCAGAAGTTTTGAAGACAATTTAGTTGGTTATTTTGTAGAATTCACTATGTTTAAACATACTGTATGTTTAAATACTTGCTCCAGCGGAATCAGAAACCGAGCAACAGTTTTGTGTTGAAATACAACTCGTGTGCAATCAAACAAGATATTCCAAGATGCAAAGAAAATATTCGAAGATATTCAAGTCCATATCTAATTAGTTTTGGAATATATAATAGAGTTGTATTTTAGTTAGAATTAGTCTCAAATAAGGAAACATTATATTTCCTATAGTTTAGTTATAGAAGTAGAATATAGCAAGGAGATTAATTGCAGTTGTGATTAGCTGGACGAGAAGATCAGCATTACCGTGATTGAAGGATCGAGAAGATCAACACGGCAGCACAACATGGGACTATAAAGCGAGACGTATGCTGCGAGAAGTATTATCCATCTTGAGTGAAAGTATTCTGCACTACTGAATAGCTTTACATTTTGGAGCAGTGTTGAGTCGAGGAATTCAACTGGCCTTTGTCTTCACCAGAGTCTGAAACCGGAAAGTCTTAATACCTCGGGAGAGGTGGTCGAGATAGCAGCGAGGAGTTGCTGACTGCCTGTGAGGGGAGCTCACGGATTCACACGGAAAGATAAGTCAATAGATAGTTAATAGTTTGTGAACTTTGTAACTATACTTGATTATCTAGTGGATGAGTTTCAAATTGGGTAAGACCCCGCAGATGTAAGTGTGGTTACACCGAACTGCGTAAACATATCGTGTGTTCTTTACTTTACTGTTTAAACTCTGCTGCATGTTTAAACATACTTGTTGAAATAGATACATCGTGTAAGAACACTGATTGTCTAATCTATAGTAATTTCAGTACAAGCTCTCATAACCAAACTCCACGATCCTTTCCATTCTTTCGCCGCCCTGTACTCAACCTCAGAAACCCTATAAAAATCCAGCATCTTAGATATACTCTGCACCAAGCACAAAATCTCGTCGGAGATCGCCACCGTCGTCGCCACCAACTTCTCCGACCCCAAAGCACTGCATAAATGCGACTCCACGCTATCTTTCTTAAAGGAAAACGGGTTCTCAAAATCCCATTTGGAAAAGATCCTTACTGCGAAGCGCCCCGTGATTGGATCTGGCTTGGAGAACACCATTGAGCCAAAGGTGAAGAATTTACAGGAATTGGGGTTTCAGAACTCCTAGGAATCCCAGAGGAGAAAGTGTTGTGGATGTTCAGAAGAAGCCTCAGGTTTTTGCCATTTCTGATAGGAAGATCAAGGCGATGGTGAAGATGCTTCTTGATACAGGGAAGCATGATATGGATTACATCACCAATGAAGCTGATGTGCTCACTTGCAGTGTGAGGAGAGCCTTAAGCCCAGGCACCGGTTTTGGAGATTTTGGAGAGTGAGGATTTGCTGAAAAAGTGGCCATAGCTTTATACGATGTCCAAAACTACCAACGAAGCTTTCGCTAAGCGTTTCATTTCCCCTTATATGGATCAAGTTGCTGAACTTAAATTGTTTTATGAGAATGTGTGGTAGAAATTGAGCTCTAAACATAACGTATATGTTAGTTGTTATAGTTTGCGGAGGAAGACTATCAGTTGGTAACACTGATAATCCTTTTTGGTGAATTCGAAACTGAATTGATGATAATAACTCCTGTAACTTTGGAGTTATCGGTGCGCTTTCCAAATTGTCATTCAATCCATTAACATGTTATTATCACGGACCAATAACTCTAAATTTGCTTGAATATTATCGTCAATTCATCTATGAAATTGGTTCTATAGAAACAAATCCGTCATACAATTAGCAAACCTGTAAATTAATAGCATCATAAGCTAAACATCAATAAACATATTGAAAGATGGAACCTTGACTCATTTTTGTCCAATATAAACTAAGTTCACATTAGATGTACCTCCTATGTCTAGTGAAATTATTCATATACATAATGATGAGATTAGTGATATGTGTTAATTAATATTTTTATTCTTACTTCTAAGTTATTGGTATATTTGTTTAAAATAGTTTTTAGTGTGATGTGATGATTATGTGTTGTTTATTCAAGAGTTTATATTATACTTTTACAAGATTAATGTGAACTTTAGGTGTGTTTTCTATACAGATTTGGTTGATGGGAGAGATTGGAGCTAACATGCACAAATGATGCGGTTATGACGATTTTTGGAGCAATTTGGAAGTTTAAAGGATTCCGAAATACTATTAGGCTATAACTAATTAAAGTAGCAAAATTTATGTTTGTACAATAGATAATTGATACAGACTAACAGAGATGTGGAACAATTAAGTGAACAATGCATCACTTGCGAATACTTGTGTGATTATTTATATTTGGTCATTTTCGTGGTTCATACTATTGAGATGTGTATCTAATTTAGCGAATACTTTCAGGTGATATCTTAATAAGAGAAATAGTGGGATATCAAATACTTGCTTGCTATCGAAAATGTAAGGAATGATCGGGATAGTTTAGCAAATACTTGATGTCCTATTACTCATAGGTTCATGGGTGTTAATTTATTTCTGAATCAATGATCGATCATAATAACTACTGAAGAATTATTCGAAACCGAATGTCTTTTGTGCGGTTATTTGCTATTTTATTTTAGTAGTAAATTTAGTTTATTTTATTGTGATTCTATTTTAGTAGTTCATGTAGTTTATTTTCATTGTTAGTTGTTAGAAACCAATCTTGAACTATAAAGTGTGTTGACTACACCAATTTGATCATAGAAAATTGAATTTGATAACTCCGTTCTCTGTGGGATTCGATTCTGCTTACCACTGTGCTAGTTTATTATATATATATATATATATATATATATATATATATATATTCTTAGCGTATTGCAAGAATTATTTGTGTGAATTAAATGACGCTCACTAAATTGGTGTTGTTGCTGGAGATACACTGCATGAAACCGCATCAAATTAGCGCCGTTGCTGGGGATACACTGCATGAAATGCACTCAAGAAGTTGTTAGAAAATTAAAAATGTTCGAATATCAACAGAGAAGAACAGAAAAAAAGTGAAATGAGGATGGTCTGATATAAAAGGAGATACTTACTGAATGGTATCAAGTTAATTGCCAACAAAGCTATCAAACAATGAAGAAGCCGAATGACATTCATCTCTCTTTTTTTTCACCCGATTGTGGATGGTTTTATTTTTTATTTTTTAACATTGCGGATGGTATTTCTGATGGATGGTACAAACAATTGTACCCATATTTATAGGTACAATTGGCTTTTCAAATACACACGCAAATTTATGCGCCACCATTATTTTGTGACACCGATCAAAATTTGGGGGAAGTGTACGTGTAACCGGTGGTTTGTCCAACCACCGGTACGTCTAAATATCTCTATAATTTAATTTAAATTGGTTATTAAATTATTTATATAAAACCAAGTAAAATTTTCACATGATAATTATCAACAGTAATTTACACAATTTAAATTTTTATTTTTGGACTGAAAAATTTGGGCATTTTAAAAGTTTCTAATCCAACAATTAATTAGATCTGTCAATTTTTACCCGTTATCTGCAGGTAAAACGGGATTTATTTTTTATTCATATGATGAATACGGGTAAAATATGGATACGGGTAAAACAGATATGTGCATAAATGAGTAATTTAAAAAGACGGGTTAAAACGGGTTGGGTCAATGGACTCATATGAGTAAAAGTACACGGGTCTAACCCGCAGGTTAAACAATTTTAATATATCTTTTACCCGTTTCCAGCGTCACCATCTTCGGACATGTTTGCTAGAGTTTATTTCTCGCTAAACTGAACTAGAAAAATAAAAAGATACTGAACTGAACTGAAATGTTTTTAAAAATACTGAACCGAACTGAAAAAATACGAAAATATTAACTGAATTGAAATAAAATAAATATACTGAGCTGAACTGAAAAAATATAAATATGTTGGATTGAACTGAAAAATAAATATACTAAACTGAAAAAAAAGTTAAATATATTTTATCTGAACTGAATTGAAAAAAATTAGATATAGTAAAAATATTTATTATTAACAAATAAAATGAGTTAAAAAAATATTGGGACTGAAAATACTGAACTGATGAAGTTTTTAAATGAGTAAAATATCATCACATGATAAATATTAAATTATTAAAAGATGTGGTTGGACTAACCGCTGGTTATATGTAACGGCTCCCAAAAATTTGACATTGTGTTCTTGAATGTCTAAACTCTAAAATACAAATTGCCAAAATATAAAAGCACCTCAAATGAACGGAAAATATTACTTTTTGCCAGTTTTTTTTTTTATTATCAATGCATGTATAGAATATGTAAATTGATTTGTAGTATCGTTTCCTTATTTGGTAAGATTAGGAATGAAACAAAAAGAACAAGTGTATTGAAACACTAACGCCCAACATCGATTAATATACGGTAATTAAATGAACAATATCACATTCGATCCAACTAACTAGTCTATTACATAATTAAATTAAATTAAATTAGAAATTATCATTTTCGATATAATTAACTCCGACAAAAACTACTATGAGAATGAGAATCACAATAAAAACATGAACTCCAGCACCAAAAAAATTATACCCGCTTTGAAAATATGAGAATCTCAAGCATCAATCAATATGCTTAACAGATTACAAAGTACCGCTTGATACAGATCAAATATGATTTATACTTTTAATTTTAAATCATTAAAATATTGATATACATAAATCACGAATATTGGAAATATAAATCTATCCAGATTGAGAACAAAAAACCACAAAATATCACTAATAAATCCAAATCGATTGATATTAAAACAGAATATGTAGAAATATATTAAGAGCAAAATATCGACAGAACAATCATATTATGATTGAGTATTATGAACCCAAAGGACATTTCATTTACTTAAAACTATAATTAGTTAGTGTTCAAAAAAATAAACTATAATTGGTTAAGAATTAAGGAAAGTTTTCTTCCCATAATAGGGGAGATGGGGAAAATTTTGAAGATTAGGGGTGCCGGCTAGGGTTGGGGAGGAAGTTGTAGGAGACGAAGATTGTGCGAAGTAAAAATGATTGTATCAAAAACATCAACTGTATAATTAAATCAAAGAGAGAAGTGTTTATATAACCCTCAGTTTTATATTATGTGTAAATATAACCTCCAATTTTCAAAAAATGCTATTATAACCCAAAATATAATTTAGATGAAATTCTATCGGCAAAAATCTCATTAAAATATAAAAAACGACACAACCCTTATAGTTCACCTTCTTCAAAGCTCACTCCTCGCCCTTTTCCATCACTGTTCTTCGCGTCTCTCAACCACGACCTTTATTTGTGGGCATGTCGATCGGCAACGGAGCAATTAAGATAACCGATGATTTATGATTTTGATTGAGCTCTCTCATCTCCTCCCAGTTCTTGCTATCAGATAACAGCCTAATATTAAGGGCAGTTCTGTCATTTCAAGTGATTAAATATTCATAAATTACAGTAAACACCGGTCAACCATTGCAAAGTTATATCTTTTTATAATCAAAGTCAATTCAAGGTTATAATAGCACATTTTAAAAACTGAGTGTTATATTCACACTTATTCAAAAACTCAGGAATTATCTATGCATTTTACCTTAAATCAAAATAAATGTTGGGGGTGTTTGGTAGAGAGAATCTGCCACTGCATGGTATATTCTCCAATAATCAATAATCAATAATGAAAGGTTAAACAACAATTGCCTTTCACTTTTAATCGAAAGGCGAACATGTGAGTATTAAATCATGTCATTTATAGATTTGTCTTTTCAACTTTACAAATTAGATGAAATTTAAACTTTGGTTACGATCGACTTAGGCATGTTCTCCCAATTTATTTGAATTTTTTTATTAATTTAATTTTGTTGAAATTTAGTAAATGTAATTCAAGTAATGTTAGCCATGGCACAGAGAATAATGCCAATTTTTATATCACACGTGTAAAATATTATTGATTCGAAATTATATTGAACGATAATATATATTATTGTTCATGTAAATAAAAATTAGGTACCATTCACGTGTGGATGAACTAGCAAGCTATAGGTAGTCGCTCAGTCCTACTTTTTGGAATTATATAATTACACTTCCTTCTTTTAACTTACAATCAAACAATTCTTATTTTAGCGTGTTCACCCAACTTTAGAAATTTGGAATGTTCAATGAATGGAGCACATTCTCATCATACTTAAAATTAAGATGAACCGATCGGTTTCTTCACCGAGATCTCTTCTCCTCCGGCGGTTCTAAGTTGAGAAATACCTCCGGAGATTGAAACGGGTATTTTCATTTTACTACTTTGTTATTTGTTCTTCACGTTGTTTTCCCTTCATATATTTCTGTATAACTTGAAAAAATAATCCATTTCTGTATAATTGAAAATGAACCAAAACATATTAATCTTGGTAGAGTTTCTAAAGAATTTTACTCCTGGTTTTACCTGTGGCAGAGACTCCTTTAGCCTCTAGAGTTATTTATGGCTCAGCATGAGGTTGTAATTGAAGTGGAAACATCTGTCAAGGACCTCGTAGATACTCGCGGCATTGATACACTAACGTATGCATTCTTGCCTGAGAATCCAGTTCCTCAAGCTTACAAGACAGCCTTTCAGCGGGCTTTTGCACGGTGGTCTGAGGTAATACTTGTTGATTTCATCGAACACTCAACCGCAGACATTCAAATCGGCTTCTATCGAACTCACTGTGGTTGTGGAACTGCAAATTCGCCCAAAAAATGCCCCAGCCTGGCTCACGCAGATGTCCAAAGGGGGAGAATCTGCATAAACGCTGACAGAAACTGGGTACTTGGCCGCGAAGAGGATGCGTTTGACTTGAAAACCGTGGCAATGCACGAGATCGGACATGTGCTAGGACTTCCCCACTCTAAGAACCGGAGGTCGGTCATGTACAAGGGTATATACCGTGGAGAAAGGCGTTCAAAGCTTCGTGAAGATGATGTAATACAGATACGAAAGTTATACCCGCCAAGAACAGTTCATCCGATCAATCTGATACCTCCACCACCACCAGCTGATGCACTCCAAGTGCATTACAAGTTCGTCTTCTTATTATGTGGTGTAGTGGCAATAATATTGATCATAATTGTGTGTCAGAAATACAAAATCATGTGAAGTTATGCAATGCAAAAGATTTGGACATGTGGTATCTTCACTAAATTAATTAAAGTTGTGACTCCCTTGGTAGGAGTATTACAAGTATTTCATATATGTAAGTTGATCTAATTACAATCCAGTTCCAAATCAGGATTGCCCTATCCATCGACCGCCGCTACTTTAGTGACACTTTTTATGGTGCTAATTGTAGAAGCGATGTTTGATCGACTCTAAACGGCGACTTATGTTCATGATTTCGTGAAATTACCGGTCCGGACAATAATTCATCTCTCTTCAAATCACCGGAAAGGCAAGCAGTCCAGGTTGAGTCCTTTGATGTTGAAATCAAAGGATATTATCGCCTAAAATTAGTAGAGAAAATAAACAATAAGAATATTCACAAAATTGTTAACTCACTCTAAATTTAGAGCATGGATAGAATGTACTAACTTGATCTAACTTTTGAATGCTTCATTTTTTTTTTATACATCTACTGAATCAAGGTGTTTACGCTTGCGAACGTTTACGCTTGCAAACGGCACAAGTAAATATAAAAATAATGCTTTGGAAAAATAATACTCCGGGAAGAATAAACCTTAATTTACAAGAATTAACAACCCACAAAATTATACATTCAAACTTCGAATATGCCTCAATATACAACTGATCTTGAGCTAAAATCCACACGCAAATGAAATCCGAAAAATCGCAATAAATAGAAACAAACCCTTAAAAAGTAAAATCTAACAGCTTATAATTATGCTATAATACTTTGATCTCCTAGTCCATTTTCATATTCGTCTCCGTTTTGATGCTGGGAAGACGTTGGTGATGATGTGTACAGTGTACACGGATGGTATTGTCATCCATCCAAAACTATACGCTTTTCTTCTTTTAGCCTACCAATTTAAGATGTAAATTTTCCTTTTATAATAATTCTGTTTCATTTTCTCTTACTTGTTTCATTCATTTTCTACTTGAATTCAATTCCAACAATACTTCACAATTTAAAATTAAACTTTTATTTTCTGTATTTTCGAGTCGAACGGGGTAGCGTATAACTTGCATGACTATGAGATTGATAGCTTGCATGTAACGATACGTAAAAGCCTCATTCTCTACCTGTTGCACCATTTCATCTAACTATAGTAATGATTATCTTACAAAACTACTTTCTAACTAGGATCACCTTACAAAACTACTTTCTATAATACTAGCAGAATACTTTCGAAATTTTGTTTGAGTTAGAAAAATCAAGGATGAGATTAATTCTGGTGGGAAAAAAGAGCAAAAACCATATACACCTTTTTTTTGTAAGAGAATGATTTATCTTATTAACATTATCGATTGAAAAAAAAATCTTTTATATATGTATATATATATATATATATGACTTATGAAATGTGGTGATTATTCATTTATATTTATATATGGTCTTTAAGGATTTAAAAGAAATTATTCATTAATGTACTTAACGAGAAATCCAAGTTAGATTAGTTAGTACAGTTAGGAGAAATCCAAGTCACAATAGTTTTGAAACACTATTGATGGCGATACTGATACTAGATTTGTAGACCGATTAGGCTTTAAGCTTATATCGAGTTAGATTACATTTGCTCTATCCTGTATTTAGCCACCAGCCAATCAGACTGATGCTACCAGCTTCCAGTCCCGGTCCAGATGATGCTGAGTCTCCGGCCCGGATGAGGCTTTGTCCGTGCTCCGCGCGCTCTCACCTAAAGACCTGCAAAACAACGCCCCGGAGTATCCCGAGGATAGCTACTCCGGCGTGATGATGAAAGAGGGGCATTTGAATAGGAGAGAGAATAAGGATATATTGAGAGAGTTTTTATCTGATAGAACATACCTTTCTCCACAAGTCCAAAGCTGTATTTATAGTTGTGAGCGGTCAGCCTCCAGCCTAGAGGTAGTGGTCCTGTCCTTTTGTCCTTACCCGGAGACAGGTCATATTCATGTCCCCTTGTCCCCGGATAACGCCATTCTAGCTGACGTCATATGGACCGGGCTACCCTCTGGGCCGGAGCCTAGATATGGGCCAGAGCCCATATCACCACTAGCCCCCCGAGACATGGGATCCGTCCGGAAGAGCGATCCGGAGGAGGGATCCCGTGTCTCATCACGAACACTTTTCTTTTCTTTGTCGGATTCGGACGGAGGTATGCAGTCCGTCCCGGGAACTCAATACCTACCCAGATGCGTCTGGGTACGCGCTCGCCGTTTGTACTTCTTGTGCGCGTGCTTTTAAGGCGCATTAATGAGGCGTGCTTGCCGCGCCATAAATGCGCTGTTAATTCAAAAAAGTTCTGTTTTCCTTTTCCAAATAAATTCCTTTTCTCTTTTTTCCAGAGAGCAATCATGTCGCCTCGGGACTCGCTCCCTTTTTTATCAGCTTTATGTCTATAAATAGTGAGTTGTTTCCATCATTTTCGTTTTTCACTTTTTTCATCTCCTGTTTTTCATTCTTCTGTGATATCTCTGTTCACCCTCATCCTTCTGTATTTTCCTTCTTCAAAACACTTCTTCTTTTTCATCCTTTCTCTCCCTTCGATCATAATGTCTGCTGAAGGTGTTGATGTCACGATAGGGGTTAACCCTGAGCCCGAAATCGATGATCCGAAGCCCGGAGAGATTGTCAATATCGATTCAACTGTCAAAGAGCTAGTTCGAGCTATGGTGGTTCCCCTTTCTGTCGACTCCCATTTAACGCCGTTCAACGGGGACCATACAACCGTCGCGGCCATTCCCCAGAGTCACTTCTTCTACGGGATCACTTTCCCCCTTCCCCAGCTGTTTTTGGACATCTTCGAGCATTACCAGATCTCCCCTGCTCAGCTCCAGCCCAACTGCATCGCCGTCGTCCGGGCCTTCTTGCTAAACTGCTACCGGTGCGACATAACCCCGTCCCTTGACTTATTCCGGTCCTTTTATCATTTGGATGCCACAAAGGACGAGAAGGTCTTCACTTTCCAGAAGCGGAAAGGAGTGAAGGATTGCAGCAAGGGTCGCCATGACTACTATGCGAACTAGCAGAAGAACTACTTCATCTTCAACCTGGATAAGTATCCGTGCCCCGTGTGGAATGGCAAGAGGGAGAAGGAGGATAAGGAGGTATTCCGTCCGGACAGCGTTGATGTGGCGGACGTAAACAAACTGAGCCACAACCAAATTGATCTGAACAAGTTTTGGATCAACGGGAAGTACATCTTTCCACTGATGGCGTTTGAGGAGGCCGTTTATATCCGGTGCCGCTACTACTTCCCCCGGGACACTTCTTGTAAGTCTCTCTTCCTTTTACTCCTAGCTTTATGTTTCTTGTTATTTATCTTCATCTGTTTGTTTGCAGTGTATCCTGAGATCGAGGCGGGTGTAGACCCTCAGTCCGGATCAATCAAGAAAAAGAACATGGGCGGAAATCCTCCGGCCGGGGCTGCAAAAGCTGCAGACAAGGAGAAGCCAACAACCGGTTCGGGGACCGGCATGAAAACCCCAACTACTGACGAAGCAGAGGTGGATAAGGAGAAGAAGCGGAAGCGCCAGTTAGCGCTGCTCGCAGAAGAGAAGGCCAAGGCGGAGGCCTTGAAGAAGACCGCGGCTGCGTCCGTGAAGCAGCCGTCCGTTTCGGGCAGCGGGGCTGGCAATCGGGCTGCTGCCATTACCCTCGAGGATCCTCCGTCCTCCGACTCGGATGACGACGTTCCGTTGTCGAAGAAGCCGAGGAAGAAGATTCCAACTCCCCTCCGACGGACTGAGACGGGCCAGCATTCGTCCGCAAACCAGATTGGCAAGAAGACGGAAATTTCGCACTTTTCCGCCAACAAGGAAACTACTCCGGACAGTAGTTATACTACTGGCCGGGTCAGCCAGGTAAGACCTCGCTTGTTTGTTGTTTATCTCTTGTTTGAAAAGATAGTTGTCTGATTTAACTCCTCGTAGAACTTTGCGGCTTACCTTATTGCTGCTCCGGGCGTCTCCGAGGCCATCAACAAGGCCTACCACACCCAGCATACTCAGCTATCCCAGAAGATAAGTGGGCTGGAGCGGACAAGGGGAAACTTGACCCGTGAGCTAGCTGCCGCAGAGGCCTGGATAGCCGAGGCTGAGGCCCGGGCGGCCAGAGCCGAGGCCCGGGTCCAGGAGCTAGAGGACCTTTCCTCTCCGGGTGCGCAGCGGGATCTGTGCGTCGCCTTCGCGGATAAGGTTCTTCGCAGTGAGGCTTTTGAGAAGAACCTGCAGGACCTGTGCCTTGTGTCCAACAAGCTTGCGGCTCATCAAGTCTACCGGAAAATGAGAGGATGGGTTCCGGAGGTCCGCCGGGGGGTGTTTACCAAATGCTACTATCATCCGGACGCCCAGGCCAAATACAACTATGATCTGGACCAATTTTACCGCGGAGGGGTCGAGAAGATGCAACCCTCCGTGTTGACGATGTTTGAGGCTCATTCGGAGGAAAGCCCGGCCTCGGTGTCAGCTGAGTCAGTCCGCGCCTTCAACGAGGGGCTGGTTAATCTGCAAGTTGAGGTGCCTCCCGTCCCGGAAAGGACCGATCCGGAGTCTCCTGTCAAGGCCAAGTACCTGGAGGTGTTCCAGCTGTATAGCTCTCCGGACGCCAATGAGGACGATGGTGGCGATGCCCAGCTCGGGGGTGAGGAGGAAGGAGAAGGCGGTCAGGATGACAACAACCGCAGCGAGGACTCTGATGTAGAGCGCACTCCTTAGCTTTTAACTTTTTTTTTGTAATAGCTTTTCATCCGGATAGGTCTGATCTTCTATTGTTTAGTGTAGGAAGGACAATAGCGAGGACTCGGATGGGGATGACAACCCTCCGGATGATGTAATCTTTCTTTCCTTTTATGAAACAAGTTTTTTCTTTCTTCCCATACTTGTGTTTATTTTCTCATATTCAATGTTGTATTTTTACTTGTCTACAGCCCAGAGGTCCGACTCGGGTTCTCCGGACCAATGACTCGCATGACCATCGTTCGCCAGCTAGCTCTCATTCTACGAGCCCTCCGTGCCCTAGGTGCATGGAGTTGGAGGCGGAACTTTCCGGATGGAGGATGGGTGGGGAGCGAACTCGCGAGCTCTTCATCCGATCCGGAATGGAGTCCCTAATGGAAGAGTTTCAGGACATTCCAGCTTTGGCCGCTTGCCTCCGAGAGATATCAGAGGAGTTCGGCACTCTGTCCCAGTGTCGGGATTTTGCTCGAGAATGGATCAGTGCCACCAATGACGCGGACGAGACAATCTCCATGCTGCAAGCGGAGCATGAAAACTACAAAGCCAAGCTGAAAACCGAGTTGGATTTAGTTTGGTCCTTGCTTCTATTCTATGCCGAGAAGTTGAAGTGGCTGGCCAGCCGGACGGATTTTCAACGAGATTATTTGAAGCTGGAAGAAGAAAATCAAGTGCTTGCCGGCCGAGTGATGGTCCTCCGGGAGAATCTGATGACCTTGCAACTTTCATACCATTTGACCGGACTACGCCTCGGACTCGTCACTCCAACCATATACCGCAACTTCCCTCATGATGTAAGTGCTCTGATCGTCCGGATGTTTAAGTTGGGGTGGAACGACCGAGAGTCCCCATACCGTCCTGCATTCGAGGAGGCTGTTGAATGGTGGAAACGGATGCATGCCGGCAGTTCTCTCCCTCCTTCGCTGACCCTCATTCCGAGTCAGGTGGCGATAGACTTCACCTTCGAGAGGTATACTAGCATCCAGGTTTCCGTCGATCCGGAAGAGTCTGCCCGTCGCGTAGAGCGGCTCCGTCAAGATGCCTCCATCATCCGTCCCTTTATCATTAGGGAGTTAGCCGAATTGGCGAGGCGACGTCAGGCTCGTCTCCGGGGGGTCCAGAATGCTCGTGTCCGGGGGAGTCAGAATGCTCGTGGCGGGAACAGTCGGGGCCTCAACTGTGTCCTTAACCGAATGGCGAAGCAGGCAGCAAGGGGAAGGGGAAGGGGTGCCCAGCAGGCAGCAAGGGGAAGGGGAAAAAGTACTCAACCAGCGCGCCGTCCCCAAGTCCCCGTTCGGATTCGCTCTCCTTCGCGATATCCGAGCCAGAATCCCTTCCGTCCGTCTCGAGCTGGTCCTCCGGTCAAGGGCAAAGGGAAGGCCAAAGCCACAAAGGAGACCATGCAGTCCTCCGATTCTGACTCTGACGGAATCTTTGGCTCCGATCCGGATGGAGCTGGTCCATCGGAACTTCCGCCCATTCCTCCCTTTCCATATCGAGGACCAGTGGGTCAAAGCAGTGGGAATGAGGTCCATAACCTTGAAGACGACACTCCGGGGCGGACTCCTACTACCCTGAATCAGGAAAGGGCCCAAGACCCAAGGCCTCCGTCTCCAGAGAACGGAGCTATGTTACCTCCTACTCCGGAGCCTCCTACTCCGGAGCCCACCTCTCCTCCTGTCGATTGGGACATACCTTGGCCCAAATAGATAGGTTTTATTTTTCTTTTGTATCTGCGTCCGTCCGGACGTAGCAGATTGTACAATTGTATCATTTATTCAAATGTGATTTCTTTGTATGTCGAGATAGCTTATTCAAGCGTTTTTCCTTGTTGTTTGATCAAACCGTTTTGTCCTTTTGTTTTGCTTACCTCCGTTAGTTTATTCAAACACTTCGGAGGATTTTATTTGTTCGTCTTTGCTCACTCCGTCCGTTTGTCCAAACGATCCGGAGGATTCTAATCGTGCAGAATTGAAAATAGTACATAGTAAAATTGAACAAGTATAAAATTTGACAACTCTTCATTCAAATAATCGGACTCCGGCTAGACATACCCTTTGTCTAAATGCGGCCGGAGCCAAGTACATAGTAAATAAGACGGAACGGAATCCTAGGCTCAACCCTAGCCAGAGGACCCGAAACTACATACTTGTTGAAAAGAAAAGACAGTTTAAAGAACTCTATCGGAAAGCATACCTACTCAGGATGCTCCGTAAAACCTTCGCAAGTTGGTGATGTTCCACCTTCTGGGGATTGCACGTCCGGACTGATCCGCCAGCTCATAGCTCCCACCCGGATATGAAGCTGTGACTTGGTACGGACCTTCCTAGTTTGGTGCCAGTTTGCCAGTGGCTTCCTTCAGACTCTTATCATTCCTCCTCATCACCCAATCTCTGGGGACGAACGATTCCTTCCTGACACGCTTGTCGTGGTAACGCTTCATCCGCTCCTTAACCTTGGCCTCATGCAGCGCTGCCTGCTCTCGTTTTTCCTCCAAGAGGTCCAAATCCAGCAGCCTGCTTGATCCGAGCGGAGAGCTCCGTCCGGCTTGGTCTTCATCCCAAGTGAGGGTCCGGAGATTGGGGACTCCCACTTCAGCTGGTATGACTGCCTCCGCTCCGTACACCAAACTGTACGGTGACTGGCCCGTAGCGGATCCCTCAGTTGTCCTGTATGCCCAAAGAACATTTGGAAGCTCGTCGACCCAGTTTCCTCGTGCCCCCTGCAAACGGGTCTTCAGCCCGTTCACCACTGTCCGGTTGGTAACTTCCACTTGACCGTTGGCCTGCGGGTGGTAAACAGATGTGAGCCGCTGCGTAATTCCGTACTCCTTACACCAAGATCGAAACGGGTCATTTTCAAACTGAGCTCCGTTATCCGTGACGATGTACTTAGGGATTCCGTAGCGGCAGATAATGTTCTTCCAACAAAACTTGACGCAAGTGCTACCACGGATGTTTGTAAGGGGTTCAGCCTCCACCCATTTGCTGATGTAGTCGATCGCTACTATCAGGTACTTGAATCCTCCCGGAGCGGAGGGGAAGGGTCCAACCAGATCGATGCCCCATCTATCAAAAGGCCACGAGCCGGTGATCCCGACCCTTTCTTCTTGCGGAACATGAATGAGCGGAGCAAACCTTTGGCACTGAACACAGGAGCGGACGTACTTCTGCGCCTCTTCGAACAGGGTTGGCCAGTAGTAGCCCGTGCACATTATCTTTCTCGCTATGGTCCGGGCTCCTTGGTGACTGCCGTTCGGTCCTTCGTGTATCTCCTTCACAATCCGAGCTGCCTCGTCCGAGTCCACGCACCTTAACCACGGTTGGAGATATCCTTGTCTGAGCAGGGTTCCATCCACTATGGTGTAGTGCGGTGCTTTCTGTCGGATTTTCCGTGCCAATGCTTTATCTTCCGGGAGCTTTCCGTGCTGCAAATAGTCGAAGAAGGGGGCCATCCATGACTCCTTTTGCACCTCCACTGCTGCCACTAGTGGGGCGTCATAACTCCGGGCGGATAGGGTCTCCATCATCAAGTTGCTCTCCGCGTCCGGCTTGATCTCAGAAGAGGCAAGTTTGCTCAAGGCGTCCGCCTTACCGTTGTCCTCGCGAGGGATCTGTGTTACAGTAATGCCACGGAATTTGGCCAATAATGGTTTAACCGCCTCAAGGTACTTCTGCAAACTCCGTTCCTTCGCCTCATATTCTCCATTCACCTGCTGAACCACTATCTGAGAATCGCTGTATACTTCAACGTCCGTGACCCCTATCTCCAATGCCAGCCGGAGTCCGGCCAGGAGTGCCTCATACTCTGCCTCGTTATTTGTTGCTCGGAAAGCGAACTGGATAGCATACCTGTATTCCACTCCTTGTGGGCTGGTAAGCAGGACTCCTGCCCCACCCCCATTAGCATGAGACGACCCGTCCACATGCAACTTCCATCTGTCGGAGGGTGGTTCCGATCCGGACGGCTCTCTTGAAGGTTCGGTCATCTCTACCAAGAAGTCCGCCAGGGCTTGTCCCTTAATAGCCTTCTGGGGATGATATTTGATCTCGTGCTCTCCAAGCTCAACTGCCTATTTCATCATCCGACCCGAGGCTTCCGGCTTCAGCATGATCTGTCTCAACGGATGATTCGTCAGAACCGTGATCGGATGACCTTGGAAATATGGTCGGAGGCGACGGGAAGCATGGACCAACGCTAGTATCAGCCTTTCCAAAGCAGTGTACCTTGTTTCCGGACCTTGGAGTGCCCTGCTCACAAAGTAAACCGGACGCTGTACCTTACCATCTTCCCGGACCAGAGCAGAGCTTATAGCGTGTTCCGTCGCCGCTATGTAGAGGAAAAGCTCTGCTCCGGGCAACGGCTTGGACAGGGTGGGGAGGCTTGCTAGGTGAGCCTTGAGATCCGTGAATGCCTGGTCACATGCCTCCGTCCACTCGAACGGCTTAGCCCGGCGGAGTATGTTGAAAAATGGGAGCTGCTTCTCAGCACCCCGAGCGAGAAATCGGCTCAGAGCGGCCAGCGACCCGGTCAGTTTTTGCACGTCCTTCACCCCCCTCGGAGGAGGCATCTCCATAAGGGCCGATATCTTTTCCGGATTGACGTCGATTCCTCGAGCTGACACCATATAGCCAAGGAACTTCCCTGCTTCTACTCCAATGGTGCTTTTTCCGGGGCTGAGCTTGAGATACGCCGTCCGGAGCACGTCGAACATCTCCCGGAGGTCGGACAAAAAAGACTCGTACGTCCGGCTCTTGACCACCATATCATCAACATAGACCTCCAGGTTCCGCCCCATCTGGTTCCGAAACAGCTTGTCCGCCATCCTTTGGTACGTCGCACCTGCGTTTTTCAGTCCGAAAGGCATTTTCCTGTAACAAAAAGTACCAAAGTCAGTGATAAAAGATGTTTTGGGACGGTCATCCTTAGCCATCGTAATCTGGTGATACCCCCGGTGCGCATCAAAGAATGCCAACACTTGGTAACCAGTAATAGCCTCGACCAGCTGATCAATGGAGGGGAGTGAATAGCTATCTTTCGGACAGCATTTGTTTAGGTCTGTGAAGTCAATACACATTCTCCAAGAACCATCGTGCTTCTTCACCAGAACTGGGTTTGCTATCCACTCCGGGTAGGATATCTCCTCCACGATTCCGGCACTCAACAATCTACCCACCTCCGCCCGGATCTCCTCCACGCGTTCCGGGGCGAGGGGACTCTTCTTCTGCCTGATCGGTTTCAGCTCCGGAAAGACATTAAGCTTGTGGACTGCGATCTCTTCCGGAACGCCAGTCAAGTCCTCCGTCCCCCAAGAAAACACATCCTCATATTCTGCCAACAGGCTTCGTAACTCCATCTTAACGTCATCCGGCATGTTCTTCCCCACATTGACTACCCCCTTCTGTCCAACCATCATATCCTCCACTTCATAAGACGGTGCTTCTCCATGGATGGCCCCTACCAAGTCTGCTTTGGCTTTTCCCTTGTCCGAGGAGGACAGCTTGGGTTGGCCCTCCCCGGACCGGGCATCCTTGATGGCGGTCAGCATGCAACTCCGGGCGGTTTGCTGGTGGCCCCAGACGGATGCGATACCGTTTTCTGTCGGGAACTTCATAATCAAGTGGAAAGGTGAACATAGGCCCGTGCCTGTGACAGCCACGGTCTTCCAATGATCATGTTGTAAGGGGAAACAACATCAATGACGGCGAAATTACACTCCACCGTGGCCCGCTTCGTTGGGTCCTGGAAATCCGTCAGGGTGACTTTCAGAGGGATGACTCCGAGCGGATGGACGGTCCGTCCGGTGAACCCTGAAAGAGGGGTCTGACAAGGTTTTAAATTTTGTCGCCCAATTCCAAACTGATCAAAGCATTCTGCGAACATAATCTCCACACTGCTACCGTCATCTACGAACACTCGTTTGATCAGTACTCATTTGACGTCTGCTATTACCACCATTGGATCCGAATGGGGAACCTGTGGGGGTACCGGATCCTCATCCGAAAAGGTGATAGTCTCACTTGGCTTGAACCTCTTTTCTTGTATCTCACCCGGAGGCACGTATCTGCTTTTGGCCTTGATCGCCGTCATTGAACAGAGTCCGTCGCCAACGATTCCGTTTATCACATTGATCATCCGGGGCTGAGCTGGGGGTTGTGCTGGTGCGGCCTGTCTTGGTGCCGGGTTAGCTTGATTTCCCCCTCGGGGGCGGTTGTTCTTATTTCTTTTCCGACCCTGTCCGGCTGCAGCTGCCGGGGCTTGGGCCGGGCGTCCAAGTCCTTCTCCCGCCACGCAATCTCGTAACTGGCCTGCTCCGATCAACCTTTCAATGTCCGAACGAAGCGCCCTACATCCCTCTGTGGTATGTCCGTGTGACTTATGGAACTCACACCACTTGTCCGCGTTTGCTGGTGCCGGTACGCCAACAATGGGTTGCGGATCCGTAAACAGACCTCGGTGAACCGCGAGGATCTCCGTACGGGTCTTTGAGAGAGGGGTGTAGGTCGGACGAGCAATGGCTGCCGGTGCTGGTGCTGCTGTCGCCGGGGCGGGTACTCGTCTGGCTTGATCCGTCAGAGCAGGAGTCTGTGCAGCGGTGGTTTGGGTCCCCGTCACCGTGAGAGACCTTTGCTCGAAAAAGCCCACCGTTGTCATCCGGACTTGGTTGGCGTCGTGAACCGTACAATGCATCTCCACCACCAACTGGAGGTGATAGTATGATGTAGGCATATTCTTCATGAGCTCGATGTAGAAAGTGTTATCTCTCAGTCCGTTGACGAAGTTGTGGATAATGGCCTTCTCCTGCAAGTGCCGGTCCACCACCTTCATCGTTGCAGCTATGTACCGGGTGTAGAATTCCCAGGTAGTCTCCGTCTCCAGATGCCTCATTGCCAGGACCGTGCAAGGTTCACAAATGTGTGTTTCATAGCGGAATAGCGCCGGACCAGAGCAATGGCGAAATCCCAAAAATGTCGGAGCGTACCGTTCGGCAGACCCTTGAACCATGTCAGGCAGTTGCCTCGCAGGTATGAAGGCACCATTTTACACTGCAACTCTTCCGGAATGTCCCTAGCAATCATGATACTTGCATAAGTATGAACAAACTCCTCCGGATCACCTTCTCCGTTGTAGGTAGGTAGTCCGTCCGGAGCCTTGGTTCCAGCTGGCCACTTGAAACTCAACACCTCCGGAACCCAAGGTGACAGCGGCCCGATCTCATTCCGTTCGATTAGACGATTAAGACGGTCTTCAATGGAATCCGGACAGAAAGGTGTTTGAAAACCGAAACCTCCGGGAAATCCTCCTCCGGCAGGCGGCATCCCAAACGTCATCTGCTGCTGAGCTCCGGGTGCACCCATCCCATAGCCTTGCTGGGTACCGTATCTCTGCTGGGTTTGTGCTCCCCAGTAAGGTGGTGCGTTCGGATTCAAACCAGCGGTCTGCTGTTGATGTCCGCCCGGAAATGGATTTAGGTATGGCGCCCTTGGTTGATCCGGAGGCGGCTTGTCCGCTTCAACTCGTTGAGCTGCCTTCTACTCTTGGAACTGTTGATACTCCGTCATGTTTGTCCTCAGGATGTTGCCTCCAAGTCCGGAATCATGACGCTTACGCTCCTCCCGTCCGGCCTTTCGCCCAACTCGGGGTCTAATTGACCGGCTCTGAGCATCGTCTTCCGTGCTATACCCTTCAGGAGACTCCTCAGGTTCATAATCCTCGGCTTCATCCGAGTCGGATCCCTCAGGATGACCCGGATCAGGCGTTTCTTCCAGGTTGTCATCCCCTTCCGACGACGCCTGGTCATTAAACTGATTCTGGTTCCGTGCCTCGCGTGCCGCTCGCAGTCGCTCCCTAGCCTTGCGCTGTATATCAGCCAGAGTCCGTTCGGGAACCTGCTTCTTCCCTTTCGCCTTCTCCGTTGCTAGGCGCTGTCGCCGTCGCTCCTCAGCCGCGGCCCTTTTCTCTGCTGCCGCCTGTTTGGCTTGGAGAATCCGTTCCTTCTCGGCTGCTACCTTCTGAGCTCTAACTGTAGCGGCTTTTCTGGTTTTCGGCCCTCCTCCCGCTTCCTCCTCTGCCGGGAGAGGGTTCTTTCTCGGTCGTCCGCGCGGCATGGACGTGACTTGTAACTGGAAATATTTTTTTATGAGGTCCCACTGGGCGTGCCAACTGATGCTACCAGCTTCCAGTCCCGGTCCGGATGATGCTGAGTCTCCGGCCCGGATGAGGCTTTGTCCATTCTCCGCGCGCTCTCACCTAAAGACCTGCAAAACAACGCCCCGGAGTATCCCGAGGATAGCTACTCCGGCGTGATGATGAAAGAGGGGCCTTTGAATAGAAGAGAGAATAAGGATATATTGAGAGAGTTTTTATCTGATAGAACATACTTTTCTCCACAAGTCCAAAGCTGTATTTATAGTTGTGAGCGGTCAGCCTCCAGCCTAGAGGTAGTGGTCCTGTCCTTTTGTCCTTACCCGGAGACAGGTCATATTCATGTCCCTTTGTCCCCGGATAACGCCATTCTAGCTGACGTCATATGGACCGGGCTACCCTCTGGGCCGGAGCCTAGATATGGGCCAGAGCCCATATCACCACAGACCAGGATTGGTTGGGATTGCTTTAGTACCGATATTAATTTATATATATATATATATATATATCCATTTTTAGACTTTTGTGATTTTCTTCTTAATGTTGCGCTATGGAATATCGCCTTATAAGAGAAATGTTTATAGCAATCTCTAGTTAGGCTCTTGATGAAGCTTTCCTATTAGTATCATGGCTAGATAGAATAACTCGGTATGCTTTACATACTACTCTGCTGTCCAACCTTGTGAAGACTTGCTATCTTCCGGTGGTCCATAGGCCACCGGGCTCAATGGGTAGTCGGTTGAGGTTCAGGTAGAGAGTATTTGCTATAATAGAACCGAGTTTTCTGTTTTGTCTGTGAGAAAGTGGGAGGGTGAATTCTAACGAGCTCTAGAATGCTGTACTTGGTGATGTATATACGTGGCAGAAGGAGGGAAGTATGGTTTTAGATATGCTGTGACCGGCATTGATACAGAGATGACTTAGTTTTTTTGTAATATTTTTAGACACATCTCTGATATCTCACTTTGCTTTCGATATTAGATCGGAGTATAGCTTTCGGGCAACAAATTGCCACAGTTACCCCAAAAGGGTTTCATGTGTAATATTGGGTTTCAAACCTGATCATGTAATTTTATTATTTTTATTAGGGTTGAGAAGCCGTGAATAATCCTCCCGCCCACTTGGATGGTTTTAACTTAAAAAAAATAAAATAATGTACTTAACGAAATTATTCATTAGCCCCTTAACCCAAGTCGGAACATGGGAAAATTATTTATTTACGAGATTATTCATTTATCAAATATTCATTTATCGAATTTTAAAAGTATATATGTACCCATTACCTAGGGCTGGCAATTTGGAACACGACACGAAAACCTGACTTGAACCGAACACGAATTTAGTGGGTTTGGGTTGACACGAAACACAACATGGGTCTATATTGGGTCAGACACGAATGACCCGAAAATAAATGGGTTAGGTTCAGGTCAAACCCGTGGGTTAAATGGGTAACCTGTTTGACCCATATCTATCTATACTATTAAAACAACAACTCCTTGAAAAGTCAAACACCCCCTCCTTGCACCACGTCAGCTTTGAGAGCCCTCCTCCTTGCGCCACGTCAGCTTTGAGAGCCCTCCTAAAAAAGACACGTATTTTCTTTTTCTTTTCCTTTCACGCAGATTTTATTAACAACATCCTTTTAAAGTGAAAGTCCTTTTTACCTTTATTAACTGCCCAATTAATTATGCTCATGTTTTCCAAAGCGTCTAGATTCAATGTACTGTGGAATTTCTTCTTCAAATTCAGTCTTTTCATTATCCTTTTTAATTCGACAGAACCTGCAGCAACGATTCGACTGCTCAATCACTCTAGATTATTCTATGGGATGGGATTTGCATCAGATTCATTGTAATCTTCCCAAATACTCTTCCTCGATTGAGTTGCAGATGAAGGCGTAAGCCGTCGGCTATAGATATGTTTACTTGCAACGGGAGATGGCTGTTGCTGCCTGCTGATGGTTAGTTTTTTTCCCAGTGCTTAGTTTTCTCCAAGTCTGATTCGTCTCTCTTTCCTTCCTGTTTAGTAGACTCTTCTCACGAATGGCAATCGCCTCATCCAAGGCTTTTCTGACCCAGTATGATTCAATCCGTTGCAATTTCTAATGCCCAATTCTCAATCTGTTTCTCAAGACACGGAGTTTTCTACTCTAGCTCCTCCTCATAAAGCAATCAAGTCAGCAAGGGGTCGATTTGAATAAAAACAATTACAGGTATCTACTTGAATTTCTTTTAGTATTCTGGATTCTGAATATCCATGTTTTTGTTTGATCAGTTTCCTATATATTTTTTTTGAAATAATATTGCAACAATTTCTACAGAAAAGTTTTATGGGAAAAAGCTTAATTTGTGAGATTTTTTGTGCTTTTGAGAGCAGTTTTCTTGTGTTCCTTATAGTTTATTAATCATTGGTAAACTCTCCACATGGCATTTTTGGTTTATAATCTTATGAGTCTGTTTCTTGTGTGACCTAGATAGTTTAATAATCATTGATGCTAGACTCTCTAAGTGATGTTTTTGGTTTCTAATCTTCTGAATTCTATTTTCCCATGACATATTAGTTTGCTTGGTTCAGATAGGTTTAGTTGTTTGTTGATTCGAGTTTTTCTGGTGTTAATTGTTCTGTTCTGCTCATGAGTTTTTCCAGGAAATGCAAAATGAGATAGTTTTGAAAGGGATGGGATAGGCAGTTGGTAAGACAGTGGCTGTTACCTTGAAAATCAAGGTACGGCAAAGTGTACTTTGAAGTTGCCTTGATTCCGAATCATTTTTTGTTGAGTTATGGGTACGTATAGGATGCTGAATTTGTTTATTGATACAGGGAAGGAACCCTTGATTGCACCAAGAAACCTCCATTAGTTCTATGAGCATACTTTATATGTGGGAACCTCTCGAAGAGGACCTTCTTCCGTAAGTTTTGGCTCCTGCATGTGCCTGTATATCCAATGTTCTTTATGAAGCAGCTTGGATGTATGTTTTTTAACTTTCTAATTGGATTTCTTCTATTTATGAATGGGGAACAGTGGTGAACAAACTCGCCTTATCTCCATGATCTCAATTACACTTTCATTTAAGGAGCTAAACAGGAATTTCCCAGGGTAAATTTCACTCTTCTTGAAGAACATGTTTTAAATTATTTATGCCCTTCTCAATCGAACTTTTGATTGTCTACTAATTAACTCCGGACTGAATTGTTACTCTAACTTCTAAAACTTCCTTCTAAAATTTTCTTTTTCCGATAGGAGAAGATAACCTCGGTGATATGAGCTCTTCATCCAGAGATAAGTTACTTCAAAGAACAAAAGTTCCAAGCTTGCTTCTAAGGTATGTATCCTGATTAGGTTTTGTTTTCTTTTCTCCAGTGCTTTAAAAACTGAAAGTTGGGATTTTTAATATTTTTAATATCTTGCCATTGGTATATTGGACTAAGTAGGCATTGAGAGTTGAGATTCTGACTGTTTGTTTGTAGTTCTGCAGAGAGAGCTTCTCGGATGATGAAACATTTGGCGAAGCACAGAAACACCGTGCCCTAAATATTGAGAGAAATCCTACTGTCCTAAATATTGAGAGATTCAAAATATCCATTTGAAAAGAGGTTAACTTAGGTTTTTATTCTCTTTACAAAGTAGGTTTCTTTGATGAACGAGGCTGTGTGGATGATATGTTATTTATCCATGGTGTGATTCTGTCAACAAAGGTTAAATGTGTTTAAAAACTTTCATATTAGTACATTCCTTTTTTCAAGTCAAAAATTTCAGATTAGTACATATATATATATATATGTACATATATATATATATATATGTACATGTACATACATATATATATATATATGTACATATATATATATATATATATATATATATATATTTGAAGTAGATTAGTACATATATTTGTTTCTCCTAAATGTCCTACTAAAGATTTTCAGCTAATCAGTTTGGAGAGGAGGAAGATTGGCTGATGTATCATCTGAGTTTTTGAGTTGTAGCTAATTGTTCTGCAAGTGATTTTAACATGTCAAAATGGTTTAATATTATTTTTAGTTTGTTCTTAGTTTAGATGTGATTGTAATTGATGATCAATGTGCTCTGTTTTGTATGGTTGTTTCTTTACTTGGTTTGTTTTATGAAAGTTTTGAAGACATGGTATGTTTGATTAGATTTCTAGGAATATGAAATACGTAGCAGTAATTTCATTGTGAACGTAAATTTGAGTTCCATCAAGAATCTGTTGATGTAGATATACATATATGGTTGGTTAGGTTTCCATCAAGAATCTGTTGATGTGGATATACATATATATATATATATATATATATATTTGGTTAGCTTTGTCAGCTGATGATAAATCACATGTTGAATAGAGTAAATTAAGGACACAGAGTTCGAAATTACAGCAAGTTTGAATATATAGATACAAAACTCATCTTTTGTAAGCTTTGGTTCTGAATGTCACTCATTGTCTACTTCAGGAAGAAGAAGGACAAGAAGAAGGCCCATGTAAATTAGTATCATGTCTTTGAAGAAATCTGAGATAGATCAGGGTATAAGATGGTCCTTCCCAGTTCCAGTAAATGTTAAAGCTAGGAGCTTGAGGCAGGCAACTTCTTGACCAAGTTTAGAAGAAGATTCCCTTGCTTATCATTCTGAAGAAATAAAAATAGGTACTTTTTCAAACATATAAATTTATGAATGTTAAGAAAAAAATCCAATTCGGCTGTTTATAAACTACTTGTGTTTTAACAGATGATGATGATGTTGCTGGAGAAGATGTTCTTGATGAAGAGCCAGTATGTAGGATTTGTTTCATTGAGCTTGGAGAAGGTGGTGAAGCATTTGAATTAGAATGTAGCTGTAGAAGGAGCTTGCACTTTGCCTATAAGGAATGTGCTGTGAAATGGTTAATTTAGCATAAGGAATGTGATGTTTGCCAGAAAGGTGTGCAGAAGTAGCTAAGAGATTCTAAAGCGAAATTAATGCTAAAAAGGGAGCCATTCTTGAAAGGAAGATTATACTTAGAAATGATGATTAGTATTGTCTAAGGGATAGAAAGTTTATTATTCACTGTCAAATTATAAACAGTTATGCTCTTGCCATTTGCCAATGATGTCGAACATTTGAGAGAAAATTTTAAACTCTATACATAATGGAAGTGTTAGTTAGTAGATAATTATCTATTTTGAATGTATTTTCTTGAACATTTCATTAATTTTCTTTAAAATATTTTTTCTTACTTGGAATTATATCATTTGATTGACGTTTTGTGAATTGTTACTATTGTGGTATTAATTATGGCATGGCACATGAGAAAATGCCATCATCAATTAGGAGCGAAAAATATGAAATTGAACATGTTGCTTAATCGTTTAAGTTGGATTTATTAGTTAATATTTATAATGGTTAATTATCATCAAATAAATATTGATTTTATTTTATTTGCATCTATGTAAAACGTTACAATTGAACTGTTAAGATTTTAATTATATTTCATAAAATTTGCATGCATATATTATTGATGAATAATATTATTAAATCGTTACAATTTTGATTATTTTTCATATGCTCTATAAAATTCGTACATACGCATGAATTGATATTTAAAATAATTTTTAAAGAAGTACCGTGCATCGACACGGGTATCATCTAGTATCTATACTATACTTTAAAAGAGGATGAATTAGAATTTTCTAAGAATTTTGAATTATTTTTAGGATTAATGAGGAATTGACACATCAGCATCTTATTTTCCCTTTTACAAATATTATTATTTACTTTTAGTTAGACTAATAATCCTACCTTTAATTTCCACTTAATGATCATGCATTAATTTTTAAAAAACGTTTATTTATAAAGAAGAAACGGTTGAAAGAATTAAAAGTGGCTTAATTCACCATATTAAACATCTATTTAAATAGTCATTATCTATGTAGTATAGTATAATACTCTTCAAAACAAAAGAAAATTTGATAATGTGTCTTTTTACAATTTTTTGAATCTATAGTACTTTTTTTAAAAAAAAATTGAATCTATAGTACTATTTAAAGTAAGATGATAAAAGCTGACGTGTCATTTTCTAAGCATTTTGAGTATTTTTTGCAATCAACTACAATTTTGAATTTTTTTTAAACTTTTCATTCCACTCCTTAAAATTTCTCCACTGATAACGTGAAAAACTGATACATTATTTTTTTAATAAACTGCTCCATAACAAATATGCTCTAATTACTCCAATTAATCCTTAATAAATCTGCTCTAAATCATTTTTTGCTCCTCTTTCCCAAAATTTCTCCAGAATAAAGTGAAACATCTATATGTTAAATTCCATATACTCCAATTACTCTTTAATAAAGCTGCTACATTTATGGACTCATATATTTTCACATCAAACATTTCCACATTCTCTACACCTTTTTCATTAGCCCTCTCTCTGTAAATTATGTTCTCTAAATTCCGGTAAAACATCCCTCAGGTATGTATGTCTTGCTTAAATTGGTGTGTTTGTTGTTTAATATGTGAATGATTTACAAAATAGCTCAAAATACTGAAAAAATCTTTTTCTTCAAAATGTCATCCAGATGTTTCTGCATGAAGACAAAGGTCTATCAATATTATTGATAAGAAAATATCTTCAAAATGAGGACGGAGTCTCCTTATTATTTCTTTTACGAGTTTTTATCATTTACTTTGCATGTTTAGTTGTTCCTTCTTCTCTTTTTCATTGTAATGATTTGTTCCATATTAGCTCTTTGTTTTTCTGTTTACAGTAGTTGTGTGGTTTTTTAAAGCTACGAACGAAATTTTGTTATGTTTAAAATTAGTTAACAGCTTAAAAGGTATGTTACATTTTTCTGGAATTCTTTTACCTTTTTGCTTCTCAGTTTTCATATGTTTCCAATTTATGTTCTACGACACAGCTTTGCTGCAAAGTTAATCAATATTATGTTACTAAGCATCAATTATTACAGATATTTTAACAAGTCATTTCAAATTGATTAAACTTACCTTGATTTATTTTTCAATTAAAAAAAGTTATCTGATTTTTCTTTCATTATCACCATAAATCACCATAATTGTCTCTTTATTATATTTATTACGACAAATCACATAATTAATCATATTCATCACCATAAATAGCTATAATTGTCTTTCATCCAGTAAAATGTATTAATTATCAATTTTGTTTGTATTAACATTCTCACATTGTGAATATTTTGAACATTTAGACCTATATCGGAAGAATTCAATCAATTTTATATAATGACATGGTAGGTAATATATTTGGTATACTGGAGATATATCATAGTGAGGAATTAAAATGTCATGTACATTCGTATGTAATTTTTCATGAATTAAATTATCCTAAAGGGAACTAGAAGAGTTATTGCTCCGGTCAATAAATAATTAATAAAAAGCATTAAAAAAAATAAAACTACGTAGTTTTGACTGAAACCACCGCATAACCACCGCAAGTTCACCATATTCCGGCGCCTACCATTTTTATATATTTTTTTTGTTTCTTTTAATTTTATTGTTTCATTCTTCATCGCTGATATAATAGCTTCTGCCTTCTATTTTTACAACAAATACAACTCATTAACACGGTAGTTTTAGTCTATCATGCTAATTAACACATAAAAAGTAACGTAAAATATTTGATTAATTAAGATATATAATTAATGTTCTTAAAGTAGATTACCGGTGGTTGCGGGGCATATACGATCACCATATACAAACACAATTAATCAATACATTACGATAATATTACTTAACTGACTGATATAATTGTCTAAGATGATGAGTTCATTGCTCATCTTTTATACACAACATATAGGAAATATAAGGTGTATATATATACATACATATATAATTTGTTTGAAAAAGTTCATTCAAGATGTTGGAAAATATAAATTTCTTTTTGATTACGTTCAAGATGTAATTTATTTTTGTTAGTTATAGCAATATCTATCTATAAAATTTAATTGATCATGGTCATGGATTTTAATGATCATAATAATAAATTGAGATATTCTATCAAAAAGAAAAATGAACACGATCTTCCTAAAGAAAACTAGAAGAGTTATTGTTCCGGTCAATAAATAAATTAATAAAAAAGATGAAATTACGTAGTTTTTTACTAAAACCAAGCATAAAAAATGATGAAACTACGTAGTTTTGACTACAGCCGCCACATAACCACCGCAAGTTCACCATATTCCGGCGCTTACCATTTTTATATATTCCTTATTTTGTTTTTTTTTTGTTTTTATTATTTCATTCTTCATCCCACATAATTTTTGACAAGGTTACATTTATAATCTCTACGTATGACTTTTTGTGGTATTAATATGTTTTTGTTTTTCTTTAGCCGTAATTTATCATAACTTTTTTCCGTCTTCCATATTACCACAAATTACTACAAATTACGCGCATAAATACAACTCATTTATATTCATTATACAATAACCATTTCCATATTAAGGTCTTTCTATTTTATATTGTTACACTAACACAATATATTGTTTACGTACAATATAGTATAACTATGGTATTAATATATTGTTACACTAAACCAGTGCCTTTAAAAATCTGAAGCTAAAGTTCCAACAAGTGAAGAAAATGAAACTCCGACGAGGGAGGGATTCCATTCCAAGCATAAAAGGGATAAGAAGCGTACAATATAAAGCACTTGTTGGAATGATAGATTTGACTTAGGGTTTAACAATTCTTTTTAGCATGAGTATGTATGATCAATTTAGAAATTACACACATCAATATTTTAAGATTTTTACCTTAAAATGTGTACTTATAAAAATATTTTTCTATAAATTAACTTAATATTAAATAAATTTCTTTCATTTTGATCTTAATATGTATTATTTTATAATAATTACCTTCGATGAATAATCTGGCAATTACGATATATATTGACAATTTCATAATCTTTTGAAATTTACCACTATAATTTTGTTAATTATCTTTAAAGAGTTTTTCTTTAAACACACTTCATCCTCATCTTCATAAGTTTGTTCATAATATTAATATAAAAAAGATTAAATATATCGTGCAACGCACGATGATATTTAGCTAGTTATTATTAATTAATATATGCATATGATATTTTAAAATAAAAATTCGTGCATCGGCACGAGCATTATACTAGTTTAAGGTGTAATTGTGCAAATGATTGAAATTGCCTTTATAAATGCAAACAAATTCTCTAATTCCAAAACCATTGAAATTATCCTACTAATTAGAGTTAATTTTATAATTCTTGATTTAGTTTCCATATGACATGATCATTTGAGCTGCATAAATTTTAAAATTCAGTCTCATATTCAGTCCCGTTATTAATAAATGGGTTTCGTGGGTTGGGTTTGGGTAACCCGGATTTTTACTGGGTCGGGTTTGGGTCAAGGTTTTGTGACCCGAAATATTATTGGGTTGGGTTTGGGTCTAGCATTTTCAACCCGCCAACCCGCCGACACAAACCCGCCAACCCGCCGACCCGACCCGATTACCACCCCTACCATTACCCAAGCCGTGAATAAAGAAAGTCCAACCCTAATGTGAGGGTGGCCCAAAAGAGGTTGGGGAAATACGTAAATTGATTAACTTCCGAATGAATAAAAGGTACAGACCTAATTAACAAGAGTAATACATAATTATCATAATGCCTGTTGTTTTCTCCTGATCAACACTTAAATATAGTAATAGAAAACCATTCTCCAAGCCAAGCCAGTGAATTCCCCTTTTTACCCTTTTGCAACTAGTTGATTCGTGACATTCGCCCTCTCTTGAAAACCAGACTTGTCCTCAAGTCTTGAATTGTGGAAACTGCCTGCGAATGAAGGATTGATCCTCCCATGAAACATCTTCTGCTGAAAGGTCCTTCCACCTTATCAACCATTGCACCACTGCCCTTCCTTCTCTGATAATTTGCCGACGTTGCAGAACCTCTTGAGGAGTTAAAGGACAGACATCATTTTGATCATATTCTGGCAAGGGCGTCGTGCTAACCGGTGCTTCACCAATATGTTTCTTAAGCAAGGCAACGTGGAATACATGGTGTATTTTAGCACCTGGGGGCAACTGCAACTTGTATGCCACCTGACCAATTTTCTCCAAAATCTGGTAGGGACCGTAGTATTTTGCGCTCAGCTTCAAGCAAGCTCTAATGGCAATGGTTTGTTGTCTGTAAGGCTGAATCTTCAAGTATACCCAGTCGCCAACATTGAAATGGCGTTCCGTTCGATGGACATCCGCGAACCTCTTCATCCTGGCTTGTGCTTTCACCAAATGCTCCTTCAAAATTCTTGTTACGTCAGCTCGCTGTTGAAGCAAATCCTCAGCTGCTGGGATGACACAGTCGCTCCAGGGACCCAACGGAAGGGAAGTAGGTTTCCGACCATAAAGAGCTTCAAATGGCGTCATATTTATGCTGGTATGGTGAGCCGTATTGTACCAATATTCAGCCTGTGGCAGCCAATTTTCCCAAGAAGAAGGTTTGTCCCCAGTAAAGCATCTGAGATATGACTCGAGGCACTGGTTCACTCGCTCCGTCTGTCCGTCGGTTTGAGGATGATAAGCTGAACTCATGTTGAGAGAAACCCCCAGCATACCAAATAGGGCTGTCCAGAAATAACTGGTAAACAGTTTATCCCGATCAGTGACAATCGATTCTGGAAGACCATGCAGCCTGTAGACGACATTCAAGAATTCCTTGGCCACTTTAAGTGCAGTAACATGTGGCTTTAGAGCGATGAAATGGCTAAATTTCGTCAACCTGTCCACCACCACTAAAATGGTATTGTATCCTTCCGATTCCGGCAGCTTTTCAATAAAATCCATGGATATGTGAGACCAGGATAGTTGAGGTATCTCCAAAGGTTGTAACAACCCTAGATAGGCTACATGTTCTGACTTCATTCTTTGACACACTTCACATTTTCGTACATACTCAATCACATCATTTTTCATCCCAGGCCAAATGAACAAAGATTTCAACCTTTGGTAACAAGCGTACTGACCTGAATGCCCTCCTAGAGGGGTAGAGTGCAGCTGTTTCATTAGTAGATTCCTCAGGTTGTGAGCTACCCTAATGTACATTCTTCCCCCTTTCTTAAGAATCCCCTTGTCATATTCAAAGTCCGTCTGAGGGAGTGGTGTAATTAGCAGCTTCGCAATGATCTCCTCCACCTCTTTATCCCCTTCATAACTCTGCTCCACTTGTGTCATCCAATTAGGCTTGACCTGAGTGATAGCACCCAAATCCACCCTTGACAAGCCATCGGCTGCTTGGTTGTGTGTCCCCTGTTTATACTGTATGCTATAATCAAACCCCAAGAGTTTTGTTAGTCCCTTGTGCTGAAGAGGAGTGTTTAACTTCGGCTCTAAAAGGAACTTGAGGGCCTTATGATCAGTTTTGATGATGAAATGGTGACCGAGTAGATAATGTCTCCATTTAGTTACAGCGTGTATTACTGCCAACAGCTCTTTCTCGTAAATCGGCAACCCCAAATTTCTCGGGCAAAAGGCTTTGCTCAAGTATGCAATTGGTTTGCCATTCTGCATAAGCACAGCTCCAAGTCCTCTCGTGCTTGCATCCGTCTCAACCACAAAATCCTATTTGAAATTAGGAGCTGCTAGCACTGGTGCACTGCACATTGCATCCTTAAGATGCTCAAACGCCCTTTGAGCTTCTTCGTTCCAGCCAAAATTATTTTTTTTAAGGAGGTCAGTAAGAGGCTTGCAAATCAAACCATACCCCTTGATGAAACGACGGTAGTAACCTGTCAACCCCAGGAACCCTCTCAAAGCAGTGATGTCTTTCGGAATCAGCCACTCCCTGATTCTTTGTACCTTACTTTCATCCATTCGAACACCAGGCTCATCAATCACATGCCCAAGATACTCAATAGATTTCTGCGCAAAAGAGCACTTAGAGGATTTTGCATAGAGCTGATTCTCTCTTAGGACCTGTAACACTATCTTCATATGCTTCTTGTGTTGATCTAGGTCTGAGCTGTATATCAGAATGTCGTCAAAGAAAACTAAGACGAACACCCTTAAATATGGCTGGAAAATCTGATTCATAAGGGACTGGAAAGTCGCCGGAGCATTCGTTAATCCAAATGGCATAACCATGAATTCATAATGACCTTCATGCGTCTGAAATGCTGTCTTTGGAACATCCACCAGCCTCACCCTGATCTGGTGGTAACCTGCCCGTAAATCAATCTTCGTAAAATACTTAGCTCCGTACAGTTCGTCTAGCACTTCATCGATATTAGGTATGGGATACCTGTCCTTCACAGTCAGCTCATTAAGCCGTCTGTAGTCCACACAAAACCTCCACGAATTGTCCTTCTTTCTGACCAAAATCACCGGTGAAGCAAAAGGGCTCTTGCTATGGCGAATCGTCCCCATTTCGAGCATTTCCCGAACCTGCCGCTCCATTTCTGCTTTTTGGGAGTAAGGATACCTGTAAGGTCTCATTTTGAAAGCCTGGGATTCCTCTTTCAAGGGTATTGCATGATCAATTGATCGGTGGGGTGGCAGCCCCTTTGGGATAGCAAAAACATCTTTGAAAAGCTCCAGCAAAGGCTGAATTTCGTCTCTACTTCTAATCCCCTCCGATAGTTGCGCGACAGAGTTTATTCTAGCTTCTCTTCTGCGTAAGTCCACTACAAAGGGCCTGGTTGCCTTGCCGCGAACCAACTCTAATATCGGGTTGTGCACAATGCCCCATAGCTTGATTTTTGTCCCCTTGTAGCGAGCCTTAATCATCATTTGCTCGAAATCAAAAGTGATAGGGCTGAATTTACGCATCCAGTTTACTCCAAGAATCATATCCCACTGCCCGATATTCATGCTTCTCAAATCATAGCTGAACTCGTACTCTTGTAACTCCCAGTGGACTCGCGGACATGTGATCTTACTGATAACAGCACTTCCATCAGCCAACAGAATCCTTACAGGTGAAGTTGTGCGTTGCTCCAACCCGAGTGTATTTGATAGTTTCTCGTGCACATAACTATCTGAACTACCAGTATCCAACAACACTCGTACCGTCAGCCCTTGAATTTTCCCTTCAAGTATGATGAGTTGCCTCTCCACATCAGTCGAGAGTGAGTTCAAATCAGACTCCACAACCAATTCCTCTTCATTCTCTTCCTCCAGTTCCTCAACAGCATCTTCGAACCCCAAATCATCTTCCTTCCGCAACAGAAAATTCAAGTGTTTCTGTTTACAAACGTGACCCACTCCAAATTTCTCTCCACATCGATAGCATAAGCCCTTGTCTTTGAATTCTTGAAACTCACGAGGAGATATTCGCTTCCAGTTTTCACCTGTACCTTGGTTCCTTTTTTGAGCATGTAGTGCAGGCGGCTGGTAAACTGATTCCGTGCCTTTACTCAGGTTCCCTCCATTCTTGCTTGTTGTTGGGGTTGAAAAACTTTTTTGTTTCCTGCACATGTTCTCCCAAGTTTGTTCCTGTAATTCAGCTACCTCAAAAGCTTCTAACAAGGTTAGGGCTTCAACCCTTTCACCATTGGCAGCGAATCAGACTTTAAACCGCTCAAAAAGCTGTCCAGAAAATACTCATCATCCAAGTGAGGATTCTTGAGCAGCATCTGCGACATCAACAATTCAAACTTCTCTTGATAGTCTGCAACCGAACTCGTCTGTGCTAACTTATTAAATTCCTCCACAATCTTCTTCTTTCCTTTCTCTTCAAACCTGTAAATCAACTCCCCACAAAAATCATCCCACGACATCCTCCCTTTAGTTCGTTTTAGACTTTGAAACCAAGGGTCACACTTCCCGTCCATATACAGTTCAGCAAAATCGACTCTCTGTCCCTCCGGAACTAGACAGACATTAAAATATTTCTCACTTTTCCTCAACCAGAGTCTAGGGTCTCTACCATCAAACATATTCAATTCAACTTTAGGCAAACCCGAAAGATTATAACTGTTATACCTCCCTCGTTCTCGAAACGGCAGTGGCACTTCATTCTCCTGTACATTCTGATGCCCAAAACCTGGCGGAATTAGTGGGGGTGGTACCGTTGTTCTATCATCGCTCCCCACATTCATCATTGGAAACCCACGTTGCTGATCTCCAGTGAGCCACCCCGTTGCGGCTCTGTCACTGGAAATTCCCGTCGATCCCTTGTCGGATTTCTTTGACCAAGCCCTTGAAAATGCTGCTCCACCATTGACTCTGGGGCTAAAACATGTTGAAGCACGTCCCCTGCCAACCGATATTGTGAACCCAACGGCACAACTCGCGTAACAAATGTTAAACCCCCAAAATTCGCACGCACGTCCTCAACCTCCCGTCGAACACCCATCGGATTGTTTCCCAATTGCCCCGCCGACGAGCTCTGAAAATGCTCCCCCGACAAGTGCAGCTGACCTCCGAAACGAGATCCTGATGCCGCTCCTCCAACCTCTAGCCGTTTATCCTCCCTACGGCCTCCCGTCTATAAGCTGCAATTATCTTGTATCTCTATCGCCGGATTTATGGTGCCCGCCGTCGCTGGAAGCTGCAATGAAGGCGGCGGCGCCGCCACGGGAAAGAGCTTCTGGAACAACTCAAATTTGCTGTTCAACCTTACCTCCAGTTCGGCCGTGTTCTTCGTCTGCATCTCGAATTGATTATTCAATCTCATTTCCAGATCTGAATTTGACGCCATCTGAATCTCCGATTGAGCTTGAAATCTTTCCTCCATCGCTATCATCCGAGCTTCCAATAGCCCGTGTTGGCGATGATGTTCGCCGGCCAGCTCTTCCAGCCTCGATTCGTGTCTCCGAAGCTGTTCGTCGATTGCTTTAGCTCGAGTTCCGTCCACCATGGTTGCCGAATCGCTGCTTTGATACCAAATGTGAGGGTGGCCCAAAAGAGGTTGGGGAAATACGTAAATTGATTAACTTCCGAATGAATAAAAGGTACAGACCCAATTAACAAGAGTAATACATAATTATCATAATGCCTGTTGTTTTCTCCTGATCAACACTTAAATATAGTAATAGAAAACCATTCTCCAAGCCAAGCCAGTGAATTCCCCTTTTTACCCTTTTGCAACTAGTTGATTCGTGACACCTAACACCCATTGTAAACACACGCACACACCACACTTTTCAGGCCCATTTATGGCCTTAATTATTCATTATTTATCTATAAAATAAACAAATAATAATAATAATACATAAATATCACTAATTTTCCTCAAATAATTTGAGCTGGAAATTTTCGATGTATTCACTCTAACTCTTCAACATTGTCAGCTTTTTATTGCACCTCTTTATGTATATTGCATCGCTACCTAGTTAAAAATCAGGTAGGAAAAAAGAGTATAACGAATCAACTTCATTTAGGTTCTAAAGTCCTCCATCAGTTTCACCTCAGTTCGGGTCGAATTTATCATAATTTAGTGATCGTTAAACGAAGCACAAATCTGCCAAAGAAAGGATTCTGAAACTAGGGTCAACTAAAGCAACATCCTTTCAACTTCCAAATTACTCCAAAAATTGTCAAAATCACATCATTTGTGCGTTTTAGCTTCAATCTCTCCCATCAACCAAATGTGCATAGAAACATACCTAAAGTGCACATTAATTTCGTAAAAATACAATATAAGCTCTTGAATAAGTAACGTATAATCATCACATCACAGTGGAATGTGGTAAGTCATTATAAATTATAAGTTAAGTTGTTTTAGAAGAGAATAATCAACCCTAATGATCAAATCTGTCACTAGAATGCAGATGGGAACCCTATCCTTGACGTAGCAGTAAGGGTGTTCAAAATTACCCGACCCGAGTTATCCGTCCGATACTCGAAATACCCGAATACTAATGTTCAGGTAATTATAAGTATAAACGGGCCGGGTACCCGGCCCAATAATTATATTAATAATAGGACTCGGGTCCGGGTCACAAAAATGGAGTTTCCGGGTACCCGGAGTACCCGATTAAATATTATTATTAATAATAATAAGATGATAACAAATGTATGTTTGTTATGTTGAGTACTCATAAAAAATGTTAATGTATATTCTCTTATTTAGTACTTATATATTTTCAATAACACACATTTTAATACATTGTACGTCTAAGTAGTCCAAAATTACGGTGTTCCCGCCAAAAAATCACCTCACACCTATGCTATTTCCCGCTTTACATTTCTATTTAGCCAAGCGGAGACCAATTTACTCATCAAACAACCAGCTACAGATGGTTCGATGAAGGCACGGCAAAAAAATAATCGTGTCCCAAAGCGATACACCGGCGATGATGGCGGCGTCGATTACATCAGCGGTTTACCGGAATCCGTGATTTCAAGCATTCTTTCCTTGCTTCCGACCGAAGATGCCGTCCGAACAAGTTTGTTGTCCAGAAGTTGGAGGCATCGCTGGGCTAAACTCACCGATTTCGATTTTGAATATCACTGCTTGCCCCGTCGGGAAACTTCCATGAGTTTTCCGGAGTTTGTGACCATGGTTTTGCATAAAACCGCTGATCTATCCATCAACAGGTTTCGTCTCAGGCGAGAGAACCCGGAGCTCGGAGCTATCACGTTTAACCGCTTGATCAGCACTGCAATCGGCCGAAGCTGCCGGGTCTTTGACCTGGACATTTCTCTTCCCGGAGGCTTGGCGCCGGGGAACGAGATCGGCAACGAATCTGAAAAATCCCTGCACTTCCTCTTAACAGGTGCGATATACTCTTGCAGAACGCTCGAAGTTCTGAGACTGCGTGGCTTTTTTTACATTATAGTTCCTGATTCAGCCTGCCTTCCCAAACTCGCTGTTTTGGAGCTGTTTGGTGTCTTGTATCACCGGGATGGGGCTCTTGCTAAGCTCATAGCTGCCTGTCCAGTGCTCCAATCGCTTACAGTCGAAAGGGGGTACTTTGATGTCATGGTTTTTTGTTCAATTCGCTCTCCCACTCTGAAACATCTTCGCATTCGCTTGGATGCTGGTATCGATGTTGAAGAAGAAGAAGAAGAAGAAGAAGAAGAAGAAGAAGAAGAAGAAGAAGAAGAAGAAGAAGACGATGTTATTCATGTCTTGAAGCTGGAAATTGAAATTCAAGCCCCTGCTTTGGAATACCTCTATTTACATGATACTGTGACCAGATGTGTTTCCATGGAAGGGTTAACCATGGTGACTGAGATGGACCTCCATATTTGTTCAGCAATGGTTTCTTTAGTCCATGCTTTTGATCACCTAAAGTTTCTGAAACTTTCGCGTGGTGCCATGGCAGTTGTTGGTCGATACATTCAGAAACTGACATCAACAACAAGTTTTGAGAGCGTAACCAAATTGGTTGTCGACATTGACAACTCCCAATGGAACAGCTTGGTGAACTTGATTCATCACTGCCTGAAACTGGAAGTCCTCGAAATTGTATGTTCGGGTAATTATTCAGATACGATATGTCTAACCTGTGTTCCCAGATGCTTGTCCTCGAGTCTTAAGCAGGTAACATTCAGGCCATTTGATGGCACTGAGGATGAAATGTCCATGTTGAAGGCTTTCCTGAATCATGGTTTAGTTCTGGAAACTGTTAACCTGTGCTCCGGCCACGAGCCTGTTGATTACAAGATGAGGTATCATATGCTCAACAAAGTAACCAAGTTGCCAAGAGCGTCCAGGAACTGTAAAATCTCAGACTGTCGTTGGGTTGAAGGCTCGGGAGCAGTGGAACGGAAGGAGGAGGAGTGATCGCGAGATTGAAACCTAGTATGTCGAATTGAGTTACTTTTTATTACTTCATTATCATCTTGTTTGAGAAGTTTCTGAAAGATGTTGCATTTAGTTTCTGAAAGATGTTGTTCTGCATCACAGATTTATTCAATTTAAGCATTGATTAAGAGAAAAGCAATTGTTCAATTGAAGCAGTAAGATGTATCAAAATATATAAAGAAGTTCCATTGAATTTTGTGCTAAAATGTAAGCTAGGATACAGATTATTTTGCCCTAAAGATCTACCTAGCACTAAGCCCTAGACTTGCACAGAACTTTCCGAGATCATCCAACTGCGTAACGCATCTGTTTGGGCGACAGATTTTCAGAAATTCATCATGAAAGGCAGCGGCTGCTTTTCGCTTGTCGCCGGCAGCTTTCTTGGGTTGCTTCCGCCGCCCCATTTCTTCCACAATCCGGGCAAGCTCTTCATCGCCCTTTTCTCGATACTTTCTAGCCTCCGAGGCATAGTATTCCGCATCGGGTTCGCGCCACCTGCAATTGGGTTTCGGCATAGGTTTCGGCGGCGGCGGCGGTGCTTGGCGGCGGGGCGATGGTGCTTTTGCCTCCTCGGCAGTATATTCCGGATCGGGTTTGGGGCAATTGGGCTTGGGTGTATCTTTCGGAGGCATATCAGGCGGCGGTGGTGCTTTGCGCCGGGGCCGTGGTGCTTGACGGCGGGGCCGTGGTGCTTGGCGGCGGCGCGGTTGTGCTCGGCGCCGGCGGAAGAATGAGAATGAGAGATGGGCGTCGAAATCACGCCTCTTCTCGGCGTCCAAGAGAAAAGCGTAAGAGTCTCTGAGTTCTTGAAACTCCCTGGTTGCTTTCTGGGTTTCATTTCTCGGACGTTTGTCGGGATGGAGTTTCAGTGCCCGGAGCTTGAATGCCTTGGTGATCTCACGCTCATCAAGCTTCGCCCCTTCTTCTCCGGTCGGAAGACCCAGGACAAGGTAATGGTCGATGAATGAATCCGCCATCTTTTGATTTTCTTGTTTCTGATGAATTAGGGTTTCAACAGAAGAGGATCAAGAAGAATAACTGCTGATGAGTTTGGGACTGGGTTTGGTTGATATTTATAGGTGAAGGGGGACGGCATTATCCCGTTTTGTAGGAGGAATGGGAAAAAATAATTAATTTCCCTTTTTTATTCATTTCGGTCCTTTTTCCCTTTTTTCTGATTGAGACTCATTTATTTATTTTTTGAACGAAAAAAATATCATAATCATGTTACTGGAAAACGTCCAGAATCGTTTGACAAGAAGAATGTGTGAGAAATATTCCACTCTAGTCTACTAGCTATTCGTTCCCTAGCATATCCGGCTAATGAATCGGCCAAATTATTGCTGTTTCTTGGAATCCAACATGGGAAACCCTTGTCAAAATCCACAATCTTCCTCTTCAGCTCCTCGACTAGATTATGGCACATTACCGTAGGTGGTTCCATGTCTCTAACCATGCGCACTAGGTTCAGGCAATCTCCTGCGACTGTTCTGCAAATCCATTGCTAGCTCGTTAGCCAAGTCAAACGCCAAGCCCAAAGCCATTGCCTCCGCAAAAAGCGGGTCTGATATTCCGCGGACATTCGACGATAGTGCTTTGATGAAACTGCCATCCTCCTCCAGTACAACTGCCGCTAACCCTGCTCTGCCATCCTTTACGCTAGCATCAAATAAAACCCGAGAGCCTTGAGGTAGTGGCCTCAGTAATGAAGCTTCTGCGAGGTCATCTGACGTTCTCTCTGGCCATGAATTAGCCGCGTGGAAACGCCGTAAATTTGCGGCCACTGAAACCGCTATATATTCTGCCTCCATGGTTTTATCAGTAAATATACGTTGGTTCCTTTGTGTCCATAATGCATCACACATCATCAATATTAGCTCCGCGTTATCAGTCCCGTGCTCCGACGAGATGTACTTGAACCATAGCTCCCCTCGATTGAACTGAGTAGCTCGTACAAGGTCTAGTAGATCTGCTGCAGTCCACATCTTAACAGCAAACTCGCAGGTGAAAAATAGGTGAGCTGAAGTGCCGTTTTCCTCGTTGCAAAGCGGACATGTCTGAGAAACCTGCATTGTTCTGGCAAGTAAGTTGGCACTTGTTGGTAGTGAGTCTATAACAAATCTCCATGCAAAGTGCTTTGCTCGTTGTGGCACTCTGAGCTTCCATAGGCGGCTCCAAAACCTCTTATCAGGTGTATCCGAGTCATCATTATGGTAAAAATCTGAATTTGGAGTCTCAACAAGCAAGTGATACGCAGTCTTAATTGTGAATTTACCAGAGCTCGAGTAGTGCCACCACCAATGATCCGGGCCTTCTCTTTCTGCCAGCCGAATGGTTAGAATCTTCTCCACGTCCTCTCTCTCGAAGTGTTGGTGCAGCAGTGTCGAGTTCCACCACCGCGTGTCTGGGTCCATCAAATCTGCTACGACTCTTAAGTGGTCAGGAATGCGGTCAGGTTCTTTGACGTGGAAACCTTCAGAGGATGGAATCCATGGGTCATAACATATCCTCGTTGTCAGGCCAGATCGGATTTTCTTTCTTGCTCCTTTCCTTAGTACCTCAACTCCTTTTAAGATGCTCCTCCATGACCAAGAGATGTCATTCTCTGGGTATGCCTCCATAATCGAGGATCCAGGAAAGTACTTGTCTCTGAAAATTCGTGCTACGAGTGAATGCGGCTGAGTGAGGAAGCGCCCTGCTTGCTTACCAAGTAAAGCTAAGTTTGTCGCCTTGAGTTCGCGGAACCCTAACCCTCCATTGCCTTTCGCCCTCGTCATCCTCGGCCATGCAACCTAATGCATCTTTTTCTTCGTATCCGTGTCTCCCCACCAGAAGTTTCTTACCATGGTCCCTATAGCTTCAAGAACCTTTCCTGGTATTTCAAAACAAGTCATAGAGTAACTAGGAATAGCTTGCACTACCGATTTTATTAACAGTTCCTTTCCAGCTCTTGAGAGGTTTCGCTCAATCCATCCATCAATCCTCCGTCTGACCTTATCCTTCAGCGGCTGGAAAACCTCTGACTTGTTTCTACCAATCTTGGATGGAAGTCCCAAGTACATTCCATTAGATTCAACCTCTGGCACCTTAAGCATTCCGCATATTCTGCTGCGAGCCTCCATGCTTGTGTTCGGACTGAACAAAACACCGGACTTTTCTGTGTTGATACGCTGCCCTGATATTCCTTCATACAATGAGATAGCCCATTGCATATGCCTTACCTCCTCTTCAGTTGCCTCCCCGAATAGAAGTGTATCATCTGCGAAGAAGAGATGTGACAGTTTCGGCCCATAGGCTGTAGCACCAATTCCATTTAGCTTGTTCACTTGCATCAAATTCTTCAATATATTCGAGAAGACCTCCGAGCATATGATAAAGAGATAAGGTGATTGAGGGTCTCCTTGGCGAAGTCCTCTCCCCGGATTGAGCATTCCCAGTTCTCCTCCATTTAAAATAAAAGAGAATGAGACCGAGCTGATACAACGTTCGATAAGCTTCACAAATGGAGCTAGGAATCCGAGCTGCTTCATTGTCACCAGCACAAAGGACCATTCCAATCTATTAAAGGCTTTACTCATATCAAGTTTCACACTCATGTGTCCCTTCGAACCAGAAGTTCTCTTTTTCATGCTATGTTGGAACTCTTGAGCAATTAGAATGTTGTCTGTGATCAGCCTTCCTGGAATAAAAGCTGATTGGGACTCTGATATTATCTCTGGCATCAATCTCTTCAGCCGGTTAGAAATTACCTTGGAGGCTATTCTATATATTACATTACACAAGCTGATAGGGCGGAACTGAGTAATGCTATCTGGTTTCTTCACCTTGGGAATCAATACAACATGTGTATAATTCACCGAGGATTCGAAATTACCCGTATTTAAGAAATTAAGCACAAAGGCAGTTACATCATGACGTATAATATGCCAAAATTTCTGATAAAAAACAGGGCTCATACCGTCAGGTCCAGGTGATTTGTAGGGGTGCATCTGCTTCACCGCGCGTGCTACTTCCTCAGCTCCATAGGGCCTACTGAGCTGGTCCGCCATGTCAGCTGTTACTCTTGGTTCAACGCGTGGCAACACCTCCTTCGTCAGCTCGGACGACTGGGTAGAAGAAGTAAACAAACCTCCATAGTAATCGATCACAATCCGCTCCATGCTGTCCTCATCTCACCTTAGGATTTGGTTCTCATCCTTCAGCCCATCAATCTGGTTCATAGCCCTTCGTTGTGATGCAAATCTGTGAAAAATTTTGGTATTTCTGTCACCTTCTTTATACCAGTGTCTCTTTGCTCTTTGCTGCCATTGAATATTTTCAGCCTCTTGCAGTATTTCATGTTCCTGCTTCAGTTTGTGTATTCTCTCCTTTACTTCCTGTGTGATAGTTCCATCCAGAAGTGTCTGGACTTCTTTCTCTACCTCCTTCATGCGCTTCGGCAGGTTCGGAAACTCTGCGCTACTCCATCTCATCAATCCCAGAGAGCACTCCTCCAATTTACCAGGTAGCGGAGCTATTGAATTCTCCCAGGACTCCTTGATTAGCCTTTCACATTCTTTTTTTTGTATCCATTTTGCCTCAAAGCGAAATCGCTTTTTCCTCCGGTGTGAGCGAGCAGTCGGGTCTCGCGAGCACAATTTGACAAGCACAGCAAGATGGTCCGAGTGCATTGTTGTGATATTCGTGACTGTAGACCATGGGAAGAGATCATGCAGCATCTGATTGCATGTGGCCCGATCAAGGCGAGCTTTTTTCGTATCCGGAGCTCTAGCATTCTTCACCCACGTGTAGACAGGTCTTGAGTAGCCCATATCGAAGAGACCACAGAAATCCAGTGCTTCCTTAAAGCAATTTATTTGCCACTCCGCCCTCGGCCGAGAGCCACTGAATTCCTCCTGAGAGAGGACTTCGTTAAAATCCCCCACACATAGCCATGGAATTTCTGGCTCATTAGCTAGTGTCTTGAACATCTCCCACCAATCTTTCCTTTGCGCAACATCTGGTTGTCCGTAGATACCAGTAAGGCGAGATCGGCTTCCTCCAAAATTAACAAAACATCAATCAAACGACACGAAAGATACTTCAAATCTACTACTATATTTTTTCTGAATAGCAAGGCTAGTCCGCCAGAATTTCCTACTCGACCTTGCAACTCGGAACAGAAGAAATTCAAATCCAACAGCGAACACAAAGCTTCTACCTCTACTAAAGACTGTTTGGTCTCACACAAAAAAACAATGTCTGGATTATTTAGGCGTAAAAGTTTGCGCAATTCACGAACCACCCGGACTTTCCCAAGCCCGCGGCAGTTCCAGCTGAGTATATTCATTGGCCCTGGCAGGGCGGATCAGCCGCCTCTGCCTCATCTTTGCTCGAACCTGCCAAGGTAGGAGTTGTTGTGGTATCCGTCTTCTCACCCTCATTCGTCTTTGCCCGCTTCGGAGCAATTTCCTTGTCACTGTCTTCGTCATCCACTAGGAATAGTTTCCGCTTTGGCCCTGCTGGCTCCTCTGCAAGTTTCTTTGCCTCTGCTGGCTCTACCGCGACTAGTTGAACTTGTGTACGGCCCGCCAATAACCTTCTGTTGATTCTTCCTGCCAGAGATAGGGTTTCTTCCAAATCACCGCCATTTCGCGTAGCTGCTGCCATCTGTCGAGCAATATTCTTCCCTGCTGGCCTTCCTCTCTTCTTCGGAGTGGTCTTTATTTTGTACTTAGCAATCTGGGCTGCCTCTTTCCTGGCTGGTGTGTCATAATGGACATTAACTTCCTTCATCATTGGGCTATGAACTTGCTGTATTGGCTTAGCAATTTCTGGAGAGGCTGCATGCGTCACATTATTGGTTACTTCCTCTGCAAGCATCCCATGCTCCAATATTTCGGCTGGGGTGCTATTGAAATCAGTCACAACAAGGCTATACGGGTTTGTTAGGTGTGGATTTTCAGCATATTTCTCCTTCATAATATCTACCTCTTCGGATTCTGAACCTGCTGCACCCAAACGATTAAATTTGTCCAGTTCATTGTCTCTCTCCTTCTGACTCATCATCACGCTTGTTATCCAATCCGTATCGTTAATAACTCTATCCCCAGTGCGCATCATCTCTTCATTATCCTCCTCCATACTTGCATTATCTGAGTTTGTGAGCAAAAGAGTGCTCCTTGGTCGCTCAAAATCTTATAGGTCTTTGCGGATTCTGCCTATGATGTCCTTAACTAGGACTTCACATCCCAAGGGGATACCATTCTCTTTATGCTTGCGGAGCTGTTCCAATCGAAGTTTCTCCCTAAAGGGACGATTTTGTTTGTCAGCAATGCGTTGGAGAAGTCTAGCGCCTTCACCACTTATGTCTGCGATGTCCGCCTCTAGAGCCTCATGTACAACTGGACCCGTATACGTTGTCCAATTCCCAGCGGCTTCCTTTTCCATGTCTGCCACCGTCTTCCTTGATTCCTCATGCTTCCTTGATTCCTCCTGTTTACTGGTCGTTTGTGCTGGTGGCTGTCGGCTTGTCTGAGGTCCATTCCATTGCGATCTCGCCTTCGGATATGGGTTCCTAGATGGCTTAGCTCTCAGGAAATCAGGGAAGTGAACTCGTTCCCTTTCTGCTTCTGGTGCTTCCCAATGTAACGAGCAATCCTTTCGCATATGACCAATGATACCGCAAAAATCACAGAAGTTAAAAGGAAGTTTCTCATACTTAAGCAGCAGCTTGTTCGTTGCGCCCGGAGGAACCGCTACTCGTTTCAATGGTTTCGTAATATCGATCATGCAACGAATACGGAGAAATTGGCCAACCACATCCCCGTCATTGTCCTTCTCTACCTCCAGAAAGGAGCCAATCTTGTCGCCAACCTCACGAGCTGTTTCTTCATTCAACTGGTCTAACATCGGGCGAAGGGCATTGATCCAAAAGGGCACCTGATTAAAAGAAATATCAGCCCCCACCATATTACCGTCGGACTCCCTTAATACCAGTAGATGCGGGCCAAGGATCCAAGGCTGAGTCTCCAAAACCCTATTCCGGGAGCCCGGATTCGGGAACGAGAACTGAAAAGTGTTTGTTGCTAGGGTTTTGACCTTTAGGTCTGGTATCATCCAAACTCTTGGAAAACATGTGTGCACATCGCCGGACGGGATCTGTCGTGGGGAAATGATCTTGCCGACTAACAGTTTCCGGTGATCCAAGTTGGACCTTTTCAGGTTCGCTGTATCCGACCGCCCGATCTCCTCCTCCGTAAGAGAGAGGCTCTCGTACAGTGCCGTGATGTCGTCGACGTCTCCCATGATCACGCAGGCAAACGGTGATGTCGTTGCTGATGAAGACGGCGAAGTAGTCTGGGAAAATTTCGTTCTCTTCTCTAGGGTTTAGAGAGAGAAAGGTCTGGGGTTGACTTTTCATTGAGACTCATTTATTTAATTTGACTACGTTTATTTAATTTAACAAATTAAACTACTCTTTGCCTGCATAAATGATTTTCTTTTTTCGTTTTCATTTTTCGTGTTTTCTGCTAATTCAAATTTTCATTTACAAATGCTTAAACTGCTCGTACAAATCTACCATTATGTTTAAGAGTAGATTGACGAATAAAAAACCATCTCTAACTTAAATGAAATAATATATTAATATATTTAACTAAACCGCAATAAATATAAATATATTTTGTTTAACTGAGTTGAATTGAAATAAGTTTAAAATCCTTTTGGGTTGTGCTATACCAACAATCCGGAACATATTCTGGGGACTTCCTCCTCATCGATTGAACCCCGAGAACACAATTACGAACAATGTCACTATGGCTAATCCCAGGACCGATCCAAATTATTTGGAGGGCTGAATCGAATATTTTTTTTATAAAGGCACTAATAGAGAATCCGGTAAAATTTGAATTGTCTATAAAACAGTGAAAATAGGTTACAAACGAATTTTAATACGTAAGGGATAAAGAAATTAATATTAATTAAAATGATGGGATTTTTTAAAAAAAATTGGACTCTCATTTTGGTCAATTTAGAAAATACACTAGATGTTAGATGATAGTAATTTTCTTGCTGATCACGAGGCACTACATAGGAAAGAGATTTAATGACTAATTTTGACTTATATTTGCATCATTTAAGCATGTTTAACGAAAAAATACTATTTCTTGTAGTTATAAAAAATTATAACTTAAATTTAATGTAGTGATTGAATTTTTAGATTTTGTTTATGCTTACATATGTGCCAAATATAAATATAATATTTTAATAAAAGGGTACCCGCTATCCGGCCTGAACTTTTTGAGTACCCAAAAATGCGGGTACCCGGTTATGAACACTCCTACGTAGGAAGTACCTATGTATACATGTAGGAATAAGGATATTCCTATCAATTAGTAATTGAAAGATTGGAGGCTGCAACTAATTCAAACTAGAAAAATAAATGGCTCTCAAATGTGGGGAGAGTTGTTTTAATTAACCATGTACTACCTATCCATTCCATTGCATATTTTAACTGTTTTAATGCCCCGCTAATGGTGGTGAAAAGCTTTTTTTAATCCCTCTTATTGTATATATGTATATGAGAAGTGTCTCGGCTGTTTCTTCTTTGCATGCTGAAATTCTCGGCAATCAAACTAGGGTACCAATTAGCGAAGGAACTAAATATGTCTTTTTGTTTGGAGAGTGATAGTTTATTTTTGAGGGGTCGTAGTTTTTGGAGAGTGATAATTTGTTAGCAGTAAAAGACATTTGATCTGTTACTTTTATATGTAATTATCTTATTATGTTTTTTGAAAATAGAAAATTCAAATATAAAAGTTGTAAGTTATAGGACTATTTCTCAAACATATTAACAATTAATTTCTTGTTTGAGTGGTAAATTTAAAGGGGATAACCATAGTAGAGTGACATATAGAATAAATAGAAGATTTGTTAAAAATGAATAAACAAGGGATAACAATATAATAAAATCTGATATTATTAAATAAATAGTATATACTATTGTTACAAGAAATTAAAATATTAAACCAAGGTTAGATCATATGCAATCACAGCCAACTATTCCTATCTATACCTATCACATACACACTTTTACAACACAATGTTAAGTTAGTTAAATTTTATGAAATAATCAGGTGATTATTGAAACTATTTCTTGCCCTAAGCCATTGAAGGGGAGGATCAATTCTTGTGCATGTATTCACTAGGCTTTCCATGATTAACCTATCCAGTTCAATTCTGTTATGATTAGCACCAAATTTCAGATGGTTTGTTAAAGGTTTCTTCTTAAATGTTTGCTGCTTTCTAGCTTCCAAATTGATCTTCACCTTCAGCTCCACCGTCTTCGATTGAACAGGTTCCTCCTCCCAAGGATCAGCAGGAAGGTCTGCATAGTTTTCTGTTCTGTAAGCTTTTCTGATTCTTAAGTTAGCGACTAGCGAAATATGGTCAGATGACCATTGAGGCGTCGGGAGTTGCCTCTTCTGCCCCGTGCTCTCGTAGAAAGGAAACTCGAGAACCCCATCAATCTTCAACTTATTTTCAGAATAAAAGATGTAATCTAGGGTTTCATTTTCATGTTCATCAAGTGCACCTGAATATGCATTAGCTAGATTCATGGAATGGTTAAGTTTTAGATGCTTAGACATCCCTAAAACATCTTTCCTCTCCTGTCTATACCCAACTTTCCCTTTTGTGACAAATTCATGAGTATCACTTCCTGGATTAGAATTCATATCACCACAAAGCATAACAGGAATACCTAATGCATCTATCTTCTGGAGACCTTGAATCAGATTGATGACCTGAAATAACCTAACATCGGAAACACCTTTCCCGCTGTGTAAATGAGTATTCGCCACACAAATTCTAGAGCAGCGATGATTTCCTGTTTCTTCTAAGATTAGTACAGTTGCAATGTTATCCTTTACAAGACGACTAACAGCTTCATTTCTTTCCCTAATCGTCTCAAATTTTAGCTTATTAATCATATTTTTTGCCATTTTTTCAAATTCAACCTCGTAGTTTTTAACCAATCTAAACCTATTAGAACGGAAAAATGTGGCACATCCATCAGTCACATAATCCTTCCCCCCACTGCACAAACTTTTCATTTTTCCCTTGTAGACGGCCGAGTAACCAAATTTAGCGAATTCGGGTTTGAAAAAGTTATTAAAATGATCGCTTTGCACTTCTTGAAGACACAGAATATCAGCATCATATGTTAGAATTTCATTAAACAGGTTCTCCCTCCTATAATTCCAACCAAGTTGATCCGCGGGACAGTGATTATATTTATCTCTACCAGTTTTAACATATATATCAGCTAGTAAATTATATGACAAAACCCTAAATTCAAAATTATCCATTCGTGGTTTGATTAATCTTTTCAGGCCAGATGGAGTTGGGATGAGAAGCCGAGGTGGGCGGCTAATTGTCCTAACAGGTTCAGTAACAATAACAACGGCAGAAGAAACCTGGGCTCCTTTGTCATTGATAATGTAGGATACTAACCTCAAACAATGGCCGACGTCGTCCCTTGATGGAACATACGTTGCAGAAGATCCGATGACGGTCCAGATCTTGAGCGGTGACGGGATGAACAGGTCCCTTGACCAAGTGAAGACCACCATCGAATCCGGCAGAGTGACGGCGGCGCCACTGAAATGCACGGCGGCCGCCGGTTTGAGCTCGACTCCAACCTCCGGGCTCTGCATCTTGATTTCTAACTTCAACGGCGAATCCATATCTCTTTTTTTTTCTGAAGTTTTGAGAGACGATTAAATTGCTTAATCGATACTCCTAACCAAAAATATATGGTTTGGTTGATTAATTTATGGAAGCCGGGCTGCTATATATATAGGGAGAGTTTAGGGTAGGAATAAGACCGAATCAGGATAGTATTTGGATTATAACAGGGAGTTTCCGGATCAGGTTTGGAAAAGCTTTTCTCTTCACGAAAGTTTCATTTTCTTTTTTTCTTTCGTAAGAGGCGGTTCTCCTGTAGTCAACCGGAAAAGGTTTTTTCCTTTCTTTCCTTTAGAATATTTGCAGACCCCGGAGAGGAACAACTGAACAAGAGCTTTGGAGTGGTGGTGGAAGTGCTATGGGTTTTTCAGAAAAAGTAACAAATTAAACAAAAAGGAATTATTATTATTTTAATTATTGTTAAAATTTGTTTCGAAATTAAAATTTTAATTATTATTTTATTATTTTAATTATTATAAAATTTTTGAGTTCTTTATTGTTCAATTATAGTTTCCAACTCTTAATAAATATATCTCCAAGCTAACCTCTAACTATGATCTCAGATCCAAAAGTTTATATTATCAATCACTTTTGCTAGCGGTAGGATGGCAACATCGGAGAATCAAATTCGATGTTTCGAGATTGGGTTAAGTACTGAATCGAACTTACAAATTCAACAAGATTAGATTACAGTCTTATACATTATTTATTAATCTAATTTTAACGTTAACATGAAATAATTAAATTTCAGATTAAGTTAGGATGGATGATTTACACATTTTTAGATAAATAAATTGAAATAACTGAAAACCATTTAGTAACAAATACTTCCTTGCTTCTTATAAATTAACTTATGAAGGAACCTTTAAAACACATAGAATCCAAAACATTTTCCCAACTTCTTAATTAACATTTTCAGCTTTTTGCTGGGAAATCTCATTAATTAACTTGATCGTTTCTCAGTTTAGATACAGGTTTACAACGCCCGTGATCACAGAGGCACCCATTTCGATGGCAGTCTTCAATGTTTTTCCAACAGTCCCAGCTGCTGTGGCACTTCATATCCCAATCCTTCCAACCTGCAACTCTTAAGACGGGACCTGGTAATCCAAATTAATCACGTGTTAATAAGTAATTAAAATCACGTGTGGAAAATTAAAAACGTTCGAATATATATCAACAGAAATGAAACGAGAAAGGTCTGAAATAATAGGAGATGCTCACTGAACGGTGTCAAGTTAATTGCCAACAAAGCTATCAAACAATGAAGAAGAGGGCGAATGACATTCATCTCTTTGTTCTTTCACACGATTATGGAATATTGTATCTCTTATGGATGGTCTATACAAACAATTGTGTACCCATATTTATAGGTACATAATCACAAGAATACATGCGACGTTTATTTTACATTTGACTTTCAATACACACCACGGACATTATTTTGTGACACCGACCAAAATTTGACATTATATTTTTGAACGTCTAAACTCTAAAATACAAAATGCCAAATATATAAAAGCACGGAAAATATTACTTTTTGTCGGTTTGTGTCTTTTCAATGCATGTACTGTTGGTATAAGCGTTAAATGCCTTAATATCCGCTACTGTGAGTTAGCACGGGGTCTCGCTGCCCGGTCAGCGAGTCGGGGGTCCAGGAGAGGAGCGCACCCTGACCTTGGGGGTCCGGGAGGCGGAGTCGCCCCCGGCCCAACGGTACGGGTTACCTCTTTACTAAGGTGTTGGTGACTTGGGCCGAAAGTGTGTTTTCGGGTCCAGTACCTAGGGTTTAGTGAAAGAGGCTTTATAAGACTCTTTCACCTGCCGCAACCTAGTCAGTACTGTTTTCTGGGTATTAGACGATAGGAACATTGTAATCAGCTGGGTACCTATCTAATACAATCCGTCTCCTTCTCGTGGATGTATCCAATCATTGGTGAACCACGTAAATTTCTGTGTTTTGTTTTTCTTTTACGTTTAATTTGCTGTTTTCTCATATTTCGCACAACATGTACAATTGGTCGGTGCACAAAATAATGAACAAAGACAATGTTAATGATAAATATATAATATTTATGAACTCTCATTATATAATATACATGTATAAGTAATATTTTGGATTCCCTAAATTCATCCAAGTTACAATACATAAATTGGTAAGCATGTGCAATTAAGTACATGCTTATGCACAGGACGGATTTAGACTGGGGCATCGGGGTTACGTGAACTCACTGTCTACACAGGATATATATATATTTATAATACGCATTCAAATTAGATTTATTGATGGTGTAGTTTTGGAGAGACCGAAACCTCACATAGAATTGGTTTGGAGTTCGACTCCTTTCTTTTACATATTTCTACCTCCTCAAAAAACAATTACTCAATTTGTAGTATTTCCTTCTTCAATCTTAATAACTATCTTAATAACTATTAAAAGAGTCAACATTTGCCACACGATGCTATCACAAAATTTTCCCAAACTTATCAACATAATTTTAAACAAAATTCTTTTTTACTAGCCATATTTATGAGTACTCTTTTTTACCATTCTAATTTACCACTTCTTTATAAATTCACTTTACACATATCTAGAGTAATATTTTTGGTAATCTAAACGTTTTATTTGTAATACGCTGGAAAATTTATTTCAATTTAATAATTATATTGAAATAATTATCCGTGCAAATATACGGGTGTTATCTAGTATATTTCTAATTAAGGTTTATTATTTTTCATCTTTTAAAATATCATTTTGGTTCTTATCATATTTTAATTTTTTGTAGTTTAAAAATTGATTCATTCAATTATTTAAACTGCGTAGGAGATTCTTTGAGCTTTCATTTTCTTTCTATTAATTTTTTTTTCAATAATATTTTTTTTAGATTATATTTGTTAATTTTAATATGTTATATTCTTCAAATTAGTAAACCTATAACAAAATTTATCATTTTTTATATACGCACGACATACATTTATCGGTAACGCATATTTTAACATTAAAAAAAGATTGTGTAACCATTTTAGTGATAAAATAGTTAATTGTAAAAAACTTATATAATTTAGTACCAAATGAAGTGCCCCATTAGAAAACGTTTCTGCATCCCTGCTCATGCATATGTTTATGTAATTATATAAAACTGGTAAAAACGTTATTAGTCAGGAATGTACCTTACCGGAAAGTTTCTCATGATGATAATAATAAAACTTTAAATTAAGAATACATAAAATCCAAACATTTTCCCAACTCCATAACATCTTTATGTGGTGCTAGTGTTAGTTTTTTGGTGGGAAATCTCATTAACTTGACCACTTCTCACTGGGAAGCAATTCCCGTTCCTACAAACACACCCCCATCGACGTTTCCAACAATCCCAGCTGCTGTGGCACTTCATATCAAAACCAGCTGCTTCTGCTTTTAATAAGGGGCCTGGTTATTTAAATTAATCGCGTGTTAAATATCGGATTGCATTTAATCTTCCAGTTAATAAATCAAAAATGTTCGATCAACATACAATAACGAAAAAAAATGAAAATGGTTTTGAATAAAAAGAGATACTCACTGAATGGTGTCAAGTTAATTGCCAACATTGCTTCCACTATATGAAGAAGAAGCCGAATAATATTCATCTCTTTCTTTAATTTGTTTTTTGAAAAACAAATTACAACTATAATAATCTTCCAAGCTATCTAATGGATGGTATTTATAGGTACATGATCATCATAAAATATTATAAAATGAAAGTCAACATTTTTTACCAGTACTTAATGATAATGAATTTTTAATATCAGATATACATGTGTTATTGATAATAATTAATTATCAATATCTGATGTAAATGTGTTATTGTGATTGGATTTCCATATACTCTCCATAAATATTATCAATATCTAAAATATACATGTATGAGTAATATTTTTGAATTCTCTAAACCATAAAATTGTACCATGTGGGCTTGTTTCTTGAATTAAAGTGGAATATGGGCATGTTTGGTGGAGTATTTTTCTAAAATATTTCAGTTCGTAAATTCATATATTTTTCAGTTCAGTTCAATATATATTTTTTTCAATTCAAATAAGTTTTTTTTTCAGCTCAGTTCAATATATTTATAACTTTTTCAGTTTAGATAAATATATTTATATTTTTTTAATTAAGTTCGGTTCAATAAAATAAAATTATATATTTTCAAAATCTAGTTCAGTTCATATAAATATAATTATATTTTTTTTCAGTTCTATACATTTTCGCAACACATTTTAGATAAAATTCTCTACAACCTTTTCAGTTTAGTTATATTCAGATCAAATTAGTCAAGTTAATTTTTAAAAAATGTGATGTTAAGCTATCCAAAAACTAGTTTAGTCATGTTATTTTCAGTATATTTACTTTTACTTTGGTGATATGGGTTTCACCCGTCTGGACCAAATGTGACTTCAATTAAAATGGCGTCATCCGGAGACGATAAAGACATGAATACGATTTGACCCTGAATGAGAACAAAAGGCAGGACCACGACTTTTAGTTAGACTCTCTTGGCCTCACCTCTATCTAAAGTTCTCCCATACAAATTACAATTTTGTTTTACCTTAGCATTCTCTAGATTTTTAGCTTTGATTATTGACACGCTTTCATTTGCATCTTTTATATGGAGTGATTAGCATATGTTCTCCATATATGTCTTACTAAATTTGCACTATACTCTTTAAAAAAAAGTCACCAATTTGTTTTACAGATTCTCATGTGCAATGTTCTATTCATTAAATTCTTCTTTCAAATAAGAGGTTCGGTAGGCTTTCACGTTTTCTAGACTCTATTATCTTTCAGTCAGAATTTTGACATCATAATTTCAATTTTGGTGCAGATTTGCTCCAGTGAATTGGATTTGCATGAAGTTATGATCTCAGAAGTCGAACTATTTATTATCTTACCATATACTTTGAATCACATATATACATTGATAAATATTAAATATTAAATAAAAAATACATTCATATCATCTGGAAATAAAAATACAATATTATATATATTCTGTATTCAATTAAAAATTTTAGAAAGTGTCGTGCAACACGCACGATGGGCATTAGTTTTGCACGACGGGTATTAAAATTAATAATTTATAATATGACTCCTACATGTATATAGGAGTATTACTTTTGAAATTAGTTTAGAGTGTTATTTTAGAATTTAATTTTAAAAACAAGGTTATATATATTTGAATTAAAATTTTAGAAAGTGTCGTGCAACGTGCACGACGGGCATTAGTTTTGCACGACGGGCATTAAAACTAATAATTTATAATATGACTCCTACATGTATATAGGAGTATTACTTTTGAAATTAGTTTCAAAAGAGTGATATTTTAGAATTTAATTTTAAAAACAAGGTTATATATATTTGAATTAAAAATTTTAGAAAGTGTCGTGCAACGCGCACGACGGGCATTAGTTTTGCACGACGGGCATTAAAATTAATAATTTATAATATGGCTCCAACATGTATATATGAAATTACTTTTGAAATTAGTTTTAAAAGAGTGTTATTTTAGAATTTAGTTTAAAAAATAAGGTTATATATTTAGGCAAAAAACTCCAATTAATTTAAGGTGCAATAAATTATGAACTTGCATAAGGAACACTTATAAGATTCGATGAACAATAATGAATAAATTTGAAAATATCAGGTTATCAGTCCATGTCTCAGCAATAAGGGTACAGCCTGTTTCTTTCTCAGCATACTTCGATTCCAAACTTACTTCAGCTTTTATCTTCGCCAACCACGCATTTCTGAGTAATTCTCGAGAAAGTATCAGCGCCATTGAGGATGGAATAACCTTGCTCGACGAGGGTAAAACTTCTGCTGCATCAGAGCTGCTCATAGGGATAGAAACAGGAGGTGACAATGCATTCTTAAGCTTCTGTTTCTTGGCTACAGAAACTAGGTTATTCTTAAATTTGGACAAGAACACCATAAATCACAAAAACATGTTCTACAAAACTCCATTTCAAATCAATATTTAGCGAAAACTAGAATTTAGGGCAAAAGATTTACTACAACTGGTGTAAAAAACAGTGAGGAAAGAAGAGGAGAAAAGGAGAGCGAGAAGCTGGATGTCCGGAGCGTCTGACGTGCGGAGCGTCTAGCGTGCGGAGCGTCTGACGTGCGGAGCGTCTAGCGTGGGGATCGAGCGTCTGGCGTGCGGAGCGTCTGGTGCGATATCCCGTTTGTTTAAGAGGATTGGGAATTTTAGGGAATTAGGCGCTTTGTTGAAGTCTTGAGTATCTCCGTCTCGTTTCATTTCAAGTGCGAAGGTATTTTAAGTTTATTTTCCTTTTTTTTTTCTTCAGTTGACTGATAAAAATCATGAATTTGCTATTCCCTCGATTTCAGCCATATATTTAGTTTTTGAAAGTCTTGATTTTGCCCTCAAAGTCCAGTTTTTGTATTCTCAAGTCCATACTTTAGCTACAAACAAGATTTTTTTTCTTCAAATTTACAAAATCTCAACCCAACCAAACAAGGTTTTTGCAAAACCAGACTCACGAATCGCAAATAAAATCTCAAACTCTCAAAATCCCAAATCAAAACCGAAACTCTCAAAATTCTCTCCAACCAAACACACTCTTAACTTTTATCATATATGCATTAGGGATTTCATTTCACCCACTCATTTAAATGTGTGAAAATCTGAAATTTATGGGTGAATATAAAGGTGATGGGTAAATGGGTGATGTTTTCTCATCCATCACTCACCCGTATAACACCCGGTTAATCTAATAATTAAATATAATATAATATAGATCATTGTAATTAATAATATTCTAAATACATATAAAAATACACTATTTTTCCTTCTTAAAGACGGCAGATGCGATGCTGACTTGAAGACGGCATAAGTTCTTGAAGAAATCCATGAAAAAAAAAAAAAAAAAAAAAAAAAGACTAGTGAATTTTTCTTATGTATCAAATTAGTTGTTATGTAAGAAAATATGAATTTAGAACTCTTGTATTTTATGTCCCGCACTTTTGCATGTTTCATGCATAATATTGTGGCATTGTTATGATTTATTTTTTTTCGATTACTAAACAAATTAATATAAATTTACCCGTTTTACCCGTGGGTGATGGGTGATAGTTACATGGGTGATGGGTGGGTGGGTGAAGAAAAATTAAATGGCGGGTGGGTGATACTTCACCCGACCCGAACCGGACCCATTGTCATCCCTAGTCGTAACTAACCAACCGCTGCGGTAAGTTATGATAAAGTCAGAGGCATCTGGAAGGATGATGAAGTGGGCAGTCGAGCTGGGGGAACACAAAATCAACTACCGACCATGCAAAGCCATTAAGGGTCATGCGTTGGCCAATTTTTTGGTGGAAATGACAGTCAGACGAGCACCGGGAGAAGGTCACACAATCTCTGGAAGCTTGCCGTTAGCACGAGTGAGACGGTGTTTTTCTTGCTCCACCATTTCCTCCACGACAAAGGCACGGATGGCAGCAGTATCCGACCGGAGACGAGCGACTCTCTGTGCGGACTCTTCCGGATTGACTAATACCCGGAACCCGGGTGTACCTTTGATATGTATAATTGACGGATACGCGGCTGGGAGTTAGGATTCATTATGTTGAAAGGTAAAGTCCGGCTTGCATCCGCTGCCGCCAGGCGACGGTTTCTTCGAACGCGGGAAGGTATCGAGATTCACGATCACTCCAATTCATTTTGAACATCCGGACTAAGGCCTTGCCAACCTCGCGAGGTAAGTCCCTATACACCGGAGGAGATACCAGTTTCAACCGAAGCCTGTAAGGTGGTAGGAAAGCTGAAGTGTTGTTAGGTTTTCTTGAAGCGTCATATTCCGTCTGGTGAGCTTCCAATTTTCTGTCTCCAACACTAGATTCTTCTTGAGCGGATCAGACCTCTTCTCAAGCCACTTAGGCTTTTAGCAATAAAAGGGGAGTTCTGACCAAATCATGTCTAACTTGGTTTTAAACTTAGCCTTGTAGTCCTCGTGCTCGGCTTGAAGCATGGCTAACGTGGCATCCGCGTCAAGAACGCTATCGATCTATTCCCGGGCGAGGGACTAGTACCGAGGCAAAATCCCAAATTGACCGGAGATCTCCCGGAGCCTTCTGATGAGGGAGAGGATGTCCGAAAATTCGCTCAGCAGAGGGTCCATCCCGGACTGGATGAACAAATGCCTTGTTTGAGCACCGTCTAGTTGCCAATGACTTAGCTCTTCTTCTAATTCTTGGCATCGGGGACACCGGGGGCTAGTGGAATGAGAATTAGCCGGAGAGCCAGGACGAACGTTTCGACACCCGGAGCAGAGATGTTGGCCACCTCCTCCGGACTGGAATCGCAATGAAATGATTAAGTTGAAATAACTCGAACGGGTAAGGAGAAAAGAAAAGAAGACAAAAGTAGTGAATAATGAAATGTTATCATGGAAAGACAAGAAAAATTACATTATCGGGATTATCGTTGAACTCCTCGGAGTCGTCACTTCCGTCCTTCTTACACTAAGAGAACAAAAGGTTAATTAACTAGGTGGACGGAAGCGAGGGGAAAGACATACAAAAGAAATAAGGAAAACTAAGGCTAAACATCGCTATTCTCACAATTTTCCTCCCTATCCTTATTATCTTTTCCCAGCTTTGGAGACTCGACCTCGTCCCAGGACAGAGAACACAATTGGAAGACTTCTATGAATTTCGCTCGAACAGGGGACTCCAAACGGTTGGCATCATCCGGACCGGGATCCTCAACCTTTCGGGAGGTGTCTACTAGCCCTTTCTTGAAGGCACAGACTTTAGTTGTAGACACGAGCTTTTCACCCTAATCAAAAATACTGAGGATCGAGGGTTGAAGGTGTTCGACTCCGCCTCGGAGGAAAGTGCCTGCGGCATAGTCATCCATTCGGCGGCCTTGGGATGGAAGTAGTACTTTTGATATTCTCAGCGGCGGTAGTCTGGAACCCAAACCCTCATCTTTTGGTAGACTTGGTGGATGGTGATTTCATTATGAACGCGGCAAAGGTCGGGCAAATCCTGTTCGAAGGCATGGCTTTGCAGTACCTTGTCAGCGAACGTGGTACAAAGCTCCTTCTGCGCGGATAGGGAGGCAACTGCTTCCAGCTTCGCGATCCGCGCCTTCGCCGAGGCTAAGTTCCGGGATAGGTTTCCATTTTCGTGTTCCAAGAAGATGATCCTTTGCGACATCCTCTCGTTATGGACGCGGTGGGCCTTATTGACCGCCTCTCGGAACTCCGGAGAATTGAAGAGGTAAGTTACACAATCCTGCAAGAACGTACAAATAAGATACGGACAACACACGAACAAGGGACGGAAGGAAAAGCTAAGATAGAAGATAGAATCTCACCTTGTCAGCATGGGGCCCTAGAGTCTGGATCCGGAGGCTAGTGAAGCTCTTTTCTTTGCTAATGCCTTGGTGAGATCAGCCGCCGACGCGCCGTGGAGTGCTGGCTGTTACGGAGCCGCCGGAGTCCTTGTCGAGCTTACGCCGACCCCCAAGAGATGACTCCGGTATTTTTGGTTTCATGGCCTTGGGAGGGCGATCATCCTCGTCCGAAGATTGCGGCCGGCAATCCGAACCAATTCTGACCGGCTTGGTCCACCTCCCACCTTGGTTGGGGTTTTCACCTTGGACGCGAAGATTCTCTTAACCGGCTCGGAATCCTCCCTGGAGAGTTCGCGAGTTTCGCCTTCCACATTTTTCTTCTTCTACGTACGGACGGTCTTGGTGACCCTCTGTTGGTCGCCTTCTCCCTTCTTTTTAGACTTCTCAGCTTGCTTGGCGAAGTCCTTGTCATTGGACTTCCCAGCCTGCTTGGCGATGCTCTTGACATTGGGCTTCTCACAAAAGTCGGTGCATAGATAAATGAGGGGAAAAATAAACCTCACCCCAAATGCGTGAAAAAACATTATTTTGTCGAGAATATCTTCTGAACTCCCAGCTTTCTAGACTTTCTTTGAAAGTCTTTATACATTTTAACTTATTTAGTGTATCTTTTAATTTGAACTGTATATATTAAATATTTTTAAATTTTTACGTTAAAACATATTTTACTATATGTTTACTTTAGAACGATCGAGATTTTAACACAAAAATGTATCATTTAAGTTTAAATACATAATGTTAGTTCCATAATATTTAGGAAAGTTGGACTTTAAACAGACTTTACATTTTTTGTCAGTTTGTATTACTTTCACTACATATAATATAATAATAAATATATAGTAGTTATGAATTCTCTATAGTCAATATCTTATATAGGATTCCCTGAACCCATACAACTACATATGTAGGTAAACGTGTGGACATGGTTATGTGTAATTTTCTTTATTTATATATGATATTGCGAATGTCATTGTCCACGGGGATGTAGCTCAGATGGTAGAGCGCTCGCTTAGCATGCGAGAGGTACGGGGATCGATACCCCGCATCTCCAATTTTTGCTCAACGTTTTAATTTCATATCTTCATAATTATATACATCTAAATGGTTGAAAATATACTGAAAGTTAATAAATAGTTGGCCATATTCGGATGAACTTATCAATTCAATTTACTTGCTGAAATTTCAGTTTTGCTAAAATTTATAGTTCAATTAAATTTAATTTAATAAAAATAAAATATGAGATTTGTCGAAAGATTCCTTAGCTAAAATAGTAAAATAGTAAAATAGAGTACCATGAATTCATTATTGACCGTCGAAACCATAGTTTTTTTAAAAAAAGGTTAAAATCCAAGGTACCCCTAAGTTTATAAGAAAGTGTCAATGTACCCCGAGTAATTCAAAAGTGCTGATATACCCCTATAATTACATTGAATAAAGAAGCGTACCCATAAAGCCAATTTTTCAACAGCTTATTGATCTAAAAGACAAATTTACCCTCACTTGTTGGGCTATTTTTTCCCTGACCCAAATGCCCATGGGCACAAATAAAAAATTCAAGAAATCGATATCACTGAAATCAGTTGGTAAATGGTATCACGGGTGTACGTACCCCGAACTACCCACTTGCAATAAGTGTTCATTTCTATAAATAGTAAATGGTATCACGGGTGTGTGATTGTGCATTCAAAATCTACTGTATGTGGATTATTGTGGATAGAATGTGCATTATATGTGGATAAAATGTGCATAATTAATTAAAGCGTATGTTTTATTGAAAAAAGACACATGTGCATTTAAAAATATGTGGCTGTGCATTCCAAATTTACTGTATGTACATTACATGTGCACTAAAGTTAAAACGAACAAAAGTTACCGAGTGTCACTAAAGTTATTTTTATTTACAAATATGGGATGCGGGGTGCGTACATCCGATACACTTTATAAATTGCGCACTGAAATACATAATAAATGCACAATATTATTGAAAAAAGTTAACCTTTATATAAAAAACTCAACAAATAGAATGCGTTGATGAACTTACCATAATCTCGCCAACTCTATCCTCTCCTTTGGTAATTTGAGCTAGTCACGCTGGGGGTGGCGGTTTCGGTCCCCCGGCTCACACTAATTTTTAGTCACGGTGGTTTTGGTCCCCTCGGTTTCAAACGCGTTCATCCGATGAAATAACGGAATTGATTGGGGTATTTTCGTTCTAAATTTTTTTTTTTTACCCATTAAATAATAGTGAGGGTATTCTTGACATTTTACATTTGGCAAAAGAAAATTCTGTCCAAATTACACATTTGAGGGTATAGTAGCACTTTTAAAAAACATGAGGGTACATTGGCACTTATTTAAACACTTGGGGGTATAATAGCAACTTTTTCTTTTAAAAAAGTTGAAGACGTTTTTCGAAACTTGAAATGATACATATTTAAAAATAAATTAAGTAAATTAGTCATATTTATTTTATTTACAGTATGTACTTTTTCAATTCATTACAAAGTAAACTCATAATTAATGTAAATTAAATTAGTGTGTTGCTATTTAGAGTATTTGCAATGGATGTGTAGTTTAATTTGCCATATCACATTTTAAGCAAATGAGGTGGTAATATATCATCATCAAAATAAAATTTTGTAACAAAAAAGTGGGTTATTTATATTATGTAATTCAAACTAGATAACAATTGCTTATAGAAATAAGTATGAAATGTCTTGATGTATTTTATTATTTTGTTGAGTTTTGTAATTGAATAAATAAAGTATTTTATTATTTTGTTGAGTTTTGTACTTGAATAAATAAAGTATTTTTGTTGACATAATTTTCTGCAAAATATAATATATAAATGGTATATAAATTACAGTTCTGATTAATTTAAAATTTGAAAAATAAACGAACTAGAACCTGAAGAATAAACGAAATAGTATAACTAAACATTTAACACACACGTAAATAATTACGAAATAGTATAACTAAACATTTAACGCACACGTAAATAATTCCAAATTGGATTGGAAAAAAAGTGTGAAACAGCACAAATAAATATTTAACGCACACATAAATGCTTTCAATTTGGATTGGAATATAAGTGCATTTATTAAAGCATGCTTGTTTGGGAGAGCTGGACTGATGAGCAAGAGCAGTACACGTGGATGTCTGCAATGGATAGCAACCCTGCTATAATTTTAAACAATTTGCAAGCAAGTACAAAAAGAGCACCATTGCACATGCTTTTAGAACCTTTTTTCATGGACTAAAGTGCAAAAATTAAACTAAACATTGATCAAAATACCCAAATTCTAGACCCAACATTCAAAGTGCTAAATTATTATTACCATACATTCTAAAAATACTCAATTTACAGACATTGGTTAATTTCCTCCGTTAGTTCAGTTAGTTTGAGGGGTATTTTAGTAATTTAAATTCGAAAAAGTCATATTTCCCATTTTTTATTGTATCTCCCGCACAAAAATTCTCAATTCATCTTTTACTCTGCAACTCACTAGCACCCGACGTAGGGGTGTGCCAACCCGGAAAATTGATCCGACCCGGCCCGGATTTTTTTGACCCGGATTTGGATGTTTAGTATTACGGGCCGGATTTCGGACCATATTTTTTCACTTTCCGAGTTCGACTTTCTGGGTTTCGGGTCGATTCGGGTCAAACCTAATTTTTCCCGGGTCAACCCGGTGATTTTTGTGCGGGAGATGAGAAGAAAAAATGGGAAGTATAATTTTTTTGAATATAAATTAGTAAAATACCCCTCAAACTAACTGAATAAACGGAGGAAATTAACCAAGGTTTAGAAATTGGGTGTTTTTAGAATGTAGGGTACTAAAAATTGAGCACTTTGAATGTTGGGTTTAGAAATTGGGTATTTTGACCATTGTTTGATCTAATTTTTACACTTTAGTTTTTTTTTATGGGTGTAAAGTGTAAAACACCTCAAAATTATATAATAAAAAAATGGTGGGAGGGTGTAAATAGAAATGTTTTTAGTATATAGTTATTTACACCCTTAGTCAAATATAAAAGTTTGTGCATTAATTTTTCATTCTCAATTTTTCTACTTAGACCATATCCAATGAAACTCTTCATGACCAATCTTCTTATTAAAGAGTGCTCCTTATTAATTTTTTACCATTACGTAGCAACTCCTTACTTAAGAAGTTGTACCTAATTTAATGTGGAATATTTTGAAAGTTTATTTTTGCTATTATTAATTAAGGAAATTGATAGATGCACTCCAACATTACTTATGCAGTCTGTATTTGTACCTAAACTGCCTAATATTCCCTTACTAAAGTGGTACATGATCTAACGTGCTTGACATCCTGATCTAATTTTTCGACGTGTTTGCCTAACTTATCGAAAATGATATAAGAACCACAAATACGGGAATCGATTGAAGATTTGTACCTTATTAATATAAGGGTATTTCTGTCAGTTCAAACAAAATACAGACTGAATAAGTAAATATTGGACTGCATCTAACAATTTACTTAATTAATGATGTGTAGAATTTAAAAATTATATCATTGTTGAGTTTCCATTCTCTTGCCAGGCTGTGGAAATTAAATTTTAAAAAAAGATGACCTATCTTATCTGGATATTGTTCAATTATCTGCTTTCTTTTGATGAGCTTCTCAACAACTGAGGTTTTCAGCTTGCTTTAAAATGTGCTCCATGTGAAAATGCCGATTCTATTGACCACTGCTTTAATAACTGTCCTTTTGTCTCTTCTATTTGATCTGAAATGTTAGTTACAATTGGTGTTCTTGGTTCTAATTTCAATATTGTGTGGGATAAACTCTCTTATTTCATAACTCACACGGGTTTCTATAGCTTTCAAGCTAGATTGATAAAACTGTTCAGCTGTGTAATATGTTGGAGTCTATGGAAGGCAAGATATAATTTTTTTTTGAGGATATCAAACCTTCCAGAAACCATCTAATCAGTGAAATCAAGGATATCATTTACTTGTCTCATGCAACATTTCCAATTTATGCTACAAATGATATTGATGGAGAGATTGCATCTGCTACCTATATCCCTGCAGTTGCCAGACCTTCTAGAGCTAGAATTAGACTGGTGGTATGGAACAAGCCTACGCCTACCTATGGTTTTAAACTTAATGTTGATGCCTCCTGGAATGGATCTGTGGGTGGGATTGACATGGTCATTTTATCTATACTCAGTCTCTCTGCACTCCTGCTTCTACCCCTTAGAAGCTGAGATAAAAGTTATTGCTGCAGGTTATTACTTTGGATACCACTATTGCAACCCGAGCTTTATAATTGAGTTTAACTCTCTCCATGGTATCTCCATGATACTCAACCCCATCAAGCCCATTAAAAATTATTTCAACTGTGTGATGAATCACACGGAACCATCAGAGTGGAGATAATTCATCATTCAGACAGGAGAATTATGCAGCTGGCTTTGTGGCCAAACTTGCACTGCATAAAGGGAATTTATCGTTCTCCCGTAGATCTGATCTTCCACATGAAGCAAGAGCCATTTTACTCTTGGATAAAGATCAGCTTCCTTCTGTCAGATGACACCTCTCTCTTATATCTTTTCAAGGTTTCTACATGGGGCTAATCCGTTGGAGATGCTACTCACCACTGTTACAGAATCATGCGCTACCCTTTGCACAGTCCACTTATCAGACCACTGTTTACACATCTATTCTCTTTTACTTTTCCCATACCTTATCTTTATCTTATATTTTAATGGCGCCTTGTGTTTTGGTTTTCCAATTCACTAATTAACTCTTATATATAATGGAGATAAGAAATCGTGGTAGTGTGAAATTAGCCTATCAATCGTAATAGAAAAGCATTTTTGATAGCATAATCATGGTATGCAGGATTGGTGGTTATCCAAGAGCGGTTTAATTATAACTTTTTTTAGTTGCATCAAATTATATGAATGCACTTCTTGTACAAGAGAGTGTTCCATATTATTGCGTATTAAGTGGAAAGTGTGTGTGCAGCATCTTTGCTACCCCATGGTTTAATGCCACATTGCAGTGACATACTTCCTCTCTAAGGAAAGAAACAGCTCTTTTATGGTTCATTTTCTAAGGAATGTGCATTTGTAACTTCGGTCGGGGATAATATGGGAGGCATATGATAGGATAAAAAGTGAGCAGAAGAATACGATTGCATACATTGATTTCGACCTTTACCAAGTTCCTCAATCATATTTTCATCCAAAAATCAAATCAAACTATGAGGTAGATAGATGTTATAATCGAAGAAAATCTTATATTTGCACTTACAAGTTACAAACTAATGTGAGGATGGGCAAATAAATTTCACACAAACGTCAAAGTTAAGTACTGTATCTGATTCACTAGATTTGACACTTTACTATTCGTCATAATTTTTATTGTAAATTTGAAATATTATATGAACAGTAATATCGTCGTATGATATATGTTTGGCAGATTCTGGACACATATCTTTTACATATCCAAATTATAAATTTTGTACGTCACAAAAGTTATTGATGGTCAATAGTGTTTCTGGTCAACTGTGTCAAATCTAGTGAATCATGCAGAGTAACATACTCTTATAAATATAATTTGAAAGGAATAAAAAAAACGAAAGAATCTAAATATATATAATTTGTTAGCTAAAAAAATGAAAAAGTATTTAAATATAAAATCATAATACAAATTGTGAGTCTATTGTCTAAAAAAAGTAAGTATACAGAGTGTAGTTTTTGAATATTTTTTAGTGATAAGACAAAAATATAAAGCGTTTCTGGTAAATTTTTGTGACAATCAAGTAACCAGTTTCTATTAAGCTTTTGTGACGATCAATTCCTTCAAATGTTTGCTGCGACAATTGATTTCTCTAATTGGAGAAGTCGATCTGAATTCGACAATCTTGCCTGCTGTGTGACAGCCCAAAGAAATGCAGTATTGATTTGATTAGGGACAATGTCCGAGTCTGATATCAACATTGTCTTGGATCTGATACCATACATTTGATGCTACGCATCTGGATCCTCTACACGTTCATTTGAATACCACAAAACAGAACTAATTTTGAGCATTGTTATATACAGTCCGATATTTTACTTTTATAGTTTAAAATACTGTATGAATTTACGAAGGTCACTGATTAGTTTTATAACGAAACTTAACAATATTTAAGGAGCGATATTGTATTTTCATTAATATTTTAAACTATGCTGATCAAAATACCGGACTGCGTATATCAATTCAGAACTAATACTACTAGAGAGACATTGTCGCCTTTCCATATCATTATCAATAGTTCATGTTCAACCCATCAAATTAGAGACATAATTTTGGTACCAAAGAGCACAAAGTGGACCTAAAAAATGGTCCAAATCCTTAAAGCCAATTCAAATCTCAGAGGTAATTCAATATTCTCTTTACATAACAGTAAATTCCCACTTGAAAAAACAGGGTCCCCTGAATACACAATTGGCCTGAGCCATGTGAAACTTAAAGAACAAGCTCATAAAACAACCTATATACAAATCACAAGAAGAATTCTTGATTGAGGTCCTCCAAGATGATGATGATTTAAAATGAAAAGACAGTAATTTTAGTTCGGATTATTATTGGGAAATCTTAAAAGGAATTCATTTCGAGAATGTAGCTTCTGCATTTCAGCAGCTTCTCAACTGCTTCGCCGTAGAGGCTATCGGCTCCAAACGCCTCCATTGCCAGTGCCACATCGCTGCTGTGCTCCTCCACCTCGGTTGAGGTTGCGCCGCCGATGATCGGACGGACGACCACCAGGGTCGCCCCTTCTAGCTTCATCCCATTGGAGAGCTCGATTTTAGCTTCGTGCTTCATCCTCATCCTCACCGCCGGAACAGTAGTGCGGTTGCTCTTCCACCAGACCCCAGCTGCCCTGTTATTGTTATTGCCACCAGCAGGGCTGGTGCTGTTGTTGTTGTTGGCGGCGGTGGCCGGTGGGGTTTCAACGTCGTCACCGGCACCGTCTTTCTCCCTGCACTCCTTGAGGCCCATCTTATCCATCACGACTGTGCCCTCGCCGTCCTGATCTCTGACGACCAGGTTGTTGAGATCTCGCTGCTCCTTGACAACGTCGAGCACCATGTAATGCCTGGCGGAGGCGGCGATGAGCGCGCTGATGGTCCAGACGACCCGCATTTTGAGGCCGCCGCCGTTGAAATCCTCAGATCCGCTGCGGAATCCGAAGATGACGCAGCTGTTGAGGGATTTCCCAAACTGAGCCTTCCACTTGATCGACGTCCCCTTCTCCAGCCTCAGATCACCGCAGGGGAGCTCGATTTGCAGTCCCCGGATGTCCTCAAACCCGCGGAGGATCTGCGACGGCGAGTTCTGAATCCGCGGGTGCGCCGCCTTGAGGACGGCGGAGGCCTTCTTGTTCGGGGTCACGAGGTTGTGCAGCGACTTGACGAGGGATCGGAGGAAGGTGAGGAGGGTGGAATTAGCATCGTCGTCGGTGTCTCCGCCGTCGGCGGAGATGACTCGGTCGACTCGGAGGAGGAGCGAGTCGACCTGGGGGACGAGCGAGTTGAAGCGCTTGGAGACGGCGCGGCAGCGGAGGAGGGCCTTGATGTCGGAGACCTTGCTGAGGATGATGAGGGCTATCGGGTCGGGTATGCAGTCGAAGACGTCGTCGGTGAAGATGGCGTGATTCAGGCTGTCCATATCCATATTGATGGTATTCGGGTCGGGTTAGCGGGGAAATGTGGATAGATGGATCGGGAGAGAGAAATGTGTGTAGGGGGAGTGGGTTGGAGAAATGGGAGGGATGGATTTATATAGAAAGAGCGAGTGAGTGTGGAAGGAAGAACAGTGAGTAAAAGCTTTTTTGATTTTCAGGGATTGGATTTGACCGTTGACCTTTTTATTAATATGAACTGATTTAATTTCACATACTAGTCATTGAAAATATGTAGTTGCAAAAATAATGAGGTTTTTCTGTAATTCTCGTAACATCTTTATGCATTAAAACACCCTACCTTGAGGTAACTTCTTACTAATAAAATATAAAAATATTTTAAACAATTATTTCTCATTTTATTTTACTGGGAACGTTCAGTATCTGTTGACAAGAAAAACAGGGGTGAAAGTATCATATTGTAACTTTTACATCACGTCGCTTAGCATAAGAACACAGCGAATAAACTCTTTACTTAATAAAAAATGTAAGTGAACTAAGCTGAACCAAATATAAATGAACCTACTTAGTATATTTATAGATCTAATCAGATAAGAATACACATTCATCTCAATTGCAATTTAGCTTATAAAAATTCATTGTATATAATGGGATATGCCATATGCAAGTCGTATTTTACTTGTTTACAGTTCAAAATAGAAAATGTGTTTTCAATATATGATATGGTCAATAATTATGTATATCAGACATATGCGTCATATACATTATTTCTATTACATGTAATTGCAAATCAGTTATATATTAAAATTATCGTATATATAATTTTATAATAAAAATACAAACTATAAATAAGTAAAATATAGATGGTATCCGGTATATAATGCACTTGTATTTTGTTTATATATGACGTTGGTTGAAATGTAATTTTCAATAATTGTACTAGTAAGACGTCAGGTGCACTTCATCAACCCTTGATAATAATAATAATAAAACGATTAATTACTTTAGTCAGCATTACTTATGGAGGACGGCGAGTGTGTACTACTACTAGTGGTTTTTCCAGTTTTGTCGTCTTCTTAAATTGTAGGCTGGTGCCTGGTGAGCGTAATTATAAAAAAATCATTTTAATTATATTTTTGGGTAAATTATATTAAAATTTCAATTAATTTAATAGGTCGAACAAAAAACTGAAAGTGACGGGTCGATATTGTGGGCTCCGGCACACGGTATTCGTTTTTTATCTTTCCGTTTGTGAAAATGTTCCGGCGGGTCACGCTAACGCTTTGGAGTGGCCACTAGTGGTTTGAGACCGACATATCCAATTTTAATGCTTTTGTTTAGCGTTTTCAGTTTACACTCCGATCTGGTGCTTATCCAAATCATTTTTGTAAGTTTATCCATAAACATTTTATTCAGATGAGGTGGACGAGCTTGACTAATTCAATGGATTTCGTAATTTCGTTTCAGCTGGAAATCTTTGATGTTCACATATTTGAATTTTTGGAAAAAATTATTGCATACTTAACTTTTCCATTGGAAAAGATGGATACCATTCATTTGTTATAATAGGCATGTTTATGAGCTAAATTATGAAAGGTACGTGATAGAGTGATAAAACGAAATTCTCTGAGTAGACTACGCAACAACCAAGTTCATCTACAATGTCATTAAAGCATGATGTTTAATCTCAGATCGAAGTATTATGGATTGCTTCTTGAAACTTCAAGAAATCAGGTTATTAGCAAGGAATATTGCATGGTTATATGTAGAGCGCCGAGCCTATAATCAGCGAAATGGTGTGGATGAAATTCATTATATAAGTTTGGTGGGTCACTCCACGTATTGCTGACTGGTTTTACGATGGAATCTCAATAGGTATGTTTGTTGAATCTCACTAGGCTACATTCACGATAAGGAGATAAATTGCATCAGATAAATATCCAAATTACAGATGTTCCTATTGTCTAATGCCTAGAAAGCAGAATGAAAAAATAACAACAAGAGAAAAACGTCTTATAGAAGTTTTTACACTAAAATCTAGATTGCGCCCGCATAAACACTTTGGTTCAAGTCACCGACGCCTAATAAAAATGTAACTCATACTATTGGGCTGAGGCATCTCGGTCCCCGAACCCTTTAAAATCAAGGCCTCCGTTCTTAGACCCCAACTCGCTGACCAGTCCGCGAGACCCGTGGTAACTCATATCAGCGGGTATTACGGGATTTAATGGATATACCAACCCTATGTCTATACCTGGAAGAGTTTGATTAATGCTAGTATGCTTAGAGCATGTAAAATAAGTGATTTCACTTTTATTATCAGTGGAATATATAGGGTGCCCTCTAGGCCTCTATGGACTTAAAATAACCTAAAAATGATTCTTTGAGTCACATTCTATACAAACAAAATATTCCTATTCTGTATAATCCAACTTTCACTAGCCTAATCCTAATCCGAATCAGAATTTAATTCTGGAACATAAAATTTGTGGAATATTTTTTATTATATGGTATTTTGTGTGGCACTAATCAGTCGATAATATTCTCATTGGATAAGGGAAATGAAGGGAATATTACACAGCCTAGCTACTAAAATAAAATACCAATATTTTGTAGGTAGCTTAATGCAAATAATCGTGTTAGTTGTAGATAAGTTGGATTAAACTTTAATAAGGTCGGTTCAGTTTCTCCGATATTTCTTGTTCGTTAATCATTCAAACAGTGTAATAACACTGTAATCGTACGAATATTCTTAAAGACAACTCAGCTACGGAATAAATAAAAGAATTAATAAATTTTTGGACCTATTTTAGAAGTGGCATTATTTAGTTACCGTAACCAATAACGTTGTTACGCTTACTGGGCACGTCAGCTCCCCACCCTCATTTTTTTAATGCTAATTAGTTTGTTTAGAACACAATTAAAATCTTATTTGGGATCGACTAACATGTTCCTCCGTAATTTCCTTAGTTGTAAAAAGATCAAATTTACTCACACTTTTTGACAAACTTGTAGTCTTACTTAAAAAATGACTGATAAAATGAAAGTTCGACTTTATTAAATTTGTTAGAGAATGAGTTATAAAATGCTGATCACGTTGAATCCCAAAGCGATACTATTTTCAAACCGTTTTCGTATTCTCGATATTATTTCTACTAATCTTATGGTGGTATCCACCTCATTTTGATCCATTTGAACCATAGAGATTTGTTGTTGTAAGGTTACAAGTTTACCAAAGGACTTCAAACATGCCGCCATTTAGTATAGCTTCTTCCAGGGCCAAGTAAGCATTAAAGAGGGTGTAAAAGGGGATGGACAAAAATTAAAAAAATTTCCTCAATCTTCAATAGAGGCGATCTCATTTCTTGTTGAGAATCCGTTACCCTATATGGTGCGATGGATTCGTCTCTGAATTCCGCATGGAACCATATAAAAATCACACCATTATCCCTCTATCCGATTAATGCAATGTCGGATTCGTGTGATGTTTATGTGGTTGCATGTTGAATTCAGAGACGAATCCAATGCACTATCATAGGATCATCGATTCTCAACAAGGAGTGTGATCTCTTCTGTTGAAGTTTGAAGAAGAACTTCGATTTTTGCTCTTTCTGCAGAATTTTTCAAAATCCTCTATCTGATTGGTGTGATGTCGGATTCGTGTGATTCTTATTTGGTTGCGTGCGGAATTCAGAGGCGAATCCAACGCGGCATCATAGGATCACAGATTCTCAACAAGAAATGTGATCGCCTCTGTTGAAATTTGAGGAAAATTTTCGATTTTTGCTCTTTCTGCAGAAATTTTCAAAATCCTCTATCTGATTGATGTGATGTCAGATATGTGTAAATCTTATATGATTGTGTGCGGAATTCAGAGGCAAATCCAACGCACCTTCATAGGATTTCGGATTATTAACAAGGAGTGTGATCGCCTATGTTAAAGTTTGTGGCAAAACTTCAGTTTTTGCTCTTTCTGCAGATTTTTTCAAAACGCTTTATCTGATTGATGTGATGTCGGATTCATGTGATTCTTATATGGTTGCGTGTGGAATTCAGAGGCAAATCCAATGCACCATCATAGAATTACAGATTCTCAACAAGGAGTGTGATCGCCTCTATAGAAGTTTGAGGCAAAATATTCAGTTTTTGCCCTTTCTGCAAAAAATTTCAAAATCCTCTATCTGATTGATGTGATATCGGATTCGTGTGCTTTTTATATGGTTGTGTGCGTAATTCAGAGGCAAATCCAACGCACCATTACAGATCACAGATTCTCAACAAAAAGTGAGATCGCCTTTATTGAAATTGAGGAAAAACTTCAGTTGTTTATGAGCTCTTACTTCTTCCTCTTTGACATGTCATAATTATTACCACATTCACCATGTTTAATGTGAATTTTGTGTGAGAGAGTTCCACATGCAGGAGAACATGACCTAGAATAAACTAGACAGTTACGGACATAGTACGATCAAATTAATAACTAAGCATAATCGATAATAGTACTTAATACATTTTGGAAGCTTACGAGTTAATTAGCATGGACAAAGGAGCGTTACGGGGGGAAGAAGCAACAAGAGAGCATAAAGTAATTGGAGCGTTGTCGTTTTGTTCTTCATTTCCGAAAGCAAAAATTTGAAGAACACGATGGCCGAAATATTGTGACACTTGTCCCTGATCAAGATGCTTGAAATCTAGCCGTTGAAAGTGTTCCGGGGGGAAGAAGATTACTTAATTAGGTTATGCTGGATTCTTCACGTGAGCTGAGATCGTGTTCATGTGGGACGACAGAAAGCCAAAAAGTTAAAAGATTTGTGTTTCCATAACAAGTTTTTACTGAATTATTCTAAACATATATTAAAAAGAAAAAAGAGTTGGGGCATGTAATGCGGTCTTTGCAGTACAGAGGCTTGTACTCTCTTCTGGAATCGTCAGAACTTCAGAACAAAAGTTATGATCTACATTGTGTTTTTTTACCATTGACCTTTTAATGATCATATTTTTAGGTATTGTTATACGTAATCAGACATTTTACTCTTATAATCTAAATTACTGTATAAATTTACGACAATATCCTTACTTTTTAGATTTATTGAAAAATTTAACAATATTTAGGAGTGATACTGTAAATTCATACCGTATTTTGGATTATAAAACTAAAATTTCTTATATTGACCATCAGATCTAACTCTGAAATCCGTATAATCAGATTGAGAATAAGATATTGAAAAGAACAAAATAAATTAAACAATCATAGTAAACATAAGATATAATCAATTGAGAATAACATTCATTCGAATGATCCTGATATAGTCCTTATCAGACATCAATAAGATAATGACACGTGTACAATTGTAATGTTTTAATTGGTTAAGATATTTTTAGTAAATTTCTAAAACTTTAATCTAAAATGCCTAAACCCGTATGGGTAGTAATTGAATACGTGGCACAATCATAGATTAGGTAAAGATGACTTGTCACTATTTAATTGATGTCTGATATTGCATATATCAGGATGATTCTGATATATATTAAACTGATAATCAATTAGATCAAAACATGATATTATGTGATTAAATCCACACTCATTCAATTATGTAGGAATTATTAGATAGAAATTTGGTCTTAGAAAGTTGCATGTTTTTAATTGCAAAATTTGTATACAATGTGATATGAACACACATTATATTTAAATTATATATTTTTAATTTAAAACCGTTTATGATTGGGATGTGTTTATGTGTTCCCAATCCTAATATTATTTAACTGTACATTTATAATACATGTAATGCAAATATAATGTATTAATAAAATGTGAAAGGTAGCATGCCCCAAAAATCTTGTCACCCAACATAACTTTTACATGATATTTTTAAAAAGGCAAAACTTTATAATGATATTAATAAAGGTTTTTTAATAGATTAACCACCAATTACAATGATCTTAAACTTAACAAATAGACTGAATCCTAAAACAATGATTAAACACCTCACACTCTGGGAATTCATGAACACTCATTTATTATTATGATAAATAATTAATGGATTCATGTGACGTTGTCAAAAGTTCACGTTAGTACCATCTGTCCCAAATTATTTTCAGTATTTATTTCATACTCTAGCATAGAGAAATAAAGAAAATGTTATCAACAATTTCCCAATATGATGACGCTGATATTTTAATATTTCATATGGTTTAAAATTGATCATGAACACTGCTAAAACATAAAATGTGCTAAATAAATTAGGTATAATTTCAATATAATTTGCAACGTTGCGATACAATTTAGTTAGTATCAGTAAAAAATTATTATTGTAAAATATTGTCTTGTGCCAATTATCATTGTGCGAATACAACGGGCAGTTGCGCACAGTATAATAATTTTTAACAAACTATATGACCATCTGATTTGTATTCTTTTCTTTTGGTTTCCAAACAAAGTAATACTCGAGCAACATAAATAATATTTTTAGCTTATTTTGATGCGCTTTTAAAAATGTATAATTTTTAAATAAATATCGAAGACATAGAATGCCATGGTGATCATAACCTAATTAACCAGATTAAAATGCATATCCATCGGTGAGAATTTGATAGACTCTATCTTATCACGAGAGTCTGTCACATACAAATTCAATCATCTGAATTTCCAATTTCGTTAACGTTCAATTTTTCGATTGATCTATCGCAAAAACGTAGTTGCTGCTTTTCATCGATTATGCATTGATTTTTCCCATCAATCTTGGGTGTTTTGGTTTGTGCGGATTTCCAAATGTGTTCGGGTTTGGTCGGTTTAGGTTTTAAATTAATCTAGGTATTTTAAATTTAGATTTTAAATTTAGGTTTTTTATTTAAAACACTATTTTAAATTTAAGTTTTAAATTAATTTCAGTATTTTAACTTAAATATTTTGAATTATTTTTACATTTGCAGGTTCGTGCACACGCACGCACACACGCACGAATGTTATTATTTGTACATTTTGTTTTTTGGTTTCCAAATAGAGTAGTATTCGAGCAACATGTTATCTAAACACATTATTAAAAAAAGTTAATGCTATATATTAGTACGAAGGTTTATAATAAAAATGATAATGGTGCGGCTATTCCATATTTAGTAAGCATTTTAAACCATTTTAACGCAACTCTGCATGTCTGTTTTTGTCAATTAAATTAATACGTAATTGATAATCAACATTCATTATGTTGTTTAAAGTTGAAATTTTGAAAAAGTACTAGTATCAAGAATCAAATAAAATCACATGCATTAACATTAAAAACCTTGAATAAACTTTATTTTAGGTTAAAATTAAGTAATATTGACTAAAATAAATGTAAAATTGTGAATGTAGTTAGAGGTGAGAGAATAGTAGGTGGAAATAGCCGACTAAGAAAATATTAATGTAGAGCATTTGATGATGAAATTTTATGAAGAAAATAAGTGTTGCAAATGTCCATCAAACATAAAGACCTTGTTACACCTATGACCGGTTTATCCTTAATGTTTGAAATATTGGTGCAATTGGTCAGGTCATGAGTTAGAGTATGTGTCGGATCGGCGACGAGTTAGCGACGGCGGTCAGCGGATGAGTACCTGATTCTGATATCGTCACTGATATGAGAGGCTAATTTTATTTGGGGACAATACGATTTTTAAGTTTTTTCAATTTTGAAAATAGGACAACGTCGTTTTGTTTAGTAATATATAAAAAAACAGAGCTTCTGTGATATTTAAAGAATAAAGATTGCAGACGCTTCACATCACCAGTGTATCCACCGATAAATTAAAGTAAAATACTAACGATTCCTAAAATTTGAGCATTGTCGCCGCCATCTCCACAACTCGGTTCCGCTATTGAGTATCATCAACAACGGTACTTAGTATGGGAATTTTTCGGTACCAAATTCTTTTATGCATCGAATAGTGAATCGTCAAACATTTTTAGTATTGAATTATCGTGATTTATTTACCTTTATATCTAGTTGTATAATATTTGACGGGTATGACACTACGAGAGCGAGCGAATTGTCTTTGGCGACTCACATTCTTCAACTAAACCATAACCTTAGTAAGTAATGTCACGCATATCATTGGATATCACCATTTGCTTTCTGTATTTGACCCCGATTTGTGCCTACTTGAGAAGCCTTTATGTTAAAAAGACATATAATCAAGAATCTAAGGTCACATTTTCTAAGCAAACGACAAGAATATTCAAATCATTTGTTTGTGCATGTACATTGCGACTACTTTACAGTTTATAATTAAAACTTCGTTAATTAATTAGTTAAATAACAACCATTTTATTTATTTTATAGTTGTGTAGTATTTTCTGGTTAGTGAAGTGGGTGAAGAATGACAACGAGATTAGAACAAAATTATGAAAATCAATCATTCAATTGTCGACTTTAATTTGCACGTCCAATTAACTAATCACAAGGAAACACACACACAATAATTTTGCTGGTTGGTAACCTGATCAACCTCAGAACTTTAATTTAATTATTGATTAAGGAATAATAATAAGTTAAAGAGCTGCATTATAATTCATAATGTGGCCTGCCACTCAGATATTTTCAGTAACCGCGATGATCTTGACGTAGATATTATTAAAGTTAGATTTATAGTGTACTATATTTTAAATTATCAGAATTTTATTTATAATTCATATACATATAAAGTTATTAATGGTCAGTCACTTCTTAAATTAGCTTTGTATCATTATAAATATTTTTATAGTTTCGCATTTTAACCTATCGAAGGGATAGACATCACACTGTAATATTTTAAATTTGAATGTTGAGGAATTATGAATAGTTTTTCTTTCTTAAAAAATACATTGAAAAAGCTAATTTGAATCCAAAAAAAATGAGACACGAAATATCATTTTGAATATTTTGTGTATGGTACTTTCTTTTGATTTTTATATTTTGATATGGTCAAACGATAACATTAAAGAATTTTCCAATCAACTTTTTTTTGCATGGTTGTAAAAAGTCAAACATTTGAGCTATTGTTCGGCAAAATGACAATAAGACCAATAAAACAATTATTTATTTTCAAAAAAGCAATAAATTTGTTGACTTTTACACTTAAAATTTAATGATTTATTCCCATGCAATTATGTTACTTTTGTAGCAAAATGTGCATGCTATATGAAATTTTTGAAAATATACTTTCAAAGTTAATCATAATGTTTTGTGATGTTTTATGGATCTAATGACTAGGGCCCTGTCAATTTCAACTTATTTGGTGATGTGTTGTGCTGATCAGTGTTGTGATATGCTGATCAGTGCTGATCGGTATTGTGTTGTACAGATCTTGTGCTGAAAGTGTTGAATAGTATTCATTTGGGATGAAGAAAAAATATAATATTTATTACTTAATAAATAATAAACATGTTATTTAATATATTTTTACAAAACATAAAAATAGTGTCGATTAGAGTTCAAATACGTGAACAGTGTTATGCTGATTAATGATGATGAGTATTGTAATGTGCGATGAGTGTGTTGATGAGTGATTTATATTAATTTATATTGTGTTGTGCCCATGAGCGCAAGAAATTAATTTACCTTCTTTCCAAAGTTGGAAAAATGGTAGGATAAAATGGCACATGCAAGCGAGCCTTTGTATTTTGGAAAATAAATAAAAAAGAGTGATCGCCCGCAATCGTTAAAAAGCTAGAACGTTCCAACTTCAAAGTCAAGCCAAATACGGTCTTCACCCGATTTTATTTTGTTGACGAAGTGGGGAAAAGAGGCTTATCATTTTGGTTAAAATATTGATTTTTCCGTAAAAGAAAATGAAAATGACAAGAGCTATAAATCAGATAAAATACTGAGAAAAAAATTAAAGGCATTAAGAAAATGACTTCGATTTTGGAATTGTTCAATATTTTCAAAAAAGCATGAAATAATCCTAGTCAGATGATTCCACTATGTCGAATAAAAATTTGGGTTGAGGAGTCAGAATGTAGCTTTATTATTGTTGAGCTTTTTTTAGGTCATGACAATAACTTCCAGTGCCAATACTTTTTACACCATTTTCAGTTTCCTCAAACCTATACATTATCGCGTCATTTTTCCATCATTTTGTTAAGACCCAAATTGAAAATTATTAAGTGTGAACGTATCAGCAAAAAGTCTTTTGATAATTATAATATACACATTAACATTTTAAGGGTTTTTGATATCACGACACCAAAATTTATGCATCTCATTTAGCTTATTTTGTACCACTCTTGAAACTCTTGCATAAATTTCCTTTTATTTCTAAATAATTTGTATTGTACTGAATGTCAGAAAACAGACATACTGACATCCCAAACGCTTCCTAATTACTGTACAACTTTCATATCTAAAAATTAGGGGAGATCGCCGGTGTTTCCGATTGTGCTGGTTTTCCCTCCCACACACCACCGTAGTTAATTCATAAACATCCCTTCTGACCCCAAACCTAAAACCCGTCTATTTTCTTCCATTGATAATTTACGGCCTTGCTTGATGGAGTCGGAGAAAATATTTCTGATCAGTTTTAGCCCCTTCACACTCATCGCCGACAAGTAGACCAGTGTTTATTGCGACCACCGCGCTTATTCAGAGATATGTGAGTCACATATTTGTGCCCCTTTTGTCTCCCTTTTCGTCGTCGGCTATGCAAATCACCGCTATGATGGGCCGGATTTCAATGGGTCGAGCTGCTAGATCCAGTTTTACTCCATATTTCTTAGGTTTGTGTCAGAAAAGCTAGGTGGATGGTATATCGTCTCACAGTACTAAATCTCTGTTGTCGGAGTCGAAGGAGTGTAACGCGATGTGCACGCGTCTTCCTCTCTCCACGCGCCGCCGACGCGCCACCATGTGTCGCCGCTGACAGTACCTCTGGTGACCTCATATGACTGATGTACCACAATTTGGGTTTTATTTTATTTTATTTCAGTTTCTACTGTTTTTAGATTCATATGAATAATGGGATATGTGCCAAGTTTTTTGATTTAGTACTGGATAAGTCAGTTGTCTGCCAGTGTATTTTTTCTGACTGGTACTTTTGTTTGGAAACATACGCTCGCATCGAATCTGATTCGATAGATAGGTAGGAAAAATCCGAATCAAGGGAAGTTTTATAGTCTGTACAAGTAGATTTGTCTTTGACATTTCGGCTTGTTGCTGGCGGGAAACTCATCGGCGTCTTGATATTGTGTGATAAAACTCAAAATGTTCTATTGTTATAAGGAGCCACACCGTGAGAAATGAGACATTGTCCGACTAAATGCTGGTACTGGCATGACCACAACGTTGAATTGAGACATTCTCGTACCGGTATAGAGAGGACATAAGTATATAGCGAGAAATGAAACTTTCTAGTGAGTGACATATTGTTGGGGATGTCAAGCCAGATCTGTAGCCAGTATGCAGTTGATTATTCAAACTGAGATTTTCTAGAAAGAGCTGCTAGTTACAACCATGACCTTGTTAGACCATTTCTAGTACTAGTATTAATAGGCTATTACCGGTCACTTAGTTATGATTGTTACCGCCATTGATGTAGAGAATGTCTAGTGTGTTTACATTTTCAAAAAACTCTCTGTAATCATTCACATAGGGTACATATGAGCTCATACATAGACATAACCTTATATTCTCTTCCGAGTTTCACAAACTACCTCAATTTCTGGAGATCATTTATACTACATGTTTCTTTCTGGGTTTGGTCAGCCCTATATATTTCACTCCATCGTAATGTGATTTAAATAATAATAAAAAAAATGAAAACAGACATCACCTCGCATTTTCCCTTTTACGACTGTTTACATCCTTTCATGAACTATAAAATTTTGAAATGGATGAAACCAACATATTTGTTTTTATAATTATTGTAGGTAAGATTACGCACCTATCATTGAATTCAATCTTACATTCTCGAGCAAATTTTCAGCCCGTTTTTTACTTCAAATGATAATGTTGTTACTCTAACTGTATTAGGGCGTTGGTGACCAATTATAACACATTTCTTTTTATAATAAAAATGGCCAGTCAATTTTATTTTATATTTCCTTCCAAAGTGTTATTAGTTGGTTTCTTATGTGACCCTAATTTTGAATGTGGCAAGGTGTAATTATTTATATTATTCAAAATAAAAACTTTCAAGACCCTAATAAGAATACCTATCTCTATGCATATACTTTTCATTTTTCATTTTTCATCCAAATGAGATGATTTTTCTTTTTATTCATCATATACTACGTGGAAAAACTACTATTTGACTCTATATTTGTTATATTTGTGAAATATTTATCTTTTTAAAATATAACTTTAAATATATTTAAATTCGATCATTTCTCTCTCAAAATCTATAATAATTATAATGATGATATAACCATCTATGTCATTTGCTGAAGATTGCATGGTGGATTTAATTTGGAAACAACCAAAATGTTACCATGAAAAAGTTGGAAGAAGAAAAAAGATGCATGATCAAAATCAATCCATGAGGAGAAGAAAGAGTAATGTTGTCTTCAGCTCTTCTTAGTACATTAATGTATTGTAATTTTGGTTCTGGGTATTGCATCAACAAAAGACATCGGAATTCATAGGAGAATATCGATAGAATGGTTATTGATAGCTAGTACATTTCTATATCATAATTTCTTGGTAATAGTACCATTGATTCTATGGATACATTCATTTTTAATTTTGGTAGATGTGGAATAACAATTCATTGGGTTGATTAATAATTGAATTTTAAAAAAATAGTTATTTAGTTTCAATTAATCATCTCTAGTTTATATGAAACGGTAACAAGAATTGATTGAGCTATGAGCAATTATATTCTACTAGTACTTATTTTAAATTAATGGAAAACTAGGTTATAAAATAATATAATAATATACACAATTTATTGAACATACATATGGCAGATAAAAAAAATAAAACAGATGGCAGATAAATTATTGAATAATTTATAAAACACATTCATATAATACTCGAGTTAAATCATTTATCACCCAAACCAAAATGCAGTAGTGTTCAAATGTATGATATGTTGCCCTGATTTCGAATTTGGAATTCTTGAAAATCCAGACAAATGTTTGTAAGTAAACATCTCTTCGAAATGGTGATACGATAGCTTAACCGTTTAATTGAATTCCGGAGGATCCCACATATAGTATGTGCAGTTTTTGCATATACAATATCCTGAAGCGTTAAATCTAATTGTTATTATTTTTTATATTTACATCTTCAAGCACAACAGTTATTTTATATACATTTTCAAGGATCGATTTTTTATAAATTAAATCGTGTGAGTTTATCTCTCTAGATAACGTTTGGGTTTAAAAACAACACAAGAACATCGCTTTAATATAGATGCACTGAACCTATATGAAAATGCATGTTATTACCGATAATGGTGTTTCAGCTTTGAGGTCAAAGAATTATAAAATTTCCTAAAATGATATCAGATTTTTATTTTGATGTGATATTCTGAAAATTAAGTCCTCTATCTTAGTCCATTGTTCTCTTTTCGTTTTTCTCCTTTTTCTTAAAAAGTTAAATCGACTAAAAGAAGATAGATATTAGGATGTTGATATGAAGTATAAAAGTATATGCCTTTTATTTTTTTATATTTAATCAGATTTTTCTTCCCCCAGAAGCTAAGCAACACAATTTTAAAACGACACCAAATCCCTTTTTAATATATATCGTCATAATTTTCCCGAAGAAGTTATGTAATTAGATGTGGCTAAATAAACTTTCTCAAGTTTGGTTTCCTTTTCTGTGTGATTTGTAGATACAAAAGTGAAATATTAATCTTATCAAATTCCTTAAAAGGCAAATCCCTTCAATAATGTTTTAATTTAGTAGTGAATTAAACTTGCACAACTCAATATGTGGCATTTGTTTTACATAAAGGTCATGTTAAAAGTGAATGCGTAACCTTTCTTGAAATTTATTTATTGATAGATGCTCAAGATGCATCAATTAGAGTAATTTTAAAATTTAATTTAATTAGTCTATTACAATGATAACTAATTACATATCAATCAGACTGATAGTGTCAGTACTGTAACAAATGTGCATTGTTAGATGCAGTGCAATATTTACTTATGCAGTCCATATTTTTTTTTAAGTCAAAACCATCCAAGTGGACGGGAGGATTATTCACGGCTCCTCAACCCTTCTTAAAAGCGGTAAAAATACATGATCAGGCTTGGGTAAACCCAATAATACACATGAAACTTTTTTGGGGTTTTTGTGGCAATTTGAGTGAGGTGCAGAGTGATTCCAGCAAGTTGTACTACTACTCCGCCTCGGGGTGGCTACATGTACTACTAAAATAGAGATACATCGTAAGAAAATCTAGGTCTAATACCCGAGGGTATCCCACTACCTGACAGGTATAATATCCTTAACTCTGCAGTATAAAATACTCAGAATCTACAAAATCTATACACAGAAACGCCATTAGTAAACTGTAAAAGTTACAAATGACTTGGATTTCTCCTCTACTGTATTGTACAGACCGAAACCCAAAGGGTCTTCCCTCCCGCCAAAACGGGTTAGGAGGGACATGACAAACAAATAGGTAAGGACACTCCATAAATTAGTCAGGATAGTTTTGCAAAAACACCCACTCCAAATCATATCCCTCTAAAAAACAGATATATGTATATTAATATTTGTACTAGAGCAATTTCAACCAATCCTGGTCTGATTGGCTGACGGCCAAATATTGGACAGAGCAAATGCAATTTAACACGATATAAGTTTAAAACTTAACCGGTCTACAAATTTAGAGACAGTATCGCCAACAGTAAGTATTCAAACTAATTTGACTTGGATTTCTCCTAACAGTACAAACTAGATCTGAAACTAATCAAAGTTTTGCTGAGCAAAAGGACCCGTCAGAAAACTAAGATTAGCAAATCACATTAAGTCCCATATTTTAGTACAAACATCAATACACATACACCTTAAAATACAGAATAAAATTTTATAAAGGGGAAAAAAGAAATAAAACCACTTCTTTCATCTAATGGTTCCAGATCCATGGAAGTCTGACCTGTCCGAATACCCGGCCTGGCTGTTCTCTGACCCGACCCGGTTGCTGCTCCAATCTGACCGCTAGACCACACCCAACCGGTCCGACCAGGCCGGCCGAACCGGACTGGGCTGGTCCTGGACACATCCGCGAGAGATCAATCTTGCCATCATCCGGCCGTCGGCGGTGATGATGGATACATGTTGTACAGATCTGCCGGAGCTGTCCGTATCCCCGTCGATCGGTGGAGAACCGGAGCCGTTGACTTAGACCGTGATGTAGAAACCTTGATGAGGTGGCGACCCGATCCAAGGAGCCCATCGTTGGGAGCCGGCAGCAAGGCACCGGAGTTGGGCGGGCTACACCGGAGATCACGAAAACCGGATCTGTTAGTTGACGAAAAAAGAGGGGTTTCGGATTTGGGGGTAGGAGGGGAGGTTTAGGTGATTCCAAGGTTGAGGGGTGGGAGGGGTGACCAGCTCGGCGGCGGGGCGCCGGCGAACTGGAAGATCTGGGATTTGCTACTGTAGCAGGAGAGAGGCGAGAGAGAATGAGCGCAATTATACGTTATGGTTACGGTTCTGATTATGCAGTCCATATTAATTCATAAAGTGACATTAATATTCTCAGAATTTATTCAAAAGTAAATGTGGTTCCCATAAAAAGGGTATATCAGGTACTTTAAATACAAATACAGACTGCAAAATTAATATTAGATTGTTCCCTAGAGTAATTTAGACATGTAATCTATTAAACTGTAATATCACCCTAGGATGTATTAGCTTGGTGATCTCGTAAATCGTCAAATTACAAAGAGTAGTCTCTGATGCATCAATCTGCGCTAATAACAATAAGAGATTTTCCGTACAATTGTTTGATGCAGAACATAATCTAGGTTCTTTAAATTGCTAAAACCTTGCCAATCATACATCAGGAATGAAATTTGTTTTAAATTTTTAATGGATATACTTTTTAACATTATTTTTTGATAACCTTACTCTAGCCTTTTGATCCATGAATTTCTACATGTAACGTTATTATGGAAATCGTATCATACTATTTACAATTTTTTTGATTTACATATTTTTTATGAAATAAAGAGAGAATAGTATTTTCACGTGAAATTAATTTGAATATGCAATAGCAAGGAGCAACTGAGAAGATGCGATGATTATGATAGGATGTGAGATAGTAATATAATTGAGAATTTGCGAGTGCCAGATTAATTTTAATTTTGATTAAAAAACTTTGATTCGTTGCGTAGGGCTTCGACAGATGAGTGGAAACTGGAATAGAACACACGAATATATATATATGACTAATTAAGCCTCACTCTGATTCATTCATTAAGCCTGTTTTATAAATTCCGCACGTGCTTTATATGTTAAAATGGAGTGTTAAATAATCGCTTATATTTTGTACAGTGAAATTTAATGTCAATTAAATATATTTATTAAAATTATTTTAAATTTATATTTTAGTTCGTCCAAAACAATCATACAAAGATTTAGTTATATTCCCAACTTATGACGAATTAATTGTATAAATTTAAACGTCTTTGTATTATTGATCCGCCATATTTGTTTGAAATTTGAGGAAATTAATTTCCATCAAAATTCTTTTAATTTTTTATGAAATGTTAATATATTAAAAAAGTATATATGAAGGGTCCATATAATTAATATTTCTCTAGTTTTTAGTAGTACATTCCACCCAATCATTTCAGCCCTTTTTTTAATTAAAATATAGTCATGAAAATTCACTAGTACTCCATTTTTTCCAACATCCCATCCTCCACATTAACTTTAATGTTTCCCAAAAAGATAAAATAATAAAAAAACATTCTATTGGCTGCATTCAGGATTGATGTCACAAATAAATAATATAAAAAATAAAATAAGTAAAGCCCTACAAATATATTTGTTACTTAGTTTATAAGCTTCTAGCTAGTGAGCATTATTTGGTGTATAAATAACGGACCCAAGAACCTTCTAGCGCATACTATTAATAATGCGCCAACTTTTAATTAATCAAACATAAACCCTTGACTTCAGAAATTGTTATTTTTGCTAAAGCTAAAATAAAGCCAACTGTTTTACAAGGATGTCTAGTAAAGCTTACTTCATTTTTCCACTAACAATCAATTTTTTTATTTTTTTAATTCATACGTGACATGACACTCTCCATATTCTGATGCTCTGAATTATTAACTTGGTGAGTAAATTATTAATCCTGGGTGTGTGTGATTATAAAACTAAACTAAACGCTTAACAATTATGTGTTGCATGGCTGGACGGAATCAGGGATCGTCGGAGATAGCGGTGGCAATCTTCAAATTTAGGGGTGAAGTACTAATTTAGTGTAAATCAAGTGTACGGTAGAATTGTGGAGAGCAATCCCACACCACCGAAGCATTGAGATTAGTCATATTCAGCAACACTATAAATTTCTATCTAGTTTCGCCACTGATATTGATTAAAAACTTGTCTAATAAGTCAGTTTTCGGAACATAGAACACACATTTTGTTAATATTTTGTAATTTTATTGCTGTTTTGTCAGATAATTTATAAAATTTTGATGTGAAATATATGTCTAATAATTTCTTAATTTGGATGTAGTTTTTTTTTTTTACTTCCTCCATTTCTATTAAAGTAGAATATTAACAAAATAAATAATTAACCCAATCAATATTAGATCATTTGGTGGAGCACAATGATAATGCCCTGGGGCTACCAAATAATAATAATAATAATGCAGTGTGACCAGGTTGTTAATCATGTGGTTGGGAGAGACATAATTTTGTAAAATGAATTATAGCCAGTAATTGTAGACTGCATCATCCTAATTACTATGCATGCTTTGACTTAATTAATCTGTGGCATTAGGGAACTACTCCAATGTGGCCACAGAAATAACATAGTTTATAATTTATAATTTTTGTGTTTTTCCTGGTTATTCATCATACTTTACTTCCATCTTTCGATATAAGCAGTGCCGGCCCAAATATTTTAGCGATTGATTGTAAAAATGCTTATATTTTAAATTGATTGTAAAAATAAGATTCATTTTTTAATCAACTTCTGACTCATAATGTGCAATTATTACTTTTCCACAGTCTAAACACATGTCAATACACAAAATTTATAAAAATGAGATATTTTTGGTCTAAAATTTAAGAGGCCGAAGCGGTGTATTCACTCACTTCACTTCTTAGGCCAAGCTTGGATATAAGTATATGATCGGAAAAATATTACGTAAAAAAACAAGATAGTTTATGCAAAGAAGTGATTCTTAGTTGTCTTAAAAAAAAGAAGTGATTCTTAACTGGTTTAAACTACATTAATTGGTGATGTAAATCTAAAACGTCACATACATATTCAATAATTTGAACATAAAAAGAGATCGAGAGTGTGTTTGGTTGGGCAAGTTTTTGCAAAATTTGGACTATCCAAGTCCAGTTTTGTAAAATCTTGTTTGGTTCACCAAAATCCAGACTTGCAAAATCCTAAGAATCAATCAAAAATTTTGTTTCATATTCACAAAATCCAACCCAACCAAACAAGGATTTTGCAAAACCAGACTCAAAATCCCAAGCAAAAACTCAGGGTGCATTTGGTTCACTTGGTTTTTGGAAAACTGGACTTTCAAAGTTCAGTTTTTGTAATAGTTGTTTGGTTTGTATGGGATTTAGAAAGTTCAGATTTTCCCTCTTCAAAGTCTGGTTTTTGTTCTTCCAAGTCCAGATTTACAATTTTTGATTTTACACTCACAATTTTTGTATTAAACTTGCAAAATTCTGACGAATCAAACAAGGATTTTGTTTTAGACTTGCAAAATCTCAACCCAACCAAACAAGATTTTTGCAAAACCAGACTCTCAAAATCCCAAACAAAAACCCAAACTCTCAAAATCCCAAAACAAAATCCAGACTTTCAAAATGCACCCCAACCAAACACACCCTCAAACTCTCAAAATTTCAAAACAAAATTAAAACTCTCAAAAATCTTGTGAACCAAAAACCAAACACATTGAAATACAGTGGAACACTCACGGAGGTGCAATAACGAACAATTATTACGTCCAATGTTCAGCCATTGCCTTCTCTCCGTCATATTATTTAGAAATGCAAAACAGTTGGATATATAATCTAAAACGTCATATTGTAGAATGTATTTTCTTATCTCTGTTCTACCTCAGCTAGTGTTTGGACGAACTCATATGTAAGACAAATGGTTTAAAGTTTTGCAATCTTTTTGACATCATTCTCATTTTATTCTTTCAATTCGATCTTATAATGCATGGTCTATTATTTAGATGTTTATTTTTGTTTTATTAATTTAGTTTCAGGTGACAAGGACTTTATGAATTTGTGGATGAACAAAAGCAAGGCAGAGGCGCTCGTGGAGTACTGCAAAGAATCAATGATGACACAAAACACAAGCAAAGATGCTGGAATTCCTCAACTGTTTTGAGAGTGTAAAACTCTATTTTTACGTACGTTACTCTCAATATACTCATTCTTGTGGTTAATGCGTGTTTCGCCTAACGATCACTAACCACTCCAAGAAGTGAGTTCCAGGGACGGCTAAATAGGGTTTGTTTTAGTAATTCCCTAAACTGCTAGATATGGATGATTTTATAGAGCTATAAATAAATAAATAAATTTATGTACTAAACATTATACTCGGTCATTTGAGACATATTTAGGACTTGGTGAACTCAATAAACACCAATCACTACTAAATATTTTAAATTAAAAAAGTAATTTATAAGAACAAGAGAGATCAAACCATATGAGAATTTATTTGGTTGAAAGTTGAAACAACCTTAATTAATTTACAAGGTCTCTTTTATTGTTATTATCATTTAAAAACCATCATCACTTGATCAAACAAAAGCCTAAACCATCACTTGATCACTTGATTTATTGTGTGTTTTTCCCCCACCTTTTGAACCTTTTCAATACTTTTCACACATTTCTCATTTTATTCCTTCCATCTTTTACATAATTTCTTCTTCTTCATCATCTTTTACAAATTTTCAGAAAATTTACATTCACATCTCAAATATATTCATATCATAGGGAAGTTTTATTTTATTTTTATTTTTTAAATATGTTTGCATGAGTAACTTGTTCTTTTGTTCTTCAAATTTTATCTTGAACGTGAGGTTTTATCAGTGATCATAATCCTAGACAACATCAAGAATTGTTTTTCCAAAGCAAGTTCTAGAAGAGATGAAAATGCAGATGAAAATTGAGATGGGCCATTTCCATCAACTGATATACAAAATTGCTGACCCAAATACAAATCCGAACCCAAACAAAAACCCAATGTTTAGGGTTTTTAATTTATACCCTATATACCATCTGCATCATAGACTACGCCCGCCTCTCTCCAAATCACCAATTGATCTCTAAATCACCATATTAGAATCGTCTCTGAAAAATAACAGATCCGAAAATTGAAAAGGCCACTGGAAGGGGGGAAAGGTCATTGGAAAGAACATTGGAAAGGTCAGGGCTGACTAGCGCAACACGATCATTGCAAGCTATTAAGTTCCCCAGAGCATTGTGCTTGTCATCTGGTAAGCTGCTCCTTATATGCTGGAACTCTTCATCAGTAACAGTACAGGGCAAAGAAGCCCATTATCATTACCAGCACAATACCTTCCAATAATTTCAGTCCAAAAAATGGAGGTCCTTACCACAGGGATAGCACGGGAAAGTACACGCTCAAAGGTTTCGTCCACAGAGGGGGCCACATTTAATTTAATTTACATATTTTATTTAATTTAAATGAATTCTCTCATAGTTAAATAACGTACTTCGCCACATTTAGTTTCAACGTTTTGTGAGTTTTATATTTTTACCAATCTAATTAATCTTCTTAATTTTAATAATAAAGTCAGCAAAAATTAACTCACAAAAATAGAAACACAAGAAGATAAAAAAGATTTAAAATTCAAGAATACCATTTTCCCTGACTTAAGCTCGATGGTCTTTTGAGCATCGGAGAGCGTCGATGAAATTATTCAACGAAAGCGGGTGGATAAAAACATAAGGCCGAAGGAGAGAGAGTCGTGAAGATGAGAATAATATTAATATTTCATTCAACTTCATTCCCTAAAACTTCCCCTCTCTCTCCTCTACAAATTTGAGGGTATACTCTCTCTAAAAGTTGCAACTTAGTTTGGAAAAACTCTTGGAACCTAACATCCCTAAAATCTAGTATATATATATTTTTAAATATAAAATCACTGAAGACATATTTTTGTTCCTTCTGAATGAATTAGTTCTGTCTAGCAGTATAAAAGTACATATTTTTGTTCCTTCTGAATAAGTTCGGTCTAGCAGTATAAAAGTAACCAAATCAGTTTCTATATTCTTAAATTCTGCTTCCAGACACTGTAATCTTCAGGTTCAAACCGCATGAAGATACATAAAAGCAAGTATACGAAGCAGAAGAGCATAGCGAAGACAAGAACGCGGCATATGATGATCAGTCTAGTCGATAACAGTTGCGAAACAACCATCTGATATAGACCAAAGCCGAAGTAGATACTTGAACATCCCGTGCAAAATATGGAATAGCCTTCTGTCACATGGTCCCACGTCATCTGCAACAAGTTTATTTTGCATCTTCGGGTGGGAGGTATTCATCTTCAAGTGGAAGGAATTCGGTGATCTCACTCAGCAACTTAAGACTAAATGTAGCAATATCTACAATAGATCTGGCTACATCAACGACTCCATCAAGAATGAATGCCAACACATGGAATAATAAGCAGCCATATGGAAATTTGCAACTCCACTTCAAAGATAGACGCAAACACAGCTGAGCAAGCGCACTACAGACTATAGCGGTAACAGTCACTACAAGTGTAAACAGTGTAACACGCAAGACAGTCTTGTGTAGCGTTTCCTCGGAAGGTGTATAAGTCTTCTCCTTGATGTAATAAATGTTGTAAGCGATTGTCATTGACGTAGAGTGTCTTAAAAACTGGATATATGTACCATTATGGAATGTGTTTCAATAATGCCTTAAGTTGCTAATATTCTGGAAAGATCGTGGCAAAACACCACTGAAATGATTATCTTGAATATTCAAATCTGACAACTGCAGCTTAGCTAGGTACACAACTGATCCTGTAAAAGCATTACCATGCAAATACAATCTTGATAGATTTGTCAACGATCCAAAAGAACTAGGCAGTTCCCCACCAAAGAGATTAAAGGACAAATCCATCTCTGTCAGATAGCCCAGGCCACCGTAGAAATCTCCTAACACTCCGTCTAGTTGGTTGTTGCTCAACTTCAATCTTGACAGATTTGTCTGATCCAAAAGAACTAGGCAGATTTCTAGTGAATTGATTGAAGGACAAATCCATCTCTGTAAGATAGCCAAGAGCACCGTAGAAATCTCCTAAGTCTCCGGATAAAATGTTCTTGCTCAAGTTCAAATAACGCAGATTTTTCATGTATGACAGTGAATTTGAGATTATATTTTGATGTGAAATATATGTCTAATAATCTCTTGATTTGGATTTAGTTTTTTTTACTTCCCCCATTTCTTTTAAAGTAGAATATTAATAAAATTAAGAATTAGCCCAATCAATATTAGATTATTTGGTGGAGTACAATGATAATGCCTTGGTGCTACCAAATAATAATAATAATAATGCAGTGTGACCAGGTTGTTAATCATGTGGTTCAGAGAGACATAATTTTAAAAAATGAATTATAGCCAGTAATTGGAGACCTCATCATCCTAATTACTATGCATGCTTTGACTTAATTAAACTCGTGGCATGAGAAAGCTAATATGTACTACTCCAATGTGGCCACAGAAATACTATAGTTTATAAAGAGGGCTAATATGTACTTGTTTAATTTACTTGCAGGTAAAGATGAAATTATATTTTTATTATCTTATCATAACTTAGATCTCATTTATAAAATTAAGAGGATTTCATGTCAAAAGTAGACCTACATTAGCAAATTAGACATGCAAGTATAGTATAATTCATATTTATAACTTACAAATTTTGTGTTTTTCTTGGTTATTCATCAGCCGAACTCCATGAACTCTATTCATCACTTTACTTCCATCTTTAGATATAAGCAGTGCCGGCCCAAATATTTTAGCGATCTGAATCAAACAATAATAACACGCGTATATTTTGAATTGATTGTAAAACTGAGATCCTTTTCTTAATCAATTTCTGACTCATTATGTGTAATTATTATTTTTCACAGTCTAAACACATATCAATACACAAAATTTATAAAAATGAGATATTTTTTGGTCCAAAATTTAAGAGGCCGAAGCGGTGGAGTCACCCGCTTCACTGCTTAGCCCGAGGTTGGATACAAATATATCATCAAAAAAATATTACGTAAAAAAACAAGATAGTTTGTAAAGAAGTGATTCTTAACTGGTTTAAACTTCATTAACTTCTCATTTCGTGCGATCCATGGGTACGTTCATATCCCATCTCTCCAAACTCTTCAGAAGGAGATTGAAACCTAGGTGATAATATTCTAGTGTGGTAATTTTCAATTTATTGTTACTAGCCCACTTTTTTTAGCTCAGCCCAGGCCCAAAAAGAACCCCTCTACCCTATATATTGCTTAAACCCTCTCTTTGCCTCATTCTCTCTCACCAAAATCTTGTAACCCGCATCTCTCTCACAGGCCATAACACACTCTTGGATTGCTTCAAGCTTAAGCAAAGGTGAAGCAACTGCCTCCCACTCCTCCCCTTCAGGTAATTTGCTTTCTAATCATGATTTTTATGATGGGTTTCTAATAGTGTAGATCTCAAAGTATTATGAGTTGTGTATAATAAGCTTTGGGTGTTTTAATCAGATAATGAATTGTCTAATTTAAGTTTCAATTAGCAGAAATGTTTGAATGAGCAAATCAAATATTGATGGATAGATTTTGAACTTTTAAATGAAAGCTCAATTGTTCTGGAGTTTGGTGCGCTATTCTGGTTCCAGAACTTGGTGTGCTTTTGTTGCCCTATTCTTTTTAGTTCTGTTAGTTGTGGTTGGTGTGCTAGAACCATAGTTTGGTGTGATATTCTGGTTCTAGAGCTTGGTGTGCTATTCAGTGATGTTTAGTTTCTGTCATGTTCTATTATTGTTCAGTGATTCAGTGATGTTTAGTTTCTGTCATGTTATATTCTTGTTGAGTGATTCAGTGATGTTTAGTTTCTGTCCTGTTCTATTCTTGTTCAGTGTATCAGTGATGTTTAGTTTCTGTCCTGTTCTATTCTTGTTCAGTGATTCAGTGATGTTTAGTTTCTGTCCTGTTCTATTCTTGTTCTATTCTTGTTTACTTTCTGCGGTATTTGTTTAACATACGTCCAGACATATAGATCCAAGTTTCTCATTGCGTGCGATATCCAAAAGAAAAAGCGGCCAAATGTGATTTCCTTCCGCTACGATGCTGATGGCTCTCTCAACCACACTCAGTTGCATGCAAAGGTTCACTTTTAACAAGGAGACTTTGGAGACGGAACAAGAAAATGATGATGCTCTTTGGAAGTGTTTGCGCTTAATTGTTGTATTTTTCAAAACCTTATTAAACTGAGTCATTAGAATTTGTAGTATGGTTTGATGATTTGAATTATCATGGTGCTTTCAAAAGTTTTGTACTGGCATTATTTGAAAGTATTTGAATTTTTGTGAATTGATTTCAAAAAATTACAATTTTTTGAACTTAATCAAAAATTTCTAATATATTAGAGGTCACATATACTTTGAAGCGACTTGTCCTGCATCTTGGTATTATTAAGAGGGTTTAAGCTAGTCTTTCTACAACAATACTACAAGACAACAACAACAACAATGACTACAAGACAACAACAACAGTGACTACAAGACTACAACAGCAACATCGGCTACAAGTCATGTGGCAATCTCATACATGAGCCTCTAAACTGAAATATTTCCTTAATAGCAAAGAGTTCGGCTTTAGTGGTGGAATATCTACAGAAGGTTGCCTAGTCATTCACCACTAGGCCATGACCTATAAGGTCACTTCTACTGTTGATTGTACCTAGGATTAGGGGAAGTTGAATGAGTGTGGCTAGGTATTCAAGCTCCTTTAAAGAGATCCGTGAATCGACCATGCCTTCTCTGTTGCATAAAACACAATTTGTTCCTAGAAGTTTACTTTTAACGATTGTCTAACTGAGCACTTTAACACTAAGAGTATCAGCAATCTTGCCTTGAGTCACATCATCAAAGTCGGGGGGTGGGGGGGGGGGGGGTGACTAGCGCAACACGATCATTGCAAGCTATTAAGCTCCCCAGAGCATTGTGCGTGTCATCTATGCGCATAACTATAACATCTGACAAGCTGCTCATTATATGCTGGAGCTCTTCATCAGTAACAGTACAGGCCTGAAGAAGCCCATTATCATTCCCAACACACAACCATCCCATAATTTCAATCACAAAAATAGAGGTCCTCACCACAAGACTGAAGGAGAGAGGGTCGTGAAGATGAGAATAATATTAATATTACATTCAATTTCACTCTCTATAACTTCCCCTCTCACTCTTTACAAATTTGAGGGTTTACTCTCTCTCTAAAAATTGCAACTTAGTTTGGGAAAGTTCTTGGAACCTAAAATCCCTAAAATCTATTAAGATTCCTGTTATGCGGTATTTTTTGGACTTGCTCTTAGATGACAAGTGGTAGATATCGTGGCGAGAGGAATTTTTTTTTTTCAAGCATAGTCTATTATTTTTATAGTGTGCACTATGCACTTCGCACAGTGCAATATGATGTTGAAAATTCAAATCTGGAATTTTCTTTTGATGATTTAATCCTTGTTATAAGGGTTTTCTCATCATTTATTTTGTACATATTCCATTTGCAGTTGGTTGTTTCAAATGAAAGCCATTCCCGCTCCGAATCCTCTCTAATGTTGCCATAATTTTGGAGACCACATCCCATATTTTCTTCACCCATCCCAGATTCCCTGTTTAGCACTATTGCCCAATTTTATTTTTCAAAATTTAAATAAAATGTTCAAACAATACTCCCTATTTTTAATTTTTAATTTTTTTATTGTTTGAACGTTTTATTTATTATTATTTAGGTATTCATTTTGACAACACATTTAAACGCATTCATAGTATTGCACATGTCACAGATGCTCCATTAACAAGATAGATTACTTGAGGAGTGGAAACCATATTAAATAGTCCATCACTTTGTTAGATGGCGAGGGCAGTATTAAATTTTGTTAGGCCGCGAGAGCAATATACAGTAATTAGTTTGATTAGTATATAGTGTGACGATATTTTAATAAAATGATTGAATTGAGTGTTGATCCTATCCTAGTTTAAAACTTGTGCAATTCTTAACATTTTTATTGAATGTTTTTTTTAAAACATCATAAATTTTAATAGGGCTTTGATCGTTGTGCCGTTATTCAGAAAAAATATTGGGAATAAGGAAAGAGATCCTGCACTATATTTATAAGATAACACATGAACCTCTAAACTCTCATCTTCCGATGTGGGATAAATACATACAAAGTACATTCCTAATATAACTATATAATTATATATATATATATTTATTCTTCTTTATCACTTTCTTTATTTCCAATAAAAAATGTAATTAATAATTATTGCCTCTCTTTCAGTCTCGGACTTTTGACTGAGGGCACCTGCATTGGAAGCTTTTCAATGAGCTTTTGGGTACAGAAAAGCCACAATGAGGACTGTTGGGGAGGCTTTTCATATTCTGAGGGCTTTTCGCTGGTGTTGGGGCTTAACATCCTCAACCCCATATTTTCCAACTCAACACCATTCTCTCCAATTACAATGTGCCATATGGCATGTGGAACCCATTGGAAAATCAATTTATCTCCCTCTTGTACTATTAATTCCTCAAACATGATTTAATTATGTACATAATAGAGTAAATTATTTACACATAATTTATTATATTACCAAAGTACAATTTTAATGATTGTGCTGTTTATCAATTGTTTGACACAATAACGTTTATTGTTTGTGAACTCCATATATTTTTACTCTAAAAATTTGTACATGAATAAATTATATTTTGAGGTTTTTATAAAAGTGAAATTAATTTTATAATATGAACTAATTTTTTTGGATCAAATATTATATTAACAAGTACTATTTATCGGAGTTTAGTAATTATTTAAAACATCAAAATAATAAGAAAAAAGTGTTATTGTACCCCTAACTATTTAAGTAAGTGCTAATGTACCCCTATGTTTTTCAAAAGTGCCACTATACCCTCAAATGTATAATTTGGGCAGAATTTTCTTTTGCCAAGTGTAAAATGTCAAGAATACCCTCACTATTATTTAATGGTAAAAAAGAAAAATTTTAGGACGAAAATGCCCCAACCAATTCAATAAATAATTCTCCGCCACCTAATTATGCATCTAATTCCCGCTTCTATTTTACCTTCACACCCAGTTAAGCAAGACAATCCAAATTCATACTACCAGTCACCATTACTTTATCGGATGAACGCGTTTGAAGGCGAGAGGATCAAAACCACCGTGCCCAGAAATTAGTGTGCGTCGGGGACCCGAAACCGCCACACCCAGTAATAATTAGCGTGACTAGCTCAAATTACCAAAGAAAAATGAGAGAATAGAGTTGGCGAGATTATGGTAAGTCACCAATATTTTCAATTTGTTGAGTTTTTTGTATATGAATGCTAACTTTTTTCAATACTGGTTGCAAGATTTAGTCCGTATTTTGCTTATTTGCAGTCCGTATTTTTGTTATATAATCATTATAATTATGATATATAACTGATTTGCAAGTGTATTCAATAGAAGTAATATATATGATGCATATGTCTGATATACCTAATTATTGATCATATCATATATATCGAAACCGTATTTTTGTTTTGAACTACAAATTAAGCAAAATACGGACTGCATGTAGCATGCCCCTTTCAATAATATTTTGCATTTATTATGTAAATCTGTGATATTAATTTCTTGATTTTTTTGTTCCCATGAGGATTTGGGTCAAGGGAAAAAAACCCAACAAGTGAGGGTAAATTCGGCTTTTGATTCAAAATGTGTTGGAAAATTGGTTTTAGGGGTACACTTCTTTATTCAATATAATTATAGGGGTACATCAGCACTTTTGAATTACTCGGGGGTACATTGGCACTTTCTTATAAATTTGGGGGTACCTTAGCTTTTAACCCAAATAATAATGTGTATTTAAAATGATATGGATAAAAAGAATGATGTGTATGAATTTTGATGACATGGCAGGCTGTACCACTGTAGGTAAAAGCAAAAATATGAGGTTTTTGGAGGGAGATAGTGGGATGAGTAGCCCCAATGTGAGCTGTACCACTACAGGTGCTCTGAGGACCATTACAAGCATGTCGTCACAAGTCCGATTCGATAGAGAGTTAAATGAAAACCCACACCATCTTACAAACAATTCTTATACCATACCCAAGGGGTATGTATCCCTATCTTTGATCTACTTTTGATGTGTGTTTTACAATTATAACTGTACATTCTGTTTGCATATACTATTTATAGAAATTGTAAGAAAACAACTTTACAATGCACAATTATACACATAAAAATGCACATAATAAAATTTTAGAATGCACTTGGGAATACATACCTCAGGTGTACTCAGGTGTATGATATAATTTGTGTCTTACAAAAGGATCTTGCATTTTGTGATATATTACTGTGGCGCCAAAATAATTATATTTATATTTTGCCCAATAGTATTTTAAAAGTTTTTTTGTGTAGATCTTGTCTAAAATTTAGACCGTCTTCCAAATTGAGTTGTCCACAGGTCCTTCAAATGCTGAATATACTCACAGTTCAAGAAGAAGGGGCTGCAGGCCTTAGTGGTAATGTACATTCTAATAAGCCCTTTTCAGCTGGCCCAGCAGATAAGCACAAAAACTGTATCTACAGGCTAGGTCTTTATATTTTATGTTTGAACCAATCATCTGGTATATCAATTGTTGGGTTGGTGTCTTGGTGATGTTATTTGATATCGATAGTAAAAATCCTGTCAAGTTCAGCTGAACTGAAAGATTGAATTCAGTTGACATTAAATTAATTTAACTGAAATGTGTAGAAGTTAAATTAAATTTGATAGGGCCAACTTGTACGGCCTTGAGATTTAGTTAACTCACTCTACCATATCTTGAATTAAATAGGGGCACGCTAGATGCAGCTCGTATTTTGCTTATTTTGCAGTCCAAAATAAAAATATGACTTTGACATATACGATATGGTCATTAATTATGTATATCAGACATATGCATCATATATATTATTTCTATTGCATACGCTTACAAATCAGTTATACATCATACGACGAATAAGCAAAATACGGACTGCGTCTAGCAGGCCAGTTTAAATACGTACATTGAGTAATAATTCGAAAATACACAATGTTAGACTAAAAACGTACATAAAAATTTTCTCAGCCTTTTTAATTATTATTTCAATTTATGTATGTAACATTGTACGTTACTTTTTTCCCAATTTAATTAGAGTTAGAAACATAGTAATTAAAACAAATAGAGTAGAAGCATTTAAAATACATAATATAATTGTTTTAAAATTCCACGTATTTTAATATTTCTTCATGCCTATTCAATTACGCAAACCAAACAACACGAGGCCATCTAAAATTATGGGATTTTGAAATTCCACCGTTTTGTACCGCAAACCAAACGACCTCCAAATTCTAAAACCTTCACATTCCCTCATTCTTCTTTATTTAGTGTTTTCCCCAAATGATCAATTAGCTAGTTAAGTTTTCCTAAATTAGCTAATATTGATATGTATATATATTCTTGCTCAACTAATTAAATACTGTTACCTCTCTATTTGCTCAACCCTTCGTTTTGCTCTTCCCATGCACTGCCACTCCTCTCCATATCACCCTTCTCCCCACCAACCTCTCATCACCTTCTTCCTTTTCCATGGAGGAGAGGGACCCACCTTCTCGACACCTTTCTCCAAACCCTAACCACGATCAATTCGAAGCCGGAACTTACATAGTCCAGGTTCCCAAGGACCAAGTTTTCCGATCTCAAATGAACGAAAACCGCGGACGCCGCATCCTTCCAAATCCACCTCAGCTGCCGGACACCCCTGGTAGGCCGATCTGCTGCGCTTGTACAGCCGCCACGTGTCTGTACGGCGTGATCATTTTAGTGGTCCTCATCGCCGGAGTATGTGGTGGCATCCTTTTGCTCGGCCGCGACGATCCCATCCTACAGGTGGCGATGCTCAACTACGACCCGAAACCCCCGGGACCCCGGTTCAATATTCGGGTCGCCGTTCGGAACCCTAATAAGTACCGGTCGATCTCGTATGCTAAAGATTCGAGCTACAAGGTTTACCTGCTGTACAGGAAGAACGAAATCGCAACTGGAGAGTTTCCTGCTTTGGATCGTCAGGCTCCGGGTAACACGACGGCGTTCGATATCGCGATGAAGGGAGCAAGCAACTTGCCGGAGGAAATAACGGTGAAAAAGTCAACGTCGAGGATACCGTTGACCCTGACGATTGGAGCAGGTCTTGAATCTAAGGTTTCGGGGCTTAAGAGGATTCGCGTTCAGTGCGGTTTGGTGGTTAATGAATTGGACAAAGATACCCAGATTTTGTGGCAACGTTGTAGGAGTACCAATTAATTAGCTAGGGTTTCAAATCTTTTAATTTCTTGTAGAAATTAGATACAAAATTTGCTCTACATTTAGACACATTAATCATAAATTTATATAGTTTTTTTCCCTCTTTCTTCTTTGCGTAGTTTCATGCAATTTTTGAAACTCGAAAATTTGATATGCAATGCAAGTATTTATTTGAAACTCATTAAGTTGATTTCCTGCAATGGTAGTTTAATTTGTCATCATTGATTATGTTCATTGAAATTGTCTAACTAATATAAAAATATTCATTCTTATAGTTTTCCTATACCATCCTTATGATAAGAATTATTAGAGTTTTTATCACTTTTGATGGTATTTTCGTCCTTTTAATGATCCAAATTCCGCCGCGCATACCGATTCAAACGCCACCTAATCAACCCGGATCAGAACGCCGTCCGTGCGACGCATCCAAACTTAGGCACGCCACCGGCGACTTCACTGGCGACTTCACACGGCATGTTGAAATCCAGTCTAGATGTAGTCATCGCCGGCGGGGGCCTTCATGTTAGCAGCCAAGATTATGGACATGATTAAGCTGGCGATTGAATGGATAAAAGCATTATTGAGTTAGTGTTTGTTTGATTTTGAGTTTGTTAAGAATTGGGCTTGGGCTGAAAGAACACATAAGCCCAATAGAATTATTAATCATATACGGGTTACTATTTAATATTTGGAATCGGGCTGAAATAAGCGAAAATTTTGTTGTTAGAAATAAGTTGAGAAATTTGAGAAGATTTGTTGATGTTTGTGGTAGGAACCATAGAAAGGAATGGTAAAGAAAAGAGTTGATTAAGAAAAGACTTGTTACAACAAAAGATGGTTTGCCACGACTAATTACAACAAAACTGTGCGGAGGGGGATTGCCGCCACGAGTCTGCGGCGACTCCACCATGAATGTAACTGTTATGTGCACGTTTGTGTTAATGAGTAGGGAAAGAAAATATATTTTATTCGTAGGTTTGTCGAGAAAAGGAAAGTGGTTAGAGAGAAGACAGAAAGTATTGTGTTAGAGAGAGAAATTAGGCTGCGTTTGGTTCATGGGTATTTTGGAAAATTGGGATTTTGCAAGTGAAAGATTTCAAATTCGTGTTTGGTTCACCAGTTTTACAAATCCTATTTTTGACCCCAAAATCCAGATTTGCAAAATTCTAAAAACCAATCAAAGATTTTGTTTCGCACTTACAAAATTCCAACCCAACCAAACAAGGATTTTGCAAAACCAGACTCTCAAAATCTCAAACTTTCAAAATCCCAAAACAAAATATAGACTCTCAAAATTCTCTCCAACAAAATACACCTTTAGTGACTGTCTATAAAAAAAACCAATATTCTAATAAATTTATCTAGTGAACATTTTCATCTGTATTCATTTTTCACAATTTAAAATGAAAATATGATTTAGATTTTAAAGCAGACCACATTATATCAAAATTGAAATTTTATACATTATTCAATAACTTTTGCTAGGATCTAAAATATAATACGATCAACATCCTCGAAATGCTTAATAGTACATGGAAATGTTTGAATTGTCATTTCATAGTCAAGATCCTATAATTGTGGCATCCAGAAATGCAGATTGGTAAAATAGAACAGCAGAGCTTAGAAATAAACAACTTTATGCTCACAGAAATTGAAAAACAGAAACAACTTTTGTCATCCGATCTATTTTATTATTCCAGAATATGTGGAAAACTCAGTGTATGCAGAAGACCTAACCAATTATGTGGACTTAAATTAAATACTGTACCAATTATTTACAGCTCTTCTGAGGCTTCGGGTAACCAATGAATGTAAAGCCATGCATTGAACAACTAGCCGATTGGACTTATTTGACGGCCGGGATTCTTTATCCAATACCAGACTGATTTCATAGGATCCATAGTTTCTGGGCACCATTATTGTACTGAATCCTTCCAATAATAGTAGCTGCTTGAATCATTCGCATGGGCAGTTGGTCACATAATTGTAGGAATGTTTTAAATCTATCTCATCTCCAATACGATGAAGGCCCTCTCCGATTCAAGTTAATCCAAGCAGTTCCAATCATTTCAAGTAGCTCCAAACAATTCAAGCAGTTCCAAGCAGACTAAATAGTTTTAGCAGTTTTAGCTGACTTCATCCGACTTATATTTTTTTGAAAAGAAATAAAATGTTTGGAATTTAGGTAACAAAAAGGTTATTTTAATTGCTGTCAATGAAATATTATTTATTTTAACTTGTCTAATTACATTTAAACCACGTACAAATATTCATCCATAAATAACAAATGAATCCAATCAGTTTCAAGCAAATCCAAATAGTTCTAAGCAGATCAAGCAGTTACAAGCAGATCCAAGTAATTCTAGCAGCTAGCAGCTACAAGCAGATCAAGCAGTTCTAGCAGCTAGCAGCCAATTCAAGCAGGTCAACTGGAGATGGCCGAACCCTCTCGAAGGATTATGTTACATATGATTAATTGACAATATTTAAATTTAATATCCAACACAAGAGTTTGATGTTATACTTACGAAATTGGGTAATCTTGTATCTAATTACATATATAATTTTCATAATTTAAGACTAATAATAATAAAACATTGATCGGAAAATCTGATAGAAACAGTCATGCCACAAACTTATAATATAATCGTTCTTTATTTTACATTTATTTCACATATTTGCTTACAACTTTTGCCACATTTTATTTGATTGGCCCTCCAGCAATGTATGCCGTGGACTGAGTTTAACCAAGTCTCCATGTAATATTTTATACAACCAATCAGTGCGATCTTTCAGTTTGAATAAATTTTGCAGGTCGGCAAAACCATCTTTTCTTCGAATCCAGTACCATCTGCTATTATTCTGTGTTATTAAACTCTCCAGGAAACATGGTAGGATCATTAAAGACGAAAAAGAACCAATAATGGAAGCAAAGAAGCAGCTGTTATAGGGCACCTATCCCTAGCTAAGGGCAGTATCATATGATCATGGCCTCCAATTAAGCAAGCGGCGGTGTCTAGATCTGAGGAACACTAATCGATCTGTTCCCTCCAACAAAGTCATGAATGACTCAGATTGGAATCTAAGTACAAATCTGCGACATAAAATACTATGTTTTGCAGTTCATCTGATGCACCAGTGTCAGCTTCACAATCCATCCTTGTGGGCGGAGGGGACCATTAGTTAATTATTAACGAAGAAATAAGGAGCTGATTATTATTATTTAATCAGAGTAATGTTCTGGAATAATTGACCAGCTAATAAAGTTCTGAAGCAGCCCATATGCATGTCTGCAACTCCGGCGACTGGTCTGTGAAGATGGGACACTTTCGAGAACTAATTGGTGAAGAAATCGAGAAGCTATACGAACCCTAATCCTTTAATAAACGTCTAAGTTTGTGTACTTGGACGTATAAACGTCTAAGTTCCAATTTGAATTTCTTTGTAATGAGAATTTTAGAAATAAACAGTTTACTTAAATTCATTAAAAAAATGAGGGAGGTACAGCTCCTCGTCTTTCTGTTCTAGAACGAGGATCTGGATTCAAAAACCAGTAATTGGTTCTTTAGCGTGAGAAATGGGAGATATAATCATTTGGTCACTTGAATTACTTACAATTAATTTGTAATGTGATAGTGGCTGTATAGAGTACTCTTTTTTTCGTGCTGCAAAAAGCTACCGCTGTTTTATTTTTAAAGAAATTCATGATACTCGGAAATATTCATTAGTAATTACAGTCCAATTTAACTAGTCTATTACAAGATTTACTAAATTATGTACATATCAATCAGATAGATAACGTATGTATTATTACGCATTTATAGATCTAATCTAATAAAATTGTAAAACTACTATTAGAGATATTAAATTACTAACCGTAAAAAATCATCTTATCAAAACAGCTTCATTTCAGAGACGGAGTTCGATTTGCCGATCTCTAAATTGCTTGCGAGTTATGAGTTTTCTCCTTGACGGAATTGATCGTTGCTTAGCAAACTTCAAAATGTTTGTGAGAATTTCGACTTGGGTGTATATATAATAGAATCTAATATTACCTAATAGTCTACCTATACTATTTTGTAAATCGCTACATTATTCAGTACTGTGATGAACCAAATAAATATCACCACATTCTATAGTAATTTTAAACTAAAAAAATAAAAAACACTAACTGTGAAAATTAGTTTTTTAAAGAGAGATCTATACTTCGTGCATGCAACAAAAATGAAATAATATTGAACCTGGAGAAATAAAAAAGCCCTTCCGCACCCGGCTTCATCTTTAAGTTGTTTTTCATCTTCCCTCCCTTCGGGGGATTATTGGAAACAATAATTCATTTTCTTTTCAATTAACGTTCATGTGATTTAAAATTATGAAGGTTCTTTAGACAGTAGTATTTATATATATATATATATATATATATATATATATAATCAATTGATATTTCTCAATTTAATTTGTACAAGTCAAGTGTATGTTTTATTTTTTATCTAAGATCAATGTTTTATTCTCGATTTATAGTCTTTCAATATTTGGATGTTTAATCATGTTTGCTTACAAAATGGATTATATAAACCAATGTGTTTGTGTAGAGTCATACGTACAGTGCAAATCCCTAATTCTAAGATTAACTTTAGTATCTGAGATCTAGCTGATGAGCATTTATTATCACTATTATGCGGAACCAGCAGGAAATTTATGTGGTTGCTGAATAGGTTTATGTCTCGAGGCACTGGAGTCGAGGATGGCGCAGAGGTTATTCTCCTTTACAACTCCACCGTATTATCAACTTAGATGCAGTAAATTAGAACTTCAACACCAAAATTTGAGGGTTACCGTCGTCACATCCGGTAATCCTGGTTCCCGCCTTCGACTATTACCGAGGTATTCCCAACATCTAAAATAGATATTTATTATAAAAATATATGTTTAAAATTCCAAGGACACAAGAAAAGGAGTTAAAATAATTGACATTAGCCACAATGAATCAGTGATCATGAGCAATATCACATCACATCACACTATATTTAACCTTTCATCATATCTATATATGTAGGGATAAACCTATGCTCATTGCAAGATCTTTTCCCAACTTTTACATTTAATTAAATTTAAGAAAAAAATTAGAGTTAGATACTAATTAAGCCTACTGGCAATTAATTATTCAATGAAGATCGTGAAATAAGGATTAATCGGGGAAAAGTAGTCATGGATGTTACTGAGTGTTTTACCTATAAGTTGGTTTTTTCTGGTTTTATCTGCTTTCTCCGCCAATAATTGGGGTTTATGTGACTTTGTTTATTTAGATTTAGGGCACCAATGATGGGTTGAGTCTAGTGGATGCCAAGATTTCCACGTCTATTTTTTCTTCCCACCAAGTACTCCAAGAAGAAGCATAGTATACAAATCAAGTATCATTATTTAGGTTTTTCTTTTAACCAAAATTGGTAAATACGTATCGCTCCTCAAATTTTGTCACATTGTTCTTCCGTTCACGTATATTCATCCTACGTAATTAGGAGGTAGTTGGAACCGGTGACGGAATCAGAAATTTTTTTTAGAGTAGACTGATATGTATGACAGTCGCTCTACTAATTTTTCTTAGGGATGTTTAGCGTGATAAACTTACCGGAAAACTAAGATTTACAGATTCTACACTATACGCCTACACTGATCTAGGCAGAAAGCCATCCCATTGACTCGAAAATAATATTTTAGATTTTAGGACGGACGAGAGGGTGGGCCCAGATTTATACATACTTTCAAGTACTTCTGTCACTGGTCGCAACGACAGCTGAATATTTTCTTGTGCATATCAAACCCTAAATGCGTGATCAATGCAATGTTTACCGAACTTCAATCGTCTTTATTAAATTCTTTACCATTTAATATCCGTATCGTGTTGTGACTGAGAAATGAACTCTCGCAAATCACTTTATTTAATTATTTGTATCATTTCTCTTACTTTTATACATGTATTCACTATTTATTCGACCGGCTATGAGATTGTCACGCTTTTATTATGAGAAAGTGAATTTAGATCATTCTTATTTCATTTATTTCAGTCCGTCAAATTTTTACACTCTCAACAGTAACATATCAGTTTTAAGAATACGAAAAGGAGGTGTGCATATGGGGTGTGTGTGGGTGTAATAATGTGGGTGTCTCCTTTATAATATCAATGTCTTCTTCACATCAAGCACTTTAAGTGGAATCCAACTCTTCCTCAACAAATGGTTTTCATTTACCTCTTCATGGAAGAAGAGGAAGTGGGTTTCTCTTTCACCACCTAACCCTCTCATGAAAATAGGCATTAAAAAACTTTAGAATCCCATTAAGAAACAAACTTTGAGATTCCTTTTCATCTTTTGAGAGTGGGCTCTCACAAATCCAAGTGCCCAATTGTTTTAAGCAGCTCTCCTCTTCTGTTGCCCTCGTTCCACCCATTATGCTCTCTAAACACTGCTTTCTCTCTGTTTAAGGTTCCTTGGATCTTCCATCCTCTCACCAATCTAATACTAATTACCTCTCCCACTTGTCATCAGTAGCTTCATAATAATCTAATCCAATCTAATCTAATCTAATCTGATCTGCAATGAATAGCGTACAGTTGAATATAACAAAAGATAACTCAGGAGCAAGGTAATCTTCTGTACTTTAAGGAATGATGGTCCATATCAGATCGATGATCTGGTGTCGTATATGCACGAGCACATTAGCGGGACAGACTCAACAGATATATAAACTTAGTGTTGAAGATTCATACATGTTTTAATGTATAGATCCAAGTCGGAAACGAACCCATGGTGAAGTCGAGTTTGATAGAAGGCTAGTGGTATCGATCGAGTGGCTCTTTTATTAATTGAGTTCAACCGATATATTAACTAAAATATTAATAATATCATTTAAATATTTTTCAATCGAGTTCTAGTTAAATCCAAGATTTTATTGAATTGTTCGAACTTGTATTGTCCCGGATCGGAACTCGAAAAAAAAATTATGGGACAAAGTTAATCTCAAGTTTTTAAAACTTCACTTGACTCAATTTCGACCCTAACTACTTTAAAGTGTTGCGACTAATGTTTAAATGTGATATGTAATTTATTTATGTCATATCGAACCACATAAATTAAAGTTGGACTTCTAATATATAATAAAGAAACTGTGCAGTTTGAGAAGGACGAATGGATGGAGCACAAAGTAACCTAACTATTAGTGTATAGATCCAGGTCAGATTTTATTGAATTGTTTGAACTTGTATCGTCCTGGAACTCGGGAAAAAAAATTATGAGACAAAGTTAATCTGAAGTTTTTAAAACTTCACTTGACTCAATTTCGACCCTAACTGCTTTGAAGTGTAGCAAGTAATGTTTAGATGTGACACGCAATTTATGTCATATCGAACCACATAAACTAAAGTTGGATTTCTAATGATAAAGAAACTGTGCAGATTGAGGTGGACGGACGGACAGCGCACAAAGTAACCTAACTCACATTGAATCATTTCAAGAGCTTTATAATAAGCTAGCAACACTACATGTGCTTTCTTTTTTATGTAGACACCCTTAGAATAGCTATCTAGCCTATTATGGTAATGTCATTATGCAATGATGTAACAACATTATACCAATATTAGTTGACTATACATCACTTCTCATTCCAATAATTGATGAGCATGCTCTAATAATCTGCATCAAATGGTGTGACTTCTGTACTAAGTTAAAGGGGGAACACTGCAAAGAAGCATGTGAATCCCAGAAGCTTGTTTCCATATATATAATACAGGTGTTAAGATGCTACACATGCAGACCTGGAGAGAGAGATGCATGAGATCAGTGAATCACAGGGAATCAGGGATGCCAATCTTTATATAAAGTGGTGCAACTTTTCTGGCACAAGTATAGTTTATGGCTATGCATCTTCATGATCATAGAAAAGAATCAGGTGAAAAAGATAAAGCTTCACCAGGGCACTTTGTTTTTGTTTGTTTTCATGTTAGATTTCAAAGGGTTCTTCTTTTCCCAGAAAAAAATGGACAATAACTCAAATGTGTTTCAGTAAAATTTGAACCACTACTTATAAATTTTTTTGAGGAACATGATAGATGCAGGTCGTATTTTGCTTATTTGAGTCCAAAATAAAAAAAATACATATATAAGATATGGTCCATAATTATGTACTCCAGTAATTTGCATGGTATATATATTATTTCTACTGGTATATATATTATTTCTACTGCATATAATTGCAAATCGGTTATATAACCAAATGACTATATAAATAATTATATAACAAAAATACGGGCTGCAATAAAATACGGATTGTATCTAACATGCCAGTAATTTAATGCTAATATTGTTTCTGCGTCATTTTCCTTGTATCTAATCATAGTTTAACTGAAGTGTCATACGCAGCTTGATATTTTACTCAACGTAGTCCAAAATATCATTGAAATTACGATATCGCTTCCTGAATATTGCTAAATTTTTGAATGAACATAGTAAATAGTTAGGACATTTTCATAAATTTATACCGTATTTTGGACTGCATAATAGTTTAACTAGTTTAATGAGCAGTTATATTATAAATAGATGCTCCAATGCCCAAAACAGAAGTATATAATTGGAGGGTAAATATTTAATGGTTAAAATTGCTTCTTTTATCAATCTTAGTATTCAATTATAGGTTAGCAAGTTATAAAGTATAATTAGTTTGCACTAAAGCCCAAAAGAGAAGTACATTTGTGCTAAATTATGTGATTTGATTATTCTGATAATGTTGAGCAGCCCTTGTGTTTAGGTGTGTCTTTACAACTATAAAGAGCCCATATTATTGAATGGATTAAGAGTGAGTGGTGGAAAGCATGGACCACGATAGGAGCAGGTATCACTGTATAAATAGTGCTCCTCAGCATTATTCCAAGTAAGTATTCTCTCATTATTCAAGTGATTACCCCATTTCTCTCCCGGATCCATCTTTCATCATCGCACCGGAGGGTCTACCCTCGGGTACCTCCCGGGGCTCTGTCTTGCAGGGCCAGGTTGTCGGATCGGGGACCAGGGGACTACTCGGACCAACCAGGCAGGCAGCATTAAGTTGGCACGCCCAGTGGGATACGACTCTGTGTTCACAAAAGCATTAAGATGCCGCCTCGAGGTCGTCCGCCGCGAAGAGGTAGAGGAGGAAGAAGACCGGAAGCAGTAGAGGAGGACCTTACTTTGCGACAAATGAGGGATCGAGCGCGCAAGGGGAAGGCTCCGGTGCATTCGGATCCAGACGTCTCTGAAGGAGAGTCAGAGCCGGAAGGAGAAAGGGAACCGGGAATGACGCAGGATGATCGCGACAGAAGGGAGTTTGCTGCCACCCAGGAGGAGGAGTACCGTCGTTGGCTGGCGGCGAAGCAAGGATCAGGATCGGGAACGAAACCGACTGGAGAACAGTCGAATCCTCCGGTGTCTGAGGTCCGGGTACCCCCGGTTCAGCCCGGTTCAGGATCTAACCCGACCCCGATGGGACCTCCTGCGGGTTTACCTCCATTGGCTGCGGAGGTGGTCAGCCGAGGACCCCCTGCCGTTCACGGGCAGGAGAGTCTTCGGCCTCCGGTGGTGATAGACTTGGAAAGGCAGGCTGGGAGTGTAGGGCAACTGGCCGGAATGGTGCCAGGATATGGCCAAGGCGGGGGCTATCCCGGTTATGGAGCTCCAGGACACGGGATGATTCAACACGGATATTAGGGGTACCCCTCGGCACCAGGAGGGTACTACGCCCAACCCCCTGGAGCCTCGGGGGGCTGGGCCCTCGGGATACAAGGACCGGTGTGGATGCAGAGCCAAGCACCGATGGCCGGATACGCCACGGCTCAGCCGGCCCCAGTCGCGGGAACCTATGGCACATACCCGGTGGTGGTAGATCGGGCCCCGGCGGCTCTAAACTCGGTAGAGGAGAGATTGGATCGGTTGATAGGAAGGAATGGAGGAAGGCCTACCTCCCCCTGGATAGGTTACATCAGCACTTTCCCTTGGCCGATGGGAATGAGAGTCCCGGAGGGAGTGCCGACCTACAGTGGGGAGACTGATCCAGAGGAATTTGTCAGGACGTACCATAATGTCATGGGAACACGTGACATTCGGGAGGAGCTGATGTGCAAGCTGGTGAGCTCGTATTTGAGGGGAAGCTGTTTGTCATGGTTCGAGGCACAACCCTCGGAAAGTTTTAGAAATTACTATGACTTTTCCAGAGCTCTGATGCACAGATATGAGACCAAAAGGAAGAAGTACCTCCCTTTGGCCGAGGTGGCTTATAGTCGGCAGTCGGCAAAAGAAGAAGTTCGGGGTTTTCACAGGAGGTACATGGATGATTCTATGAAGGTGATCAACAGAGACGCTCAGGTGAAGGCCCTGATAGTAGGGTTCATTGCAGGGCTGAGAGATGAGGTGCTATGGGCAAAACTGATGGAGAATATCCCGACCACTTTTCATCAGTTGGATCTTGAGGTGGAGATGTATTGTTCCCTTCTGGAAGGGAGCAAGAAGAGGAAGGAAGAAGGGTACTTCGAGGACAAGGGGATGGGAAAAGGCGACAGGGCCCGGGTTGCTGATCCTGCTAGGAGGGAAGCGGGTCCAGCTCCGGTGAGGCCGAGGGTAGACCCCCCTTGGGCTGAAACGTTTACTCCCCTGACCAAAACCCGGTCGGAGATCCTGACAATTCATCGAAACCTGTTTCAAGACCCGGCCCCCATACCGGGAAACCCTACTCCAGCGAATGCGGCTAAATATTGTGCTTTCCACAAGTCTAACGGACACACAACAGATGGTTGCCGAAGCTTAAGGGTGGAGATTGAGAAGTTGATCGAGAGAGGGCAGTTAAGAGACTGTGTGAGCCAGGAGAACCAGCGTCCGGCGGCAGGGCAGCAGGCCGGAGCGGGGAGGAAGAGGAATTGGAGGAACAGGCCGCGAAATGATAACCAGCGAGGAGCTCCGGCACCGGCTGCCCAGCCGGGTGCAGCGGCTCTGGTCATGGCCCCGGAACCAGTCAACCAGGTCCCTCCCCGGATGATAAACGTCATACATGGCGAAGTAGGGGGTGGGCCCCAGTCTCACGCAGCGGCTAAGGCTCGGAGCCGGTATGTACCGGCTGGCGAGGACAGGGGGAAGAGACTGCGCCCTACCGAGGCCATCACCTTCTCGGATGAGGATCCGGTGCCCAGTCTGATGCCCCATACGGATCCGATGGTGATCACAGCGGAGGTAGAGGGGTTTACGGTCAAGCGAGTGTTCATTGATGACGGAAGCAGTGTAGAAATCATGTTCGCCTCTTGCTTCGACCAGCTGGGAATAGGCCGCCATAACCTTCGCCCGAGCACTTCTCCCTTGTCAGGGTTTACCGGTCGCACAGAGCATCCCTTGGGGGTGGTGTCCTTAACAGTAACAGTGGTCGATGACTCGGACAGGAGCAAGAGGACATCGGTCCGGTGCAATTTCGCGGTTATAGACGCTCAGTCTCCATACAACATCATCATCGGACGGCCATGGATGGCTCAGGCCAGGGCCATTTGCTCGACGTACCACTTGACCATGAAGTTCCCAACTGGTCAGGGGGTAGCGACGGTTCGAGGAAGCCAGTCCACGGCCAGGAGTTGCATGCTCACAGCCCTTCAGGAGGCTAGGAAGGCCCCGGTTGGAGCAGTGCAGGGAGAAGTAGGTCCGGGGGATGTAGAAGATATGCAGGTGGGAAGCCGAGGCATGATTAAGGTCGGGAGAAAAATGCCGACCGATGTGAAGGAAGAGTTACGATCCTTGCTTTCAAAATATGAAGATGTGTTTGCATGGGAAGAGAAGGACTTCACAGGCGTACCTCCGGAGTTAGCTCTCCACAAGCTGAATGTATACCCTGAGTTAAAGCCGATCCGACAGAAGAAGAGGGCCCTAGCGGGGGATAGGGCCGAGGTGGTGAAACAGGAGGTGTTGAAGTTGCTGGAAGCCGGGGTAGTAGAGGAGATTATATACCCGGAATGGTTGGCTAACCCGGTGTTAGTAAAGAAGCATAATGGGTCCTGGAGAATGTGTATCGATTTCACGGATCTTAACAAGTGTTGCCCGAAAGACAGTTACCCTCTACCCCCGGTCGACCGTTTGGTGGAAGCCATCACCGGATATGAGGCTCTGGCTTTCTTCGATGCATACCGGGGCTATCACCAGATTCAAATGGCGGGAGAAGACAAGCCGAAAACAGCTTTTATCACAGATTTCGGAACCTATTGCTACAGGCGGATGCCGTTCGGCTTGAAGAACGCAGGGGCGACGTACCAGCGGATGGCAGACTCGATATTTCGAAATCAGTTTGGCCGAAGCATGGAGCTATACGTTGACGACATGGTGGTAAAAAGCCGAAGCTACCCCAGTTTCCTAGAAGACTTGGAAGAAATGTTTGGCATTCTAAGGAAGGTCAACCTGAAGTTAAACCCCGAGAAGAGTGTTGTAGGAGTAGCAGCCGGGAAGTTCCTCGGATACATGGTGTCTAGCCGGGGGATTGACGTCAATCCGGAGAAGGTGGAGGCAATAAGCCGGATGCAGTCGCCAAAGAACGTAAAGGAAGTGCAAAAACTGATGGGTTCCCTGGCAGCCTTGAGCCGATTTCTGTCGAAAGGTGCTGAGAGACAACTTCCTTTTTTCAACATATTAAGGAAGGCAAAGAAGTTCGAATGGACGGAGGAGTGTGAGAAGGCGTTCGGGGATCTGAAGGAACACTTGAGCCGGCTCCCGACCCTCTCGAAGCCAAAAGAGGGGGAGGATCTGCTCCTATACTTGTCCGCGTCCGCATCGGCTGTCAGTGCGGTGTTGGTCCGGGAAGAAGACGGGAGGCAGTGTCCGGTATATTTCGTCAGTCGGGCATTACAGGGCCCGGAAACTCGGTACACAAGTTTGGAACAACTGGTGTTGGCGCTGGTTTGCGCCTCGAAGCGACTGCGCCCGTATTTCCAGGCTCATCCGGTTGTGGTTCTGACCAATCACCCCCTGAAGCAGGTGATGCTTAAGCCAGAGGCGTCGGGGCGTTTGATGAAGTGGGCCATAGAGTTGGGTGAACATGAGATAACATATCAGCCGAGGAAAGCCATCAAGGGCCAGGCAATGGCGGATTTCCTGACAGAGATGGCCGGGTCAGATACGGGCGCCGAGGAGGTGCCTGAGGTAGGCCCGGGATGGACCGCTGCATGTCGACGGGTCAGCGCATGCGGGAGGCAGCGGAGCCGGGGTATTGTTAACATCCCCGGGAGAAGAGGAGTACCACTATGCGCTGCACTTTGATTTTAAGACCACAAATAATGAGGCAGAATATGAGGCGTTAGTGGCAGGACTCAAACTGGCTCGGGAATTGAAGATAGGAAAGATCCGGGCCTTCAGCGACTCTCAGATTGTAGTTCAGCAGGTGAATGGGGAATACGAAGCAAAGGAGAGAAGTTTGCAGAAGTACTTGGAGCTGGTCCGGTCCATGATCCGGCAGTTCGATAGTTTTAGCCTGGAGCAGGTGCCGAGAGAACAGAATGAAAAGGCCGACGCGTTGAGTAAGTTGGCATCTTCGAAATTAAAGCCAGGGCAGAAAGCACCTCTCAGAAGGGAGACGCTGGAGAGGAGAAGTTATGAACAGGGTGATGAGATCCTGGCAGTGGAAGTGGTGCCAGATAACTCTTGGATGTCCCCGATCCGAGCGTACCTCCTGACAGGAGCAGTCCCGGCCGACCGAGTGATGGCTAGGAAAATCCGGGTCAAGGCTCCGAAGTATACACTACAGGAAGGGGCGCTATACAAAAGAGGCTATCTCCAGCCATTGCTGAAATGTGTGGAGCAGCAAGAGGGCAAGTACCTGGTCCGGGAGGTTCACGAAGGCCCGAATGGTAGTCATCAAGGGGCCAGAATTGTGGCCCGGAAGATTTTACGGATGGGGTTCTATTGGCCTACCATGTTTGAAGACTCGCAGGATAGGGTCCGGTCATGCCTTCAGTGCCAGAAATTCGCACCGCTAGTGCATATACCCAGGGAAGAGATGATGGGGATAACAGGTGCCTGGCCTTTCAGCAGATGGGGACTGGATCTGGTCGGACCTTTCCCTACCGCTCCCGGGAGCTTGAAGTACCTGATTGTGGCTATCGATTACTTCACCAAGTGGGTGGAAGCCGAGCCCCTGACTAACATCCGGGGGTCTACCTGCGTGAAGTTTTGTTGGAGGAACATTGTATGCAGGTTCGGAGTTCCGAGGGCCATAGTAACTGACAATGGAACGCAGTTTGAGAATGATCCTTTTAAGTCCTGGTGTGTGAAATACGGGATAAACCAGAAGCTGACGTCAGTTTATCATCCGCAAGCAAACGGCCAGGTGGAGGTGACGAACCGGACAATTGTGAATGGGATCAAGGCCCGGCTACAGGGAGCAAAGGGTAACTGGGTGCATGAGCTCCCGAGTGTTTTGTGGGCCCATCGGACTACGGAAAGTTCTGCAACCGGAGAATCCCCCTACAGTCTGACGTATGGATCCGAGGCAGTAATCCCGGCTGAGATTGGCATCCCTAGTCTTCGGACAGCCGAGCCGGCCTCTGAAGAAAAGAACGAAGAAGAAGTCAGAACAAATATGGACCTGCTGGAGGAAAGAAGAGAGAGGGCGGCCTTGCACGAGGCTAAGGTGAAGGAGAAAGTTAAGAAGTATCACGACAGGAGAGTAAGGAAGGAGCAGTTCAAGGTAGGAGACAGAGTTATGAGAAGAAACGACAAGAGTCACCGGGAGCCGGAGGGCAAGCTGGCACCCAACTGGGAAGGACCGTACCGGGTGATAGAATCCCACCCGGGCGGGAGTTATGTGCTGGAAGATTCAGCGGGGAAGGGAGTCCCCCGAAGGTGGAACATAGCAAACCTCAGGCGGTTCTATGGATAGTCTCTGGCACCTGTTGCCTAGATAGAGTAGCCTCTGGCACGTGATGCCTAGGTAGAATAGCCTCTGGCACTAGATGCCTAGGTAGGATAGAGTCCCGGTGGCAAGAGCCCGGAGCAGGAACCTAGAGGTCGGATGACCGAAGGGTAGGAAAGAGGACACCCTGGGAGCAGGGATTTTTGTAAAGAAAAAGGGGGGCTTATCCCCTTGTGTCCGGTTTTAAATGAAAGAATGAATGCGCGCATTGCAATTTTAAAATTTAAGGATATGTCATAAAATGGAAATTTTTATATACATGTCCGAAATAAAAGAAAATAGAAGGGTTACAACTGTCTACAGGTCCGGGCCGCTACAGGCTCAGAAGATTTATACAATAGAAAACTACCCTATTCGGGAGCCCGGGAGGAAGACGCCTCGCCGGGAGGAATTCTCCTAGTTTCGCGACGACTCCTCTGGACAGCCATCTCCAGCATTCGCTGCTCTTCGTCCGAAGTGTGAGGAACGTCCGAGTTATCATTAGGAGTGCCACCTGTCCTTGTCGCCGGGTTAGGCATCCGTTGTCTGCTTTGGGCAGAGACCCTGTTAGTAGTAGCCGGACCCCCGATTCGGACAGGGGTTTGCCTTGGAGCTCTCGGCCTGGTCAATACATCCTCGGTCCCAGTGACTTTCTTTTTGCCTTTCTTGTCATTCCGGGGCTGGCGCGAATCACCGCGAGGTGGAGGATCGGCCCCCTGAGCAGGATCGGAAGCCCTTCCTTGACCAGGGTATCGGGCACGGAATCGGGCTGCGACCGTCCGGAGCCGCGCCAAGCGCCGCTCTGAAGCTTCCAAGTCCAAAAGCTGAGGAGCATGCTCATATTTTTCGTAGGCCAGGTCGACTTCGTCCGGAGGAGGAATGCGCGATAAGGACTCGGGAAGGATTTTTCGACTCAATATGTTCTTCCTCCAACCCTTAGCTGCCTGGTAGGCAGATGCCCAGCTGCCCGATGTCCGATCAGAACTTTCCATCCAGGCGATGAGATCGTCGACGGCCCGAGGGACGTCAGTTAGTACGGGTATGTCGACCTCTCCCTGGCGGAGTCCCAGCAGGTGGTAGGAAAGATGAACTATTACCAGCTCCTGCTGCAGAGTCCGATTCCTAGTGGCCAGTCTCTCGTTCTCGGTTTCCAGCGTGGTGACTTGCCTACGGAGCTCGGTTGTGCTCTGCATTCGCATGCACTTGTTGTAGTACAGGATGACATCATACCACACCTCGTCCAGTTCTTTTTGGATTCGGACCTGGAAATTGTGGTGTTGGGCCTCCCGCTCCGTCATAACTTGGTCGAATTCCAGAACTCGGCCGATATTCTCGAAGGCCATCCGGTAGCACTTCGGCAGAGACCCGAAGTCCTCCTGGATCTGAAGAAGACAGGTGAGCAGGCAATCAGGATCAGGGAACTCCGATATCAACGACCCGAGCCCACCATCGGATAACAGATCCATTAGCCCCGGACATCCAGTCCGAGTCTGACCCGGGGAAGGAGGTTTAAGAGGTAGCCCCTAATCATGATGAAACCAGAATTAAAACGTTTTTTTTAAAAAAAAGGGAGAGAAAAAAGATAGGGAAACAGCTAAAAAGAGACGAACAGTAAGTGGGAAGAAGAACTTTTTATTGATAATCCGGAGAACCGGGCAGTGGAGTACAAGAAGTAAAAAAAAATAGGAAAGAGAAAAAGCCTAACGAACATTGTTGGAGTCGCCTTTCCCTCCATCGTCACTGTCTTCATCCTCGGATCCGAACACTAGCTCGGGGGAGGGAGGCGGATTGGCAACGTTGTTACCAGCAGCACCGGGCCCAGGAGAGGGAGAATCGCCACCCTCGATGTCCTTCGGATCAAAGAGGCCCCGGTAGAGGTCATACATGGTACAGTATGGGGTAAAGTTGTCATCCTCAGGAAGGTCAGATCCGGATGGGGGAGCTGGGGGCAAAGTCCCGGGTAGCCGGACGACATCCGAGGACCAGCTCCGGACATCCTCGGCGGACATGCGATTCTTCTGCAAGGCCTCCCAGAGTGCCGGAGATAAGCCCCTCACCCCTCCTTTCTGCAGCACGGTGAGCAAGTGAAGCTGCTGAGCTTCGGAGTTGGGATTAAACCACTGCTTCTTAAAAGTCTCCCGGATCTGGGGAGGAATCCAGCCTCGGATCTCCATGTATGTGTTGTGGCATTGGTGGGAGCTGGCGGCTAGATTGAGCTCGGTCAGACGGCGAGATAGGGTCCCGCTAGCCAGAACTTTGTCCACAACAGCCTCGGCAAAGTTCAGTCGATCCTGGTAGCCGGATTCCCTGGCCGCAGCCAGCTCCCCCTCCAGCTGGCTTATCTTCTCCCGAAGTTTGGCCGACTCTTCCCTCTCGGCCCGGATCTGCTCATCTTTCCTCTCCAACTGACGAGAGAGGAAGGAAGACAGGGCGGTTTGAAACTCCGAAGAATTAGCAAATTCCGAGCTCAGCTGCTGGACCTACGAGGAAGAAGGTTCTCTTAAAAACATGAGCTTAAGTATGGATAAGAGCGGGGAAACCGGGAAAGAAAGTTACCTGTTGATCAGAAGGGGTGACAGGGGGTCTGCTGATAGCAGTCGGCTCCGAGGTCAGGGAAAGAGACCTGCCATCCCGCGCCTTCTTGGCGTCCTTGCTTAGGGCTTCCCCGGACTTCCGTTTGTTTAGATATGATGGAGGAATCGGAATGACGGGGGCAGAAAGGGTGGTATACTTGGCAGCAGGAGACCTTGTGTCGGCCGAAGTTGTGGGGCGGAATACAAACCGTCCGCGGCCGGAAGACCCACCCTCCCGGTGAGAATCCGTTTGTGCTCCCGAGAAGGGCAGAGAAGGGTCAAGAGGACAAGACCCGGCAGGGGTTAGTTGGAGGTCATGGAGATTTGGAGTGGGGGTGATGGCAGGAGTCACCTCTGGGGCATCCTCATGCACTGGAGAGTCGATCTCCACCACTTCGGGGATCGGTAGTCTGGACAGGGATTTCAGTATTGATGGGAGGAGGGGTAAGCACAGGAGTTTTTGGTTTCGACCATGCTGCCTGCCACTGGTAGATTCAGCCGTTTCAGTCCCGGCTTTCTTGGCCTTCTTCTTCTCCGGGATAGGGGCAGCGGGGTCGTGAGCAACAGCGGAAGCTGTGACAACAAAGAATAAGAGAGGGTTGCAAAAAAGCAGAAATAAACAAAAATGGCATAAAGTACTGAATCCGAACCTTGCAGAGGCCAGGTCATAGCCCATCGGCTAACCTGGAAGACATCAGCCGGATATATCTCATCCGGGAAGAGGTAGATGGAATTGGTCGCTAGCCAATACTGCTCTAGATTCAGGGGCTTTGTGGACAGAAGGGTATGGTTCGCCCGGGGCTTGTCCGGCAAGAAGGCCTCCCGGACATCCGCGACTATCTGTTTTCTCCATTTGGGACCGGCATATAGCGTCGGATTCACCTTGGTGTACCCCTTCTGCTGCCAACCCTTGCAGGAGTCTTTCTTGCCTACTATGAAGTCCTGAACTCCAGGCCGGGCCTGCACAGTGCATATCTCCTCCTTGCCAGGGCACCGGATCATGAGATAGAAAGATTTCCAGAGGTTGAAGCAGGGAGTCACATCAAACCTCCGGCATTGTACCAGGAATCCCATCATCACTGCCACCACATTGGGATGAACTTGGGCCGAGGACACCTCGTACACCTCCATAAACCTGGAGTACAGCCGGGGGACGGGTAGGCTCAGACCCCACATTAAATGAATCCGGGGGATGCAGAAGATATCCTTGATCGATTCGTCCGAACAGACCGCCACGAGTTGGGCGTCGACTGGTAATGGTATGCCCATACCACTAAGGCACTTTTTCGTCCACTCGTCGGCTGAGAGGGAATGCGCCCGGGCAGTGTCCAGAACCCTCTGCTCGGCGTTCTTGGACCTCCTGAACCTGGGACCAGAAGGGTGCACAGATCGGGACAAGTACACCGGCTTGAGAGGAGAGGGCGGCCTCTGACCCGCGGGGAGAGGAGGAGAGCTTTCGCGGGAAGTACTGGCCAAAGTGTAGGCGGTCGGAGATTGATCTTGGGCATCGTTGCCGGAATTGTTGTTTGCAGCAGTTGACGACATAGCTAACGGAGGAAAGAGGGTTGGGGAAGAAAATTCGAGATCTAGAAGCGAAGAGAGTATTTGAAATTCGAAAGCGAGAAAACAAGGATAAAACGAATGCGAGAACGGAGGGGTTATTTATAGAGGATCGAAATAGGAAAACGAAAAAGCAATGATTAATGTTTTCAAAAAACGAGAAAGGAGTGCAGACGTTATTAAATGGCGCTCGAGAATCGTGGCCACGTGCCACTCTTGTCGGGCAGGACAGAATTTGGGAAGCCACCCCTTCTCGCCCTCGGACAGGCGAAGCCTCTTTCCTCGGCCGAAAGGACCGGCTTCCGGGGGGCTAGTGGTGATATCAGGCCCAGACCCAACTACCCCATGGCAGTTCGGGCTCGGCCCATGATGAGGTAAGCTAATATGGAAGTACCCGGGACAGCTCAACTCGGACAAGGACAGATACGCTAAACAACATAGAAAGCATGGACCACGATAGGAGCAGGTATCACTGTATAAATAGTGCTCCTCAGCACTATTCCAAGTAAATATTCTCTCATTATTCAAGTGATTACCCCTTTTCTCTCCCGGATCCATCTTTCATCATCGCACCGGAGGGTCTACCCTCGGGTACCTCCCGGGGCTCTGTCTTGCAGGGTCAGGTTGTCGGATCGGGGACCAGGGGACTACTCGGACCAACCAGGCAGGCAGCATCAAGTGGTGGGAATAATTAATGGATTTGTATTTGATTAATTAAGCACTAATTGAAAATATATTAGTTAGTTGGTTCTGGAAATAATCAGCCATGACTTTGTCTTTGACTGACCTAAAGTTGTAAACCTTTGTGTTTCTTAGCATGTGCTGCCCTATATATTGTGGCTTTTGTTTGTGAAGTGTTATACACAGTCCCGTATTTTACTCATCGTAGTTTAAAATACCATTAAAATTATAATATCATCTTTGAATATTATTAAGTTTTTTAATAAAAACAAAAAGTGAGAATATTATCAAAATTCATACTGTATATTAGATTATAAAAACTGAATTATAAATAGCAACACCCTTTCGTTTTTGGATATGATTTGACTAGGAAACAATGTGCATGCAAATGCTATTTTGTTTAATTAATGTAATAATTAGATTATAGACAGAACATTTGGGAAGAAAATTAACCCTTTATTAAACTAATTAAGAACTCAAAGTATACTTGGTAAAGACATTTGCCAGGTTGGACTGCTTGGATTAGAGTCACTCCCTGTTTTAAAAGAATTGAAATATGATTTTTATGTTTCCCACAATTGAGAAAATAATTTTATATCTTTGTTAATATCTTGTCTAGTTGAGCTAAAGTACTATTATTCTGAATTGTGATTTGTTAATCAATGATGTCTTATTTGTTGGATCTTATATGTAGAGCAATTCAGTTTAGTTCAATTTTATTTAATTGAATTCAATAATAATATAATTTAATTGAATTCATGTAAGTTTACACATATCAATTATGTTTTTCAATGCATCAATTTATATACTTCACCCTTTCAACTAATGCATGTTCATGAGAATAAATTAAGGGTGATTCTATATGCATGTTCAATTTACTTCTACAGATCCAAATTAAATCTAAAGTGACAATAATGCCCCTCTTAAATATATATTATATAATTCACGAAAAATTATTTATAATTTGGATACGTACTCAATCCTTACATAGACGGGTTTAGAAATTCAAGATTAGTGTTTTAGAAATATATTTATAAAAATTAATGAATAAATGAAAGGCAATTATAATATTTTCCCGCATTTATTACAGATCTACGGAAATAAACAGGTGCTGCATATAGCAAATATCTAAATTAAACTTGTACCTAAATTAAACTTGAAGGGTATAGGACAGTTGCATGCATGAGTTATATGTATATAGGGTGGTGAGTGATATTTTATATTTTAATTATCATAATTTTATTTTGCTAACCGTTTGTAAACACTAGGATATGAACGAAGGAAATGTTCAGGAAATAATTAAAAGATATAAACAGATATTCGTGACTAGATAAATAACACTTGTCGATTTGTAGTGTGTGAGAGTGATGATGATTGATGGCTTGTCTATTAACTTTGTGATGATGGTTTCTTAAAATATCAAACAGCGCTATTTATGATCTACGGTAATATTTGATGAAATATGGAATAAAAGGTGATTCGCTAGCCCTCATTACCCATCAGTTCGATATTATAAATTTTGGTAGAGAGTTAAATCACAGTATTTCACAATCAAAATTCATTGAGTATCATTTGTCTCGATGCGCACAAGTAATCTTGCAAGTAGAGGTGAGTTAACAATCACGAGGCGTTCGTTAAAAAAATCAAGATTTCATCGGTTAAAGATCGGATCGAGATCGTTCATTTAATAAATGAACCGGTTATGATCAAAATTTTATGATCGTTTTATTAAATGAACGATCAACGATCATGAACATAAAAGATCAATCATGATCGCGAACAAATCGATAAGATGATTGATCGATAAGCTGAACGAAATCCATCGATTAAAATAAAGTAATATAATTATATACATTAATACTTAATAATAATGAGAATATTTTAATTTTAATATATATGTCTATAGTTTGTTGTGTATTTTTATTAATTTGATAATTTGTATATTTTTTATTTTTTAAAAAATTAACTTTTAAATTGATCAAATGACCGTGATCGGCTCATTATCACCCCTACTTGCAATTTTAAGTTGATCAAATGATCGTGATGATCGTGATCGGATCGGCTCGTTATCACCCTTATTTACAAGTAAGAAATTTTCATACGGTCGGTGCCGAAACTCTCGAACTTTGAACCATAAAACAATGAAATTTGTATGTCAATCGACGGCTGGATAAACCCGTCGGTGTAAAATAGAAAGTCGACGGTAATATTAATTTGGTGGTTCTTGTGAATTATATGGGAAAGGTTTAAAGCAATAATTTATGAAGGGATGAAAAGATAATAACCCTTTTTGGAGGATAACAAAAGGAAACATAAGTAATGGGAACTAGTCAGCTAGCTATGTAGAGAGACGACAATGCCTCATCTGATCATCTTATCTGAAAAAAATTGCATGATCCATTAATTCAATATAATTCCCAACATCTTTTCTTCGATTGGCTACATTTACGAGTTTCCTAGTGTGGCATCTGTGTACAAATACTTAAAATATTTAGTGAACAATCATTTTTAAAGACCAATAAACCCTAGATCAGTCCTTAGTAGTACTTTACACCTCAATGAGTTAACGGTGTTGTGCTGATTTGAGAAGTGTCGTGGAGCGATTGTTGAACATTAATTTGAGAAGTGCTATTTATACTTTTAACGCAACAAAACACTTTTCAAAATTAGCATAACATTTAGAAAACAGGATCATGATACAATTCAGCACAATTCTATATTAATTCAACGGATTAGAATTTAAAGGTATTATAAGACGTGTTGAAAAGGTAAAATACAAGAAAATGTATATTAAATTAGGTTGGCTTATGATGAAAATTGCATTATTGATGTTAAAATTAGTGCTGATATATCTATAGTGATGTACTGGTGTAAGATAAATGAAGTTGAGAAATCAACGAAGTCGCGCGTGTAAAAGATTTAGAGTAAATTTTAACGCGTCTTTAACGTCAGGTGTTATAATCTGCAATTCTGATGGTATCAAAACCATTTTGACGAGAGATTTAATATGGCACGTTGACATCGGACATGTAAAAATATGTCTATGGTTTCATTATAAAATTTAAGGATCTCTTGCATTCGGTATCTTCCCTGTAATTTTCGGGGCCAAATGCTAATATAAATTATGACCCTCAACTCTTCTTTGGTTCAATTTTTCTTGATTTTTTTAAACTTCTGCAAATCTTTTTCTATTATACCTCCCCTGTAATGAAATATATGCATATTATAAAGAATTTAGGACCCCATTAATTATTCTTCAGTTCAATTTCTCTGTCAATTCTTTTTAAATTTCTATAAATCATTTCCAATCAAACCTTAGAGAAATGGAAAAAATTTGAACCCCGCATATTTGGGATTCTATGCGATAGCCCGTATCGCACAAATTCAAAAAACGGCTCTACTTGCACTCATGAAAATATAAAATTTGTAAGTGCAACCTTAATTTCTATTCAAAAACTCGTGGATCTCCGGTATTCCAAATTCCGGTCACATACAGCGTATGAAAAGATGGTCTTTTTGTCTAAATAATCTCATAGTTTCATTTATTTGTCTTTCACATTATGCTTTTTTTTAAACCGTAACCTAGTCACTAAATGTAATTAACTAGGTCGTGATTTAAGACCACATACATCAGTATATTTGTAAAGAAATTGCCACGCTACATATAAAAAAACTGTCGTGGGATCGGGGGAATTGACTGCCGATCATTAGTCAAATGAAAGTAACCAAATCAAAGCAGTTACAAATGTAATGCCCTGGGATCGCAACACGCATTATTTTCCTTCTTCCTTAGTCAATTTAGTTACATCAATCCGCGTAAGTATTGATTTTAACTATTATATATAATGGTACGGTATCAATTATATAATAATTAGGTAAAGCTTTTAATAACTGCTGATTGATATCGATGTTTTAACTGACCCATCACCTTATTAATTTAAAAACAATTCGCCTCTTTTTTTTTAATTATTAGTCACTGCCTTCAAATTTTGAATACTTTTTCTTGGTGATGAATATTTTTATTCTAACTCACACTTAATCTTTATTTAAAACATGCATAGTTTCGAAAGAAATCTGAATAGTTTGGTTTCATTGACAAAGATGACGGTCCAAATACGAGGCGAAGAAGTTCTTACTCGCTATTCTTTGTTCCACTTTGATTAAATGTTGAATATAATATAATTATGTTATGTATTATTCTAGATCTGTCCAGTTGAGTTAAATAGTGATGCGATTATCAATAAATAGTTGTGCTACATTGGTCTGTTGTGCTAAATTGGGGTGAGGTGCTATTCTGATTAGCATGGTGTTGAATTGAAGAGTGCTAATCTAGTGTTGAAATAAACTCAATTATACAAATCTGTATTCAACTATACTAAATTAGATAAATATGGTATTTTAACAATGTTCTCTCATTTTAGTCTATTACGTACGCACAATTTTAAATTATGTTCAGTTTTAGTTTCTTGAAATTGAGCTAAATTGAAAAGTGTTTTTAGAATTGAAACGTACTAAGATGTGTTTACCAATGTTTGTGATGGGCTGAAATTCAGTTAAACTGAACAGGACCTTAGTCTTCCTATTTAATATTTGTTTTATTATTTACTAGGTCAATTTAAGAACAAATAAATAAACAATTAATAAATAAACAACAAGGCGCCTTTAGTTCATGGAAATGTGTTTTAAAGCATAAGTATTGAAATATTATAACTAAATTTTATCATATCATAACTTTCAAAACACAAACAATTATATGACCCAACATTGTGGCGAGTTACAAGTTATCATCAACAAACTCATCACCTCATCAACAAACTCATCATAATAAACTGATTTTGATTGATGTTTTTTATATTGATGATTAATAAATTAATAATAATTTTATTGATAAAATTATGATGATGATTGTGTCTTATCATAAGACTTGCTTACACGAGAGTTTCCTGTTCAAAATTAACTAAACTAATCTTTTAGATAGACAGGAGAAAGGTGATACAAAATAATTCCAGTAATTTTGTTTAATTATCAGTCTATCATGTGTCTTAATATATATTTGATCATAAATAAAGTATAAATATTAATATAATTTAAATTTTCATAACATATATCTTCTACTAATATATAATTTAATTTTACTTAAAAGTAATAATGAAAAGGTACGATATCAAATAATGTTCGGTTCAAAGAGTACCAATTATTCGGTTGAATAGCAGCCTCTCAAGGAGGGCATAAAAAATGACAGAAGATCCACACGTGCACGTGGTGGGTTTACCTTTGTTTCAAACCATACAAAAGATTTTATGCCATTTGGAAGCATCACATTTTAATTACTTTTATTATTCACATCTCATGGGAGGAGAGTAAAAAACAAATGAGATCCAGATTCGTATAAGATACGTGTCTCTTGTTCTTGATTTCATTTTTATTTTTTTACCAGCATAAATTATTATTCGAGTTAAATAGTAAAAAATTATAAGATACCGATAGAAACACAGAATAATTACTATGTACTTTTGTTACTAATAATATTGAATAATGAACCTTTCCCATTTCACAGATAGAAACTGATGGGAAAAATCTCATGACTACAACAACTATGAACAAAAATACATAGCGGAAACCCCTAATCGAACCCTAGAATGAAAGAAAAATTCAGAGGATTAAGGGTTGATAGATCCCATTTCTTCTCCTCTCGATCATCAATTAATAATCAGCTAATCTTGCTTCTCCTCGATACTAATACGTAGAAAATAACCAGTTAATACTTTCGCAACGACGATTTCTTCCACTCCACCAAATGTTTCAAGAAGCACATAACCTGTCCGACAAACATAAATATTAGATTTTTTGGCAGGACGAACATCTCCGATACGATGTACTGAATCGCGATAGAAGATTTTCATATCTTATAAAAAATTGTAGCATATAAACATACCTCAGATGGGTCTTGCAGTGTGTAGGAAGCATTTGTTTCTTTTGGAACTTTGGACACCAATATTCCAAAACCTTGTCCCTTTTTACGCAAAACCTTAATAAAACAAACATATCCAGATTATTAATATTAATTCCATGTTCTAAGATCAAAAGTACATTATTGAATAAAACAATTTCTGAGATCAAACGCATATGCATACTTTAAATGCGTCTTCATCTGTCCTATCATCTCCAATATAGATGGGCAACACATCCTTCGAGTTCGCATAACCTGGTTTTTATTATAAAAATAAGAGTAATTAGAGAACTGAATTTTGGGAATAATAATTTATTTATTTATGTATATATTCTTGAAGGTGGGGCTCACCTAAGGATTCCAACAAAAATTCCAATGCATTCCCTTTATCCCATTTGATTGTAGGACGAATCTCCAAAACCTGGTTCATTCATTTACAGAGAATATAAGCTAAATAAAATTTGATTTAAAATTAATTATAATAAAAAGTAAATAGTGAAAAATTTACCTTTCTTCCAGCACTCATTTTCAGCTCGGGGTAATTCTTCAGGACACCCTTTGTAATTTCTGCCAACTCACCCCATCTCTGTGAAAAATGATATTAACCGTCAGTATATTTAGTCACTAATAAATTCGACGCATATTTAAGTGTCGCATTTTCGGCAAAAAGTGTCGCTAAAAATGTACCTTTTCTTCTACGCAACGGTAATGCACAGATAAACAGAACTTGTTATTCTCCACCATGGAACCAGGGATGGATTTGGTTTTAACCACCAAAGTTTTGTACACCTGAATAGAACGAGGTAATAAAAAATTACGGTCAAAATCCATAACTACAATATTCTATGAAGGAAATCAAGAAATTGTATTATTTTTACCTCATCAATCATGGGTAAAAATTCCTTCGCAGGCTGACACAGCACTGTTTGATTGCCCTGCAAAGAATTGAAATTTAGAAAATTTGAATATATATTTTCTAATAAAATAAATACTTATGAATTTTTACAATGTAAAAAAATTTAACCTTTTTGCAATGATGTCCTTTTGTTGGTCCCTTGATATCCATGCCATGACTTCCGGCGTAGTAGAGTTCTGCTAGCTTCACGAAATTAAAAACCTGCAAAAAAAAATCAGTCAACCTTGTTTTCTCCGAAGAAGAAGCATCGTCGTTTGGAAATGAAAAATGCACCTTAGTTCTGCATCTTCCGCTGACGATGCCGGTCGGAAAGTAATGTGCGACGTCCTTCACGGCGGTCCTCATCTCGCCGGACATGAAAGCTTTTTCAGGATCTTCAACAATGGGGGAAAGGGTCCCATCATAGTCCAAAAACATCACGATTTGTTTCCCCTTGGAAGCCATTATAATCTCATCAAACGTGCTCAGAGCAGAGGGATGATCAAGCTGGTTCAAACCGGAAAAACATGATCAGAAATGAATTACAGTGATAAAATAAAAATGTTTTGCATGATTTCACGTACAATCCATGACTTGAAAAGGGATTCTTCGCTGTCGGACGGCCGTCGGGTGGGAGAAGAGGCCCTCATGGAATCGACCCAGGCGCTCATTCTGGCGGCGCTGCTGGCGGTGTCGATCAGCTTCACCGACGGCGACTTGGCCCAGACGATCGGCGCTGCCGTGAGTGGCTTCGTCGGCGTCGCCGACGGAGGGAAAAGGGCGGCGGAATCGCGGATGGAAACGACAATCTCCATGCTGAAGCCTAACTGAGCATCAGAAATCACCACATTTTGGTTGGTCATTTTTTCTTGTTCAAGAAATCAACAAAACCTGCATGTATTTTACGAGATTAAATCACTAGGCTATATAGGAAAACTACTGCGTTTGTTTGTTGCTCGATCAAGTGCGAAATTTTTACCTGGAAAATGCTAGGAAGTTGTAAAGACAGCGTGGGAGCAAAAACAGAGGAAACAGAGGCTTGTTTTGTTTTTAATTTTAGAGAGAGAAAGGTAGAGAGAGAAAGAGAGGGAACACTGAGTGAGTTACACAACTTAGAGGGGCTGGGGAGTAAGGTCAATTTATAAGTAAGTTGATAGCACTAAGGGACGAAACCACCCCACTTTTTCCGGCTCTCATTCTACCCTTTGCGCCCAAATATTACCCAAATGTGACTATTTTCGGATGCACCGTCCGTTTCAGTCGAAATTTGATAAAAAAAATTAAAAGTTGAATTATTGATTATGAAAAAGATATTGGATGAAATGAGTGGAGAAAAATAAAATAATATTACCATAAAATGAAGTGTGTAATTTGAATTGAAACACCAAAAAAAGAAAATGTGCAGTTTCGATTAGGACGGAAAGAGTACCACTTTTTTAGTGTAATATTTCCTTTCATGTAAGTGGTTTTTATAAATTTATATTATATACTTGTTTTTAAATTATATCATTTTAAACTGTGTAAAATTATATTGTCAAGTTAGAAATTGACGATATAATATGAACAACCCTCCACTCTGGGTGTAATTAACTTGGGTTTAGAATTGTGGTGACGATGATCGGAGTTTAATCATCAACAACTATAAAATAAGAGAATTGATAATTTTACTCCAACATTACTTGTGCATTCGGTATTTGTATTTAAATTACATGATATATCCTTATTTATGGTTATTACATTTACTTTATAATTAATAGTGAGTATATTAAAGACACTTCATGAATAACTACGGACTGCATAAGTAAATACAAGACTGTCCTAAAATAATATTGAAAAAATACACTCTATAATAATTTAACATCATTTTATGTGATTGTGTTTGTTATATAAAAATTCAGCCCTCGTTGTAAATGTTAGCTTGCTTTTTTGGACTCAGGCTAGTCGGAGTTTTAATTTTAATTTAGTTTTATGTATTTGTTTCTAAATCAGGATTGAAGGAAGGGAAACAATTGGAAGTTAGGTCGATGATTAGTCACGATCATGTAAGTAATTATTGAGTGTTTAGTTTATGATTTGTGATATTAATATAACAATTTCCCGTTTTAGCTTGTACTGCTGTAAATTGATCAATTATATGGGAGCTAATTATATATATTTGAACATGACCGTTTTTTTAATCGACAAAGAATAGTGTGGCACATCAATTGACAATTATATTCACCTCTTTGTTTATAATGCATCCCTTTCACTTCATACAAACCGTCTATTTTTTACTCATTTTAGTTTGAGAGTCTTTTATAATGCCATTGTATTTTTGACAACTCTTCATATACATTTAATTCTTAATTTTCAATAAACATTATTATTATAAAATAAATTTTGGAATGTAGCACATTATTATTATAAAATTAAAAAATACTAACTGAGCTTTAGTCTTAAAATTCAAATCACATTATTGTTCCATGGCATATGTTTGTTAAGAAGTTGTTCACCGGAGCATCAAGCATTCACATTTCACAACACAAAATGACATGGCATTACTCGGATCTGACATGGCATTACTCGGATCTCTCTTGCTCCACGTATGCCCTCCATAATTTTGACATGTTAAGATATTAGGTTATTTTTAAATATGAATTGACATTGTTATTGTTTGCTTGGGAAAAATACTTGTGAAAAAAGTGTTACATGTATTAAATTTGATTGATATCATTCATAGATGGTCGAGAAATGCGAAATGTGATAACCTATCACACGAATGTGTAAATTAAATACTGTCAATCATACTGATTTGATGTTGAATTGAGCGTCTGATCAATTACATGATGTACAAATTATATAGCATCTAAATAACATGCCAATCTACAAAATTATCAAAATCTGAAAACCCTAAATCCTGATGTGGTGTACACATGCATGAAAAGTTGAAAACTGGTATTTTTCTCGTTGTAATCCAAAATATTATTGTAATTATAATACTGCTCATATATATTGCTAAATTTTTCCATGAACATAATAATTGAGGATATTTTCACAAATTCATACTTTATTTTAGACTACTGGAGTAAAATATCGGATTGTGTATAGCAACACCTAATCCTAACTACCAAAATGTATAATCTATTATTTCATATACTTCCTCATCTCCCCCTATGAAAAGACGAGGAAGCAAACATTGAATAAGTTTTATTTGTTACGATGTTGAATAAGTGTGAATTGTCTACCATGCTATTGTTCTTTGAATTGATCGATTAGATCTTGTGTTCACAATGCTTGATTTGCCTTTTAAATTCGTGTTTTGTTCACAATGCTTGTGTGTTACTCTCGATATGATTTATAGGACGTGTTTTATTCTCAACCTGACTTACATATCGTATATCCGTTCGTATTTGATGCACAAGAAGGAGCTTTTCATAGCATCAATATAATATCTCTGAGGCCAGTATCACATTTTTATGGGATTTTTTAAAAAAAAACTTATCAAACACCATCCAATACTGACAGAACAATTCCAAGAAAATTCAATGTAACAAAATGTTGCCGGGGTGAAAAAACCCAGTGGGAAAAACCCCGGCAAAGTACGGATATTTAGCCAAATTTAGTTACAAATTCATTTAAATCGGAATATTATAACGGACCTTACACAACTTAGAGTGTCGCTTCATTGATTTCTTGTTCGAAGCACTCCCCGCACACTTGCGGTAGAAGAAGGTGTTAGTAGTGTGCCTCCTCATTGTGATCCATCATCAGTAGTTTGGACTCGGCCACGTAGATGCATAAGGGGCATTTAGCAGTGCTGGGATGACCTGCGCCGTGCACCGGAATGGATAACTCAGCTTCCATCTCCGCAATCACTTGATCACGTAGATGCATGTTAAGTTTATGTTTTATTCGGTTTTAATTTTAAATTCAAAATTGTGATAAAATAAAATGAAAAAACTAAAGGCACACAAGAACATGACTTGATCATTTTGCAAAAACATGGATGATCACCGCAAGTCCCTCCGAAACTCCAATTCTCTATTGGTTAATTATTGGGATGCACATAAGGTGATGAAGGAGGCGAATACCAATCTCGATCAAGATGAAGAAATTCAGCTCCAAATTATGGATATTTCATGGAGATACGGGCTAACCTATTCGGATTGGAGAAGATTCTCCTCATGAATGAAACCGATAATCTCATTTCCGCCGCACTACTTAATGAGAAAGAAAACCGTTGGAATGGTAGTTGATGTTACATGGACAGTCTTAATATCAATGAGATTGAGAATCAGTTGGGGAAGATTTGGTTTATGCACCTTACAAACAGATTCCAGCAAGATTGAAAGTATAAAGTTGGCCAATCGAGCATATGCTCTTGGTTTAGTATTGATTGTGTTTTTGTGTTGCTTTTGTTCTATTTTCTTGTGGTGTAGTTTCAATTCTTGTTTGTTGTTTCTATTTATTATGGTGTAATTTCAATTCTTGTTTGTTGTTTCTCTTTTCTCATATTGTAATGCTGATGAATATACTAATTATGATTTTCTTCTTATGTACTCTATGCTCTTTCTCAGGTCCAATTTATGGATAATTTCATTGAGATAGGCCATGATCATCTCTCTGTTGATTTCAATTTGTGGCTTCCATTCTTCCCCTTCATTCTTTTGTTCGGATCGAGGACGACACCTTCATGTTGTTTCCTTTGCGGGGCTATCTATCGTGTTACTGTTCCTATAGGGATAACTTGCACTTTCATTGAGTGCCAATCTCATGTCGTTCCACAATGCAAACAAGTGACCCAAAAAAACTTCAAATGAGTTGCATGAGAACTTTCTTCTTCGACCACTTCCTGAATAACTGAGTCTTGTTTGACGCCGGAATTAAATGAGAATTCGTTTAATTTTTGTTGTTGAGAAAGATACTTTCTTAAAAATAGCGATTGGAGTCACAAATCCTACACACACATGTAAACTAGATGGACTAGTACAGGAACTTGACTTGTAATAATTTTAAAATAGAATAACAAACTTATATAAGCAATCAATTACGATTAATCACATACCAACACAAGCTCGACTTGTATGACAAACTTAATCTTACCTCTAAATTCAATTTAATTTATATTAGTATATAATAAAATGAATATTTATGTTGTATCATTTTATTATTATTCCATTATTATAGTTATTGTTAGGACACTTCGATTTACCTACTCTAATAAAGGGTGATACATTCGTTGTTGAAAGAAAATTTAGCTTTGCATTAAAAGAAAAGGAGCTTTTGGCTAATATAAATGGTTCGAGGAAATGGAGGATCTTGGTAAATATTCTACAAGTTGGAAGAGAACCCAAATAAAACATTTAAAAATGTAAACTAATCTTACCGGAATTTTACATTATTTCCAATTTGTCCCCACCGAAAAATGCAAAGTTGTAGAAAACAATTGTTCCACCAGATTCAGTACTACTATTGGGATTTTCTTGTATAATAAAAAACAAGAAAATCGTACCATTTAAATATTTTTAAAATTGTGTGTTGAAATTTTACTTTAGTTCTATCCTATGTGCCAAATCATGGTATTTGTATCGGGGAGCAGATGTGTCTATTTACTCCTCCTCCTTTGATTAGAGAACTTTAAGTCGAATCTAATCACTATAATTATACATACTTTTAATTAAGAAATTTGGTTTTAATTCAACCACTTCATATAATGCCATCATTCGATGCATCATTGGTCTTTCTAGTGCACTTGAAAATGATACAACTAGACGGAGTACTCAAAGCTTCGATCGAAATATAAAACAAAACCAAGAATGCAACAATTGTTCATCAAAGATTCTCATAATTGAGGAAGCTTTTATAACCGATTTTGTCCATTTCCAGTACCAGTGATGGAACCAGACATGTCTTTTAATAGAGGGCGATATACAGTGACGTAATTAGAAATTTAGTTTAGGGTATATTCAAATGACTTCAGAAATAGAGGGTAGAAACGCAGGTTTAAAATTGTCATCTCGTCGGAGATCGGAATGACCTAAATTTGACCGGTGAACTGTAATATATACTGGATTTCTAATTTTAGGGTAGGCCCAGGTCTACCCGACCCTGGGCGTGGTTCCGCCCGCGATATTTACAATAAAGTACTATTCCAATTACGCACAAATCTGATAGGAAGCGATTATGAACAGTAATCACTTGGTCGCCTGATTTTGAAAAGGGCGCCAATCTCCCTCGCCCTCCCCAAATTCCGTCACCGTCTGATACTATATGAATTGAGGAAGTTATGCATCTAAATTAAACTATTTCCAAAAAACTGAACACAACTAAATTAACCGAGTAGAATATTCTTCCTATCCCTAAATGCAGTTTAGAATTATTAACCGAAAAAAAGCAGTCTAAAGAAATAAAAGTCGAGGGGAATCGAATGAATTGTCATTTCAACATACGTATCTAACCATCGAATGTTGAGGATCTGGGCTAGTGGAAATTTATCTGAACAAATTATGTGACATTTGTTGTAAAATAATGGTAGCAGGACATGTGAAGAATCTATTAAATTCGAAGAAAATGAAGTTAAAATGTGAGGATATAAAATTAGGTTTTATTCTTTTGACCACTCTGTGATTCTCTGGTAACGTTCTTCGCACCAGAAATAACCCAGAAATCACCTTTGATTCTTGATTGTAATGCCGTCACTCTTGATTTGCCTGCAAGAAGAAATTAGTCCCCACGGTTCTAGGCTTTCTTCATTTTTGATAACAAAGTTCTTATTCCGATCCTGTGAAGTTTCTGTTAAAGCTAATGCATAAAATTGCATTATTCTATGGTTCATTGAACTAAGGTTATTGTTTCCTTCAACTTATCCAAATTATTCTTAGATAATATTCGTCTTTTGACTAGCTGTCTGTCCTTTTATAATAGTTACGTATTTTTATATAACCTTAAGGTAAAAATTTATTATGACTTTATCTCTCAACAATGTTATTTTGTACATTCAGTTTTACGATAAAAGAGATTTTTCAAAACAGTTATGACAGTGACAATCACATGTCAATATTGTACCACGAAACAAGTTGAAAATCACTTTCAACGATTTAAAAATCTTATATGTTCTATATACACCACATTACCTAAAAGTAAATATTCAAACTTTCTGTACCCATATTTTCTTAAAACACTAGTCTAATTAGTTAATACACACGGGTGTAACCCAGCGGTTGGGACATTGGTTCATTGCTCCATGGTTCAACATTTGAGTCTCGACGGCGTTTGAGGATTTCTTGCTGCAAGATTCCTTGTATCCACTGTGACAACGCTCGCTCAATGGATTCTAAATTTGAATTACCGTGACTTATCTCTCAACTAATATTTTGTGGTGTCGGCCGAATGGGACGCTAAGTGCGAGCGTATAGGATGATTAGTTACTATGCTTTTTTTTATTCCTTTTTCTATTAGACGAGAGGAGAGCAATGGGAATGGGAATGATTTTGCGTGTAGTTAGCGCGTGTGGCATCTTGTGGAATAATAATAAACCTTTAACTCATTAACCATGCGTCCGTGTCTCACCTCAACTAGCTTCTAGTCAAGAAAAAACCTAATTACGTAACAAAATTATTATGTCAGCCGCGTCAAATTATAATTTGTCATTCTCTCGACTTTTAATCAATTTAAAACGATAATTAATACTTAACGAGGTGGATTGATGACTAATTAGAATTTAGATATGAGATACATTCCAAATAATCAATTAAAAATGGCCCAACAAAAGAGACTTTCAAAAAAAAAAACTTTACTCTTTCAAACTGAAATTAGGGCGCCATGCAATGAATATAGTACGATGAATGAACCGCCCCTGGTAAAGGTGATGAAAACTAGCAGCTGATCCAATGAAAAACTAACGGCCATAATTGAGTATGTAATATAGAACGGAACTAAAATGTACTAGGCATGTTCCCCTGTTTATAGAACGGAACTGAAATGAACTGAATTAAAATTAAATATATTTTATAAACTGGACTAAATTGAAATTATATTTAATATACTAAATCAATCTGAATTTTATCAAATCTTATTTAAAACATATTGAATGAAATTAAAATAAAGTTGGAAAGATAGTCCCTCGACCAATATTTTTATGCCATGTTCAATGAAGCTCGTAAATAGAGAAGTTCAGTTCAGTTCAATTAAATTTAGTTTAATTTACTTTAGTTCAGTTTTTTTCAGCAAAAATATAATTTGATCAAATTCAAGTAAATTGAAACAAACTAATTATAATTTTCAATATATAAATATTCACTTCATGAGTTCACTTTAATCAATTCAATTTAGCATAATTCAGTTCAAATCAGTAAGAAATAAGCTCAATCCAACAACCCCTTAATTGGTTTGGTAGGTAGGTAAATAAACAGAGTTAATTAATTAAAACCTTTGATCAAATTGTCAATGTCTTGACTAAAAGGGTTTGCAATTTGTGTTGTGTTGTTTGTCACGTTTTCTGGTGCCCTTCTGCATTTGCATCCAGTCAGCAATTAGTTTACCAAACTCGTTATTTACAATAATATATTCAGGATTTTGTTTTTGCATTCTATGTATTATAATATGAAATATTAATTATTATTTCATATCAATAATATATACACATTTTTATTATGTAAATAATATTATTACTTTTAATTGGGATGCATGCACCAAAAGAAACCGTGTGATAATCGTCATTTTAAACTTTTAATTGTCGCAAATATTTGGCGATTAGGGCACATTGTCTGCAACCCTAGTACCGACCTACGTTTTCTGCTTTATTCTCGCCATTTTTATTTTTTTACCGACGTCTTGTACAATAACATTTTTGTACTCTATTATTCAGACACGACTTTTTAATTAATTAATAATTATCTGTTCAACATTTCGTGAATAGTTGAGACATTATGGCCATGGCTTTGATGGATTATTAGAAAATAAAAATTAGAGCAAAAAAAATGAACCCCACCCTCATAAGTCATAATATGGTTCGTCTAAATAAAATGTTCCGACAAAAAAGCAACCAAAGAAAAATAAAAGTGGTTCCATAAATTCACAAACAAATATAATGGCTTACAAACTAAGAGATGGACACTATGGAAAAGTTTTACTTTAGGACGAAGAGAATAATATTAGTTACTAATATAAGTTAAAAACTGACACAATAATTTATAAAGTGTTGAAATAAAGTCGATGATACTGATATATATTCAATTATATATAGTATTGAAATAAATGGATACTTTTACAAAGTGCACACATTTTTAGAGTATCATGCATAATTTAAATTCAAATTATGTTTAATTCAGTCAATTTAATTAAAATAATTATCATGTTACTTTTAAAAATTATCTGTAGATAATTAAGTTTTGTTCAAATGGGGTTAAATTGAGATAAAATAGAGTGGCTAGAACTACGTGTTAAAATGTGTTGAAAAGTGTTATTTTATCGTACATCCACTAGCGTTGTGATGTTTTGATCAGTGTTGGTGAATGTTTTACTGCACTGAGCTGTATTTTGCCGTTAAAAATATAATAAAAATAAATTGAGCTGATCATACCAGTTATTTAAGGGTTTCATTTGATTTCCAATATTCCTCAAATTTTTAACTAAATCGCAAAATAAAAATTCTCCTAACTACAGTTTTTCTGGCTAGCTTATATTTATAAATAAAAACAATAAATTTTCAATAAACTTCTAAACTTTTATTTGAAAATATTTATTAATAAAAAATTAAACTAGAGGAAAAATAAATTGAAATTGTGTTCTAATTAAGTCATAATTTAAAAACCTAAGTAGCACTCTCATAAATCATAGTGATTATAATTTTCATACAGATGCAAAACATACTCATTAAAAACAGTAAAATAAAACAAACGAACTCATCCCATAAATCCAAATTAAATTTTTCCAAATTAAATATAACGGTAGGAGTTTGGAATTTTCAGGAGGAAATTTGTTAGAAACTTCGATTTGGGATTGGGACCGCGGTAGTCAATGGGAAAGAATTTAAATTAGAATCGAGCGGTTCCTTTTATACTAAGGTATTAAAAAACTAGCCCTTCTATACGCAGTCCGTATTTTACTTACTTGCAGTCCGTATTTTTTTAAAATAATCATATGTACAATGATTCTAATATATAACCGAATTGCAAGTGTATGCAATAAAAGTAGTATATATGATGTATATGTCTGATATACCTAATTATTGACCATATCATATATATCGAAGGCGTATTTTTATTTTGGACTGCAAAATAAGCAAAATACGGACTGCATCTAGCATGCCCAAAAAAACTATGCATGCGACGAGCTATTACATTTATTTATACAACAAATAATTTTATAGAAATTGTGGCTTTTTCAGAATTCAAATTAGTCTCGTCTTTTAGAGAAAATACCTGCCCTTTTGCTGGTCCGACCTTTCCATACTGCATATTCTTTCCGTTCGAACCAAAACTTTTTAGTCCCGGTTCAGTTTAACTTATTTGATGACGTACTGAGTTGTGCTATACTGATCAGTGTTGTACTGTGTTAATCAGTACTATACTGTACTGTGCTGATGAGTGCTGAGCTTTGCTGATCAGTGCTGATGAGTGATGTGTTGTACTGTGTTGTGCTAAAATGTGGTGCAATAAATTGAACTAGACATGACTTTACTTTTTCTATGATCCGTCCCAATTAAAAGTTCTCTTTTTAACAAAAAATAGATATGATAGAATGCATTTATCTTTTAAAAATTTCTACCTATACTTATAATCATAACTACAAATAATATTTTCTTTTACTCTAAAAATTAAAATTTAATATATAAATATTATGTCCTGAAAATTCAAGTCAAGCTCAATTAAATTTTTTTTTAATCGGAACAGAGCGAGTATTTTGATCGAAACTGCCCACAAGACTGACCGACCGACCATTGTTTTGAAACAAATTAAAGTCGAAACCTCTCTTCAAGCATGCCGCCGAACCCTACATTTAAATGTACCTAAACCTCTTCACTAGAAGGCCATTGCACTAGTCAATATTCATACTTGTCTCCATTTGGTTAAAATATTATATCATGGTTCAAACTTGCTAACATTGAAGGGTTGAAATGGTTTCTATTTCCAATTTAATTTAATCCAATTTTGTATAGGTAAGTTTGGAAGATGTGCTCTAAAATGCCAATAAAAAGTACAAAATTAAATAAATTACATGATAAAACTAAATAAAACATCAAGCAATCACAAAATATCAACAAAATAACCATATAATAAGTACAAGCTAGCATTGAGGTGAAATAAATCGCCGCGATAAATTTTCTCCGCTGCTGTAGTGGTCATAAATTTTCATTAAAATTCAATGACTTTCAACTTCATTTTTTCTCATTTAGAAGGTATTCAACTTACAATTAGATATTAAGATTGGTATCTATCAATCATCAAGTCTTGTATATATTTTACGATTTGAGTTCACAACTGAGAACTAGTCTGCATCTTATTTAAAATGTTGCATACTAAAATATTTTCATAAAATTACTATAATTTATCTATATGATCATTTACAAAAGAGTCGGAAATGCATAATAATTTTAAAAACATCAAAAAAGCCCTCTATTGCATTGCAAGCGACTTGTCAACAAATTTTGTGTACTCGACCAAGAAATTGTTGATTACTTGACACGCTTCGAGTTTTCTGAATTCTCTAATCAAAAGGAATCTTACAGACAAACTGATTCTTCTCCTCTATGCATATAGCAGTAGTTGATCACATGTCGAACCCGATTTCAAAGACCAAAATTTTCTCCCTTAATTAATTTAATTTAATCTTCAATCCTCCTCTGAACGGACAGTCAAACTCTGACGGTAAGTAAAAGATGCTTTGGTGAGCACTATTCAAAACTAGCTCCATTCTCCGACACATGTAAATCAATAAACACCTTAATTAATTATGATTAGTGAGTTGCTATTCGGTGATCATTGTCAAAAAGTGAGTTAGGCACACTAATCAAAGGGTGCCTTTAGTATTTCAAGGTGTGAATCTTGGATTTGATTTTTTGAAAAAATAATGGAATAGCTTTATGCCCAAGAAACGCCATACAATCGCATTTTCACACTGGTTTTTATTTTTATTTGTATTTTTCTTGCATACGGTCGAAGACAGATTCGCTAATTCTCAGCGTTCCACTTGCCCGACATCACAGATCTTAGTGGAGAATAAGTCACGACACTTTGAAGTCAAGACTAGTTGAGCGTTTATTATCTTGATATGTACAAAAAACATTGCAACTAAGAAATCTACGTATTGTCGATATCAATACTCAAATCTTTAATCAGGAAAATGAATTCAATGTTTTAACCGTTGACTACATTCATGGATGTTCTTATTTTTCTTACATGAAACTAGAAAGTAACATACAGATAAATAAATAAATATAATATAGAGACTAGAGATTGATATGAGATGTTATAATAGTTGAGAGAGTTACATAGTATGTTATCGTGGATTTTAACTGTAGGAATATTTTGATTTTGCAGGTCCGACATTAACTTGAAATGTCCCCGTTCTATTGATGCATCCAAGAACGAATGATAATTTTGTCTTTTCCAACTCTGCAAAATCAAATTGTCACTACACCTAACGATGACCATGTATTTGTGCAATCATGTATTTTATTATAATTTCATATTCTTGGTGTGTTGTTTATTTTAATAAAAATGCATTCACTTATTGTAGTAATTAATTAAGCTCTTACTAAATTTAAAAACACATTATGAAACATGCAAATCCTTTAAGCTCGTACACAAATCAAACAGACTATAATCATAAATTTCTGCTAAATCTTCATATAATAATTTAAAATAAAACTAATAAATTCAAAATTGATAATAATCATAACTTGTATACAGCAATAAGTATTATTAAAAATTAATAATTAATGTGTTTTCGATTTATTGAAATTAGTCTTCATTTCTCCCAATATGAATCCAAACAACTACCAGATTTCTTATATCATATTTTGTTTCATATTCCTCAAAAAACAATTGTTTCATATTTATCATCTAATATTTTTTAATAGATCGACACACAATTAAAATAGGATTGCATGTGTGCTTGTCTCTTGACTAACTTGGAGCCCAAACATTTTGCCTATGAGCTACAAGATTATTGTCAAAGTCATTTTAATTAGCTAGCTAGCCAGCTGGTTAATTGGTTTGAGGAAAGTCATGTTTACTTTTCCATATATAATAATTATAAAACTTCCTTGTTTCGTCTTAATTAGGCACGAATTTGACACAAGAAATAAAAAAAAATCGGTATAAAGATTAATTTACAGATTTCCATGCCCCTTAATTAATTATTTTAAAAGAAAAAATAAAATGTTAATGTCAGTTAGATCAAATATAAAAGTGGCATGAATAAAAGAAGAAACAAAAATTAGGTGATCACATATTTAGTCAGTTGAGAATAATTTTGGTAATAAAAGAACGGGTGTTTTTATATGCTGGATCAAAAAAAATATTAAAGAATTTACAAGCTTGATCATCACACACTAAAACATGACGATCATAAATAAGTTTTTAAAGTGCTTGCTTCTCTTCTGAAGACATAAGTAATGTTTCCTAGGGAATGCAGGTTACAAAATCCACAAAAGAAGGAAATTCAAATTATCCAAACACACAAAAAAACACATCACAAGTAAATCCGTGTTGTATCTAGGAGAGAGGTGCTCCCCTCGTTAGCCGTTGTGCATGCCCAACTATGTTCATGTTTGAGATTCTGATCCAGATTAATCTCCACTTCGCTCAAATGGCATCATTCCTACCTTCTGCCGACTCTTGTAACTCTTGAATGGCTTTCTCAAGTTTATTTCCTACCAGCGTCTTAAACAGCATTTTCAGAACAGTGTAGAATTGAATCTGAGGCTCATCATCGGTTTGCCCTTCATAGATCTTAGGAATATGCATTCTCATGTCATTCAATTGCCTAATATAACTTGCACCCACCTTATCATTCTCAAGCATTTCGATCATTTTATCATCCAACATTGAACGATGGGGCTCTAAATACAATTTCTCAAACTTAGGATGAACTATATCCGGGGCATTGTAGAGTTTTCCCTTCATCATACCATGTAGGACGAACAAGCTATCTCGATAATCACCACCTACCAGCCTTTTATCATTTGAATCCCACCCTTCCCTTAGGTCACATTTGTCGACTACCTTCAGAAGTCTTACATAACTTATGCTAAGATTGTAAACGCTGGGAGGAGATGGAGACCGTTTTATAGGTGTAGAACAAGGAGCCACTTGTGAGAGTATAACAGGTTGGCCCTTCAAGTCTGGATTCCTCTTGTTAGGAGGAACATATTTGAGGATGGTTCATTTGATGATGCAGCTGGTTGTTGTGCCTTTGATGATGATGGTTGTGAATTTGATGTTGCGGCGAAATAACCCCACACACACTTCCCCTCACATATGCACTTAAAGGCTTCCTCACGAGACTTGATTGGCCTGAACATCTTGTTGAGCATAGCCACTGCCACTGCCCCGCTCCAATTCCCTGAGAATTTAGGGTAGATGCATCATCACAGGCCCCCTTCCCTTGATTTGACGTTGGTTCATCCTTTTCTTTCCCTAGAGATTCAACTTCACCATCAGAGTCGTTCTTCTGCCTTTCTTGGTCAGAGCTCTGAGAAGTCTCGAAAGAATCGTTCCCTCGATTCCCCGCTTGTGCTTTTTCTGGTACATCCTTTCCTTTCCCCGAAGATTTAACTTCACCATCATCACAGTCGTTAACCATTACCATGCATATTTGTATCTCTATTAGCTCTCTTTATATCCACTGGATGCCCGGAATTTCTGTCTTATCACTGTCCCAAGAGACGTGCCCAATCTTGGTCTCAGATTTCTTCTCATCTTTTGTTTCTCCTGTATATGATTCCACCTCTACTTCTGCAGATGTCTGATTTATGGTTTTTTCTGTAGGTATAACCGTGAAAGGTTCTTCATTTTGAAGATTATTGTACTACATAGTTGATTAAAGAGTGTGGTAAGTATGTATATTTCACTCCAAGGTTATAAGACAACTTACCCTGCTGAAAAAAGTATATATTCATTTTATAACTTAATTAGTAGATATAATTATCTATTGTGATCCTAACTCCTAAACTCTGATCTATTAGTCCATAAGCCTAATCTCGAGTACATACTATAACCAGACGGCGTCCCTTGCCCTTGGCCTCCTCGAACATACCAAACAGTTTCTGTCATTCAATTATACTTGTCGCTTAATATAATTTGATAAAATTTAAGCTAATTTAACCAAACTATTACTACATTCAATACATTGAATCTTTATTTAACTTAATTAAATGTCTTTTAATCTAATTTTATTAGGTTCAATTTAGTAAAAATAGTTGAGAAGAAAAGACCTCCGCTTCAACTGCAAATTAGACTTTACCTTGAACCACAACAATCAAGTATTTGTAGGTTTTAATAGTTGAATTTCACTAACTTCAATAATCAATAACTGGTTATACATCATTCTCATATCATTTTTTAAAAAGGAAAAATCAGTCTCATTCATTATATCATTGACTATTAAAAATGATATCTTTAAGGTAATCACCATACATAGAAAAATATTTTGTTGCTTGACACGTAAGGTTTTTGTTCAAACCCAATTAAATACTCATTTTGAAAAATAAATTAAATTAAAATGTTTTGTTTTTCTACTCTTCAAGAGAGTTTCTGTATAACTGAAAAAACTGTCGCATTAACAGCCACTCCCAGTGCTTCTCTTCATCTGGACCCATCCCCGGAGAGAAAAAACGCTGCAACGTGTGGGCCCATCTCACTTTTTAAGTGACTCGATTGTTGGCCTGTCAATGATTCATCTGGGCCTACGAAAATGGACCCACAGGCCCAAAGTTGCCCACTTTAGCCACCACCCCACTACAATCCCCACACCCTCCCACAAATATGAATATCCTCTTCCTTTTGGCCCATTTTACTAGCTTAAAATAATAACATATTGTTTTCTTTTCTTTAAAACAAAAATTGAAATTTGACTGGAAATGAGCAGAGAAGATTGAATTTGAGAATAAAATAAGTAATTAAGTAGAAGAGAATAAATTAGTATACGAATTGAGTTAGTAGGAGAGTACTTAAAAGTTATTTTTAAATATTTTTTACTGAATAGTGAATACAGATTGTACAGAGATTGTAATATTATTGAACCGAACGGACAATTTCTGTTTAATCTCACTAATGTGTTAAAAATTAAATTTATTATTAATATATTTTTCTCTATGTTATATTTATATATTTGTGTTGAAATTTAGGTCTAAATGGAATTAACATAAAATAGTGTATATACAGATAAGTTTAGCTAAACCATCTTAAAAATGGTATTTACTTGGATAAAATATAGATTATTACTATTATGTACTACATAAGATAATTTTAATTTAGAAAGTGAGTATATCTTCATAAGATAAGTTTAAAAGATAAGTGTACTTTGAATGAAGTTGAAGTTTTACTATTTAGCTTAAAAGAAGAAAGTAGTAGTGATAATTTATTTTATGTTATACGCCAAATGACTTTTAGTTGAATCTCCCTTTTTGTTGAGAGTCATCTGATTTTAGGGTGTGTTTGATCCGCAAAATTTTTGAGAATCTGGATTTTATTTTGAAATTTTGAAAGTTTGGGTTTTTGTTTGGGATTTTGAGAGTCTGATTTTGCAAAATTCTTGTTTGGTTGGGTTAGATTTTATGAGTATGAAACAAAATTTTTGATTGATTTTAGAATTTTGCAAGTCTGAATTTTGGGAAACTTTGTGAACCAAACAAAATTTTACAAAACTGGACTTGAATAGTGCAAGTTTTGTAAAAACTTGCCCAACCAAACACAACCCTAAAGGTCTTTCCAAACTGAAAATGAAACCCTTCTTTAGTGAAAGAAAATGTTTACATTTGGCAGAATGAGAATTACCCATCCATTTAATAATTCATATTTTCAAACCATACACCTCTTTAAAATCAAAGTCACAAACAGACCGTGATCAAAACATAAAATTCGTAACTATAATACAAGTAACAAATTATAGCATATACAACTAAATCGAGAAAATAATAATAATTAATCAAATCTAAGAATAAAATTTATGTAACATTAACATAAAATTGTCAAAAGTAAAACAATTGTTTCTAGCTTTTATAATGGAAAGACAAGGAAAAAGAGAGATAACCAGCTTAACTTAGCAGACAGTTTGCGGACAGAATGCAGTAAATGGTTCATTAAATTTAGTAATTATACATGCAGATCCATTTTTACTAAATGTAGGTCTGAAAAACACAACATGTGGCCCTAAATTGTGCTAGTGCATCCAAAATATTATTTTTTGGACCTGAATTAGTAAATATGAACCTGCATGCATCACCACTCACTGAATTTGATGATTTTAGTATAATTAATTCAACATCATTTCTAACATACACTTCTCATTGGACAAAGGAAGTAACTTAATTGTATATCACAAAATGTGAGGTTCTGTTCAGATGGGCTGTTAACTGTTAAAATTAACAATTGTTAGTAGTTAGAAGTAACTTATAGTATGTCACAAACATGTAAGGATCTGTTCAATTGAGCTGATAGCTGCTAAAATTAATAGTTTCTATCAGTTATCAATAGCTGTTGTCAGCTGCTAACAATTATCATTAGATGTAAATTGTAATTGAAATTAGCTACGATCAATCGGAACTGGACATGAATTAAGTTAAGTATATATATATATAAAACAAACCTACAACTAACCTTGTAAAAGAAATTCTTGGATCTTTCTAGTAGAAAGAGAAAACACATGATATCGATGGTAAAGATGAAGAAGTGGAAGCCAAAGCCTATAAGGCCAAAAGACACCTAACCTAGGCAGGTGTTGTGGAAGAAAGACATCCGGTGGGTCGGAACACACATGGACTAGTACTACTACCATATAAAGCCTAACACACATGCAATAATTCTTCCAACTTTCTCCTAATTTGGCTTTAAAACAAGCTAGTAACAACTTGCTAGATAATAACTCCATTTAATCATTATTGTTTTTGAGTGACCTTGATGTTTCAGTGATACAAGGAGGTGAACCAATATGTGCACTTCATCTCAAGGACTATGACATATTTTATCTTCTTGAATTGTGTTTATTATTCTTTACGTGATTTTACTGATAGTTCTTTGTAATATGATTCTCAATTAGGTGCGTCGCAAATCATCATATTTTGTTATTTTCAAAGTGCATTTACAGCTAAAGACGTAAAACATCCTCTAGAACAAGTAATATTGTAGACTAAGCGCCTTATTTGACATAATAATGAGCGGAGGCGGACCTATGCGTAGATCAGTGCAGGCGTCCGTGTGTACTCGGATCCGCCGAATAAGTTATTTTTCTGAAACTGTCACCGTAGCACATTCTTGTTCTGTACCATCGCCTACCCTAATATTATATATAGATCCGTTACTGATAATGAGTGTGCATTTGTATATGGAACAAATCTTAGATATGACCTAGCTAGGGCATGGTATCTCACATATTCTTACCCCGAGAGAGAGTAATAACTGATGAGTGACACGTATGAATGGCTGTCATTAGGGTTTGATGCGAAGTGCAGCACCTAGCTAGCTTAGGATGGTCCAATGTAGAAAAAAAAATAAAAATAAAGTGATATTGTTGCTAAATATTTGAGACTTGTGATACACGAATTTAAAGTGCATTTGTTTCCATATGCTACAAACATATAATTGAACCCACCAACAATATAAGGACATTTTTATACATATTTAGTTGATGGAATATATTATTTTCTAAATTCTGTTTTTAAGTGTAATTTTTTAAAATAATGGATTCAAAAGAATGTATATAGCCGGAATCATGAATGTAATTAAGGGTATACTTAGAAAGAGAGGGCAATTTTCTAATGGCCTTTGGAGCAAATGAAGTTCCAAATATGTACCAAAGAATGAGAGATCCACTGATATCTATCTTTTTAATTTGCAAGTAGAACAAAATCTAGGATTTGACAAACTATTAATTAATTAGTCACTTGGTTAACATACATACTCCAAATTTGGACCATGGGATAAGATATAAAATTCAATAGGAATGTTATATATTCTCATGATCAACTTTTTGTTCTTTTTTTTCTGTTTGTTTTTAAATTCATGGTTGCAATCAATTTTATCACCGACTAGCATAGAGGCAGAATTAGGTGTCCGGAATTGCACCAAGGGGTAAGGGCCTCCACGACTAAATTTTATTGAACTAAAATAGATTAAGTTAAATTAATGTATTGAACATAATAATAGTATAACTTGTTATGCTGAACTGAAAAGAATCAGATAAGAACACGCCACCGTAATTCTTAGAATTTCACCATAGTACAGTATTGTAAAGATGCTACTTCATCATTTGAAGCCAACGCTGTGACTAGGTTCTATCCGATTCAATTTATTTTCAACACATTTTTAACACAACATATATAACACCGGACAATATACTGAATGATTAAAACCAACAAAATTTAAATGAATAATATGCATAATAAATGGTCCAGTTTACTTAAGCAAATTCAATGAAAATGGGAAAGTGTCATAATTACCCTTCATTATTTCATTAATTTTTACAAATAAATTTCTAAAACCTTAATCTTCAGTGCCTATACCCGTCTATGTAATGATTGAATACACGTCCAAATCATAAATTATTGTTTCTTGAATTATAATACATATTTAAAAAAATATTATTGTCATTTTAGATTTAATTTGAATATGCTGAAATAACTGCACATGCATAAAGAATCACCCTAAAAAAGCAATTCACGTGTGTACATGTATGTATAGTTGAATTCCGTCTTCAACTAATATATAATTATTTATACTATTCAGACACATTTAGCACAACATCAACACTTTTCAACTCATCACAGCACAATACGACGTGACACTTATCAGTACATTACGATTCAACACAAGTGTTACACAACATAATTTAATCTCAACTGCACATGATCTTACGTAGATGCACCTTTTACCTTGATTTTTTCTAACTAACTACTTCAATTCCAATTCGTAGATCTAACAAATTCGTTTAAATTAAACAAACGACTTCGATATGAGTTGACGGTTGATTTTTTTTCTTGAACTTCAGTTGACAGCACTAGCTGAAAACTTACACTGGGGGCAATTATATGAATCAAGACTACTGTGCATACGACGTTGAAATGATGAGTTAAGGGTTAAAAAGGTCAAGTTGGCAATAATTGCCGACTTGAGTGAGTCATGTGAATATTCCGCCACGCCAAAATGACGAGGGAATACCATTTTAAAAAAGCTAAGGAAACCCTACTTTTCTTTTCTGCGATATTTGCTGCTGCTGCTGTAGATCTGATTGGATCCTCACACGCCATGACTAAGAAAAGTCGGTTTCTGATTCGTAATTGCACAATTAAAACTGCTACTTTTAGTTCACGTGTTCATTATTTATTTGCGTTTTCAAAGGCTAGAAAAACCCTACTGCGTACTTATCAGTTATCACTTCCATTCGAAAATGCATGCATGCACTTATACCAAAATGTTACTGTGAGAGATTAACCGATCTTGGCTTTGATTCCTAGGGCCATTGGTTGGGACACGCCATAGAGTTATCGGATCGGATTCTTGATGGCCCCTAGTTCAAAAATAAATTATCAGAATAATTGGGGTGAAGAATTAGAATCATTTATACATGCAGATGTAACTTTTAAGGGGGGAAATAGATTCATAGATCACACATGGTGATGGATTTACAAAGATTTGGAGAATTATTTGGATGAGTAGCACTAACAGCGGTTGTATTGACGAATTAATATATGAAATAGTTTAAAAATTTCACAGTAATAATTATCGGGTACTACATCAATTTTTGGTATGGTTTCATGACAGATTAATAAGCTGGCATATCTAAAATTATTTACGGCTCAATAATTATGATTACTCCGTCAATTTTTAGTATGACGTCACACCTTTTGCGGGTGTAGATCCGCACATGAATGTGAAATCAGTTGAACATAGCTGAGTTAAACTAAAAGATGCTGAATGCTACTAAACTGCGAGAGAATAAATCATGAAACGGAAGTAAAAACTAATGAACGAAATTGAAATGTATTTTAAGAGAATTTAAAAGTATTGAGGATGGGATGAAATTGCATTGTTAGTTTTTACATTTTTCTGTAAGGCACCACATTATTTATTGTTTGTTGTTACATTTTTCTTGCCCTATTGATAAGGCAACCGAGCCATAAAGTGTAAAATATAATAAAACATATATATTTACATAAATTTAACATTACCAAACCGTATCATTTGTTGAGAATATATATGATATAGATAAATTTCAATTGATAAAAATATAACATCAAGATAAAAAATATTAGACGAACCTGTAACATAAAATCATCTCTAGCTAGCACCAAATCTTCCTTTACACTAAAAATATTGATTTCGCACAAAATCAATGAAGATGCGAATCCCTGAGTCAAACCGGATGCATGCAGCAGTATATATATATCGATCTTGGCTATACCAAATCTTAACGAATTACGTGCAACGAATAAATTATTCAGAGATCTTCTTCTTTTTCAGCAAACTTATAATTTAGTGCTTAAATAATCCACATTCTTTGATTTTATACGACTTTAAGAATTATCGAGCAGCCAATATTCCAAAAAGAGATGACTTATTTCAAAGAAACTAATAGATTATTGCTCCTTAAACGACCCGAATATTCAATATTAATTCAAGAACCATATCTTTGTTAAAGAGGGATAAGTGCTCGATCTCCATCTCTCCTTTTTATCGTTAATCTAAACATGTTCGTGAAGATAAGAATATTGCATCATGCATGCATGCAGTGGCAAATCTATTAGTCTGTTCTCGGATATGTCGAACAAATATGTGAACAGTTTTTTCTAACTTAACTGTCACTGTAACGTCTTCCATTTTATATTATCGCATATTCTAATATTAATTCTTACATTCGCGACTGCATGCATGAATGCCTTGAGCTTTGGTGTTCATCAGATTAATTTATAGAGAGATTATAAATTAATTAATCAATTTATTAAGTTATCCCGCACAGTGAAATAAATGGAAAGCGGGCGGCAGCCGATTAGCAAACAGGTGCGCCACTATACTAGTGACGAAGAGGAGTCCAGAAAATGGATATGTGTCACATTTGAGGTGACTAGCTACAAATTATAGTGTTGGCGAAATTTTGGAGTTTCCTAATTAATTAACTAATCAATAATTTATGGTCTGGTCTTATAATTAATAATTACCTTATCCAACTAGCATCTAAGTTAATGATTTAATCACCATTTCGTGGAGGTGGAGGTTCGCTGCTGAGTACTGAAATGGATATGAGAGGTGAAAGTTGAATTAAGGATGATAAAATGAAAGATATAAATTGAATTTAAGAAAGAAATTGTAAAGTCTGAAATATTAAGTTGGCATATTTTACGAACGATGATTTTGACATTATAATCTCTGGTAGTAGTTCTCGGAATTTAGATATTATAATGTCCAATAGACGCAGGTTTCAAAAAACAAACAAACAAAGAAGTTCAAATTTATTATGGCTGATCAGAATATTATGATATATTAATATTCAGTTGTGTTCATCTAGATTTTATGTATTGTTTTAGATCTTTAAATTAAAACATGTAAGGAAATATATCTAATTAAATATGGTCTTTTCCTAATTAGAATCAGATTAGAACATTGTCATTTCTTTTCTAGACTATAGTGAATATAGTAATTACATTCAGAGAAGAAATGTGAGAGAGTTGGATCCGGCAGAAGGTGGATTGCAACCAGCACTATAAACGAAGAACATAGTTAATAACGTTATTCTATATCGATTAAGCAAGTACGGAGTTAACCAGAATTATAAACCGAATGTTTGAGGTTTTGCACTGGAGAATTGACGGAGAAGATGAGCAGAAATAGATGAAATACGTGGAGGAAAATGAAACAGCAACTGTGAAAACGATGTCATATAGTAACACCACTAAGTTAATCATTTAATTAGGGTTTATAATCTATTAGTTCTGATTATGAATGATTGTATCTTAATTATATAAATGAATTCATTTTTCTAAATGTCTCTAAAAGATTATAATTTATTTTTACATAGAACAACCGATCGATTGTGGATGAATGTTACATATAGCAATCGAACTAGTCCATGAACAAATTATTTCAGTTACATGTAGAGATCGACTTATATGATGACAACTTGACAACCAAAAATGGCCATGCCTACAAAAGAAGGGGTAAACAAAAGGGGTTTTAGGGTTAGGTGGATTAATGCTGATTTGCTGGAATTTGGCATTTTGCACGACCTGGTTTAGGTCAAATCACTTCGGATTTAGTTTATATCTTGTCAATTATCAATATCAAAAACATTCAGCATGTTTAGTTTACATCAGGAGGAGGGCCTGATTGAAAATAAATCGGTGAATTTTAGCTAAAATATAAAGCTTGAATTGATACAAAATGGTGATGATCATTGTTTACAATCAGAGAGGATATTGGTGGGGTTTACACCATGCTTAATTACTGCTTTGTAGTAAAATGAATCAATCAAAAGCTAAACTAATCTAATTCCCAAAATCTTTATTTATACTAGTTTGAGATGAGTTGATAATTAACCGTCCCCTGAGCTCTCTTGTTATTAATACAGATGGAAAGTATGGTTTACGTACCCAGATGGAACATCAAACCTCCATCAGTGGAAATCATGAGATATGCAGCGCGGAAGGAGGACGGGGAAATCGAAAGTTTCATTTACCGCGGTGTTATAGGTTTATGAAATCGGTAATGCAATGGAACCCGCCACATGAACATCTTGCAACAATAAGTATACGGATTTCTGAAAATCGTCGTGCATTCAGAAGATTTACGAAATCGAAAATGATTTTCAATTTCTGAAACTACTCGGAATAATGATTTCCGATGGTGAAACCATGCAAATAAATGTTTACGATTTCGGGAATGATTTCCGAATGTGGAAACTAATTTGGAAAAGGATTTACGAATGATTTCGTATGGTGGAAACATTCCACAAAATGTTTAAAATTTTGGAAATGATTTTCGAATGTGGAAACTGATTTGAAAAAGCATTTCCGAAATGATTTCGGATGGTGGAAACACGCCTTTATGATTTTGGGAACAAACTCATACGATTTTGGGCATTTTAGTCTTTAAACAAGATGTTGCAGCATCTTTTTAGTATCTTTATTTTATGCTGATTAGCTAGCTAAGTGTACTTAACTAAAATTAGCTGTGATTTTTACTCATTAATTATTCCAATCAAATCCCTAATTTGGCTTATCTGCTAATCTAAGCTCTTCTGAGCTAATTACGAGATTGACCCCGGTCAGTCTAGCTTGTAACAACATGTCATGATGCTTGGTAATAGGGGTAAAAAGGTCAATTCACTGGTACTGGTCAAGGACCATTGACCAGAAGGAGGCAGCAGGAATTGGTTGGAGAAGGAGGTTACTGGGATCGGGAAGTGATAAAGGGAGGGGAAGAGAATCAATTCAGTTAACCAATTATCATTTCTGTTAGTTGTTAGTTAGTTGGAGATTAGCTAGCAACAGAAACTCATATTCTCTCTCTTGCTCATGTAATGTTGATAGCTACTGTTCTTAGCTGAATTTCCAATTGATTTTCAGATTTAATTAATAATCATTACACTTGGTATCAGAGCCGTACGATTCCGGCCATGGCGAACAAGAAAATTGAAGAAAATTTGAGGCAGCACATCGAGGAGTCACTGCAGAAACTCCAGACCGAATTTTCCGATCAAATTGACCGGAAATTCGAGCATACAGTGGCAATGGCGATTGACCGGGCAGCTGAGCTTTACAAAGAGGAACGAGAAGCTGACAAGCAAGAACGCGAGGAGAATCGGAGAGCACTTACTCAATTGAATCAAAAATTGGAAGCTCTACAGTGGACGATCGAGAAGAATCTGGCGGCCGGAGAAGGATCTCTGAAAGTCTCGGAGGTAGCGGTTTCGGTGACTGATCAATTGCGCAAGGACAAATCTCCGGTACCAGTTGCATTGCAGTCGGCATTTCCTGGTAATTCTGGTGCTCAGGCACATGCATTCATCAACTCCGGTCAAGGTACTCATCAAATTCCGGTTGAGTTATCTTCAGCTTCAAATTCTCATAAGTGTGATCCGTTTTGTGCTCATTTTTGCCCTAGAGTAGTAATGAATGCTAACTCAGAGCATGCTAGGGTAGTTTGGCCAGATAAGAATTTGAGGATTGATAGAAACTTGTTGGATATGGATAGAGAGTCTTACAACAGGAGGCTTAATGAACTGGAAAAGGATCCTAAAGCTAGAGGTGTTGCTAATGAAATGAATATAGATGATGCAGTTACAACTAAGGGTTGGAGACAGTTGATAGGGAAACAGTATAATAACATACAATTGCCTAGTTTTTCTGGTCAGAACCCTAGGGATTGCCTGTCAAGATGTGAGAAATACTTTGTCTATTTTCAAGTTGTGGATAGAGAGAGGTTAGAGATCATGGAAATGATTTTGGAGGGGAAGGCTTTGACCTGGTATAATGCAGAAATGGTTACAAAACCTTTTGACAGTTGGAAAGCTTTCACTATGGCAGTGTTACAAAGGTTTTGTGATGCTAGCTATAGAGATATATTTGGTGATTTTAACAAACTTAATCAGACTGCTACTGTGAGAGAATATCAAGAAGCTTTTGAGGAGCTAAAATCACAGTTGGTGAGTCAGTATCCTGAGATGCCTGAAATATATTTTGTAGGAAATTTCTTGAGTGGTTTAAAGGAGGAACTTAGAGTCTTAGTTAATCCTTGTAAGCCTACCTCATTGCATGAAGCTGTGGAATTGGCATTAATGGAAGAGAAGGTTATGAAGGTTATGGAAAAGAAGTTTAAGTCTGGAAGTTCTAGTTCCAGTTACAATACTAGGGGCAATAATTTCAGAAATAATGGTAAGGATAAACCATTATGGAAGCCTGCTAATACTTGGAAAACTAATGTGTCTACTAATGATAAGGACAAGAAATTAGTGGGAGAAGGCATCAAGAAAGTTAGTGCTCAAGAGTTGCAATACAGAAGAGACAACAAGCTGTGCTTTAAATGTGCAGAAAAATTCCATCCAGGGCATGTCTGTAGATTTAAGCAAATTTATGAGATCACTGATGTGAGTGAAGAACCTAGTGGTGATATATTGGTTGCTGAGTGGAATTGTGAAGAGCTGCAACAATTAGCTTCAGGGGAGTCATCTGAACCTGAGGAAATTGAGTTGAATTCTATTGGTGATCATACAAGGAGGAAAGCTAATACTATCAGAATGGTGGGGTACATTAATGGTGTCAAGGTGAATATGTTGTTAGATACTGGGAGTACTTTCACTTTTATTGACCCTGATGTGGTTAAGCAGTTGAAGCTGAAAACTATGGCCATTAAACCTTATATAGTGGCTATTGCTGGTGGAGATAAACTGGGAGGTGACACTTATGCTTTAGATGTGCCTTGGAGAATACAAGATCATCATTTCACTTACAGTATGAGGTTACTGAAAATGGGAAATGGTTTGCAGATGATAGTGGGAGTTGATTGGATGAAGATTTTCAGTCCAATAGCATTTGATTTTAACACAGAAGATGTATCTATTTGCTGTAAAGGTCATTATTATACACTTCATGGAAATGCAGATAGAACAAAGTTTCAGATTCTGAGAGATAGAGAAGCAAGGGAACTGACAGAATTCAGAAAGGAAAGAGCTGTGTATGACCATCTGAGGAACAACAGTTATGGGAATTTTGATTGTCCTTCTTATGAAAATGGTTACTCCTGGTTATAAGAGGAGGAGGTATGGCAGTCAGAATTACAGGGAGAGAGGTTATGCTTATACTCTGGAAGGAGAGAGAGGAGGTTTTCCAGGCCATAGAAGATAACTGCACCAGCACATGGATTCCAGACTTTGATATCAGTAAAGTTCCTTCAGGTTTGGTGTCCATTTTGCATACATTTTCTAGATATCTTTAAAACACCTAACTCTTTACCTCCTATGAGAGATATTGACCATAAAATTCCTTTGAAACCTGGTACTGAACCTTTCAAAATAAAACCATACAGGCAGCCACACTCACACAAGGAAGAAATTGAAGGGCAAGTTCAAGAAATGATGAAGAGCCAAGTGATTCAAGAAAACAATAGTCCATTCTCTTCTCCAGTCATATTAGTGAAGAAAAAAGATGGCAATTGGAGGATGTGCATTGATTACAGAAGATTAAATGATATTACAGTCAAAGATAGGTTTCCTATTCCTGTTATTAAAGAATTGTTAGATGAACTCAATGACATGTTATTTTTTACTAAGTTTGACCTTAGGTCAGGCTATCATCAAATAAGAATGGCAAGTGCTGATGTGGAAAAGACTGCATTTCAAACTCATAGTGGACATTTTGAGTTTTTAGTTATGCCATTTGGTCTGACAAATGCTCCTGCAACATTTCAAGCTTTAATGAATAAAGTTTTTCAGAAACAGCTCAGAAAATCAGTGTTGGTATTTTTTGATGATATTCTCATATACAGTAAGACACTTCAAGAACATTTGATACATGTGAAAGAGGTGTTAAGTATAATGAGGTCCAACAAACTGTATGCAAAAGGTTCAAAATGTGTTTTTGCAGTAGATACAGTTGAGTATCTTGGACACATTATTTCAAAGGATGGTGTCAGTATGGATGCAAAGAAAGTTTCAGCTATTATGGATTGGCCTATTCCAAAGAATTTAAAAGAACTAAGAGGATTCCTAGGTCTTGCTGGATACTACAGAAGATTTATATATGGATTTGGCATTACTTGCAGACCATTGCATGATTTGCTCAGAAAAGATTCATTTCTGTGGACAGTGGAAGCTACAGCTGCATTTGAAAAGCTCAAAAGGTTAATGTCTTCTGCTCCTATATTAAGAATGCCTGATTTCAATAAACCATTTATTGTTGAGACAGATGCATGCAATGAAGGAATGGGGGCTGTTTTGTTACAAGAAGGAAGACCTATATCTTTTTTAAGCAAAGCTTTCTGTCAGAAAAATAAAGGGTTTTCTACCTATGAAAAGGAGTTATTGGCATTGGTGATGGCTGTGGAAAAATGGAGGCATTATTTAGTGGGAAATAAATTCATCATCAAGACTGATCACCAAAGCCTAAAGCATCTTATGGATCAAAAACTGCACAGTACTATTCAGCATAAGTGGATGTCAAAATTATTAGGGCTTAATTTTGAAATTCTATACAGAACTGGAAAAACTAATGTGGTGGCAGATGCTCTTTCAAGAAAGCCAGAAGTTCTGAATGTAGTTGATGAAAGGGAAGAAGAACAATGCCAAAATTGTCTCTGGGATTACAGTTCAGATGAGGACAAAGAAGATTTAATTTCTGAAATCACTGTAACTGAGTTGGTTACAGAAAATGCAGTATCAAAAATAGTTGCAACCACAAAGACAGTGGAATCTGCACCACAAGTTAGCATGTATGAAAATGAAGCTTGTATTGAGGAGTGTAATTAAAAGAATTGATATCTTCTACTATATTGCCTACATGTCTGCAGCAACTGGAGCAGAGTTATGAAGGAGATGATGAGGCTCAGGCATTGATTTCTAAAGCTATTTTGGAAGCTAACAATGTGGAGCAACTGAAATTCCATGAGGGAATTTTAAAGAAAGGACAGAAAATATATGTTGGAAAATCAAAAGAAGTGAGGTCTGATATATTACAGGCTCTTCATTCTTCTCCTATAGGTGGTCACTCTGGTTAATTTGCTACTCTTAAAAGAGTACTTGCTATTTTCATATGGCCAGGCATGAGGGATCATATTGCTAAGTTCATCAAGAATTGTGAGGTTTGTCAGAAAAATAAAAGTGAAAATTGCCATCCAGCTGGTCTGTTAAATCCTTTACCAATTCCTACTCAATCTTGGACTCAGTTGTCTATGGATTTCATAGAAAAACTCCCAAATTCTCAAGGATTTGACACTATATTGGTTGTAGTGGACAGATATACAAAGTATGCTCATTTCTTAGCTTTAACTCATCCTTTTACAGCTAAGCAAGTAGCAACACTTTTCTTGGATGAAATTTTCAGATTGCATGGAGTTCCCGAGTCAATTGTGAGTGATAGAGATAAAATCTTCTCAAATTTGTTTTGGAATGAACTTTTCACTAAGCTGGGAGTTAAGTTGAAATTCAGTACTGCATATCACCCACAGACAGATGGACAAACATAAAGGATTAATCAAGTTTTGGAAAATTATCTGAGATGTGTATGTGGAGAGTATCCCAGTTCTTGGAAAAGTTGTTTAAGCCTTGCTGAGAGATGGTATAATTCATGTCATCATACTAGTTTGGACATGTCACCACATGAAGTACTTTATGGAGTAAAACCTCTAAATATTCCTATGGGAATATTGACTGATTCTTTAGTGCCAGCTGCTGCTGATCTGTTGCAAACAAGACAAGAAATTCAACAGAAACTTCAACTACATTTGAAGCAGGCTTAGGAAAGGATGAAATTTTATGCTGATAAAAAGAGAACTGATAGAGTTTTCAATAATGGTGATTGGGTATATCTCAAGATCAACAGGCATAGACAGCAGTCACTGCATGACACACAGTTTGATAAACTCTCAGCAAAATACTGTGGTCCATTTCAAGTGGAGAAAAAGATTGGATCAGTGGCATACAAACTCAAACTCCCTGACCACAGTAGAGTACATCCAGTATTCCATGTGTCATTGTTGAAATAATTTATTGGCACTGCTCCTTCTACTCAGAGTGGACCTCCTGATTATGATGATGAGGATATGAGCTCACTGGAACCTCACAGAATCTTACAGAGAAGATTAGTCACCATTTCTGGAAGGGAAATCATCCAATGGCTAATACAATGGAAAAATTTATCCAGTGAAGATGCATCTTGGGAGGAAGTTGAAGTCATACAACAACTATTTCCACAATTTAAAGATTGAAGCTGATGCTTGACAAGCATTCTTTAAGAAGAGGGGATTGTCATGATGCTTGGTAATAGGGGTAACAAGGTCAATTCACTGGTACTGGTCAAGGACCATTGACCAGAAGGAGGCAGCAGGAATTGGTTGGAGAAGGAGGTTATTGGGATCGGGAAGTGATAAAGGGAGGGGAAGAGAATCAATTCAGTTAGCCAATTATCATTTCTGTTAGTTGTTAGTTAGTTGGAGATTAGCTAGCAACAGAAACTCATATTCTCTCTCTTGCTCATGTAATGTTGATAGCTACTGTTCTTAGCTGAATTTCCAATTGATTTTCGGATTTAATTGATAATCATTACACAACAACGCTTTAAAACCCAAAATGAAAGAGTGTTTTGAACTAAATGGCCCACAATCAAAAGGCTCGAAACGGCCCACATTTTCGAACGAGTTTCGCCACACTGACGCATTTCTCCGGTGAGTCAACGGCGCTAATAGTATTCACAAACCCGAAATTGTAACCGAGATTCACCGAATCAGATTGAATCTTTTAGATAATTTCATATTGATGGACATAATTCTGTACGTATAGATGCTGCTCTAAATCTGCAGGCGATACGATTCAGAAGCTATCGCTGTAGAGATGGACAAACTAATGAGTAAACTACGGAGCCTGGATGCGTATCCGAAGATCAATGAGGATTTCTACAGCAGAACTTTATCCGGCGGCCTCATAACCCTAGCTTCATCCGTCATCATGCTGCTGCTCTTCATCTCCGAGCTCAGTTTGTTCCTCTTCCACCTTTACAAGCTTTTATTTTATGCAACACCTGAAAAATTGAGAATAAATTAGGATTGCTTCTTTTAGCCTTCTGTGGATGATGATTGTTGCCATTGTTTCTGTTTCATTCTTTTTTGCATCATGATTTGTATGTTTTACTTATTTGAGTCATGAATTACTCTCGTCTTATTTGAGTCATGATTATGATTATATCTTACTGTGTCAGCTTTACTATTTTCTTGATTGCTGATTGGTTCCGTTTGCTTGAATATAGGGCTGTACCTTCATTCAGTTACCGAGACAAAGCTCATTGTAGATACAGCCAGGGGAGAGCGGCTTCGGATCAATGTAAAGAAATACCATTTCTCTGCTATTATAATTTTTTTGTATATATTTTCCCAACTTAACGTATAGCTGCTTAAATCAATCATGCAAGTGACATCAGTAGTTATCTTTTACATTGATCGATATGTGAATCTTATTGTTTTCTAGGCCAGATTTTGCTGCATCCCTATCCACAATTACGAGATTGACTTAGCTGCTAGAGTTTCTCTTAATTATCAATGGCTATAGTTGAGAACTGATGGATTTCTGTCTTTTGCGTTTGAAAGTGCAGTTTGATATCACTTTTCCAGCGCTTCCGTGCTCTACGGTCAGCATTGATGTTATGGATATTAGTGGAGAGCAGCACCTTGATGTAGTAAGTACAACAGACTTAAATCTTTTCAGGCAGTTATCCTTAATAGTAATAGGTGTTTTTGTTGACTATGTCTATTCGTTACCTATAATCGAAAACCTTTGTTATTTTTGGATTTCATTTGAACATTGGATTGACCATGAAAGTGCCCTTGGCAGCAGCTGAATACTTTTTCCATAATGCTCTATATATTATTCAACTCTCATGATGTTGATCTCCTATTCATTTTTATGAACTCCTGCAGAGACATGATATCACAAAGAAAAGAATTGATGTCCATGGTAATTCGATAGAAACAAGGAAAGAGGGCATTGGATCATCCGAGGTTAGAAGTAGGAAAGCTGATATTTTCTTGGTGATTCAAATTTCAAAAACATTGGTTTCAGCAGTTTCCCTCTTATTGTAAATTTTCGCAATTCATCTTTCTGCTGGCTTGTTAGAAACTGCAGTATGAAAAGTTTGAGCTTGAATATTATAGGCAAGAGAGCATATATTTTTAATGCCTGGAAATTCTTCTTCCATGAACTTATAGTTTCCTAACTAGTGATCTGAGTGCTCCTTTATATTCTGCTAACTCTTCATGGCTTTGTTCGATGGAACAGATAGAAAAACCTTTACAAAGACATGGTGGCAGACTTCAACCCAATGAAACTTACTGTGGTTCATGCTATGGAGCTGAAACGGTATTCTCTTTCTAAAAATATTTTTCTTGGTGAAATAAAACAAATGGGAATGTTAACCTGAAACTATAAATTTCATCCTGGTGTTCGCCGCTTTTTTTATTGCTTTTGCTTGTCATTTCTGGTTCAAAGTTCTTTTTGGCAGCCTGTTAGCTAGACTAATTCTGACTTGTTACTGTGCTTCTGAACGGTTTCCAATGCTCTGGCTTCTCTCACACACCTTTAGTTGCATTACACTATTTTATGTTTTGTCTACAGGCTGACGATCATTGCTGCAATACATGTGAAGACGTTAGAGAAGCATACCGCAAGAAAGGCTGGGGAGTTTCAAATCCAGATGAAATTGACCAGGTGAGCAGCTTTATTCATGGATGTATCTGCTTATATGTGTTAATGTATTGATGCATTGATATAGAGAAGAAGACTCCAACCATATTAACATGCAAGTACTTCTAGACCCCAATATGACATGAGAAATATATAAAATTGGCTGCAGAAAACTAACCGAGGTTAAGGTTTAAATTCAGGAAAATAAAGTATGGAGAAATCTTGATATATTTTAAACACAAACCAAGATATCTCTACCAAAGTTATGAGTTACGAAGTGATATATGTAAGAAATGAAGTTACAAAAAGAGGCTCATTAATGTAAGAACCAGGGAACAGATTCATTTAGATTCACCTAACTGGGATTGTAAATGTTCACGTGTTACTTTAGTTCCCAATATGTATCTATATGCAATAGTTAGGGAACCATGGGCTGGGCTTTAGCTGCTACATTTGAAGTGCCCTGAGAGTACGTGTATTTCAGTTTCGGTCCACCCAAGGCATCTTCTGGTTTATTTAAAATGACACTATAAGTTATTGTTTTTCTTACTATGCTATTATTGGCCATAGGAAAAGTATATATGAGCTGCATTCTCTGGGACATTCTTGTGCGATGCCCTTTTCAGTGTATTCAGTAATTAGCTAGAACTTCAGTTGTGGGTTTGCGTAGGAAGGGTTAGTAGATTATGGTGTGACAGTTGATTGTTTAGTTTACATGTACCTAGTATGAACGAACTTAATGCTTTCCCATGCAACCAGTGTAAAAGGGAAGGCTTTCTTGAAAGGGTCAAGGTGGAAGAAGGCGAAGGATGCAATTTATATGGGTTCTTGGACGTCAATAAGGTTGCTGGAAATTTTCATTTTGCACCAGGGAAGAGTTTTCGGCAAGCAAATGTTCCTGTCTATGATCTGCTCTTTCAAAAGGACAGTTATAATGTAAGACATCACTTTGATTTTATAGAAGACTTCTAATTTTCTATGAATTGCTTTCTTGCTTTCTGTTGAGTGTTTCATATTCCTATACCAAATTTTCACTGTGTTACAGATAAGTCACAAGATCAATAGGTTAGCATACGGAGGTTATTATCCTGGTGTTGTAAATCCTCTTGACGGGTACTTCTCTCTCCTTACTTTAATTTGATGATTTAATTGCTCATTTCTCGGCCATAACAATTTGATTTTGGGCATATCAGTGTGGAATGGACACAACAAGCACCTAGTGGGATCTATCAATATTTTATCAAGGTTAGGTGTTACAACTTGATGGTATCAAGATGGCTCCAGTCTGTAAATATTTTATGCTTAGTGAGCTGCTAATGTAGAATTTTGGGAGATTGCATTCTTTTTTATTATAAGGTCATGTACAAAATCTTTTTGGTATAATTTGAATGAAAACCACTGTAGGTGCATCTTCTGAAACTATGAATTTTCCGGGGGACAATTGAAGTAACAGGATTAGCAATTTGTTTATGTACTGCAGGTGGTACCTACAGTATACACGGATATAAGTGGATATACTATCCAATCAAATCAGGTTTGATTGGCACATTCAATTCCTAGTTGATTATTTGAATGCCTTGACTGAAAAACATAACAAAGTTAAATGCATGTCTATTGCAGTTTTCTGTTACAGAACATTTTAAGGGAACAGAAATTGGCTTTCTTCAGTCTCTTCCTGGGGTTTTCTTCTTTTACGATCTCTCACCAATTAAGGTTTGTCATTTGTCAATTTTATTTCTTGTCTACTCATGCCTCATAGGCTGTTTACACCATCAGAGGTTTGAAATTAATGCCAGGACAAGTTGTATATACAAAATGCTTATCTCCATGTGTATCATTCTGTTAAGAAACTGTGACTTTACGAGTGCTTACATTTTCATCAACCTCTTACAATCGTAGGTCACTTTTACAGAGCAGCACATATCATTTTTGCATTTCCTTACAAATGTCTGCGCTATAGTTGGAGGTAATTATCCATATCCTTCTCTTGCTGAAAGGTGACTTAGAAAACTGATGATAAGCAAGCATTCTGTTTGCTTGCAGTTTACTAGTTCTAGAACTTGCTCTTTATGAAACCTACTGAAACATTAATAAGCATGTGTATAATACCTAATTTCCTATCAGCACAAATTAAGTTTTATTTGTTTCTGAGCAAGTTTATGTTGCAGCAGCACTTAAACTTGTGTTTTTGCTCTGTATTCATCTCTACAATGCATGTTAAATCTTCATCCAAGATCTGGTAGGTCTTAGTTACCGTGTAGCTTATGCCCGTTTCCTTTTCCTTGCCCCTTCTGTCAGGCGTATTCACAGTTTCGGGCATCATTGATTCTTTCATATACCATGGGCACAAGGCCATCAAGAAGAAAATGGAAATCGGAAAATTCAACTAGTGACAAAAGAAGCAGCCTTTCACATGTTCTATGCTCAACCCTTGTGACAAAGTAGCAATCAGATAGAGCTAGCTTTGGAAATGGTTTGCGTAGCAGATGTAAAATTTTGTATTAATGAATGTGAAGATTAACATTTCCCTAGTTATATATTACAGTAACTTTCTGCACCACAAGTAAAATGCTTTTTTTTTATAAATTAAATGCACCACCACAGGTAAGCCACCGAATACGATGAGAATTTGTTTCAGAAGCAATGGCAACTCTATAAGTTCGTTCCTATTCCACTAGTTGTACTATCTTTTACTCTAAGCTTTGAATTTTACCTAGTTTTTTCAGTCCAATTCCACAGAATTGCCAATACTCCTTGATCATTCCTGAGAACAGTGAAAAGTTGGGAAAGCAACACAAGTGAAAAGTTGGGAAGGCAGCACAACGCCGAAAAAAGCATCCTCCGCCTCAGTCGAAATTGCACATTTTCTTTTTATAATAGCACTACTTCATTTTCGTTCACTCACTTTCTTCTAAAATTTAATCTTCACCGTACACTTCACAATTCAAAATTCAATCTCTCCAATTCTCGGTGCAGGTACAACGGGAACGGAGGGAGTCGTAAAGTATAGTGTTTTTGTTCTATAATCAAATCAGAATGGGTAAAACCGAACAAAAGAATCCTTGCTTCTTACACCACACAAGTTACGAAAAATGAGTACTTTAACACCCTTCATAGTACTAATGTACAATCATTCATGTCTCTTTTCCAGTGTGAAAGCTCTTGTTGGATGGATATCATACCAGCATGAGAATCAACGAAAGGGAGGGACACATTGCTTTTTTATGGCATACTCCCAATCTGTTCATAAAAAATAAGATCAATTCTCGAATGAATGATTTGATTAAACTACCAGCAAAACTAACAATTATTTTTTATATAAGTTTGGGAACCATTTGTCGACCATTTTTAAGTAAATTAGCAAAATGGTTATTTTAAAATGATAAGTAGAGAGCAGTAGTTTTGGACGGAGAGAATTTGAATTTTTTCAATGATATTTGAGAAATCTGAGAGAATGATTGAGAGAATCAGTCCAAAGGCATGCTTGCGAAAGTGGGCAGTCGACAATGGCTGTATTTTCAAACCATTCAATTCAGGGAATTGACCCTTTGAAGACAAAATGGCCGCAAAACTCAAAGACCCCCCCTCCCACTCGAAAGGAAAGAAAGCCAGCAAGCACACTTCTAATTGTTGACGCCCGACTTCCATTAGAAACTTCTAGGACTAGGGCATACCTTCATGTGTGTGAAGATTTTTTTTTTAATATTTAAAACCGCGTGAATTTTATTCGGCTCATCAAAATTAAAAAAAATCTTACTAAGAACGTAAAAATATAATATTTGTTTAATAACATACAATAAGAAAAAAAACTCTATTATAATCTTTTGCATGAAGTGTAGATCCATGTCCACTCCTATAAGCATTTTAGTGGTCGCTAAACGACACCCAATTATGCCGATAGGAGGACTCAATCATTGCAATCATTTTAGGGATTGCTAAGGCGAAACTCATCTCTGCCGACGAGATTGGGTTCCACTAAAGCAATCTAAGAATGTACTGGTGTGAATAAGTATTATTATGAGCCATGAGTTGTCTGTGATATTGACTAGTAGTGGTAGTAAGATAGCCTTCCTCAGTTCCATTGCATGATTGTGTTGTGAATGCTTCAGCAGCTGCATCCTTTCTTGATCAGCTTGTAACTTCATATACCTGTACCAACAAAAGGAAACCATAGCAGTATCCCAGTGTTTCATCGTAATCTCAAATATGTAATTTCTCTAATCTCAAGTATGAAGATATAATGTAAATTAAAATAAAATTTTACTGCCTCATTTGAGTTATTACAGAAAATATTTTTAAACAAAAATTTAAATTTTTTATTTTATTATGTTACATTGATTTGAAATTAACGGGTTGACTTAGTTTTACTTTCGAACTCATATTTAATTTTCCTGAACTCGTGAGTTGAACTTGATCCGTTTAAAAAATAAACTAGCTACTCCGAACAACTTTTAAACTGGAATGAGCTCGAGTTTGCAAATATTGTCTGAGTTTGATCTTGCAAACTCTTATTCAGATTCACTTTCACTCATTTACACGCTTAATATATTCATTCACTTTTGATTCAGTGTAGTTAGTTTAGACTAATTAAGTCATGGCCAGATAAAATTGCGACTACATTAATACGAATTTTATCAAAACTAACTGAAATTAGATGAATAAAAATCCATACCATTAAATAACCAAAAATTCTTAAAGTGGCGTGGCCATTAGCATTTCTCATTATTATATATCCCACACTAGTAAACGGAGTAACGGTCTGTTAATGGTAAAACTCCATTTAGATTCATTTTCAGCCCAAATGATTTTGGAATCTTTCAGTTTGGAGTAAATTGAGGTGTGGATGATATGGATTCTTTGTTTCAGTGCTGATCCTTTCTTTTCAATACTTAAAACGTGACTATTTTGGTGTAAAATTTGATTGGAAGGAACAAATTATTCGTTACACACACACAAGATCCTTTTGCCTTCCCAGCTAAAAGTAGTGGGATCGATTTAACCCTAAAAATCTCGAGGAATCCAAACCGGCCACACAGTTACAGAATGATTAATTTGGCCATATTATCATTTTTGGGTGAAAAGGAAGCCGTGTTTTGCATTTACAGTTTTTTTAAATATCATTTTGTTATTAGCTGATTAATTCAGTGTTAAGTTATGAATAATAAAGGTTATGTATAATCTTACAAGTAGACACCCATGGTCCCTTTCATTAAGATTTTTAATGTGGTTTTAGTTCGGATTTGGGTTTTAAAAGGAAATCTCGGTTTTTTGAAAAGTTTGAAAAAACAGATTTTATCAAAATTTTGTTTGTTTGAAAGATTAGATTTTGAGTCTCTAAATTTTGTTTAGTTTGAAAGATTAGATTTTGGGAGGTGCTGGTTATGATTTCAGGCACAACGCAGATACAATCTTACACACGAAAGATCAATTCTTAGAAGCACAAACTAGTCTGGAGGCAGATTCTATTGCCTTATCCATTGGGTTGCAGACAGCTTATTTCCATGAGTATTAGACTTTAGACGTGGAGGTGGACTCTCTGTTACTACTCAAGATGGTTTAGAAAATATCAGTACCTTATGAAAATTGACTAATATTCTTAGAAATATATGGGAACTAAAAAGTGAATATAAGATTTACTCAAATATTTAGGGAAGTAAATGCTGTAGCAGATGCACTGTCAAAATTGACCAGTGATACACACATTTCACATGTTTTTTACACACATAATATTGCCAAGGCACATTAGAGTTATAGTTGATTTAGACAGATAAAAATATCCATACTTAAGAAGTCGATAAATGAATCATTTTTCTGCGATATGTTTAATGCTGTTTTTCTTCTCTATTTCAGGCGCAAGGCCTTACTGGAGCAATATGACTGTGATGCTGCGATTTTGGATAATGGAATTGGAAGGAGGGGCAATCAAGGAAGCATTCTAGTTTCATCAACACCTTTGCATAATCAATACTTCACCAGAATCGAGCTTTGGAAGTAGTTACATCAAGGGCAACGTGAGATGCGAGTCTCTTTTTCTGGGAAACAAAGTAAATGATGCATGAATTATTTTTTACCTTTCTTATTCTTTTTTTTGGGAAGAGCTTTAATATATTATTAGATCCAAGAGTACAAGTTTAAGTTGAATCTCGTGCTTGTCAGTAAATTTGGATTTTGCTTGCGTTTCCTAACGTGATTGTGAATAGTGAATTCTCCTATCGACAGATTCGAGTTTTGCTTGCGGCGGTGCCTAACATTCTTGTGGGAGTTGACATGGGTGTAGGCATGAGATCTTGCATATATTATTTTCATACATTAACCTATTGAGACATTTTAACAAGTGGTGAATCTAATAAATATCACCCCACTTAAGTTTTAATAAAAAAAATGATTGAAATATTCCTTACAAAATAGTTGAAATATTGATCTATCAAAATTTATATTCGCACGTATTTGTATTGTTGATATGAATATGGTTAGCCTGTTAAATCCGTTAGCATATATAGACAAATTTTATGTTTTATCTTTTGAGGGTATTATTTCATGTGTTCATTTTGATGAGTGCATTACACTAATCATAGATGTCTCTCTCGCAAATAACTAATTGAGTAGTGACTTCAATAAAGCAGATATGGAGCCAACGTTATGAAGTAGTCTTGGGAGAATATCTACATTTGAATTTGAGAAGAAAGTTATGGAATATTTTTCATCTCATCTTGTATGTTATCGTGTTTTAGCTTAAATTACTTTTACTTTTATGATAAACATTTTTAATATTACTATTTATATTATTTTTACTATGTTACTCTTATTAATATACAATGTGATTTACCATATGAAATTGTCTTGGATCTAAATAACAATTTACCATTTTCCATATTTGCTTTATTTTCTTTTAGGAATTCACTATAGTATTTGTTAGAATTTCGGTATAATTTTTTTTTTTTTTAAGTTAAAACCATCCAAGTGGACGGGAGGATTATTCACGGCTCCTCAACCCTATTAAAAACAATAAAATTACATGATCAGGTTTGAAACCCAACATTATACATGAAACTTTGTTGGGGTAACTGTGGAAATTTGTTGCCCGAAAGCTATACTCTGATCTAATATCGAAAGCAAAGTGAGATATCAGAGATGTGTCTAAAAATATTACAAAAAAACTAAGTCATCTCTGTATCGATGCCGGTTACAGCATAACTAAAACCAGACTTCCCTCTTTCTGCTGCGTATAGACATCACCAAGTACAACATTGTAGAGCCCGTTAGAATTCACCATCCCACTTTCTCACAGTCAAAACAAAAAACTCGGTTCTATTATTACAAATACTCTCTACCTTAACCTCAACCGACTACCCATTGAGCCCGGTGGCCTCTTGACCACCGGAAGATAGCAAGTTTTCACAAGGTTGGACAGTAGAGTAGTATGTAAAGCATACCGAGTTGTTCTATCTAACCATAATACTAATAGTGATAGAATTTCGGTATAATATCTAATTAAACAATTCCGGTACTTCTAAAAGAAATTTCAAATTATTTAGAAAAATTATTTCTTAGTGATAGAATTTCTACCAAATACTAAATTGTTCTTTAAAATTTGTGTTAGATCGAATCCATTGATATTCCGATTGTTTACCTTCTATTATTTTTGTTATCCATGGTAAATGTTAAAAAATTCTTTTACTTGAGTTTGGAAGGAAAAAGGTTTAAAGATGACTAAAAAGTTTCCTTGTGTCAAGGGGAACCACTGGATTGGTGCCCGTCAAAATCAAGCACTGCTAGTAGTAGGTTTAACGCAATTAATTACTCCTCCCCCGATCTGAACCCTAATTGGTTGATTTTGCAATTCCAATTCCCTTTCGAACCTTTCATTTCTGCGGCCAAAAGTCAAGATTGGGATCACGTACAAATCATCTTCATCATCATATTTTGTGACTTGGATGGTTTATCATGAATAAACTAGGGGCGAAACGAACCACTTTTCCTGCTTCCATTATCGATCGATCTTATTCTACCTTCCGAGTTCAATTGTTGTTTATTTTCTAGCTAGCTTATCACCTGTTACTTTCATTGCATGCAAAATTATGAATTACTAACGAATCAAGATTGCCATTATTCCTATCGAACTAACGAAAGTAACAGTAATTCTAGTTCTACACAGTTGAGTTTTTTTAAAAAGATAAAGTCATGATTACGTGGAAGGGATTTTTTAGACCCCTTAAACCCTATAAAAAAAAAGACATACATTAGGTTGAGTATGATACAAAAAATTACGATGAACCTTAGTTCTAGAGCATTGGTATTTGAGGATGAGTTTTTGATGATTTTGCCTGGTATTTGTGACTTCTTTTTATTTATTTTTCTTGAGAGAACACATGCTCTTTTTCCTTTTAATATACGTGTATACGAAGATTTAATTATATCTGAATTTAATAAAACTATAAATGGATTCTTAAAATCTCAAAATCCTAATCCAGAGTTTTAGAGTAACACATCAATATACATTTATCTAGTAAAAGGCGATTCGCTCATCCGCAACACACCTACCCCACATCTTAATTCTTGGTGTAAAGGTAAATCATAGTAATTTAGTCGCATGACATGTTGAGCGGTCCACTGCTTGATTAATTGAATTTTTATTTTTATTATATAAAAAAACCCAGACATGCCTAGCGTAGTATAGGCGGCCACCTAACAGTCACAACGCCTAGTTGAATAGAACATGTCATAATTGGAAAGTTGGCCTAGAACCATCTTGTAGATCATTGATGTTTTTATTTAATAAAGTAACACACAGTGGAAAATGAATTCAGCTTCGCCAAACAAAGCATGAAAATTAACTTCTTTGATAAAAATAAAAATGTATTTGTCAAATTAATATCATAATGATATTTTGAATCCTAGAGATTTCAAATTGTATTTCAAGATTTTCTTACCTTAAACCCTAAATCCACACTATTAAGGACATGTCCACTGATATTTCGCTAACAAAGAGGTCAGTTGTAACTTAAACTATTCCTACCTTAAATTTTAGTTTCTTTCCACTAAGATTATGAATGTGATGTCTTTTTCACCTATAATTTAGAAAAACATAATGCATGTTTTGGTTGACTTAAATGATTTTCAGTCTTTAGGACGACGCCTTCAGCCTCACAAAATTTAGTACCTTGGTTGATCCAAGCTAATTGGTATCAAAGAGTCCAGATTTCAGGTTTGGAACTTACCTAGCTAGAGGAATTTCAATGGGTTATAGCATATTAGATTGCTTGCGTTGGGCTTCATTCTGTGAGATTGATGAATGTACAAAGAAAGAAAGTGACCAACTGCGTGAGTCACTGTTTCCTTATTTTCCTCCATTTGTGTATGTATGTTTCTTATACCTTCCTTTCAAAAATATGAAATGTATATTTCTTATACTTTTGTTCCGTTTCTCTTCTTTCGATATGCTTGTTGTAGTTGCACATGTGTCCCCTGCGAGAACGGTTGTGGGCAAAGAAGGAAATGCGTGTATTCAAGAGTTTATTTTGGTCAACCACGAGTAAGCTCCACAATCTCATATTATATTACACTCAAACTTGTTTATCTTTATAAATATTGGTTTCCATGAGAACCTACTATCCAAGAACCTGCCATGTATTATTTAACAAAAAGCAACTACCTATAACGAATTAAAAGTGCATCTTTTTGTTAACTACTTGTAAATGGTTGACTGGTTTAGAATGTTGATCTCTAAATTTTTTTAAAATGAAAATGGCATGTACTCATTCCACTATTCATGATGTCACATATATAGGTGCAGACCTCTTGTTCAGTTAGTTGGAAAAATTGTCATGCTGTTGAGATACATGAACTTGTCACCCGCGTAAATACTTGATTTATTGCCCATTTCATTGCCTTAAAACTCTCATCATTTCATGGTAATATTTCCATTGTATTTAATAATCCCTCTACCATCACTCGTAATGTTTTCTCTTTATATACATTGAGTTTGTTGTGATCTTTCATTTTTCAGGAGTTTATTTTACAACTTAGGGCAACACAAACGTCATTGTTGATCCTTCTATACAACACACCTATGATTTGGATGTTGGAAATGAGAGAAGTTGTGGGGTGAAATTATGATTATTTCATCAACTTTTGGGCTGAGATTCGAGTGCGGTCCATAATTATTTGGGTTTATTGAGGATTATATTTGGATTCTCCTCCGCGAGTATTATAAAATGGACTATCTCACTCAAATCAGACCAACAATGAATGAGATATGGATGCTCAAAGTTAGTTTGTTGAACCGGGTTAAATGGGTGATTATCCTTTGAGAGATGTATTTCCCACATTGGAAAACGATGAGGGAAACTACCACTTCATATACTTCAGTCTTTCTTTAGGTTTCAAGTAATTAAAGATACATGTTGCTCCAGTTCGTCCTATATGTTTTGACCTTTAGAAAGTTCGTCTTTCCAAGAGACTTTTAGAAAGTTTACTGTTTTAGGATATGAGTGGTTTATATTTCGAAATTCAAAACTGATTAAATCGAAACTCCATCATTAATCACGCCCATTTCATAATAATGTATCCCCATTGTGATTATTTGATGAGATATTGGAATTAGTTTAATCTAGTCAGTGATTATAAAGTCAGCCTATAAAACCCTACTCCTCCTCTCTCTTATTTCCATATCACGTGCTGTAACGAATCGATTGATTTGGATTTGAATTTCGCTACCATCTAGGAGCTCGGCAAGCGAATATGGAAGACAAAAACAAGGTTGGGTTTCGAAAAGAAGGGTGAAGCACATTGCAATTAGTCTCGGTTGGGATGGTGATGAACCCATAGTCTTCTAATGTTTTTGGAGAAAGATGACTGTCGAATGAGAATTCTTTAGCTTGTCCAGGAATAAGGTTGTCCTAAGAATGCAAGTTCCTCTAGCAAAGGGTCGAAGGTGCATTGGTGTAGGATTTGGATGGATTATTTCCACATCATCTTCAGAAGAAGGTGTGGTTAGTTTGTTCAATCTCTTTTCCTCATGTGAGAAAACTGAATTTCCCAACTTTACCACATTCCCTGATTTTGATGACCACTAAAATGAACCCATGGTCTTCCTACAGAAGGAGGAATTCTCTCAGCTAACTCATCAGTCACATCAAATTTCACAATTTGTGTGATTATGAATTGTGTCATGGGGTTCTGGAGGAATGGATACAAGAATTGGACTATGATGAACGTGGTCTACGGTTTATGTGAAAGTTTATGTAATTAGAAGGGGAAAATGTATCAAGTTGATCCTCATGGTGAAATCTTTAGTTGGGATTCCTATGATCCCACCGCGACTCCACCCTTGTTTAATTTCGATTTTGCGTAATTTTAAGTATTAAATTATTTGATACAAACGTAAATTGAATTTGCATTCCATTACTTTTGGTTATTTTTATTTAGTTTTGTATTATTTAGAAAATATAGTTCCTACATTGTAGATATTGAATGGTTTGAATATATATTTGATTTTCAAGGTGGGGGTAGAAATATCCGTGAAGGTCGGGGAAATATGGATATAAATTTGGGACATTATGGGTACGTGCCCCCACTGAACCTATCATAACTGTTGTATATATAGTTATATTGATGTTAAATATGTGTTATTTCTTCTTTCTCTTACCATATAGGAACCCCATGATAGTAAAATATATGCATGTCAATAGTAATTGTCCATGACTTTCTTAAATTTCAAATTCAAAGATTCGAATTAAATGCAATCAATTAAATTTGTCTCTACGTGCGTATTCCTCTCAATTAGTCCACCATCCAACCGCCCTTTCCATATTTTCTAATTCCAATATTATATTAATTATATTCTCTAATTTATTCATAATCAATTCCAATACTTATCTCTAAACCGAACTCTTAAAATGGGGTGGGGAAAAATCACGTGGAAGGAATGTCAATCTTGTCATTAATGAGTTTCCGGGGAAATTTGTATTTTTTACGACATCAGTTCTTTCCCTTTTAAATTTCTACTTCTATGCCAAATTTTGACATTGAAGAATCATATGAAGATATGAAAATGTTTCCTTGCATATTTCGACAAGTATCACTTATCAAATAAATGGCCAGATTAAACAAAATATTAGTATGTGTCTTTTATACACCTTTCAACAACATAATAATATACACATAACCCAATCTTTTAAATCAGGCAGAAACCATAAATAACAACGAAAATATACAACAACAACCATAAGAAATATCTCAAGTGTAGCTGTAGAGTGTAAATAAACTAAGGGCCAGTCAATCCTAGTTATTGAGGGCTAAGCAATTGAGTTGATTGATTTGATCTCGGACCAAACTATCAGTGGGGGTTTCTTCAATTTCCTTATAAACAACACTTTCGATGATGATGTTGATGCACAAACATTTCTTGATTCTTTTTTCCTTGTAAATCTTAGTCAATCTCTGTTTCTTTTTCGGGGACCTCTCTTCTTCTTCACTATAACTTTCTTCGCCATAACTGCAGATTTGCGCGTGAGCAGCTTGCGGTTTTGTTCGCTTGAATTTATCATTTTTACTCTTTAGTTATGTTTATAACATAATTTGATACAATTTAAAGTAAATTAAATTGTATCGATTCTATTTGTTTAATTTAGTTCAATTCCATTTAATTTAGTTCAATAAATAAATGTTTGAATTTTAATTTGTTATACCTTCCAACTTGTGTGATTCTCAGTGTGACAGTTCTTCATGTGTTACAAAGATGGTGGGGAAAAATAAAGAGGAACGAGGCAAAAGATATCCCTTGAGGCTGGTCAAATGTGCTAAACAATATAGTAATAACAAATCTATTTGGACTCATCTTTTAGTTGTGTATATGTTATGACATTAGCTTTGCTTATTTACACGATCCTCGCTTTTTATCCTTTTTTAGGCTACAAGGTAGCCTCCTTCCTTTAGGATTGGTAGTCTTAGAAATCAAACATATAGGGTAATTTTGTTTTATTTTCAATATCTATATTTTGCTAATCTTGGAGTGCTTTCGTGTACACTGTGGAGTAATGAAATTAAACTTATTCATTTTCACAAATCTTACTATAATGGAGAACCCGTTCATGGTCAAATTAGATGTAGATGTTGATGAAATTTGTTAGTGTTTTAATCTTTACATGTTGTATAGTAATTTCAAGCTCGAATAACTTGTGATTTTAGGCTCTATGTTTATGATTGTGTATTTTTATTAAGATACTGATTGTGCATTGGAGATGGAAAGTATTTAGAGGAGAAAACTCAGATGACAAATGCATGATTTTGAGCATGAAGAAGACTCCAGTTCAAAATGAAGTTTGATATTTTCCTATCTTCTCACACAAAAGAAAATGCCTTCAACTTTAGGATTGAAGACAGCTGATTTGAATGCTTAGTTATGTTTTATCCATTCACTATAACCTGGATATCAATGATTAACTTATTATTATTATTATTATTATTCAAGCAACAATTGCGCAAAAGTATGCATAAGAGAATTTAAAGCAGAGGGGGATTACAACCTTCTGCAATAGTGCATTTTAACTACTAATATCAGTTGAAAAGAAGTAAACCAAAAAAACTCTCTCTTGTTCTCTTCCTTTTATTAAAGTATAAAGTAGAAGATGAAAAATAGAGCAGTCAAACACGTCGCGATATTAGTTCTTGCTGTGACTTGTTCTCTCCTCCTTCGATCTTTTACATGCTGCAACCTTTCTTCCTCTTTTTTCTTCATCTCTATGAACCAACCATCATCACAATCATCACGTACGAGCAGCCATTGGGCATAAAAAGCCTCTACTACGATATCCACGTCTATTGCTCCAAAACCAGCAGCACCCCATGATTTCCCCCAACTATTTTGCATTATATAATACAACCTGCCACTCTTATCGCGACTATTACCCATTATCAATACCCCATGCAACATCACTTCACCACACTGCTTATGATGCTCCTTAGTCCATGATTCATACCGAGCAACCAGATTCCTCTCCTCCAAGCTTCAAAATATATACCTTCTTTTCAACGCCAACGGTTAAATGGAATACTTAAACACTATAGCGTGGCAGCCATGAGTATCTTTTTGTCCAGCTGTTCGAGTATAAATTGAGTAGGATTTGTGCCTTGTTCGCTCATCCATGGATCTTGGAGGATGCCTTCTTTTTCGGAGAAGACATAAATGGCAGATTAGATAATTTTCTCAGATCTTCACTGGACTTGTAGTCCGGATGCAAGTGCAGACCTCTATATGGTCATGAGTCTCATGGCATTTGAAACATTACTGGGAGCGTTCCTATAATCATCACACTCCCAAGAATGATAAGCAAGATGCGTTCTCTCGGTAATCTCTTATAGATTCAACTCATGTGCTTCACCCCCTCTTTCTCTAGCTTCCAAATGAAGGTTGTAGTTCATCATTTTCAATCCTGAATAAGCCCAGAAAATACCTCTACGATGCTGATTTCCAGGTTCCCTCAACAAATCGGGGTATTCCCTATACAAAAACACCTTAGTTTCTATGAATGTCTCCAGAATAGCTTCATCATCCGGTGTCTCCGGAGCACGTGGAGAGGTTACGTTGATGGTGACAACGTAAACCCCAGTCACAAAGCAGCAAATCAGAAGAATCCTTCGCGAATCCATGCCTTTTCTCTGCGGATGCGACACCGAAATCGCCTTTGGATATGCGGCGGCCGAAATTTCTTTTGCCATGCCTTTTGATGATGATTAACTTATTAGCTTGATGATATGATTTTTGGATTGTGTGTGATTAAAATCTTGATTAATTTATTAGTTTATAATAAGTTGATCTTTGGATTGTGTGTGATATAACTCTTTGTTAACTGTAATTCCCATATGCATAGGAAGCATAGTGTGTTCAAAGGGTTAAGATATGTACTAAATAAAAGTTAAAGGAGACGCGTGTCGACTTGCATCCATGATTATACTGTAAATCGAAAATGATGTTCAATGAAACAAATATTTTGTGCTCTCTGGAAAAACACATATAGTGAAGATGGTCGTTCTGAAATGGGGAAGACAAGACAACCAACCAACCCGATCTGATTTTCATTATCCCTAGTTGCACGAATTTTGGATGAATGGCGATTAAAGACAAAATGGAAAATATCGTTAACAAAACTAGCAACTATTTGAAGAGATATAGGAACATGACGGATGTTCAGTATTGATGAAGAAACATGTTAGCATATTTTAATGATGTGGAATTTATCAATTGATTGGTTTGTTGATACAACAATAATCAGTTGTTTCGTATATATAGAAGTACGCTTGATTATTTTTATTCAACAAAATGATATATGTCGGTTGTTGAATTTAGTTTTTGCAAGACACTCATGACAATTGACTTGTTTTGGTTAAAGATAAAGATTGATCAGTATTTTAAATTTATAATGAAACGATGTTTTTCAACGTGTGTTTTAACAGTATTAGCATATATATAACTTACCTAATTTTATGACAGCATGATACAGATCAACATATGTCATATATACATCTTTCACCGCCCCTTAAATGTAGAGTTGGATGACAAGGCATGTAAAGTTTGAGGTGAAAGAGAAAATTATTAAGATCATTAGCTTAAGTTCAACAAACTGTGAGATAAAGAAACACAATTCTTTTTGACAATCAAATACTTTCATTATTTTGAGCATAACATTTTACAAAGCTTTACATGCTTCTGATCTATCTAGTTCCTAGCTTCTTTTAGAACTTTTACAACAACAAAGTTTCTATATATTAAGGATCTAAGATCCCACATAAGAGAGGATAACTGTCATGGTGGCTTGGTCATGGAACCGTTGACAAGAGTGAAAGAATTCACGCTACCAGTAGCTATTGTGATAGCTTTACCCTTCATTATTCTACGACAAGCATTGACCTGTTGTGGTGTAGAATAGAGTTCCTCATCTCCGCGTGCAATGCTGATTTCGCCCGGAACATTTATTCACCCTTCAAAATAAGAGACCAACCAGACCCGATTGTCTACACTTCCAAGATGTTGCACGCACGCCTTTCGTAGGCTAGAAAGTTCCATCAGAATAAATTAAACAGCCCTTTTCTGACTGCAAATTGTCGATGGTGCTCGCAATCATGGGTGGATCATGCCTATGCAGGTTTTCAATGTCTGGCGCCATGCTTCTGTCATTCATGAAGTTAACTTCTTGCTAAACTAAACCAACTACAACATGAAATTTCACGTATAAAGATGGATGTGCAGTATTGATGAAGAATAACAGTAAATTATATTTTGATTTTAATTGAAAATGTAGTTATTTTACATTTATTTAAAAATAAATGTAGGGTGGTCAAGTGCCTAACTCACAATACAATAATTTACGTAGAGGTGAAAATGAGGACACTATTTCCTACGAAAAAATGAACCTCTCTTGCGTAATTGCCGTAGATGGACCACCATTCAAGCTTGATGGTGAGTGGTGACTATAGTAATATTTGATAATTGACATAGTAACCACTTGGTTAGCAAGTTGGCACTGTGATATCTCTATATATCATAGAGAATCATTAAAAACATGTTTTAAGTTTATGATTCACTAATTTAGATATAATATTTGGCAATACTACAAAAGCTAATAATTAATTAGTTCTGATGGAAATGAAGAAATGCTGAATTACAACTTCCCAAATGTGGTCAAAATAGCACATGATTCGCACTATCTTTGTGATGGGATTCGAAATTGGATGCTTGTGCATACTATCATTGAAGAGAGAGTGTTCATATGTATTGAGACTTCTTCAGCAAATTACGACACGGAAACTATATAGACTGAGATAGCGATATTGCAGTGCATTATTTAAATTTTAAATATTTGTTAAGAGTAGTTTCGTTTGTGTTTCTTGTTCTATTACTGACATAATTTTTTTTCATCGGAAAGATTAGCATTTATTAAACTAAATGTGTTTGATTACAGACCGGGCAAGGCGGTGAGCCTCCCCAACAGTAATGAAGCAAATTTACGAATGAGGTCCCTGACCATTTGAAACCTCCGTAAACCAATATCAATCACAGAGTCAGAGAAGACAAACGCATGAGTAAAATCTCACCGTAAAAGGAATTTTACACTGAAAATAATGGCTAACAATTCTGTTTGAATTGGCGATATAACTGCCGCCACCGTATAATAAATCTTTCTGAAAGTAGAATCAGGTAACACTAGAACCCAAACCACCACAAGTACTTGACTTCTCGATTGAAATACGACAACTGTCAAAATAGTAACAAATGGAGCAGAAGGAGGTCGTCCGACTATACCATTTGAGAATTCATGTTGTCCCTGCAATAAGAATTATCTTTCTTCCAACTGTTAGAAATATCATTAGTTCCATCAATATGTTTGAACTCCTTATAATAACTTGCAAACCCAACAGCTTGTTGATGTATGTCAAGAGAATGTACCCCTAACCGAGGAATCATGTCGTTCGAACCCGTGTCATTCCTAAACAACCAGATAGTCCATAAAATGCAGCACGATAAAACCAAGGCATCCATGTGTGGAGCATTTACAATCCATTCTGTCAACTAAATCCTGAAGCTTCCAACTGAAGTAAAATTGAATCCCAGTCGGCTTAATCTCCATACCCTACTCGACCGTCACAGCCAGCAAATATATGATCTGTAGTCTCAATTTCCATGAATGGACAGTACAAATCGGAATATTAGCAATGTTTTGAACCTGCAAAGTCTTGGCAGGGGGAATAGAATCAGTTAATATACTCCACACAAGGAACATGAACCCGGAAGGTAGTTGAATCCCCCCACAAACGCTTCCAAAGTTTTGGATTCTGAAATAAAGCTTGATACGAGGATCGCGGAATATACACACCCTGAGATTGCATAACCCGTTTATATTTAAGCTTAACCATGTAATCATCTGAGTTGGATCCACTCCAAAACAACATATCCAATTCATTATCCCGGCAATACTTCGGAATTCTGACCCTTAATATGTGATCTGGGACTGATTTCTGAAAGATTGTTCACACTAAAGGCTCTATCAATAGCTTATCTGGAGTAATTAAATGACTTACTATAAAGTTTGTGTATTGTACACAAGAGTTCGATAAAGCTAAGGGATTCGCAAACCCTGAAATCCATTCCTAGTGAAGTTTAACCCCAGTCCCCGATTTGATTTGCCATTTCATATAATTTTTAGAATACTAGAGAGATCTAAGAATAAAAATTGAGATTGAAGAAACATATCGGAAAAAATATTAGGGTGTGTTTGGTTCGTCAGGTTTAAGTCTGGTTTTTGTTTTTGGTTTTTGAGAGTCTGGTTTTTGTTTGGGATTTTGAGAGTCTGGTTTTGCAAAATGCTTGTTTGGTTGGGTTGGATTTTGTGAGTATAAAACAAAATTTTTGATTGGTTTTTAGGATTTTGCAAGTCTAGATTTTGAGAAACTTGGTGAACCAAACAAGATTTTACAAAACTGGACTTGGATAGTCCAAGTTTTGCAAAAACTTGCCCAACCAAACACACCCTTAATGTCTCCATGAAATATAATCCTTAATTCTGTTATATTTAATAAATATATGTCTTCCATTTTTTTTTTTTAAGTTAGAGGAAGAAAATAAGTAAGGTCGTGTTCTTTTAAGCACATGTCATTCTAACCTATTTTTATTTAACTGAAACAAAAACTAACATATTGAAATATTTTTACTTAACTTACATTACAATAAATTATATTTCACCAAAACTGAATCAAACTAGGAAAAAAAACAAATTGGACTTTGAAATAATTCTTATTTTAAAATGGAAAACACGGCCTAATCCCTAAATTTTTCACACTCGAATCAGATGAGAGTACTGTTAGTTACACGACTATTATGTTTGTGTCCTTTTCTATTTAGATTAGGACAAGGTAGATCATTACTGATCTTTCTACTTTTCACTTTTGATCTATGATTCGAATCGCCTTTGAACATCATATTGCTTCTGTCCTATGATCGGAACAGCCTTCAAGCATCATGTTATATTAATCTACGGGCATTTTAAGGTTGAGGAGTCATCAATAATCCTCCGCTCCCGGAATGATTTTGTAGTTTTTAAAAAAATACAAGGAGCAAACTGGATACACAACTCTACGAAAAATCAATAAACTTTAGGACTTTACATTGATCATCTGAATATCAGCTTACCCAGATCAAAACCGGCATTGATCATCCCACATTAACACTGGAATCTTTTGGCAGAAGCAAAAATGGTGTACCAAACAATAGAAACGTAACAACATGCTCCACCACCGACACATAAAATGATGAAAAAAACCTGTAAATTAATATTTCTTTCTCCAGAGAATTACTGTAGCTCTGATATATTTAGCCGGGCAAGATTTTATGTTTTTATTCATTTTTCTTTTCTAATATTCATGCTTTTATTTTACACCTTCCACCACAAAGTAATCAATAACACTGTTGCAATTGTTTGACCTAATTAAACCTCCCACCGATTTTTTTGACCTAAAAACTGTTGTCATTATTTACTAACAAATTTTGATGGTTAATAGGTTATAGTTGTGATCGAAATACAAATAAAATAAAATAAAATATAAGAAAATTAATAAATATAAAGGAACTACTCCATAAATTGACTCCAACTAAAACAAATTACATTAATAAAAGAAAAGATAACATGATAATGTCATGTCACTCGGTGTGCAGCTCAGACAAAAACAAGCTGACCGAGTTGGTTGGGTTACCTAAACTTGACCTAACCACCAAAACCCTATGGCGGTACTTATAATTAATTCAGGAACTAAGGACCATCCCTGCAATATCCAAAAACTCTACTGCAGGGAGCCCAACCGAAAATGATAAACTACCATGACCATAAACGACTCTACTCGACTCCTCCTAACAGCTCTCTTTTTTTTTTCGTTTTTTTTTTTTTTTGGAAACTGTAAAACAAAAGTCTAAAACTTGAACTCTTCTCTCAGAGCTGCCCAGTCGATATCAGAGGGGTACTTCTGGAGGGTTGGATTCTCAGAACTCACAGCATCCATGAATGAGTCGTCCTCCATGAACTCCGGGAACTCCGGCATGGTCAGATCAGAAACAGGGGAGGAGTCATCAGTTCCCAGACCCGACCCGATGTCAGACTCAGATCCGGGCTCCGGTGACTTGACTGCTGCAGCTGCTGCGGCCTTCTTCTTGGTGGTCCTCTTGGTGTCGATGCTCTTCCCCTCGGCGAGGCTCTGGCAGATGGCGGTGAGCTTCTCGTCAACGGAGGAGTGCAGCGGCTTGTACTCGCCGAATTCACCACCAATGAGTGAGCCGTTGTGGCGGAGGTGCGGGAAGTTGAGGCGGGCGTAGTCGCCGCGCAGCTTGTACGCCGCCTTGTCGTAGGCCAGCGCCGCCTCCTCTGCGGTGTCAAAAGTACCCAGCCACAGCCTGGTGCGATTCTTGGGGAGACGGATCTCAGCGACCCACTTCCCCCAGTGACGCTGCCTCACCCCACGGTAAAGCTTGTTGGGCTTCGCCGGCGGCGGCCCGCTCTGCTTCATCTGGACGGGCTTGGGGGCCAGGAAGGGGTGCTGAGGCATCGGCGGCTGCGGCTGCTGCTGCTGAGCAAGGGCCCACTGAGCTGATATCATCTGGTTCTGGAGATTCATCTGGTTCTGGAGATTGATCTGAGCCTGGATGTCCTGGATCTGGGATGGAGTGAGATGGTTGAGGCCCACAGATGCCTGCTGGTCCAGCCCGTAGAAAGACTGGGCTGGGTAGCTTGGCTGAGGGTAGGAAGGAGCAGTGAAGGAAGTAGGAGCAGGAGCAGGAGTGGTGTATGGGAAGGGAGAGGGAGTAGAGTTGGGAAGAGTGGTGGAGAAGGGAAGGTAAGATGACTGTTCATCTGGGGAAGAGTTGGAGTAAGAAGAGGAGAGAGAATATGAGTATGGGGCATTGGTATTGGTGGTAGGGATGGGAGAAAAAGGGGTGGAGGAGAGAGAAGAAGGAGTGGTTGGAGATGAAGCACCTGATTTCAAAAATGGCTCAAGTGCATTCATCAGCTCCCCACCCGGAAAGGGATCCACATCAAACTCAATCGAAGCTGCATCAGTATTGTTCCAGAAATCCATACCATAGGCTGCCATTTCGCTAAAAAACTTGATAAATTTTGCAGAAAAAAGTTTGAAAAGGGGAGAAGATCAAGCCTGGTTCTTAATAAAATTAAAGAACAGGGTGATGGATGGATCAGGAAGAAAGAAAATCGAAAATAAATTTATACAGTAAATAGTTTTAAGAAAAGGTGGATCTAAAGAGGTCTGCAAATAGACAACCTCTTTGTGAGGATCCTTAGGCCTTAATATTCAGCCTGTGATTTTTGAAAACAGACAAAAAAAATTAAAAAAACTTTTTGATTTGGAGAAGATGAAGTGAGGAAGAAGATGAAGTGCAGAGGTGTGTGGAGGTGAATATGAGAGTAGTGCTTTGTGTGTTGAGTGTGTGGTTTCCTCAGCCTCACCCACTCTCCTTTATATAGCCATCTTTTTGACTGGTCCCCATGTGAAATTCTCCTTTTACCCCTCAACCGTCCCCTGATATTCCGTTACTGAGTTATTTCTCCGTTTGGTAATTCCTGACGTCTACTGTGGGCTCTCTACCGTACCGGATGCTGCCACGTGTGGAATTATGGACACGTGGTCAGTGGATCGACCGCCCAAACTACGGTAAATGAGCAGGATTCGCTATAACGCTCTGTTGACTTTTTGTCAGCTTTCACTCTGCTACAGTACCGGCTTTGTACCTTATGTATTACGGTTGGTGTAACTTTCTTAGGTAAATATGCATGTTTGGTTTTTTGTAATTAATAACCGACAAATACGGGTAATAATGCTGCATGTAATAGGTATATATCAATATAATTTCTCTACTCTCTCTAAAATTATATTTTATAAATTTCTGATTATTATGTAACAAATACTATTGAAAGTCAAATGTGAAATTTATTTTACATTATTGACAGATTTTTTGAATTTGAATATTTTTTTGACAATTTCACTTGCCTGCCTACTAACTTACTCTATTGGTTATATTTTTAATGTAATAAAGAGATATTATTTTGTAGAGCTGATACCTACTATTAATAATAACTGTTAAAAGTCAAAAATGATTTTATTTGATTTAATTTGGCTTTTTTAGAAAAGAATCACTTTGCCTCACCGCCCAGTAATCAGATTTTATGGCACTCATTTAGTGAAAATTAACTTTGCATTATTTTGTAAAACCGGTAAATATTGACTACAAAAATGTATTCTGTATAGATTAATAGTTAAAAGTCAATGACCTAAACATATTTAATATAATTTGGATGTATTTGTTATTCTTTGAAAATAATAACATTAACTAACCGTCCGATGACAAACTTTTTTGACCTATTCAGTAAAATCGAATCATATATTGTAATAAATGACAGAACCGTCCCATAACAAATCTTTTTGACCTGTTAAGTAAAATCGAATCATATTGTGTAATAAGTGACATGATTCCCTAGAATCGAAAACTGTTGACCATTTTAAAATTTTTGTTCTATGAATTGGCTAAAAATATTTTTAATTTGTAATTTAGCAATTTTGCCTAACCGCCCTATAACAAAACTTTAATGCATATATTTTGTGTATTTTTTGTTGATGTCATCAATGACGTAGATGAAACGTAAAATTTTTTCATAACATTTAGGGAAAATTATTATTAAGGACATGAGAATATTTAAAATTATCAGAAAGATTTAGGGCGCAAAATGTAAATAAAATGATTTTTAATATTTATTGATTCATTATTCGGAAATACGATGGATTAGCGTTTCACTAATTGTTGGACCAAAATAATAGCATTTGGGTTGTGCTAATAATTTGGGTAAATCTCCTTTAATATAATTATAAGCATGTATTCTTTTATTTTCCTTATTTTTAGATTCATTCAGTGTAATATTTAAAATTGTTCGTAATGGCTTAGGGCCGGTTTTCTCTATCTATTTTTTATTAAACTGAATGAACGGTTGAACTAAACTGAAATATACTATTTAAAATAATTAAAAATGGACGCATTGAAAAAACAATGAGGTTAACTAAATTAAATTGAATTTTATTAAATCATATGTCATCAATTTAAACCGAACTAAACTGAAAATACTAAAATTAACAAAACTAAATTAAACTGAATTATATTGAATTGAACTAAAAAAATATTTAGATAAAGAGCAAGCATGTTCTCTACGGTTTATCTGTTTATTTTCAGTTCACTTCAGTTTCGTGAAATATGATTTGATAAACTCAACTTAATTTATCTTACTAACAGTACTTTCAATACATTAACTTTTATTCCAGTTCAATATTATCAGTTTAGTTTAATTCAGCAAAAATAAGTTGAGATTAACATACTACTAGAGTAAATTGAAAACACTAGTTACAAAATCTGATCAAATTGTAAAAAACACATTTACACAAAGGCGTTACCGTCAAACCTTTCTATATGAAATTTTCGACCCAAATAGGATTAGTTGACTTCAGTAAAACTTCCTATGCAGGCAACTGATGATTGAATGGTAATTTTGAATTTTATTACTATTGGTTTTAATGTGTAAGATTCCGCACAGTAATTTTGATTCCTTTTGTTTTGGAGAAAAAGATAACACATATGAGAATCCAACTCGTGGCCATGTTCGGGTTGACATTTTATTTGGAGAAAATGGAAAAGTTGTGACATTTTAAAAATAACGTTCAAAAGCATTAAGAATAATCGCATGATTAGTATTAATCATGACAAGATAATATTTTCTAAACACGATTCATAAATCACACATTCTAGGAAATGAAATTGAAACGTATAAAATTTTAGAATAACGGAAGGTGTTGATACTTTTAAATTCAAACTATACTTTAGTCTAATAATGTTCAGATCAAGTCAATTATTCAGAGAAATCGATCATAGTTTACTCTAGCGATTAAATGCTATTACGTTAGACTTTTTTCCTCGATTTCGATATGAAAAAACGACTTAAATTTTATTAAGTTCCATATTTAAAATTACAAAAAATATATTTAAAAGGGGTTGATTGTTCCGATGATATTTTTTTTTGAATAAAAGAAATCTCATTTCATGCAACTGGAAAATTGGAAACGTTCAGAATCGTTTGACAAAATAAAATATGGGAGACTATCCCACGTACATCTAGCATCAATAATACTGTTCTTGGCATGCCAGGGCAGCGAGTGAGGTAAACTATTTGAATTTCTTGAAGTCTAAGCATGGAGGATCAAGATTATTGGAAGACGATGAATTCCTCAAGTTGGCCACCAACTCACAGAGAAGCTGGGGCGCCGGTTCTAAATCTCTTACCATGCAGATCAGTGCTAGGAAATCCCCTATTATTACTACATCATCAAGTCCTGAAGAAACGGTCAGGTCCACTGCTAAGTCAAGCGCCTTCGCTTCTGAAAAAAAGATCTGTAACTCCATAATGATCTTGGTGGTTGCACGAATAAAACCTCCTTATTCACCGGATGCTATAGCAGCAATGCCCGATTGTTCCGTTGATTAAGAGTAGTTGAAAATTGTAAATTGTTCAATTAAATTCAATATAACTTAGGTTAGCATCATATTTGTCATATAGATGATTACGTAAAATAAATAAATTGTTGTAGCTATCTCAAATCAACTTTTTATTTCAATACTTTTGATGCACATCAGCCACTAATTTGCTGTCTCAAATGTCGTCAAGATAAATTTCATGATTAGTTTTGCTCTACCACTAATCAAGATAACATTTCGTAAACAAGAATTATAAATCACGAATTCTATGAAGCGAAAGGAGAAGTCCAAAACGGTGATATTGAAGTCTTTGAATTTTCAAAAATAATTCTTTAAATAATAATTTTGTCAATTTTATCAAAATTTAAAACTAGCTTATCAGATCAATTAGCTAATTAGATTTATTCAAAAATCGGGTCTTCACAATCGCCATCATATGTAATTTCTTTTTTAAGTTTGTTCGAAGTCTTTTTGATCATTGATCCACCAATAATCATTGTTAATAAACAATTAAACTAACACCTGAAGTTTCATAAATTATTTTACAAAAATAAATGAATAAGTTCTTGTAAAGTCGTACCTATCTCATTTTTTAAAACGAATACTTTTATATCCTGATGATGCACATTCCAGCCCCTGATTTGCAGTCTCAAATGTCATTTTTTAATAATACAGCGAGCTAAACTAATCTGCAATGATCCTACATCTATTCTAATCTAATTCTACTCTACTTTTCTGATCCCGTATATTGAGTGGTTAAAATTCTCACCATACTTGATGCTTGATTACAATGAGCTGAAAATCCTACTTACATCGGCTATTGATGTTTTCTGATCAGGACAATGTCGATGCAGATTCCGTCTCTTAATCGACCACTTTGAAAAAATTGACCTAGAAAATCAGAGTAGAAATAATTTCAAATAATGCACCGGATGAAATACGAAACTCTAACTTTCGCTGAATAAGATTTCGCCTCTGTCCAAGTAAACTAGGTCACTTGGTTAATTGTCAACCCATGTTGCTGTGAGTTGGAAGTATGATCCATAGAATTTGTCCACAAGTTTATGGTTTTTTTAGCATTTGACCAAATTGTAGTGGATGGTGAAGTAGTGCAACTACATGATAAGCATATATACTAATTATGTAATAAAAATCAAGTGAATGGCTCACCTAAAACATTGCATATATGTTGATGTTTGATTAAGAGGCCTTCTAATAGACCACTACAATTAGAACAAGAAATGAAGATTAGTTTAATGGTTCGATCAGGTTTAATATGATATCTTCAGTTAATGGCTGCTAAGTTTAGATTAGTTAATTATGTGGTGATGATGGAGCTAATTTAATCAAGATTATCCATTAATTTGATTGTCAATTAAGTTTTAGTTTCTGATTACGACGTCGCTTAGACGAACACTCCAGATAAAACGCCACAATTCTACATTCTTTCATATGTTTAACCCAATAATTGAGACTTACCTGATATTATTATTGATAAATAATTAAGTTGGATCTTTCTCGGAAGAACTTAAAAATCATATTTTAAGTGATTTTAGTTGAAAGATGTAGTGAAACGGGTATACGTTGAAGCTGAAAGTCGACATTTTGTTTTGTTTGTATTGCTCGATTTTATACATGGCATTCTTTGTTGTACAAGAAGGAAAACGGCCTAATTATTTTTGGGTGCTTCTAGATGCAGTTCAATATTTTACTCTTGTAATCTAAAATATGATATAAAAGTACAAAAATGATCTCAACTTATTAGATTTTTGAAAAAATAGGCAACTTGCAGGGGTGGTAGTGTCATTTTACTGGTATTTTGGACTAGGATGAGTAAAATAATGTACTGTGTATATCACTTCAGTTATTTTTAAAGATAATTCAAGCCTTAGAATACAGATGTGTCGTGGAAATGATCAGGGCGGAACCATGTGCGGGTGCAGATAGGCCCGAACTTATTCTAAAATTTAAAACCCAGCGTATATGACTGTTTTTCAGTCAAATTTGAACTTTTTCGACCTCCGGAAAGACGGTAGTTTTGTACCTCTATTTTTTTAGTCATTAGGTTTTTGTTTAGACAAGAGATTTGTTATGCCAGCATCTTTGCTTGTAAATGTTTTTCACGGTTTGGGATACTATTCCAGTTTTACGATTCTTTACGTTTTAAATGAAGTTGAAATGATAATTGTTTATAATAAAAATAAATGAGTAATTAAACAAAAACTGCATACTATTAGGAATGAAGTCTGAAGACGATCTTGCTGTCTGGCCTTATGATTGCTGACGTTGCACGGCTGAGTATCGACGTCATGGAAATGGTGAAATTTCGCTTTCAGGTTTGAATTGAAGGCAGAGTGTATATGTACAACACGGCTACTGAGTTTGCCAGGTCAACAACCTTTGTTTCAAATGCGCGTTTTTGCAGTTTTAATTAAACCCTAATTACTACCCTTCCACTGGACGGAATGCCACGTGATTATTAATTCTTAATATCAACTATAAATATCTTAAATTCAAATAGTACTCAACTATTTATTTTTTCTACTTTAAATTAAAAGTTGAAAAAAAAAAATTGGGTACATGAGTCTTGTTCCCAAAATTAACAGGAATTATACGTGCAGATCTAATTTTTACTTAAAATGCCCCTATGATTTGGTAATGCAGGTCTAGACCATAATAATATAATGAAGGGTATTTTTGTCTTTTTGACCCATCAATTAGTAAATTTGACCAGCACGTATCAGCACTCAAAATTAAGAGTGGTGATACATGCAATTCCATGTTTACTAATGCAGCACAATTCAGGGTCACATATTGTGTTTTTCAGACTTGCATTAGGTAAACATGGAGATGCATGTATAATTACTGAAAATTAAAAGTGTAAATTCATACATTAAACTCATGTCCGTTCAGCTATATCCCAGTAGCATTTAACTGTTTGCCCCTTTTTTAGCAGTTAGTAGCTCAACCGAACAGGGACTAAATAGAATTACAAACTTATCATTATGTATAAATAGCACAACTCAAATGTATACATGAACAAATAATTAATTCGAATGCCAAATTCAGTGAACTGGCAATAAAAATATGTTCGTGTTATTGTTTCCCATGTTACAAGTGAAGTCAATGGTTTAATGTTCTTGTTTGAAGAATTAGAATCCGAGAATGGAATTGAATGCAGAGATTTGGTAGCGTGGGCTGAAGATTTTCTGGACAAATTGAGATTAACAAACTACAACTAGTATTATATATATATATAAGAAGTGTAGCAGAAGAGTTTGATTCCGGCGGAGGTTGCGGCGGAGACTGGCGGCTGGAATGGCGGGAAAGAACACGTGGGCTGATATTTTGCGGCGTCACTACTCTTTCTCTACTGTTCCTGTCATCTCCGATATTAGTCTTACGTAAGTCCGACTCCTACCTGCTCCATGATATTTTCTAACAAATTAACTTGTTCCTAAAATATCTTTCGAAAACTATATTATTATATGTTTAGAGAGATGGTGAAAGGTATGTGTACGTTCCATTGTGGTTGTCTTAGAGATATTTGGAGTTTGATCTATTATTTTACTTGTAATGATCATTTTATATAATATTCTTAGTATTTGTGATGTGATATATAAAAATGTCCATGTTATAAGAATATATTCGCTTACTTTAATTTGTTAACTCAATTTTTAGTTGGGCTGACAGATCTAGAGACAGCCACGTCTGTCTATTTTAATGCGGGAATTTCAGACATATTAGTTGATTTTTGACTGTAGTTTTGGACTAGTAAAGAATATTTTCGAGCACGTCTTCTAAGCGTATTCTTGATGTGCAAGATTAAATTTTAGCGATAGAGAAAGCATTCATCTTTGCAAGCGATTTAGGTATCCATAATATAGGCTAGCTATGCGGGTGATGATTCGAACTTGATTAACACGATTCGTGAGAAAATGAGACTTCTTTCCTTGAAATGTCAGCTTACTATCATTTGGAATTAACTAGTAAATGATGTTTTGGAGACGTATTCTTGATGTGCAAGATTCAATTTTACCTATAGAGGAAGCATTCATATTTGCAAGCGATTTAGGTCTCCATAACATAGGCTAGCTATGTGGGTGATGATTTAAACTTGATCAACACGATCCGTGAAGAAAATGAGACGTTTTTCTTTGAAATGTCAACTTACTTTCACTAGAAATTTAAAATTAATACAAACATGTTTTGTTTGCGAATCTTCTTAAATTTCTAGAGATAATAAACATGCCGATTTTACAAAGTCGAGTGTACTGGTATTTCATCACGAACTACTCCACCGAATCTCTTATTAATCGATACTTGATGTAGTGTAGTACTCTAAATTAAACTGGTGTAAATTTTATTGAATATAATAAATAATAATTAAGAAATAGCTAGACTTAATTAAATGTTTTGATTGAGTCCCGAGCTTGGTTGACGGGAAACGGGTTGGTGAAAACCTGGAGCTGAATCATCTGTATTGAACAATAAAATTCGGTCCATGTCTTGTGGAGCCAACTAGAATTAGCTGTGCTTACATTTCAACTCACATCTTAAAGCAATCCAGTCTCAAACTTCAACGTTAAAAAGCTTCGTTTTATTTTTATTTCATACGTTAAAAAGCTTCGTCAATGAAATTTCGGTATTCAACATTCTTTATTGCATTCCAAATCAGACCGTTGAGCACAATTTGAAACGGATGCATGAAATAGATTTACAAAGTAGACAAAATTAGATGCATAAACATTCTTAATTCTACTCATGTAATTTTTTACTGTAAAAATTGATACCGGTTTTAAATATTTTAAAAAAGTCGCAATGTATCTTGTAATTTCGGCTAACTTCAACTATTTTCATTTGATTCAGTTGACTTCAGTTGATTCCAGTCATTTTCAATTAAGTTAGTTCCAATTTAGCTGAACTTGACAGGCCCTATACCCCTTGTATATTCTCATTTCCTCTCTTAGGTTCAATTCTTTTACTCGCCTGCTAGATGCAGTCTGAATTTTACTTATTTGTCATCTATATTTCTATTATATATTCATATATATAATATTTTTAATATATAATTGATTTGCAATTATATACAATGAAAGTAATATATATACGGTTCATATGTTTGATATACATGATTATAAAATATATCAAAATTTTATTTTTATTTTAACTGCAGATAAATAAAATACGAACAATATCTAGTGTCGCATCTAACAAGGAGTCACACACTTCTATATAACATGGTTTGGTAAGAGTAATTATACCATTTTCGAAAAGATAAAAATAAAGTTAGTTGGCATGGGGAGATATGGCGGGAGAATATGGGCAGTGGGACCGGATATTGCATGCACGAGAGTCACTATTCCTTTATCCTCAAATTCACAAAGTGGCCCGGAACAGTGGAAAGTGCCAACACGTTTTCACTTTTTTCCTAAATCAACATTTTGTTTTTATCTTAACAACAAACGCGGTCTTGCAATTTTTAACCTTCTTTATTCAAAAAAGAAAATACTTCCTCCATAATTCTTTCTCAAAACTAATAATATGCCCACTTTTACGGTTATTGATATTAAAATAGGGAGAAGACAAGAAAACGGAAAATGCAAGTGTTGTCTATTTAGAAACCTTTATCTATAAAAAGAAGGGCATATTACTATAAAAGTTGATGGACCAATAGGAGAATAACATTAGCCCTAGAAATATCGAAAGGTGGAATCATATATGCCCAACTTGAGGGTATGGTATCTTTTTTTCTTTGGTTTTGATAACATGATTATATGATTAAGTGTGTGTCAAATCTTTATCAAAAACAATAAATTGCAATGATCAGTTAGTGGCAGAACAATTCAGATGCCTGGGTACGTCTTGATTTATTCTAAAATTTGAAATCCAGACTATAATATTGTTCTCCGATTAAATCTGGGACTTTCCGACATTCGCGCAAGCCTACGCTATGGAATGTGAATGTGGTCACCTGCATTTCGGCCGAATTTTTTTAAGTAATTTGAACTCATCTTAAAATCAACTCATGATTTTGTCACTGACAAAAATAATACTAATTTACTGGTATTATTCATCGTGAAGTGAATTTAGTTTACTATTTAGGTTCATGTATTAAAGTCAAATTTACAGACTAATTTATGCATCAACTAAACTGAATCGATTTTGACTGACTTTTGTTTAATCAATTTGAAGTTGAGTTTATAAGAAGGTCTAGTACTCCATTTGAATTTGCATTTTCGTTCAATTTGTGAGTATACTTTTGAACTTTAATTTTGTCCCTTTTTCGTGTGAACTCATGACTTAAGGGGCATTATATTACTGTTTATTTTGCTGACAATACCACATTTCAAATTGTCGCTTTGTAGCTTAATTGCTAGGGAGATTCCCTGTAATTTAGTCCGAATTAGGGGACAGTGCAAGTTTTTGATTCAGGTACATCGTTTTCAAATTAAATGCATGTGTTGAATTGTCCAAATGTTACCTGATTTAATTTAACCTTAAATTAACTCCGATCCTCGTGTACCAGTTCCTATTGGTAGAAATTAGGGGCTTTTTCCATACTCAGGTCCGAAGACGAGAAATTTTAAGAGTTGAAATAATCAAACTTTTGGTTGAAATTGAGAAGCCTCCAAACTTCCACTTTAAGGGCATGTTGTCCCAATTTACAGAACTTAATTGAATGGAATTATGTTGAATTGAAATGAAAATTGATATGTTACAAAAATAGTAGATTAATTTATATTTTATCAAATTGAAGAAAATGTTAGAAAGATACTACTTAATCTCCAGCATAGCGGGTTTGTAAGGAAAACGAAAATATATAGCAATTAGTACACTAAAATTGATGGTGTGTGGAATATGAAAAAGCAACAAAACATGAAAAATTAGAACACAAAACTTATTTAGTTTACCAATGATTTGTTACATCCACGGAAAATGAGATATATATATATATTTTTTTTTTGATAACGGAATGAGATATATTGAATTATATAGGTACGCAGAATGCAAATGTTCCTATCATCTGACACTCAAAATAAAATAAAATAAGTTACAGCGAGAAAAGACGCATCTGTCACTAAACTTATAACGGCAATTAAGACATACAACAACAATTATCATACATCATGTTACCATATTATAAAGGTATCAAATTACATTTTCGTTTTCATCGGACGTGCATGTGCATGGTAGTGGTTTGTGTTTGTTCCTACTGTTTGATTGGTCGTGGTTTTTCCCGATTTGGGTTTTCCACGTAAATTGGTGTGTTTGTTCTTTTCTTCGTTGATTTTTTTTGTGTTGATTGATATTGTATTCGAGCGGTGAGGGATTTTACCCCAACAACTGGTATCAAGAGCTAGATTGAAGGGATCAACACGATCCAAAGACCTAAACTTGAAGAGGAAATTTTCGGATTTCAAATCGCAGTTTTGGTAGAACTATGTTTGCGCAATAACCGACCGTTGGGTCTTGTTGAAATTCTGGCAGCGTGTTCCTGATTTATTTGTCTAAATTTTGAACGGTGGAGATCGGCAGCTGAGTTTCGGAAGTGCTTCTGTCGGAGTCAAACAGTAGCTGTAAATTGGTGACTTTTCTCCTCTTTTGTTATATTTTCTTGGTTGTGGTTGTGGTTATTTGAATTTCTTGAAAATGTCAGAAGCAAAGTTTCATATTCCTCTTTTCGATGGAAAGATGGATTTCACTGTGTGGCAGAGTACGATACAAGATGTACTTGTGAGGGATAATCTCGACCAAGCCCTTGAGGACGAGAAACCTGAAGGAATGACTGATCGTGCTTGGGCAAATATGAAGAAGAAAGATGTTGCCACGATCCGATTAGCCCTTGCTCCAGAAATCAAATATGGTGTCATGTGGGAGGCAACACCGAAGGGTATTTGGGATAAGTTAGAGAGCGTTTATGCTTCCAAGTCAATGACAAACCGGTTGTGCATGAAGATGGATCTTTACACATTGAAGATGGAAGAAGGAGGTAATCTTCTTGATCATATTAATAATTTTAGTCAAGTAGTGTGTCGACTTCAAAACACCGGTGAGGATATTGAAAGTGAAGAACAAGCTTTATTGTTGTTAGCTTCTTTAGCACCGTCCTATGACCCTGTTAAGCAATCTATGTTGGTTGGAAGGACCACTCTTAAGTTTGATGATGTTGTTGCCCAATTGAGAGATAATGAGAAGATAATGGGAAAGAGTAATGTACCCACTGGGAATGAAATACTAGCTACTACATGGATGTCGAATCGAGGGAGGAGTCGTTCTATTATAAAAAATGACTTTGGTGGAAGATTTCAGACAGACCTTAGTAATGTTGAATGCTATTATTGTCATGATATGGGTCATTTTCAATCCAAGTGTCCAGTCATGATGGATGATTTGAGAAGTTTCCAACAGATGAATAACAAAGGAAAAGAGAAAGTTGAAGAGAGTGACAACTCTGCGAATCTGGTAACTCATGATGATTCAGTGTCTCACGATGATTTGTTTGTGATGAAGAGTAATGGATCGAAAGACTCAGATTGGGTGTTGGATTGTGCATCTTCAATGCATATCTGTCACGATAAATCTTCTTTTGAGACTTTGCAGGTTGATGGGGATCTTGGACATGTTACTGTTGGAAATGGTGAGAAGATGAATATCAAGGGTGTTGGCATTGCACGCTTCAAGGATCACAATGGTGTTGTTAAGAGATTGGCTGATGTGAAGTATGTACCAAGTTGTGGTGATAACATCATTTCATTGGGAAAGTTATGTTCTCGGGGGTGCAAATTCACTGGCGACAAGGATGTTTGCAAAGTTTTCAAGGGAGATGATTTGATCATAAAAGGAGTGAGAAGTGATCATAATCTCTTCTATGTTGGAAGTTCGAGGAATAAATCTTGCGCTAAGTTTGGCATTCACAAAGATGAGGAGTCTAAACCAAAGAAGAATATGCAATTTGCACGCGTTGAAGATATTGTATTTGGGTCTTTGACTCGAGGGAGGAATTGTTAGGATATCTCCTCAAAGCCCAAATAGAATGATAGATGATGATGTGTTATTTTCTTGTTGGGATAAGAGAGTTAGTCCCAATAAGATTGAGTTAGGGTTTAAGGGGAGGTTTAGTATAAATATTATATATTTAGCTAGAGCCTCCATGTTGGTTAGAGTTTTGAGTTCATGAGTTTGTGAGTTCGAGAATAGGGAGAATAGAAGAGTATTGAAAGACATTGTGCGTTGAGAGATAGAGCATACACTGTAAGAACTCTTCTATTTTTCTAGTTGATTGGTCGTGGTTTTTCCGGATTTGGATTTTCCATGTAAATTGGTGTGTTTGTTTTTTTCTTCGTTGATTTTTTTGTGTTGATTGATATTGTATTCGAGCGGTGAGGGATTTTATCCCCACAGTCTCGGTGACATATTCATTACTCATATCCAATACTGTATAGCGCAGCATTGGAGATGCTCTTAGTACAGTGAAATTAACATGCATCAAATTATCATATTATTATCAAGGTATCAAATTACATTTTCATCTTCATCGACCACATTTCGGACTTTGCATGGAATCTACGTGCTGTGAAATGAGCTCCAGATGGTCATCAAAGAACACTATTGTTGTTAATAAGATGTTTATTATGTAATTATTGGTTAATGGTGTCATGCGGAAAAATGGCAGAACAAGATCTTACGTAATGAATGAGCAGATGAAGACGTGAGCTGGGATCATTATTCTGGAGGCCAAGTTTGAAACGGTCGTCGTCAAACCCAATATCCTGAGTTCGTGAAGCGTAGCAATTTAACAAAAAAAGATAGATTGCTGGAAATTTAATTGGTCCTTTCAATACTCAAACAGCTGGGTTCTAATTGGTCCCATTTTTGGGTGATGGTTAAGCACATCCTTTCATAAATGATACACAACACGCACAATTTAAACGAAAGGACAGGTTATTAGTAGTATCTGTGCGTATTAGCCACGGCCTTCCTATCATGATCATGAGCCGATCCGATCACAATAATCACTATGTTCATGATCGGATCGTTTGAAATTTGAAATGATCGCGATTGATCCGATCAAAATAATTCATGATCGGCTTGTTTAAAAGTTATAATGATCGTGATCGGCTCGTTATAGATAATCAAATGATCAATGATCGATAACGATCGGCTCGATCAATTATCAATGATCGATCGTGATCGATTATTTGATCAACTTAAAATTTAATAAAAAAGATGTGAAAACCACATAAATGATCAAATTAATGAAAATTCACAACAAACTATAGAATATATAGTAAAAAGTTAAAATTAAAGTATATTATTTTTATCGGTCGATTATCTTATCGATCTGTTCGCGATCATGATCGAGTTTTTATGTTCATGATCGTTAATCGTTTATTTAATAATAATTTTAAAATTTTGATCATGATCAGTTCATTTATTAAATGAACGATTTCGATCTGATATTTAATCGATCTGATCTCGACTTTTTTTAAAAACGCTCCTGATCGTTCTTATATAAAATGGAATTATATAATTACTTCTAGCATTTTCTCGATTTGTACTCACTCCAAAGTTATTTCCGAAGGCACGGATTTACTTTAATCAACTCTTTCGTGGTGTTTAGGGCTTGGAGGTTGAACTAGTTATAAAAATATTCTAAAGTAATTATAAATAAAAATACTAGATTTCTTAAAGTTTAAACAACCCTCTTACGTACTACCTCATCTGATGTTGATGTTGATATTGATATTACCAACTAATTAATTAGCTGCAGTGTTCAAAATCGAGTCTGACTCTAATTGATCCAATCATGCATTATTTTATGCTTGATTGTAAAGTTACACTATCTATTTATAGTCTAGTTTCGACGAGAAGTTACCAGATACCTAAACATTGATTAAAGTATATTATATTAGGATTGTCAATTTAAAACACGATACAAAAATCGATCTAAATCAAACACGAATTTAGTGGTTTTACATCGAAATGAAACACGTCATATATAGTTAGATTCACGTCAAATTTGTGGATTAAATTAATGATTCACCCGTTTAACTCGTATATTTAAGGTAATTTCAATCAAATTATAAGTATAATAAGTTTATCCAAACTTCAATTTTTCAATGACATATTTAACTTGATAATCTTTAATTCAATTAAAATTCAGCCAAAACTGAGCTTAAAAAACCCTTAATGGATCTATAAACGCAGGACAAAGTGTAAGTTCATTAATTAATCAAGAATCAAGAATATGACAATCGGAATGGCTGCATGATTGAATCAGGAGTGTGAGTGTCGAACAGTAAGATTCAATGTACTGAAATTTTTAGAATCGCAAGTATGGTGAGCATGTGAGCTGCCATGCATCCAAGACTGAAGCAAACGTATCGATATCCTTGTTTGACTATAATTAATCATTTCAATTAGTTATTTAAAATGATGTTAAGTTTGGAACTTAAGATTACATAATTTATAAATAATTAAAATAATAATGTTAAAAATTCAAAACTAAAGTTAAAATTTCCTATCATTAGCCTTTTTTTACAAAGAAATAAAATAAAATAAAATAAAAAAATCCATAACCACCAAATATTAATATTAACTATATTACTCGCCATACATATATGTTAAGGTCCTGTCAACTAGGGCTTAGATCATTCTGACTAAACTGAGCTTATTTCAACTGAATTGAGATTATTCTACCTGGACTGATATTATTTTAGCTGAACTGAAATTATTCCAACTACACTAAGATTATTCTAGCTAAATTGTGATTGTTTTAGTTGAGATTATTCTGAAATAAACTGAAGTGGACAGAAATTAACATTTATATGTTTCAAGCCTAATGTAGATGCGAATTAAAAATAGTGTAAATGGGCCATCAAATGCAATTTTTATAATAGTATTATTTGCAAGTGGTCTATTCCATGATAGTTAATCATCCATTATTCTTGTAAATTTTGCAATGTAATAAAAGGTGTAATCATTTCAATACAATCAGCTTATCAAAAGAAAAGAAATCAAAGTTAAAAGAATGAGTTTGGATTCCTCAATAAAAAAAGAGGCATACTCCATATTTATTTACATCAGGTATAAGCATCATATATGTGACTTTTATTACATACAACTACAAATCAGTTATATATAAAAATAATTGTATATATGATTATGTAATAAAAATATGGACTGCATCTAGCAGAGCAGTAAAAATAATAATTGAAGAATAGACGGGCACAGATGGAGCGCAGATTATCATGCAATCCGTACTATATACATAAAATGAATGTTAAAGAAAATTTGCAGTCCTTCTACAAGGTGATGGTGGTAAACTGGTAAATGGTAATTAACAAACACTGACACCACAAATATGTAAATCCTATCTGGATAATTGTACCTGTGTTCCCTCAAAAATTGAAAAATAAAATAAAATAAGCTTGCCAGTGACTTGGAGTTGATGTCAGTTACCTAGCTATATGAATCAAAATTGAAATGAAATTGAGTTTAAGTTTGGGAAAACATGTGCTTGTGCATGTGTTCTGGCACCATCAAACGAGGGATGTTTCCTTTGAGATTATTTTCGTGGTAATTCGAGTTTTTGTAATGTTAGGGTTCTTGGCACTTATTTGAAGAATTCAGTTTGATAAGATTATAAAAACACATAAACACATGAATTCCTGATAAGATAATAAACAAGTCACCTAGAGGAGAATTAACGAGATTGAAAAGTAAGGGGTGAATAAGTCTTTTAAGTTATTAAAATTTGCCAAAAAGGGAGAATATGCTCAACTTTATATGGGACGGGTAAAAATGAATGCAGAGTCTCTAGAAAGTCAGACTTTCCTTAGTGTTATGCAACTATCATTTTATATTTAAGGTCAAGTGATACTATTTTGTGTGAAAACATTGATAGTATCATATAGTAAAACATGTTTTAATGCAAAAATTCATGAATTTACGTTAAAACATTAATAAAATTAAAATAACAAATTTTACAGTTCAAATTAAAAGGTACATTATATAAGTTAAAACGTATAAAGACTCTTATGGAAAGTCAGGAAAATTGGACTTTCAGGAGATTTTCTCACAAGTGTCCAGGTTAAGTGAGTTGGGACGGTAAAAGTATCTACAATTGGTTAATCCCGAAGAAAACTTTTCTTAATCTGAATCACTGCTTAAGTAAGAAGGATCATTCTGATGATTTAAGATATCCCTTAAGGACTTGGTCCTTATTTAAGGAATGAGTATATATTTTATTGTGTTCAAGTAACTAAAATTTTAATATCTATTACATTATCAAAATTATTATTATCTAATTTACTTAGAGGAATCAAATATATCACTTCAACATTAAATCATATAATAATATATAAAATACAGCATTATATTAATCTTGTACAATAACGAGTTATAATAATAGGAACAAACTTAAGATATGCATTGATTATGGAGATATTGGCTTCTATAGAGAATGAAATCTGATTTACTACAATGTATTATTTTTAAAAGTAAACATAAAATAGTTAACTTTGAGTCTAAGAAGTCAACTAAAGTTTCTATTAAAAGAAGATATATCTGATTGGTATATGAATGTCTAATATTGGGCCTCCCAACCCATTTGAAAGTCAAATATTGGCCGAATATTACATCATGAGACGGAGTTTGTAAGAGGATAAAAAGCCTATCAAGCATATATATGCTTTCAAAAAAAATACCTAGTGTTGAAGCAATGGTACAAAAGAATACATATCACGCCTATCATCTCCATATTTATGGAACATATTAGTGAACTGGTAAATCAAAACATAATGCGGTACCAAATATAAGAGACAGTGACGAGCTAACAAAAAAAGACCTAAAATAATCTTGAAATCTCGCTCCGTAATAGGTCATCAGATGGGAAAATGCCCGCAAGAGATAAGGCATGTTATCCTGTGAAGTTCATGAGCAGAAACAGATGAGAAGGATATAGACTTTGTTGTGCCATTACAATGCCAAAACAAAGGAACCACTGATCTAAACTTCATCATCTGATTGAGGGAATTTGTGCTTTATCCAAGAGCATAATAGTTTTTGCTTATGATGGAAGCCGGAACCAGTCAAAAGTTAAAGAAGACCTTGTCTAAAGAGCAAACTTAGCTAGAAAGTCTGCAGTTAAGTTTCATTGTCTTAATGTATGTGTCAACCCAACCCTAATTTTTCTACTAGTTTCGTCACAAAGGAGGAAAAGCTTCCAATGGGCAGTGATAGGATTTAGGATCATACAGATACCATTCAGTGAGTCGGATTCAATGAGGAAGTAATATAGACCATAGTGATAGCCAAAATCAAATCTGGCCCTAAAGCTTTGATCTCAGCTTCCAGTGAATTATCTGCATCGGGAAGATGTCTTTGCTGCAATTGTATCCCTTTGTTCGTCCCTCAAGACCATGCCTATTCCACATTCCGAGCCATTCTAGTAAGCATTAAAATTGTACAAATCTTCAAGAACGAAAAGAGTATTATTTAAATACTTGTTCGTTATTTATGCAAGGCCAGCTGTCCGTTAATTATTGAGGTTTCCCTTTACATATGTCAATTTTCTAGTTTTTGTAGTTCTATAAATTCAACAATTAGTATTTGATTATAGTTCTCTTTCTTATCACGCACCATATATCAAAGTGTCAATTTAGTAGCGATTAATTGTGTATGTTTGACGTTTTGGAAGAGAGACAATAATTGGACCCAACTAAAATATCTTTCTAAAACTTCTTGATATAATATATCGTACTAAGACCATAACTTCTATTAGATGAGAAATAATGGTTATATCATATTTGGTAACTGGAATATAAATTTCCTGATGGCTAAAGTCATATTCTTTCTCAATAACAGACATGATGAAATTTATGAAAATAATGAACATTCATTGTACTCATTTGATGGCAATTGTTTGTGATAAATAAAAGTAAACTGTGAAAGCAATGTTTTTTGGCATAGTTGGATGACATGACTACTTTTGGCAAAACACTGAATGGCTGCTCAAAAATTTTTCACTTACATTACTAATGCAAGTAGTAGACTTCAAATTTAGACAAAGATCATTTGAAGGGGTAGGATTTTTTTGTAATGGAAACATAGTATATATTGTCAATTTTCTTAGATTATTCTCGTTAAGTTTTCTAATAAGTAATCATTCCAAAAAGGTTGTATTAAATCATTGACGTTAATTTGATCCTTACATAAACATTAAAAAACTGAAACTATAGTCTACTCTAACTCCTCCTCTTTACTTATGAGAGTCATGTTGTGATCATCCAACTTTTTAAATTTTAAATAAAGTAAATAGCTGGCGATCGATATTTGAGCCCATGAACCATCATATTTAAGGAACGTGTTCTTGAAGATTGGCATCATGCAACCTACATGCATCTCATGTGACAGTAAAGGAATTTTTCCATCAACACCAGAGTGTAAAGTTGCATTTTATCTTGAATTCTTTAAGGATTTCGTGGTATTAAGTGTCTATCAAGGTCTGCACATTATCACTTTGATTGGATCAACCATTGCAAGCAATGAAGAAGATACTCTTTGCCTAGTGATAAGAAAACCTCGAGCAAGCTTGCAAAAACTTACACCATATCAATTCCTTAACCATTTACTTGGCATGTTCAAAGGTATAAGGACGTCCTTGCTAAACGTGTCTACAATTACAACATAGCCATCAAATTATGTTGGTATATGACGCCTATTTGGACCTGAGGTGAAACCGATTAAACCAACAAAGTGTTCTATCCCCTAGAATTGTCTTGGCTTAATAGAACATACAAATTTTGTGAGGATGACTATATCGAACACGGTAGAGAATAAATTTGACCTAACTCTATCAACTCTCAAACTCCTCCAAAGACGATAATCAAGACTTGAAGGATTAAGACTTATACCCCAACTTCCCCATGGCCCCTATCCATGATACCCTGACTATTACATCGATGAATCAACCTCAAGAGCTTAGACGTGTTACTTATGGGGTCATGACCGAGGTGAAAAGTTGAAATAGAGTTCTTAAAAAGGTATAAGGGACGTCTTTTTAAAGATGCCTACCATTACAACATAACCCATTAAACTATTTTGGTGTATGACACCTTATTTAGACCCGACGTAAAAAAATCCAAATCTCAATATAATGTATATAGAAGATATTCATGTAAGTAAGTATTCTGAATGTCTACTTTGCAGTGCAAGTTTGAAACATTCAACAAACCTGGCATATTTCAACCTTTTGGACTCGGAAACTTGTTTGGTTAAAGTTTCAATTAGGGTTATGAACCAATTTTTGCGAGTACTGTACCAATACTTGATAAAATTGATGGTGGTTGATACCCACACATTTGCACTGCGGACTATACTGAACGTGGTAAATTAGCCATGTGCTTCCCAATCACTTGTTATATGTTCAGATTTTTATATATAGGATTATTGGGGGAAATAAGATACATTTAGCGATTGGGGTTTTGTGATCATAGACCAATAAAAACGCTACAAACTCCTATTCGTCATATAAATACCCTTTGTAATCCTTCCATTTTCTACTTTCTATAATTTTCCCCTTTTCTTTCCATGTTTATGATTTGTTGTCATCGTTTCAATTCTTTCACTTAACTAAAGTCCCAAATCAAAAAATAAATTATGTCAAAGTCTCCGCAAATCGCTGGATTGAACTATTTAATAGATGTATCATCCAACCAGCAAATCTAGTTAAACTCATTTTATATTCCACGAAAAGCAACCCGCTCGTATGATTGCAATCTTTGGCTTACTTTATTCTCTGATCACTATCTTCAGCGACATAATTAAAACTCCGGCGGTACAAATTATAAATCTAACCGCACTTACCATATTCTGCGACATATCATGATTCGGGTACGACAAATCCAAAATAAAATTCCCTCTTCACCGGGTCTTACCACAAAAGTTAACATCAAGTTGAAACATATTATTTCAATTAAATATCTAGTCATTGACAGATCCAGTTGAGAGACCAAGAAAGATGTTCGATCAATGTAGTGAGAATGTATTTTTTTTAGTTTAAACCGTCATTGACGGGGTTTTGAGGGCGTGCTCCCTTTTCCATTAAAATAAGCTCAAGAAATTGCCAAATAGGCTTACATTTGTTGAGATTAGGAGAAGTTTCTAAACATCTATCAATCTAGTTCTTCTCCGTACTCGTGGCGGTAACACCATAATTATCAATGACTCTATCGTCATGCTGAAGCGCGGTTGCACGCTGTTTCTAAGTCTAAAAATTTACGATGAAATACATATGAACATCCTAAAGTCTAATGCGCGAAAGCATCTAACTATCTGGCAGGTAAAGCATCAGTAACTTGAACCAACCCCAACAGTAAAGTTAAAGTCAACCAAGTCTATCAGTCTAGTTTCATTCACAGAGTCAGAGTCGCCAGAAATACGTCGTCAAGACTATTCTGACTTGGATTTCTCCTGCACTGTATAACATAATAGAGACTAGAAGCCCAAGAGATTTTCCATAGCGCGGCTAATCTGTTAACAAGGAAAACAGCAGATAGACACTGAATACTCGATAAAATAGTCCAGATAATTATGCAAAAAGACCCAAATGAAGCACATATTTCACCTGACACAAGTAAATAAAGAAAAGAATAAAAACTATTCATTTGCAACTGGATCCAGATACTGTCGGTGGAGGGAGGCTGCGGAGCTGGTGGCGCGTGCAGTCACGCGCCGGCGCGTTTTCCCGGTGAAGGATGAGATCCGATGATACGGTGACATGTTCACTACTCCGACGGTGCATGGCAGCTGGGTCGGCCGCGCGTAAGGCGCGTGAGTAGGCCTCCGTGTCCGATCTAGTCATGTAGGAGCCGGATCTGTTGCCCCTTGTAGTTCCAACAGCAAAAGCGGCGGTTTTGGCGGTCCTCCGGCGACCCCACGGCCGGCGACTGTCGGAAAAATGTCTTTCCGACTTCCTCACACAGCGGCGAGGAGGAGATTCGCGTCGGTGGACTTTCCTTCGTCGTGTTGGATCACAGCGGCTGTTTGGAGCTGTCGTCGTTGGCGGGGATGAATGTTTTCCGGTGAGTGGGAGAAAGGGTGGTTGGGTACTGAAGGGGAAATGTATGGTGGTGGAAGGGGTGGTTGGGTTGCGGCGAGGGGCGCCGGCGTTTACCCCGAACCACCCTTCCGAATGTTAGATCTGGGCTTTTGGGGGTAGCCGACAGGGGAGAGAGAAAGGAGAGAAAAGGCTCTGATGCCTTTGTTGTGTGCGCCTCCTCAACCCGCAACTAAAGGATACACTGAGTCTAGAGAGGTTGAATGTAGTGAGAATGTAAGTTGAGAAGAAAACTACAAATTAAAAGTGGTGAAATAAACAGATTATGGTTTTGATAAATCTTTAATTGATGTGGAAATGTTCCTATAAATTGTAACCGCTTGGTGAGTCCCAAAATTTTTCTAATGGTCTGATTGAATTGTCAATGAGCATGCCGATCTGAATTACAATATGAAGAGTGGATCTGATTACGCAACAGTCAGGAAAGAGTTAACAAAATCTAAGAACTCTAGTCGAGCGATGGATCTATCACTGAACGAGAAAATTCAACGAGTAATATTGTTAAAAATACAAATAGTACATTTATATTTAACTAAAAAACGAAGTGTTTCAATTATTGCCGCCGCCGTTCTAATGCCGCATATATATGGCAGCAACTTAAACATGGCATTCACATGATATTGTATAATTATGAAAACTTACGGCTGCATAATAATGACGAGTAATTCAAATCAAGTGCAATAGGACTACGTGTGATTCCATACTATTCTTTCCAAATCATATTATTATAATAACATGTTTTAAGATAAATTCAAATATATTGCTTTAAATCTAATATTGAAATAGTTAATAATCGACCAGTGTAATCTATCATATTTTTTAAAAAAATTAAAGACCACCCTGAGGTGGTGGGGATTTTATACAGGCACCCCTAGCCAACAAAGCCAACAAAGGCTGAGTTCATACAATCATCCAGCTAGGATGATGGAGCCGCATTGCTCCGAAGCATAGATATGCTTCCAAAAAATGACTAATAACTAGTCTAATTTGTACATGAGACTATATGAAAGAACAAGGACAGATCCAAAAACAAAGAAGCCTGGAAGTGAATTGTAAAACAAAACACTAAGCGGCACCTTTGATGAATCTGAACTGTCTCTAAGTCTATTAGCAAAAAATGATCATAGTTTTTGAGCCTTGAGTACTGCTGGAGACAGGTCCCTCCATCTGTGATATAAAAACCATGAAAAAGGATCAGTAGCACCTGCTTAAAAAATTCTGAGTGATGGTATTCCCTGATTATCAAGGGCTAAAAGGCCTTTGATTCTGTCAGGGAGCTGAGAATATGAATAATCAGAATCACATTTTAAGGAGTAAGTCAACTTGGCCAAAGAATCTGCCACAAGATTGGCTTGTCTATAATTGTGAAGAAGGATAGTATCAGGGCCAAGGGAGATTGTGGATACTAAATCATATAGTTTCCAGGGGGCAGTATAGGGATTAAGTATGGCTTGGACTGCCAGTTGACAGTCAGACTCAATAAAAGTTTGGCCTTGTAAGTTAGCAGTAATCTGATTTGCCACCTGAATAGCCTGTATTTCTGCCTCCAAAGGAGATAGGGCAGAAATATAATAGCAGTAAGCATGCAACATATGGCCAGAACAATTCCTTAACACAATAGAAATTCCAGCTGTATTTGTCAAGTGCCAGAAAGCATCCACATTTAGTTTAATACCATAAGCTGGAGGTTTCCATACAATTGGGATAATGGATGGTTTAGGAGGTCTGGTATGTAGGGGTAGAAAACCAAGGGTGGACAGTTCTAAATCAAAAGCTGAGTTAGACAGTATTGGCTTAGCAGTAAATGTGAGGAAGACAAGATCAGAAATTGTCTTTTTAAGGTTGTCAATATTGGGTATAATATTCTCATAGATAAAAGAGCATTTTGCTTTCCAAATTGTCCAACAAATCACGGGGGGTATAATTTTGAAGAGAGTGGAATGGATTTTGGTTTTGCCATGAGATGAGAGATACATAGATATTCTAGACCATAGGTTAGTGTCACAGAGTGGTGAGGTTCCAACCATGTAATGGAAAAAGTTCCATAGAGATTTGGCTATATGACACTCATTAAAGCAATGTTCAACAGAGTTCAGATTGTTACATGCATAGCACTTAGATGGTAGGTTGAAACCCATTCTCATTAATATCTCAGGGAAAGGTAGAAAGCCATTCACAAGTCTCCACATAAATATACTAACCTTTTTATGAAGTCTTTGGTTCCAGATGAGTGATAGAGTCTCAGAAGTGTTTCTGTTAGGAGCAACAGCTTTCTAAGCAGACTTAAAAGTGAAAGTTCCCTTCTCATCTGGAATCCAGATCAATCTATCTTTTCTTCCTTGGATGCAAGTGGCATTCTGTAAATAGGAAAAAAGAGAGGGTGGAACAAGTGATAGTAATTGTGGCAGAAAAATATTCTTCCTGTCACAAAACTCAGCAATGGAGCAGTCAGTAGGAATATCAATGAGAGCCATATTACAAATTTCAGAAATAGGACCAAAAGGTGACCAGTTGGCTTCCCAGAAGTTACTGCTTCCTTCACCATGTATTACTCTAGTGAGTTTTTGAGCAAAATCATCAACTTCTTTAATTCTCTTCCAATTAGGTGATGTTCTATATGATCTTGGAAGTTTCCATAAAAATTTTGCCCATAAACATTCACCTAATTGGAATTTCCACCATAATTTAAGAGAGCATGCATTAACAATAGAAAGAATAGATCTTAAACCTATACCATTTTGTTCAACAGGATAGCATAAATCTGTCCATTTGTTCCACACTTTCTTCGGTTTAAGATCAGTCTGGCCCCAAAAAAATCTGGAAAGAATTTTTTCAATTCTTTTGATAATACAAACAGGGGGTTTCATTACAGACCATATGTGTTGAGGTATAGAGAATAAGCATGCTTTAATTAAAGTAATTTTGCCCCCAGAGGATAACCAAGTATTTTTCCAGTTAGAGGTTTTATTCTCTAATCTCTGGATGAGGGGTAAAAAATAATCAGTAAGTACTCTTCCCCTAAAAATGGGAACACCAAGATATGTAAAAGGAAAGGAGCCTTTTTTCATCATTAAAACATCTTGGACCATTTTTATTTTACTAACTGATGCAGATTTACCCAAATAGAAATCACTCTTTGCAAAATTAATTTTCTGACCTGTGGTTTGTTCAAAAGCCACTAGGAAAGATTTTAATTTCACAAGGTTGGATTTGGAAGATTTAAGGAGTATGATGGTATCATCTGCGTAACTGAGATGAGAGATAGGAGCAGGACCTGTAGGGAGATCATAGTATTGAAGCATTCCAGTAGAAAACATATATGATAAAGATCTAGTAAATGCTTCAGAAAAGATGTTAAAGAGAAAAGGGGAGAGGGGATCTCCCTGTTTTATCCCTCTGGAGGGAGTAAAAAAAACCATTTGGTTTACCATTTATTAGGACTGAAAAATGTGCATTTCTAAGATTTTTCATAACACAGTGCACAAATTTTCCATGGATACCAAAATGCAGTAGAATGCTGTTTAGAAAGCCCCAGTTTACCATATCAAAAGCCTTTCTTAAATCTAATTTGATAATACAATTAGGGTTTCTACACTTTCTGTCCAAAAATCTTGTCAACTCTTTGAGGTAAATAATGTTGTCAGCAATATCTCTATTTTGCATAAAGGCAGTTTGATGAGGAGAGATGATTTTAGACATATAAGGTTTAAGCCTTTCCATTTTGTTAATAAAGTTGGACAGACTAATAGGGCGAAAATCATCAAAAGATGTAATTACCTCTTTTTTGGGAATTAAGCAAAAAGTAGGGTACCATATTTATATATACTACCTTTGGGCTACCTTCGGGCACATCTGGTGTTTCTATCGCTGACGATCACGTAAATACTATATTTAGTATTTTTCCAATAACATCAATGTACGTATCATATATATACTTTTGTCCAAATCGCACATTAAGGAGTCGCAATCTGGACATTTTAGACAGATCAAGTGAATCGAAGATTAAGGATCACATTAACTTTTGATTACTTGAGTATCGGCCTTCTCCGACTGCACATATTTGTTTTGGTAAAGAACTCGATTTTGAAGAATTTAAATGTTGAAGGTTTTGATAGAGTTCCACCGTCTATTCACAGAGCCAAAAGTTGTTAGCTTTCGGTGGAGTCTTGGAGATCATCAATCCATACATATGGTGGCACACTTGGATGGAGTCTTGGAGACCATCGAGCGGCAATAGCGACGGTGCGCGAACATTCATGTTGGAATTGATATGAAATGCGGTAACTTGTAGGCAATTAAATTGGATGTCGTTGGTAGTCTGGATGTACCTTCTCTGTTTAGTAATACATGCCTAAATCTATCATGATTTATCCTATTGAGCGGAAAAATATGGAATCCTTGGTTCCATTTAGGGGTGTTCAAAAATATCCGGACCGGCCTACCCGCCCCGTTGACCCGGCGACCCGACATAAAATAACCTGGTACTTTCTTATATTTTACGGACGGGTACCCGGCCCGTTAATTTCGTAAATTACCGGGTCCGGGTTCGGGTCACATAAATGTCATTTTCCGGGTACCCGGAAACCCGGTATAATATGTATTTATTTAACTAATTATAACTTTAATTATAATTTTACCTTTTAATATTGACATTTTTAAAAATTAAATACTAATTCATCCTAACTAGACTCAACCACTTAAGTTTCCAATCCATTTCTTCAACCATTTAGTCTTTTACTCTGATGTTGTTACTTTTTCTTCAACACAAGCGCACAACCGCATCACACACTGCATTGGAGTACATCCACTAATTTGCCTCGAATGATAATTATTCATAATTTTTTTGACATTTTCATATTAAATAATATTTAATTAGTTTTAGACTTTTATACTAATAAAGTATATTTATTATTAAATATTTAAATGTATTTTGTAGCACTTTTTATAAGTAATAAAATAAAATAGGGTACCCGGTTACCCGACCCGTATAATTGGGGTACCCGATTGTACGGGTACCCGGTATTTACGGGACGAGTCACGGGCCGCATTTTCAACTACCCGGAAGTACGGGTACCCGGTGTGTGAACACCCCTAGTTCCATTGCAAGGCTAATCGTCATCACTAGCCCCACAATCGTAAATGAAACACCTTGCAATTTCAATCATATTGAGGTTTGTAATTCCTTACGGCAACATTTACATATGTACTCCCTCCGTTCCAACCCATTCTTCACACTTTGACTTTTACACTATTCATCATCGAATTTTGACCAAATAATTGAATAGGTATATGATCATCAATGAAAATGTGTTATTGTTAGAATCATTGCAATGCATAGTATTCAAATATCAAATTTTTATTGTACAATAATATACATAATGAAAGATAATAATGGTCAAAATTGTATATCGGGGAGTGTGAAAAGAATCCCCTGAAAGATAGGCCGAGCAGAGCAGTATAGGTTTAGAGCATCTTCAACGGTAAGTTACACTACATTGTAGCTTACATTAATTCAAACTAATTTGTTAGCAAGTTGCAAAATTTTCCAATGGTTAGCAATAGTATAGACTAGCTTGTATGACCCCACATATTTCTAATACACAACCAAATACATTGAATTATTGATGTGGGGTCTACTAAATGAGACTCAAACTAGTTGCTTGTCAAGGCTAGTTGCTTGACAAAACTAGTGCTTGTGTAGGGTAAAACAATAGTAAGCTAGTGCTTAATAATTTATAAAAATTGTCAAGCAAGTCCAAAATGCAACCATTGGAGATGCTCTTAGGAGATCCTGGAAAGATTTTTTTTTTTTAATATTTTTTTGGTGTTGTGAGTTGTATAAATAATGAATTTCTAAAATTTAGACCCTGTTCTCCGGAGGTTAAATCTATTTAGTTCATTCAAATTCAATTCAATTCGATTCAATCAGTTCAGTTCAGTTCAACAAAATAAAATTTAATGAAATTCAGGTATATTTAGCATACATATTATATTTTTCAATAATTTAATTTTCAGTTCAGTTTAGTTCAATTTAATTCAGTTCAATTAAGTTCAACAAGAAATAATCGTAGGAGAATATGCACTTTTTTGTACCGTCATGTGTGCTTGAGTTGCTTACCTACGGCGAGATGGATTCGTTTACTCAGGAGAGGGAATGAGTGAGAGGGTAAGACAGAAAAAGAGGGAAAATGAAAAATCAAAAAGAAAAAACTAACAAAATATATTGACGATGTTAGTGTTGAGCCTAAAAAGTCCTTACTCAACCACTACCAGTACAAGCCCATGTGTCTCAAGTTCGGCCCAGGCAGTCCATGGATTGATGAATTCTGTTTAAGAGTTACAACCATAATAAGTAATTAAGTGTGTCAATTTGGTTAAAAAAGAAATAGCAAATTTCTTTTATAAATTTTCTTGAAAGTCCAACTTTCCTAAATGTTGTGGAATTACCACTATCTATTTAAACTCGAATGATACATTTTTGTATTAAAACATTGATCATTTTAAAGTAAATATATGTTAAAATATGTTTTAATGCAAAAATTCAATAAATTTCATATAAAATTTAAAATATTTAAAGTTATAAAACTTCTAGTTCAACTTAAAAGGTGCATGGTATAAGTTAAAACCTATAAAGAGTTTCATGAAAACACAGGAAAGTTGGGAGTTCCAAACACTTTATTAATTTCTTTACTAAAGTAAGTAGCCTCTTACTCTAGAATAATTCGTCCACGGCGTCGTCTATAATACAATGGGCTTGCAAGATAAGTTCTTAAACCTGAGCTTAAGTAATGTCCAAAATGAGAAAAAGCTTGACAGTGAATATGTAGTCTCCATTATTGATAAGGTACTAATTGATATCATAAACTATGTGTTGGATTCATGGATTGTATAGAATTAATTTTGAAATGCCATCTTTAGATTTATAACAATATCAAAATCTACATTTTATAGTAAATATTGTCTTGGCTACAAATATCTTTTGATCCTGCTCCTACTAGACTTGATTTTTGTTTATTTGGAGCAATTGGAGATGTTGAGACTGATATCTTTTGAGATAGTCTGAGAAAGCCCATATAAGTGTGGGCTTTGATAGGCATCTTTGCAACCATGGGCTTTTAATTGTTTGATATTATTCAAATCACATTTCCAGTACACAACAGTTCTATTTAAACCACACGCTAGCTTACAACATCCAAACTCAACACCACTAATGTTCATCTCAGTCGAAAATTACTCAACTCCACTAAACCTTCAGCTATTTACTTCTAACAGCAGCCAGTAATACTCTAAAACATGCACTCAAGGTAATCATTGCAATGCTTCCTGTTAAATTCCATCAAGCTTCCATAAGTCCTATCTGCCACACCGATGAACAAGGCTTCTGTGTCTGGACTGAAGCAAATCCCAGCAATCTCGCCAAACAAGTCAATCTCCTGTGCCTGAGAGTAATCTGCACGCGTGTCAAACACGTGGATAAAGTCAGCTGGCTCGGCCATGGCCATGAACTGGCCGTCTGATGTGAACCGTATGGCCCTGATGGCTCCCATTCTTCCCTTCAGAATGGAAACTGAACTTGAAAGATTCCTCATGTCCCATAGTCGGCAAGTTGTGTCCTGGTTTCCCGTGGCAAGAATATGTCCATCGGGATGCCAGGCTGAAGAGAACGAGTAGTCTAGATGGCCCTTCAAGGTGCTGACAACTTTTCCTGATTGCACATCAGCTATCAAGCACTCCTCATCGTCCCCAAGTACTGCAAGTAATCTACCATCTGGACTTACAGAAGTGTTCTGGGCAGAAAGGAGGAAAATATAAGATTAATAATAACAGGGAAGCAAGTTGGTGCTTTTAGGGATTCTAGGGCTTTTCATAGCCAGGCCAGGCACATATCACTGTATACACATCAGTGTGAATTTTACATTTATCAGATACTCCTAGACATGGGCAAGCATAAAGAGATTTCGGAAATTAGTGGAAGATGAGGAAGAGCAACTTACATTCACTGACCATGGATATGAGAATTGACTAATGCGAGCGAAATTTTCAACGTCAAATATTCGAACTTGAGCATCGTTATTAGCAGTCATAACTCTCATTTGGCCACTGTAACAAAAACGAATGAATCAAACTGGCCGTTCCTTTGATCGCAAACCTAACTTTTTACAAAGAGAAAGGGATTGGATCCTTACTTAGGACTATGATAAACATCAACTGCATTGGTGATAGCGTTTTCATCGGTGGTTATTTTGGTGCAGAAAGCAACATCAGGTTGATCTAAGTACTGCAATAGCAAAAGGATCAAACTTCACATGATACCATATTCACACATATTCGAGGAGAAAAAAGAGTCAACTCTTTACTTACCTTGCAGATCAGTTCCCCGTTGAACCCACCAGCCACCATCAGGTTGTCTTTGACAGACATTGCACTTATCTGAACTCGGGAGAGGGTCTGAGCCATGGATCCTGGATACTTCTGTAAGGAAAACCATGTTAGATGCTAACTGTGTGAATAACAGAAGGAAAATAGAAGGAAAAAAAACCATAAGGTCTAGGCATGTAGCACTAACCAGAGAAGGTACAACTGGTCTGACAGCATTCATAACTTCTTTGCCTCTCCTCAGAAGAGATGACCAGTGCATCACGGAGTGGTTTTGCATCAAGTACACGTCATGCTTCGATGTTGCAGATACGAGATTTCTCAACTGAAATAATTTAAAAAAACAAAACAATTAAGAGCCATCTTAGTAGCTATGTATTCAGCCCACATGAAACAATCATTAAACACGACCTCAAATTTGAAGTGCAATGAAGATGGCTAACCCTGAAAGTCAAATTTATATGATTGTAGGACAAATTTCACCACGAAATAAGTAAAATGGTTTTGCTAAGAACAAGGATGCCGTGTATAGAGATTCAGGTAAGAGGTAGAATGTAAATGACCAAAAAAACTTTGGCCAAATCATCAGCATATGTCAAAGTTACGTGGCAGGCGAAAACTGAATTTATGGGGAACTTCGGTGGAAATGATATACTAGTAATGTTACTAAAGACTGTAACATGAGCCATAGAATAAAAGACTGAACCATAAAAAATTCCCAAGGCCAATATAAAAAAAATCAGAAGAATGCGATGAATAAGAGAACAGTAACTACAGGTGGAAATGTTCGATGTAAATATCACCTGATTGACTCAACAAAATGTGTGATAACTGAGCTCCTTCAATACTAATGACAGATTTTTTTTATTTTAAAAAGGCTGCAACGCACACCCAAATCAACTACTGAATCTAAGAATGTCCAGAGTATGCAGAATAAGATAAAGACAAACAAATGATCCTAAAAATTCATTAGACATTTAATTACTTCAAAAACCTTATAGAACTTCAATCAAAAAATGAAAAAACATTTAACATTTGCAAAGAACACTCAAGCAGCAACAAGATAACAGAATGTAGTGAAACCAGTAACAGTCAACAGTTAACATGAAAGTGAGCACATTCGGTTAGCTTGTGAGCAATGCTTTACTGCACTGCATTAAATATGTGAACTAGACACATCTAATCATGAGGCTAAGCCACACAAACTATTTCTGAATCTATGGCCCTTAGAAATGCTCAGATGTACCCTACCATACCATAAGGAAAATGTTTCCTAGTGTGTGCCTCCTTGGTTACTCAAAACGCCTCCTGAAATGGGGGTAGATAGATTTCGTACAGAGCGGAGGTTAATTATATATCAAACAAAGCACACGTGTCCCCATGATATGCATGAAGAGCCGAAGACACATTTGTATCTCAAAATCTAATCTATAAAACAAACATTCACTCATGTGTGAAATGCTTAAAGAAACTGTAAAAAATCAAGCATAGATCTGACAGAGAGTTCAAAGAAAGTCAGACTTAGAATGGCTCAGTCATTGAAAGGACAGTCAAGTAAGAGTTCAAAACATTAGAATGTAATATACTAATCAAAAAAAGGTCCCTCGTAGTAACACTTTAACTTTTTCAACTACGACAGACACTACGGTTGAAAGAAATGCACACATCTCATCAAAAAGAGGCACGATAAGTTGCAATAATGAAAACTTTGACAACAGAATATGAGTGAGGTGTATAGATGCTTCATATGAAAACTTCAGCAATCCAAACTTAAGAAGATAAATGGATGAGCATAAGTTCCATGCCCTCACAGCACCACACTTTAAGAACGCAAGCTCCTCAAATTATATCAAAACCTCTGGCATTTGCCATTGTACCTTGCGTAAATAGATCCATTAATATTATTAAATTTCATGGGACTCTTTGAATGTTACATATCTGCAACAAAAAGGTTAAGTAAATACATGAATGAAGTACAAAGAATCTCAACTTTGAACCATAATGAAAAGTCTGAGCATAGATGTTTGGACATCCTAAAGCTCATTACAGTAAATCCAGCTGTTGACGCAGCAAAAATCTGGATAATCCTCTTCAACACATCATATGGTATTCCATTTACAACAGAAACTAAAAATGAAACACACACGCACACAAACTTAACTAGATAGAAACCAAATTCCTGAATCCAGCATCGAAAGATGAAGTAACATTCTCACACGCACACTACTCCTTACCTTAATGTATGAGAGACAGAAAGCTAAATTTTCTTAGTAATTCCTTTAAGCAACAATACAAGATGCACGGTGCCTGCAAAACTACCATTCGTATAGCACCTCCCAATGAATTCCAAAATCAATATAAAAGAAAGTGCAGATGCAAAAGACAAACACCAGAAAATAAGTTGCAACCCATAAAATAATTGAAGGTAAAATAAAATAAAACAAATTCATTATTCACTAAACAAGGATGCTCCTTTCTTAGTTTTTTACAACATTATATTAAAAAGTAGTCCAAAACTAAGGTCACTAAAATTCCAGTAACAAAGTGAACAAACAGCACACATCAGAACTTAAAATATATATATCATTTGTAATGTAGTCAAGGGTAAGGGTGGTAAACAATACTACATAGAACATAGACACATTTTCAAGGATAATAAATTTCAGTTAAAACACATTCAAAGCACTCAAAGGTCAGCTGTTATTCTCTACCTGAAAATGGACAATGGTTGACTTCACAAGCTGGGTGTTGAACTCAAAGTCATAATAGCTATGCCCTCCCTCAACTTCCTTACATTCCTACAACAAGAAACATAATATATCACCATTTAAACGATACCGTTTTGTTCAGAGGCGGCCTGAATTGGACAACCTCCGTTTCATATAAAAACTTGTTAGGCAACAATTCAACGAAATTGCAAAACTAAACATACAGAATGTGGAAGATTATCAAATATCAATGATATACCTTATAAAGATGATGACGAGGGCGAGAAAGATTCTCGTAGTTCTTGTATAGCTTAATCCTCCCAACCCTGTACTCCTCTCTGGTGTGAATAAGCCTTTCCCAAGGTATCCCCTGCATATCCTTCCCATTCCTAACCTCCATTGCTGAAGTATCCGTCTGAGCTTTACCCTGCAACAAAAATCGAATCAATGGCTGTGCGGATAGATTTGAACAGAAATGATAACGATTTAACAAACACCGGCGTAGGTACCTGTTCAAAATCATCGTCGGAATCGGAGTCGGAATCGAGATATTCGGTGTCTTCGTCGGTAGAGTTGTATTCGAAGTCGGTGTAGCCGTTTATAGCGTATTCGAGCTCCATCTGAAGAGGCTGTGATCGGGGTTTTTCTTGTTGGGTGGAAAGCTGTTGAGCTGAGGAAGATGAGCGGAGAGTGTAGAAAGTGTGAGATGTTTCAAGTCATTTATTTATATAACGGGGACCCGAGGCAACCGCCCCTGTAGGGTCCACTTGGGACATGAATTTTCTATGGACGTTATCCGCTTTAAACCCTCCTACTGACTGACGGAGACGGAGACGGAGACGGAGACGTTTTACTCTTTTCCTCATTTAATTTCTTTTTTTAAGAAAATAAATTTCTCCTTTATTTTTATTTTATGTCTATATTGTTGAAGAATTTATTCTAACCACTTTTTTTATTTACTTTTTAAAAAATAAAAAAATTAACGGAATCGTTAGAATTAATTTAAGTTTAATTATATTAAATGAATGTCAAATAAATTAGTTATCAAACAAAATAAGTGTGTCAATAAAGTAATTTAAATTGAGTAAGTAAAGAAATTATACCCATCATAATGTACTGATTTTATTGAAAAGGAGGAGAATGTCAAGTAGTTGAGGAAAAATAATATAAGTTTACTTTAAAAGTCTACTATATTTATTTTAAGTGATTTGATTTTTCAAAATCAAATTAAGACAATTTTGATCATGAAAATTTGTATATATAAATGTATTTAAATATATATAAATAATTATTAACATTATTATGAATCTAACAATATATTAAATAATAATATTATATATACTAACTAATATTTTGAAATTTTAAATAAAACATTTTTTTCATAGAACAGCAGTGTGTAAACTGGTAAAATGGTTGGACTTGGACTACAGGTCGGCAGAAATAATATTTTAAAAAAGCAAGAAAGAAGGGAAAATATGGAATAAGGACGGTATAACTTTCAAAATTTAGAAGTAGGGTGCAACTATTCCTTAATCTCTAAAAAGGGCGGTAATTATTAATTAATAATAATTATTATTTTTTAAATACTGAACTGACACTATTACCCTCATTGCTTTTAACTTGATAAACAAAACACATCTAAAATTCGGAAATCATAATCGGCATGGTTTTTGGTGTGTGCCAACTCTAAAACGTAGAACTCTACCGGAAATATTTTCCGTCAAACCTTGATAATCAGGTGATTATTTTCCCTTATTTCGACAGCTTTTAAAATCACATGGCTTCCTCTTTGCTTTATACGTAACTCAGCCCTTTAATCAGGATGATTAGCACAAGAACATTTTAATAATAGATGCTCAACTGTGAAAGGATATCAGCTAGCTTCAGTAGAGTATACTAAATTAAGGAAAATTGATACATTCCCGAATCTTAACCTACTGAAGAAAAGACATTACAATCAAAGATTTGGAACTGTAAGTGTTGTTATTGGTGCTTTATTATCATCGACGTTAAGATTTTATTATTAGTACTTTTCGTTTTCGAAATGAACACATGTCACCGTTAATGATGTCATCTCCCACTATAGTTAATATGTTTTGGCAAAGAGAAAACCCACTACTGCAATTAACATGTTTACAAAGTCTTGAATATGGGAGCACCAGATGGAAAATGCAGAAAGCATCCAGATTTCCTGGTTTTAAAATTCATTAAGATTAACTCAAAAATTCATCAAAATGAGAGGAACACGAAAATGGTTCTTAAAGCTGTAATCTTGCTCCAGTTTCTGCTGCCTGTGGAGGTTTCAGGGGTGGGGAGAATTGGGGTACCATGGCGTCCCACCAGATGCCGCCGAAGAGTGTTGTTCGACGGTTTTGACAAAGTGAAGCTTTTCGAAGCTGAGAAGAGGATCATGGATGCTCTAATGGGGACAGAGATTGAAGTGATGATCGGGCTGAATCATGTTAAAAAGCAAGCTGCCCCTATGTTCACGTTAAAAGCCGATGAGGGTAATAGTGTCTGTTTAGAAAATAATAATAGTTATTAGTTAATAATTACCGCCCTTTTTAGAGATTAAGCAATAGTAGCACCCCATTTCTAAATTTTGAAAGTTATACTGTCCTTATTTCATATTTTTCCAGGAAAGAAATGCAGAGAACCACAAAATCAAAATAAATAAAATAAACCAAATTTATTCCCCCAAAGTGCGGTACAAGGTCCACGTATTTGGCATGGATATCCCAGCTGACCCCACGTGGCCATGCAGGTGTCTGCGCGTGTCCACATTTCCTGCGACCAAGAATCTAACGCCCGTTAACAAACGGATGCCTACGGAGTGCATTTTGTGATTAATACAAAATACTAGTTTTAATGTCCCATTTCTCTTTTTGAAGGATAAATAATAATTTTAATGTTGATAATAAAATAATATTATATTATATAAACTCACTAAGATGGGTGTAAGACAATAAATAATTATAAGCACAACTATTTAAGAATATGGAAAATAAATTAAATTATGGACATATAAAAGTTAAATTGAAGATAGTAAATTCAAAAATAAAACATTCACGAAATGTATAAACTCCATGTTTGGACAAGCACAAAAACATTTAAATGACCAAAAACATTTATCATAATCATACAAAATATAGATTTTAATGTTTAATGCAGACACAGTTTCAAGACAACCAGTCATAATAAGAGAGGGCTGATCCGAGAATACGTAGATAAAACATCAAATTTCTAGCTAATTTAAGCATCACAGTATTTGCATATGGAAGATTTCTTGCTAATCTAGGCATTGTCATTACCACATATATGACAAAAACAACTTGTCATTAGAAGTTAGTTCTAAATTAACACCCTTTTAGCCAGCTTGTGATATCGTACACCAGCAGCAGTGGCAACAACGAATAAGCGGAATCCAATAACTGTAATTTTGAGGAAGAGTACACAGTGTGGAAGAAAAACACACCATGATTGGTGATTCAGTTACCTGTAAAATGTATAAGGTTACAAAAACACCAATAATAGGACAATAAGGCCTTCAAGAACACACTAATAAAGCATCATAACTACTAAGAAAAACTTCAGTCTAACAGAACTCAGTCCATGCTTTATAAGCAGAAAAGAGAGAAGAAGAAGAATATAAATTTCCAGTCATGTCTTATATAAAAATATTATATTGTTTATAAACACCAATTTCATCATAAAAATATTTTTATGGAAGCAAACACACCAACAAAAATCAAAAGAGTTTATGCAATTTTAACCGTGAAGATGTCTGATGCTCAATATTGCAAAGATTATTATACATGCATTATATGATAACTGAGTCAAAAGGATGAACATAAAATTCATCCAACAATCCAAACATGCATTATTACGGCAACCATTCTGAATATTACTTTCAAAGAAGAAAGACTGACACGCACACACATATATATATATAACAGAACTAATCGATTATCAGATTATCAGATCAAAATACTAACTGAAGGATAAAATCACACTCATTGGATAATTAGCAAGAACGAATGGATTAGATCTGCAAAGTAATTCCACCTGATTACTATAATTCGTTGTGATTTTGTTAAAGTATGTTTCATACTGATTGAAAATGCCACCAATTCTGATACTAAGATGCACCAAAGATGTCAAAAACTATAGGAAAGTATTAAATTATGGGAAGAAATCTGAATCAGTCTAGGATAGTAAGCAAATAACACAATAATACACTGAAATTCAATGAAAATGAAGAATAGATAGTGAGGGAAGAAGGAAGTACCAAGGCATAGCTTTCATCGCCAAGTATATCTGCAGAATCATGGCTTTATTCGAAATAATAGCATCTGCAACCAGGAACAAAAAAATCAGAAACAAAACCAACCAACAAAATAAGGACAACAATCATCTCCTTATTCAATCTACTTGTCCTCACAATGTAATGCAATGTCGCGGAATTTCAGAAATTGTCAAGAACATAAGACCGGATCATCCTGAAATTGGATAGTGATTGATGTGGCATAAAAGTGATCATCCAAGTAATAAAAGAGAGAGGCTGTATGTTACAAAAATCCTACCAAACCCATTTAATTCAGCATCCAAAGCAAAAAACATAAGAATAAAACCTCAAAACACCAGTGCATGTATCTCTCCCCAAACAAACGAGGTTCTTTCAATCTCAAATCGAATTGGAGGCATACCAAAACAAACAAGAGACATAAGGATCGGATCTTTGCACACAGACACGCACTGAATTACATGGGGAAGATTGAAAATCACAAGTCTCAAAAGAAAGCAAGAGCCCGGGCTGTACGGATTTACCTCAGAGAAGTTCAAGAAGATCAAGCCAAGGCTAGAGGGATTCCGTACGAGAAGAAGAAGCGGAAAAGGCCCACCGCCACCTCTTAGCCGCCACCAGCGATCAACTATAGCAGCAATAACGACGGCGGAGGAGCGGAGGCTAAACCAGGTAGCGCTGCCATGGCGGTTGCAACCACCACCACAGTATAAGTAAAAGTATATCCCGTAGTTAAAATTCTACTACGAGGCTATACAGCTGGGCAGAGGAGGATGGATGGGAATTACACGGAGAAGATTGAAAATCAAAGAAAAAACTGAAAATCGTGGCTTCGTGGATATCAAACTGAAATAAAACTATCGGAGAGGGGAGGGAGGGAAATTGTTGGAAATAGATGATGAAGATCGTGTGCAGTGACGGTTAGAGTAGTAAACTGATACCGTCCGAGTTTACGACAGGGTTTACGATTAAAATAAAAAATAAGAAATTTACAGAAGGAGTTTACTATATATGGGTAGGAAATTATGAGAATGGATTTCAACCGTTGATCTAATCCAACGGCTGTTATTGATTTCACTGACATTATTAAAGGGAATAATATATTAAGTTAGATAAAAATTTTGTTCGTTACTCTACAATTATAAAGGCTTGCAACGAATAAAAAGAGACCCTCTCATATATTCAAACTTTGAGTTTAATTCAAATTATAAAATTATGATTTATACGAAGTACTAAAAACTAGCAACTTTTCCATACTCATTATATTTTCCCAATACAATATCACATGAAAAAATAAAACTAAAAAATAAAATGACAATAGAAATGAGATAATATGAACGATGTATAAAAGATAAAATTATAAATTCGGTATAAAGTGAAACTAACCTCCAGATGATTAACACTATACCAGATCTTGATGATAAAAAGAAAAAAAAAAAGAGATCTAAAATTCTTCTAAAATTACGATTATTTGAAACAAAAATTGCTTACAATTAAAATTTCAGTTCAATACGTAAGCAATTTTGAATCAAAATTTTAATTTTGGCTTTTGAAATTTCTAGGTAAACACCAAATTAGTTTAACACCGTCGAAGTTGATTGTGTCAGTGGAAGTTAGAAATTGAACAACCTCTTTAATTAGTTCGTTATTTATTTCTTTTAGTTTTTTATTTATAGAATACTAGCTAGATTGACCGCGCGTTGCGCGGTATGTTTAAGAACTCATTTTTATAAAATTTGAAAAGATTTTTTCATGTTGAACCATGGCTGATTTGATATTTTTGATTTTAGACTATTTTCGTAATTTTAATCTAATTTATTTAAGTATGTATTCCCCCCAACATTCGTCTTGATATTTTCGGTTCATGTGATTTTTAATCTTTTCCCTAGAGTATAGAAAAAAGAAGCCAATTAATTGTTGTATTTCAAATTTAGGGGAAAATGTTTTAACAGATTCATATGTCTAACAAAGCTTCAAACAAAGAGGATGAGCTTTTATTCATAAATATATGATCAAATAGCTGTTAATCTTTTCCATAAACTGATCACATCATTCACATGTACTGAAACAGATTCTCTATGTACTTTTATTTCTATAAATAATAAATTGTAGGAACAAATGATCAAGTATTAATCTCACGTTAACAAGATTTAATAAATTGATTATTAGTTTCACATATTTTTTTTTTAACACAGTTTCACATATGTTAAAGTGCTCTTAATTAAATATCCTAGTATCGAATATAAAATTTAAAAGTAAGAAAAGATTTTATTTATCTTTTTTTAAAATAAATATCCGTGATCTTATAAAAGAAAGAAATCAGTTGAATATAACTTCTACCATTCAAGCAATATTTGCATCATAATATAATTGATTCTTTCCTTATTACAACTAATATTTAACTGATACCAGGAAAATATATAATTAACATACCAGGGTAATGTTTCTTTATATAATTGTTCAAATTTTTTTTTTACATGATTTAGTAATTAAATATTAATTATAGAAATAAAAGAATAAAATTTACATCTTTAGATTAAGCTAGTTTTATGTTTTTTTTAAAAAAATCTAGTTTTATTGTGATATCTATAATTTCACATATGAATGAATGTATTCTGGACACTCTTACCAAAATAAATGAAATCTTAAAGGTATAAAACATATATCACGTTCTTTAAAAAATGAAAGATACTATCCAACTTACTAAATTCAGTACAACGATCATTAATGAAATCGGTTTACACGTTAGTTTAAGATCCGCTACACACCGTTTAGGATGGGATTTAGAACTCTTGAATTGCTTGTCCAATCACGCTATGGTGAAATTGAATATATCATTCTCTTGATAGACAAGATGAGAAGCCATTCAAACATAATTAGTTTAAGATTGATAACTATTTTAGTAGTGTTGCTAAGTTTAGTGTTTTACTTCCATCAAATCAATCTCTCAAGCAAATTAATATGAATGCTTCCATAAAACTCAATGTAAAATATATTTTGTTGTATTTGAATCTAATGCTTCCATAAAATTCCATCTAAAATATATTTGGCTGTATTTTCATCAAAAATGTATATATTTTTACTCAATTTAGCTAATTTAAGTGACTCGTTTGCTTATCATTGTTAATTAAGAGCATAAAAATATTATTGTTAGTTTTACATATGACGTACTATATATATGCATATATAATTTTTTATAAAACCTTATAAAAATAAGGGATAGTTTATACAAAGTTGTAGATATGGAAAAACCTACAATAGTGTAGAAAAAATCTAAATAATGTATTTATTGGATGAAAGAAACCAAAAAGAAATATATAGATATTGTGGGCGTCGAGAAATTAAAACAAAAAGAAAAATCGCTAAATTATGGTGATGTTGTGGTGGTCATATTATGATATTGAATCAAAACTAATTAATTTAATCATATTTATTAATCTATATTTACCGAAAAAATAACTATTCTACATCCTTAAGATCTCCTTGAACTGAAGGAATCTTGTTCTCCTGCCGGGAAATTAACCTTCAAGCTAGAGGTTAAAAGAGCACACACAGTTTCTCAGGATAAAATGAGCAAACTGCTCAGAGGTTATGTAATTCTCGGCCGCTCCCTTCTGAGCTTTAGCGGGCCCAGTTGCATAAAATTCCGCCATTCTTTTTCCGCCTATCAGACTCATAATTAGTAAGAGTGTGTCCTATAATCTGTTTTAAATGCATATTTTAATTGCATGGATTATCATATGTTTCAGTTTAAGCAACGATGAAGACAATAGGAAATTCATACCTTGTTTAACCGTGACGTTAACTCCAAATCTCACATTGCTAACCTCCGAAACCCTATACAGTTTCTTTCAGATTTTAGGTTAAAAACTCAAAATTCATATGCTGTCGAGCGTCAATCAAAGCAATAACGAAATCAAGGGGGTCGGACCACCATGATGAGGCTTTAGGAGAACTACCCACTGGTCAAATCCATCTAATAACTCATATAGACCGAGCGATAACAACGGACCATTGCGATGAATCGTCTAGAGAATTACCAGCCGTTCAAGAGTCAGCTCGCCTACAATTAGATCCGCGTCATGACTCGTGCCTGTTACCATTAGAATGAAAATCAAATCATCCAAACTCAAAAATCATATTAAGTCGAAACAATATATCCTATAACGTCAGGGTTTAAAGCAACATGTATAGTTGTTCGTCAGAACTGTCTGCTGTGTAGAACATCCACTCATCGAGGAGGGTTCTCGTGTGAACAGAACGATTCATACCTAAAACTGTCGTTTTTCACGATACTTTCTGGTTCGTCTTTCTCAATTTGAATAAAACTCCACATTCATGTGTTTTCAATATAATTGTCAATTTGCAATTTTCCCACTATCGCAGAAATATAAAAATTAGGGAAAAGATGAACTAAATTATTGACGATGTTGGGGTGAAAGCTTGTTAATGTGTGTATTTATAATACTATTGTATCACGTAGGGTCAAAAAATAATCAATGAAATATTTTGTGTTAAAAAAATCAATGAAATATTTTATACCATAAATATAATATAAATACGGTTAATTAGTGATGGTCCATCGAGTCCACAACTATACCGACTACGTAGCCGTGAAGGAAAAGATACAATATATATTATATTACCAAAAACAAATATATGAGAACGGTAGACGCCGGAATATGGTGATCTTGCGATGATTATGTGATGGTGTTCATCAAAACTACGTAGTTTAATATTTTTTAATGCATTTTATTAATTTAAATATTGATCGGAGCAATAACTCTTCTAGTTCCCTTTATGATAACATAATGAAGTTAATTAGATAATTATCATAAATGAGACCCATTAACTTGAATCATGCTTAACTTTTGTTTGACTCTTACCATTTTAATTTTAATTTTAATTTATAATTATATATAGTATTAAATGGTAATATGAGGTCCCAATTCCCCTCCCCGCCGGCTCTGTTACATGAGAAAAAGAAAATGTAATTTCAGCATCTTAAAGTAATTAAGAAAGTCTTAATATAGGAAAAAGCGAGAAATATTCTAAAATTGTAAGTGTTGTTATAAAACTAAAAGGTAATGACACAAAGATTGACGTGGTTCAGTCAATTGACCTACATCCACGGTCGGATAAAATCCGGGGTTTCACTAATATATTTGTGGAATGGATTACAAGGAATTTTGCTTCTTGTGGAGAAGCTATCTACCCAAATATCAAAGGTTTAGAAATGGAGAGGAAAAGAGAGATGAGGAGGGAGAGCTTTGCTCTTAGAATGTGTATTTCATTCTCCTCATTCTCCCTCTATTTATAGGAGAATTCCCCCCTCCTAATGTGCCTAGTAGTGTTATTACACAATGTGCCAAGTAGTGTCATTGCATAATATGCCTAGTAGTGTCATTATTGAGAGCATTTCATTTTTACCAATTCACCTTCATTTTTACAACACTCCCCCTTGGAATGCTCACAATAATGTGTTGTTGCTGCCTCGTGCACCTCCCCCTTAACTTGTCATTACTTCACAAACTCTGAAGCCTTCGCATACCGATGCTATGGACATGTTTTCTGAATACCGAAGTGGGAAGAGCCTTTGTGAAGAGATCTGCTGAGTTATCACAGGAACGCACATACTGGAGGTCTATGATATTGTCCCTTTTCAGTTCCTGAGTATATTCAAAGAATTGTGGAGGGATATGCTTTGTTCTGTCGCTCTTGACATATCCTTCATTCATTTGCTTAAAACATGCTGCATTATCCTCATAAACTGTGGGGATCATTTTTCTTCAGAAGACCACTCGCGGTTCTGATATGATCTGTCATGGACTTTAACCATACAGATTCTCGGCTTGCTTCATGTAAAGCAATAACTTCAGCATGATTTGATGATACTGTGACAAGCGATTGCTTCTGAGAACGCCAGGAAATCGCGGTTCCTCCACATGTAAATACATAGTCATTTTGAGATCTTCCTTTATGAGGGTCTGACTTATAGCCAGCATCTGCATAACCAATCAAATCTGGTTTTGCATTGTTAGAATAGAATAATCCTAAATCAGTCGTTCCTTGAAGGTAACGAAACACATGTTTAACACCATTCCAGTGCCTTTTAGTAGGAGATGAACTAAATCTCGCTAATAAATTTACAGCAAATGCTATATCCGGTCGAGTACAATTAGCGAGATACATAAGTGCTCCAATTGCACTGAAATATGGTACTTCTGGACCAAGAATCTTTTCAGATTCCTCGCATGGACGAAATGGGTCCTTTTCTTTAATAAGAGATCTTACCACCATTGGGGTACTCAATGGATTTGATTTATCCATGTTGAATCTCTTTAAGATTTTTTTCGTATAGTTTGATTGATGCACAAGTATCCCACTTGGCAAATGCTCGATCTGCAAGCCGAGACAATACTTAGTTTCCCCAAGATCTTTCATCTCAAACTCTTTCTTTAAGTAAGAGATTACTTCTGAGATCTCCTTATTTGTCCCGATGATATTCAAATCATCAACATAGACATCAATAATTACACATCCGGACGTTGTTTTCTTAATGAAAACACATGGACAAAGAGGGTCATTGACATACTCTTTCTGTAGCAAATATTCGCTTAGTCGGTTATACCACATGCGTCCGGATTGCTTTAATCCATATAAAGACCTTTGTAATTTTATTGAATGTCTTTCTCTGGGATTTGAACTTGATGCTTCAGGCATTTTGAATCCTTCAGGGATTTTCATGTAAATATCGGTATCAAGTGATCCGTATAAATATGCAGTAACAACATCCATTAAATGCATATTAAGTTTTTCATGGACCGCTAGACTAATCAGGTAGCGGAACGTAATCCCATCCATGACAGGGGAATATGTTTCCTCAAAATCAATTCCCGGTCTTTGAGAAAAACCTTGTGCAACAAGTCGAGCCTTGTATCTTACAATCTCATTTTTCTCATTTTGTTTTCGTACAAATACCCATTTGTATCCAACAGGTTTCACATCTTCAGGTGTGAGTACGATAGGCCCAAATACTTCGCGTTTGTTTAGCGAGTATAATTCGGCATCTATGGCCTTTTTCCATTCAGCCCAATCATGCCTCCTTTTACACTCGGTGACTGACCGAGGTTCAGGATCCCCATTTTCTTCTATACATCGCATGCCAAATTGTAAGAAAATGCATCATCGATTTCCTCATTTCGGTCCCACCTTATGCCCGTTTGGGCATAATTAATCAAAATCTCTCGATTTTCTTCATTGTGTATTTCTTCAGGAATACGTTCTTTCATTTCACTGCGTATTTCTTCAGGAATACGATTCTCTATTTTAGAGTTATCTTGGTTTTCCGCTCCTTTTCTCTTTCTAGGATTTTTATCCTTTGAACCAGGAGGTCTCCCACGCTTCAGGCGTGTGGTGGTTTCATGAATACCTTTGTTTTCAACTTGCCCTTTTGGGACTACAATTTGGGCAGGAGCATTTTTAGCTGGTATATAAGATTTAATTACCCTTTTTATGTCTGTAAATGCATCAGGGAGTCTATTTGCTATTTCTTGCAAATGCAAAATACGTTGAACCTTTCCGTCACATTCTTTTGTGTAAGGATCAAGATGCAATAATGTTGGTACAGACCAGGTAATTTCCTTTTCTATTTGTTTTCTTTCTCCCCCTAATGCTGGGAATCTTTCCTCATCAAATTGGCAATCAGCAAACCGAGCTGTGCAAACATTCCCAGTTTGAGGTTCAAGATATTTAATAATTGATGCGCTTTCAAAGCCTATATATATTCCAAGGCTTCTTTGTGGCCCCATCTTTGTTCTTTGGGGTGGTGCAATAGGCACATAAACAGCGCAACCAAAAATCTTCAAGTGAGATATATTTGGTTCTTGTCCGAGTGCAAGTTGGTGTGGGGAGTATTTATGATATGCACTCGGCCTGATGCGAATTAATGCCGCAGCATGTAATATTGCATGTCCCCATACTGAAGAGGGGAGCATTGTTCTCATTATTAATGGCCTAGCAATAAGTTGGAGGCGTTTAATCAATGATTCAGCCAAACCATTCTGTGTATGCACATGTGCAACAGGATGTTCAACATCAATCCCAATAGACATACAATAATCATTAAATGTCTGGGATGTGAATTCACCGGCATTATCAAGTCTGATCTTTTTGATTACATGATCAGGGAATTGAGCTCGCAGTTTAATTAACTGGGCGAGTAATTTTGCAAATGCCATATTACGAGTTGATAACAGGGATACATGTGACCATTTACTGGAGGCATCTATCAATACCATGAAGTATCGAAATGGTCCACATGGTGGATGAATCGGTCCACATATGTCACCTTGAATACGTTCAAGAAACATGGGTGATTCTGTTTCAACCTTTGCCGGTGAAGGCCTTATGATTAATTTTCCAAGAGAACAAGCTTTACAATGGAAAGCATTTCCATGAGGGATCTTCTGGTCCTTCAATGGATGTCCATTTGTTCCTTCAATGATTCTTCGCATCATAGTTGTACCAGGATGACCCAGTCTGTCATGCCATATGGTAAACATTGAAGGCTTCATAATTACATTATTTGATTCAACTGCATTTATGTGTGTGTAATGCAAACCCGTTGGGAGCATTGGCAGTTTCTCAAGCATACATTTCTTTCCAGATTTCATCATTGTGAGATACATATATTTCATGTTTCCTTCAGTTTCAGACTGAGTATCAAAACCATGAGAATATATATCTTTGAAACTTAACAGGTTTCTTTTGGATTTTGGTGAAAATAAGGCATTCTTAATTGTAAGCTTTGTACCATTTGGTAATACCAAATTTGCCTCGCCAATTCCTTCAATTAGATCTACAGGACCTGAGATTGTATTCACAATGGTATTAACTGGTTTCACTTTTGAGAAGAAACTTTTATCTTTCAATATAGTGTGCGTTGTTCCACTATCAAGTATGCAAATATCTTCAATTTTAATCCTTTTGCTAACTCCAGGATTAGCCTTATCCATATTCAAAGTTTAACTAAGACAAGAAAAACAAACCTTGATAAGAAAACATGATCAATTCATTACTTCAGAAGGGAAAAACATGCAAAACACACTTCAAATGGGAAAATTCATATTTCAGAAAAACAGGTAAATATCGGACAATCTAGCTTCATTTTCAAAAAGGTTTAGAAATCCTTTTTTAGTTTCCACCATCGGTTTGTTCAGAGAAATCACCATATTCATTAGTGAAGTTAGATGCCTCAAGATGGGTGGAATCATGGTCAAGGTAATTAGTCTCCTTTCCCTTCACTTTCAGGGACTCTTTGTAGAGTTTGCATATGTGTTCAGGAGTGCGGCAGACTCTTGACCAGTGCCCTTTTTTCCCACATCTGAAACAACAGGTTCCAGAGTCCTTTGAGAAGCTTACATCTTTACCCTTTTTATGGGCATTTTCATGGCTCTTCTCTTGCTGCTGCTTTTTAAAGCTAGCAGGCTTGTAGGACATGTTATAACCACTTCTGGTGGTCATATCTATCTTTCAAATTTTTCCACAGCTCGCGTGGATCTTTGACAGTGAGGTATTCATTCTTTAGACTCACATCAAGATGTCTACGAATGAATATTAAGGCTTTCGCCTTCTGCACATTGGTCGAATTGTTCCCTTGCTGGAGAGTATCCAGAAGGTCTAGCGACTCCAAATGTGATTCGACATCCACTGTCCATGGGGTGTAATTATCCCCACTGATTCCAAGAGGAGCAAAATCAAGCTTCACGAGATTTCCCATGGTGATAATTAAATAAGGAGAAACAAAATATTTTTATTAGAGTCGATAACTCAAAATTACAAGATCCATAAGAATTACAAACATCAAAACAAAATACAGAATTACAAGCACCATATAGTTATGACGAAAATCTTCTGGTGTACAATCTACGATGTGAACAAGAGTATGTAATACAAAAATTATCACAAGAGCAAGCGCAAACAATATAACCATTTTCTCGGCAAAATATGAGAGTAGGAAAGATGAAGTTGGAGAGAAAATGTAGCTTTTGTATTATTGGATAAACTCGTATTTATAGAGAAAAATATAGCCATTTATAACTGTTTATGACCGTTATATCATCACTGAAAATATAGCCATTTATAGTGTTTATGACCGTTATATCATCACTGAAAATATAGCCGTTTTATATATATATATATATATAAATTTATTATGGTTAAAAATATATATGTTTATTTTTCTATATGTGTTATAAAAATAGATCATGAAATGTATTATCTTTAAATAAAATGCATAGATATACAAAGGCATATATTTAATCACAGATAAGCAATTAAATATCACATCATTTTACTATAAGGTGGCAAAGCCTCCTGTTTATAGTAATATGATGTTTTATATGAAGAAATTAATTGCAGTAAATCACATCACATTTCTATAAGGTGGCAGAGCCTTCCTGTATATAGAAATATGGTGTTGTGTATAAAATATGTAAATTCACATCACAAATGCTATAAGGTGGCAAGCCTCCTGTATATAGCAATGTGGTGTTTAAGAAATAATAATAACAAACAACAATGTCTTAGTGTAGAGTTTGCTATACCCGGGCTCTTGATCTTGATGAAGATGGAGAGTGATCGTGCTGATAACGTGTTATAAAACTAAAAGGTAATGACACAAAGATTTACGTGGTTCAGTCAATTGACCTACATCCACGGTCGGATAAAATCCGGGGTTTCACTAATATATTTGTGGAATGGATTACAAGGAATTTTGCTTCTTGTGGAGAAGCTATCTACCCAAATATCAAAGGTTTAGAAATGGAGAGGAAAAGAGAGATGAGGAGGGAGAGCTTTGCTCTTAGAATGTGTATTTCATTCTCCTCATTCTCCCTCTATTTATAGGAGAATTCCCCCCTCCTAATGTGCCTAGTAGTGTTATTACACAATGTGCCAAGTAGTGTCATTGCATAATATGCCTAGTAGTGTCATTATTGAGAGCATTTCATTTTTACCAATTCACCTTCATTTTTACAACAAGTGTGTCAAATTTAGAGAAATGCATAAGTACGACAAAACACTTCACACTTGCATGGAAAGTACTCCAACTAATAATTGATTATTCACACATAACTTGAACTTGACAATAAAAAAATCACAATTCATTCAAACTGATTTTTTTAACGCGAAGTATACTCGAATCAAATTTTCAAGACCCAACCCACAAAATTGAGTCGACATCAACCCAACCCTATGTAACCCATCCTACAAATATAAATTTTTTGAAAGGAAAATTGGATATCATACTCAAGGTGCTGGAAAACGTCCAGCAACGTTTGACAAGAGGAACTGTGGAGTGTAACTCCACTCTACGTAATCCGAACTATTATTTTTCCCTATACTAGCTACCAGATGGGCATCCGTATTTTCAGTTCTTGGTATCCAGCATGGCAAATTAAGGCCTTGTTGCTCAAATTCTGCTCGAATCTCCTCAGCGATTGAGTGGCATAACTCAGGGGCATTCAGGTCTCCATGTATGATCTGCATTAGACTCAATGAGTCTCCCATAATAGCAACATCGGTCCATTGGAGATATGCCGCCATTCTCAGTGCTTCTCTCAAAGCTTCTGCTTCCGCAAACATGGGGTCTCGTACATCCATTATCTTTCTACTCACAGCCCGAACAAAAGACCCATCCACATCCACTGCCATTACCCCCAATCCTGCACAGTCCCTTGCTATACCAGCATCAAACAGAATCCTTCTTCCCACCTCTGGCGGTCTTAATAAGTTACCTGTAGAAAGGACTTCTGAAACTCTCTCAGGCCAAGCATTTGCATCAGCAAAGGATATCAAGGTTGAACGAATTGATGCAGCCAGTAAACTCGAATCGATGTTCTTGTCTTGAAACAACTTCGTATTTCTCTGGAACCACACCCCATCGCAGACCATTGCCATTAGCTCTCTCGTCTTATCATCATTGTCGATCAACAACTGTCTGAACCATCCATCACCTCTTGCTCTTTCACTCCCCAGTATTTTATGCTGCAGACCTAGAGCTCGCCATACTCCTTTTGCATATTCGCATTCAAAGAACAAGTGCCTTGTCGTCCCATCCTCGGTATCACAGAGTTGACACTTCAACGGGACTTGTACCTTCCTATACCTGAGGTTCTCCGATGTTGGTAAAGAGTCCATGCATAATCTCCACACACAGTGTTTTGCTCTTGATGGTATGCGCATTCTCCATAGTCTCGGCCAGAAATCATCAGCCACTATCGCCGGACCACCGTTGTTGTGATAATAAGCCGATCCCTGGTTCTCTTTCAGTGTATGGTACATGGATTTCACAGTGAACTTACCATTAGGGCCATTATTCCAAACCCAGACATCTCTCCCTTCTTGCCCCCTTAGCTGGATTGAGAGTATATCGTTCGCGTCCTCCGCAGTAAAACTATTTCGAACAAGCGGGATATTCCAACCTCCCGTGACCTGGTCGATCAAGTCGGAGACATGCTGTAGGTGTCCTGGCACATGATCCGGATCTCTGATTCTGAAGTTGCTGGTTGACGGTAGCCATGGGTCCTGCGTGATGCTGGTATTCCTCCCACTTCTGATGTGCTTCCGGCTCCCTAGCTTCAACGCCTCAATGCCCTTTGAAATTCCTCGCCAAGCAGCGGACGGCCGAGACCCATGGACGGCCTCCATGATTGTGCCGTTGGAGAAATATCTGTCCTTGAAGACTCGTGATATCAACGTTGTTGGATTAGTTAACATCCTCCATGCTTGTTTACTGAGCAGCGCCATGTTAGTTGCCCTCAAGTCCCTGAATCCGAGTCCTCCCCTACTCTTTGCTCGAGTGAGCTTAGGCCATGAAATCCATTGTATCTTTCCCCTCGAATTCTGCTCTCCTCCCCACCAGAACTTGCAGATCATCACTCTTATCTCCTCAAGTAATGTTGCAGGTAACTCGAAACAACTCATTGCATAGCTCGGAATGGCTTGCAATACTGATTTAATCAAGATCTCCTTTCCTGCTTTGGACAGATGCCTTTCACTCCAGCCATCCAACCTGGACCGGATTCGTTCTTTTATGTACTGGAAGATGTGCTTCTTCTTTTGGCCTATCTCTGATGGTAGACCCAGGTACTTGCCATGTGATTCCACTTCTGGTATTTTCAGCACGTCGCATATCCTCCTTCTATCTGCTTCCCCTGTGTTGGGACTGAATAGAACTCCTGACTTGTCTGTATTGATCCTCTGCCCCGAGACTTCTTCGAACAGGGATATGGCCCATTGCAGGTACCTTGCTTCCTCTTCCGTGGCCTCTCCAAATAGTAACGTGTCATCCGCAAAGAAGAGATGACTAATCTTCGGTCCAAATCTCGTTGCTCCCATGCCATGTATCTTACCAACAGCTTGTAAGTCACTCAACAACATAGAGAACACCTCGGAGCAAATAATGAAGAGATATGGAGAAAGAGGGTCTCCCTGCCTGATTCCTCTCTGCGGCTGGAGGTGACCTAGTTCATTCCCATTCAGTATAAACGAGAAAGATACTGTAGTTAAACAGCGTTGGATGAGCTGTATAAATGATGGAGGGAACCCCATTTTCCGAAGTACTGCCAATACAAAGCTCCATTCCACCCTGTCAAAAGCTTTACTCATGTCCAACTTGATACTCATATGTCCCCTGTTTCCCGTCGTCCTCCCCTTCATAGCATGGTGGAACTCGTGAGCCACTAAAACATTATCAGTGATAAGCCTACCCGGAATAAAAGCCGACTGGGATTCTGAGATGATCTTTGGTATGATCGGTCTGAGCCTGCCTGACATGACCTTGGATGCAATCATGTACACCACGTTACAGAGGCTAATAGGTCGAAACTGCGTGATCAACTCTGGTTTTTCTGTCTTCGGAAGAAGCACAATGTGTGTATAATTCGTTTTTGGCTCGAAAATACCTTCATTCAGGAATCCAAGAACAGCTCTTGTGACATCTTTGCGGACCACCTTCCAAAATTTCTGGAAAAACACTGGGCTCATACCATCTGGACCTGGAGACTTGTACGGATGCATACTCTTCACTGCTCTCTCCACCTCTACTGCTGTGTATCTCCTTGTGATGTTGTTTGCCATGTCATGAGTGACCTTCGGCTGCAATCTACTAAGTACTGTCTCCATCACCTCAGCAGACGGGTTGGACGAGGAGAAAAGGCCTCCGAAGTAATCCAGTACTATCCTTTCTATGCTTTCCTCATCCTCTTTCAGCTCCTGATTTGAATCCCGCAAGCCCTGAATCTGGTTCGCTTGTCTCCTCTTCGAAGCCCATTTATGAAAGAACTGAGTATTCTTATCACCCTCCTTATGCCAGTGCTGTTTAGCTCGCTGTTTCCACTGTATGGCATCCGCTTCTTGAAGAAAATCGTACTCCTGTTTCAGTTGCTTTATCCTCTCCTGCGCAGTGTCATCAATATCCCCACTCTGCACTTGATGCAGCTCCTTCCTGATCTCCTTCATTCGGGTAGGTATAACAGGGAACGCTGCCTTGCTCCACCGCATCAAACCTATTGCGCAGTTTTCCAGTTTCTCACTGAGAGGGGCCTCCTGCATGTCCCAACTTTCTTTGATCATCTTCTCACATTCAACCGATTTGATCCACTTGGCCTCAAATCTGAATCCTCTCCTCTTCCTGTGTCTTTCCGCCGCCGGATCACGGACTCTGAGCTGTGCAAAAATACACAAATGGTCCGAGTGCACCATAGGGATGGTGGTAACACTCGACCAAGGGAAAAGGTCATGAAGCTCTTGATTCCATGTAGCTCTGTCCAGTCTACTCCTCTTCGTATCAGGTCTCTTCGCGCAACGATTCCAAGTAAATTTGGGCCCAATGTATCCCATGTCAAATAAACCGCAGTGATCCAAAGCATCCCTGAAGTTGACCATTTGCCGTTCAGCTCTAAACCCAGCACCAATCGCTTCATCCTGCGCCAGCACCTCATTGAAATCTCCCAAACATATCCATGGCATGTCTGAACCGTTGTGTAGGCTCTCCTTGAAGGTTTCCCACCATTGCCTTCTTCGTGATACATTAGGCTCCCCATAGATTCCAGTAACTCTTATTTCTTGTCCATTCAAATTAACATGGACATCAATGTAACGAGAACAAAAAACTTTCAAATTAACTAAAATATCTTTGCGCCATAACAGTGCTAGACCACCAGATTGGCCTTGCGACGCCACACAAACACCAAAGAAACCTAACATATTTTTTATTTTTTCTATATCTCTATCTAAACACTTTGTTTCACACAAAAAGATAATAGAAGGTGATTTCAAGCGTACCATGGTACGCAATTCCTGAACTGCCTGAGCTCCCGGGCCTGAGCCTGATAACCTTCGGCAGTTCCAACTCAGGATATTCATTGGCCTGGGCAGGACTGGGAACCAGTCTCTGCCTGTGCTTCGCCTGAACCTGCCACGGTTGAGGTTGTCTCAGTATGTGTAGAATCCGCTATCTTCTGGGCATCCTCCTCCAGAATATTAACTGCTTCTTCTGTAAACAGTTTCCTCTTCGGTGCTGTGTCTGATAAGGTGATCCTGGGCTGGAAATCCTCATCGTGATCACTATCCAATTCGATTGGTTCTTGAGCCCCATCTGATCCCATCATTCTAGCTCGCTTCTTGAGTGATCTCAGGTTCCTTGGTCGCCCTAGTTTTGCTGGCGGTGTGATCGCTGTCTCCCCCGCCATTACCACCTTTTCTCCTGTCAAGCTCCTCAAAATTTGCTTCGAATTGGGTTTCTTCCCAGGCTTCTTGTGCCTTTTGATTTTTGCAATGCGTTTCGCCAAAAGTCTGGAAGGAGTATCATATTCTATTGGAATTTCTTTCAGAAACGGGCTTAATGGTTCACTGTTATATGCCTTTCTTCCTGTAAGCGAGCTCGTCTCTCTCTCCAGGCCAACCCCTTCAGTTAATTCAGAATTCCGTGTCCCCCCATGCAATTTCCCATCCTGTATTGTTTCACTCCCATGCAGCTCTCCCTCAATCATCATCCTGTGTCCATTCCCACTTGATTGCCCTGGCCCCACATTATTTCTTGTCCCATTCCCATGCAACATGTAGGCCTCCTTTTCCCATACTCCCTCCATGCTTGTCACGTGTCCAGCCACCACTACATCCATTCCCTCCCAGCCACCATTCTTCCCTTCCTTCCCATTGGGCCCACCTTTTTTTGTTGTCCCCTTGTCCCCCAAGATTCCCCCTACTAGTTCCCTTGTCTCCCAGCCGCCCTCACTTATCTCCCTCTCACCCCCAGCCGCCATCCTTGCCACCCTCTCACTACCACCGACTGACCTTGTCTCCTTCTCACTCCCGCCACCTTTTTTCACCTCATTTTCGTTCCCGCCGCTTTCCAGTGCATTATTTCCACCCTCGCCACCTTTCCCGTGCACCACTTCAACCGCTTCCTCTCCTACCTGCTCATGCATCATTTCATTCCCCATTATTTCAGCACGCAACCGTCCGTCAACTGTCCAGCTTTCATGCAAAGACATGTCCGCTTCTGTAACTTCCCCAGCATTCATGGTTTGTATTGTTTGCATTGTTTTCCTAGTCACCACCATTGATTGTTTCTGTGTCCATCTAATTGTGATATCTTCCTCTCCTTGAGTCAACTCCGTTATCTCATTCGTTAGATCAACAACTTCCTCCTGTGCATTCTCTATTCGCTGCTTTCTTTCGTTTTGTGCCGCCGTGTCAATGACGTCCTCTTGGTTGATTATAGCGTTCGAAGCCATTCCGGAAGCAGCCTCGGCACCCCCGTTCATGATTCCTTTGCCTCTTGGATCCTCCCTGTTTATCTTGATTCCCGCGAAAACCGAATTTTCATGAAACCACTTCCTCCTAGCTTCCTTGATCTCTTCCCGTGTTGGACTCCTAAGGCGTTGCACGCCGTGAGATACTCTATCCATTCTGCTTTTTTCGAACCATTCGCGTCTCTCCAAGTCTTCAGCGTGTCGCCTATCGTTTAGTTCGTCTTCGGCTTCCTGCCAAACCATATCCACTTGTTCGCGTGTCATCCCCATCGATGTAAGTTTTGCCTTAGGTTCGATTCGTACTATATTCTGTCCGCCATCCTTTTTTGCTACTGGTTCTTCTTCCATCCTTGTGTCCTCCATTCCGTCAACCTCCATATGGTCTTTCTCTCTTCTTAAAGCCTTAAGCTTGATTAGGATATCTTTGACATCTCCTTCCAAGTCACTTATGGGGTTATCTATATCGATTTCTCTGACATATTCCCTCATTATTGCGCGATCCACCGACGACATATTACGCTCCTCAGTCTCTTTAATCAATTCTTTTCCATATCGTCTGGCAAATTGCCTTATCTCCGTATCTTCTCTTCTCAGGCTCTGGTTGGCATTTAATAGTACATGCATATTCTTGTGCAAGCTCGTTTCTGTTACACCTCCCATTCGGGCCCCCGTCGCTACCTTTGCATTCGCTTTAGGGTTCTTTCCACTATCTCCGGACTTAGTCTGGTTCCTTCTCCATTGAGGGTTACTAGGTGGTGGTCCTTGAAACCCCACTCCTCCTTGCCAGGGTTTCCTGAAAGGAGACTGATTTGATCTTACACTGTAGCCATCTGAATAGTGAATCACATCTCGTTCTTCCACCGGAGAACTCCAACAAACCATGCAATCCTTCCTATGGTGTCCAATCACGCCACAGAACTCACAGATACTTGGGAGTTTCTCATACAGAAGCTCTAGCTTATGATCTATCCCCTTTAGTGCTTGTACCCGTTTCACGGGTTTCGTGATATCTAACTCACATCGAATCCTCAGGAACTGACCTACCAAGCTTCCATCAGAGTCTCTGTCCACCTCAATGAATTTTCCAACTCCATTACCTACCGATTCCGCCACCGGGATGGTGAAGAATCCTGCTGGGACCTTGTGAGCGTGTACCCAGAACTGCGCCTTATCGAACTTCATCTCAGAGGCAACCATGCCTGCCATCGGCTTCTTTAACAACAACAAATTCCCATCCATAAGCCATGGTTGAAGCTCAAACACCCTTTCCCTTTCCGCAATATTCGGAAACTCAAATTGGTAAACATTATCATGCAATAGTCTTACCTTCAATGACTGTCTCAGGTTCCATACACCAGAGAAGATAGCCTGAATCGTCTCATGAGGGATCCTTCTCTGAGATATGAGTTTTCCCACCAAGATTTGATTAAAACTCTCAGCCGCCACTTGGTCACCTCCGATCTCAAGCGGCTCGTCTTCCTCGGCTGTCAACTTGAGGTTCCGGTAAAGTTTCGCAATGTCCGTGATGCCATCCATGCCTCCGATCTCCGTATCTGCTCACAAACACGTTCGTGAAGTATTCTTCCGTAAACCCTAAGGTTTCTGCTCCGTATTGGTTTCGCCGCGGGATAATGTGCCCACGTGAAACTGCCTTCCTCCTTGTGAGTGTGTTCGACCCTGGTTCGCCGTACGTCTATGTATATTGCCGCCTTGCTTCAATCACTAAACCCTAAGGTTGGTGTCGCCGCAGAGAGAACCGAAAAAAGAGGACTTTAACCCATCCTACAAATATAAATTATCCTTACAAAGCCCATTAAAGAGATTGTTGCCAAGTTCAACCCTGACTCATTCTATCCCGACTTGTTGCCTTGATACCTTTAACTGAAATGAGAAAAATAAATATTGTAGTAGACTAACTATGTTTTCCATAGGAATTAATTGTATTTTATGGCCCCTAAATGTTGAAATTGTATCATTCACGGCCCCTAAAATAAAAGTGGAAACTTCATAGCCCCTAAATGTTAAAAATGTATCATTTATGGCCCCTGACTATTTCTTATTAAAATTCTAACTCCTGTTAGGGGTGATTTTGTAAAATCACTCACTATAATTAAAAATACAAATTAAATCAAGAAGGCGTTATTCACCACTGCCCTCCTTCACCATTCTCATTAACATATTTACATTCTTGGCAGTACTCGAGCTTGCCAAAAGAAAATTGCCTTCCCCCTACTTCTAATAATCCTAATTAGTTATTGAAAAAACAAAATATTAACAGAGACAAAAGCTAATTATTAATTATAGCCAGAACTGATGATTTTTCTGGCGGTGCCTCCGAACGGACAGTTGGAGCTGCTGACTAAGCCATCAACCAAGTGCAGGTAAGTCTTGAGCTCGTGACAGCTGCAAAATACTCCACCGCGTTCTGCAGTGGCGCCGGCCCGCCGCTCAGCTGGAGCTCGCAACTGACGTCGGAGTAAACCAACTGATTATCCTCCACCACCCAACCCGACAGATTATGCAGACCCTTGGGGCCGGTGAGATCGGGGGGGGGGGGGGGGGGGGGCTTGTCGACAGAGACGGGGAGGTTAATGCCGGCGTCGTGCTCGGCCTTGCGGAAGTCATAGCCCAAAGGCTTCGCAGCTCAGCAGGAGGCACTCGTGGAAAAGATGCAGAGCATCACAACTCTTTTTATTTATTTTTATTTATTTCTAAAAATTTAAAGCCTTGAATTTACTAAATTGTCCCTAACAGAATTTTATAAATATTAATGAAGGTGGGCAGGGGCCATGAATGACACATATTACATATTTAGGGGCCATGGAATAAACATTTCAATATTTAAGGGCCATGAAATTTCCACTTTTATTTTAAGGGCCATGAATGATATATTCTTAACATTTAGGGGCCATAAAATACAATTAATTCTTTCCATAGTACTTTATTTGTTAAGTCAATGAACTACTGAGTGCCTAACTATGTTTTCCATAGTACTTTATTTGTTAAGTCAATGAACTAGTGAGTGCCGTCAATAATGGATGAATATGTAAGTACTTAAATATATGGAGACGTTGCACGTTCACTATTTTTAAGAGATCTCCGGCATGTTGCCGCTTCCTATCGAATTGTCATATATCATATTATCAAAAAATCTTCACTAATGTTCCAAGGAATTGCAATATAAACCGTGGAAACGTCGAAATTTGATTCATTCCTTTCTATAGAAACTGAACTTGGAGTTAAAGTTGATAAATATTTATATATCCATGTCTGAAATTGGTTTAAAGTACATAAGATTCAGATTGGTTGAATGTATTGATAACTAATTAAATGAATAATTAATATATCATGAAAATGAAAGTAAATAGAAAAAACTACATGTTGTAGGGTGAGACATGATGGTATCTATGTGGTGGTGTATGCCACACCTAACTATTTCTAAAGAAGTGCAAGGGCAATCGGATTCCAATTAATCTTCGATATCATGTCTAGTTTTTTTCAAGAGAAGGAAGATGCATTATTTGACCCTATTGATACTCTTAATCGGGAATTGCATGTTAGCCAACAAATATGCAAGCACTCTTTTTTTAAAAATAAATAAATTAAACCACTATTCAGTGGAATGAATTTTATTAGACTCACTACACCATAAAAAAGTCTAAATAGGCAAGTATCTTACAAATCAATTATTGAAAGAAGACACATCTATGAGAGATCTTTAGCCGCGCCCATGTCTAATTCACAAGCATGTTAGGTCACGCCGCAGTGATTCCCAAATTTACCGATGAATTGACTCAATACTTGCAAGCATATTAGGGTTTGTTATGCAATAACCAACTCTGCCGACCAACACGGGGCTTGAGAAAAAGATCTCCTTTCTTATAATTTTCCCATGTCAATTTTCACAAGCAGGTTAGGGCACGCCAAAGCGATTTCCAATTTTGCCGATGAAAAGACTCATAACTTGCAAGCATATTAGGGCTTGCAATGCGAACCCAACTCTGCCGACAAGTACGGGGAAAAAATAAGAAATGAATTCTCTATTGCAAAAATGAAACAAAGAGAATGATAGACTAGATTAATATTCTAGACATCATCAAAATTATCTGTAGCAACTGTATCTATGTGATTTAACTCCAATTTGTAGGTTATGTACTCCCTGTTTCACCAACTCCAGTCTTCCTTTTCCAGCTCCAGCCCCTTGCTCCAATTCCATTTCAACTCTAGTGTGTCTGGTTTCCTGAGTATCTTCAAAATCATTCTCCATCCAGTAGCATCCAAAGTTATCTGCACAACATAAAACAAAATGCAGCAGTATCCAATGTCTAGAGAGTTATCTAGAAATAACATACAGTAAGGGTATTCTCTACTATCCATGGCTACAAGTCCTTTAATAGGTAAAGGTAAATTTAGATCATTAAAAATCAGAACTTGATTAGGTTCTGTAACCAGTTTAGACAAGGCATCAGCTACAACATTAGTTTCTCTTAAAGTATGAGAATATGAAACAGTGAATTCACCTGATAATGCCCATATGCTTCTTATTGTATTCAGCAGCTTCCATGGTACTTTATATTCTCTCCTAATGATCTTCAGTAATATCAGTGAATAAGTTTCCATCCTAACCTTCTGATACCCTTGAAAATATGCAGCTTCCATTCCGAGGGCCAGTGCTACAGTCTCTGCTTCCAAAAAGTCTTGAGCTTGCAATGTGCATGCCTTTGCATATAACACCTTCCCCGTGGGATCCCTACAAACAAAACCAGCTCCACTTTTGTCACTTCTTAGAAATGAACCATCGGTATTGATCTTTATACATCCCATCTCAGGTAAATTCCAGTGGATTGTTCTATTCAACAAACCAGGAACTCTCATGTTGGATTTAATCCAATGTCTACCATATACTCTTTGAATCTCATTGATCATATCCTTCACTTGAGTAACAATCACTTGCTTATTGGGAGTTATATTATCATATAGATAAGCCACCCTAACACACCAGATATGCTACAGAATAACAACTGGCAGAAGCCTAGCTATTCTCATCTGTTTTATAGTCAATCCCTGCAAATTCCAGTAGAGATAGAGTACATCCCACAATGATTGTGAGCTGTGGAAAGCAATATCAAAGTGTTCACAAACTGATCTCCATATGCCTTGAATCTGTGTACAATTGTTAAAACTGTGATGAATATCATCCCAGTCTGATAAACAAAAAACGCAGATTGATGGTTGATGTATGTTTAAGTCCTCCAACACATCTGCAGTGGGGATTAAACTGTTAGTTAATCTCCAGCAAAAAAAAGGAGAGTTTTGCTGGGATTTGAGAGGATCAAAGATGCTTAAAAGATGATATCACCAATTTCTTGGGCCTAAGAATTTCATATGCAGAGGAGATGGAAAAATATCCATTAACACTTGGCTTCAAAATCATAGTATCAACATCATCCTCAAAAAGAGGAAAATCAACAGAGATCAGGTCAATGGTATCAATATTAAAGCCCTGTAACATCTGAGCTAGGTAGTGTTCTTCATGGAAACAAAATTTCCTGACAGTAAGTTCAGGGAAAGGGATTCCCAGTGATTCATCCCATAGATCAATCAGAGCTTCATTCCCAGTCCAATTGGCATTCCAGAAAGAGACTTCCCCCTCCCCACTAGGACTTTAGTATATTGTGATGCTACAGTTTCAACCTCTTTGATTCTTCTCCAAGTTTTAGATTTTTTCAAATAACCAGGTAGGGACCACATGAACTTGGCCCACAGACAGTTTCCAGTTTGAATCTTCCACCAGAGTTTCATAGAGAAACATCTGGTTGTAAAATGGAGATCCTTGACTCCCAGCCCATTTTCATTGAATGGATAACATACATTCTTCCATGACTTCCACACTCTTTTTTGACCAACTCAGATGACCCCCAAAGAAATTTAGAGAACAAAACATATAGCTTATCTATAACCCCTTTAGTAGGTTTTATTACAGTTAAAACATGTAAAGGGATTGCAGAGAGGACATGCTTAATAAGGATCAATCTGCCAGCCTGATTTAGCCATTTATTTTGTCATAGAGACAATCTAGATGCTATTTTGTCATAAATTGACTGGAAATAAGAGTGTTTAGTCCTGCCACTGTAAATTGGACACCCCAAGTAGGTGAAAGGGAAAGTTCCTTCATTAATACCAGATATCTCAGAGACCATAGATTTTGTTGCTGTAGAAGCAAACTTAGTTATGTAAAATACTGATTTTTCCAGATTGATTTTTTACCCGGTTGCATTCTCATAACAGATAAGAAACCTTTTCAGATTGTTCAGACTTGTTCTGTTTGCTTTTAAAAACACCACTGTGTCATCAGCAAAATTCAAATGTGTGACCTTTGTTGAAGAATGTGACAACTTATAGTGATCTATCATTGATTGATTAAACAGCAAGCCAAGATTCTTTGAAAAACCTCAGTTAGTAAAATAAACAAAAAAGGAGATAAGGGATGTCCTTGTTTAATACCCCTGGAAGTTTTAAAAAAACCTCTTGGCTGTCCATTTACAATAACTGAAAACTTAGCTGCATTCATGTTGCCCATAATGTTATTGACAAAAAGTGTATGAAAACCAATTTTTATCAAAAATCTTCTCAGAAAAGACCAGGAGACTCTATCAAAAGCTTTTATCATGTCCAATTTGAAAAAAATATTAGATCCCCCTGATCTGTTGTGCAGAAAATCAGTTAATTCACTCATTAAAATGACATTATCTGCTAGCTCCCTCCCCTGAACAAAAGCAGACTGTTCAGGTGAGATTAAGCTATTCATTAAGGGCTTCAACCTCTCTGTATAGACTTTAGTGAAAATCTTATTGAGGAAGTTTGTTAAACTGATTGGTCTGAAGTCTGAGAATTTATTGACCACTGGTTTCTTGGGAATAAGTACTATGTATGTTGCAGCAATGGCTTGAGGTATTGGAATTCCCATTAGAAATTCATTTACTGCATTGATCAAATCAGGACTAATTATATCCCAGCAAGAAGTATAAAATTTTCCTGAATACCCATCTGGACCTGGGGCTGAGTCCCCATCCATCCCAAATACAATCTTTTTAATTTCTTCAAGATCAGATAGTTTGATAAGATCAAGATTGTTTTCAGTAGTGACTGAGGCTGTGATATTGTTCAGAAGAAGGTCAGAATCATGGGAGTTGTAATCTTGGTTATCCTCAGTTAACAAATCAGAGTAAAAAGATATAGTTTCAGAGCTTATGAGATCTGGATATGTTAAAATTTCATTACTTGAGTTTCTAATGGCTACAATTTTTTGTCTCACATGCTTCGATTTAATGGAAGCATGGAAAAATTTTGAATTCGAATCACCATGTTCCAGCCATTTAACTCTTGATTTTTGTTTGAAAAAAATTTCTTGTCTATGAATAACCAAAGTTAACTCAGCCTGAGCTTTATGAAGCTCAACTCTGTTTGCTTCAGCATCATTTGATTGGTAATCTCTTTCTTTCTGTTCAACCACATTTTCAAGTATCTGAACCTTATCATGAACATTACCAAAAATCTCTTTGTTCCACTCTTTTAGTTTCAGTTTCAATCTTCTAAGCTTTACAGAGAATCTCAACATTCCATAGACATCACATGGTAGGTTCCAGTTGTCAGCCACTACATTCTTAAAAGAATCATGTGTAAGCCAACAATTCTGAAACCTAAAAGGTTTAGGACCAGATTGGGATGATTGAGTTTCTAAAGTAATGCAAGCACTCTATGTGCCTCCCTTAAAGGATCATTTACATCTTCCTATCAAATTAGAAGAGCTTCAAATTTGGTGTGAGGAATCAGTCGGAGATGGTTGGAGCTTTCTAGTTTACGTTCGAAGATGCCTGCTATCAAGTCTCAATAGTCTTACGCTTGCAGGATTTGATGGCATCAAGAAGGGGATGAAAATGCTGAAATTTTTTCTAGATCATGGTTTGATGCTGCAAAGAGTTGAAATAATGTCTGATGGGGATAAGCTAAAAGATAATGATGCGGAAAGGTGTAAGATACTCAGTAAGGTGTCTCGGTTGTCCAGAGCTTCTGCTGCTTGTAAAACATCATGCATTACAAATTCTGCAATTTAAAAATATCCTGCCTTGAGTGCTCTTCTTGGATTTATAACAATTTGTGATTGCTAGACTAATGCGGACAAGATTTGTTGTACTGTTAGTAAATTGCATGCCTCTAGCATGCCTCTTCCTATCAAATTGTCATATGTCATATCATCGAAAACTCTTCAATAATATTACAGGGAATTGCAATATAAATTGTGGAAACGTAAAAAATTTGATTTATTCCTTTCTACGCAAGCACTCTATTGCCTCTCTCAAAGGATAATTGACCTCTTTCGCTAGATGAACAAGGAGTGCCATATGCAAAACCCCATGTAACAAATAGTTTTTATCATTAACTTAATTTTCATTATCTTCACGACCTTTGTTTTTTTAGGATATAGTTTTTGGTGGATTAAACAAGCAACTTAACATTGACCGGTCATAGATCTTGACCAGTTCCTACTTCCTAGAGCTTGACACACTTCGCCTTAGAGGTGGTGAAAGCACATATCTAAATCCCACCTTTAGAGCATGTTTTATAATGACTAAATTCTAAAAAATGACCCTAATATTGGTAAAAATGTCAATTTTACAACCTAACATTCAAAAGTGTCAATATTTGGTTCCCAACATTATGAAAATGTCAATTTTAGGACCCGACATTCAAAATGGTCAATATTTGATACCCAACATTCTGAAAATGTACAATTTTTGGACTTTCATAAAATTCACTGTTAGATCTATTAATTTCAAGGGTATTTTGGTAATTTTCCTCTACAAAATATCCAGGAGTATATCAATGTCCAAAATGTACACCACCATCGGCGCATCTTATAGTCAGACGAGACCTGAATTCATATATTTGAATTTATGGCAAACGTTTCATTTTCGTCTTGATGGATAGGATAAAGATGTGGGTAAAAATGGTACTGTTACTAGGCTCCGGTAGTGAGAAGTAATGCGGGCACATGGCTAGCGGTGGAGTTACAAAGAGAGTTAGCCGAAAATGTCAATTGAGATTTTTGGGGAAGATGAGATGGGTGATTTTGGTGGATTTATAAATTTAATCTTTATTTATTATGAAAATTACCAAAATGCCCTTGAAATTAATAGATTTAATAGGATAATTTAACGAAAGTTCAAAAATTGTACATTTTCAGAATGTTAGGTACCAAATATTGACCATTTTGAATGTTGGATACTAAAATTGACATTTTCAGAATGTTGGGTACCAAATATTGATACTTTTGAATGTTGGGTCCTAAAATTGACATTTCAACCAATGTTAGGTCCATTTTTTAAAATTTAGTCTTTTATAATTTATCTCATTTTCCAACTTTTCACCCAAAAATCTTTTTAAAATATATATGTAAAAACCATTCTCCACGATCATAAAAACTCTTACCTACTTTCCACATCATCTCACTTATGTCCCACCTCAATTTCTCTCTCATCCAACAAATCATTCCTTTTCTTTTACATTATCATTAGTATTGTATCCATGTATAATTAACGCAACACTAATATAAAATGTTATAATGATAATTATATAACTTTTAAAATTATGTAGAATAATACGAATTCAAATAAAAAATTATTTGAAAATACATACATTGTAAAAAATACTAGTTCAATATAACAAAATTACTAGGTTGCGTCTTGGGTGTGATGAAAAAGATTATTTGTATTTTGGGTGTGATGCAAAAAAGTTAATTCTTTTCAGACATATAATTTGAATACAAAATTTTATTAAAACTCAATCAAAGATAATTTATACTTTTTAATCAATTTGGATAGAATTCAAAATATAACCGTGAGATAAGATAAAAAATTCGATTAGTAATAGTATTATATTTTAGTTTTATACAATTTAAACACTGTACATTTAAATTAAACTTATGAATATCGATATTATTCTATCTATTAATTATTCATCATGTAGATATTCTATATATATATATGATTATAATCTCTTTTATTGTTATATTATATTTTCACTACATAAAATTGAACATGAATAAAACGTTATTAAGAATAACTTTATTAATTTTAATGGGTAACAGAAAAAAAAAATAAGGTTAGCTTTGTAGAATTTAAAAAGAACATATCTTTAATTGAAACTTACTAAAAGAATTAAAACATCAAACTCTTTTTGCTTATAAATAATCCGTGTAATTAAGGAACAAAGAATGATTGAATGAGACAAAACTTGTATTGTTAAAAATATTGTTTAGAGCATCACATATTGTTTAAACTTTCCATTAAATATTGTTCACTTTACTGCTTAAAGGCATTCCCATAAGGTCTTGGTTGGAGAGAGGTCCAGGGTTCAAATCCCCCCTCCAACAAGTTCCCCGTGGCTTCTTTCAGTCTCTCCAAGTCTCCTTTCCCATGTAGCGTGCTCAAATGAGTATCGTGGAGCTGCATCAACTGGCGCATGAAGTGCGAAGCGGCAAAGTGTATCAGCGGGTGTATCAAGTGGGAGCTTCACCCCACTCTAATCAGTAAAGTGAGGACCTCGCCCACTCGACATACTGGATCAAGTAGAATAGGATAGCATAGGATTAGACTAGGATAGTTGTAGGATCCATATATCAGATTAGGTCGTTGTAGTGTATCTTTCAAAAAAAAAAAAGACTCAATTCTTCCTGTAAAATTAACTTCAAAAAAAAAAGTCCGTAAAATGGTGTTGCGTAATACGTGGCCCGGATTCTTTGGTGAATAGTGGGGCTTCAATATTGTAGCAGGAAGGAGAAATTCTGCCCGGAATTTCAGTAAAACCCATCAAAGAACCTCCCATAGTGAGATAGAATCTAGATTCTCTTCCATAAAAACCAGCTAAAATGCCACCATAGTACGTGGTCTTGGCATGCATGTTCTCATAACCTGTCACAATTGCCCTAGTTTTGTCTTGTTTCGAGTAACGACCCTGGTGAATCATCACCATAGTCTTATTCAGCCCCGCAAGGTTGATCTTTGAAACCACTGGATATGAAATGGTTGAATTCCATGTCACACGGTGAACCTCTGGTAGCTCACAGTCTGCGAATGATCCCAGATGAGCGAACTCGTTCTTAGGGTTGGAGATTGGCATTGCCATTGCTCTTGTTCTCCTGCTAGAGTTGTGGGAAATGGTTTTGCATGACAGTGAGAGTGAACTTCAGATCTCCGTGACGTTTATTGGCGTTTTTCAATCTGGTAGGAATTGTAGGGTAAATAAAAGATAGTAAATATGGTAAAAGAAGAAAAAAGAGATATGTATGTTATCTCCAAGCTGACATCACATCAGAGATTATAGGAATTGTATGGTAAATAAAGTGATAGTAAATATGGTAAAAGAAGAAAAAAGGGATATGTGTGTTATCTCCGGGCTGTCTCATAGGTCTACTCAGTAGACTAGTTACTACTGGAATGACATTTCAAAAAAAGTTACTACTGGAATGACCCCGAACATATCTAGCATCTTTTCCATCTAAAAGTAATCTCCAAACACTTCCCAGAAAATACCTTCAAACCATCACAAAGTAAAGATCTCAAAAATAACTTTAGTGGTAAGACGGGTAACATGACTCTTATTTTCAAAAAATTCTGAATGTTTTACTAAAGACATGAATGATAGTTTTTTACTTTCATAAAAATGAAGTGTTATGTTAATAGAGCATAAATAACAAAAATAAATCTCATATTTCAACCATACATAAAATTGTAAAAATCATTTTCTTCTAAAAAGTATCACACACAGTTCATAATACATTGATTATTAAACTCGCATACTTTTCATCAGAACTTTGAAAATATTAAAAGTTAAATAATTACTTTTGCTTTTTTTTTGAACATTACTTTCTAGTTATGGAACGAGACGTGAATAAAGTATCTTTCAATTTCAGTTGAATTGATTTTTTATTATAATTTTGTATAAAAATCATGAAATATTGGAAATGATTTATCAGTTACTAATTGAATGATATAATTGAAATTAAAACATTGTTTTAAAATAGTTGTTAGTTATACAAATAATTAATTTTGAATTAGTAAAGTATACCAATCTATATATTCCCACCCGCCCTCAACTTTACTCATACTCTTCTTCTTCCCTGGACAGTCACAGTGACAGCAGCAATGAAGCCTCTGCTACTCTTCACACTCATCAATGTCCTCCTCTGCATTTCCCCAACCGAGCCAACTCAGCCCCCATTCGCCTGCGACTCGTCCAACTCACTCACCAGCACCCTCAAGTTCTGCCAGAAGTCCCTCCCAATCGCCCAGCGAGTCCGCGACCTGGTCTCCCGCCTGACCGTCAATGAGAAGGTTTCCCAGCTCGTCAACACCGCGCCGGCCATCCCCCGCCTCGGCATTCCGGCGTACCAGTGGTGGTCGGAGGCCCTGCACGGCGTCTCCGACGACGGAAGGGGCATTACCCTCCCCGGCGTAATTGCTACCGTCACGAGCTTCCCTCAGGTCATCCTCACCGCCTCCTCCTTCGACCCGAATCTCTGGTACCGGGTCGCCCAGGTAACAAGCTAATCCTCACTGAATTCAATTTAACTGAATCAAATTGGAATAGGCTCAATTAATTATGGAGACTGTAATTTGTAGATGTGGTTAACGTTGGTTGTTTTCTTTACTAGGTGATTGGGACTGAGGCTCGGGCGATTTACAACGAGGGGCAGGCGCAGGGGATGACATTCTGGGCGCCGAACATTAACATTTTCCGGGACCCGAGATGGGGGAGAGGCCAGGAAACGCCGGGAGAGTGCCCGATGATGACCGGAGTTTATTCAGTTTCGTACGTTCGAGGAATCCAAGGAGACAGCTTCAAAGGTGGGATGCTCAGACACGGTGAGCTCAAGGCATCTGCTTGTTGCAAGCATTTCACTGCCTATGATCTCGATAACTGGAAAGGAATCAACCGCTTTAGCTTCAATGCTATTGTAAGTTCAATTTCTGCATTTTTTTTAAAAACATTTAGTTAATTTTTTTACACTATCCTTGACTACCAATGACCTTTGTCCAAACTCCAAAGCTTGCTAATAGACTAGTAGTATTACTTGGTGCCAGCTGGATTTGTTTATGCGCATTGCTGATTTCGTGCAAATGTGATATTGTGCACTTCTAGGAGTAGTGTATTAGTTAAAGTTATCATTTTCCGGGTTTTTCAAAATTTCTTGTTCTCATGTTCTTGGCATACTTGAGTTAGAAAAATAATGAGATATGAGGTTTGGATCGGGTTACCCTCAAGTTGTGATAAAAAATCTAGGTTGCTAAGAAGATGATTCAAGAGATATGTAAATGGGGTAAAGGTTTTTTAGAAGATGATACAAGTAAAACTCACTTGACAAGGGAATTCTGGTGGCTGAGAGTGATATGCATTCTACTGAGTTCATTTTTTGGTTAAAAAAGGGAGAGGCAAGGACAAAAGCATATGCATGCGTGTGGACCGGATAGGGATATGATGATGGATCCCTCCATTGTCAAATTTCCAATTTTCTGCAGATATCCATTTTAAATCAGGACCGTATGATTAAGAAGAACAAGTTTTTTGTGCAATGTCTGTGCTTTTTACGGTAGCTGGTAAAAAAGTTTTACTGTACAAAAATGATCCAGTTTTCATTATATTGTTGATTTGATGATAGAACAAATGTTGTAGGTGACAAAGCAAGATCTGGCAGACACATTTCAGCCCCCATTTAAGAGCTGCATACAAGAAGGGAAAGCGAGTGGAATAATGTGTGCTTATAACAGAGTTAACGGTATTCCTAATTGTGCTGATTCCAATCTCTTGACCAACACTGCCCGTAAACAATGGGGCTTCCACGGGTAAGCATCCTAAACTAACCATCAATCATACATGCCTTACTAGATACAATGTAATGTGTTATTAAGCTGGATTGAAGTTACCGATGATTAACGAGCAATAGATAATAGTTTTGAGTGACTAATGGACTGTGGTTTGGGGTGTAACTAGGTACATCACTTCAGACTGTGATGCAGTGCAAAACATCCGTAATGATCACAAGTATGTGAATACACCAGAGGAGGCTGTGGCTGATGTTCTAAAAGCAGGTATCTCTCTTTGACTAAAACTCTTCAAAATTTATCTATTGATCCTTGTAGTTCTGTAGCCTATCAATTCTACCCCATCATATAATTGCCAAATAATTACCACATTATCAAGGCTGGTCCAAAAAAGGCCCATGTACATGTTCAGATTTACCTGATAACATTATTTGAACTGTAAATCAATATAAAATAAATTAGTAATAGTAATACGGAATTTCTGTTGCAGGTTTTTTTTCTTATGCCGTCTGTATTTTAACAGGAACTGACAAGATTGTTCTTATTATTAGTTTAATAACTTCAAATTACAGCCACTAACTGACTAAGAAGAGGACGTATTTAACTTTCTCGAAAATAATACACAGACCACAAAAGTAAATATAACCTTCAAATAGAATGGTTCTAATAATAATAATAAAATAAGAGACCCATGATGTTAAATAAATTTTATTTAAAGTAATCAAAAAACTTAATCAATCCATCTTATCCAGAGGCCAATTTATATTCTAGAACTGCACACTTCCAAATAACCTTCAACCTTTGACACCTTGTAGTACTCATTATTCTGAGCATCTTAGTAATTTTAGTAGTTTAATACAAAATAAATATATACGATTTTTTATGTGTGGTTATTTTTATTTTGCCAATAATTGTAGATCAATAAATAAACTGACCCACTCCACTAGATAAGCTATGGTCCATTGTGGCGGCTTAGCATGGCTGCATGGGCCATTTTATCCCCTTTGAGCATGCTGGAAGGTATTGGACGCAACTGTAAAGAAACATGTGTTGGTTTTTCCACAAATAATTTCATTATTTAAGATTCATTGCATCAATAGAAACTATTCATTTCTGGAGGGAAAAAAATGCTAATGAAATGATGAACCTTAAACAAGAACCATATTTAAACTGATGAAAAACATTCACCTTTACTGATATGATTTTGTTTCAGGTATGGATATTGACTGTGGCGATTACCTACTGAATTACACCAAGTCAGCACTTCAGCAGAAGAGGATAAGTGGATACGATATAGACAGAGCCCTTCACAACCTCTTTTCGATCCGAATGAGGTTAGGACTGTTCAATGGAAACCCGAAGAAACTCGTATTCGGCTCCATTGGTCCAGGCCAGGTATGCTCCAAGGAGAACAAGGACATTGCTCTAGAAGCCGCAAGGCATGGCATTGTTCTGCTCAAGAACTCTGCCAAACTTCTGCCTCTCTCCAAGAAAACCAACTCACTAGCTGTCATCGGACCTAATGGAAACAATGCTTATGTCATGCTTGGAAACTATAACGGCCCGCCTTGTATCGCCGTTGAAGCTCTGAATGCGCTGAAAGCCTACGTGACGAACACGGTTTTCCATCAAGGCTGCAATGCAGTGAACTGTACATACGCAGCTATAAATGATGCTGTTAAAACGGCAAAGGGAGCTGATTATGTGGTGCTAGTGATGGGATTGAGCCAGCATCAAGAATCTGAGTATTTGGACCGTGAGGTTTTGACACTTCCTGGACAGCAGGAGAATCTTATCAATGCTGTTGCCAACGCTGCTAAGAAGCCTGTGATTTTAGTCCTATTTTCAGGAGGTCCATTGGATATAACTTTTGCTAAGTACAATCCCAAAATCGGAAGCATTTTGTGGGCAGGCTATCCTGGCCAAGCCGGAGGAATTGCACTCGCTGAGATCATATTTGGAGACCATAATCCAGGTACATCACAATTTTTTTTATACAATGTTTTTGTCTGATAGAGTATCTACAAAGAATACCAAACACATTATACATTGCATCTAGAAATAGTCCCTATAAAACCCTAGAATTTTCTATTTTATCCATCCTATAAGTTATCTTACATTACGAGCACTAGTTTGTGTTCTTTAAGGTTTCTTTCAACTTTTTTGCAGGAGGAAAACTGTCAATGACTTGGTATCCAAAGGATTTTGTGAAAGTGCCGATGACAGACATGAGAATGCGGCCTGATCCCTCCACGGGATACCCTGGGCGCACGTTTAGATTCTACAGAGGCAAGAAGGTGTTTGAGTTTGGATATGGCCTCAGCTACACAACCTATAGATACAGTTTCCTGAATGCAGCTCCCCAAACCACAGTCCTCTTAACCAACCTGACATCAGCTCAAGCAGCCTCAACCTCAGACGGGATTCGCTACATTTCAGTGTCTGAAATGAGCAAGGAGTCTTGCGAGAGCGTAAAGTTTTCAGCCACTGTGAGGGTTGAGAATTCGGGTGAAATGGAAGGTAAGCATCCGGTTCTGCTTTTCACGAGGCCGGGGAAGTTAAGTAACGATGCCCCGGTGAAGCAGCTGGTCGGTTTTGAGAGCGTTAGACTGAAAGGTGGAGAGAAAACCGAAGTCGAGTTCATGCTCAGCCCTTGTGAGCATCTTAGCAGAGCCACTGAAGAGGGGCTGATGGTGATAGAGGAAGGGTCTAGGTTCTTGATGGTAGGGGACAAAGAGTTCCCTGTTAATGTTGTTGTATGAGCAAAATGCATACCTTTTTGCTTCTTGTTGTATTGCTAGTTCAAAGGCTATTGGAACTTGTTAACTTTCCTCCCTTTATTTTTGGGGAAAGTTACAAACACAAACAACATTTGTCAATGAGCTGAAAATATTGTATTCCTATGTACTCCATTTTGAGATGCCATTTTATTTTGTTTTGCAACGTTACTACTACTTTTTTTTTTCTTTTTTTTAAAGAAATTGATTCATGGAGAAATACAAACTTTGGAGGCGAATCCAACACAATATAGTACAAAACACTAGATTTGACATAACTGACCAGAGAATGTTCTATAATAAAGACTGATCGTAATTTGAAAGGTGTTTGCTCCAATTTTAATAAAGTTGAGTTGAGTTGAAATTGTTTTGTTCACGTGCTTCCCAGATTCATATTTATTTTGAATCCTATAGAAAATGAGTATTAAGATCATTAATAGGAACAAAAATAGACCTAAAATGAACTATCATCTACCAATAATCGGAGCCTTTAAATGGTTTCCAAGCAGTTCAATTTCAACGTACCTTCTTCTCCATTCACCATTTTGATCATATAGAGTGCATCTCCGATCAAGCTCGTGTTCTCAAAACTGACCTTCAGCTGAATTACTACTTTAGCGGGTTCGAAAGAGAATAGAAATATATTAATAACCTTAATATCTCAAAGTTTTTAAATAAAATTTTAACTCAAATTAGACACATCGACGATATTAAAACTAGTCTCAATTTTTAGTTATTTTTACGGTGTTTATAAAAACTTCAGAATACATGGGAAACTTTAAAATGATTATAAAACTTCAGAATACAATAAAACCTTAAAGAACCATTTTTACTATGCAGACCTAAATACTACGGGAAGAACCAATTAACAATCTACCTCAGGGAAGAAAATACTAATTACCCTACTTCTCAATTTCTCCAGTTTTCCACAACCACCGCCGCGGGTAACATATTCAAATTACGCTTCTTCTTCGCTAATTCCGCCACCGCCAATCCCTTCGGTTCCTATGTTGTCAGTCGAACAGCATGGTGAGTTCTCCTATGTCCAAATTTTCTAATTTCATTGCTGAAGTGATGTCATGGTTTGATATGTCTGCTAGCTGTTTAACCTTGCATAGTACTATGTCTTTCTCCTCAGAATAGGTACTGATAGCAACAGAAAGGTGCTACGATTAAACCCGCTGGCGCCAAAAAACGAGGCTTCGATCAATTCTTTGCTAATCGTCTAAAGGTAATTTCTTTCTGGAACCCTTCTGCATACATTGTACATTTTGATTATTTATCCTTTTGTAGCTTCTAATGTTGTTGTGTGTGTCTGTGTTTTTCCGGGCTTATAGCAGTTCATTCACTGTGCAGTTCTTGTTTCGTGGCTGATACTTAGGATTTCAGAGCTGTTAATTTTAAAGGTTTGATCAGAATTAAACCCATCTTTTGTGATTGTAGTTTGATGAAAAATTGCTTGGTACATGATGATTAAGTAACATATGCATATGCTGAAGTTGTTTTGACTTGAATATAAGTTAAAGTCACAAATGCTGATTCATATATGTATCACTTATGTTATGCTTCAAGATTTGAAAATTTTTTTATGATGAGAGGAGTATCATTCAATCTCAATGAATTTTGTTTTTTGTTCAGTGAAGCTAAAGCTTAATATTTGTACTCTTTAGTGACAGGTGATTTTATTTCAAAGTATCCATTTTCACCCGTTCTTTCCAAGTTAGGTTTATTTTGGTCGCTTTGAATTTGCATAATTTCAGTTGGTTTGGTCATAACATGTGATTTTATCATGTGTTTGGTCACGGCATGCGATTAGTGTACAAGGGTTGATTTTATTTCAGGATATTCATTTTTATCTGATCATCTAAGTTAGCTTGATTCTGGTCAACTTGAACTTGCATAATTTCAGTTTGTTTGGTCATTACATGTATGCTCTCTTATGTCAACAAATTTTTTGTTGTTGATTATCTTTGGCATTTTCCTGAGTTCATAACATGATGTCGATGCTGTTGGTGTCATTAACTGGTACGGATCCAGTCACATATGAGGAACTAAGGATTTGTGTTGTCTTATATTTTTTTTTACTTCCAATTGATAATACTTGGGTCATGGCCTATTTAGCCTAATTACCTTAACCATATTCATTTGCAACCCCTATCGTTTTGCAATGAGTTCCCAGTATAGTTGCTGTTCTGGTGTATTTTTGCCTCTATCTTTTACTGCACTGTTTTATATCTTCAAAAAATGGGGTCTCGGCATGAGCTATTAGTGCCCTTCAAATTGATCAAGTCAGTGCATACTTATTGATTCTAGTAGTGGGTCTGACTTCTTTTTTCAGATTCCGTGAAACAGCTGGAAAGAAGGGAGACAATTACCTACATACTGATAATTATTCCTTATAAACTTCTTGTTATCTGCATTTTTTGTTTTACTTGTTCTGTTGAGGCTCTGCTCTCTTGATTTTCTTAGGAATATAATCTGTTTGCTTTTGGTGTTTGATTGTCATCCATCTCAACCTTTTCTTACCTATTCGTAAACCAGTAGTCAAGCTGTTTGTTTCATGCTAAGCATTATATTTATTTGTGACCTTATCCATACTATAGGAGATATCCAGTTTTGCTTTACGCTATTAAGACCAAATGGATGGAGGATGTTAAGATTTCTGATCCAGAACATTCCATAGGATCTTATATATTCTTATTTCATGCATGTTTTGCTTGTGAATATCGGCTCATGTCATTTATGTGGTTTCATATTTTTTCATACTCTTAAATTGGCAGTCAAATTTATTCTCTGATTAAGGACTCAATGCTTTACAAAAAGTTTCTAACACAAGTCTATCAACTAGCTAATTCTTGAAAAAAATTAATCTTAGTTAAGTACTAATTACATTTATGGTCTACCATAGAAAGCATTTGGTTCCAGAGCCTATTTTATCGCAGCTAACTTGTTACTATCCTGAATCCCCCCTTTACTGATTTAATATTGCTCTGTTCAGGTTTGTGTAATGAGCAAAACTTGTTCATTAAGAACCAATAAATGTTCGCCCTTCAGAGACTCATTCTACACAGGAGAGCAGCTATCCAAGCATTACCTTCTACAACCGCTGCCCTTACATTCCTGAAAAGCGTAGCAACAACAACAGAAAGTGGTCAGAGAAGCAGGTTAAATGATGACTACTTTGCTACAATCCACCACATATCCAACATTGTGCGGAAAGACATCTACATGGAACGAACTCTCAACAAAATGTGCATTTCCAAAATCGTCAATTCCGAGATGGTATACCGTGTTCTCCGCACCTGCTGCCGCAGTGGCATCGAGTCTTTCCGCTTCTTCAACTGGGCCCGCACCCATCACCCTCAGTACGACCCCACCACTCTCGAGTTTGAAGAGCTCCTCAAGACCCTTGCTAGAACAGGTCACTGGGAAACCATGTGGAAGGTTGCTCAACAGATGAAAGTTCAGAACCTCCCTATTTCATCGCCTGTTGTTTGCTTCATCATTGAACATTATGGTAAGAAAGGTCTTGTTGATCAAGCTGTTGAGCTCTTTAACCGTCTCAGCAATTTTAACTGTCCACAGACAACCGAGGTATACAACTCTCTGCTGTTTGCACTCTGTGAGGTGAAGAATTTTCAAGGAGCCTATGCTTTGATTCGCAGGATGTTAAGAAAAGGTGTTTCGCCTGACAAAAGGACTTATTCAATTCTGGTAAATGGTTGGTGCTCTGCTGGAAAGATGAAGGAGGCACAAGAATTCCTAGAGGAGATGAGTAGAAAAGGCTTCAATCCTCCTGTTCGTGGCAGGGATCTTTTAATCGATGGATTACTAAATGCAGGGTATCTCGAGTCTGCAAAAGGGCTAGTGAGGAAGATGACTAAAGAAGGGTTTGTTCCCGATGTGAGCACGTTCAATACTCTTGCAGAAGCAATAAGTAAATCAGGAGAAATCGACTTCTGCATCAATCTATTCCGGGATGTCTGTAAACTAGGGTTTTCTCCTGACGTGGACACGTATAAGACGGTGATAACATCAGCATCAAAAGTCGGGAGGATTGATGATGCGTTTCAGATTCTTCATAGATCCATTGAGGAAGGGCTAAAGCCATTTCCTAGTTTATACGCTCCTATCCTTAAAGCTCTTTGTAGGAAAGGGTTGTTTGACGATGCATTCAGCTTTTTCAGTGATATGAAGCTGAAAGGGCATCCTCCAAACCGACCTGCTTATACTATGCTGATAAAGATGTGCGCTCGTGGAGGTAGATTTGTCGAGGCTGCTAACTATTTGGTGGAAATGACAGAGCTGGATTTGGCGCCTTTGGCAAGGAACTTTGATCTGGTGTGCGACGGGCTGAAGAATTCTGGGAAGCATGATTTAGCTAAAAGGATAGAGCAGCTGGAAATATCTCTTCGAGGCGATTAAAGATGGTTTCAAAGCTGCTTCTGAAAGATCAATGGTATTCAATTTTAACCTTGTTTTACATTGTTCAACTTTCTTAGGGTTTGTTCAATTCATATTCTGTAACTTATGAAGAAACTGAGTTGGTCTATACCTTTCAGATGGAACTCCATTTCCTAGATTTTGTTGCATTGAAGAAGTTGGTGAGTACAGCTGGAAAGAAAGAGGTTGGATAGTAGGGAAATTTTGACTATGTACAAATATTTGCTTGTATTCATTAAGGATATCTTTTATGAATAATTGAGTAATAATTATAATTAATAATTTATTACTTTTATTATATTATTATATTCAATGTCTTTGAAAACAGAAAAAAATCATTTTTATTGCTCATTATAGACACAATTTCATTTTTCCACAGTTTTGAAATATATCAATTGATATGGGCAGTATCAGACACCATCACATAGCAACACATCATCTTTTAGCATCAATCACATAGCAACATGTCATTTTTTAGTAATTTATAACTGGTCACGCATTTAATCATTATCAGAACGTGTTTAGCCATTCATAATTAGGGTTTTAGAAATTTACTGAAAATATTTTAACCAATTAAAACATCTCTATACGCGTGTCATATTTTTATTGGTATTTGATTGGATCATCCCGATGAATATTATTTTTGGCGTGAAAACGTTTTCATTAATTTAAAGATTGTAAATTATGTGTGTGCTAGAAATATAGTAATGGTTAGGTTTGGCCAGCAAATTATGGAACAAACAAATGTACTATGAATTAATGGTGTGAATTAATTACCCAAATATTCCAGTTTGGTATCCACATTTGACGCTATTCAATTTGCGTGCTACATTTACGGTTCCGCTTTGTTAGTGAAAACTTTTATTATTTGATTCTCTAATTCATAATTATTGAAAGACCTTTTCAATGTTTGAACGAACAAGGCTAGATATTAGGGCTTCCTATTTTCGGATGCATATTTGATTCTCAAACGGATTTGACTATTTTTATCATAAAAAAATCAATCTAAACATATTCAGAATTTATAGATCACATCAAGTTAAAAATGTCGTGGGATTTTTTAAAACCATATATATATATATATATTTATTTATATTTAACTCTAATTTTCAATAGTGCAATTTGTGCTAAAATCATATGGAACACCTCAAGTTTATTACAAGATAATATAAGTATAATATTTTTCAAAAAATGGTACTCAAAACATGCATGATAGCAATTATAGTGAAATTAATATTTAATAATAAATTAATTATATTATATATCATCAAACTAAATTCATTGGTAATATTACAGATTTGAAAATGCAATGAAACCATGATACCACTCTTCATCATAACCGAGAAAATGACCGAATTGCTTGGTAAAAATGGGGTTCATGTGTATCAAACACAAGATGAAATAACTTATTATCTCTGTGTCAACCTAATCTGTAAAGTTGATTTTCACACATCTTTAATTAATAATATTTTTATTTATTTATATTATCAGAAAATTGAAATTGATACATGAAGAATATATGTTGTGATTCATCTAACGATACAAAATATGATTATATTAATGATGATATATCTATTTAAATATATTGTCAAAGTTTAACAATAAACAGTGTAAAAAAAGTCAGAATGCGCATTCAATTGAGACAGATGTAGTACTAATCATCACGTGACAAATAATTTAAAATAAAATAAACATGATATCACCGATATTATTATTGAGAATCAAATAGTTTCATTATTGCAAAAATGTTTCTAAGCATGGAAAATGAGACTGTATTCATTATTGATACTTACAACGAATGATTTATTTATTTTTAAATTTTTTATTAACAATCATTTTGTACTGCTCATAGAGGTATTAAAATAAGGAAAGCGTGCGATGGACCTACTCTCGAAACGGCCCAGATCTAACGGCCCTCATTCACTCTCACGGAAGGATCTATCCTAGACCTGCACCGCACCAGAACAAAACCCACACCGCTTGCCACGTCTTTCACAACTCCAAATCCCGAAACGAACCCCAGTGTTCATCCAAATCACCGCCTTCAACGCGTTCCCAGCACCGTAAATACCACCAAGAAAGAAGGGCTTTCTCGGAAATCCATAAAAACCCTTTCCCACGTGGATTAAAAAATTAACATAAATCCTTCGCCGGAGCTGACCCCGCCGGCGAGAAAAACCCGGCAAGAGGCCCCCAATTTCCCTATAAATACCCATTCGCACCCCCTCACTTTTATGCCTTCCATCCCTCACACTCTCTTCATCACCAAGAACTCCACACACACGTCGGCATTAAACGAAAATCTGTCGGAACAATTGGTTAATTAATACTGCGCACTATAAAATCATCGCTTTCTCTCAGCCCTCTTTAGATTTGGTGCAGTTTTGAGGTATTCTTCTTCTTCTTCTTCCCTGGTTTTTCTTACCTGCTATGGAACAATAATACAGATCCCTTGGACGAACAATAATGGTGCAATCCGTGAATGCCTTTGACTTTTCGATCTTATCTTTTCTTGATCATGATTTGCCTGCCGCACAACCTTTTTAATTAATCAACTGTATTGGGTTACTGTGTGAGTGTTCGTGCATTTAGGGATTAGGGGGAACCATGGACTTTGTTTAGGTTGGAATCAGATCCCTGGCAGTTGCTCTTTGGTTGTTGTTTATTTATTGTTGATGAACCTTGGCTATAGGTAATTTGATTTCTTGTTTGATGTTAGGGTTTAGTGTTTCTTGTGGTGATTGGCTTCCTTTTGTGTAGAATCTGTATCTTGGATTGAGTGTATGGTGAACTTTAATGGGCAACTATGTGACTGTGTGCATTTAGGAGTTAGGGCTAAGGGTTAGGGCATCTGGAACTCTGTAGATGCTGTTTAGGTTGGAATCATATCCCTGGCAGTTGCTGTTTATGTTCTTTACTTATTGTTGATGAATTTTGGCTAGATTTCTTGTTTGATGTTAGGGTTTTGGAATGCATACTAGTGTTTTTGGTGTTTTGTTTCTGGTGATGGTTCCTTTATTTTTCTTATCTTGGCACGTGTTGCGAATCGATGTATGTGTTTGAAAGATATCGCTTTGCAGTGGTTTTGACTTTGATTCTTGTTTGATTTTGTTGCAGAAAGTCTTGCCTGCAATCTGACAATCTGGAGGTCCGGACTTTTACAGATACGCCTGTTTTTGGTATGTTATCTGCATTTGTAAAAGACCTAAACCTATTAACAAGTGCCTGGGAGTTAGATAGATTTGGATACCCTGTTTTGTTTGTATGCTATATTGTGTGAGATGGGTTCCAAGGGAAAGCTACCATTTGATCTCAATGAGCCACCAGCTGAGGATGACGACGATGATGGTGCATTTTTCTTTCAGCCACAGAAAGCTGTGCCTTCCTTAAGTTCTCATACCTCTGATTTATTTACGGCATCTTCCAGTGCTCAAGGGATCATAAATAATAATGCCTTTTCTCATGCATCTACTGTCTCGGGTTTTCAGCCTTTTGTTCGGTCAGCAAGTGCTCAGGTATCTGAGCAGCCAGCAGAACAGAATATTCCAGGAAATGAAGCCAATAGTTCTAGTAGGCTTGAGGGATCTAAGACAACTAGCTGTCCTGTAGTTTCAACTTCTGCTGATCCACAAGCTGTTGAGAAGGAAGAAGGGGAATGGTCAGATGCTGATGACTCTAAAGAGGTAGGTGGTGTGAATAGTAATAGAAACGAAGAGGCTACTACTGGTGGTAATGAAAGTTTGAAGGAGAAAGGAGTGGCGGTGATAGAAAATAATACTGCTGATCAAGCAATGGATAAGGAGGATTTTAGGCAGAAAGTTGAAGAGGTTAGTGACAACAAAGCTGAACTTGGGCTTTCAGGACAGGACCAAGATGCAAATGATAGGAAAAGCAACAGCAGTCGTACTTCAGAAGGGAGCTCTATGAACGGGCAGGAAGATTCTGGATTGGTTCCAAAACAAAGAGAAATCAGAGGAGTCGAAGCTAACCACGCCCAAAAGGCTGCAAATATTCCTATGAAACGTCCTTCAATAAACCAACAGAAAGAAGCTATGCTTGGGAAGAAGCGCAGCAGGCAGACAATGTTTCTAAATTTGGAAGATGTAAAGCAGGTGGGTAATGGCAAGATCTCAACTCCTCGAAGACAGAATTTTCCACCACCTGTTACGACCCGTACTATAAAAGAAGGCCGCCCTGCAACTACTCCTTCTGAGCGTACAGCAGAAAAGCAGATTCAGACCTCTAACAAGGACCTAGCACAAGTTGATACATCCAGTAATGAAGGCAATGGTTATACAGAAACAAATGACTGTAATGGAGAGACCTCGGGAGCTCTTACTCGCACCAGGAGGCTGAAGAGCTCAGCAGATTTGGCTGGAGATTCTCAATCGACGTCAGTTACCAGACCAAATCCATGGAAGCAAGCAACTGATTCAAGGTCACTTAGGACTGCGCAACCTCCTGTCCGGAAACCACCTTCAAGCAATTTAAGTATAGAACCAAAGATTGGGTCTAAAAAAGCTCCCTTGAAAAAGCTACCAGCTGTAAATACCATGTATCAGGATACTTCTGTGGAACGCCTTCTGCGAGAGGTGACAAATGATAAGTTTTGGCAGCATCCAGGTACTATGCCCACTCCTTCGTTTTTGCGTAGGGATTATTTATTAAATGGTCCCAAAGTTGATTTTATGCTTTATTACTTCTCCCCATTGAAATATATGTTTCCTGACCTTGTGAGTACACACACCCCATTGGATGAATGATTAGTTTGTTATCAGTTTTTACTATGCAACCTGGAGCACTAAAAATGCTTAGTGAACTGCTGAAAGACTCTAATTATTATCACCCTGATAACATATTCCCATTTATTTATCAAACCCTATGTGCTGGTTTGTTAATGATTGGGATTAACCATGTATTGGAGACTGTCTATAGAAAAAATGGAGTGAAATAAAATCTAAAATTGATGGCTAAAAATAGAGGTGAAGGGCAAAATATTGTTCAAGGTCCTATGTTCTTTGCTTGCCTGCTTAAATAGTGTTACGTACCCACAGCTTCGTATTATGGGTCAACAGTATTCAGTATGCTGGTACTTCTAATATTGAGAAATGGTGGTCTTTGTATTACTCAGGCCCATGCTCAGCAGAGGGGATCCTAGAGCTTCATCTGGTGGGCTTTTCTACTGGCCGCTTGTTTGATGAAGAATATAGCTGACATCTTGAAATGAGCTTTAGTTAATTGTTTACTGTACCTAACCCATCATTAATGCTTGTGTTTTACTTTCTTTAAGTAATTCTTGAAGACTCAGGGTTATTCATAACAACCAAAAAGAATAACAAAAGAAATTTAATTAATGATAAGAGCAACAATGACTAGTTCTCACCCAATCTTGCAATCTCAAGCAAGGTGTGATTTACACCTGCTTCTGATCAACTTGAAATTTTGTTTGATGGTTTCTATTTTTATTGTGTAATTTAATTGTTAACTGCCTGATTGTAGGACTGTAATTTTTTCACTAAGTGCTTAAATTAAAGTATTGTAATTGAGTCATGTTTTTGACATGGGTAATTATTTTATCATTTTCAGGGGAAGCAGAACTTCAATGTGTACCAGGTCGCTTTGAATCTGTAGAAGAGTACATCAGAGTGTTTGAGCCTTTGCTTTTTGAGGAATGCCGTGCGCAGCTGTTTAGTTCCTGGGAGGAATTAGCAGAAACAAATTCAGCACATGTGAAGGTTCGTGTGAAGAATGTTGAAAGACGAGAAAGAGGTAGGTAGTGAGGATTTGTTAGGCTCCTAATTTGGCTGTCCATCCTTGCTATAATTTTTTATCTTTTGTGGGTATGCGCATGTCTTACACCTAAAAGTGGAAACCTCATTGAGTTGATGCTCTAAATAACTTATTTAATTATGATACTTTAATACCATGCTTGTAACATTTTTTGTGATTATTTTGTGGATGTTAGCTCAATTATGAGGAAGGCTGAATACTGTTCTGATTGCTCCCCATTTCTGAATTTGAACATCAGTCACCTTGGAAAAGTTTTACTAATGTGGCTGAATTTCTCCATAAATATATGCATGGTTTTACCAATGTTTAATAGTGTCATTTTTCACCTTGAATAATGTATCTTTTCCTTCTATTTCAGGATGGTATGATGCAATACTAATTCCACTGTCTGAGAACAGATGGACTTTCAAGGAGGGCGACGTTGCAGTTCTTTCCTCCCCTAAGCCTGGATCAGGTAAATGCAATGGTGGAATTCTATCTTGATTTAGAATCTTGGATTAAGAAGGTGTGAATTTGATTTATTTAATCTTGTAGCGAGTCTGAGGAGAAGCATGTCTGGTATGGAAGATGATGAAGAGGGTGAAATCAATGGCCGTGTGGCTGGAACAGTCAGAAGACACATCCCTATTGACACCCGTGATAGTCATGGAGCCATTCTCCACTTTTATGTTGGGGATTCTTATGATTCTAACAGGTTAGTTTAGTTATGCTCTGTGATGTCATTACTCAGTCTATCATATATTTCAGTTGCTCACTCTACACGGAGTTGATAACTGTAAATCTGCTAGTGAGAAGATTACCTGATGTTTTCTCACTGATTTTGCCAGCAAATCTGATGATGATCACATTTTGAAGAAACTACAACCAAGGGGAGTATGGTATCTGACTTGTCTCGGATCTACTGCTACCACCCAAAGGGAGTATCTTGCGTTGCATGGATTCCGCCGTCTTACCCTGCAGGTATGACTTGTTATTTATTATACCTGATGTTGAGAAGCTGTGGGTGTAATATCATTTCTATATTGTAAATTAACTCTCCATTTCTTGATTAGATGCAAAACGCAATTCTGCAACCAAGTCCAGAGCATTTTCCAAAATATGAAGAGCAGCCCCCTGCAATGCCTGAATGTTTCACACCAAATTTTGTCAATCACCTTCATAGAACCTTTAATGGGCCCCAACTAGCAGCAATTCAGTGGGCAGCAATGCATACAGCAGCTGGTACAACAAATGCGCTGGCAAAGAGGCAGGATCCTTGGCCATTCACTCTGGTACAAGGCCCTCCTGGTACTGGTAAAACTCACACAGTCTGGGGAATGTTGAATGTCATTCATCTAGTTCAGTACCAGCACTACTACACAGCATTGCTGAAAAAATTGGCACCTGAAAGCTACAAGCAGAATAATGAAAGCAGTTACGAGGCTGCTGCAACTGGTTCAATTGAAGAGGTACTTCAGAACATGGATCAGAACCTCTTCCGGACTCTTCCAAAACTCTGTCCAAAACCCAGGATGCTAGTCTGTGCCCCTTCAAATGCTGCAACTGATGAGTTACTATCCAGGGTCCTTGATAAAGGTTTCATTGATGGTGAGATGAAAGTTTATCGTCCTGATGTTGCACGAGTTGGTGTAGATTCGCAAACACGAGCTGCTCAAGCAGTTTCTGTAGAGCGTAGAACTGATCTGCTCTTGAGTAAAAACCGTGAAGAGGTTTATCATTGGATGGGCCAATTAAAGATGCGTGAGGCTTACCTGTCACAGCAGATAACTTTCCTCCAAAGAGAGCTTAACGTTGCAGCTTATTCTGGTCGTGCTCAAGGATCTATGGGTGTTGATCCTGATGATCTGCTAGCTAGGGATCAGAGTCGTGATGCTTCGCTTCAAAATCTTGCAGCGGCTGTTGAGAGTAGGGATAAAACGTTGGTCGAAATGTCCCGACTCTGCATCTTGGAAGGAAAATTCAATGGCAATTTCAGTATAGAGGATGCTCGTGCTAATCTCGAAGCAAGTTTTGCCAATGAAGCTGAAATTGTGTTTACTACTGTGTCTAGTAGTGGGCGCAGGATATTCAATCGTCTCTCTCATGGTTTTGATATGGTAGTGATTGATGAAGCTGCACAAGCTAGTGAAGTAGGAGTACTCCCTCCCCTTTCTCTTGGTGCAGCACGTTGTGTTCTTGTTGGGGACCCGCAGCAGCTCCCTGCCACTGTAATCAGCAAGGCAGCTGGAACCTTGATGTACAGCAGAAGTCTTTTTGAGAGATTTCAGCAAGCTGGCTGCCCAACGATGCTGTTATCCGTTCAATATAGGATGCACCCACAAATCAGAGATTTTCCTTCTAGGCACTTCTATCAAGGCCGCTTATCTGACAGTGACAGTGTTGCTAGTTCACCCGAGGAGTCTTATTACAAGGACCCATTGCTGAGACCTTACCTATTTTATGATATCACTCATGGCCGAGAATCACATCGAGGTGGAAATGTGTCTTTCCAAAACATGGAAGAAGCCCAATTTTGTTTGCGTTTGTATGAGCATCTCATGAAAACTACTAAATCCTTAGGTATTAAGAAAGTGACTGTGGGTATCATAACCCCTTATAAGCTGCAACTGAAGTGCCTTCAACGGGAATTTGAGGATGTTCTCAATACAGAAGAAGGAAAAGACATCTACATCAACACTGTGGATGCTTTCCAAGGTCAAGAGCGAGATGTAATTATAATGTCATGTGTTCGTGCTTCAGGGCATGGAGTGGGTTTTGTAGCTGATATTCGCCGAATGAATGTTGCTCTTACTCGTGCTAAAAGGGCTCTTTGGGTATGGATTTTTTTGTTTTTTTGTTTACTGCTGCTCATTTTTCATTGTGAACTTCATTGATTAGTATGTACTTATGTAAATGTGATTTGAATTTTTAGGTAATGGGTAATGCAAAAGCACTGGAAAAGTCCGATGACTGGGCTGCATTGATTGAAGATGCCAAATCTAGGAGCTGTTACATGGACATGGATTCTGTGCCCAAGGAATTTAAGCCTGTGCCTCGCCCTTCTTATCATCAGCTTAAAACGCCTGGCAACAGGGGTTCAAGAACTGGCCACAGACTTAGACCTTATGAGTCCAGGTCTGGTACACCATCAGAAGATGATGAGAACACAAACACAAGGATTTACAGAAATGGTAATCAAAGAAAGCAAAATCCTAATGGGAAGAGAGACTTGTAACATGGTGGTCACTGTCCCAGCACCTGTGACTATATGGAGGCAGTTGATTGTATCACGACCTCCATCAGCAGGTGTTCCATTAATGATTTGCTTCTGTTTGATGATAAAGTTTACTGGAATCTCCTTTGGTAAGGTGTTCCTAAGCAATATTAATGCTTGATATACATGGTAGAGTCAAGGAAGCAAAATGAAACTAATACAGAAATCAGCTGAATCCTCAAGGAGTCCCCCCATATCCATGATGAGGAGGCCCTAAGGTTACCACAGTTCAGGTATGGCTCATCGAAGGGGCAAAAATGGCAAAAACTGAGCTATTTCGCTACCAAATCTGCAAGCAGACATCGGCCTGGAGCAAGGAAGAAAACGCTCACTTGTAGAGCTCCCGTGGAAGGTTTCAGAGCGTGCTGCTGAACATGATATAGGGATCGCAATCAGGTTAGACTAGTTCGATTTTGGTAGGGCAGAAATTGGTTTTTAGATCACAAAGACGCTGTACAGATGATACAAGATTATACTACTAGTACTACTATAGCTGAAGGTGCTTTTGGGGGGAGATGTGTATATATTTTGCAGTTGGCTTCTATATAGGATTCTTTTCGACGATGCGTTATTATATGGATTCTATCAATGTAGTAGGAAAAATGCTTTTAAATTTTAGTGAAATGCTTTTAAATTCCTGCTGTGAATCCCTTTTGTTGCAGAATGATTTCATTATGACCTCTTCTATCTCAAATTCTCAACTGTACCTGTTAAAAGAAAATTTGTGCTTTGATTATTCCATACTTTCTCAGAGAAATTCATTTTCTTTTCTTTATAACAAAAAGCAGAACGATTTAGAGCAAGGCGAAGTTAGAAAGTCAATGCATAATCACTGGGGTAAGTAGGCCTCATAAAAATAATTCAGTACTAATAATCAAAACGAAAACTTCCAAGGTTGTTGGGAATATGTGAAGAAACAGCCATACGGGGATACATTCCAACAACATTCAACATCTCAGAAAAAAATATTTTTTTAAATGATCTATTAGGTGGTACGGGAATTTTATTTGGCTCTCCACACTATCCAAATAAGAGCCAAAAAAAGTCCTTTTGAGTTATATAACAAGTTTTGTACTCAGCTTTTGAGCGATTATCACTCATGAAGCACAAGAACTTCCACAAAATCAATACAACTACATTAAAGAGGTATTTCCTCTAAAATCAAGTTTTGTACTTACAGTCATGGTGCAAGAATGCGTTGGAGACGATCTAAACTGTCGAGCAATTCGAAACACAACTTACTCAATCGATTGATTTCTTTTCCAATGCATTACATGACCCTAACACCAATTGATTGCTAAATGAGAGTACAAACTTGATCTTCAGAAACAATCTCCAAAAATAGAAAACATTTCCGAACAAAAATTCACTAGATCTGACAATACTAATAGATAAATGCTAAAGAACAAAATTTTTAAACTAATTCAAAAAAGATCTAGCACAATAAACATCAAACTTGATACCCTCACACCAATTGTTGCAAAAAGGGAGGACAAACTTGATCTTCAGAAAAAATCTGAAAAAAAAAAAAAAAAACATTTCAGAACAAAAATTCACCTATCTAACAACACAATAGATGAATGCTAAAGAAAAAAAATCATAAACTAATTCAAAAAAAATCTAGCACAATAAATATTAAACTTGATACCATAACACCAGTTGTTGCAAAAAGGGAGGACAAACTTGATTTTCAGAAAAAATCTCCAAAAAAAAAAATATTTCAGAAAAAAAATTCACCTATCTGACATCACTAATAGATGAATGCTAAAGAACAAAAATCATAAACTAATTCAAAAAAAAATCTAGCACAATAAACATCAAACCTGATACCCTAACACCAGTTGTTGCAAAAGGGGGAGGACAAACTTGATCTTCAAAAAACTTTTCTAAAAAAGAAAACATTTCAGAACAAAGATTCAATAGATCTAACAACACTAATAGATAAATGCTAAAGAACAAAAATCAGAAACTAATTCAAAAAAAATCTAGCACAATAAACATTAAACCTGATACCCTAACACCAGTTGTTGCAAAAGGGGGAGTACAAACCTAATCTTCAGAAAAAAAATCTCCAAAAAAAGAAAACATTTAAAAACTGACAAGACTAATAGATAAATGCTTAAAATCAAAAACTAATTCAAAAAACATTTTAGCACAATAAACATCAAACCTGATACCATAACACCAGTTGGTGCAACAGGGGAAGTACAAACTTGATCTTCAGAAAAATCTTCAAAAAAAGAAAACATTTCAGAACAAAAATTCACCACATCTGACAACACTAATAGATAAAGAACAAAATTCAAAAAACTAATTCAAAAAAAATCTAGCACAATAAACATCAAACCTGATCTTACTGCGGAAAACTATGTATGGATAGTGGCAAAACTCTGTATGTATTCCCAAAAAATGACCGATGTCTCTGCTACTAAGCACAAATCGAGTAAAACGTACAGAATAAGAGGTTTTAGGGAATAAATTTTTATCGGTTGAGGGCTGCTGAAAAGGATGAGGCCGGTGAGAAAGTGAAATCAAGAGCATTAACTAGGTTAGATTAGGACGAATCTGTATCAGAGACAATTGATGTAATTTTATAAGAGTTGCTGATCCTTTGCAAGATAATTTTATCAGTTAGGAATGAAATGAACCGTGTAGATTTATATGGGATGACCAAAATGAAGTGTATGAATGCATAAAACTTAGGTGAATGTTGCATTTTATACGTCACATAAATTCCAATAACAAATTATAAATCGGTGCAAATTATATCTTAATGATATAAACAACCACGAAATCTCATGAAAAGACCAATTTGCCCTCATTGTAATTAAAATACTACTAGTTTGTCTTATAGTATACCCAACCTTCAACATAATACCAAACTCTCTTGCAACTGATAATTAATTATATCATATTCTAACAAACTATCATACTCTCGATTAAAACTTCCTATGAATGGTATCAAGTGGGATTCGATCTCCGATTGTTTAACAGTTTTAGAAGATATTTGAAGGGATAAAGAATGGTGTAGATAAAGTATAAAACAAGGCAATGTTTTATTCTAAATATCAGTAAATTATTTTTTTCATGATATTCCTAGATTGATTTGCACTAAAGTCTTATTTAGCACTTTTATAATTAATTGAAACTTTATTTGACACTTAAGTATAAGTGCATGGAATCATTATACTCTAAAATGATAGAGATACAATTAAAGAGTAAACAAATTCTCCCCTAAATATTACACTAATCGGTTCTAAATAAAGGGTTAGTAGTTTAGCTTTGCCATTGAAAAGTAAAGTTACTGATAAAATGATGATCATCTGAGTATTTCATCTCAGGCTAGGATAATTATTTAACAGTCACTAGAAAAGAACAGAATGTAAAGCAATAAACTGATTTGAGGCCAAAACTAATACAACTAACAAGTTTCAAGGTTAACAAGAATCCAAAGACAACGTACAATTCTGCTATTTTACCCTTTAGAGGCAACATAATCTTACTCTGCCATGATAATATCATCCTCATCATCCCTCAAATCAAGATCAGCAAACATCACCTCTAGCGGAATACAAGGAACCTCATCGCCATCGGTACTCCTTGTTCCGATACAGTGATATGTTGAACAACATATCAGGGTTCTCCTCCAAATCGCGCAAGAATCGCTCATACTCTATCTCTTTCCGCTCTTCATATTCCCTATCTTTAGCTGTGCTGCTATCATCTTCCATGGCAAGAGACTTCAGTTTCCATGCACGAGGCTTCCCACGCCTTTTCACCCGCTTCTCCTCGTAGCTCTTTTTTGTCAAAACCACATCAGGAAAGCTATCCACCTCGACATCATTGATGTTGGCACCAAACAGATCATAACCATGAGCGTAATCCCCGGGTTTTAGAACCATGCCTAGATGAGTTCTCACATTGAAAATTTTATCATTTTTTCCAAAATCCGACACTCAGCAACCTGTGCATCTGCTAAGACATACCTCGAGCCACAAACCGTGACTTCAGGGGATACAGGCTCCACATCTAGGACCACATATTCCACAAGGTGCCTATTAGAAAGTAGAGACTTAAAAGGTGATCTAAAGTATTGATCAGCATCCAACCAACTATGCCTCAAGGTGAAAGGGTCCATTAAGGCAAAACTACTACTAATCTTGGTGCATATAACAAGTGGCCCGAGATTACCTAAACTAATAGCAACCCTACGAGGAAGAAAAACAAGATCGTCACGACAAATTGGGGACACTTCAAGAGGGAAAGTATGCTTGTAATTATTATCACTGTTCTTGGCATCATGGAACATCTTAGAGCGATGAAGCTTAACAGGTGCAACCTTCTTCAAAAATTCAACAAGCTTCTGAGCAAAATTTCCATTGGAGAAGAAGAAGTCTATCCCTTTATCTACCTGTTTGATTCGAATGCAACGGCTAGCAGCATCATGCTTGAGAATCTGCTGTTCCAAGTAGAGAAATACCTGCCTGTGAGACACGTGCTGCCTTAGCTGCACTGCTGCAATCCACTGATCGGGGTCGGCCTGAACCCTGGTGCAGGAATCACACATATGTTCATGGACAACATAGTCCACAACATAGGATTGCTCCAGAATCGCATGATTCACTTCCTTCTGAACAGTCAGCATAACCTTAATCTTCTTCAAGTGAGGTTCAGTCCAAATGAACTTGGCGTCTGTAAGCAAAACCTTCAAGTTCAACATCTTCAAGCAATGCATCAGTAGCTCCTTAGACTCCAACTCTGCCTGAATCCAAGTCCTAACAGGCTGCAACTGCAGATACTTATTGCATTCAGGGCAATGCACGATAACAGCATTCTTCTGTAATCCTTCGGTTATATCCACTGAGCACAACGAGCATTTAGTACACAAGTTAGCGGGATTTGGTGGCATCAAGATCCCACATTTGCAGCATGAAACACTGCCTACGGTGAACATTCTTGTTTCTTGACCCAATTCTGAAATCAAGAGAAACAACACAAATAGAGCATCAAGCAAGAGTCTTTTTAACTTTTAAGCAAAAGGGACATTATTCATCTCCTTTGAAAAGAAAATCAGGATATCTAACAATTAGTTCTTCATGTTCTGTAAATATTAAATATCAGTGTCTCTTTCTGCATCGTTTAACAACTAATTTGTAGGAAATTCGTCAAGCAGTAACATTTGAATATAAATTTTTAGTTTTGCAAATTCAATAGAAAAAAGGCATTGAATCCAATTTCTACAAGCAAAAGGAAGACCAAAAGCTTAGTGCTTACCCGAAGTTTGAGAATTTGGAATGGCCGCCGGCCTAATGCTTACTGCTCGGTTTCAACTTCTGGGGTTTTGTAAACCCCACCCCTGCCTTTTCCCCTAAACCGGTGGTGTAAGGATTTGTATATCTGAGTAAAGTTCTATTTTTTTTATTTTTTCAATAATTACATGATATAAGGAAATAAAATATATTTGATGTGAATTGTGAGTATGTCATCATCATCATCATACTAGAAAAAAAATGTTACTATGATATATACCAATTGATGATTCTAGATGTAGGCTATGTTTGAAAGGATTTTTAGCTAAAACTAGTCCAATTTTCAGCTCATTCTTTTGGCACATTGCGACAAACATAAAAAAACATATTAATCATAAATGTAAGAAATTATTATAATATATCAAATTATGTTTGTTGTTTTAACTCGTTGTAACGTGTATTTTCATAATATTAAATCTCATCATACATAATTACATACAAATAAATATATTGATGGTAACAAATATTTATGGTCAATCTAAAAAATCAAACATGATAGGTTGAAGTGACATGGAATGAAAATAACGTGTATTCAACTTTGAGCATCAATATACATGCATCGTTGGTCCGATTTGAGTGATTCAAAAACCAATCTTGTAATACTCGTTGAGAAAATCTAAAGATACCAAATACTTGACCCGAATCCATTGTGATAATACTCAAATCTTAGCCCGAAATTGATGACAAAAATTACATTTTGATCCTAAACTTTCTACAAAATTAATGACAAAATTTTAATTAAATCCCTCAACTTTCCATTTCCCAACAAAATGCATGCTTGGAATGAGGCATTTCTCTTATGTTGATGTTTATGGTTTTTTATTTGACTCCAAAAATAAAGTAATTACATCAAATTATAATCTTTCATTAATTAAACTCAAAGAAGAAAAATGGCATATTATTAGTCTCAATCATAATTCAGAAGCAAGAATATAACATCGAAGCTGAAAAATTGGGACATGGATCATGCATGGACATTTTTCGTAGCTAGAAATGGACTAGTCGCCCAGGAGCACTTCCCAATAATACCGACTCTATTGTCTCGTTTCTTTTGGATTTCTAAATCATTTTGTTTAAACGTTTATCAATTTTTTAAAAATTTTCTGTATTGGCGGCATCCCCATATCATAATCATAAAAATGATATTTACTCCTTTTGAATGGTTGATAAGTTTATGTTAATATATTATCGCTCTTCATATACATTACACAGTATTTTAAAACTAAAATTTATACTTAAAAATTAGGTAATTTTAACTAAATTAATATTTAAGTTGTAAGTTTAACTGAGACGAGATGTAATTATGTTAATTGTCATTGTCACCTATTTATTAATTTATCTTCATTTATTATATGCACAAGTTTCATTTTTTCAAGCAATATTAAAACAAAATATAACAAGTAATTAATGATATGAAGGGAGAGAAATCTAAAATAACATAATAAATAATCATCTTCAACCACAAACTAACTAGTAACTACTCCATTTAAGTCATGTCATATTTGTTACTTCAATTGAATTAAGTTGACTAAAATGAAACTCTAAAAATATTTTCGTCCCTCCGTTATTTATTATCCCTATATTAATATTAAAAAATTATTCTCACTTTATTTTTGGTACAAAATTTGGTTTGCTATTTTTTTTGGTAAAATTTTAGCATTTTTTATACAAACTTAATTTCTAATCAATTTCAAATATATTCCTTCCTTTATAAAAGTATTTCGTCCACCTCAGTTTTTGGGTAAAATTTTAACATATTTTATACAAACTTAAATCTTAATCAATTTCTAATTGAACTGAAATCAAATATGAGTATAAATTAATAATTGTTGAGAAATCAGGGAGATTGTTATTTAATTTCTTTAATATTTGTAGACAACTTTAATATTTTGTTACTTTAATCTCGATCTCCATCAGCACAAATATGGAGAAATATGGCCAAAATCTGGATTTCGCCAAGAGCATCAGTTTAATTGGTGTATAATTCTCTCATGCTAATAATTTTGCTTTTAAGAGGTATCGAATTATGCATAAGTATTATCTCAAAAAACAGAGCAACGCACGGTTAAACCATGCTAGTTTATTTATATTAAAATAATTATTCTCTCATTTTTTTAGGCTAACTGTTCAATGTGTCAATGTTTTACCTTTTTATTTTATTTTATTTTTTCTCAGCCATTTTTTAATTTAATTTGATTTCGATTATGATTCTATTTTTTCCCTTTTTATTTCAATTATGACTTATTCCTATGTTATATTAAATGTTAATCTCCCAAAAGTTTTGGTCTTATGTTTATTACTTTTAGTTTTTTGTTCCCTTACCCTTTTTTTGGTTTAACTTAATTTTAATTAGGATTTTTTCTCCGGGCTATTATATTTGTATTTGAGTTGAATTTGATTTCGATTAACATTTCATTACTTCTCCAAACAAAATTGTGCATTCATGATTATGTTTGGGAAATTCAATATGACATTGCATATGTGTTTATTTAGGGTGTGTTCGACGGAGCTGTACTTTAAAAAATAGTTGGGTGATTTTAACTCCTGCTATATCGAAAAGGAGAAATGGCTCATATCAACTTTTGCTTTTTAATCACTTTTGAGCCAAAAATGTCTTCTGCTTATGGAGTACGCACTTTTTTGACAGTTCATTACACTAAACGTTTTTGTAATTTAAAGTACACCATGTGAAACACTCTGCCAAACACACCCTTAATTCATAACACTACTTTTAAATCAATTTTCTCTCACATCATGCGAATTAACCTTACTAGTAAAATTAAAACTAAAATGAACTTATCTCATTATGCCATACTAGCTTTATTAAACTAATCGAAAGTAGATAAATTTGAGAATTATTCCTTTCTCTTAACAATCATCATTCAATTATTTTCCCTATGTCACCACATTCACCACCATCTTGCTCTCTGTCATTTTCTACACGTACACGGAAACCAATCGTTTATTTACCGACAAAGGAAGTGCCACGGACAAAATAGTTGACAAGAAATGTTTTTTACCAGTTACTGTTCTTGAAGATATAGCTTTGAAATTTTGGCAAACCGGCCGTGTCTTTAAGGCAAAGCAAAACATGGGATTCTATAGTTTACTAGAAGCAGTATTGTTTTCTAATTTTGTTCACATGGACTTCAAAAACATCGCCAACCCATATGGAATCTGATCTCATCCCAGTAAAATTTTAAGCATAAAATCCCATTTCACGGTTGACCCTCTTTACCTTGGACTTTGAATATTTTGTTCTGAAGCTGCTTCAAAGTTCCAATCTTTCGATTCAGGTAAATGCTGTTTCAAATTTTTGATGTTGTTTTCTGGGATTCTTATCTCCATGTTGATTCCTCGATCCTTTTCTAGCTGACCCTTGCTTTGTAATTGTATGTCTACATTTACTTGATTGGAATTTGTTTCTTGAGGGGTTTTTGCTTTATCTGCTTCCTCATTTCTGAGGCTTTGCTTGATAGTTGTTGATCAAATGGAATGATTTCTTGATTGCTTGTGTGAAATTAAGTTCTTCCTCGTTTGGGACATCGATTTGGATCCCCCCTTTTGGCGAATTCGGGTGTACTAATAAGTATAAAGGTTTGAACTTTAACCAATCAACAAGTTCTTTTGTGGCGGATTTCTTGATTGAGATTGTAGCTTATAAACCTAAAAAACCCAGGATTTAGATTTTCAAAAGTTCATCTTTTGGATGTATGTTTTTTATACATACTCAAATGTCATTTCTTGTCAATGTAATGATTTATCAATCTATTCCTAAACCAGTTGGTCTTAGCTTTGGAAGTTCGCAGTTTGAAACATAGGTAATCACTAATCACCCTGTTGGATACAACCTAATCAAGGATATAAATCATGATCAGTATCGAGGATATATACTATAGAATGGATTGTAATTGATTTGGTTCCGATTTACTCTATTTTCTTTCACATTGGAGAGCATGCTTACAGTTGTGATTACTAAGGAAGACATTTGGTGGTCTATGGTAGGTTTTCGGAGCTTTCCTGATTGGTTCCTTATGATGTGATTTAAGTTCTAGTACATGTATATGATTCAAGCGTTATTATGGTTAAAATTATACGTGGGGTACACGTGGACAAATACCTAATTGATTTTGTTTTGTGGGAATTACGTAATTGATTTTACCGACCAAAAATAGGGGGGAAAATGAAACGTAGAAAACAATTACAAAAGCGTTTTATCAGGTTTATACCAGATGGTCCTTTTTACATCGTTATTGGATAGCTTCAGGTTTGAATATATCTTTAAACTCCGCTCTTGTTGTTTCTAATTCCTGGCAAGAAGATAAACTATGAAGGATTTGATTAATTACCGTTTCGTTTGTTTTATCCTGATAAAATTCACTGCTCATTTGTAATAGCGTTTTAAGTCAAAACAGAGTAATAACTACTGTACAGTTATTATTAAAAGTAAAATTGTATGAAAAAACTCCCGTACTAATTTCTTGATTTCTTCAGAGAGTCACGTTATCATTGTAACCATTGAGTTCTAACAGAGGTTTTAGCTGGAGATTGAAATTCTTTAGGGTGAACGATGCCAACCATGATGGCCATGCTTATTAGTAAACAATTTACTTCTAGGTCGATGTTGGCTGGCTATGTGTGAATTTGAATACATGTTTATGATGTCTATTTATCTAGAGAATCGTATGAATTCCCGCTGATGTTACGTCAATGTTGCTGACAGTTAGTTGTATCAGAATATGAGTTCTGAGACCAAGAGCGTTGATTCAACTGCCTCTGAAGTATCTCTGGTATCAGAAGAGCAAAAGAATAAGGTAGATATGTGTATGCTGTCTTAATTTTTCTCTCGCTTATAGCCCAGGTCGCTTGGGTTGATTATTCTTTTCATTTTAACTCACGAGTCTTCCAATTCATTGTAGATTGCTGAGGTGAGGAAGTTGATTGGGCCATTATATGGAAAATTGGCATTGTATAGTAATGATGCGTCGGTTCTGAGATATCTGAGGGCAAGGAACTGGAATGTCAAAAAGGCTGCTAAAATGCTTAAAGCTACACTCAAGTGGAGGCTTGAGTATAAACCAGACATGATTCGATGGGTAAACCCTACTCCAATCTGACTTCTAATAATATTTTAGGTTGATTGATTCTGTTACTACCTGCTAAAGATTTGATCTTATTTACTTTATATAAAGCTAAAACTAGCTGATTTTAGGTCAATTTAGGTGAAATATTCGAACATAATGGCTTAGTTTCTCATTTGTAGAAGAAGTAGAGCTAACACTTGCTTCTTTTGAGAGTTTTTGAGATAAAATGAGAATAAGTTCAGTGGTATTTTCGAGTTTCAGTACATGATTTGTATTTTTTGTTTTGATGCAGGAAGATATTGCTAAAGAAGCAGAAACTGGGAAAATTTATAGGGCAAATTATACAGATAAGCTAAACAGGACGGTTCTCGTCATGAGGCCCAGTGCTCAAGTTAGTCCATAATATTTTCTCGGTCATTTTTTCAGCTTTCCCATTTACTCGTTTTCATTAAACATTCTCTACTATTGTACAGAACACTAAGGTGGTGAAAGGCCAAATCAAGTATCTGGTATATTGCATGGAGAATGCTATTATGAATCTTCCAGAAGACCAAGAACAAATGGTCTGGTTGATTGATTTTGGCTGTTTTAATATGTCCCACATCTCGCTCAAGGCCACCAAAGAGACTGCCCATGTTCTACAGGAGCATTATCCTGAGAGGCTCGGGATAGCTGTTCTATACAATCCTCCTAAGATTTTTGAACCCTTTTGGAAGGTATTTCATTTTCCTGTTTCTTAAGCTCTCTTTGTATATCATATGAAATCTGTTTTTTTTATCATGATTTATGATTGGATTTACGTTTGAAGTATAAGATCAAAGTTCATATATGGTCTTCATAAAGACGGGGTAATGAGAACATCATAGTCTTAAATTGATATTTTGCTCTTTCTAGGTAGCGAAGCCATTTCTGGAACCGAAAACTGCCAACAAGGTGAATTTTGTTTACTCAGACAACCCGAACAGCAAGAAGATCATGGAGGAACTGTTTGACATGGATCAGCTAGAGCCTGCATTTGGAGGAAAATTTGGTGAAGATTTTGACATAGCCAAATTTTCCGAGAGGATGAAAGAAGATGACAAAAAGGTTCCTGCTTTTTGGAAGACTGGCGAAACTCCAGCAGCAGCAGTGGTGCCGCCAGGTGTCCCTCTGGTCGATTCTAGCAGCAAGTTAGACTCTGATTCCGATGCTTCTGATCACGAGAAAGAGAAAGAGGGTGAAGCTGTAGTTGAAGAGGCTGATTTGGAAGGATTGTCCATTGGTGATGAGGACGCTGATCCAGTCGCTCCCCATGGCAGCAGTGATGAGTTAAAAGTTGAGAAATGATCTCACCTTTACTAACTCTTTAGTAGGTTGACTTTGTGGGAATTACCCCTGGTTTTAAAACTTTTTGCATCATACCAAAACAGTTATGTAAACCTTTACATATCATAATCCTTGCATTCGTCGAAACAACATATACCCAAATGTATACTATTACTCAGTTTGTTTCTTCAAGGAAAACTCTTCATTAGATCAGGTTATAAGTGGAAATGAATGCATTCAAAGCTTTTGTTGCTCGTATTTATGCTACTAATTTCACCATTTTTACTGTAAACTCTTCTGTATAAAATGGCACCATGTAAGTAATCAATAAATTGTTTCCGTAATCTTCTTTTTTCGAAGTCTTTAGAAGTATGATATAGACTTGTATGAATATACACTATTCATCAAAAAAGAGGCTGCCATAACAGCTGAATAAGACATACTAAAGAGTCCTTAATCTCTTTACACTAATTAAACTCCCATCATGTCTTGTGCTTCTTCTAATAAGCCATATCGTGACTCCACAAAAGGTGCACAAGACAGTAGCCATGGCAGGCCCGCCCGTCCATAGCTTGTAAGTTGAACACTGATAAGCAGAAGGCAAGCCCGTAAAAACATGATTTTGATAGTGTGAAAATACATCCCAATGCAAGTGAGACACGAAAGGCACCTTCTACTGCTTTAATCGAGCATCTCATCTAACTTCTGCCTGTACTGGGCCAAACGCTGTAAAAAAAGGCAAAGAGGAAAACGTAGAATTAGAAAAATGAACTCAACAAACACAATCATGAGTGATTATCATATAGACAGTGCAGTCTGGCTGTGTTCCTAAAGATCAGGTAAGTCAGCCTTTGATCCATTATTGTTTCGGTTCATGGCCATTTAGTCCCATTTGTTTAACTTCCTCGAATGGATCCCTTATAACTGCTAAATGCTATAGCCACAAGCCTAATTTTATACAGCATTCATAAATAAGGGATCAAATTTAAACGAGTTTGACAAGGAGACTAGAACACTAAAACACTGAAACTCAAGTGACCAAAACAACAAGTTAGAAGAGATGCATCAGCGACACATATGATCTAAAGACTTATGCTTGTGCAAATGCTAGTGTATATGTACATGTCTGTGAATCTCCGGAACCATATACATAACAATATGAATTATAGAGATTTCAGTTACTGCAAAAGGATGTTTCAAGAACCATCTAATTTTAACTTATCATATATGTTAAGATAGTGAAAAGGCAGGTACCTTAGTATAAGCATAAACTCCCGCTTCGTTAGGTGCCACTGGACTTCCCCTGCGAATGAAACGTCCCTCTTTGACTATGTAAAGCATGGGTATCCCAGTAGACAGTTCCAAACTTATAACCTGACATCGAGAATATAGACATTATAACCTTATTCTGATACAGACATCGATAAAAATCATTTAAATCAGCTCTTTACCTCTTGTGATGTTAGCTTGTCAAGATACATAATGATGGACCTCAACGAGTTTCCGTGTGCAGCAATCATTACATTTTTCCCAGACCGCAGTTTTGGTTCAATCTACAACATAATTCAGTTTATGAGATATCAAACGGATATAAAAAAGAAAGGAAAAAAAAAACACAAAAAAGAAAGACATTTAAATTGAAGGACTAAATTGTTCAACCTGCTCTTGGAAGTAGGCAACAGCTCTCTCAGCACACATCTCTAGGCTCTCACCATTTGGTGGGGGTATATCATAACTTCGGCGCCACTCATGAACTTGCTCCTTTCCATATCTATCTGCTGTTTCTTGCTTATTCAGACCTTGCAGTTCTCCATACCTGGAAAGAGGAATATTTTAGACAAAGAACTGACGGTAGACCACAGCAGGTATACATCATTCCATAATTAATAGAGATGTCATTACATTCTTTCGTTTAATTGCCAAGCTGTCACGACAGGGATGCATTGCTTTTTGGTCTCTTCACTAAATATTTGACTCCAGCTTCGGGCCTGATCACTCTCTTCATGTTGAATGATTGGGACCTGCAATTCGGGTTATATTTATAAGAAATATTCTAGTTGAAAAACACATCAAGGACTGACATTTTTAATTCGTCATGCATAAAAAAAAAGTACTAGTTCAGAAGAAGCAAAAATATCAATTTTAAAAACAGTTCATTTAAAGTTTTAAGAAAATGAACACTGAAACAGGGAGAGGATGCATATCCCCACATTACCTTCTTACGGCGGTGCTGGGTCATTGCCAGCATAGCAGTCATTTGAGCACGAATTAAAGAAGATGTGTAAATCATGTCAACCGGGATGTTGCTGATCCGTTTTCCAGCCTCAACTGCCTCCTCCACACCTTTCTTTGTCAATGGCACATCCACACAGCCAGTAAACAAGTTTTTCTCGTTCCACATTGACTCGCCATGCCTAATCAGAATCAAAGCAGCCTCGCCTTGAGAGAAAAAACAAGGAAATCAGACTAAGCACCCTAACGATAAATGTGCAAACCAAAATTTAAGTATACTATTATACATGAAGAACAGACAACCAGAAAACCATCTCACTTGATTTCTTTTTGGAATCATTTGCTGAACTCTTAGATGGAGTTGAAACAGGATCAAAGACCGGTGCCTGAGATGTTGAGGCTTGAACAACACTAGATCTTCTCTTTCTAGAGCCGTAACTTCCTGTACTCATCAAGGCTATATCAACCTTAAATGCCTTTGAGATCAACCTCAAAGGATAGGTTCCAGTTTCTTGATGAATGCCAGAGCTTCCCAAACAGCCACGGGGCTGAATAATCCCGAGGGCTTGCTGACACACTACATTGGCCATCCTAGACACATTCAAAACAGCAACATAACTCTCAGTAAATAAAAGAAACAGATTTTTCATTCGAAAAGCAGGACAAAATTGAAGTGCAATATATATTTTACATAGCTACACAACTGCATATGCATTATTCTAGATTACATGTAGTAGCTACATCTTTTCTTCTTACTAACAAGAAAAAAGACATTGAATTTACAGAACTGGCATCTGAATTAGTCAAAGTACAACGAACACAAACACACATTTAAAAAAACCGAATAGATACACATACTCCATGCCCTAATCAGTCCTGATTCATAAGATAACACAGATTTCTCCTCATAAAAAATCCACCAAAAAAGGAGATTTTTAAAAACTCACTAATCAAGCAGGAATCTGGCACAAACAGAACAGGACCGAAACAAATCAAGTCAGCCCTCCCAATGAAACAATAATTTAAAACCGAACTCTAATGATGAAGAAAAACAATTGGAAAAGCACAGAAAGATCGTACCTTTTTATATAAGAAGCGTTGATGGATACTGAAAGGGATTGCGAGGAAACCGATTCCTAGGAGAAATCAACGACAAAATCCCAAAATGTGTCGCTCTTTCCTATGATCCCTAGATTTCAGAAACAAATAAATGCCCTTGAACAGCAAGAAAAAGTTGACGGAGAAGGCGATGGAATATTGATCCCTTTCTCACACTGGCATTCTCAGCTTAGCTTAGTTTTCCAGTAATGGTGATACTATTAATTAATGGCGGCTATAAAATAAGGTTGTTCGTGGAAATCTGAAGAAGTTTCAGAGAGTTTGATTTTGCGTGTGTTTACAAGTTTATGACAAAGAAGAAGGGCCTCTCAGTCTGATGTGGCGGTCTTTCGCTGTCCCAGATGTTTAGGTGCAGTTTGGCAGCTGCGCCCTTTTTATGAAACGATGTCAAAATTTTAGGTTCAATCAAAGTGTTCGCATTGTTTATCATCAAAAGTGTAAGATATTATTGGAATATTCATATATTATACTTCATAATGTCATAAAACTATTACAAAATACTATATATATTTAATGTACTTATGGTCATATAAAAAAATGAAAATTGTCAAAAATAAAATAAGGAAAGGTTATAAAGGGAGTATTAATGATTATAGTAAGTCACTTCGCATGTCACTATTTTTTAAACAACCAGTTTTCAGATTATATTTATAAACAAATATTACATATTTATTGCAATCACTTCGACTATTATATCAATCTATCACTATTATAAAAAGTTACTGTTAGAATTACTTTACAATTATAAGTCGGATTCAACTCATTCTCTATTTACATTCCTCTATGATGCTTTTCTTTAGAACGGTAAAATTCTGAAAACTTTTGCAAGTAAGAAATTAAAATATGATTGCAATATAACATATAAATTATTCAAAACCATCTATTTGTAGTAGGGCAATTACTGTATTTGGTTATTTTTAAAAGTTTTGATTGGTTCATTCAAACATGATTAATGTTTATAACAAATTTATACTATACTTCAAAAGAGGATGAGTTAGAATTTTCTAAAAATTTTGAATTATTTTTAGGATTAATGAGGAATTGACACATCAGCATCTTATTTTTCCTTTTACAAATATTATTATTTACTTTTAGTAGTTAGACTAATAATTATACCTTTAACTTCCACTTAATGATCATGCATTGATTTTAAAAAAACGTTTTTTTTTATAAAGAAGAAATGGTTGAAAGAATTAAAAGTGGCTTAATTCACTGTATTAAACATCTATACTATACTTTAAAAGGGATAAATTAGAATTTTCTAAAAATTTTGAATTATTTTTAGGATTAATGAGTAATTGACACATCAGCATCTTATTTTCCCTTTTACAAATATTATTATTTACTTTTAGTTAGACTAATAATCCTACCTTTAACTTCCACTTAATGATCATGCATTGATTTAAAAAAACGTTTATTTATAAAGAATAAATGGTTGAAAGAATTAAAAGTGACTTAATTCACCATATTAAACATCTATTTAAATAGTCATTATCTATGTAGTATAGTATAGTACTCTTCAAAACAAAAGAAAATTTGATGATGTGTCTTTTTACAATTTTTTGAATCTATAGTACTTTTTTTTTTGAAAATTTGAATCAATTGTACTCTTTAAAGTCAATTATTATATGGTATCCCGGGTGTATGTATCCCACATTGATGTGCAGTAACAATTATGTATTTACTATTTATAGAAATACAAATTACAATGCATAATCATACAAATTAAAATGTACATTGTTAAATTTTAAAATGCACTTGGGGTATGTACCCCTAGTGTATGGTATAATTTGCGCTTTAAAGTAAGATGATAAAAGCTGACGTGTCATTTTCTAAGCATTTTGAGTATTTTTTACAATCAACTACAATTTGACATGTGTCAACTCTTTTTGAATTTTTTTAAACGTTTTTATTCCACTCCTTCTGAAAAACTGATACATTATTTTTTTTAATAAACTGCTCCTTAACAAATATGCTCTAATTACTCCAATTACTCCTTAATAAATCTGCTCTAAAGCGTTTTCTGCTCCTCTTTCCCAAAATTTCTCCAGAATAAAGTGAAACATCTATATATTAAATTCCATATACTCCAATTACTCCTTAACAAAACTGCTACATTTATGTACTCATATATATGTTTTCGTAGCAAACCTTTCCAAATTCTCTACACCTTTTTCATTAACTCTCTCTCTATAAATTATGTTCTCTAAATTCCTGTAAAACATCCCTCAGGTATGTATGTCTTGCTTAAATTAGTGTGTTTGTTGTTTAGTATGTGAATGATTTACAAAATATCTCAAAATACTGAAGATCTTTTTCTTCAAAATGTGATCCAGATGTTTCTGCATGAAAACGAAGGCGTATCAATATTATTGATAAGAAAATATCTTCAAAATGAGGACGAAATCTCCTTATTATTTCTTTTACGAGTTTTTATCATTTACTTTGCATGTTTAGTTGTTCCTTCTTCTCTTTTTCATTGTAATGATTTGTTCCATATTAGCTCTTGGTTTTTCTGTTTGCAATAGTTGTGGTTTTTTTAAGTTATGAACGAAATTTTGTTATGTTTAAAATTAGTTAACAGTTTAAAAGGTATGTTGCATTTTTCTGGAATTCTTTTACCTTTTTGCTTCTCAGTATACATATGTTTCCAATTTATGTTCTACGAAACAGCTTTACTGCCAACTTAATCAACATTCTGTTACTAAGCATTAACTATTACAGATATTTTAACAAGTCATTTCAATTCAAATTGATTAAGCTTACCTCAATTTATTTTTCAATTAAAAAAGGTTAGCTGATTTTTCTTTCATCATCACCATAAATCACCATAATTGTCTCTTTATTATATTTATAACGACAAATCACATAATTAATCATATTCATCACCATAAATAGCTATAATTGTCTTTCATCCAGTAAAATGTATTAATTATCAATTTTGTTTGTATTAACATTCTCACATTGTGAATATTTTGAACATTTAGATCTATATCGGAAGAATTCAATCAATTTTATATAATGACATGGTAGGTAATATATTTGGTATATTGGAGATATATCATTAGTGAGGAATTAAAATGTCATGCACATTCGTAGGTAATTTTTCGTGAATTAAATTATTATTCTTAATTAATATATACATATAATATTTTAAAATAAATATTCGTGCATCGGCACGAGCATTATATTAGTTTATCCTTTCAAACACAATGCGCTCATTGTTTCAAAGAAAAGGGCAACATGTAGGTTGTTCTATGTACTTAACCTTAATAAGAGTCATTTAAGGGCATTCAAAAGCCAACTATAATTCTACCCTAACCCTAACCTAACACAAAATAGCCATTGGAAGACCCCTAGGGACTCCAAAAACATATTTGGGGTTAACATTATGAATATTTTTCTGTTAACCACCGTTATGCTTTTTAAGAGAATACCTAACAGTTTAGTACATTTTGTCAAAAAAAAACCATTTTAGTACAAGTTACCTGGTTAAATAAGAAATTAAAATGGAAAAAAGTGACCGAAAATATTGTTGAATTTGGTCAAAATCAGGAACACACGCTTAGCTCGTCTCAATATTATATAACCATTTCTTTGTTTTCCCAACTGCCGTCCAAGAATCATCAATGGCTGCACAATTTGGTTCAACGATTTATAGCTGCTGCGAATCTCTACTGGAATATACTGGTTCGCAAGTTTTTTTACATTCTAGATTTTGTTTTGAAATTTTGAGAGTTTGGGTTTCTGTTTGAGATTTTGAAAGTCTGGTTTTGCAAAATCTTTGTTTGGTTGGGTTAGATTTTGTGAGTATGAAACAAAATCTTGATTTTTTGGATTTTACAAGTCTGAATTTTGGGAAACTTGGTGAACCAAACAAGATTTTATAAAACTACACTTGGATAGTTCAAGTTTTGCAAAAACTTGCCCAACCAAACACACCCATGTTCTACTATTTTCACATTAAAAAAAATTCCAATAGTACTGATTTTTAGAACATAAGGTTTTCACAGAGAAATGGCAAACCAACAGTTGAAACAGTGAGTTTGGAGAATATTAGTCAGTCGATAATTCGAGAACCTCTACAAATAAGCAGAAAATGTTTGAGGTGGGAGGTACGAGTAAGAGGGTGAATAGTGTGAAGCTCGTGACAGTTTAGAGTTTTTACCAGATCCTCTGTAGTAGAAAAATCTCCCCACTAATCATGCTTGTCAACTTTAATATCATATCATTGTTCATTTGAAATCATAGTGCGGATATTTGTAGGAGCACCTAAAATATTTGCATCACTTATAAACTCTACATTTCTGAAATACCATAATTTTTCTGTTGGTCTATCTTATAGAAAGTCAGGAAAGTTGGACTTTCAGGAGACTTTCTCTTTTTAAAAAACTGAGTTTATCTTTCAACGCATATTTAATTGTGTAAATATTAAGAATGATAATTGAATATTGCTTTATAGTATTCGATCACGTAATCAAAGAAACTTCTAGGTGACGAGGATTGTTAATCAACTCAACTGCGATTAGATTCGGACTTCTTCAGTTCATATTCGAATAATTCATTTTAGGTCATATTTAGCTCAACTTAATTATTTTAATATAGTTTATTTCAATTCCTCTAAATCAACTAGGTTAAATGGACAAGGCCTAATTGTGTTACTCCTCTGTCATCTGAATAGATAGTGAGAATGACTACAAATGCATTGGAGAGGTGTTTTCTTTTTATTTTTTATTTTCTCCTCAAAGTAGTAAAAGAAAATAGGACCCAACTAAAATTACAATTGATTTTAATATTTCAATTGTAAATATTAGTTAAAATATGCATCGGAGTATTCTTTTCATCTTAGTGAAAGGTGAAAAATTAAAGTATTTCATAAATCTAGAGTTTATAAGTGATGCAAATATATTAGGTGCTCCTACAAACATCCGCACTATGGTTTCAAATGAACAATGCTATGACATTAAAGTTGACAAGCATGATTAGTGGGGAGATTTTTCTACTACAGAGGATCTGGTAAAAACTCTAAACTATCATCAGGTTCACACTGTTCACCCTCTTACTCGTACCTCCCACCTCAAACATTTTCTGCTTATTTGTAGAGGTTCTCGAATTATCGACTGACTAATATTCTCCAAACTCACTGTTTCAGCTGTTGGTTTGCCATTTCTCTGTTCGATATTATGTATGTTTCTTTGAAGTTAATGATATTGTATGTTTTAGATGCAGTATATATATTGATTCGTGTTGCGCGTGTATGACTAGTTTTTATGGCCCATGTTCTTGGTCGGACTAGTCAATTGTTAATTCGGTATAGGTTGACACATTTTTTTATTTTTGTATTGTGACAATTTAAAGTTGAAGCGGAATAATTATTAAATTATAAAAATTTTAAACGTTTTTTGAAGAGTAAAATGTCTGCTAGATGCAATCCGTATTTTTCTTATATGCAGTCAGTATTTTTTATATATAATCATATATACAATAATTTTGATATATATATGATTTGCAATTGTGTATGTCTGCTATATATAATTATGAATTATGGAGTTTGATCTTTCTATGGAATTAGTTTGATCATTCAATGATTTTATAAAATTTGACAGTCTGTCATAAATTATTATTTTCTTGACCTCCGTACATTTGATGATTCTTATATATACTTTATTTATGGATATTTATATTCGCTTTTGGTACCTTGAATAACACTTCATTGTGTTTTACTTTACATATACTTTAGTTCAACAAAAATTACCTTTTTAATTGATAATGTTATTTCTATTGCTTACGGTTCCAAATTATTATGGGGTCAATCTAAACGTTGACCAATTATTTGGGTCAAATTAGGTCGCAAAATAGCTAACAATCACCCGAACCCAAATCACATCAACATGGAGTACCCGAACAAATCATAAAGTACCCTGACTTGACTTTATGCAACTTGAAGATGGAAATTGGCTCCAGTAATTCAGATACATTTCACCCCGAATCAACACCCTATTCGAAAAATAATTTAGCCACGGTATTTAGGTATATTAATCGGGTCTACTTTATAAATTTTGAAAGAGTGTTGATTGTAATAGATTTTTTTGTTCCAGTCAACTAATTTTTAAAATGCTATATAGATTTCCTAGATGTTACATATATGAATTTGGCATTATTTGGTAAACAATCTAGGAGATTCCTGACTGAACCACAATTTCCTGTAGCACGAGTCTTTGCAGATAAATACTATCCGTGCTCTAGTATTATGGAGACTTATCCTGAAAATGACATCTCATGGACATGGATGAGTATATTGAAAGGAGTGGAAGTGATACGACATGTGCGAGAAAATAGAATCGTACATGGATAAACACTAAAGTTTGTTATGATCCGGGGCTGCCTTCAGAAAGAGAATTTCAGAATTAGGAATCTTGATAAAATTCAAAGTTTTATAAATGATGTTGCCGACCTTATTGACCCGGACATAGCTTGGTGGAGGTTAGAGCTATTGAACTAGAATTTTCATGCGCGGGATATTGAACATATTCTATCCCTCAAATTGGCGAACCGAAATGGTCCGGACCATTGGTGGTCGCACTATACTAAAAAAGGTAAATGTTTTGTGAACACGGCCTATCACATGTTGGTGGGGAAAGAGAACATCGAAACAGGGCAGATGCAAGAGTAGAGGGGAACCGATCGGAAAAATGGAGGAAATTTTGGCAATTAGAGTCCCCCAATGCACAAAACACTTTGCCAAGATATTTGTGACATATTCTCCTCGACGAGTGTAAACTTGAGAGCCAGAACACTAAATGTCATATTGACTTGCCCTTCTGGCAGAGAGAAAACCGCCTTACTGAGCATTTGTTCTTCTCTTGTGATTTCGCCAAATGTTTATGGACATCTTCAGTCTTGACACATGTAGTTAAAGCTTCACGGTGCAGCAAAGGAGAGTAATGGTTTCGAAAGTTACTGGCGGAATCAGAGAAGAAACGACGAATTTCATTTTAATACTTTATGACTCGCTATTGATGTAAAGAAATAACATGACGTTCACATAATATAATTTGAAAGTTGAATTCATTGCGATGTTGACCGGTGCCACTAAATATCGATTTCAATGTACTCGCAGATGGTCGATTCCTAGTATAACATGAATAATTATTTTTATTAAAAAATTACAACAAAAAATCTCTAGTCAAAACGTTAAGATGCATTTGGTTGGATGAGTTTTTATAAAACTGGAATCTCAAAGTTCAGTTTTCTAAAAACTTGTTTGGTTTCACGGAATTTTTGATCCCAAAGTCCAAACTTGCAAAATTTTAAAAATAAATCAAAAATTTTGTTTCGGACTTACAAAATCCCAACCCAACCAAACAAGGTTTTTGTGAAACCAGACTTTCAAATTATCGAACAAAAACCCAGACTCTACAAATCGCAAAACAAAATCTAGACTCTCAAAATTCTCTCCAACCAAATACATCCTTAGTTAATTAGTTTGACTTTTGTCAATGGAGAAATATCAAATAGAGACCTGCCAAAAAAAGATAAAAGAATAAAATGGTGTGGGCCACTGAAATTACTTCGTCGTCTACTTCTTCTTCCAAGAGATAAATATTTCTTCCCCTAAATTAATATCTGTTATGCTGAACTGAGAATCGTTCTAGGGCTCATAAGTTTGGCGGACAAGATGGACACATGTCTCCAGAATCCTCCTTTCCCGTTCATATTCTGGCGAAGAATCATGGACAATTTTTCTGCTTTTGCTTTGAATATAATTGTGAATCATGTTAATTGGGTTTTTTTCTCACCAGGCCAGAGTACTCGCCGGATTCATACTACTCGACGGCGGCTTCACCTTCACACTACTCAAATATGTGCATTTCAACAAGATTTATAATCATATTGTTGCAGTTGTTCATTTCAAGAATTAAATTCTTTTATTCAATTTGTGCATTTCAAAAATTAAATTAATTTATTCAATTTGTGCATTTCAAACATTAGCACCTATGCGGTAATGATGAGAACAGATGTGTAAACAAAAAAAGGTTAAATTAACAAAAGACGTCCGCGGAATATACGGAAGGAAACCCAAGTGATTAAGGGCAAGTCAAGGGTGCTAATATTACCAGATCAATATTTAACATTAAAAGTAAAATTATTAATATTTTGTTAACATACTTCTTTACATGTCATTTTCCTTTTTGCCGATAACCCGTACTACTTCGGTTATGTATATCACGTGCAATCACGACACCATTGATAAAAATATATTTGATACTATAACTTTTTCGGTAACGACATCGAAACTTGTTTCGAATAAGGTAAAACGAATTTATGCAATACATTTAGTTTGGGTAGAGGAGAAAATTCTCAGTTTTGGGTAAAAACGTTTTCAACTTTGTTTTACGACTGTGTGGTCCCCGTTTGAAGGCCCCAATTCCCCAATTGAAGTGTTTAAGTGTCACGCTCGCGCGAGCGTTGCCGGAATTCCGATCGGATTGTAAACCAAAAATAATCATTCCGGTGAACGGTTGATATATTTAGAAGAAAACTAGTAAAAATAGAAAATTACAAATTTAATGTTATCCCATTCCAAAGGATAGATCTATCTTCCATATAATCTGAGTTGTATACTAATTTGCAGAGAAATGATCCGGATATTTTGAATTGGGCTTTAAACCCATACCAACACCCTTTTCTATTTAACAAAATCAGAAAAAATGTAATATTTAATCGGGAGTAATATTTAATCTGATAAATTATTAACAAAATATTAATAAATGTGATATTTTAATCTGATAAATGTGATATCTAATCTGATAAAATATTGTTAAATGTGATCCCATACCAACAGAATGATTTTATGAATAGAGCTTTAAACCCTTGTAGCTTTGATTCAAACCTACCCGCTCACATGTTTATTCAGTTGGTGAAAATATAAAAAAGATTAAACGTTGACCAGGTCAACTCAGATTTTGGAAACACGCGGTTGGAGACGAAGTCAAATGGTACGTTTGTAATATTAGGTAATTTTTTCCCTTGTTTTGGGGAGGAATGGGCGTGTGTTTTCTATAAATAGAGAGCCTCCTCCCCCTATCGGCCCATTTCTCGCGTCCACTCTGTACTTTTTGATTTTTGAAAGATTTTTTCACAGTTGTTCTCATTGCCTATTCCTTTTACATATTTATGATTCGCTCCAGTCAAATTGTTGTGGTTGCCGCTGAATGTGATTGGAAACGTCTCTAATCTTATAAGAATTATAGGAAACTTTGCAATGCATGTTCTTCAATGTCCTATTTGGATTTATAAAACTGGAACTACTGTTGAAAGGCATGTGTACCATTGAACTACTGATTCTTTACCACTGTTTTCCTTGCTTTTCTTTTTCCATGATAAGCCTTATGGAATGTAGGGTTTTATTGTGAAGCCAGAATACTTTACATCCATCCTTCCATCCTTCTGCCATTGTTTATTATTAGAGAATGACAGTTTATTTTCCATCCTTACTTCCAAAATGGTGGTAATATTGAATTGATGATGCTAGAAACCTCAATACATAGGTAGAGATTATGCTCATATTGTTCATTTTGCTGCTTTTGTTTGGTTTATCAGATAATTATGTGAAGTTAGCGACTTTTTTCTCACATTTTTCAGCCTTTTATTTTTTGGGATGTCTTTTGATGTCTTCAATACTCTCAAGTTTATTAGGGATAAATACAAGTTTAAAACCTGTGGGATGGACAACAATATATTCACAAGAGCACCATTGCCTAAGGGGGCCCTCTCTTCCGCACAGCGGATTAATGTCGTTCTGCTGGAGGTATTGGTAAAGAAGTTTATTCTACCTGTATTGCATAAAAATGATACGTTTGCCAGTTTGGTGCTTGATCTATTTATGTATTAATGTTCCAACTTTTCTCAGGAAAATATTAGTTTTGGAATGACTAATATTTTACAGTGTGAATCATTTGAGACTGGCTGATTATAATGCATTTGTATCAAAATGTTGATACTTCAACTTTAAACTAATTAATTGCTAAAAAGGAGACTGAGGTGAGCTATTGTTGCTTCTCTCCGGTTATTTGAACTCTTTATCTCTCATCAATTCAACTAACATTCTTTTACTTGCTGCTTTAAAATTAGGAGGTTTATTCAGGTGGCTAATACAGACATATATGCCCGCACTGGCATATCTTAGCTCTAATAAGCATTCTGATACAGGTAATACAGTATCATTTTCTTTTCGTCTGTGATTGTTAGTCGTTAGATGGTTACTTAATATAGTCAAATGTCCAGAACCTTCCGGTAACCCTGTTGAAAGCAACAAAATCCACCACGGGCAGCAAGAAGACCAACAACGCCTGCACAGCTGGTGGCTAATACAGACTTATATGCCCGCACTTGCATATCTTAGCTCTAATAAGCAATCTGATACACAGGTAATACGGTGTCATTTTCTTTTCGTCTGTGATTGTTAGTCGTTAGATGGTCACTTAATATAGTCAAATGTCCAGAACCTTCTGGTAACACTGTTGAAGCTACAAAATCCACCATGGGCAGCAAGAAGACCAGCAACGGCTGCACAACTGCATTCTTGAGACTAACATATTTTTGATTTTTAAATGCCGAAACTTCATCTTAAAGTCAGCCTCCATCATGCTTATACTCCTGAGTTATAGCAACCTTAGTTGGCATCCTATATGCGTTCTCCTTGTTGTGTTGCAGGAACTTTAGATCAAGAGGAAGCATGGCCTGAGTTTACTCTGAGACCTTTCATGAACACAACAAAGAAGAAGAAGATCATCTAGATTTCAGAATACGAAAATTTCAAGTAAGGAATTTTTAACGAACCTTATAATCTAACCTATCTCATTTTTCTTTCTTTCTTTCTGCTGTTATATTTGTTACAGTTCGGTCGAATCCTTTCCATATACAGCAGACCAAATCAATACTTATTAGTAGCAAACTGCAAAGATTATTATTTCAATGTATAAGATTGGTAAATGTGTAATCTGAATCGAATCAAGAACACTTTTGTTTGTGTTCCAATGATTTCTTTTTTATGTATTCCTTTTTGTTTCCTTTTTCTTTTTCAGAAGTCCCAGGACAATATCTCTACTGGTAGAGCTTACAGCAAAGCTTACAGCAAAACTTCCCGTATGATATGGTTGGGAAGGGTCGGCATAATTTCAGTGTTGCTGGGACCACTCTCCTCCTTCGCTCCATATCTGGCCTCGACGCGTCGAGAGATCTCCATGTAGTATCTCTTCATGATCTCGGTCCCATCATAGTCGGGGGACGCGATGGTGCGATTGACGGCGGAGAAGGACTCCACCTCGATCCAGGTGGCCAAATCAGAAGCCTCCTCCGCCGGAACGACGTCGTGCTTGGAGATGGTCGATGGGGATGAGAGCGAGGTGATCAGGCGCTGAACTGTGGCGTCGCGGGTGTGCAGGGTCGGGGGCCAAAAGACTTTGGGTGGCGCGACAGGGTATTCGGCGTATTCGTCGGCCATTGTTGGGGACCGAGACGGAGAGGATAGAGTGAGAAGACGGGATTTTTGAGAAAATACTTTTGCGAATCTGAGAAGAGTGGATTTGGATATTTCTCTCCACCAGTCAAAAACAACATTTAATAATTGAAATACCAAAAGATGGGTAATTAACCAGTTTTTGATCTCTTATTCGGGAATCTCAACCCTATTTTTTGTATTATAGAAATGCTGGAAAAAATATAATTAAATTACAATAATTTTCTATGTAGTATTACAATAATCATCAACAAGTTTTCACCTTGAGATAGTAATGACTGAAGTTGTCCGACCACAGAATGACCCACATAACCAATATCCATTTGAATATTTGATGAAACAAGCATAGGATCGTGCTCCCCCTGCGTTCCGCCTATTGAATGACATGTGTGACCAAATCAAAAGCTAGTAGCTCAGTTGCCGGAGCTAAAATAGGCCTCCAAAAAATACCCTTGCGCATAACCTCATCTAGAAACACCCTATTAAAAAGACCCCAGTGCATAACCCCATTTAGACACACTCCGCTACTAGGATACAGTGCCCCTAACTGATCCCTGCTACTAGGATGCAGTGCCCTCAATTGATCCCTAATCGGCAAGCGCGCATCAACCCTTTTCCACTCTCGTGTTCTCACACTATAGAGAAGAGAAAAACTCCCCCGAAGTGATGAAGGAATATTATATGCAGACAACAGCGTACAGAAGAGAAGAACCACTTTGTAATCATCATTCAATTTATCATAACCAAGATCGCAGCCTAGAAGTGTTATCCAAGTCACGTCTGGTGGATTAGGGATTGGGTGGCGCTCTCTTGAAAAAGGATTAACGAGAAGCCTAGTGAATGGCTCTTTAGCTTGATAAAACAAAACCAAACCATTACATGTGCTTATAAAGGCATTTTGGAAGCCAAGGTTATACCGAAAAGTCCTGCCTCTGTTGAGACTCACCATAACGTATTCGTCGGAACGATCGACAGTGATGATCGCGTACTCATGTGGTTGAGGGGGGGGGGGGTCTTTGATGTGGAGGCTGTGGTGGTCTTCGAGGAACGGTGTGCTTGAGAGTAGATCGCACCATGGCTTGGACACGCTGCGGAATCGAGCAGCTGATTTCGCCAGAAGAAGGGGAAGTATTCTGGACTCGATGACATGGTTGGGAAGGGTCGGCATAATTTCAGTGTTGCTGGGACCGCTCTCCTACTTCGCTCCATATCTAGCCTCGACGCGTCGAGAGATCTCCATGTAGTATCAGTTCATGATCTCGGTCCCATCATAGTCGGGGGACGTGGTGGTGCGATTGACAGCGGAGAAGGACTCCTCCTCGATCCGGGTGGCCAAATCAGAAGCCTGCTCCGTCGGAACGACGCGGTGCTTGGAGATGGTCGATGGGGATGAGATCGAGGTGATCAGGCGCTGGACTGTGGCGTCGCGGGTGTGCTGGGACGCGGGCCAAATGACTTTGGGTGGCGCGACAGGGGAATCGGCGTATTCGTCGGCCATTGTTGGGGACCGAGACGGAGAGGATAGAGTGAGAAGAGGGGGTTTTTGGGAAAATACTTTTGTGTATCTGAGAAGAGGGGATTTGGATATTTCTCTCCACCGGTCAATAACAACATTTAATAATTGAAATACCAAAAGATGGGTAATTAACCAGTTTGTGATCTTTTATTCGGGAATCTCGGCCCTATTTTTTGTATTATAGAAATGCTGGAAAAAATATAATTACATTACAATAATGATCTATGTTGTATTCCAAGGTTCCTTGACTAGTGTCATCAACAAGTTTTCACCTTGAGATAGTAATGACTGAAGTTGTCCGACCACAGAATGACCCACATAACCAATATCCATTTGAATATTTGATGAAACAAGCATAGGATCGTGTTGCCCCTGCATTCCGCGCATTGAATGACATGTGTGACCAAATCAAAAGCTAGTAGCTCAGTTGCCGGAGCTAAAATAGGCCTCCAAAAAATACCCTTGCGCATAACCTCATCTAGAAACACCCTATTAAAAAGACCCCGGTGCATAACCCAGTTTAGACACACTCCGCTACTAGGATACAGTGCCCTAACTGATCCCTACTACTAGGATACAGTGCCCTCAACTGATCCCTAATAGGCAAGCGCGCATCAACCCTTTTCCACTCTCGTGTTCTCACACTATAGAGAAGAGAAAAACTCTCCCGAAGTGATGAAGGAATATTATATGCAGACAACAGCGTACATAAGAGAAGAACCACTTTGTAATCATCATGCAATTTATCATAACCAAGATCGCAGCCTAGAAGTGTTATCCAAGTCACGTCTGGTGGATTAGGGATTGGGTGGCGCTCTCTTGAAAAAGGATTAACGAGAAGCCTAGTGAATGGCTCTTTAGCTTGATAAAACAAAACCAAACCATTACATGTGCTTATAAAGGCATTTTGGAAGCCAAGGTTATACCGAAAAGTCCTGCCTCTGTTGAGACTCACCATAACATATTCGTCGGAACGATCGATGGTGATGATCGCGTACTCATGTGGTTGAGGGGGGGGGGGGGGGTCTTTGATGTGGAGGCTGTGGTGGTCTTCGAGGAACGGTGTGCTTGAGAGTAGATCGCACCATGGCTTGGACACGCTGCGGAATCGAGCAGCTGATTTCGCCGGAAGAAGGGGCAGTATCTGGACTCGATGACATGGCTGGGAAGGGTCGGTATAATTTCAGTGTTGCTGGGACCCCTCTCCTCCTTCGCTCCATATCTGGCCTCGACGCGTCGAAAGATCTCCATGTAGTATCTCTTCATGATCTCGGTCCCATCATAGTCGGGGGACGTGGTAGTGCGATTGACGGCGGAGAAGGACTCCTCTTCGATCCGGGTGGCCAAATCAGAAGCCTCCTCCATCAGAACGACGCCGTGCTTGTAGATGGTCGATGGGGATGAGAGCGAGGTGATCAGGCGCTGGACTGTGGCGTCACGGGTGTGCTGGGACGGGGGCCAAATGACTTTTGGTGGCGCGACAAGGAAATCGGCGTATTCGTCAGCCATTGTTGGGGACCGAGACGGAGAGGATAGAGTGAGAAGAGGGGATTTTTGGGACAATACTTTTGCGTATCCGAGAAGAGGGGATTTGGATATTTCTCTCCACCGGTCAAAAACAACATTTAATAATTGAAATACCAAAAGATGAGTAATTAACCAGTTTGTGATCTTTTATTCGGGAATCTCGGCCCTATTTTTTGTATTATAAAAATGCTGGAAAAAATATAATTAAATTACAATAATGATCTATGTTGTATTCCAAGGTTCCTTGACTAGTGTCATCAACAAATTTTCACCTTGATATAGTAATGACTGAAATTATCCCACCATAGAATGACCCACATAACCAATATCCATTTGAATATTTGAAGAAACAAGCATAGGATCGCGCTCTCCCTGCGTTCCACCCATTGAATGACATGTGTGACCTACGCACTGCCGCCATCCCTACATTCGTTGGGTTCCTGATTTTCTTCTCCATGGTAGATACACATCTTTGAACTGAATGTTTCTCAAGGCCCTGATTTTGACGGGTTTTATTGACCGGGGCTTGATATTTTGAATGTGACTCCTTATTTGCTGGTGATGCCACTTGGGTACTACGAATTATAATCCCTATCCTCGCTTTCTTGATCAGCTGAAAGTTGTTGTCTCTGAGCTCTGAACTTGATGTTGGTATCCCACCATCCGATTCCTCAGAATCTCCGCCAAGATCACCGCCGTGCGAATAACTGACCCTAAACCTGCAATCTACATTGTCTTCTTTAATTGAAGCCATCATTTAGCAATCCTAACATAGAAATTAATTGGGTTTTGGTTTTACATATAAAGACTTGGTAAATATGGCCGAATGATTTAGGGTTGGAAGAGGGATCGGTTGGTTTGCGGCTCTCTGTGTGTGGGCTAAGAAACCCATTTGACTCCTCAAAAAGAGACGTTAACATAACTTAGGTAGTATTTGATGTAAAAGGTTAAAGAGCAGTGTTAAATTAAAGAAAAAAGTGCTGTTGTACCCCTAAGTATTTAAAAAAGTGTTAATGTACCCCTGAATTTTTCAAAAGTGCTACTATACCCTCAAATATATAATTTGGGCAGAATTTTCTTTTGCCAAGTGTAAAATGACAAGAATACCCTCATTATTATTTAATGGTAAAAAAGAAAAAATTTATGACGAAAATGCCCCAACCAAATCAATGAATAATCCTCCCCTACCTAATTATTCATCTAATTCTCGCTTCCCTTTTTATATTCACACCCAATTAAAAAAAGGCAATTCAAATCCATACCACCAGTCACCGTTAATTTATCGGATGAAAGCGTTTGAAGTCGAGGGGACCAAAATCACCGTGACCGAAACCGCCACACCCAGTAATAATTAGCGTGACTAACTCAAGGCGGCGAGATTATGGTAACTTCACCAATGTTTTCAGTTTGTTGAGTTTTTGGAAAAAAATGTTAACTTTTTTCAATACTGGCCTGCTAGATTTAGTCTGTTTTTTGCTTATTTGCAGTCCGTATTTTTGTTATATAATCATATATACAATAATTATGATGTATAACTGATTTGCAAGTGTATGCAATAGAAGTAATATATATATATATATATATATATTTATATGATGCATATGTCTGATATAGTTAATTATTGATCATATCATATATATCAAAGACGTATTTTTTTGGACTATAAAATAAGCAAAATATGGACTGCATCTAGAATTGCCCCTTTCAATAATATTGTGCATTTATTTTGTAATTCAGTGATATTGATTTGTTGAATTTTTTTCGTGCCCATGAGCATTTGGGTCAAGGGAAAAAAAATCCAACAAGTGAGGGTAAATTTGTCTTTTAATTCAAAATGGTGTTGAAAATGGGTTTTAGAGGTACACTTCTTTATTCAATATAATAATAGGGGTACATCAACACTTTTAAATTAGTCGGGGATACATTGACACTTTTTTATAAACTTGGGGGTACATGACCTTTTAACCCTAAATTAAAATATACACTACCTTTCTCAAGTTGAAGTAAGAAAACTTTAATTAAAAGTGGTTTAACACTTACAACTTACTATAAAGGATTTGTTTTGAAACTATGTTGAAGTTAGTTGGAAACTGATTTATGAGATGATTTTATGTGCTTTGTACTCAATTATTTGAAAATTTCTAACATTACACAGGGTAAATGTGATGGATTAAAGTTCAAAATATTGCAATTTAGGAAGGAAAATGTGAAATTTAGTTCTGAAACTTCAATTGGTTTGGTGATAATGCATTATTGATGTATGAGATGAAAGTTAGAAGCTTTTGTATTTAAAGTCGTCACAAAATCATCAAAATCTCCATGTAAGTAATTAACATATTTTTTAGAAAGTTATATATCATGAACTTCAATACACACAATAAAATACAAATGAGAAAAAGTACAAACCAACAACTACTCATTGAAAAAATACAATAATTTTCAACTTAAATATTTATTTTTAAATTCAAATAATATCATGCAAATTTTACAAATGCTAAACCTTGATGTAGCCATTGCTGATCATCCACTCTAGACTCCAATGATTGTTTACATTCCTGAGCGTCCAATAAGCCCAACCAAATGTTGCTCTCCCAAACACTTCCAATTGAGCCGCCCCAAATCTTTGATAATCCTCTTTTGATGCTCCTTGTATTTTCCATTCAGCAACCCATTCCCCTAAAAACAAAGTTAATTGACAAAAAAGAACATTAAAGAACAATTTTCGATTACCTAAATATCGATTTCCAGGGTCAATTTGTACATACCTACAAACGTAAGAGGTCCATTCGAAGAAGTCAAGCGGGTTATTTCCGTGGAGCGGTTATTTCTTATGTAATCAATGTTTTGATCAATTGTGAGAGAATCGAAAATGGTGCTGAAAAGACTGTAATAATGAACATCGATGACTGATCTGGTGAAACCGGTAGCTAGAGGAAAAAGCTCTGTGATGTTAGAAGGACCAAGGCGGTTAGAAAGAATCACATAAGCAGTCGATGTGTGTTTTCTAACAGCTTCATAGCCAGCTTTATAGTATTTGATAACTGTATCTAAAGAAACTCCAGGTGACAGTGGTTCGTTAATCAATTCAACTGCGAGTAGATTCGGACTTCTTGCATACCTATTAATCAAACAACAAATGTATGAATCTTTTTCGTTTGTTTTTTACAAATTCAGTTGAAAATGTGTAAATGCTCACTCCGTCCCAGTCCAAGTTGCAGAGAGAAAGAATGGAAGTTGAAATTTGAGTGGTGAAGTGTATGGTGGAGATTGAATTTAAGAAGAAAGTGAGTGAAATGAGTGGATGAAAATGAAGTAATATTACCATAAAAGGAAAATGTGCCCTTTTGATTGGGAATTGGGACACCAAAAAAGAAAAGTATGCAATTTCGACTCGGACGGAGGAAGTAAGTCACTTAAAAAGGTTGAGGTATTTACCTAGCGGATAGAAAGCTGATTACAGATACTGTTTGTTGAATGGTGGAATCTGTTAAACCCCATTCCTGAGAACCATCTCTACTGCCACTGTGTTCCCAACCATTTTGTGAACCAGGTGCACAATGTAGATCAATGATAACCTTGAGACCGTATTTCCTGCATGCAAATATAAGTTATAATAAGGGTGGTTGTTATCGTACGCAGTTATGTATTTTACTATTGTAATTCAAGATACTGATATGAATTTATGAAAATGTCATCACCTATCAGGATTTAGTAATATTCAAGGGACAGTATTGTAATTTCAATAGTATTTTGAACTACACTGAGTAAAATACCGAACTGCGTATAGCATTATAGTATAATAAATGCAGTTGGTATTTTACTATGTAGACGGGTTATTCAACATCACTTATTTACTTTTGACAATCCTGTTTTATTTTAAAACAATAAATTTAATTTAATATTATTGAGATATGAAAAGGTATGGCGGTTTCTAGTTAAAGTAGGAACGAACAAAGAATCATCCGACAAAAACAGAAAAATGAGGTAAGTATGTCACTTTAAACTAAAAATAAGAATGTAAAGAAAATATAGGTGTTCAAATAGTCGATTAGTTTACTGTATTGGTATCATATATAGTCGTCATATAATCGTCCAGATTACTGTATTATCTATCATATATGCTAGATATAATAATAATTGTAATTGTCGGAAGATTATATGACATGATTTGAAGAAATTGAATCAGTGATACCTTGCCCACAAAAAGGCATTGTCCAGAGCTTGTAAGGATCCAGCAACAAAAGGTTTAGGAGGATTTGGGTCACTAGCAATCCACCATCCAACTGGTATTCTCACTGTATTTAGTCCATTTTTGGATATGAATTTGAAGTCATCCTCTACTATAAACGTTCTCCAGTGCTCCTAATTATAGTGTATAGGAAAACAATTGAAATGTTACCGTTAAAAAATAGGAAAACACTAAAAATCATTCGATAAAGATGTTAAATTCAAGCAACTCAAATTGTGAAACAGTTCAGTTGAATTCAAAATATTACATCTCAGTACCATTTGATAAAATATGTCAAGACAGCTTCCCACCTTTTTAATGCACGACAATGATGCGCCTAGTCATTTGTCATTCACTTTCTAATTAATGATTATGGAATTATAAAATGATATATAATTAATAAAAAGAATAAAATAAATGAAATCGATTTCTCAAAGAAAATGATTGAAAATGATTTTTTTCATTAAAGATTGAAAATGATTGGAAATTAATGAGACTCAAAAAAGTAGGAGTGAATTAGTAATAGTTTAGCTCATCAGCTGGCTGCTTATGCAATATTTAGTGCAGAGAAGAATAGAGTTTGGGATATTACTCTGATTTTTTTTGTCAAATGATTTTGGAACAGATCTTGAATGAGATTTTGTTTTTTTTTCAAATAAAAAAAAAGTAGGAGTGAATATTTTTGTACCTTCATAACTTGTGGTGCCTTTAGGGGACCATAACCATTTGTAACTTGATATTCACCTTCTAGCCTTCCATTAAATTCAATCAGAAAAACCGAGGGATCATCGTCTCCCCATGAACTATTGTTTCCATGAAAATCAGCAGTAACAAAATTCTCCGTTTTCACCTGCTCGTTATAAAAACATAAATATGTTTCACCACGCACAGTAAAAATCAAATTTGATCGAAAACATAAATTAAACTTCAGTATTTATAAAAACAAACATGAATATATACCTGTAAGAAAAATCCATTTGGTGCTTTGATCCGAACCCGGTTCAACTCATCGGGTTTCCTTACAATTTCAAAAGTCTCGGTCCGACCGGGAGTGGTTTCCACCGATACTAGCTTTGAACCTCCCTTCTCTAATCCAACAAATTGTTTGTTAAATACCCGAAAGTTAAATATGGTCGCACTAATCCTCCACAGCTGTTAAAAATTGGAGTAAAAAACTAATTAATTAATTAATACGAGTAATTAAAATAATTTAATTGTTAATTTAGGTTAAACTTACTTTAAATGTTTCCCAAGAAGAAGCAACTGTTCTATTAGCAGCTATGATTGTACCGCCACCACTTTCAGCCGATAAATACTTACCCACCGTTACTGATTTGAACTGCAATCCAGTTCCATCCTGAAATAGTAGCGAGACTCAGTTCAGTTCGGTACAGTCCAGTTCAGTTGATATCAGATCACCGAAATGAGTTGAGAGTTATATATAATTACCAGAAAATCCTTGTTAGGAATGCCATCAAAGAGGGAAGGTTTGATCCAGCCTTCTGTAACCAGCCATCCTCCAAGATTCACAGCTCGAACTCGGAAACTGCGTTTCCGATCGGGATGAGAGGCTGAGGAAGCAGAAAGAACGAGGGAGAAGATGATGATGAGCACTGTAAACCCAGCCATCGAAGTTGAACTTTGCTCTTCAGAGGAGATGGAGAATTATTGAGTGAGACTTTTATACAGAGTATGAACAGAGAATAGGACCTAGCATTCCGTAGTGCGGATTGCATGCGGATGATAAGATTCCAGATCAGGACATGCACTGGCACTATACTAGTACTTTGACCACCCATTACATGGATTTATTGACTTTGACTTTTATGAATTGATATCATTCACATACAATGTCCAATCGATTATAATACATTTTCCAAAAAAAAATTTTTTTTGATAATACTCTTATAATACATAGTAAAAGACCTAATAGGCACTCCTAAAAAAATTTGAAGTATATCTTAATAAGAGTTAGAATATTCACGAATATTAAAAAGTGTGTGCTTATTTAATATTTATAATTAGTGACATTCTGATGGTTTTGATAAATATTCATTCAAAATGACATTTACAGGAAGGGATTTCATTAATTCACTTATTTTACTTAATATCTAAACCCTTCAATCTAATCTAATCTTATGGCTCATATTTTCACCTTTTCTTCTCCTCTTTTTCTTTTTTAGTTCTATTTTAAAATTCAAATTTACCTTTTCTTCTTTAATCCCAAATTAATTCATCATAGAATGGGTGATTTATTTTGGTTGGTAGAGAGTGGCTTAAGTGCAGTATCATTGTCATGTTTACATATTCTAGTTTAATTTTAGGACAATTTTATGTGGGTCCTAGTCAAATATCAAAAGGGATAGACTGGAGGAAGTCAAGTTCTACACCGATTTTGATAGCTGAGAGTCTTGTGATCAGTTTGGGTAGCTGCATCAATCTTGATGAAAGTATCAATAGTATTCTCTAATTGCTCTAACATAGCTTCATTGTAATCACGCACAGGTGGTTTGAAAAGCGTTACCCTTACATGAACAATAGATGACTCAGTTTCCGTTGAGAAATACGGTATCCGTCGGAGCACCCGTATCAGAAAAGCTTCCAATGACCAATTAGACTTCATCCAACATCGTTGGAAGTCTTCTTTATTAGAAATCGGATGAGGATGTGACGGAGGTCTATTGCTCCCGGTTGATAGCTTCCGGTGAAAGCTGCAAATATCAAGGTTGATTCAATCACAAGCATTGCAAGTCTGCCTTTGCTGAATTTTCCGATAAGAGCGTTGCTATACGGTTGGGAGAGTATCTCGATTTTATCTGGGGTGAAAATGCACGCTAACTCACATTTATATTCCGAGAATTGAATTGGAGGTTGAGTTTTTGACCGTTCACGACGGTGTTTGCAGTGTCAATAGGCGTTGTAACGATTATAAGATTGGGAATTGAATAGGAAATATTATTTATCTTTAAAGAGGCGAGAGGAAAAGTTTTAGAGAGAGAGCCAGCAATCCATCTTGTAATTACATTCGATAACTTTAATTTCTAGTAATAGTTTGTAAACGAGACTATTTTAATCAGTATTCATCTCCAAGTTACGAATAGTCTGAAATGATTAAACAAAACACTAATGTCCAACCTTACAAAAATGTTGTTATATTCCGGTGATCATGAGGCCGTTGGACTCAATGAATTTCATGTCGAATTTCAGGTACATTTATCTCATTTTGATAGATTTTCAACCTAATTTGCAAGGGTGAGTCTCGTGCGGTGCGGGCTGTGCAGGCTGTGCTCTCGCACAGGGCCCAAAAAATTTATGTATGTGTGAAACTTTGAGACAATAAAGATTAAAAAAAAAGAATTTTCTATAGGGGATAGAAGGGATGATGGTGTACTTAATAAAATGACCGCCTAATGTATTAGGTAAGAGACGAACTTGTGCGAAATTTTAATAATCTAACATTAAATTTCATATATAATTATTAAATTGTGATAATCTTCACTTTCTCTATGAAATGTACTCTATAAATACATTCGCGGCCAGAAAATTATTCAAAGGAAGGATCTGAATATTCAAGAAAAAATACGGAGAGGCACTGGAAGAGATCATTCTAGTCAAAACTAGAATAGATTTCTTGAGCGTGAGATTTCTTTTGTTCTCTTTGGTGTTTCTAATAGGCTCGGAACTTTGGTCCATATAGAGGATACGTAGGCTACCTCCCAATTCTGGTCGTCGGCGTGTTTAAAATTGAACCATATTGGTATCAGATTTTCAGAATCCTATTGGCGTTCGGGTGTGCAAATTCTTTATGTACAATTACATGTAACTATGGAATCACCTAAAATTGAGGTCGTTTGACTTAATGAATTCATGTCGAATTTCAGGTACATTTATCTCAGTTTGATACATTTGTCATCCTAATTTGCAGGGCGGGTCTCGTGCGGTGCGGGTTGTGCTTTCATGTTTTATTTTGTGCTACCATGGTTATGGCGCGGAAGTTCTTAGTGCCTGCCACATATTTTGCAGCCTATCTAATCTGGGGAGTACTAGTCCTAAATTTATTTATTTGCTACGAATATGCAAGCGAGTAATTTTACTCCCTGTGGATGAATAGTGATTTTTTATGAAGAAAAAAAGTATAAATTAAATTACGGTTTCATTACAATGATATACATGGTGTTCTTCCAGTCTGTTATATTTTATCTAGCCTATTTAACTTTGGGATTTAGATATAAATTTAGTGCATTGTGAATATACGTGATTGCATCTCTACAAATTTGATTTGACAGGCCCTGATCGTCTTTCGAGATCTTTCCTAAGTTGTTTTATTTGATTTAGTAAGAAGCGGACATTTTACTTTTAGATTGAAATTCTTGTAATTTGATATTGGGGTTGAAATCTGAGCCCACCCTATTTTATTTGATAAAATGATTATTTTGTGTTGCATTATACATTGAGATGTTGAATAATGTGTGGAATATAATATGGCTTTATACATGAATGCTTATCAAGTGTCATAAAAGTGAGGAAAGTACATGTTTACAACATGAGGATGAGGTACATAAAGGAAAGACATAAGAAAAGGCTTAAAATACACTCAAACTAATTACAGTATATTGGGTTGTTAGCATCGTGCGATCCACGACGTACTTAGATATTTTAAAAATAATACTTTGGTTTCCAAAAAAATATTTCATCTCGAGTAGTGCAACTATAAATTAATATATTAAGTCATCACTTTGTATTTTGCAAGTTTGTGAATGTCTTGAAATTGATAAGAATAATCGTTTAAACTTGTGAAGAATGTGTTTGTATTGTATTTATAAAAAAATTGTATTAAGTCTATATTGATCTAAGTGATTATAATCGTTCTTTTTGAACATTTACAATGTCAATATATAAATATCAGATTACTAATAAGATGTGTAATATTTGGGTCACATTATATGAGAAGACATTCGCAAATCGTAGTTAAGTTATTTTTTTAATATCATATATACCATAATCCTGTATTAGAATTTGGAGTTCGTTACTGAATTATAATTGGTTAAAAATTGAGGTAGAAAAATTTGAATTAGTAAAATAATAAGACTAAATTGAATTTTATGACCCTAATATATGTCTAATTACCAATCTTTAGCCCTAACATTTAGACACAATTTATAGCTCTGGAATATAAATTTGATCAATTTATAGCCCTAAATCTATATATGTTTAAAAAATCAACTTTACATACGGGTGTTTTAGTCATTATATTTATTTTCATTCTCATTATTCAAAACTTAATATCTAAAATTTTAAATAAACAAAAATAATCCTGGAAAAATACAATATGTGTTTTGTGAAAAATGCATATTTCAAAATTAGATATATCTAATTTTGAAATATGCATTTTTCACAAAACACATATATAATTCTTTTAAGAGAACTTGAAAATCGATTGAGTATTAGATATTTAACTTTTCAAATTATCATTTTAAAAAAAGATTTTAAAAAATACAATTTCGGATATTATTCCAGATTTAAAGAAGATTCTATCATGGGGCCTGGTCCACTATGACTAGATCTAAGTGTCAAGATGGATGGGGACTTAGAGATTCAGGCACATGGAATAGGGCTGTGCTGTTCAATCATGTTTGGGCAGTGGTGAAGAAAAAGGACAATTTATGGATCCAATTGGTGAATGCCTAGTATTTAAAGGAATTGAATATTTCTGACCATTCTCCAACAGAAGGGCAGAGCTGGAGCTGGAAGGTGATAAACAGGGTGAAAGAAAGGTTGTTACCGGTGGTACTAAAGTGTGTGGACAGAAAGGGCATGTTCAGGACCATCTTTGCTTATAATGAGCTCAAGGGGATATATGTACCTGATAGAAATTCAAAGCTGTTATTGGGCTCCAGAATATTACCCAAGCACAAGTTATTTTTGTGGATGTTGCTGAGAGGCAAGTTGCCTACAGATGAGAGGCTTCTAAGCCTTGGAATACTTGATACAGATTCAAACTGTGTCTTGTGTGGGCTGGAAAAAGAGAGTGTGCAGCATTTGTTTGCACATTGTAACTATATAACACAACTAATATGCTGCTTCGAACCTTAGTGGGGTTGGAAACTTAAGAGCATTGAGAAGAAAGTTGCAGTTCTAGAGTAAAAGAAGACATCACAAAGGGAAGTTGCTGCTGCTTGTTACTGCAGTTTACAGATTGTGGAGGGAAAGAAACTATAGGCTTTTTCAAGGAAAACGTCAAACAGTGGAGGAAGTGTGTGCCAAAGTGCTTGAGGAATGCCAATGGAGCTAGTATGGAAAATTGTGTTAGTTGCAGGGCTGGGTAGATTTTTGCTGGTTCATTAGCAACAGAGTAATTTGATGGCCGGAGTGATCGCCATATATGTGTAATCTTTTTGATTATTGGTATATAAATGAAAAATGATTCCTCAAAAAAAAATAATTTGTTAATGCATGCTCTGATTGTTTTAGGGTTTGTTTGTGTTCTGTTTTCATGTATTTGTGACTCGCAAAATGTTGAATAAAATAGTTGGAGATAGATTTATTTCCTTTACTTGTGTACTTCAGATTTTATTTATTTTTCACCGTCATATATTTTTAAACATTTTTTATAAATCAATATTGTTACTCTAAAATGAAAGTGTATATATATATTTTTGATAATACATTAGAAAACCAAATTTAGGGAAATCAGTCTAGTGCAAACAATTTCAAAATAAATTGATTTTATATGCATTTAACTAAATTTCACGTTAGTGTTACAATATCTTTCTTTCCTATGATTCACTTCACGTAGAAATAAGCTCTGAAAAATACAACCCTAATAATGAAATAAACATTAAACCTCATAATTTCTTACTTAAACTGAAATAAAATAGAAATTAATGTATATATACAATTTTCTAAATATTTATAAAAATAATATATTAAATACGTCACTCATCATTAATTAATACAACGTCAATTAGTACAATAGGATATTCCCCAATTCAGAATGAAAAGTTTTTATAATTTATTGATTAAATAGTGGTATGTTGAATTAAGCTAAATGGATTAATATTTTATAATTATATAATATAATATAATCTCAAGTTTAACTCAATATCATTCATTCATAAAATAACAATTATTTTAATATATTATATTAAAATTCACAACATTTATAATTATTACATTCGGTGCAACAAACCGAAAGGTAACCTAGTTAATATAAATAACAAAGTTATTTATGATCAAATTTTCCGTCAAATATTATTTTTTATCAAAAATGTTAAAGCAAGTATGTGGTTAAAAAGTATAATGCATGATATTACATATAAAATGCTGGTTTTCTAAAAATCCAACTGATCCCTTGAGCACGGATCTCATCACCATTAACAACATTAATTTTGAAAATGTAACATTTTTTTACAACTATTATTTAAGTCGAGTGCAAACAAAAGCTCCTGATTTATATTTTGTATATAGCCGTTGGACTACATATTAATAACTAAAATCAAAACATCGCACTAAGTGCCATGAAATTTATATACTACATGCAAGGACCATCTTTGCTATATAATAAGGAACACAGCTACCCAAGGTAATTATAAAATGAAATTACAGTTCTCTAGCTAATCATCTCCCTTAATCATATATATTAGCATTTAATTACCTACAAATACTGCAGCAAAGTAATCTAAACTCACAAAAGTTAGCTCAAATTAATGGCCAAATATCAGATTATCACCTTAATCCTTTTTTCTTGCTTACTATCAGTTTCTCATGGAAGGGAGAAGAATCGTCTGCAGCAGCACAGTCGAAGCTTTCGAGTTCGAGCAGTGAGCCTCGGAGGATGGCTGGTTACAGAAGGCTGGATCAAGCCTGAGCTTTTCGCCGGCATTCCGAACAAGGACTTCTTGGTATATATACATTAGTTTTGCTTATAAACTATGCATAGGGCAGGGCAAGCGTCAGTCTGCCCTCGAATACGCGGAGCTGCAGTATTTTTCGATCTAACTGTCATTGTAGCGCATTCCCGCTTTGTACTATCGCCTATTCTAATATTAATTTCTAAATCTGCTACTGCTTTTACTAATACATGTGTTGATTCTTACTAATGTTTGCACTTCAGGATGGGACTGGATTGCAATTCAAATCAGCTAAGTTTGGTACTTATCTAACAGCTGAAAATGGCGGGGGTGGTAGAATGGTTGCCGATAGAAGAAATGCATCCGATTGGGAGACTTTTAAAGTAAGTTGCTCTTCGTCGGAGTTTCTTTTCTCAAACGTTGTTGGACGTTTTATAGTATTTTTGATAGGTTATAGATCAATATATTGACCTTTTGTTTGTTTGGTTTTGGTTTAGTTGTGGAGGATTAGTGAAACCAGATTTAACTTCCGGGCGTTTAACAAGCAATTTGTTGGATTAGACAAGGCTAACCATGGAAGCAAGAGGTTAGTTGCAGTTGAGACAGCTCCAAATTTATTGGAAACTTTCAAGATTGTCCGAAAATCGGATGATCTGAACCGGGTTCGGATCCGGGCTCCTAATGGATTTTTCTTGCAGGTTTGATCTTCTTCTCACATACAAATTAATTCAGGTTTTATTCAGTAAACTAATGAATGTTATTCAAAAATGATGTTGCAGGTAAAATCCAACCAATTAGTTACAGCTGATTATCAAGGAAATACAACGTGGAAAGAAAACGACCCATCAGTTTTCTTGATTAAGTTTAATGGGAAATTAGAAGGCGAATATCAGGTCACAAATGGTTACGGTAGCAAAGCAGCACAAGTGATGCAGGTAACTTATTTTATGCCTATGTTCCTTTAGATATGATAGTTTAGTACCGTGTCTGATTTGTGTCTGATATGACACACGACACTAGATTTAATATGACAGTTTAGTGTCATTCTGTCTATACTGCTTTAAAATTAAATACCATATTCCTGTATCGGGTATTCGCATGGATAAGACACTACACACAATCTGTATGCCGAGTAACATAGTTTTATGCCATATTAAGCCCTAGTTGCAGCTGAATTCAAAAATAAAAACAAAATAATCTCATGTATATAACTTTATATATATATATATATATATGTGTGTTATTTTCATTTAAAAAATATAGGTGATTGTTAGGTGCAGTCCAACATTACTTTTGCAGTCCGTATTTGTATTTAAAGTACGTGATATACCCTCATTTATGGGAACCACATTTACTTTTAAATAAATATTGAGGACATTAATGTCACTTCATTAATAAATACGAACTGCATAAATAAATATTGGACTGCATCTAACAATGCCCAAAATATAATGTCGGATTAATGTTAAGTGAGATTGCCAATCAGCCGTCACTGACTAAGGAAAATTTGCTTTCAAGCAATGAAAAGTTAGCCATGGTATTAGTTTTCATGTATATACCTCTATAGTCTTCTCTACTCTTCTCTACTCTCCTATAATTTATATATTTTATTGATTCATTCCCGATAATTAGGAGCACTGGAGAACGTTTATAGTAGAGGATGACTTCAAATTCATATCCAAAAATGGACTAAATACAGTGAGAATACCAGTTGGATGGTGGATTGCTAGTGACCCAAATCCTCCTAAACCTTTTGTTGCTGGATCCTTACAAGCTCTGGACAATGCCTTTTTGTGGGCAAGGTATCACTGATTCAATTTCTTCAAATCATGTCATATAATCTTCCGACAATTACAATTATTATTATATCTAGCATATATGATAGATAATATAGTAATCTGGACGATTATATGACGACTATATATGATACCAATACAGTAAACTAATCGACTATTTGAACACCTATATTTTCTTTACATTCTTATTTTTAGTTTAAAGTGACATACTTGCCCTATTTTTTCCTGTTCTTGTCAAATGATTTTCTATTCGTTCCTATTTTGACTAGAAACCGCCATACCTTTTCATATCTCAATAATATTAAAAATAAGTTTATTGTTTTAAGATAAAACACGAATGTCAAAAGTAAATAAGTGATATTGAATAACCCGTCTATGTAGTAAAATACCAACTGCATTTATTATGCTAAAGTGTCATACGTGGTTCAGTATTTTACTCAATGTAGTTCAAAATACTATTTAAATTGTAATACCGTTCCCTGAATATTGCTAAATCATATAGTAAAATACATATTGTATCTTGGATTACAAGAGTAAAATACAGGACTGCGTACGGTAACACACACCCTTATTATAACTTATATTTGCATGTAGGGAATACGGTGTCAAGGTTATCATTGATCTTCACTGTGCACCTGGTTCACAAAATGGTTGGGAACATAGCGGTAGCAGAGACGGTTCTCAAGAATGGGGCTTAACCAATGAAACCATCCAACAAACCGTGGCAGTTATTGACTTCCTAGCCGCCAGGTTAGCCCTATACATACATGCGCGCACACGGTTTTTGAATCACAGCATATATATAAACTCAGGCTTAAACTATATCAACATATATATTTGCTTGGTTTTCAGATACGCAAAGCACCCAAATCTCCTAGCCGTTGAGCTTCTCAACGAGCCGCTTTCACCGGGTTCATCTCTGCTGAATGTAACCACGTTTTATAAAGCCGGTTATGAGGCTGTGAGAAAGCACTCTTCTACGGTTTACGTGATTCTGTCTAACCGGTTAGGCCCTTCGAACAGCACGGAGCTGTTTCCTCTAGCTAGCGGCTTCACTAATACAGTCATCGACATTCACTTTTATAGCATGTTTGAGGATATGTTTTACGCCTTCACAGTGGAACAAAATCTCGATTATATCAGAAGGAATCGCACGGCTGAGCTAGCTAAGATCATCAAATCAAACGGACCTCTCGTCTTTGTAGGTACGTACACATGCATGCTCACCTATACTTGGCTCGTCCCATTTCAAACCGCACACGTGTTTAACTATTAATTAAATGTATGTATTATATGTCTAAATGTATATGTTAATGGTAGAGTAAATCTCATATCGAACGATGAAATAGTGATATTCAGTATATAAATTTAGTGGGGTACTCGGTACGCCATATATATTGTCAATTATTTTTTTGCTGGACCTATTGTGCCGCCTATGCACCTTTCGACCTCCTATTTTACCGACGGGTTAGTTATCCCGTCAGAGTTTCACGATACTTGAAATTGATATTAGAATATGTAATTATGATAAATTTAACATTGTTTTTTATAATCATTTTAGGAGAATGGGTAGCTGAGTGGAGGGTGAAAAAAGCATCAAAAAGGGATTATCAAATGTATGGGGCAACACAGATGAAAGTGTATGGTGAAGCCACATTTGGGTGGTCTTATTGGTGTCTTAAGAATGCGCAGAATCATTGGAGTTTGGAATGGATGATCAAGAAAGGCTACATCAAATTATAAGTCTATGTCAATTTATTTCATTTGTTATTTTTGAAAAACATTTTTATTATTTTATGGTCGGGTTAGATTTTCCGGATGAGTTACCTCTCCAATAATGGCGGCACTCAACCAACCCAAAACATTACTATGAGAAATGAAAAGTATCATTGAACGTATATCTGAATTTGGTACCTCGCATTGTTTTGTCATTTCAGTTGTAAAAATGCCCTGATTGAAAAAGCATAATATTGTCATTAGTCTTAATTAGTAGAATTAATTGTATTTTATGACTCTCAAATGTCTGGAATGTATCATTCCTAGCCCCGATCAAACAAAAGTTGACCCGATCAAAATTATCAGACAAGGCTAAAACTTTATAAATGTACGTGTTGCATGTTTAAAAAAAAACAAAAGTTGTCTCTGTCACAATTGAATGAATTGACTCGTAAAAGTTGACCCGATCAAAATAGTTGACTCGTAAAAGTTGACTACTCAGTCCTCGTCTCTTCTTTCTTTCTTCTTGCTCGCTCCCTTTCTGACGTAAGGATTTCCCGTCCACAGAACTAGGCCTACCCAATCACATGATCTGGTTTCGACAAGGATTTTAGATGTCTCGGAGGTATGTCATAGGCATTGGTCTTTTGTTAAATTATGCAACTTCTCTTAAGGAAATGGAATAAGAAGCTATGACAGTGATCTCTTTATTTGCTGAGTTGGGTCTTTTGGGTTTCGCCAAAATTGAATTGAATGTTCGATTTTTCTTGTTGCCATTGTTCATTTATAGCATAAAATTAACTACTTTCCAGTTTGATTTTCTTCATCTTGTCTGTTATAGTATTTCTGAAAGAAATGAGCATAATGGGAATGAAGGGATTCGTTGAGGGTGTTTGTGTTGCATTCTGAAGTTTTTTTTTCTTTGTTTTAGAAACTTTTTACTGCCTTTTGATAAAAAGGATTCTAGTGAGAAGTGATGGATGATGCTTTGACTGCGTTTTGAAGTATATTTGATAGATTTAAATTATAGCAAAACAAACTTGTATTCTTGTTTGTTCAAGTACTGGGAACTTAAATGTGTTGAGTGATGAGTATCTGAAAGGCATCTTCTATTGTTCAGAATTGCATTTGACAAAAGACATGGTTAAAAATTTGTCAGTGGAATACAAATAGTCCGATTCCTTTGATTGCTTATAATGTATCAATCACTATAAATAAAACTTCTCAGTTTCTCCAAATTAAGGATCTAAGTGGTAGTAGAGTGGGCTCTTGATATAATTTGATAAATACAAAGATGTTTGATAGGTGAATTTGGTTCTTGGAAAGCAAGTAACTTTTATGAAGTGAAAGTATTGTATATTTCTTATAGTTTGGTAATTTCTACCTCTAGAGCATATGTACCACTAAAGTGGCCTAAATTATAATTTTTGTTTAACACTTAAATATCCTTACCACTGGTATTCTGACATGTATAGTTAGTTTTTTTATTGTTTCATTTTGGATGATTTATGACCTACGGATATGCTAGTTTTGAAATAAATATTTATAAAGTTCCTTTGTACTTGAAATTCAGGATGGGACTAGATTACAGTTTAGTTCAACTGAGTATGGTTTATTTCCATCGGCTGAAAATGGCGGGGCAACATTCTGGCTGCCAAGAGAGGAAATGCATGTGATTGAATTTTTTTAAGGTAAGCAGGACTAGGTGTATTCATATTTTCAGGATTAACCTTAGTGAGCAATATAATTTCAATTTTTGGTAATTTCTTGACCGTTTGGTTTTGTTTGTTTAATTTTGTTAGTTGTGGAAGACCTGAAGTCTAAATGGAACCAAATTCAGTTCTAGTCCAAGGCCGGCAACAATGGAAGTAAGTGGTTTATGGTAGCGGTTGAGAGAGCTTCAAGTTGTTTGGAAACTCTTAAGATTGTCAGAAAAGCCAATAGTTTGAAACGTGTTCTCATCCAGGTTTTTCTTACTGGTAACTGGTAACAATACCCAAAAGCTGACTTGTGCCAATGGATATTGTGAGCCCTTTGATTAGCTTTCTGCGCACCATCATTAACTTTGCATACCCCATAGTTGACAATGCCTTGAATTTGGATGAGGGCATCACCTTTCTTGAAGCTGCACTTTTGGAGCTTGTAGAAGCCAGAGATGATCTGAAGAAGCAAGTCGACCGAGCGGAGCTTCTGGGGCTGACATGCACCAACCAGGTGAAAGGGTGGCTGGACAGAGTGGAGAATGTTGAAGCAGAAGTCAAATCCATCACTGAAAGCATTGAAAATGGAAGCAACAGATGCAAGAATTGTTGCTGGAAGTACAAATTGAGCCAGAGGGTTCTTCAGAATCTTTCTAAAATTAATGACTTAAAGGGAAAAGGGATTCTTGATGTAGACATGGCTGATGGGCTGCTTCTTGTGCCTGTAGTTGAGCTACCTCATCGACCTGCAATTGGGCTCGAGTTGATGCTTGAAAAGGTGCAGCATTTGCTCAAGGAAGAGGGTGTTGGAATCATTGGGATATATGGAATAGGAGGGATTGGAAAGACTACCCTGTTAAAGAGCATAAACAATGAGTTTTTGAGCTTAGATCATGATTTTGATTTGGTTATTTGGGCTGCGGTTTCTAAGGATTACAGTGTTGAAAAGATCCAGCAGGCTATTGGGGTGAGGTTGGGTTTATCCTGGGATGAAAACCAGTTCCAGGACTTGCGCGCTTCGAGGATTTATAGTGTCATGAGGAGGAGGAAGTTCTTGCTTTTGCTTGATGATGTTTGGGAAGGTCTGGATTTCGAAAACATTGGTATTCCTATACCTAATAATAATAATGGCTGTAAGGTTATATTCACCACTCGCTCCCTAGATGTCTGCAGTGATATGGATGCAAATTGCAAGCTCAAGGTGGAGTTCTTGAATGAAATGCAGTCATGGAAGCTGTTTGAAGAGAAAGTAGGGAGGCAGATGATACCAGAATCTTCTTCTCCTTCGCCGATGATTTACGTTTATGCAGAGAGCATCGTCAGGAAATGTGGAGGTCTTCCACTAGCCCTGGTCACGACTGGAAGGGCTATGGCTAACAAACAGACTGAGGAGGAGTGGAGATATTCAATTGAGGTGCTCAACAGGTCCCCAGCAGAACTTCGAGGTATGGAAGATGTTTTTAGCTTGCTCAAGTTTAGCTATGATAGTCTTGGGAACGAGACTTTAAGGTTATGTTTCTTGTACAGCTCATTGTTTCCTGAAGACTATGTTATAGGGAAAGAACAGCTTATAGAGTATTGGGCAGGGGAAGGTTTTTTAGGTAGTGGAGATGATTTTGGTTTCCAAAGCATGGGACATGCTATCATTGGATCTCTCAAAACAGCTTGTTTTCTTGAAACTGGTGAAGAGGAAACGCAAGTGAAAATGCATGATGTTGTGAGAAGCTTTGCTCTATGGATTTCTTCTGATTGTGGAGCAAACAAAGCTAAGTTCTTGATGCAAGCTGGTGCAGGGTTGACAGAATCGCCAGCGGCAGAAAACTGGGAAATGGCAGAAAAAATTTCATTAATAGACAATGAAATCACAGAGTTATCTAGAACTCACGTTTGCCCTAATTTGTCCACCTTGTTGTTGCAATGGAACAGCAGCTTGTGCAAAATCTCAGAAGATTTCTTTGAAACGATGCCTAAACTCAAGGTCTTGGACTTATCATTCACCAATATCCGTGTACTACCAAAGAGCATCGGAAAATTGAGTGAGCTGAGGCATCTAGATCTATCTGGGACCAAAATTAGTTCACTGCCAAAGGAGTTAGGAAATCTGGCAAGGCTAGAGCACTTGGATCTCCAACGAAACGGGAATCTGAAAAGCATCCCGAATGCTGCCGTATCTGGTTTGGCTCAGTTAAGGGTTTTGAACTTCTATTACAGCTTTGGAGATTGGGAACTGAATCATCTCGAGAACGAGGAAAAGGCGGCTAGGTTAAGTGATCTCGAAAACCTGCCCCGTCTCACTTGTTTGGGGATCACACTAGCCAATTTATCTGCCCTGGAAAGTATTTCTGGTAGCATAAGTTTGCGCCGCTGTGTAGAATACTTGTATATTCGGGAGTGTGAAGGACTATACAACCTACAGTTATCACACAGGACAGGAGATGGTGTGAGGCTAAGGCGTCTCAGCCTTAATAACTGTTCTGACTTCAAGTATTTGGCTATAATCGACGGAGCTGAGGATAACTGGCTCCCGAACCTGGAGATTCTTGCTATGCATGGTCTCCCTAGTCTGGTTTCCGTGTGGAGAAACCCGATGAGCAAAGGGTGTCTTAGAAACCTCCGTTCCATCAACATATGGTACTGTGACAAGTTGAAGAACGTTAGCTGGATTCTGCTGCTTCCGAATCTGGAAATGATTTACCTGTTCTACTGTGCCGAGATGGAAGAGGTCATAAATGGAGACGACATTGAAGATTGTGAGGATTATGAGAATGCATTTCCTCGGCTTCGAGTAATGTCAATCAGGAAGCTCCCGAAACTGAGGAGCATTTCGAGCGAGAAGATGACTTTTCCTTCTTTGAAGAAAATTGCGGTGGTGGATTGCCCCATGCTGAGAAAGCTTCCATTGAAGGCACAAAAAGTTGCAGAACTTCCAACTATCTATTGCTACAAGGAATGGTGGAATGCTTTGGAATGGGATGATGCTGCCACTATATCCACTGTTCTTCCTCACTTCACATCAGCATAATTTGTCCAAAGAAAAAAGGCAATAAATGTAGGCCTTACATGCAGGTTATTTGAGTGCCACTGTACTTCATATGCTACAGGTATAAAAGGATGTTATGGAGGGATGATCAACAATCATTCTTATTAGTACAATCTCTGATATCCATACTATGATAAAAGAAAGGGTGAAGCTTTTTAAAGCTGCCCAAATGTTGTGGCATCTCTTCTGTTTATCCACTCAGAGTCGCATCACCTGATTTTTCTTTCCCCTTACCCAATTCTACTTCTTCAATTTATGTTATAAGTTCTCAATTCGCCAGCTTCATTTCCTGTGTGTGGTCAGATTACATATTCATATGTCAAGTTTTATGGTCGTGTTTTGTATCTGTTCTCATCTTCCTTTACAGAATTGAATAAAATTGAATTTGTATTGCATTTTGGTGTTTAATTTTGTGTCTGATCTGGATCTCGTTTGACTCATCTTCTTCATTATGCTGGCTGACAGTGCCACATTTTCACTGTTCACTTTGAGACAGGTGGCTTTAGAGTAGCCAGGCATTTCAATTCCATGGAAAACCTATCTCGATGAAGAATTTCCCTACTGTCTGAGTATGGTCTAAATTGCTGCCTAAATCTTGTTTTGATGTTATTCTGCCGATATTGGAGGTGGAAATAGATTAAAATGTGTGGATAACGTATTGGAAGTCCGAGAAAGCTTATGGAAGAAAGAGTGTGATGTGATTAAAATATTGAGAGCGTGTAGTGGTTGTCTCTACCAGAAGTTGGACTGTTAAAACCATTCATTTCTTATATCTTAAGTTTGAAACCTTTTGTATGCCCTGCACAGTCAGATCTCATTTCACTCTTAGTTGGTGTCTCCATCTAGGTTTCATGTTTATCCTTCAAGCTTCCTGTATTCTGCTTCATGGTTTAGTGATGCTGGTAAGTATCTTTTAATTGCAGACTAAGTAGAACATTGCCTAAATTCAGTGTTTCTCATCTTAAGTTGTTTGAATTTTAGATTAAGAGATCATGATTTGATTCATGGACCTTTGTTTGTGTAGATTACATATAGCAGCTCTTCCACTGGAAGAATGGAACTCCATTTGAGAGTGATCAGGTACATCTGCAACAGGCTGACATGTTCGTAAGTATTTTCTTCTTTTACTCTTGTTTGTAGTTGATTGTGGCTGGAGTTAATGTACTGCACTTTCAACATTATAGTGGCAGCAACCTTTTCACAATATTAAGATGATGTGCGCTTGGAGAAAGTTGAGTTCTTCATCATTTGTTTTTTTTGGTGGCAAAATAATTTGCCTCAGTTATCTTCTTAGATGAATGAACTTTGTATAAACCAAGTCGATGGCTTCTTGTTTGCCTGTTTTTTTTCTTTTTCTTTTTAAGGTAAAATGTATAGAAAGCTATACTTCTGTTGCTTTACTTGTTTTTAAACACTCACTAGAGTAAAAAGAAGAAGAAGAAAAGAAGCATTCATCCCGAGCTCAGCCGTGCATAATACGCTTCATCCAGTAAAGGATAAAATTTCATGATGTTCAGAAATTTCTTTACCCTTTTCAATTAATTTATTATTATTATGTTTTCAAAAATTAAAAATTTTGTTTTTTGTTTCTGCCTAAACAGCCCATCTTTCTGAATCACATTTTTTGTACATATACGACGTACCTTCATCTTTTTTCAATATTTAGTGTGGGGATTTTTTGGCTGAGAACATTTCATAGCTGATCGACTTTGACTCAACAAAACCATTGATCTGCACACTCTAGGCCATAATTATTAAAATCAAATAATAAATTGGATTGTATTATACTAGTATCGAAGTGTATCCACATGGTCTATTAATTTAAAGCCCCAAAATTTCACTTGCCAGTATATTTTATGGGCTTCTGAAACTTTGCAGAAACACAGAGGCTGATTCAGATGGCTAAGTACTATAGCCAACTACTCAGCATCTTCGTCTTCATTCTTTCTTCTAACTTTCTTACAGTCTCTTGTGGAAGGGTGGACCACCGTCACTTTCAGGTTCGAGCTGTGAATCTTGGAGGATGGCTGGTAGTAGAAGGCTGGATCAAACCTTCCCTTTTCGATGCCATTCCTAACAAAGATTTATTGGTAATGATTGTGCTGATTATTTTAGTTTGTGATTATGTATTCCACAATATCTTATCTTTCTCTGCAAATGTAAAAATATGTAAAGTTAGTGGCTCTATAATACAGTAAATGAACAAGGAGTGAATGTGGTGTTAATAAGATAAGGTTTATGTTCAATAAACCTTTTCTTTTAAAGGAAACGACACTAAGATCAATAGTGAAGTTTACAGTATAAAAGTTTAAGTAGTTTTTGTCTGCTGAGAATTTGTGATTCTTTATTATAACGATGTTATTCTGCACTACATGAAATTCAGGATGGGACTAAATTGCAGTTTAAATCAGTTAAATTTGGCACTTCTCTATCAGCTAAAAATGGAGGGGGTGACATTCTACTTTCCAAGAATGGAAATGCATCCGACTGGGAAACTTTTAAGGTAACTGTTTAGCCCTGTTCTCTTAAGATTATTTCATGCTAAGACTAAATTAAGCTGATTTTATCAAATTATATTATCAATAGAACATGGTATTATAGGCCTCTAGTTAATCCTATGATCCCGATTTTTTTATCTTACATGATATCAGCTTAATTGAATTCAGTAACTTCTGTTTAATAAGAATATAATTGGATAGAATTTAATGTAAAATAATTTTCACTTCCGTTCAAAATATTTCATTTCAGTAAAAGCAAAGTTCGGAAGAGCACACCTAAGTATAATTAATTATATCATGAGAATTCATTTCTTGATTGTTTGCTTTTGTTTGTGATTTTTTTTTGTAAGTTATGGAGGCTCAGCGCAACCAAATTTTATTTTCGAGCATTCAACAAACAGTTTGTGGGACTAAACAAGGCCAACAACAATAATGGTTTAGTGGCGGTTCAGACAATGCCGAGCTCTTTAGAAACTTTTAGGATTGTGAGAAAATTCGATGATTTGAACCGGGTTCGTATCCAGGCATCTAACGGGTTTTTCTTGCAGGTAAATTTATCTCTTTCATATTGAGTGATTTCTTGGTATTTGAAAATGTTAATTAAATAAAATTTATCTAGTGGTATGTACTACTGATGAGCAGCATTTTGTACAAGGACATAGTCCAATTAGCTAGTAGACAATTTTATCATTTTCAAAGCACTTTTGCATGTGAGCCTGTCTTTTCTTTTTTGTTTTTGCGAAAGCTTTTTATACATATTTAATATTCAAAGTATCACAGCTTCAAAACCCTAATCAATGTCCACAGATTAGGATTCCAATGTGCACAAGTATCACTGCATACATTTATATATATTTATTTACTGTAATTTTGTAATGAAATGCTATATTGAATTGATTTTTTGAAACTAATATGAAATTGCACTCTTACATTTACTTTTTTTTTTTATTTGTTATAATAATATTATAATCTGCAGATAAATGGCAAGCAATTAGTCACAGCTGATTTTCAGAAAAATACAACATGGGAAGATGACGATCCATCGGTTTTCTTGATTGAATTTAAAGGGAAACTGGATGGTGACTACCAAATTGCAAATGGTTACGGTCCACGCAAAGCAGCCCAAGTGATGAAGGTACATCAATTACAATTATGGTATCTTAATGTTATTTATTTTATTTATCATTTATAAACACATCTCAATATTAATTCAAGTTTCGAACTTATAATTGCATTATTTTTTTACCCTTTAATAAACTTATTTTAAGCTAATATTGTAGTATCAAAACTTCTGAAATTTACAGCCATGAAAAATTATAGGTTTTACGGGCAACAAACAGATAACTCTATCTATACTTTGTGAAGTATTAATCTGTCATTTTACAGGAACACTGGGGAACATACATAGTCGAAGATGACTTCAAATTTATTGCAAAAAATGGGTTGAATACGGTGAGAATACCAGTTGGATGGTGGATTGCCAGTGATCCAAATCCCCCTAAACCGTATGTTGCAGGTTCCCTGCATGTTCTGGACAATGTTTTTCTATGGTCTGAGTAAGTTCATTCTTAAATTAAGCATTACTATGATTGATATTCATTATTTATGATTTTAGTAAAATCGTGTATAAAATGAAATTCTTTAATGAAAGCAAGTGATCATCTTGTAGGAGGTATGGTCTCAAGGTTATAATTGATCTTCATTGTGCACCTGGTTCACAGAATATATGGGTTAGTAGAGATGGTTCTCAAGAATGGGGTCTTACCAATGATAATATCCAACAAACAGTTGATGTAATTGAGTTTCTAACTGCCAGGTAATTTAACTTCACCTAAAATTAAATGTCGAAATTGATTTTTACCCCCATACAAAGTGCACTATTTATTGATCATATGTGTAGTTAAGCAGTTCAAGTGTTGCTATTTAAGTAATATACTGGACTCAATAAACACTCCAATATAGCAACACGAATAAGCAATATACTTGACTTCAAATAGCACTCCTAAATTGAAAACACCGGACTTAATTTTTTGTTTTAGACCATCAGTGTCGGTTTTAATTCTATCAGATATAAATTATTGTGGTAGCTTATCTGAAATGTCTATATAATCTTTTGTTTTATGATTTGTAGATATGCAAAAAGCCATAGCCTTCTTGCAGTTGAATTACTTAACGAACCGCTCTCACCTGGAACTTCCGTGGAGACTCTTATCAAATACTATAAAGCTGGTTATAAAGCTGTTAGGAAGCATTCATCAACTGCTTATGTGATTCTTTCTAATCGATTAGGACCATCTAATAGTACCGAGTTCTTTGATTTAGCCCGAAGCTTTACTAATTCGGTTATTGATGTTCACTTCTACAATCTTTTCGACGACATGTTCTACAAGTTTACAGTGGAACAAAATCTAGAATATATCAGAAACAATCGCTCCGAGGAGCTAGCTGGAATCACCAAGTCAGATGGTCCTCTCATTTTTGTGGGTACGTACTTATTTCTTGATAGGTGTAGGATTGATCATTGATTTTGGACTCTTTTTCTGAGTATTCTTCATGTCTTGATCATGCTTAGGTGAATGGGTGGCTGAATGGCGTGTTCCAAACGCTTCAAAAAGAGATTATCAAAAATTTGCAGCTACACAGTTAGAGGTGTATGGACAAGCAACATTTGGATGGGCTTATTGGTGTCTAAAAAATGTGGAAAAGCACTGGAGTATGAAGTGGATGATTGAAAAGGGATACATCAAGCTTTGAATTTGGAGAAAGTTCTTGCTAACTAGGACCGTCGTATTTGTCATATCCAAGTCTTTGTTATCTTTATGTTCTCAGAAAATTTTGAGTAAAGTTATCATCATTGAAATTTTGAACATACAATAGAGTCCCTAACTTAATAAGAAGAGTATATCAACTTGATCGTTGGGGTTTTATACATGCAGGTCCAATGTACTAATGCAGATTTGAAAAAGACAATATTACCCTTCACTATTTCACAGTCTGGACCTGCACTAGCACAATTCAGGGGCAAAATATTGTCTTTTTCAGACCTGCAAAAATATTCTGATGGTGCATTGTATGTGTCCTTAATAGCCCAATTGCAGTGATGCAATCAGATTCAATTACTCAGGATCCAATTGTTCAAAAGCTAAAACAAAGGCCATTTGTATATCTTTCAGTTCAGCTTCTAGAGGTGAAAGTGCAGTAATATAGATAGAATCCATGAGTGGAGTATTATACCTAGACCTGCAAATTGATTTTGATGCCAAGATGCATCCACATTAATCTTAATTCATGTTAAGGGAGGGTTCCATTTAACAGGAATTATAACACGTTTTGGTGGTCTAACATGCAAAGGGAGGAAACTTGGCTGACAGTTCCAAATCAAGAGAGGAAATCTAGCTGAGACAGTTCCAAATCAAAATAGGAAACCTGGCTGAGACAGTTCCAAATCTGAAGATTGAAAACAAGTTGTCGCTTAGAGAACTAATGAGTGACTGAGTGTTAGGGAGCTTATTTTCAACGTGGAAAGTGTTTCTTGCCTTCCTTAGTATCCAACATATTATACTAGGAGTTATATGTGCTAGACATGAGTTCAACTTAGAGCTACCCTGATTGGAAAGATGGTAAGATATCTTATCCTAGACAGTATAAACTATGTGTTAGGGAAGCCTATCATACAATGAAAGAAAGACCACAAGGTTGTAGCTGCAGAACATTCATTAAAAAATGTTATATAGAGTCTGAACTCCCACAGTAGGGGCACTTAGAAGGCAGATGGAAACTCATTTTAGTTAGTATTTCAGGAAAATGTAGAAAAGTATTAAACACGTTCCACATAAAAATACTAAAATATTTTTTTTGGATTCTAGGGTTCCACAACTTAGTTAAAGAAGCACATGTACCTCTAGTTGGCTTAGTGGCTTGGTAAGCATATTCGAAGGTGAAAACCCCTTGAGACCAAGTTTACATATAAATCTGTCATCTCTAGTTGGAATGCCTTCAGATTTCTGCAAAAAGGTTAATAAGTCATTAGATAGCAAAGATTGCAGCTGAGGTAAAAAAAAAGTGATGTTTGTTATCAATAAACTTCTGTACTGAATAGTCAGAAGGAATTGATGTAAACTCTGCATCACAAATGATATTAATAAATCCAAAGTCAGTCCAGTTAGAGTTCCAAAAATTATACTCCCCTTTTTCATGTATGACTTGCAGAATGACTCTGCTATAGGACAGATGCATGAGATCCTCTTCCAATAGGGTGATTTCCTGTAAGAGTGAGGAAGATTGTGCAAAAATTGAGCCCATATGGAGTCACCGTGTTAGCATTTCCACCACAATGTCAAAGAGCACACTTTGACTATAGTGGAGATTGATCTGAGTCAGTTGATGAGCCATGTTCATACTTGTATTGTGTTGAATGTCTTGTTCCTTGTGTTAAAAATTCTTCTTTTGGTGACGGCACAACTTGACATTCAGGGACGAATCTTCTATGTCTTGGAAAGAATGATGTGGCATGAACCTTACTTGTGGAAGTTGGAGCAGTCGAAGAGTTTTCGCAAATTCCGATGTTTGTTGCCGCAGTTTCAGAATTCGACAAACAAATAGTGTTTTTTATTGGAAACTTTATTCTAATATGAACACATGCTAAGCATGATTGTTGCTTGTTTTTGGGCAAAATCCTTTGGTTTAAGGATCAAAATCATGTTTTATTATTTTTGGATACTTAAAATAATATTTTAAGTTAGAGAGGATCTTTTTGTTATTTATTATATTTAGTAGTAGTTAGCGTCTAGTATATAAACAGTTTTCTAGATTATTTTGTAAGACAGCATTTGATGTTGAATGAAATTGAAAGATTTTTCTCAATATTTGTCAATTCTTCGATAGCTCTATGAATTCAATGATAATTTTATTCATAATTCGTTGTTTGTTTCACACACGCTGCATCGAACACACGCTGCATCAAAACACGAAGATAATATATTCCAAAACTAGGAAGAATAAACCATACTTTCCGTTGGAGTAGATACATTGGTGACTCTGAATTTCGAAAATTGTGCATACATTTTGAATCTGAATTTTCAAATGAATTGACTTAATCTGCAGAGGTGTACGTGAGCGCTATGGGGAATGGAATGTGGAGTATATAAAGGATCTAGACACTACATTAACAAAATCATATTCTTTTAATTTCATCTGGTTAATTAATTTAGACGCAAACTCCTGTATAGATAGGCTGGATTTATATTATTTTAAAAATATAAACCTCGAGATTAGGATTTTTTTTTGTATATATATTAGCAGTACACATATCATGATACAAATATTTTAGGTTAAAGTAGAAATGGTTTCCCAAATAGAAGTGATTGTAATAAGTTTCTTCATACTTGTGTCTTCTTGCTCAGCTTCATCAAAATGGAAGCTTCCAGTTCGAGGTGTAAATCTTGGAGGATGGCTGGTTATTGATGGCCGAATCACGCCTTCACTCTTCGATGGCATTTCCAACAAGGACTTATTGGTACGTACTAATTAAAATGATTGTAAATTTGTAATAACCGAAACAAGTATTTTAGGTGCAGGTCCAACCGCATTATGCAGGTCTAAAAATGTGATTAAATGTGTTAAATACCCCTGTAATGTTAGACTTAAAATCTGAAAAAAGAATTTTGAATGACAATTGGGTCATTTAATCACATTTTTGGACATACATCATCCATTTGGACCTGCACCCATTAGTCCTCAGAATTCCGTTAAACGATTATCAAAATAAATATTCTATTTATTTATGCACTTTAATATGCAATTATTTACTCTCAAAAAAATCTTATGTTTGTCTTTATTTTAAATAAACTGAAATGAAGCGAAAAATAATACCATATAGTCTAAGATATGATGGGCAAAAATATGATTATTTTCGGAAATTATCTAGTTTTTCAAATTTTCTAGCTCTCAATTTGTCTAGCTATGCATGATGAGATTCACAAGAAAATTTCAGGATGGAACAAGATTCCGATTGAAGTCGGTGAAGTACGGTACGTATCTAACGGCTGAAGGCGGCGGCGGTGGTGAAATAGTTGCCGATAGAGTAATTGCGTCGGACTGGGAAACATTTAGGGTAAAAATCAACTTTTCCCTTTCCTTCATTAACCTTTACTTAATTAGTATTTAAATCAATCAACATTAATTTTCAACTGTTCATTTACGTATAAATATTGTTGTGAATATATATTAAAATAATATTTTGATAGTATTGGAGGGACACTGAAGGATCGTGTTACTTCAGAGCGTTCAGCAATCAATTTGTGGGGCTTGAGAAGGATGGCACTGCAAGATTAGTTGCAGTCGAAACCAATCCAGAATTGGGGGAGAATTTCTGGGTACACAGAAATCCTGATGATTCTACTCGGATTCGGATCGAGGCAGCTAACTCTGCTTTCTTCCAGGTTCGATCTTCTTCCGTGTACTGCATTATTTGAATCTTGTTTGAAAGTGTTATGCGGAATATTGAGAAAATGACAAATAAACGTACGAAGAAAAAAATAAGAATACGGAAATTTAGTGGTTCATCAATTGTCTCACGGAAATGAGATAAATTGCATTAAATCGGTACTCAGATTACAATATTAACGTCTAATGTCCAAAAATAGAATGAATAGGTTACAACAAAATAAAGACGTATTACAAATGTTCTTCCACTAATTTCTAAATACTGGATCAAAACATACTTTCGACACAAATCACCAATATCACAATACCGTTACAATCCGACCCCTAAACCCCAACTCGCTGACCGACCAGCGAAACCTGTGGTAACTTGCGGTAACAGCTAATACAACATTCAATGCATATATCAAATACAAAGCGTGAATTATATTAACAGTAATTATGTAAGATGATCAATGCTCAACTGAGCTCAATTGACTATATATATGACAGGTAACTGATGAAAAGAAAGCTGTTGCTAACTATCCATCGGAAACTAGCTGGGGAAATGACGATCCTTCGGTGTTCTTGATCGAATATGATGGGCAGCTAAAGGGTGAATTTCAGCTTGTACATGGTTACATGAATGATTATGATGCATCTGTATCATCAAAAGTCTTAAATGTAAGTTTTAAACATTATAATACCATTCCTCCGTCTTGATGACTCTTTAAAATATTATAGTGTCAATATTTTAATTATGCATGCATCTTATCTCTATAAAATATAAATATATCAACGCTTGTTACGTACCGTTAGGATAGAAGAAATTGATTGGATTAGGTCCAGTCCAATTAGCCCATTAAACCCACGCGCCGGCAAGGGTCACCGGAATTTGGTCCCTGCGACGGCCAATTTTCTAGTAGTCCCTCGGTTTCTGGTCACCGGTCCCATCATGTCTATGTGCGTGGTTCGAGTTTCAGCGATATTCTATACACAAGAATGATCTAGAATATCGGTTAGCTGGACTGGATTTAATCTAATTAAATTCTTCGATCCTAACAGATACGTTCAATTTAATTCGATCCCGTTGAATAATGTGTTTATCTTTAATAGGAACATTGGAGTAGCTTTATTAGAGAGGATGACTTCAAGTTTATTGCACAAAATGGAATGAATACGGTGAGAATCCCAATCGGCTGGTGGGTTGCAATTTTTCCAACTCCATGGCCATTTATCGGTGGATCTTTGCAATATTTGGACATGGCGTTTACTTGGGCAAAGTATGTCACTTATGTATTTATTTTTATTAACATTATTATTATGTTCTTAGGCTTTTATCACATTTTATTGACACATATAAAAGTGTCTTTACTAAAGCTGATAATCAGTGGCGGAACCATTTAGAGACCCGAATAGGTCAAGATCACTTACCCTAAAATTTAAAATCAAGACTTTCCGACCCCCTGACGAGTCTACACTGTCGAACTGCATTATAGCATACACATATAATTAACTTTGTATCTTAACTTTGCAGGAAATATGGACTCAAGATCATAATAGTTCTACATAGTGCACCTGGCTCACAAAATGGTTGGGATAGCGGCAGCATAGACGGTACCAAAGGATGGGGTTTAACCAATCAAACAATCCAGCAAACCCTAACCGTTATCGACTACATAGCATCCAAGTAAGACTTCATTTTTTTATAAAAATTTAATTCAATTCCACAAAGTTTAACATTCATGACAAAAAAATTAGTTCAATTTATTCAGATCAGTTCATCTTTATATATTTTTCATTTGTATCTGTATGTAGGTATGCTAAAAAATCAAATCTTCTTGCTATCGAATTACTGGATGAGCCGCTTTCGCCCGGAGTTTCTCTGGAGGCTCTTATGACATATTATAAAGCTGGTTATGAAGCTGTTCGAAAGTATTCATCGTCTGTTTATGTGATCCTAGCCAATCGAATCGGCTCTTCAAATGGAACCGAGCTTTTCCCTCTAGCCAATACATTCGTAAAGCCTGTTATTGATGTTCACTTCTATAATCTCTACGGCAGTTTCTTTGACAACTTAACAGTCGATCAGAACATCCAATACGTCAGAACGAATCGCTCAGCAGAGCTGGCTGCGCTCACCAAGCAGAATGGACCTCTCATTTTTATTGGTACGTACGTATATATTCCACTAAAGTATACATCTGATTAAATTCAAAAAAGTATATTTTTATTGTTAGAGTAAATGACACGTTCAAAGACAAAGTGGATGATTTTTAGTATATAAATTTAGCGGGTTATTTTTCATGTTACAAATTTATTTTCAGACCGAATCCATGATAAGCTTGTATGTTGCACATAGGCCTGTCAACTTTTATCCGTTACCCGCGGGTACAGGTAAAACGGGTAATTTAAAATACGGGTCAAAACGGGTCGGACAAAATACGGGTCTAAACCGCGGGTTTACCCTTTTTGATATAACTTTTAACAGTTTTACCCGTGAGTTTTACCCAATCCGTATTTTACCCGTCTCGTATGTTGCTTGTCCGGTATTTTACCCTACCCGTTTTGCCCATTTTTAAACAGGTAAAAAACGGGTCATACCAATATTTTCATATTACCCATTTTATCCGACCCATATTTTACCTGTTTGCCAGCCCTAGTTGCACATGTTGTACCTCCCAACCCAATTTATTGACGAGAATATGGGTATGTTTGAAGAACTTTTCAGAGCTGTCGTACTTTGAAATACGACAGTTTTTAGTGTCTGGTAAACTGGTAAAAACTGCTTATTTTATAAGCGAAATGTCTTTTTGACCCAAAAGTAGTCTAAAAACAAAAGCTGACATAATCAACTTCTGCTTTTCGGCACAGTAAAATCTAAAAGCACCCAACTTTTTTAAAAAGTACAGTTTCGCCAAACACTCGTGCGGGGTTTTAATGTTTATGTTGGCTTTGATGTTTTCAGGAGGATGGGTGAATGAATGGCTAGTTAAGAATGCATCAAAACGGGAGTATCAGAGGTTTGGTGTGAATCAGTTGAAGGTTTATGGAGAAGCCACATTTGGATGGGCTTACAGGAGTCTGAAGAGTGCAGATCCGCATTCCAATTTGGAGTGGATGATCAAAAAAGGATTCATGAAGCTTTGAGTTTAAGTTTTTCTTAAAGATTTTCTCTTCTTTTCTAATAATAAGCAATAAATTGGAGTATTGTTGCAAGCCAGCAGTATAACAATATAAGATATGACTCTCAATGAAATTATGCTCACTTGTTTTTTTAGTTTTAGATGCAGGTCCAGTTTTCTTCTGCATATTAAAATTAAACATGGAGTGACAATACTATCTCTTAAATGTGTATTATAATTCACGAAAAAATAATTTATGATTTGGACACGTATTCAATCGTTTACATAGACGGGTTTAGTCATTCAAAGTTAGGATTTTAGAAGTATATTTGTAAAAATTAATAAACGAATGAAGAATAATTATGATATTTTTCTACTTCCATTAGACCTGTATAAATAAACTGGACCTACATATAGCAGGGCGTTTTTTTTTAAAAGAGATGAAAGTATGCTCATTTGAAAACAAATACAATCATTTTCTTTTGAAAGTGGATTTTTATTTCTATACCACTAATGTATAAAAACAAAATCGAACATTTAAAACTCGGAAATATTATGGGGTTTTTTTTTGATAACAAGATTATGGGTTATAATTTAAGACTACGTTGATATTAATTCATACGGTATTATTTTAGGTTTTCTAAATTATGGTTTGGAATGCCAAGAATAGTGTCAAGTTATGTGTGCTGCCACTATGTCCACTAGGTAGAAGAGAATTGACATGAGGTTTGACTTCCCTAGATTACAATACTTCTTTAATTTCTGGAATGGAATAATTCAAAAACAAAGAAGAGTAGAATGGAATGGAGAATTCACTAAAATGTGGAAAATTTAAATTAGTTATTATGAATGGAAGAGTATTATCAAATGAATATAGGTCAATGTTAGAGAATACTGAAAGCAACCAAAAAAAATACCCAAAGCATGTTTTATAGAGTTTTTATATAAATCAGTTCAGTTTAGTTCGATTTGATTAAATAATTTTTAATTTTCAATTCAGTTGAGTCGGAAAGTTATTGCACCAACTTGTCTTCCACGCACCCGCTCAATTTTGTTTTAGAAAAGAAAAAGAAACTTCTAAATGGAACATTAATTTACTTATTTCTCTCTCTAGTTAAATTTGTTTGAGGGAACTAAATAAAATAAATAAGTGTCTAAAAAATAATTAAAATAAGAGTTTGTCTTTACGTCTTACAAAATTAATAAATAATAATAAAAATATAATCAACTTTTACTATGTCATATCTTTTATCAGAATTATCTTACTCTAATTTAAATCGAATTGAACTGAAAAATATATCAAAAAATACATGCTCTTATTATTTAACCGTGTCTCTCACTTCTAGTTGACCAGTGTGACAACTGACAGCAACCGAACAGTCGCGCGAAATGGATGATTTACCAAAATATTCCAAAGTTTGGAAATGCAATGCGAATGCGCTCACAATATATTCATCTCTGCAGGCCTTAGACTTGACCTGGTCCGATTCAACTCTTGCCTATATATTCCCGTCTCAATTTCCATGCTCTTCCAATTCAGATAATGGTGAGAGATCTATCCGTCGCTCTGGTGCTGTTTGCGGTTCTTTTCCGGCCATGCTTCTGCCAGGAAGTGCCGTTCAAGGCGGCGAATTTAGGCGGTTGGCTGGTGACTGAAGGCTGGATGGCTCCATCTCTCTTTGATGGCATTGCCAACAAAGACCTACTGGTAAAAATGTTCATTTTCATCAAACATTTTCCATAATCCAGTTGATTCAGGCAATTTCTACGACTGTTTTCATGAACCGTTTCATTCTTGAAGGATGGAACGCAAGTGCAACTCAAGTCCACCATGCTCAACAAGTTTCTCGCGGCAGAGAATGGCGGAGGAACCAACCTAGTTGCCAACCGCGACAGCGCGTCTGGCTGGGAAACTTTCACGGTTAGGGCTTCTCATTCTGTTAAGAGCAATAATGGCTTCTATAAATGTGAAATGAATCTGACTGTACAAAGGTCGTGCAGTTATGGAGGATCGATGAGAATACTTTCAACCTCAGAGTGTTTAATAAGCAATTCGTAGGAGTGACTGATCAAGGTTCACCCAACAATGTAGATGCGATTTCCACATTCCCTGGAGTTCCCGAAACCTTCCAGGTTGTAAGAGATCAAAATGATCCGTTAAAAGTACGCCTCAGATCATCAAATGGCTTCTTTCTGCAGGTATATCTATATGTATGCAGATACTCATGTTCTTTTACATCAGTTCAATTCAGTCGAAATGAACTTTCTTAAGGTCTGATTTACCCCAACTTATCTGTGCTTTTTCTGTTCATAGGCTTCTGATGCAGACACCGTATCAGCTAACTATGGTGAAGCGTCGGATTGGAGCGATCAGAATCCATCTGTGTTCCAAATGAATATCGTTAGGACGTTATTAGGCGAATACCAGCTAACAAATGGCTATGGACCAGAGAGAGCTTCACAAGTTTTGCAGGTTTTTAAATCCATTTGAGACAGAATTAGTTAGAAATGTTTAACTAAGTGTAGAATGATTAAACTTTTCAGGAGCATTGGAACACCTTCATCACAGAAGAAGATTTCAGGTTCATGGCAGATAATGGCCTGAATGCTGTCAGAATCCCGGTGGGGTGGTGGATCAGATACGATCCGGCTCCTCCTCTGCCATTTGTTGGAGGATCTTTACGAGCATTAGACAACGCTTTTGATTGGGCCGCGTAAGAACCATTAAACTGAATCATTTCACTAAATCATTTCAAGCATTATACTTGCTTTTGATTCTATGCAGGAATCACGGTATGAAGGTGATCATCGACCTGCATGCAGTTCCTGGATCACAAAATGCAGATGAACACAGTGGAACTCGAGATGGAAACCCCGAATGGGGCGATGATAGGATTCCAGAAACAGTTAGAATCATCGACTTTCTTGCTCAAAGGTTAGTTAAATGAAATTTCGACTTTTGAATGATCATAACAGAATAGCTAGTAACTGGATGATCATTTCAGGTATGGTGAGAGATCGAGCCTGGGAGCAATCGGGCTGATGAACGAGCCAAGGGACCAATACGTACCTTTCTCGACCCTGAGCCAGTATTATGAATCAGGCTATGATGCTGTAAGGAAACACAGCTCCACAGCTTATGTTATCCTATCAAACAGACTGGGGTCGACTAGGAACGATGAGTTCCTTGACCTAGCTGCTAATATGGACCGATCAGTTATAGACGTGCATTACTACAACTTGTTTTCCGACCAGTTCAACAACCTGAACACACAACAAAACATCGACTACGTTCATACTACGAGGTCTGCACAGCTGCAGGAACTGACTCGAGGCAATGGCTTTCCTCTTAGCTTTGTTGGTAAGTCTACATTATACCCAAAAGATTATGAAAATAATTCATCTTCATAAGATTTAATAATGGTGGGTTTTAAACAGGGGAGTGGACAGCAGCAATGAATGGAAATCATGAAGATGAAGATTATAGGAGATTTGTGGAAGCACAGATTGAAGTTTATGGAAAAGCTACTTTCGGGTGGGCGTTCTGGTCATACAAATGTGATCCTTGTGGGATGTGGAGTCTCAGAAGGGTGATTGAAAGAGGTCTTTTGAAGATTAACTGAATTTCATAAGCTTTGAATGTTTGCGTCATGAACAATATAAGTGCCAAAATCTACTGAGTTTCACTTAAATGACTACCTAATACTAGAGTTTAAGTGACATTCATGCACTCTACAAGCAACTTTTTACCCTATTTTCATACGCTCGGGTTGGGACAGTCCATTTATCGTCTCAAAAACCCTAGTAGAGTATTTGTGACAATTCTGAGCACACCAAAAGAAGGGTTTTTTATGTGGTGCTCCTAGAACAAAACAGAACTCTTCAAAATGGGGTTCTTATTATTCAATTATTTTGATCACATCATAATGTCAGATGAGGAAATAAAGGGACTTGACCAAACTAACACTACAAAACTACTGAATCTGTCCTAAATCCAAAAAGTCTCTAACACTATAATACAACAGGTTCTAGCCAAGTCTGACCTTGCTCAATGGAATCTGACTAGACAAATGTTGTACATCAAGCAACAAAGGTTGTACATTGCTACAAAGGTTCAAATAATTTATGCACATGAGGTAGTAAGCTTTTATCTTATGCAATGATTTACAGACAAAGCCAACCTAAAAGTACTGACACTTTCTCATTCCTCAATGTAATCATCAACTTTCTGGCCCCAAATATTTCTTGTGTACAACAAAGAATCATACCTTGGCACGATTCTTGTTTCTTAGGTCACCTGCGGTACCTACTGGGAACTGATCTTGGAGTCGGAACAACCACATGGCGGACATCATTGATCACGTCTAGCCGATCTTGGATAGTTTTGTCGAAGAGCCTGTTGTCGGGATTCTCAGCATAACAAACATAGTAACATCCCACACAGGCTTGAGGCAAAGCCATGGCAATCCTAGTCTGCATATAAAACATGCATTATATTTGTGCATTTTGTCAACAGTCTTACAAAAAAGAGTCCATCTCTTGATAGACGGTCTATATTTAACCAAAAATAGATCAGTTGAAAATCTTTAATCCTTTCAACTGGTCTATTTTTAGTTAAATATGTAGTCTTTCATGTGACTTTGCTTTTAAAAAAAAATTTAAAACAGAAACTAACCAGTAGATAGCCTATGAACACAGAAAGAAGTGATACGGTAGCTGTGTAGGGTCGATGAACTGTGCCTGTCCAGGCAGCTACAACGATTACACAAATGCAGCCACTGCATACTCCAGTTAGGAAGCAAACGGCACTAGTTATGTCTGCATCCACAAGTTGCTCTATTCCCCGCCTCTCAAACAGCTCCCATGTGTCTTGTGAGGCTTTCACAAAACTTTTGCCATAAGAAGCAATCTGTGGGAGTGGTTGTTTATTAGCTCTCTTTCATTTTGTACATCAAATCCATTATTGCATGAAACATCAGATATAAAACAAACATTGAGATCAAAGCATTGTCCCTAATCTTTCAAAACATCAGAAATGCTTATGGAGTATAGAGATTATATAAGCAAATCATACCTGCACATAAGCCCATCCATTTCCACGTTTAAAGATGGAGTCCATGACCTTGAGACCACAACGAGCACAGCAAAACATAAACTCATCTTCACCCTCGATCAGATTCAGGCCACGGGCCACAATCCGAAGGAATTCAATAGCAGGAACAAAGAGCGATCCAAGACACGCACTTCCAAGGTTTTGGGATAGGGCTCTTTGAAAGCAGAACTGAGTGCTCGATTGCATTCCTCTGAGATAATAAAGAGCAATCACCCTACTAACTGTTATGTTAACCACATTCCTCATCACCTCAGTAGTCCAAGCCAAGCTCAACACCAGCACAATGATGACCAATGGTGGATAATAGAAATTCAGAGAACCAATCACTGCTAAAATCCACAGAGACATCCACAAGAAACCAGCCAACAGCATCCAGAAAGTAGGCCGGTTTATATCATGGAATTTTGACACAGGCTCGAGTGCTTGAATAAATATCTTTGAACAAAATCCAGTTCTTGTAGTCACCCAACAAGCATACAGACCATTCCCAATCGAAAAGAACACAAACACAACTCCAAGAGCATCAGTAGATGGCTTCTGGAAACAAATCAACAAAATCCCTGCTGCTAAAGATAAGAGAAAAGATCCCCAGATAATCAAACGAACCATAAACTTAGGCCAAACTCGAATTGCCTTCTGCCAGAAAACAGCCAGAGTTATGCTGAGAAATGCAGCAGCCTCAATCTGAGGTAGAAAATCCTCTAATATCCTTATTTCATCTCTTTTCTTACTCCCTCCTCTCAACAATCCCTCGACGCCTTTAAATATGAGAAAGCAAACAAGCCCGAAAATAAGAACCAAGTGTACCAGGAACAAGAACAACGACATCTTATTCGTATACGACCTCGAATTCAGTGACACCAACGAAGCCTGCACAAAAATGATGAATTGGGCACAATTTTCAACAGCTTCTCTTAAAGAAAAATACTTAAATCTATTTTTTCCCATTTCAACAAACATTCAATGCATTTCAACAAAACCAATGTCCGCATCACATTCTATGCATTTTCAGCAAACAACAAAGGGAATGAACACATTTTGCATACCTGTGGAGTAGGAGTGGACCTAGGCTGGGATGACGGCGCAGGGGACGGCCGGGGAGCCATGTTCACCGGAGGCGGAGCTGGGTGAGTGTGTTGAGTGTGTACGGACGCAGGTGATGGCGTGGCAACTCTGGTTGCGCTTTCAACGACCAGCCGCAAAGGATTGGTGGCTGATAATCTTTGCATCCTTCCTATGTGAAGCCCATCTGTTTCTTGCTGATTTTCACTTTCTCCTTTCTCTATATCCTTCTCCTTTTCCTCTCCGGCAGCATTTTCAGCACCCATTGGTGGCGGCGGCGGTGGCGGCGCGTGGAGATGTTGAAAGTTGGGGTTTTTAATTCCTATTTTTTATTATATATGGAAAAGAAGGGAATGAGCAGAAAGTTTATGGTGTGAGAGAGAAGAAGATGAAGAATCTAAGAAAGAGGGGTGACGTTCACGGCGGCGCGTTTGGGAGGTTTGGTGGTGACACAGGGTTGGCTGGACGATGACTCCATTTCTTTTGGTTCTTGCTGTTGGTGTCTGGTACAATTCAATTTTATTCAAAATTCTTTTCTTCTTTATCCTTAATTAATAATTAATTAATCATGGTACAATTTAATTCTTTTGTTTGGTAGGTGACTGCAGTCTCCATCTAACATTACTCCATTTATCTACAATTCAAACGGATTTTATTTCTGTTTTCCACAAAATATATTATAGGATTGAATTTCAAAATAAAAGTACGCAATGGATGTTAAACCGGTGATAAGGAGTTTTTGAGGTGTTTTGATTAGTTGTTAGTTTGATTGCATTAATTTCTTGACTAAATTACTATTATTTGTTTTGAAGAAAATAAAATAAATGTTTATTTCCTTCAAAAAAAATAAAAAATTAATAACTTTCATTTCAAAGCGGTTGGAGAAGTATATCAAACATTGACTAGCAACAGACTAGTCATTGCAAAATTTATTAGAGAGTGAAGTACGAAATATTGTTGACGGAAATCCAATAAAATTCCAATATATTACATTAGCCGATTGCATATTAATATATAATAAAATTAAATGATAGTTTAAATCAATCTTTTTATTTTTATACAATAATGTTAAAATAATCCATAAGTGCTTATATGTGTATTATAGAATTAATTGCTCACTTTATTTTACAACTAATTAGCCACTTCATCGTGATAGTTATAAGAGAAAGTTTCACTTGTATAGTATCAAAAAATTAATAATTGGAATAAATTATTACAAAAATCGTGATAGTTAGTGTAAGAGAAAGTTCGCTTGTATAGTATTAAAAAATTAATAATTGGAATTAATTATTACATAAATAATTTACTTATAAAATTATAGTTTTTACTAATTGAAGTTCGTACTCAGTACACACTGTATTCATGATTCTCTAAACTAGTCAGTGCAATTATAAATTAATTTAAAATGCCCCTGCAGTCGGGTGGGTGGTCTATAGTCGGGTTAGAGAAGAAAAGGAGAAAAAATAGCCAATAGATAATCCAAACTACAAACTAGTAGTATAGCTTACCTTTTTTTTTTTTTTGAAAAAACCATATTTCATTAAATAATTAAACAGGGAAAGTAGTACTAAGACTATTACAGACATTTCTACTAAGTCTAAAAGCCATGTTATGTTCCTTTTCTAGAAAGGAACGAGCGACCTTGATTACAACAAATTCGACAAGTGAATCTGCTAATTGCCTAATACTATTGATAATTGCTTTGATTGCAATTGGAGCCGATAAAGGATTCAAGATCGAAGTTCTTAGCTGAGCAGAGTCTGTGACCAAGTTGACCCTCTGAACTCCATTTCTTCTTCCTGCTCTGAGTGCTCTCCAATAAACTTCCGCTTCAACTTGTAGAGGTGAGGTTGCTGGAAAGAAGTCTGATCCTGATATATCTGTGTCTAAGTTCCATCCAGGTTTCCATATCCTCCACCCTGCAGCTCCTGCCTTCATATGTTCTCTTTAGGATCCATCAAAACTTATAACACAAGTTTGAAAGATTCCCTCAGTTGTCTCACCCTTTCTGATAGCTTGTATGGAGAGTTGTTGATCAGTGGAAACAAAGTTGTCTATCATGTTCTCCTGTTCCAGGTCTTCTGCTCTGTGATTTCTGGTGATGCTTTTGGTCACCAGCTCTAGTTCTGCCTAAGTCTGTTGGACACAAAGTACTGGAGGTATGTCCTGCTGTCTGAAAGTAGAGCTATTTCTGCTCTTCCATATTCCCCAGAGTAACATGATGATCTGTATCAGCTGATGTGCCTCTGTTGTTCTCATGACTAACTGAAAAAACCATGCACTAAAATTAGAGACATTTGATGTGTTGATGACAATATTTGCAACTGTCCAGATGAGTAAAGATTCTCTGCAATGCAAAAATAAGTGTGTCTCATCCTCAATTCCTTGCTGGCATCTCTGACAGATTTCATTGTCATCTAGCTTTCTTTTCTTCCTGTTGGATCCTGTAGCAAGGCATCCTGTTAATGCTCTCCATATAAATACTGCATGCTTGTGTGGAATTTTCAGATTCCATACTTTGGACCAAAATTTGTTTGCCGTTGGACTCAATCTGTGAGGGGTTATATTCCTTATGTTTTCCATAGCTTTGTGATAGCCTGACTTAGAAGTATACCTGCCATCTGTTGTCCATCTCCAAAGAGGTTCATCTCTGCCTTGAATATCCAAATGTATATTCTGAATGTGTGGAATTATATGCTGTGGGAACAATGATCTAATGAGAGGGTATCTCCATGTGCCATTTTGTTGATCAATTAGGTGAGACACCTTCAGATTAGTGTAAGTTGCTACCACATTTGTTACCTGAATGGGGTTCTGTAGATTTGGAATCCATTGTGCATGAATGCTTATGTCCTTCCCATTAGACATCTTCCAACAGAGATTGTTCTTGATCAGTTCAGCTGCCCAAACAATTGATTTCCATCCCCAGGAGTCACCTGATCTTACTGAGACTGTTAACATATTTTCATGTCTGAGATATTTAGCAGTGAGCACCTGTGTGAGGAGAGACTGTTTGTTTGAGAGGAGATTCCATGCATGCTTGTCTATCAAGGCTTTGTTCATCCCTAAAGTAGACCTCAGGCCTAGGCCTCCCTCTATTTTGGACTTGTTCAAGTGAGTCCATGATCTCCAATGCACTGTTCTTCCTTCCATCTTTCCTCCCCATATGAAAGCAGAAGTCATGGCATCTAGTTTCTTCAGCACCCTTACTGGAATTCTAAATATTCCTAGGGGGTATATAGCCAAAGATTGTAGCACATGTTTTGCCAAGGTTAATCTACCAGGGAGATTCAACAGTTTTGTCTTCCAAGAGTCATACTTCTGTTTGAATTTACTGACCAGATATCTGAAGATCTCAGGTTTGTTTTGATCAAAAAGGATGGTGTTCCCCAAATAAGTGCCTCCAATTCCTTGCCCCTGGATGTGTAGATGATCTCTCATCTGTTTCTGTGCCTCAGGAGTGGTATTTGGACTGAAGAAAATGGAACACTTCTCATTGTTTAATTTCTGCAATGCCAGGGTTGTGTATGAGTCGAACATCTGTTTTAGAACCTCAGTGGCCTGGGCTGTGCATCTTGAGAATAAGATACAATCATCAGCATACATTATGTGAGAGACTTTAGGTCCTCCTCTAGACACCTGAATTCCCAGGGACTTATTTCTCATGGCCAAAGTATCCAACCCTGCTAATAGGAATTGCTGACATAAGATGAATAGATAAGGGGATAATGGGCATCCTTGTCTCAGCCCTCTTTTTGGTGTGAAGGTTTGGCTGGCCACCCCATTCACCACCACCTGGTATGTAACAGATTGAACACATATCATTATGAGGTTCAGCAAATTGGCAGGCATTTTGATGAAATTTAGGGCTTTTTCCAGGAATCTCCAAGAAACTCTGTCATAAGCTTTGCTCATGTCAAGTTTTATGGCAGCTAGCCCCTGTTTTGCTGCTTTATACTTTCTGATGTGTTCCAGAACTTCATGTGCCAGCAGAACACTTTCTGAGATGTGTCTGCCTGGTACAAAGCCATTTTGTGATGATTCAATTAGGAATTCCATATGAGACTTCAATCTAATAGCAACCATCTTGGCTATTATTTTGTACTTGACATTGCATAGGAAAATCGGTCTGAAGTCAGCTGCTATCTTTGGAAGTTTCTTCTCTGGAATGAAGATAATGTGAGTTCTATTCCAGTGTAGTGGGAACTGATCTCCTCTTGTTATTTTAAGGATCATCTGTGACAGATCTTCCCCCACCTCTTTCCAGTAATGTTCATAAAATCCAGCAGGGAAACCATCTTCTCCAGGTGCTCCCCAAGGTTTCATTGTTTCAGTGCTTCCCATACTTCTCTGCTTGAGAAAGGTTTTCCTAACCTTTGTATTTGTTGTGAGGATAGAACCCTCTTGTTAGCATGTGCCAACCTCTCCCACTCAGTGTCTGTATCCATCAACATATTATCTCCATATTCCTCTGTGAGTATATTCCTCAGGTGCAGTGTCATTTCTTGTAAGATACAGCTCTGATCTGTGGTCCAACTCCCATCTTGCAGCAGTAATCCTTGTATGGTGTTGGATTCTTTCCTCCTTGTTGCCCATTTATGGTAGAACTTTGTGTTCTTTTCTCCTTGTCTCATCCAATTTACTTTTGCCCTTTGTTGCCAGTAGTCTGACATTTTCTGTTCAAGGATCTCTTTCTGTGCCACCAGATTCTTAATTCTTTCTGCATTTACAAACATGCCATTTCCCATTTGAAGCTTCTTCAGTTCCTCTTCCTTATGTGCAATTTGCTTTTCCATGTTGCCGAATGTCTTCTTATGCTAGTTGCTTAGATGTACCAGAACTAAGTGCAATCTAGCTGAGAATATATCACCATCAATGTGTTGTGCTGATGATACTTGTACAGTTGACCATACTCTTCTCAAGATCTGCAGAGGTGGATCCATACTTGTCCATATAGATTCAAATCTCATCATTTTCTTGGCCCTCTGTTCTGATTGCTGCAACTGTAATAGAATAGGACTATGGTCTGAATGAGAGAAAGGAAGATTGGTTACCTTAGCTTCTGGCCACATTGAGAACCATCTATAATTTCCAAACGCTCTATCCAATCTCTCCACAATGGTGTTTGGTTGCTCTTGTGAGTTGGTCCAGGTGAACCAAAGACCCTTTGATTCCAGCTCTCTCAAACTATGCAGATTAATGCAGTTTACTATTGGATTCTGGGGGTTTATATGTACAGGAATTCCCCCCTTTTATCATCCTGAGAGATGATTTGATTGAAATCTCCTATGATGATGCATGGGAAATCCCTAAAGTAATGCAAACTAGACATATTATTCCATAAAGATGGCCTCTGATGAAGAAGAGGAGGGCCATAGATAGCTATTTGGAACCATTTCCTCCCTGAGGCATTAGTGACTATGCTACTGATGCAATTACGGGAGACAAAAACTATGTCTACTTCTAATTTGCTAGACCAAAATAAAGTAGACCACCTGATCTACCAGTCGGTTCCACAATCCTGGAGTTCCTGAAGTATGTGCTTTACTGCCAACGGGCAAAATGATCCTCCATGGCTTTGGTTTCTATCAGGCACAACATATCAGGTTTATATCGCAGAATCAACTGGTCGATCGCCTTCATTGTAGGGCCATTATTACAGCCCCTACAGTTCCACAAAATGGTCGTCATGGCTGCTGGGGTGGTTGATTTGGTTCAACCACCGAAAAACCTGTCTGGTTGGAGGTGTCTTGCATCTCTCCCTGCAGTGTAGGGGGCCTTCTTGAGGACACCTCCTCCTCCCCCTCAGTGGAAGCTTGTTTCTCCTGGGATGTTTCCTTGTTAGCAACTTGTTCCGCATCAGAATCAGATACCACAATCACCTGAGCTAGGGCCTGTGCTACCCCATTTACTCCACTCTCTTGCTTCTCCCCTGAAGGCTGTGAGTCTTCTGGTTTCCTGATACATGATTATGAATGATTTTGGCTCTTTTCTGAGGGGAGAAGGTCGATACCATCAGCTTCTCTGTGGTCCTTGTGACTCCTAACCTCGATCTCTTTCCTCCTTGGCACATAGAAGTCTGTGTGATTGGCTCAGATGTTGCACGATGGATGCCTCTTACATTCCATGCATAGGTCATATCCACCACCTCTTCCACTTCCTCTCTAGTCCTCCTCATCACCATTTCTTCTGTAATCTTTATTTCCTCCTCCTCATGTTTCTCCTCTGCTGCATTCGTCTGGTTCTGATCTCCCTCTTCTGGTATTTCACCTACTGGTCTTGAAGACTGTCCCACTTCATAATTTGGCCTCACTCTTCTGAGCGTAAAGGCCACTCCCCTCCTTGAACGGATTCTTCTTGATCTTTTGCATACCTTAGCCTTCTTCTTCTTCTGTCTATCATCCTCACCCTCTTCCTGATCTTTTCTGTTCCTCGTGGGCCTGCGGTGCCTCCCAATTACAATCGCCAGTCCTCTCTGTTCTTCCTCCCCACTTGAGTTGTCCTTGCTTGTAGATGAATCAGAGTCAGATTCATCCGATGAGAGGATGATCAGCTCTTCAATTCTGGGATTAGCAATTTCTCTTGTCCATGAATCTGATTCTGACTCAGTGACACGGGGGGGTGTTTCTGGGATTGCTCCTCTCCAACCTGGAATGGCTGAGACCCCTTGAACTCGCACCCCTATTCTTATCATGTCTCTATCTGTTCTGAAAGCTGTGTCCAGGATTGATGTGAGTAGATCTTCTGCTCTTGCAGTGTCCCTGAGATCTACTGTCACCGCTCTCATCTCATCCAGTATCCCACCCTCCAATTCGTTCTGCCTCATCCAGTCTTCCATATTGTTTACCTCAGGAGGTTGAGTTTGTGTAGTTGGAGGCTCCTCATCAACTTGCATGTCTGTTGGAATATTCTGCGGTGGGAACTGAGCTAAAGGAGGCGGTTGAAGTTCAATTGGGATTTCCCGCTCAATTCCAAAGTAAGGATAAAAAACTGGCCTTCTAAGCTGGAAGAGGTTCTCCCAATGCCGGTCTCCAATCGTCACCTGCCTATTGTTTCCAGGTTCATGCTGCATCGATATCAGGAATCCCTCCTAGACTTGTTCACTAGTGGAAGGGGGGCCTTTAACGGCGCCCGTTAACGGCGGTTTCGCCAGAACGCCGTTATTTTTTGAAGTTCCGATATCGGAACCATGGTTGAGTGGTGCGGGAAAATAATTAGCGGCGTTTGCCACATAAACGCCGCTTGGTTAACGGCGGATAATAATAAACGGCGCATAGGAAACGGCGGTTAGCCATGAACGCCGTCAAGATTATGTGTTCCGATGACGGAAGTCTGGAAATACCTGAGCCTTAGTCACCAGGTACCACTAGTGTCATGAGAATGCTAATATATATGTAAAGGAACACCGACATGATGACCTTCCGGTTAAGGAACATGACTGAATATATAATATAAACTTATTATAAAATTTTAAAATATCATAAAATATCAAATTTTGACTCTTAAACCTGAAATTTTGATGAATATGTTAATTTTATTATGTATAATATACTTTTCTTTAAAATTTACTTTGGTATTAACAAAATTAAAGGTTCTTGTATTGAGAATTTAGTATCATGAACCTGAGAAACATTATTAAGACTAAAACTTGTTACTTAAGTACATATACTTTGTAGACATATTTTCTCCACCATTGTGATCAATTTATTTCCATTTTGATCAATTTATTTGAGTGTTACTGATACATTTTAACATAAATTCCATGAAATAGCATTGATATAAACGCTTATTTCAGTAAAAATTTGAAAAGTGTTATAAAACATCAAATTCTGACTTTTAAACATGGATTTTTGATACTTATGCTGAATTTATTATGCATAATACATCTTTCATGTGGATTTACTTTGTTATTAGCTCAATGAAAGATACTCATAGTGACTAGTGAGAACTTCAGTATCGAGAATATATATGAGAAACACTACTAAGACTATAACTTGTTACTTGAGTATATATACTTTGAGTGTTATTTCCACCATAGTTATGATTAATTTATTTCTATTATTAAATAAAATCAAGTATATTTGAGTGTTTCTGATATAAAGTTTTGAAATTGCATTGATATGAATGTTCAGTTCAGTAAAATTTTGAAAACGTCACAAAACATCGAATTTTGACTTTTAAAACTGATTTTTTATGATTATGTTAATTTTATTATGTATAAGAAACTTTTTAAAGTAAATTTACTTCGATATTAGTTCAATGAAAGGTACGTGTAGTGAAAATTATAGTATCAAAAATCTGAGAAGCACTACTAAGACAATACCTTGTTACCTAAGTATATATACTTTAGAGTCATATTTCCACCATAGTTGTGATCATTGCACTTTTAATGTAAATTAACTTTGGTATTGACTCGATGTTTGGTACGTTTTGTGAGTACTTTAGACACAAGAACCTAAGAAGTACTACTGGGATTACAACTTAGTTAAGTATATATACTTTGCAGTCATATTTAAACCATAGTTGTGATCAAATTGTTTCAAATACTAAATGAAATTAAGCATATTTGAGTGTTCCTATGACATTATAATATAATATCCATGAAATGTTTAGTTTAATAAAAAAAATTGAAAAATGTCATAAAACATCAAAATTTAACTTTTAAACTAATTTTTTATGACTATGATAATTTTAATATGTATACGATAGTTTCTTAGTGTGATTTAAATTACAATTGAATTTGAAAGTTTGATTTGGTGGACCAAATTTTATATAAATTATGTTCTAGTTATACATAGCAACAACTTACTGCTGATTTTGGTATGCAAAGCAACAATTTACTGCTACTTTTGGTATGCATAGCAACAACTAACCACTGTTCTTGATACCCATAGTAACAACTAGCTGCTGCTCTTGGTATACAATTTTGATATCATAAAATATCAACTTTTGATTTTTAAACTGGATTTTTTCTAATGATTATGTTAATTTATACTATATAATACACTTTTATGTAAATTTTCTTTGGTATTGGCTCGGTGAAATGTACGTGTAGTGAGAACTTTATTAGCAAGAACCTGAAAAGCACTACTTAGACTATAACATGTAGTTAAGTATATATACTTTGCAGTCATATTTCAACGATAGTTGTGATCAAATTGTTTCAAATATTAATGAAATTAAGTAAATTTGAGTGTTTCTATGATATTATAACATAAATTCAATGAATTACCATTATTTTTAATGATTATGTTAATTTATAATATTGTATAAGACATTTTTTGTGTAAATTTGCTTTTGTATTAGCTCGATGAAAGGTACGTGTAATGAGAACTTCAGAAGCAAGAACCTAAGAAGCACTACTGAGACTACAACTTAGTTAAGTATATATACTTTGCAGTCACATTTTATCCATAGTTGTGATCAAATGGTTTGAAATACTAAATGAAATTAAGTACATTTGTGTGTTCCTATGACATTATAACATAAAGTCAATGAACTATCAATGATATGAATGTTTAGTTTAATAAAAAATTGAAAAATATCATAAAACATCAAGTCTTGTCTTTTAAACTAGTTTTTATGACAATGATAGTTTTATTATATATAATATTGTTACTTGGTGTGATTTATTGACTTTGAATTTGAATGATTGACTTGATAGACCAAATTCATATAAAAATTATATTCGGCAAGAATCATGTCATTTAAAATATATAATTTATATCAATGTTGAAAAAATCATGATTTGTGTTGAAATTGAAAATTTTAAAAAGTATTTAGCCCGTCATTTAAATTATATTAAAATTCATAGGTTCACATATGCAATTATTAGGATTTAATATGTTGAATAAACAAAATATAACTGATGATGTACAAAATTTTTATATAATAACTGCTGAGTAATTTCCATAAATATATTAAAATAAAATTTTAATTCTGAATTTTTAAGAAAATTTTTATTTTGCATGATCTGATCCGTCAATTAATTTTCACGACTTAATCCCAGCCGTTGATGCTTTATATATATATAAAAAAACCTTATCCTTCTGAGTCTCTGCATCACATTCTTTCTCCCAATCCCATCTTTCTCTGCTCGACGCCGATCCCCTCCACCAGAGAGTCAACGCCGTCGCCGCCTCAGGAGTCAACCCGCACCGGCGTTCCTCCACCCCCGCTGGACAACCTCACCACCGTCGCTGCGGTACTGGACCAGCTGACGCTGGATTTCTGCAGCTTAGGGCTGCGCCGGTTGGAGACCTCTTCGGAGCTGCAGGTTGTCGGTGGGTCTCACCGGAGTTTGCGATTCTAGAGCCAGAGTTTCCGATTCCGGTGACGTTTTTTCCTTGCGACCTCACCTCCTTCCCCGTCAATTCAGCGCCCCCAACATCACCCGCACAGAATCTCCGCCGATTCTCACCCCCTCAATCATCCTCGCCCTCTCAATCCGGGTCGCCGTGGACCAGCTGTTCCGACCCAGGAAACCCGTGCGAAGCCCCGGCTTGGTTCCTGGAGAAATCCTCACAAGTGCGTCAAAGCTCTCGAGCCTTACACCGTCCACTCCGTCATCGGCGGTAGCCGCAGCTCACTCGCCATCTACGATGATGGCAAGGTGTTTGTTAAAATCACCCTCTCACATTTAAATTCCCTGGGTTTCATACTCTATTGATGAATGATGGTGTTTGTTTTTTGTTTGGTGGGATACTTTTTTTTAGTTGTTTACTTGGGGTGGAATCAGAGGGGCACGCTGGGGCACCCGCCAAAGACCAAGATTGAGAGTGTTCCCAGTCTAGTGAAAGTTCTCAGGAATGTTAAGATTGCACAGGTGAAATTTTGTTTACTTCTCAGTTCTCACTATATATAAAAGTTTAAAACTTTTTTTTGCTTCTTAGTATCCTAGGCGTCTATTGGTGGCTGGATGTTTGGTTGTTTGGATATTGTTATCAGTTGTATGTTGTTTCTTGATACACGTTTTTATGATAGGATGGGTTTATAAGTTTCTTGGGTTAAAAAATATAAAAAGTAGTTGTATTTTGCTTGCATTTTGTAGAAACTTGATCAAATATATTGGCTTATGAATTTGTTTACATTCTCTCAATTCCAGACAACGTATATTGACATGTTTTATTTTTCCTCAATGGCTATTCTTTTACTGTGCAGTTCTTGTTCTTTGGGATTACCTGCATCAAACAAGTTGTTTTATCTGTTATATAAGCTGGGGAAGCATTGGCTATGGCCTCTGGAAATTGCTAAGATTTATGTTTTTAGCTGTAAGTCTTCTTCCGCTGCAGGTTTTCTTCTTTTTTACAGCTCTGCTGTTGGTTCTGTGTATTTTCCTAGAGTTTGATAACTCATACATAAATAATGTTGTTACTAATTTTTATTCTCAGATTCATCAAATGTCTTGATTCATGAATTTTTGTATTCCCTCTGTCTACATGAAAAGAATTTTTGTTATAACTTGTGTACGGATCTATATATACAGATGGTATGACTTGTGCAAATGTCTCTATGATATTAGCTGTTCATTGACTTGCAAAGGTCCATGTTTTGCTAATTAATATTAATATAAAGGTTTTTATCCCAATTGAACACTTTCTTGTATCTGGTACAAAAGAATCTGAGACAGTGCATGATTTAATACTTCAGTGTGCATTAAAAAGGATAGCCGTGTTTTTGCAGGTGTTGAATCACTCCCTGAACGCCCTAACTTAAGCATCTTTACTCTTCTGGTAGGAATTTTATTATTGTCAATTTACAGTGTGACTCATCTATTTTTGGTCCTTATGTTTCATATTGATGATTTTCGTCTATTGATACTTTCGGGCAGAATCTGAATTTACTTTTGCGATTTATTTGATTTACCCTGTAGGAAGGGCTTTGGAGGAAGCGCGTGCATCTTTATTTAGCAAATTCCAGTTGTTGGGTGGAGCATGCAGTATTATGTGCAGGATTTCGAGGCACCGATGCTTGATCATACATCTGCTTATTATCCTCGGAAACTTTCCATGGGGATGATTTTGCAGGTACTAGAAAATTCAACTTGCCTGTTATATACATTGTTCTGTCAGCATGCTTACTTCTCTTATGGGTCTAGGAGCAGTTAACGAAGCAAGAGATGAATCTAGGAGCTTCCTTCACATTCCTACTCAAGTTCAAGCATGGTTACGTTCTTATTCAAGTATTCAAGTACAAGCATAGTTGGATTAGAATTAGTGTAATGTTTATGAGTTAGTGTAGCATATGCTTGTTGTATTAGAATTAGCGTAGAATTGTTTATGAGTTAGTTGTAGAATATGATATGTAAATTAGTGTAATAATGTTGTAATGACAATTTGGATCTTTAATATAATTTATAAATTTTGATTTTTTCATTTTTGATTTTATTTTTATTATTCAGCACTAGATTTGGGGAAATTAAAATTCCATTTTGTTATTAAAATTTGTCTGTTCCGTTATCGGAAGTATGTACAAAAAAACTCATTTGTTCCAGCTTCCGATTGCGTAACCAAGATGGCTTCCACAATCGGAGGAACTCATCTACACCTCATCGTTATACGTGTTCCGAATACGGAACAGGTATGCGCTGTTTATAAAAAAAACACAGATACGGCGGTTCAGACCGCCGTTATCTGTGTTCTGCACAACGGCGGTTAAGACCGCCGTTTCCTTCACACCCCCACCCACGGCGCAGCCACCGACGGCGGGCAGAACCGCCGGCGTAGGGGGGGGCCAACCGCCGTGATTTCCACGGCCCTCCAGTAGTGGTTCATCCCTCATGTACAAATATCGAAGTCTTCTGGTCTCCGGGTAATCGGTGGGAATGTTAGTGTATCTGTGACGGCGACGATGGTTGTATGCTCTGACATCTCCAGCGAACATTTCCCTATTTGGGTCATAGACAATATTCACCTCACGTTCATCAAAATGGCGGCGAACCTTGTGCTCAATCATCTCATCCAGTACCATATCACTGATGACTGGACATCTATGCATTAGATGGCCAATGACTCCACACCTTCTACAATACCTATACATCCTCTCATATTTTATATCTACCCAGATACGCCTGTTTTCCGAGAGACGGATGTATTCCACATCAACATAAAAGCCAGTAACCAAAGGCTCTCCTGGAACCACCCACATCGTGGCTCCTAAGTAGGTGACATTCCTCGCCAGAGGAGGCTCAATATCCACCAGAATCACTTCTCCTGCCATGTTCGTCACTTTGATAGCTGCCATGGGTGCGAAAGCCTCCGCCTGTAGCCCATGCAACTGTATTCTTACCTTGACCTTCTCCACTCTTACGTTTCTGAGCACTATACCTGCTTCCCATCTCCTAAATGCTAGCAATCCACCCGCTAGCGCAAAAGGACTTCTATGCAAAACCATAAGAGCTTCTTCTCTAGATTCAAATTTGACTACGAAAAGCTGACCATGATGATGGATGACCTCTGCTGGGATGGACCAGTATTGGTTGAACTCATCGAGATCCTCCGCTGTAAAAGGCCTTTCATCCATCCAGTAGGCAAGCAAATAGTTCTGCTCCACCGGGACTGCTGCCGAGATATCTTCCTGTGTCAGCGCCATGACTCCTCCTCTTCTGGTCGGTCGAGCAAATTGGCTGAAGTTGATTCCATTGCTCCCCGGGTCTCGCCGTTCCTCCGAATAGTTTGACCCTCTCGGAGAGGAACCGCGTTCTCTGGAATTTAAGGAGGGAGTATCTCCCATTTGTGTTTCAGATCTAGACAGATTTGGTTGCAACTGATTGTCCAGATAATTGGTATTTTTGTTGTGAGACTGATTGGTTTTTCCCCTCTTATTTACAGGGGAATCCTTTGCTCATAACCTTACAACTTCCTCGCCACTAAATGCGACTGAATTGAACTTTCTCTTGGGAAACGAACTCGGCATGATTAAAATCACCACTTACAAGGCTTCTGTCGTGGTGATATGATTACCGCCTTCCAATGGGAGAATTAACTCTCCACCAAGCCCTGTTTTTTATGCTCTTGGAACTTACAAAGACTATTAATACACTCCAAACGTACCTTTTCTGATGTGGGTTGCGTCTGTGGGTGGCGCCGGCCAATCCTTCTTCTCCTTTCCACCCAATCCTAACGGGAATCTCTATTTTTCTAAAGATCCCAACCACAAGCCTCCAAATCCTCTGTCAAGACACCAGGGTCGATGCATGTCTGATTTCTTGCCAAGATCAACTTCCTGATGTGTTGAAATGACTAAACCCCAAGATTATGTTGCAGAAAATCTACAGATTAGACTCCGATTTGATTGATGAAGGGTGATGAAAACCCCAAAGTGTAGAAAAACGTCTCTCTAAATTTCTAGAGAGAGAAAGTGCTTCCTCTATTATAGCTTACCATTGATAGAACTTATAACTTGATAATTCATTTGCTTGACATTAATGTGGGTAGGTTAAACTACAGCTTACCATTGAAAATATTTTTAGTAGACTAATTCAATTCAGTGAAGTATAATTTTGTAAGAAACACTCATACAGAGTTCGACCAAATTAAACTATACTAATTTTATTTTTAATAAATTAATTTCATTTCAGTAAGTAATTAGTCAGGTTCAATATTTTAAATCAGTTATTAAGGTCATGTTCTTAGTGAACTGAAGTACAAAAGAAAAGAAAAAGACAATTGACACTACGGGTAATAAAATATACTTTTATTTGCAAGTAACAAAATAATATTTTTAATGAAATAATGTTCAAAAATATATTGAAGTGAAAAATAAGCTATCTATGAAACACAAAATTAAATTAAATAAATTTCTCTTCATATATCTCTTTTACTTTTTGTAAGTCATATGCATACATGATAACAAAACATAAACAAACGCTAAAAATAATTAGAGCATGCAGTTCCTTCAATTCTTATTTAATCTAGTAAAGAACTGCCCCAACGTTTGGACATCTCTTCGGCTTTTGATTTTCCCAAGGCTCTTGTTCCCAACATGCTCATAACTATTTTTGCCGGAAAAACCCGCCACCTTAGAGCCGCCGTACTGTCGGTTCGTGTTCCGCGCGGTCACCATCTGTGTGTATTCATCCTCAGAAGTCGTGCGTTCTTTCTTCTGAGCAAATGCCTTCTTTACGCTCTCTTGTTCGGCTAAAGTCCGAGCCCCGCTTTTCCGTGCGACCTTTTCAGCCTCTCTCACGGCAATCTGCTTGGCGGCGAGCGCTTTATTCTCGGCGACGCGTGTCTTTTCGCTAATGGCACTGCACTTAGCCTTTTCGGCCTCTATCCTCTCCTTCTTAGCTACCTTCTTAAGGTATGTTCTGCTGTATGAATTTTTGGGCAACATTGTTCTGCTTGTTGTTAGTGTGTGTGAAGTGATGATATGAAAGTGCTCATGTTTTATATATAGGGCAAAAAACCATCCATTTTCCCATTCACAATCTGGAAAAGATTTTTTACATAAGTAGGGAATAGGTTGAAATAAATAATGGGTTAAAATACCCCTATATTTATAAGAAAGTGTCAATGTACCCCCGAGTAATTCAAAAGTGCTGATGTACCCCTATAATTACATTGAATAAAGAAGTGTATCTCTAAAATCAATTTTTCAACAATATTTTGAACTAAAAGACAAATTTACCCTCACTTGTTGGGTTATTTTTTCCCTGATCCGAAACTCCACGGGCACTAAAAAAAATCAAAGAAATCGATATCACTGAATTACAGAATAAATGCACAGTATTATTGAAAAAAGTTAACTTTTATATCCAAAAACTCAACAAATTGAAAACACTGATGAACTTACCATAATCTCGCTAACTCTATTCTCTCCTTTGGTAATTTGAGCTAGTCACGCAAATTATTACTGGGTGTGGCGGTTTCGGTCCCCCGGCTCACACTAATTTCTAGGCACGGTGGTTTTGGTCCCTTTGGGTTCAACCCGTTCATTCCGATGAAGCAACGGAATTGGTTGGGTAATTTTCGTCATAGAATTTTTTTTACCATTAAATAATAGTAAGGGTATTTTGGACATTTTACATTTGACAAAAGAAAATTCTGTCCAAATTATACATTTGAGGGTATAGTGGCACTTTTGAAAAATATAAGAATACATTAGCACTTAATTAAACACTTAGGGGTACAATAGCACTTTTTTCTAAAATAATTTAAGTATCCTGCACTTTCCAATGAACTATCGGAAAAGGTTTTCATGGAAGTTCAATTTTGGCGGATTTTCCTGTTCGGAGTAGATTTCACTCTTTCTTTTCTCACGATTCTAGGAAAAAGTTAAATTAATATTTTCTTCCATTGCTTTTATATATTTTTAGAACATTTTCAACGATGAGTTGTAGCTTAACTTTTCTACATTAATTTCAAGTAAATGGAGTAGGGAGTTACAAGCTCTATGAATGGTAAACAGTGCCGGCCCTAAATATTTTAGGGCCTGAGGTGATGTAATAAAATAGGGCCCCCGATATTAAAAAATATAACTAATTTTATTACTATTTTTAAAAAATACAATATTTCAAAATATAGTGCAATATTTTAATTAAGTAGTTCAATTCTACTTGTTTTCTTAGAAGCAAATTCACTAATCAAATTTTTATAATCAAATTCTGTAACTAATTCATGTTCAATAGAAAATGTAGCTAATCCACTCAATATATTAAACCCGGCAAACATATATAGCATAAGCATTCAAAAATTGTCTAAAAAATAGCACATATGACATATCTCCTATCATTTTTATTCTTTAGTCTCTAAAACAAGACATCATGTATACTAATGCATAATGTGTATATATTAAAGTAATCAAAACACAAATTTTGCACATCAAATCACACACGTACACCGCACACACATGACACAACACAACCTTTTACATATATAATATTTATACTCAAGTTCAATACCAATTAAAATTATTCAATCAAATCAAGATTAACAAAAAAACATATTAGCACAATTGCACAAAAATAAAATATGTTTGCCCATCTCATAATTGATCTTATATAGATTAGATATATTGAAATTGAGATTTTGAGTGTTTATCTCAATAGAAGAATAAAGATAATTTGAGCACGATTTACATAAAGATGATCGAAAAGTAAAGAATAAAAATGGTCTCCATCCAGATTTCGAAAGATGAAACCTTATGCGTAAGTGAAGAACCCTTTTTTCCTTTTTAATATTTTTTAAATATTAAATTCGTTTTATATAAAAAGAGGTTTTGAAAGGCTGTTTTTTGTTATAAAATGGGCCCAAATAAGGCTTGGATTTTAATTAAAAACTAGCCCAAAATACTGATTTTTCAAATATATAATCAGTTGTAATTTTTAAAAAATTTGAGCCTAAAAAATTAGTTGAATTTTCGGGCCTGAGGCGCAGGCCTCATTTGCCTCACTGTTGGGCCGGCCCTGATGGTAAATTATGCTAGTAGCTTGCATTGTATATCTACCTCTAACATTAAATATTATTATATCAAAATATAATGAAACCATGTCGTAGAACCCACTCAAGCTAGTAGCATTGCAAAGCTATAGCTCCTTGCAAGCAAGACATGAGGAATGAAAGACAATGGTAAGCAACTAGATTCACTTCTTATGAAAATTCATAGCAAATATAAAAAAAATTAAAAATTTTAAACCGTCACTAATGGGATTTTGAGGGGTATCCCTTTTCCATTAAAATCAGCTCAAGAGTTGCCAAATAAGCTTACATTTGTTGAGAAGTTTCTAAACATCTATCAATCTAAATTTTCTCCGTACTCATGGTGGTTACACCATAAATATCCACGATTCTATCGTCATGCTGAAACGCGGTCACACAATGTTCCTAAATCTAAAAATTGCGAGAAAATGCATCTGAACATCCTAAATTCTAATGCCCGAAAGCATCTAACTAATTGTCAGGTAAAACATCAGTAACTTGAACCAACCCCAATAGTAAAATCAGAGTCAACCAAGTCTATCAGTCTAAATTCATTCACAGAGTCGCCAGAAATATGTTGTCGAAACTATTCTGACTTGGATTTCTCCTGCACTGTTTAACAAAATAGAAACTAGAAGCCTAAGCGATTTTCCATAGCGCGGCTATTAACAAAGAAATCAACAGATGGGCATTGAATACTCGATAAATTAGTCCATGCTAATTATGCAAAAAGACCCAAGTGAAGCACATATTTCATCTGACATAAATAAATAACAAAAAAAGAATAGAAACAATTCATCTACAATTGGATCCATAAAGCCGTCAGTGGCGAGACCCTAAACCATCCTCCTTTACCCACAGATAATTTCTGCACTTCTGTATCATCGTTTTGTGGTATCCGGAAAACATTTGCCCAATGGCTAGCCATGGTGAGGAGAACCATACTAACTACCTAAACTTTCCCCGCATACGTTAATTTTCTTGAGCTCCATGTATTTATACAACCTGCTATTTTATGCACAAGTTTCTCGCAATCAACTGCTCTCCACCTCCCTATTTATAACTGTAAGCCCGAGTATGTGACTTGGAAGCTTTCCCGAATAACATTCAATGTAGTTGCAAGAATAACTGCTTCATCTTCTAGAAAACTGAAATATTTTAGTTGATTTTCTCTCATTTATCTGCAATTCATGAGTATCTTTGAAAACGTTCATGACCTCATTTACCCCTTCTATTGATGTTTACTAGATCGGGAGAAAATCAGTATATCGTCTCCAAACATCAAACTATGCACACCAAGTTTCACACTCCTCTGATGAAATTCAATATGCTTATATTTAAAACCAAACTCGAGCTGTCAGAGTAGTACTCCATTCATAATACAAACAACAATGGTGAATTCGGGTCACCCTACTTTGCTCCACTTCTTCATTGAAAGCTTGCAGTGTATATTCAATTTAAAGAAAAATAATATGTAGTATTCACCTAGAATTTTCAAGACATGTAGCCAACCGAACAAGAAATCCCAGTTCAAACTATCAAATGCCACATGGATGTCGATCTTTATCATACACATCGGTTATACAACCCCGTCTTATTGTATTGACTCAAAATCTTACTTGGCAACAATATATTATGAGTTATATTTCTTCCCTTCACAAAGGCACTTTAAATTTTGTTTATCAGTATTGGTAGAACCATCGCTAGCTTGTTAACAAGCATCTTAGTAATCATGTTATATATTACTTGCCAACATATATACAATGGGCCTACAGTCACATGCTTTTTATGCATTATCAACTTTCATTACGAGTGTCAACACTGCTCGATAGAATTCAAGAGGTGCTCCATCTCCGTTGAAGAAACTTCGTACACCTCTTTTAACATCATCTCCCACTATTCGTCAAGGTTTTTTGAAGAAATGACAGGAATAGCAATCCACTCCAATACTCTTGTAGCAAACAACTTGGGTGTTTGTTTGAATTGGGCTACTTGCATCTTGTTTTAGCTTTACGTAAAAATGCACAAGTATTCTTGGATCCTCAACGTCTTCACACTCAACCAAGTTGCCCCAAATGGCCAAATATCAAACATGCATGGACCACTATCTTAATCAGCCCAGTCTGCATTCATATTTTTACAAACATAAACTTTTGGTTCTAATGTCTCCCTCGTCAATGAGTGCAGGCACGGATTATTGTGAAAGTTACATTTAGCATTTATTTTCTTATCAGTTACTACTAGATTTATGAATCATGTTGTTTGGGTAATTCCTCTGATCCTTAAAATTGTCACTGAACTTAATGTACAAGTATTTTTAAAGAAAATTTTTGAACTTGTTTGGTACACTAATGCTGTGAAACGAAACAGTTTATAGTTATTTGGCAAACTCTCATGTTGACCAACTTTTCAAAATGTTATGGAACTATCGCTATATATTTAAACTCAGATGATACATTTTTGTGTTAAAATATTCATCATTTTAAAGTAAAAATATAATAAAACACGTTTTAATGCGAAAATTCAAGAAATTTCATATTAAAAAGTTATATTTTTTAAATAACAGAATACACAGTTCAAATTTATACTTTAAAACGTATAAACACTTTCATGGAAAATCAGTAAAATTGAGAGTTCGGGAGACTTGCTCTTATTATTTAGCATACACATTTTTTTATATAAGACAACAAGTATGCCAAAAGAATTAATATCTACTTTTCTCTAAAACAAAAGTCAGATTTAACCCACGCCCCTCATTTACGTACATCCAAATTTTAAAAAAGAATTAACAACTTTTATATGTGTCACGTTTTTTGGGGTTAAAATATATAATCGTTCCTTGCTAGTTGCTACTAAAGATAGTTGTAGCCAACATTTTAGGTTTTCCATAAAAATTATTACATCATTCATAAATTGCTGGAAAAAAAAGTCCGACAATAGTAATGTTAATGAATAAAATTAACTAATATACAAGCTATAACTAACCTATTCAATAGCTCACATATTGCAATATTGGTATAATATAACTGATCGTCGTGTTATAATATGTTCGAGAATCGTTAAAAATTGCCGTATCACAAAAAATATTAAACTGCAGAAAAAGATTGTAGAGATGAATAACTAATGAATCAATATGAAATATAAAGTATTTTAAACAGGTAACACCAGTGTTAGATTCATATATCTAGAGCAAATCATGACCGAACCTAAATCCAAATCATTCACAAACACCACAAGTGGTGAATGAACTTCACACTATGCAAGATTAAAGAGACAGGAGCAGTGATTCAAAATAAAAAATACGTTTTCGATATATATGATTCATAATTATGAATATCAGGTATATGCATCTTATATATTACTTCTATTACATACAATTGCAAATCGGTTATATACCAAAATGGTTGTATATATGATTATATAATAAAATATGGATTATAAATAAATAAAATACAGGCTGCATCTAGCACATGAGATATATCAAAAATTAAAATAAGAGAATGAGGGTACATTTGGTTTCGTCGGTTTTTTGAAAAAACTGGACTTTCGAAGTCTGATTTTTTAAAATTTTGTTTGATTTGTAAAAGTTTAGAAATTTAGATTTTCCCACTCGCAAATCTGATTTTTGTTCTTCAAAATCTAGACTCACAATTTTTATTTTAGATTTACAAAATCCTGACGAACCAAACAAGGTTTTTGTTTCAAACATACAAAATCTTAACCCAAACAAGATTTTTGTAAAATTAGACTTTCAAAATCTCAAACAAAAATGCGAACTCCCAAAAATTCAAAACAAAAACTAGATTCTCATAAATCTGATAAACCAAATGTAACCTGAGTTTCCAAATACTCCAATATTGCAGTTACCAGTGAGAATGTTTTACGAAAAAGAAAATAAAATAAAATAACTGACATCGTCAGCGGCACCTTTTCAGTATGGTGTTGATGGCCAAAAAGAAAGTTGAGGAAATGCTTGGTGACGCTATCCACTGTTCTTACATTCGCTGCACAAAATCTACACTGAGATCTTCGAAAATGCTACATATTCTGCAATTTCATGGACTACCATCCAATGCTTTTTGTTGCTTACGCACTTCCACAATTCCACTTCAAATTGTAGTTCTGTGCTGCCTACTATGCAAACAGACGCTCCATTACAAATTAATACTAGTACTTAGCCCCATCCAACTCAACTTAATCCAAACAGTTTTACCGGCTAGCAGGTTAAACAGCTCAAACTAGTTCAAACAGTTTTAGCAGTTGTAGCAGCTCATGTACTGTACCAATATAATTGGTAAACAAATATTTAAAACCAATACAAACCAAAGTTTTCGGTATACCCTTTTGTAGGTAACAAATAATATTGGTTAGTATTCGATATATACCATTACCGTACCAAAATTATAAAAAAGTGTAAAAAATATTTAAAAATTCTGAATGAAGAATACATAAGTTGCATCAATCATCTTAATTATTCAGCCAAAAGACAACATAAAATGAAACATTACAATTGTTGCATAGTTTAAATTACAGTATAGTTGCAGAAATTTCTCGAAATATCACAATATATACATCCAAACACTACTAATTACCATCACATCAAATAGAAAATGAATAATATTAGTGAAAGAGATTGAAAATGAAAACCTTTTGAAAAGCGTAATGTAGAGTTTCTTTGCCGTAGAGTAAGATTTCTCATTGTAAACTTATAGAATGATGACGATATTAACCTCCAATTAGTAACTTAAATCACTAGAAAAAGTAATAGATTACTCTTGGAAATAGAAGCTTATTTGGCCATGTTTAAGGAATTTTAGCGTAAGAAAAGTAATAGGATACTCGGAAGAAATTAATGGTAAATAAAATTATATTGTAATTAAATAATTTAATTAATATTTAAATTAATTAATTATATAAGTTGGTACACTGCGGTGATACTGTGATATGTAAAATTCAATATCAGTATCATCTCAATGTTAAGTCATGGTACGGTCTTACCGTACCAAAAATGTTGATAAACCAATTTAATTGGTACGATTTTGTAATAGTACGGCTGGTACAATATTTTGGTATAAAATTTCGGCCTAAATATGTTGGGCTCTCTGGAAAGCAACAATCAAACATCTCTTCTTCTTTTTTAAGTCAAAACCATCCAAGTGGACGGGAGAATTTTTCACAACTCCTCAACCCTTCATAAAAGTAATAAAAATACATGATCGGGTTTGGATAAACCCAATGATACACATAAAACTCTTTTGGAGTTTCTGTGGCAATTTGAGTGAGGTGCAAAGTGATTCCAGCATAGCCGTACTACTACTCCGCCTCGGTGTGACTACATGTACTACTAAAAAATAGGGATACATCGTAAGAAAACTTAGGTCTAATACCCGAAAGTATCTAAACTACCTGACAAGGTATAATATCCTTAACTTGCAGTATAAATACTCAAAATCTGCAGAGTCTACGCATAGACCGCAGCCCAAAGGGTCTTCCCTCCCGCCAAATACACGGGTTAGGAGGGACATGACAAACAAATAGGCAAGGATACTCCATAAATTAGTCAGGACAATTTGCAAAAAGACCCAATACAAATCATATCCCTCTAAAAACAGATATATGCAGATTAATGTCAGTACTAGAGCAATTCCAACCAATCCTGGTCTGACTGACTAGTGGCCAAATATTAGACAAAAAACAAATGCATCTAACACGATATAAGTCAAGACTTAACCGGTCTACAAATCTAATAGCAGTATCACCAACAGTAAGTATTCAAACTACTGTGACTTGGATTTCTCCTAACTGTATATATATCATATCAGAAGCTAATCAAAGTTTAACTGAGTAAAAGGACCCGTCAGAAAACTAAGATTAGCAGATCGCATGCAGCCCCATATTTTAGTACCAACATCAAAACACATTTACCCTAAAAAAGACTGAAAATAAATTTTATAAAGGAAAAAAAGAAACAAAACCACCTTCTCTGTCTAATGGTGCCAGCTCCAATAAGACCCTGTCCAAATTAGCCCGACCCGACCAGACCCGAACCCGGCCGGACCGGACTGAACCGAAGGTCCCAAATCACCAGGTCCGGCGGATCAGGCATCTTCTGTGCAGATAGGAGAGAGACCCTTCTGGTCGGGCTCCAAACAACAGCCGCCGTGGTTCGGGCATCTCGCGGACTGGACTGAACCGGCTGAAAACCCCAAATCACCGGATCCGGCATCTCTTATGCAGATCGGAGAGAGCCCCTTCTGGTATCGGCTCCAAACCTGCAAAAAAGGGGGCATGAGCTTTCAGCCATCTCGTTGGACAGAGTCAACGTAGCCGCCGTGGTTCGGGCATCTCGTCGGTAGCGTAGACCGGGGCAGTAGTCATTGGATCGACGGTTGCGGTGGCGACCCGGATCGCCTATCTCTGATCTGACGTAGCTTTCGACAAAGGAAAAACGAAACTGTAGATTTTCGACGGAGAAGAAAGATTTCAGGTTATGGGGTTGGGATTGGGTGGTATAGAAATAAGACTATGGTGGTGTGGGTGGGGAGACCGACGCGGCGGCGAGGCGCCGGCGGTCACCCCGCCGAGTAGATCTGGAAAGAGGGGCGAAGGGGGTGGGAGGGGCAGAGAGAAAGGAGAAAGGGGGGGGGGGGGGGGGGAGGAGAGAAAAAACTGTTTGCCAAATTTTCCAACAAACAAACATCTCCTTGAGGAAAGTAAACCATGTAGAGGTCTGATAATTAGAGATACAGTGGACATTTTTTACTACTCTTTTGCAGCTAAACCAATAGTTTTAGTATGAAATTTTGATGCAAATATAACTACAACAGTTTTTTAACTATGCTTTTCCAAACCTTCAAAATCCAAAAGTCCACATTATTAAATGGAGAAAGCTAGCTCTTGGAATTAAATTGAATGTCGATGATGTTTGGAAGCCTTTTCCTAGTGAGTATGATTTGATTTAGGCTTTATTCTCACAAATGTTTGAGAGAGCGCTATGCTTAGACCATTTTTAGCACATCATCCATCCCATTAGAGGCTGAAATCAAACCTGTAAAGATTAGTATCGATTTTAGCTATTATTATAAGCATGAGCAAGACACTATGTAGTCAGATTGCCTTGATGCAGTCTCTATGACTTTAAATCCCATAAGTACACAATGAAAAAATTTCCAACTATGTGATGAAGTTAACTTGGCTCTAAATTAAATGTAAGTCTAGTGCATATTCTTAGACAGGTAAACTTAATTGCGGATTTTCTAGCCAAATGCGTTTTATCCACTAGATCTAGCAATATGTTTAACTGGTCTATTCGTTTTAACGAGGCAAAAGCCAGTACCTTACTTGATTAAAGGGAGACCCTCTCGTAGGTTTTCTTTTTAAGATAGATAGTTAAATTTATATATACTTCTATTCTAATCAACTGTTGTTTGTCTCATTTGATTGCATCCTTTAATTGCAAATGGTATGCTTCCATAGAAGGTCCAATTCATTGTTGGAAAATGTAGCTCCTGTTCAACCTGCTTTTGGCCAACAACTAAAATTATGGAAGTAAGGACGTGGAACTCTACTTTTACATCCTTCTATAATTGTACAATTGCATCCACACATATATTCTTTTGTAATTGCTTAATTTGCTTATCAGTAAGGGTTAAGGCGGTTAAGTTGTGTTTGTTTGATCGATCACTAATTGACTTCCTTACCTCTACTGTAATTAAAAGTATTGTGGCTCCATTGATGAATGACCTTGTATCGTTCCTCCTTCCATTCTTTTGATAGTACAAGTCTTGCTTTATAACTTTTGCTCTTTAAATAGAATTCTTTTGGGCAGGTTTGAATCCAAATACCAATTTACAAAAAAAGCAAACTCGCAAATCCAAAAGAGATGAGTCAAGAAACACAAATGTGAAATGCAGAGTCTTAAAAGTTACATTAAAGAGAACTGAAAAGTTAGGCACACAGGACTTCAGTCCAATTTCTACACAAAATTTATTCAAAATCATACATCTTGGCTGGGAAGGGGGAGGTCTTTCGTTGGGTGCATCTCATCAGCCATTCCTAATATATTCATCAACAAAGCCAATTAGAATTTGTGTGTTATACACCTATTTAGATAAACCCTACCCAACAAATCCACATTAGTGAGTAATTTGATTTATGCCTTGCTTATCTTGAATCTGCAGAGCTGCCAGTGCATGGATCTGTCCCAGAGACGCCTTGATCCCAACTGCATTTGCGCAAATCATCAAATCGATGGTTTAGGATCAGATTTTTATTTATCTAAAAGAAGCTAGTTAGTAAGGAAAATAATATAAATGGCGAAACCTTTCTTAAGATGGCGATGGAGCGGATCAATCCTAGTTTCGCGCTTCATTTCGGCAATCAGAGATCTAGAAGAAAGATTTTATTTTTGTGAGTTAATCCTGACAATGGTGATGTAAGGGTGCTGATAGAAGTTAATCCAGCTTAATTGTTTTCCAGTTATGTTGCTTAATACTTGTCATCATTAATTTACATGCATCATTCTTAATATATTAGACCTATTTTCATAGTTTTTATCATGATTTTCCTTGATTTTCTCTGATTTTCAATTGATTTGGTTAATTTTTGTAATTTTGGTACATTCAATTTAATCCAATTTTAGTATGTCCTCCTTAAATATGGTATTCAATTTTCTACCATTATACAATTTTCTGAAACTATAAAATATATATATTATAGGTACAATGCGAAAATCAATTCCCAAATCATATATTAAGAATTTGTCCATTGAAAGAGAGTCAAAATAAACGTGTAGCATATTTATTACACCTTGAACTTGCGGTAGGAGACTAGTCTACATCTCTATGTAGGTATTTCCACTTAGAAGCGTCTGTTTTTTATGGGAATTAACCAACATATCTATATAAATTCTCCCGATTGGAACTTTGTTTGTAGTACCTTGCGAAAATGTTGTGTGCTCAAGTGTTGTAATAGTAATAGGATCAATTGTAATATTCTATCTGATCATATATGATAAGGTTGGGAACTCATAAATACACCCCATCGTTAACGGTTGAAACGAATATTTTGATATATTATATTATAATTATTATATTTTTATACAACTTTTATAGTATTCAAGTGCTATTCATTGCTTTCATCTTGGTAAATGATATTTTGCTATAATTCATCTACCGCATTAACTTTTACATGGGAATAATAATATTTTGGATTAAAGTATAATTTGTCTTTTATGAAAAATGATGGAAAAGTGGTACCAACCAATCAACGAAGGCACTTAATAAAGATTTAAAAAAGCAGAAATTGGCGGGCACGGGCAGCAGCTCCACCTGGTGGGGCCTGCAGTATACAGTAGCGCGATGGAAGACGAGGGAAACAAGTGTGGGACCCGTGAAGATGAATGCTGTGTCAGCGTTAGCCCCGGCCAGTGGCCACTTGCCACACGAGCAGATCTAACGACTTCCAGTGTCAATTATTACTCCTAACTCCAAGATTTATTTACCGCAGTCTGTAGATTCAGTTCTCAGATTCTCAGGCAGAGCTCTGTCAGCAAAACTGCAGTAGGTCAAATTAATTTTACCTCATTTAACATTTTACCTCCTTTGAAATGGTTAAATCTGTTGTTCTACGATAATGATTAGCTAGGGTTTTAAAGTTCAACGAATTTAATTACTTTCCCTATCCGGACCTCAACTTAAATTATATTGACTTGAAACCCTAATATCTCAATCTGACCTTAAAATTAATTTTTTATATATTTGTAGTATTATTTATAACTTTTTAAAATTCGTTTGAAATATTCATTTATCATAGCTTATGTGATAATGATCGAGTATTATTTTTTAACTCAATCAATGAATAAAGTGTGAAATGTCTACATTCTTAGTAGTTTGGTTAGTTTTACTATTGAATAAGTGTGAATTGTACACATTATTATCGATTAAATCTTATACTCCATCTATAATGTTTTATTTGGTTATTCATATGATGTTCACGGCCAGGTTCTACAGGTCGTGTTTTTCCGTTTGTAATTTGTGTCTTCCAACGTTTTATTTTACATAATAGGGATCATCCTCTGGATCAAATGAAACTCTTCTTTCCCAATCATGTTTGATGTTTTTACGGTGAGCAAGTTAATATCTCCGAAGGTGGTATTATACTGAATGTTATTGCTGAACTGCATTTAGACCTACATGTACTTGTATATTTTGTGTAAAAACAAAAAACACATAAATGTTAGAAACAATTGAAATACATATACATAAGTATATGTGGGTGATGCTACCAATAATATTGAACCATTAAAACCCTTCCCAACACCCCAAAAGCCAATCACAACTGATTATGAAAATACAATATCATTATTAAACAATATAGTATGAATATACACCCAAAAAAAGAGTGAATAAACAAGTAGTCAACTCTATGATCACACTTGGAAAGGGACAAGTTTAATTAAAAATGGAGTTAGAACCAATGACACACAACACAAGAGTAGCTTAATCAATATTAATCTCTGTCACCCATTGGAGTAAGGTTAGACATACCCCATTTGGCCATTAATACATAAACTAATGTTTCTATTGTTGCTATACAATTCCGTTACTTTACTCTTATAATTCAAAATAGTATATTATTTTATGAAAATATCTTTACTTATTAGATTTATTGAAAAATTTATTAATATTTATAAGACGATATTATAATTTCAATGATATTTTTAACTATACTAAATAAAATACTGAATAGCGTGTACACTTCAGATTAATATTGATGAACTCTGGCCAAGTATAAGCATAAAATATTTTGTATAATACAAGGTTGATTAGAATACAATCATACAAATGGGAAAGAATCCCACATCAAATTTCGTCTAACTGAGCTGTTATGCTGGGGGTATCTTTCAGATGTTTGATTTAAATACAGCCCCTCGTAGTTTGGTTAAATATAAGAACGAGGATATGTGAAAAGAAAAACAACCACCATATATACTGATATATTGTTACAATGTAATTGAAAATTAATTCTTACTTGCTAAGTGTTGGTATAGTTCTTGAATATCATAATAGTCGTTACTGCGGGTTAGTATAGGGTCTCGCTGTCCGGTCAGTGAATCGAGGATTCAGGGACGGAGCGCATTCTGATCTCGGGGTTCGGGAGTAGAGACGCCCCTGCCCCGGTGGTATGGGTTATCCCTTTCTCGGGCGTTGTGATTTAGGTCGAAAATGTGCCTAACGTTTAATGAAAGAGGCTCTATAAGGCGTTTTTCTCTTGTTGTAACTTATGTATTCTATTTCTAGACATTAGACGATACGAACATATGTAATCTGGGTATTTATCTAATGCAAATGGTCTACTTCCCGTGATCGTAATCAATTATTGGTGAACCATGTAAACATCTGCATTATTGGTTTTCTTAATACATTTATTTGTTACTTTCTCGATATTCCTATCGATTAAATTGGTTGTTTCTCCATCAACTCAATTAGCTAGTCATCATGACCAATTCCTATACCCTTAACTTGGATGTACATATAGTAAATTTGCATTTTAAACATGGATATAACAGTTTGTCATTTCTTTCAATCAAATCCTAGACACTACGGGTGTGTTTGGTTGGACAAGTTTTTGCAAAATTTGGATTATCAAAGTCCAGTTTTGTAAAATCTTGTTTGGTTCACCAAGTTTTCCAAAATCCAGACTTGCAAAATCCTAAAAACCAATCAAAGACTTTGTTTCATACTCACAAACTCAACCCAACCAAACAAGGATTTTGCAAAACCAGACTTTCAAAATCCCAAACAAAAACCCAACTCTCAAAAATCCAAAACAAAATCCAGACTCTCAAAAATCTTGCGAACCAAACACACCCTACATATTCAAACAACTCCACACCTTTAAAACCCTAATCATGAAATCTCTCTATATATATTCTTCAATCGTAGCAAAGGGAGTGTTATGAAGCACAAAGTAAACACAACTTATTTCCATCGACTTTTCTTGCTTTGGAGTATCTCCAAAATTGGGGGTGCCATTTGCAATTAGGGATATTAGAAAACATAGAAAAAAGTGACAGCGGACCTGGCTCCCCATTATATAAGCCGGAAATAATAATGGAATCACATCCCACCAAGATCACAATCATCATCGAATCCAACGGCTGAGACTCACTCCTCCGTTTCTGGCTCTTAGTTTATCTTCCCCACAAATCCCCCCACTCTCACTCCCCCCTTCTTCCCATTCTCCCTCCTCCTCCTCAATCTTCCCTGAAAACAAACATGCTGCTCGGAAAGAGACCGCGGCCGCCGATCAAGAGGACCACCAGCCTCACGGAATTCAGCATAGACGTCAGTAGCATCACCAACGACGATCACGCCGTCGTCGGTGCCGTGGCGGATCCGAGCCAGTTTGACCCAAACTACCCTTACAAGGCAGTCGGTCTGCCGTCGTCGCCCATGTCTCCGTCTCCCAGGCCGAGGAGTCTTCGCCGGAACTCCGCCGACTTTCATTCCACCGGAGACTCCGCCGCTTTCCTGAGGGCCTGTGCCCTGTGCAAGCGCCGCCTGATTCCCGGCCGCGATATCTTCATGTATAGGTATACTTATACATATATTCTCTCTCACTGTGTCACTGTGTGTGTGCGTGTTTTCTTCTTTTGGACAAATAAATATGCAAAGAAGATCGAATCAGAAGATGATATATCGAAACATAAACGCAAAAAGCAGAAAAATTCAGTTAATACTGATCAGATTTTTGATCTAAATATATGATTAATATTATTTAGTTTACTTAATCAGTAGATCAGTCAAAAAAAACATGACCTAACTATAATCAGCCACATATCAGTTTAATACTCCTAGCAGGAGAGAGAATATGCATACTTCATCTGTGATATTTTAGACTTTTCATCTAAAAGAAGAACATAACTATTTCAAGTAATTAGTAGCTGATAGGTGCAGGTCCAAATGAATTATGCAGGTCTAAAAATGTGGTTAAATGACCCAATTATTCTCAGAAATTATTATTTTTTCAGATTTTAACCCTAATTTTAGGGTGATATTTCAGACATTTAACCACATTTTTGAACCTTCGTAATCCGTTTGGACCTGCGTCTAAAATCCCTTTAATTTTTTTTAAAGTGAATTAATAATGAGTTTTGTGGTGTACTTTGGCAGAGGAGATAGTGCATTTTGCAGTCTAGAGTGCAGACAAGAGCAAATGAATCAAGACGAAAGAAAAGAAAAGTGTTCATTGGACATGGCCTCATCAGCAGGATCTGAGACTGTAGCTGCTGTCATGTAGAGAGAGAGGGGAGGGATTAATTAATAATATTTAAGCTCCACTTTAATTCTTATAATTATAAGATTCTCTCTCCATCGAGCTATCAGTATTAATATAATATAAATATGTTTATATATATTATTATTATTTGATCTATCACTAATTAATGCTTATTTTATGATGGATGGCCATATATTTTGCGTATAATGTACACTTATATTGTTGGCTGGCTGAGTTTTGGAGTATATTTTCGTGTGGTTTCAGTTTCTTCGAATTAAATTCCCATGCTTCCATGTCTTTTTGTACTGCATATTTTGAATAGAATTAACTAGATGATTTGAATATATTTTAAATTACTATAATCAAAAAAAATAATATTTTGACAAAAAAACAATAATAGTACAAACGGTATATTTTACTAAATTACCTTTTCTTCAAAAGTATACTAAAAATATTTCAGATGAGTTGAGAAAAGATCCAACTTTTTCTCTCCACTTATTCTTACTCATCAACTGAATAAACTGAATTAAATAATTTTCTTAAAAAAAACTGAATTAAATAATTAATGTATTAAAAATAATAATAAAATGGCTAAAGTAAACTGAATATCGTCAAAATTGAACTGGACCGAAAAAATCTGATAAATTAGAGAAAATTTGTCATTATTCTCTTCAACTAATCATGACGATTTCAAATTATATATTGATGTTTTATTGATATATATTCATAAGACTTACAAAATCATTTTTTTAAAAATATATTTACATAATTAAGTGTATTGTCGAGGTATACCTTTTTTTAAAAAAAAAATCAAATTACCATAGGTGTGAGAATTTATTTGGCACCTCAAACCATATTAGAAGCATGTAACCTTCTCAAAATTGACTATTTCTAGTAAGCTCTGTATAAATAAGGCCCCAATGTATCAGACTCTAAAAAAAGGAAGTTTATATAGGGCCCTAATGTATTGTCGAGGTATACATTAACAATCTAAACTATTTTAGTTTTATTGATAATAAATAGTAAAACGTAATATTATTCTAGTGGTTTGGCCCTATATAAGAAACGAATAAAAAGTAAAAGAGAATGCTACAAGAAAGGAATTTTTCATCAAAATTCACTTTTCAGTGATTTTTACAGGAATTGTCTATTTTACTTCTTATATTTATTTATGTTTGTGTTTGTATTTTATTGTTAAATGACAAATTTAGTATCTTTTAAAATGTTTATGATAAAAATATCAATGGAAACTTAGATGGTTAAAAATAATCATATTAAAAAATTTAACTTTTCCAAAATGTTTCTCTACCTCTCAGTGTGGATATGACTAGATTCCTAAGAGATCTGTCGTCATTTCTTACCAATTTCGTTGTCTGCTTCCTCTCATGCATGAATGATGCATCACAGTATGATTATATGAGACAAGGACCAGAATTAGATGAAATGTAAAAAAGTTATAAAGGTTATGGAAAAATTAAATATATGTAACATTTATTTATGATTAAGTTGTCCTCAATTTCATTATCATAGTTCGTCACGCTATTGTATTATTATCATAGTTTGGTTTCATATTCTAGCAACAGGAAGTTGAGCAATAAATTTAACTAATGTACACCCTCCATGTTCTATATTATCCCTATCATTATCTATAATATGTATTACATAAAGAAGATGATTTAGTTATATCTATGATTTAAGATGCAAGAACATTTTAATGTCGCAAGTCTAATATTAGTTGAAATGTTCCTGATTGTTGGGTGTGTTCAACCCAATTCCCATATTGGAAACGGAGAGTGTCATTCCTCTCTTTATAAGGAATAGTCATACCACACTAGTATGAGACCTTTTGAGAATTGACCCATTGTTTAAAACCGTGCGGGCTTTGCATGCGGCCCAAAACGGACAATATCATAATAGTTTGAGCTGTGGTGGACTCGGCAGTCCCAACACTGATTTGTCGATACAGATCTAGGAAGTGACGTCCTTTGACCCGTGCGATACGGGCAATCGTACTCAGCCCCGAATTTTAGGGGTCTCAAAAATACTCGTAAATCCAAAAGAGATGAGTCAAAAAATACAAGTGTGAAATGCAGAGCCTTAAAAATTATACTAAAGAGAACTAAAAATTTAGGCACAAATGATTTTAGTCCAATTTTTACATAAAATTTATTCAAAATCACACCTCTTGGTGGGAAAGGGGAGGTACTTCATTGGAGGCATCTCTTCAGCCATTCCTAATATATTCAGCAACAAAGTCAATTAGAATTTGAGTGTTATAGACCTATTTAGATAAATCCTACCCAACAAATCCACATTAATGAGTAATTTGATTTATACCTTGATTGTCTTTAATCTGCAGAGCTGTCAGTACATGGATATGTCCCAGAGACGCCTTGATCCCAACTATATTTTGTGCAAATCAAAGTGACGGTTTAGGATTGGATTTTTTTATTTAAAAGAAGCTAACGACACAACACAACACTTAACGACACCAACATAACATACCACAACACTTATCAATATCCACCATAACACAACACCAAACATCACAATCTTTCAGCACAATATTTTTAAAGCATTGCAACACGTTATAGCTCTAAATAACACTTTCAATTACCTCAATTTTAAGAAAAAAATAATTTAAATTGATTTTTTTTGCTTTCATAGTAACTTAGTCAATATTCTATTTAAAATTTTAAATTGAACATAATCTGAATGAAAATCGTGTGCACCAAACTAGAAATGAGGGAACTTTTAAAAATTTATCCATTCAATCTAGTATAGTTTAATTGAGATTATTTTACTTTTGTTTATATCATTACTTTTTAACTGATCTCATCTCATCTCTTATTAACACTTAGACTCTGTCATGTTCAATTTATTTTTTGCAACTTGTAATTAAGTTAAACTAATTTCAGCTAACTGCAGCGCGCTACAGCTAATTGCAGCGTGTTTCAACTAATTGCAATTTGCTTCAATTAACTAGTTTCAGCTAACTTCAAATGGTTTCAATTTGTTTCATTTTTAATAAAATGTTGAGAAATAAAATTATTTTCTATCAAATATATTTTGTTTTGAGCAATTTGAGCAACCATTAGAAACATGTCAATATATTCCCAAAATGCTCAATTGGATCCACTACTAATTGCTATTATTTGATGGTTCAATTTCACTAATATCAGCACCTACCAAATTCTGAATAATAAACTCGTGTTTTATTATTCATACAGTAGAAATGAAGGAATTTTTTTTGCCAAACAAAATGTAATAGCACATTAATAGTATAAAAGTAAGGTCATAATTATTATTTTAATTCTCATTGATAAATTGAATATCACACAATGTAATGTTTTAAATTATATATTTAATGTGAAATTTGAAATTGAATAACTTTAATTTTATTTGTATGTTACCATATTTGAACTAATAATAATAATACTAATAATAATAGTAATAATAAATAACAACTTCAACTGACTTAACCTATTGGCAGTTTGGTTCAGTTAATTAAAGTAAATTTTCGCACAGTTCAACGTATTTAAGTTGAAAATAAATTAAAGTTGACCAAATCTTAATATTGTTTAACACAACATTCATTAGCAGAGACGTTAGATAATGACATCCTTTATGGTTGCAAGTATTAAAATCGAGTAAAAATCTTTTGGAAAGAAAATATGAGTCAAATTTGAAATGGTTGCGCTCGCAGTTCACTTTTCATCCTAAAATTAAGGATACCTATTGTCAAACTTCACCTGCTATGAGCAACTTGTTTTAAAAAAATTAAAATCAAATAAAACATCTAAAAGTTTGATTAAAAAGCGGTAAAAAGGAAAATTAACTAATCCAACCTCAACAAAGAATATTCCGGGACTCCAATGAATCATCAGTCCGGTTAAAAGTTTAACCCATGTATTCATTGTGTCCAGTAATATCGTGGAGCTTTAATTGGGTACAAGGCGCAATGGCATTATTTAAATGAATCTTTAGGTCAGTTCATGTCATCCTCGATTACCTTAAACTTTATTTAAATTATCATAATTGCTTCGGGAATCATATTGTAGGGTCTCAACTATTTTACTATTATTTTCAAATTAATTTAATGTGTAGTACAATTATTTTGTTGAATCGAATTTCTAATTTATAATAGTATGGTCGATCTTAGTTTATAACTCTATATTTACAATGAACGGTGTTACAGATTCTTTGATGGCGTGGCGGAAGTACGGGCAGCAAGGGAAGTAGTTATACTCGCTCAAAACCTACCAACACGGTCAATTTTGGTGGGTGACTCTTTGAATCTTATACAGATGATCCGAGGTGATGTTCCTTACTCGATGGAGATATCTGCGATTGTTGGTCTCTTGATCCGAAAATGTTCAGGCGCACATGGTTGCCCATTTTGCAAAATATTGTGCAGTTTCTTCCATTTCTGGAGATCTTCCCCAACGTTTTTTGCATCAAACGATTCTGACCGTTTTTCAGGATAATAAAATGCTAATCTTATTTTGTATTTTAGAAAAACTCTATGTAACTGTAATAGACAAAGATTTTTAATATAAAAAAATTTTCTCGGGCATTTTGGAACTACTTACCACTATACATTATGGTCAAATATTAAATTATTTAATAAAATGTTATTCATATTGCATAGTAAAACATTTGAACTAAACGTACTTAATAAAATGATTCCAAACTATCTTAATCAACGCATCAAGTGGAAGATTTTGGTGATTCATGTGAGATTAGAAAAGGGATCCCGATCGAAATGCTTTCTCTAGAATAATGAAAAGCTCCATGATTTTGACCCCCAGGGGAATCTAAACAGACCGAGAGTTTAATCAAACAATTCTATCAAAAATAAGAGAAAGAAAGATCTCCTAAACTTTCAACTTTCCTAACTTTCCAATATATTATTTAATAATGAAGTAATATACTAAAGAAAATGTAGAGAAAAAAGAGATGATGAACAAATTCCTAAGACATCGCTTAGGAGTTTAATAAGCGATGTTAACCAAATTAGAATGGAAGTTGGTTAAGAACAAAGATTCATTATCCAGTAAAATTCTTCTTCAGAAATGCTACAGGGGTAAATCTATTTTGCAGGTGGAGAGAAAGCAAAATGTTTCATGGGCTCGGAAATCCTTATTGCGGGAACCTAATTGCTTCGAGTAAGGGTGAAATGGCAAGTGGTACACAGTTGGACTATAAACATTAATGATGATTGGATTCCCGGTGAATCAAACCCTCTAAATGTGATTGTGAGTAACTCTTGGTTGAATTAGTGCTCGATGAAAGTGGAACGCTTGATTGATGAAAATAACCAGTGGAGAGCAGGTCTAGTTCGCACCATTTTCCCTTCACATGTGGCAAGCAGAATTTTGGGTATTCACATCCCACAACTTGGAGCAAATGTCTTGTGATAATGATATTTGGACCGGGTCCTCATCAGGAGATTACACAATGAAAAGAGACTACAAATTCGCTAGTGATATCAAAAGAGCGAGGATAGCTCAGAAATCTACATGTGCAGATTTCACAAATGATCCTATTTGGAAGAAATTATGGTCCTCTAAAATGCCACAACGCATAATCATGCTGGTTTGGAGGATTCTTGCCAAAGTGTTGCCATCTTTAGATAGGTTATTTAAAAGAGGAGGTACACAGAGCCCTATATATAGAGTTTGTGGTCAGTGCATCAAAACAACTTGCCATATTTTCGCAGGTTATGAGACAGCTAAAAGAGTATGGAGAATAAGTCCATTAGGTTTTGACTTTAGATCCACCCAAGGATCCTTTGTAGATTGGCTTGGGAAATGGATTTTGGAAGCACCGGACAAGGAAGCTATACTACCGTCCTTTTCTATTCTGTGGCAAATTTGTAAATATAGAAATAAGACCGTTTTGAATCACATGGATGTTTCTCCATGTGCTGATCCGGGTAGAATATGGAGCCTTACAAGGCATCAGATGGGTGACTTCACTCATCTAAAAATGGTAGATGGGATTAAAGAACTCACCGCGACAGTGCATGTGAGTCAAGAGATGAATCTTGGACCGAGGTGGACTGGGGTCCTCCTGCTGAAACTATAATTATTACAGATGGTGCATTTGACACAGGTCAAAATCGCGGAGTAGCTGCATGGTGTTTCAGTTTCGCTGATGGCAGAGCGGAAGATCACAATTTCAAGATTATTCAAGCCTTTTCGCCAACAGAAGTGGAGTTTATGACAGTCAACCAGGCTTTGATGCAAGCCTTCAAAGCTGATTTCAAGAGTGTTCTGGCTTGGACAAAATTCTTAGTTTTATATCAAATCATATCAGATGCAAGGAAAGCGGATGCAAGTCTGAATCTTTTGTTTGTAGAATTTACTTGTTTAAAATTTCTTTCCTTAATCTTATTGTTTGAAACGTAGATAGACAGGTTGTAGAGCCTGCTCACAGTTTAGTCAAGTCCGTAATGAACTCGTTATGATATTAATAATGTAATGTATGTTTTAACAAAATCCTAAACAATTAGATAAGACAGACTTATGGTAAGACATAACTCATTGTATATTTGAAAATTGACCTAATTACAAATTTGAACTCAAAACATGAATAATTAAACCATTGGAGATTGTAGACCGGAGATCATGGATAATATCACAGGCGTCACGAAACTGTATGGTAGCCTAAAGTGGCGGCTGAGGAGGATGAAGGGTTAGATATTGGTAGTGACCAGACGATGTTGGAAGATTTCGAGCGGTTTCTGGTGGGCAAGCTCATCGGCCTAAGGAGAATCGCGCACAAAACAATACAAACCATCTTTGGAGGGGTTTATAACTGCATCAATCACTGAAGGTAAGGACTATGGATGATAATGTCTATTTGTTTGAGTTTCCGAATATCAGCGAAAAGGAAAGGAGGGCGGAATGAAATTGGATAAGGATTTGGAAGCGCCTCATTCAGAGGAGACTAGATTAGTAAGACTTTATAATTGTAAATTTGAAAAATTGTTTAATATCGATCCTATAAATAGTATTCAGGTTTTCAACCTTCGGCCATGGCTTATGGATCAGGATTTGATGGTGCTCAAGATTCCGTTTGAAGGGATGATCGCATCGGAATTTGTTTTCTATAAATCGCACTTATGGATCCATGCACATAAGGTTCCAACGGCGCATTGGTAAAATTGGGGTTTTCTCGAAAAATCTCAATTCTCTCTCTAAAGAGCTATTTTCGACTTCTAGGTTCATCAACATCATTTTGGTGAATTTTTCATCAAATCCTAGGGAGGAATTAAGGAGGCAACGGCGATTTCCAGAAAATAAGTTTTCGGCAAAATTTTATCAGTTCCGGTGCAGAAATCATCATCACCGGCGGCATCATTGGGGATTTGGGCATGAGCGGCCTAAAATTGTATTCGGGAGATCATGAGAATTGCAAAAGATATTTTTTGCTAAACCCTAGTGAAGGTTTAACGCGGCGTCGGCTGAAAAATTAGGGTTATGGTAAAATATCCCAAGTCACTCTCACCAGCGTGCTATTCATCACCGGCATAACAAAAATGTGACATTCCGCATTCAAGGAAGTGGAAAATGCACTCGCACGGCCATAACCTTCAACAAAAATTTTAGGATTTCTTTGAGAGATTAATTAGGCAGCCATTTTTCTTCTTTGGCAAAATTTGAAATATTGAGGGTTTTCTGATTTTTGCTCTCGACCCATAATAAATTGGATAATTTTTGCATCGATTATTTGTCCAGGTTCCATCTAAACCCCTCTCATAATTTTCTGAATTTTATTTGGATTACTCGAGTTTAGATTAATTTTCTGAAATTTTGATAATATTTGCTCTCAAATTAACCTATCGGAGTTTCTCTTGTGTTGTTATTGAGATTGAAAGGCCATTCAAATGCATTCACTATGGTGATCATCAACATTTTCAATTGAGTGCAGATCTTGAGTGAATCGACCTTTTTTAATCAAGGCTGAATTTGTGAAAATTTAAGGATTTTTGCAATATTTGTTCTTCGGTTGAGGCATAGGGAGGAGTGGAAATTAGTGTTTTTCTTGATTTTCATAGGTGGTAATCATCACTTTCATTTTAGAATACTACTAATTTGCATCGGCCAAATTTTCCAAGGCAACAAGCTGGGTAAAATTTGAAAGGTTTTTGAAGTCTTTTTCTTTTGGCCGAATCATTTGGAGGATCGAACGACTACAGAATTTGCACTAAATTTATCATCAAATTGTGTGAAGATTGATATAGGCCTGTTTGTAAGGCTCGGAGCTAGTGGCAGTTTATTTGAGGCATTGTTTGCTCTCGGCCGAGGTTCAAATTGGAGGATGTTTGAGCAGATGTTTGCTCTTTCAAAACCACTCTTGTTTTTTCTAATTTTTCTAACACTTATTCGTTTCTTTTGGCAATATTTTGGTTGATTTTTGTTGCTTTTGAAATAGTGTGCATATTAATTGTCCCAATATATTGGTTGAGACTTGTGCTTATTGTTTACCATTTGCCCATGCTTTGTTTTGCAGCATGCATTCCTCATCGTCTGCTGCTGCAAAGAAATTGAGAAGAAGGGGTCCTAGAAACAACAAACATGGGCGGATTAACAGTAGAGAGAGGAAAAGGTGCTCACAGATCATGCAAAAAAACTTAGAAGATTGGGTAGTCCAGGGAGATATAGACTGATGTACTACAATAGAGGCCTTATAATGACATGAGATTGGAGAGGAAGCGCTCCTGGGTAGATTTGGAGATAGTACTGGAGAAAGTACACGTCCAACATGTGTCGGACAGTGAGGTTTAGATACTCTTCGGGCCAGATGAGAAGGAGACTCATAAAGAAAGAAACAAGCCAAAAACATCACCATCTTTTCATTTTAGGGGTGCACAGGACAAAAGTTTAGCCAAGGCCATTCTTGGTCTGATCGACGGCTTCAACTATCTACTATTCATGAATGTGGCGACTAGCACCATCATCATCTCTACTCAGATGTTTTCTCATCTGCCTATAATGGAGCTCGCCGAGATACTTCACCGGGTCGGAGTATCACCACAATCCTGACCAGACCACCAGTTGCAACGCATTCATCATCAACACTCCCTTCAGTTCACCATTCAAAGATCCATGACCACTCTCGGACGCTCGCATGCTTCAATCATTTGGTCACACTGATCAATTGGAAGCAAGGATCACATTTGGTTCACTAAAGGACCAGCACGTACTAGTTGCTTTTATAGGTCCCCTCTGCACGGGACTTACAAATCATAGTCACAACATCAGCGACTAGCATTTCTTGAAAGTCTCGTATGTGTTAGGTAGAAGCGGATTGTTTTGTGGATGGGTAATGAGTTTGTACTCACCCACAACCTCCTAGCTTGCCCAAATTTGTATTATTCGTGTTTGTTTTTTGTTACCCCCTTTGAGGCCGCCAGTTTAGGGTCGTGGGGGTAGTATTAGGATTAATGTATTATACAGGGGAACAATCTCAGTTTGTGTACTCGTAATTTATACCACGAAATTTTCCTTCTTACCATCGAAATGGATGTCTTTGTTTAAAGCAATTTTGTTTCTGGAAATCTTATGTTTGTTCAAAAGGATAATAACAGCGCCTAAAAACATCGCAGAAAGATTGAAGTTAATAAAGAATGCTATTTTGAATATTGGTACGAGTACGATCATAAAAAAGTGTAACTTTCAGAAAAGGAATAAATCCATAGTCATAATCAGCTGATGAGTTTTTCGTTTTTAAATATGTTAATTTATGGATGATTGATTTGTATCATAATTAACATATAAAATTAAAAAGTATAAAAAACTAATATTATTTTATCATAAAATTACTGCTTTACACACAAAAAAATTTTCTACAAATAAAGTAGTTCTTATTTCACGGCATTATAAAACGTCTAGTACCATTGACAATAAAGAAAATTAGGAATAGCATTATCTTCCTTTATTTCCTTACACTTGTTGTTTTATGTATTTCATAAGAAATCTCTCGTACTTCTCGTGAATCAAAAGTTTGCTTAATTAGTTGAAAATGTCTTCGATATTATAATAATTCAATTCTCAAGTGGCACACAATCCACTTGTGTGCGAGTAGTGTGTATCACTTGTCCAATCTCATAAGTTTTTTATAGAAAGTGGCTATGATTAATGTATTTCGTACTACGACAACATTTGGAATAATATTTTTTAATTTAATCAAACTGTTCATCCTTAATTTGATATAACACTAATTGACTATAACTATTGCAATTAACTCTTATTCGGTTCTGCTTATTTTCACCAGTTTCAACACGATATAATAATGGTTAGCACAACACCATATTCATCAACACTACTTGTCACGATACTAATAAACACAACATTTTTCAACACAATAACTTTCAACTAATTTCAACACATTTCATTTCTAATCAGCACTTTTCAATATAGCTCAGTTTTAAGAGAAATAAATGTACATTGAGAAAAAGGATATTTTTATTGTAGAATAATCATTAAACATGAAACAACTAAATTTAATTTAATATACATGAAAATTGTGCATATTAAACAAAAAACGGGTGAAATTTGTAAAAACTATCCACCAAATATAGTACAGTTGAATTTGAATTTGTATAGTTACGTTTATTTCAACACTTTTCAAGTCATTTAATTAGTTTTAAATTCATTGAAGCACTTGAGCATAAGATCAACATTTCAACACATCATGACTGATCAATATAGAACAACATTGCACAACACTCATTAAGACAACGCATTACTGATCAAATCAACATTGTTCAGTAAAACATAACCTCAATTAACTTATAAAGTTAGTGTGATATGATACTAAGACACTATTCTCTTGAAATTATATATTTCTTACCGAACTGAACTGAATGATTTTAATATATTAAATTGAACTTCCTGCAACCAAGATTCGAAGTTTAGGTGGTTGCTCTAGGAGTGGTATGCCTTAGGATAAAATAGTATAAAATGTGTTTAATTTACAATAAAAATTAAGTGTGACAGATGAAACAGGGAGAAGTTGTACAGTCAACTCACAATTATATTGTCCTGCGATCATGATTGATGGCATAATATGCAATTCGAAGGAGTTTATTATTAAAAAAAATCAAAGTTCTGCAACGAGCCTATCATAAAACGACTAAAGAAAGACAAAAAGAATGCTTGCATTATTATATAGTCATCAGCTTCACTAAAATATAAAGAGATTATAATCTTATATCTTGTATATTCAGTGGCGGAACCAGAGCGAAATTCAGGGATTGCTAAACAATTATTTTTGAAAACTTTATGAGATTACTAAACAATTATGTTTAGACACATCGTTGGCAGGGAGGTTGCTCTCCGTTATAATTCCACCGTACTACAGTTAATTAACTCTACAACCCTAAAAGTTTGGGAGTTGGCGCTGCCACATCCGGCAACTCCCTAATTTGTACTACAATTAATTAACTCTACAACTCTAAAAGTTTGAGAGTTGGCGCCGCAACATCCGGCAACTCCCTAACTTGTACTACAGTTAATTAACTCTACAACTCTAAAAGTTTGAGAGTTGTCGCCTGATTCCGCCCTTGTATATATTAATAGCTTGTACTAAACCTTTTGTTCACAAAAACAAGTTTCTTAACTGCTTAAAGTCACAACGGTGGACTAGCTGCTGATTTAATTATATATTGATGGTACAAATTCAATGTATACTCAGTATTCAAAAATAAAATTATATTATGGAATTTTTTCTAAAAGATATGGCGAAATCAGAAATAGAAATGGTAAGATCTATCAGACATTGCTTCATAAACGATGGCGAAATTACCAATAAATTGTAGATCTATCAATTAATTGGAGAAAAGGACACATAAAAATGGGCATGGTCCTTCCTGGGATACATGGGATCTATGGTAGAGCCCCGAGGATTCAGAAAACAAAACCCTGCAGATCTCAACAAGTTAATAGTACGGTCCTCACTCTCGTTTTTTTCAATAAATTTTTTGAAATAAAATTAATTTTTATCAAATGTCAGTGATGTTTGTTTTAATTTATCAAATAAGGTTACTGTTTAATATGTTTAGTTTAGTAGTGGAGAATAGATCAAATTAATTTATACTCAAAAGTGATAATTTGAGCAACTATTCTCAAAATGCATATTGGTTGCATCCAATACTAATCGCTATGATCTGATGGTTCACTTTCACTAGTATCACCACATACCGAATCTAAATTTGTTCTGTTATACCTTCACGCACTTCTGCCATATCCCTTTTCCCTTACTCATCAAACATAGTGAAATCACTAGTTACTTGTATAGGCTCGTGAGTTAAAATAGGAATGCCAATCTCTTACATTCGAACGAAATTATGAAGCATGAAAAATGCCACAATAATTGACATTTGATGACAATATTCAATTTATGGTATTTTCTTTACCACTCTCAAGTACTTTTCAACTATCCAAATACACCTTCGATTTTCCTTTTCAACTGTCCAAATGCACATTTCGATTTTCACTGTCCAAAGAATGAAGTTTATAAATGATATGTTGATGAGTGAACCAAAACATAAAATAAAATATTTTTTAGTTTATTTCATTGAACTGCATCTTGTTTCAACTAACTGCATCTTGTTTCAACTAATTTCAGCTATCTGCAATTGGTTTCAGCAAACTGCAGTGTATTTCAGCTAACTGCAGCTTGTTTCAGTTACGTGCAACTTACTTCAACTAATTTCCACACAGTTCAATTCATTTTAGATGAAAATAAACTGAACTTGACAGGATCTAAGATTTAGAAATGTATTATGACACAAGCAGATGATATCCTAAGATCAAATGGCCTTGCAATCAGTATCAATCATTTGTTAATTATCATTATTCATAATTAAACTCCCTTGCTCCCATTTGTTTGGAATAAATTAAGTTTTGGCTATTTCTGGTGCCCTTTCCAATTTGGAAGAGTCCATACTTGCTCTGTTAAATGTAACAGCTTATATCACTTTCCTCAATTATTATGACAAGCTAGGTAGGGCAACCACAGTATCCCATAACTGATCATTATAATTTATAAACTCCTTCAAAAAAAAACTTCACAACTCCACTGTCTGGCTAATAATTCTCACAGGATAACTAAGTGGGCTAGCTTAGTTGGCCAAAAGCATCTTGTCAAGAGCCTTGATTGAAAAGAGGTACAGAGTTCGAACCCTCCCTCCAACAAATCCCCTGTGACTTCTCTCAATCTCCAAAAGTTTTCAAGGCGTGCTCAGCTCAAAACAGCGAGTTACCGGAGCTACATCAACTGACGCATGAAGTGCGAAGCGGCGAAGTGCATCAGACGGGTGTAAATGGGAGCTTCACCCCACTCAAAGCATTGGTGAGACCTCAGGCCACTCGACGTACGGATCAATAGAATAGGCTAAATTAGATTTAGTTAGAATCCATATATGTACTCGATTCGGTCTTGTAATGAAGTAATGATAAAAAAAATAAAAAATTCTCACCGGATGCATAATCTAGAAAATTCTCAAGTAAAAAAACCAGCTTTCCATATTCTTATGGTATTATCATGACTATTATAGTTCAATGAGAGCAAGCTCAAAAACTACTCTAAAACTAATAATATATATACTAGAGTATCAAATTTCAAAATTATTATATTTTTGCACACATCCAACATATGCTCTACTTTACCATTCCATACATTTAATGTCATAAATTATGATAAAATAAAATTTACTTGGAACTGATCCCCGAAAGTAACATAACTACAGTTAAATCTCGATAAATGAATATTCGGTAAATGAATAATCTCGCTAAATGAATAATTTTCCCGGTCCCGACTTGGGCTAAGGGGCTAAATGAATAACCACGCTAAATGCATTAATGAATAATTTTATAAAAATCCTTAAAGACCCTATGTAAATATAAATGAATAATCACCACATTTCATAAGATACATATGTATTAAATTTTATTTTTACAATCAATAATATTCATATAATAAATCATTCCCTTACAAAAAAAGGTGTCTATATTTTTTTGATCTTTTTTCCAGCTAAAATTCATCTCATCCTTGATTTTTCCTAGAGCAAACAAAACTTCGGGAGTATTTTTCTCGTGTTATAAACTCTAGATATTCCGTACAACACATACTATGTATCTTATTAGTAGTTTTAAATACAATGCACATGTGTACATTTTTGGACTTAGTACGCATACATGCAATTCATGTAATACTACTGTCTAAATGAATATATTATTCATTTATCAATAAATGAATAACCTCACTAAATGAATATTTTAATGATGGTCTCAATAATATTCATTTATCGAGATTTAACTGTATACTGAATACGATTTTATTATCCAATTCAAATATCATAAAATTAAAAAGTATTCATATTTATCAGGCGCTCAAACTCCAATAGCCATAAAATTCATAGGATTTAAGAAAGTGGAGAATTTTTTTTCCAGAAGCCGACGCCGAAGGAGATGAAGGGCCGTGGTTGATGCAGGTGGCGATCTACGGTGGTATGAAGGTGGTGGTCGAAATTGGAAATAAGTCGATCTCTTCTGATTCTCTTCGATGATGGGTCGTGTTTTTTGCTTCTTGCGTGAATAATACGAAGAAAATTTAATTATAGCATTAAAAAGGAAAGTAAAATTAATAATTAATGACTGCATTAATTTTTAGAGTGTTTACAAAGATCATCCCATTTATTTTCAATACTTATTTTCATTTTTTACCATATCTCTACTTTAAAGTATGTGATGGACTAGATATTTGGAGTTTTTTGCCAAACTAACCTTATTTGAAACTAATTCCCAAAATAATATTTTTTCAAAAATAATTCTAAAACTAATACTCCTACATTCATGCAGGAGCTAAATTACAAATTACAAAAACTGTTGTGCTAAAATTTAATTAGTACTACTTTCATATATTTCCGTACATTTTAATTAGACCCACAAATTTACCGACTAACAAATTAAAGAGCTCCGTATCAAACAAAAATACAGCACAAAAGGAGAAAGATCTGAAAATATAACCATCAATATACATACACTTTATATATATATCAGCTTTTGGAACTCAGAAATAAACTACCCAGGATTTAAATGGCTGTAACAACTAATATATATATATATATATATATATATATATATATATATATATATATATCAGCTTTTGGAACTCAGAAATAAACTACCCAGGATTTAAATGGCTGTAACAACTAAATCAACAACAATAGCATATGCTTGGAACCTCTTGATTCTATGCATCTTAACCGTTTCGTTTTACACAGCAGATGCAAGCATTACACGGCTGTTCAGGGGCGGATCCAGCATTTTACCGATAATGAGGCCGGACTAATTATAAAAATTTGAATTCGAAAGAATAAATGATATTATAAAAATAATGGTATAACAAAGTAATTTATTTAAAAATAAAAGAATCATACATATTTATGGAAGGTACTCTGTATTATAGTGTTATATTTTCAGAAAAATATCCGAATGCATAAGATTCCGAAGCTGTAATTCATGTATTTGTTTACTGAACATATTTCTCCTTTTGTGCTGTACTTTTGTATGATACGGAACTCTTTAATTTGTTAGTCGGTAAATTTGTGGGTCTAATTGAAATGTACGAAAATATATGAGAGTATTGCTAATTAAGTTTTAGTACAACAATTTTTGTAATTTGTAATATGACTCCTGCGTGAATGTAGGAGTATTAGTTTTCAAATTAACTTTTGAAAGAGTATTATTTTGGGAATTAGTTTCAGAAATAAGGTTAGTCTGGCAAAAAACTCAGATATTGGAAGGCATAATATGGATAAAAATTGCTCTCAAAATTTTAAAACAAAATTTATCCTCTTAAAATGCTCTCCAACCAAATATATATCCATGTTTATCGGTTTTTTTATTCCATGCTATTGTGATGCACCATAATATACACATGAAACCAGCCAGTCATATGAGATGAGGGCGGGCGAATTGTTTTTTTTATATATGAGACCAGTCATGTGCATTGATTACTCCCTCTCTTTCACTAGCTTGTCATGTGCATTGATTACTCCCTCTCTTTCACTAGCTTTGTAACTTCGGTATCCATTATAATTTTTGTTACAATTTTAATCGTAAATTAAAGTATTTTGTGAATCATCGTATGATATATTTTTGGAAGACATTGAATATGTAATTTCCAAAACTTATAGAAATATTATCGTCAATTCAGCTATAAAATTAGTTGAATTAGCAAACCCGTAAAAGAATACTATATATATAGTAAAAACAATGTAAAGTTTAACCAAATATTGTTGATTGTAAAGCTCAAGAAACACCATAGAAAAAGCATAGAAAGAGTAAAAATATTTCTCGTAAACAAGAGATTATTCTTATAATCCTCACACCATCGCCTGTCTCTGCTCGCGACGCATGAACTCGCGACGCATGAACTCTTCCTCTTTACAGCAACTAATGAATAAGTTAATGACAAGAAAGACGAATACCGCAAGCCCGCCGAGCACGTAGAGTATTGTGTATGCGCGCAGGATCACCAATTCCCAGAAGTAAAACACAATCACGGCCGATAGCAAGATGATGTTCAAAACCCAGAGACGATAGGCAAACCGCGGTACCTTATAGTGCAGGGTAACGGCAAAGTAGGATACCACGAATGCAGATCCGGCCAAACAATAGAATCCCGGCAGAAAACTCCTCGCTTTCTCAACGTCAGCGACCGTATAACCATGAAAACTCACGTCTTGGACATTCGTTAGATCGTAAAGCCATAATCCGAGGAACAAACTAACCACTACCGTCGCCACTAACAATGCCACGTAGAACCAGAAATCTACGTCCTTCTCCTCCACCCTCACCGGCGCCGGAGCTGTCAGCAGCTTTTTGGACAAATCACGATCATCCACACCCATGCTTAACGATATTCTGTCACCCAAAGACCTTCTTGCAGTTATGACGATTGTATATATGGCCAAAACCTAATCATATATAGGACTAAAGTCTTGTTATCAGATTATTTTATTATTGAATATTAAGTTAGACCAGGACTCTTTTTCCTCATTCAACTCTAGGTTTCTATCTATATTTCGTAATGCAGTTTAGCATGAATACAAACACTATTTTACGTTTCAAAAAAAAAAAAACACAATTTTATATTTTACAAGCCTTCTTTCTTTATTCTGTGTTTTTCTGAAATATTTTCTTTATTCTTCGTCTCTCTAAAGAGAATTTTCAGATAATTTTCCATAATTCTCTCAGTTCGATTTTATTTTTTTCCAAGCGAACTATCTGTCCATCTAAGATTAGCACAAATATTTTAAAAAGGGCAATGTCGTCCACTATTTACTTATGCAATTCAGTCCATATTTATTCATGAAGTGCCATCAATATTCTCAGTATTTATTCAAAAAGTAAATGTGGTTCCGATAAATGAGGGTATATCAGGAATTTTAAATACAAATACGGACTGCGAAAGTAATGTTGAATTGCACCTACCAATTCTCTAGAAATATAACAATATGTTGTTTAAAATGTAATTTATTGGACTGGACTGGACTGAAATTGTTTTTTTTTAAAAAAAAAATCAATGTATATGGTAGAACTATAACAATATTTTACTTTAAAAACAATCTACTAAATAAAAATAAAAATATTCTCCGGGTATAAATTATATAACCATACAAGTTATTATTACATTAATAACTTATATTTATCAATTTCATCATTTTCCCCGATTATATAATACTTATTTCCCTAATAAAAAAATATATAATTATGTTGAGTAAGATTTTCATTAACAACCAATTTTCATCTGAAAAATTCAGAGAAGCAAATCTTGTGCACCTGTTGGGCTTTTACAGGACTATCTAAAGCTCATACAAAGATCAACCATGTGGCTCCTCCACTGGTGTGCTGAATTTTGTGGAAAGCAAGAAACAAGATGTTATATGAAGACACTCCACCTTCTCCTGAACTGATGGCTAGAGAGCTGAAAGAATCTTTGTTTCTGTCCTTTTCATAGAAATCATTGAAGCTCACCAGGGAAATGGACATTAAGCTTGCTGAATCAGGTGTCATCCCTCATCCATACATCCCACCTAAACCTAATTTTATCCATGTCCAATGGCACAGACCTATTTTTAGAGTTAAGGTCAATGTGGATGCAGTTTGGACTGAAGGTAAGGCAGGGATATGTATTCTAATTAGGGATCAGCATGCTGCACTGATTAGTGCTCAAGCCTTCCACACAGCAAGGGCAATTGAGAAGGGTATCCTCACTGCAAGGGCTATAAGTACTACTCATTTCTCACTGGAATCAGACTGTAAGCAGGCTGTTCAGATGATCCTTAATCCAGAAGCAAGACAATGGAGACTCATACAAATTCTAGAAAGAGTTCACAACCTGCTGGGGAACTCTACCATCACCCATACTCTCAGAGAGGGCAACCAGCCTGCTGATGCCTTGGCAAAGTCTGCACTTGCAAATCAAAAAGATGAGATATACTAGTGGAACTCCTTGCCCCCTACTGTGAAAGGTTTAGTGATCCTTGATGTTGTTCAGGTCCCTACTATCAGGGGCATTTCTTGAAGAAGGGAGGATATACTCTTTTCCAGGCACTTTCATTAGATTAATTACTTAATGCAGTCTAGGCAATTTTGTTCCCTTTCCATTCTCCTAATTCCTTGTAACTGTGGTGGCGGCTGAATTGCTCTTCGTTTAACGTTGGCTAAAAAGTTTCTACTACTAGATTGCAAGTTCAAATTGGGAGAGATGACACTTTTTATATCATCTAAAGGTAGATTTTTTGATGGCCTAGTACTCTAGGCTCTGTCTGTAACAAACTGAGCTGCTCTGCTCCTTTATTTTTCTGTCTTTCTTTTGGCTTGGGGTGCCTATAAACTCCCCTCACCTTCATAGTAGATGACATTCAAAAAAAAAAAAAAACAAACAATTTTCTTTCAAATCAGCTAAGTTTTAAAAAAAAGGTATCAGTGTAGCCTTTAAATAGGGAAGTGCATATTTTCCTATGATTTTTTTATGAAAGTACTGATGAACATGGCATGTGAATATGAGAATATCAATTGTAATTGGCATGTACGTGTACAAGATGATTATTTGTAATTAAATTGCATTAATATATTTACAAGATCCTGTATAACTGTTAGACATGTTCAACTAAAGTTTTTAAAAGTATATTAAAATAAAAAAGTATTATTAAAGCATCTGATGATTTTATTGATTAAATAATTTAACCTATTTCCCGTAATTAATTATATTATTAATTAATAACTTTGCACTCTTCAAATTTGGGGAGGAGGAGATCGAGGACTCCGTCTGATCCAACAGAATACACCCTCTTTTATTTTTCAAGGAAATCCACCTAATAATTTTTCCGACACACATATATATTGTCTCACCTGATCAAGACCAGTTAGTTTGGAAAAAGAAAAGACGTTCTGATCATCATCAAGATGATCAAAATTGCTCGTGTCATCAGCTTATTACCGTTAATAACAATAGGTTTTGGTCACAGCTCCGCCGGTGAGTCTCTAAAATGCACCGCCGTGGACTACAATATTTTCCCGTGCGCGCCGTACCTTATCGCCGGCGGCAACCGGACGGAGCCGGCGAGAGAATGCTGCAGCGGATTCATGAAGATGATGCTGGTGAGTGCATCTTGCATCTGTTCAATGTTGGTGGAAGCTAAGAAATCTGGGTTTCATGTCAATGTTACCAGAGTTGAAGCCTTGCCTGAGGCCTGCGGCGTTCCTCTTTCACGCGTCATTTCCAAATGCCAAGGTTGGTTAATCAGTTAATATTTTCAAGGCAAGAAGATAGGGTTTGCTTTTACAAAATTTTATTAATGAAATTTACTTTTCCATTTCCATTTTCAGATGCGTTGGCTCCGGCGCATAGCCCTAGTCCTCAGTCATCTCCGCCTTCTGGTATACTTCTTTCTTAATTAGCTAGTGGCATGTTCCAAATACAATTTTCAAATACAATATTATTTTAGTTTCAAATACAATGAATATAATATGATAAATTTTTATTTGATTTGATTGTGCTAATACTATTTTTTTATATCTTTATTATTTTACTTTAAAGCAGTCATGTTAGTTCGGTTCAATTAAAATAAATTGGTTCTACCCATATAAGACCATGTCCAGTTCAACTTATTTGGTGTTGTGATGTGTTGAGCTGTGCTTATCAGTGTTGTGCTGTGTTGGTCAGTGCTGTGATGTGCAGATGAGTGGCGAGTTGTGCTGATCAGTACTGTAATGTGCTGATCTTGTGCTAAAAGTGATGAATAGTGTTTATTTGAGTTGAAGAAAAACTTAATATATATTACTCAACAAATAACAATTTTACTTAATTAATATTATTTTTACAAAACATAAAAATAGTGTCCATTAGAACTTAAATTTACTGAGCTGAACGGTGATGTGCTGATTGTGTTGTGCTGGTCAGTGATTTATTGTGCTGATCAGTGCTGATGAGAGTTGTGTTATGCTGACCCGTGTTGTGATGTGCTGAAAAAGAATGAGATTTATAACATCAAAATAAAATTTTACACGGAATATATCTTGTCTATACGGGTTGTAACTAGAAAATGTAAGGTTATATAAATCGAATATTTAATTATTTGTTATATACATGTATCATCCATGTTTAATGTATCAATGTGTATAAATGTTTTCATGACTAATGGATGATCTTGCCGTGATTCCAGCTTTACCACCGCAACCGACAAAGTCATCAACTCCAACGCCGTCACCGGCAGCACCTAGTGGCAGCTCAGCCGCGACTCCTCCGTGTCTACTTTTCACTGTTCTTGCTTTTTTATCATTTTATATTCTTCCTGTAATTTAATTAGCTGTAATCGTCACTGGAGAGAGTGTTGCGAAGAAGCATTTCACTTTATGAATATATTTCGGCCCACTTCAAAAGCCAATTCATTTTTCAACTTTTAACACTTCATTGGTTAAATCTAGAGTTAGTTCAATTTAGTTCACTTTAGATTCAGCCTTAATTTAACAAGCCAGTTGTGTTTCGGTCAAACTCAGTTAAATAAAATGATGAAATAGCAAGAGTTTGAATATAACGACAAAGAATATAATTTTGATTGGGAAGAATTTAGCTCTGATCTTTCTTATCCGTTATCACCCAAAGGTGATTCCAATCTCAACTTGAGCATTTGATTCTTATATGTCCATGTCGAATCAGACTTCCAATAATGTAATCCAGAATTTTGTACATTTTACCCTTTTTCCACCATTGATGAATGAATTAAGCACATCTACCATTTGATGTAGCATCCGTAAATTGTAATTAAATAGCTATTATACCAAGCTACCAAGTTATTACCCGTCTCAAAATTTCATATCCTAGTAATTCTTCCATCATCTCTTATTCTGTATAATGAATAACCATCTTCGGGATGACATGTCGTTTACCTTAATAGTTTAGAAAATTCAAATTACATTTTCCAGTCTTAATCATACATGGACAATTTGAATTATACTTTTCATATGGACCGTATATCATTATTTATTACCGCCTGATATATGTGGTGATCTTTATCTGGATCTGGTAGTTCGGCATAAATAACTAGATCATATATCCATCTAGACCCAAGGGTTTCATACCAGATTTTTAAACCACCATCATATGAACGCGTGGTAAGCATATATTGGAGAATGCACCACACTAAAAATTTCTATGGTTATTAAATCGTCATTCAAATTCTCAACGTTACCTTTAAAAACTCTAGCATATAAATTAGGTCTATCATTGGAAGTTTCTCCATAGCTCAAATTTCTTTCAATTTCTGCCCAAGATGGATTGCAAGTCATTGTGAAAAACACTTCAGGTTTACCATTTTTAAAACAAAGGCCATTGCATCAAGGTATTGATGTCGCATATCTCTAGGACCATCGATAAATGAGGCGGGTAAAGAAACACGCGTACTAACCTCATTGGTACCCAAGGGTTTCATACCAGATTTATAAACCACCATCATATGAACGCGTGGTAAGCATCTTTTCTGATATTCGATGACATATATCAGAGAATGCACCACACTAAAAATTTCTATGATTACTAAATCCTCCTTCAAATCCTCAATTTTGGCTTTAAAAACTCTAGCATATAAATCAGATCTAATAATGGAAGTTTCTCCACAGCTCAAATTTCTTTCAATTTCTGGCCAAAATGAGTTGCAAATCATTGTGAAAAACACTTCAGGTTTACCATTTTTTAAACAAAGGCCATTGCATCAAGGTATTGTTGTCGCATATCTCTAGGACCATCGATAAATGAGGCGGGTAAACAAACACGCGTACTAACCTCATTACCAATTTCCAAGCCAACGTCTACACCATCGGCAACACCGAGAATCTCGGTTCTAAATTCAAATTGTTTTTCTCTTAAGAATTCCAACCTACTGGTCTCAGTTTTGATATACGTATCAACAACAAATTGTTGAAACATTCTACCAAAGTGTATAAGCATTGACTGATCATCATCACTCACCTTAACCTTGTAAGCATAATATTATCTGGCAGTAACAACAAATTTGTTTGTTTTTTCATCCCTCAATAGCAGTCTTTAGGGACTAAGGTACATACCGAATCAACTATAGTAGGTAATAGCCAGATGCCGTCTTCTTCTTCCCACTCTCAGATCAAAAACTTCCTCTATGAACTCAAAAACCCAAATGTAGAGTTTGAACTCGCCCATCTACTCAATTGAAGTGTTGAAAGAGCTTTGTCAGAAGGGGAAATCCAAGCCTAAGGAGGCTGATGAGGAGATTGTGAAATTGATTCACAATCAGCCTCATTTGAAGAAGATTTCCAGCCACCTTCATGCTTTGAAACTCTTGGATGAAGAAGTTGAAGATGGCGGACCTTTCTCATCGGTGGGTCGCGGATTTGAGTCAGCGTTTCACCATAATGTCCGCCAAAAAAGGTGAAAGCAAGAGTATTGTTGTATGACCTAATATTACTTCTAAAATGTATAGATTGTGGCGTTTCTTCAACTAATGATAAACACAGCTTCTAAGGTAATCGTTAGGCTAAAAGTTCAATTTCAGCCGTGGAAAAGCAAAATATAGAGGTATCTCCTTTAAACAGCCTCAGCCTTACGGTGTTCACAATTAAGAAGTGTTTCAAGAATTTTAAAGCAATTTGGAACACTCTCTAACAATCCAAGGTTTTTTTTCTCCTTTTATTTAATATGCCTAAATAAATTTTTTTTCTTTTAAACTCAATCTGAATGAGAGATTACTTGAACCTAACCTTAATACTTTGCTTGAGGAATTTGGAGAGACTGGTGACGAGTATTTGAGGAAGACAAAGAGAAAATTTTGGAATACGAAATAGTCGAATAGTAGAATGATCTAGAATAGAATCAAAAGACAAATGGGAAGAATAAATTTAGGAATGAGTACTTGGAAAGATTAATACAATTTATCTGGATGTTAGTAAACTGGAGAAAAGGGAAAATGGAATAGGTTATGCCAATATTTTTGAAGGAAGTTTCGTTAGTTGTGAGAAAAAGAAAATTGAAAAAGGAAACAAAATGCAAAAGGTGTCATTCCGAAGTTTATTTAGTTAATTGTGGAAAACATTCGTGTGAGGTCGCGTGGGAGAAGTCTCACACACTCTAGTAAATACTATTGATTTTAGATGGCTCTTTACACTTTAAATTTGACACTCACAATTTGCAAGCGCATGACGTATACATATCATTCACAACCATGTTATGCAAATCCTATACTAATAAAGCTCAGCATTTCCCATTTCTAAGCGAGCAAGTATCTTAATCAAGTGGCCTAGTCTTGTTTAGCGGAGGTTAGGGGTTCGAATCCCCTCAGGCGCATCATTTCAAATCATTTCTCCTCTGATCCCTGGATCAAGTCTTCTGAAGCGCTAGATTAAAAGATGGAAGTTGTATCAGCGGTATCTAGAACACGGGAGTATAAAAAAGCCGGTTTAAGTGAGATTTTCATGGCCCCACTCTAATCAAAGCATGTAAAGAACCATAATACGGGAGCATCAAAACATGGTAAAGAACTCGACCACTCTATGCACGAGATCAGTAGAGTAGAGTAGGGTTCTATTAAAATAATTATAAGATACTTGAAATAGATTATCGCATTGTAATATAAATAATTTTTGTTTTTAAAAAAGTGAGCAAGTATAAATAATATCCCCTCATGGTTTTTCTATGTTGGATAGTTTGGTAGACATGGTCTAAACTTTATGGCATCATATGTTGTTTGACTAGCATTGTCATATCCATAACCATAACACAATAATTCTGAATCACACTATTTCCTTAAATGAAATCATGATTATTAGATAATTGGGCAAAAATATTAACAACCAAATCATTGGATAAGGATTATACTAGTCATTAGTACATTTGTTTAGAAGGGTTGGTCGCCAACACTCCACCCAACTCTCCAGTCAACATGATCAAGAATCATCCATGATCCAACCGTCTACTATATACCCAGATTTCCTTTCCAGATTTTGTTCAACAAAAGTTACATATTTACCCCACAAGTTTTGGACTTTTCAAATACTATTTTCTCCCAAATGGACATCACTTTGACCTGAATATGATTAAAAATAACCTTAAATCTTGAAGGGGTTTAATTAGCAAAATAAAGAAGAAGACAGTTGAAAGGAAAGGGTATAAATGGGGACAGCAGGACGAATCAAACAAAATTGGGAAGGTAGAAGGGAGAGGAAGTAGATGGGAGCTATTACATGGTTATTAGGATTTAGGGAATGCACAATACGTTGGCGGTGGCAGGTAGCAAGGTGTACCCACGTGTTTGTGTTTATGCTGCAAAGGGTGTTGAGTATTTAAGACACTCCATCAACCAATCCCAACCAAACCAAATACCAAGAACCCAACTGCATTCATTTTTTTCACTCCCCACAACAATCAGACTTTGGACCTTTTTTAGGCACACAAATTCTGCAGTGGATTCTTAATTTGTGGTTTACTGCCTCTGGGAGTGTTGTTGCTGTCGGAAAGTTTGATTCTTTGAGGTAATGCTGCCCGGGAGGTGATCGGAGGGAGTATTTTTCAGAGGTTGGTCACCCCCGTTCAATCCTCTATGCTATTTTTCTGTGAAGTTTGATCAAATTATTTGCTTAAAAATGTCATTTTTAGGGAATTATTCGAATGTTTGTGGAGTTTTTGGCGGTAGTACACAGTATCTGCACTTGTCAGTTGCTGTCTCATTGATCATATAGTTATTATCCTAGTATTTGAAGCATGATCATATCTAGTTAGTTAACTTTTTCTACATATCTTTTGGGGAATTCTTCAAAATGAATTTGCTTGACTGTGGTCCTACTTTATAAAGGTGCTTTTTGATGACCCCTTTGAGGTATGTTTCATCTGGATTGGCTGTTACGTCTCTGCTGTAATGATGTCAGGCAGTTGTAATGAATTACAAGTCTCATTTTTGGATCATTGAACATGTTTAGTGATCCTTAGGTTTATGATTCTATTGATGACTATCTCAATAAAGTCTGGCTATCTGGGAATGGTATAGTGCATAACATATTATATTTTGATTGCTAAATTTCAGTTGAGGCAACATGTCGGAAGCTCAAAGGCAGCCGATTAGTCTTAGTAACAATAATGGCTACATCAACGGTGCAATACAGTTTAGGTCGCCCGGTATTGCTTCTAAGATCGAGGAATTTTGTTTTGCATTGAAAGGGAAGAGACCGATACATAGTATTCTTATTGCCAACAATGGAATGGCTGCTGTGAAATTTATACGCAGCATCAGAACGTGGGCTTATGAAACATTTGGCACAGAGAAGGCAATATTGCTTGTGGCAATGGCTACTCCCGAGGATATGAGAATAAATGCAGAACATATTCGGATTGCTGATCAGTTTGTAGAAGTTCCTGGTGGGACAAACAACAACAATTATGCTAATGTACAACTTATAGTTGAGGTTTGTTACTATATTTTCTTCTTTTATTTAATGCCTCTATTGGAGTCAAGCCACTGAAGACAAAATGATCAATTGGAATAATAATGATGAAATGATTAGTTAAGTAATCACTACTGGATTGGCAAGTGCTTTTCAGATTCAGTCTGTTTGCGGATGAAATATTTGGATACACATTGCTAAGTTTTCTGAGTTAAGGGCCTCAGTAGAGGCACGAGGGATTTACACTGTTATGTTGATGTTATGTGGATCATTAGGACGTCTTATAGGATAAATAAATTCACTATAGAATAACAGGATTTCTCTTGTTTGGTTTTAGATGGCAGAGATTACACGTGTTGATGCTGTGTGGCCTGGATGGGGTCATGCATCAGAAAATCCAGAACTTCCAGATGCTTTGACAGCAAAAGGCATCATATTTCTTGGGCCACCTTCTGGGCCGATGGCTGCTTTGGGTGATAAAGTTGGTTCATCTCTTATTGCACAAGCTGCTGAAGTGCCCACTCTTCCATGGAGTGGTTCTCATGTAAATTTCTTTTTCCACTTGAGTTTAAACATGTAGATTATAATTACTGTGTTATGTGTGAGCGTAACGGACTGGATTCCTCAGGTAATAATACCTCCAGAAAGCTGCTCAATCTCTATCCCAGAGGATATGTATAGTAAAGCATGTGTTTATACCACGGAAGAAGCAATTGCTAGTTGTCAAGTTGTTGGCTACCCGGCAATGATAAAGGCATCTTGGGGTGGCGGTGGTAAAGGCATTAGAAAGGTGTGTATCTTTATATGTAAATATGAAGTAGTTATTGGTTGCTTGATTTGGTGGTCCTTTTTGTTTCTTTCAGTTTCTACATTTGTCAAATTAAATGTGTTTTTGTTTTATTAAAAAATGCTACAATTTATTAATATACTGGTTTTCGGATAAACTGTAAAGTACAGGTTCAGTTTTCATCTACATTATCATATGGGTGGTACTCTTCTTTCATCTCATTTAAAAACATTTGATTTTAAATTATATGTTAACTTTAAATGTAGGTTCATAATGATGATGAAGTCAAGGCATTGTTCAAGCAAGTTCAAGGTGAAGTTCCAGGGTCTCCAATATTCATCATGAAGGTTGCTTCACAGGTGAGATTTCCCGTAAACTATAATCCCTGTGCTTTATTTATTTATTTGTTTATGTTAGAGAGTCATCACTAATCCCATATGATGTTTAATGTTGCTAGAGCCGGCATTTAGAGGTCCAGTTGCTTTGTGATCAATATCAAAATGTCGCAGCTCTTCACAGCCGTGATTGCAGTGTTCAAAGGAGACACCAAAAGGTTTGTTTGAACTTAAATTGGATTCATATTCTTCATGAGAGTGTAACGAATGCAAGAAACAAACTCGTCCTTGTCTTTTAAGTTGAGACTGAATTGTTTCTCTTTTTGTCGTCAGATTATTGAAGAAGGTCCAATAACTGTAGCTCCTATAGAGACTGTGAAAAAACTTGAACAAGCCGCAAGAAGGTTAGCCAAGTGTGTTAATTATGTTGGAGCTGCAACAGTTGAGTACCTGTACAGTATGGACACTGGGGAGTATTACTTTTTGGAGCTAAATCCCCGATTACAGGTAATCAAAACTTTGAATTGAATCATAAATAATAGGATTATTATTGCTTAAGACTTTTTGACAATGGCAATCATGTGAGATACAATTTACACAGTTAACCCTGTGTTGCGCTCCAAGGCTTGTTTTTTCTTGATTGATGTTTGAATGGTTAATGATAGAGTACCAAAATGAAGCACATGGATAAACATGGTCTTTTATGCTTCTTGCTGTATAGGTGGAGCACCCTGTTACTGAGTGGATAGCTGACATAAATCTGCCAGCAGCCCAAGTATCTGTTGGGATGGGTATCCCACTGTGGCAAATTCCAGGTGCATTTGCCAAACCAACTCATGATACATACTTATTGTTTACATCTTTCTTGATGGATTTCTTTTGTTTCCTCGACTTCACCAGAAATAAGACGATTTTATGGGATGGAGCATGGTGCGGGATATGATGCTTGGAGAAGAACATCAGTTCTTGCTACACCATTTGACTTTGATAAAGCAGAGTCTACAAGGCCTAAAGGTCACTGTGTCGCTGTCCGGGTCACAAGTGAGGATCCTGATGATGGGTTTAAGCCCACAAGTGGCAGAGTACAGGTTAGAAAGCTGGATCTTGTTTTACATTTTCTTAAAGAATTTTTGATGTTTCTTTTGACAATTATGTAGTTGATTGGGTTTTGTGTAGGAGCTTAGTTTCAAAAGCAAGCCAAATGTTTGGGCATACTTTTCTGTCAAGGTACCTCATAGTTATGCTGCTGCAGTTCTTTTTTTAAAAAAAATTCTGAGTACTGTCAGGAATTGACAAAAGCCATTGTGGTTGCAGTCTGGTGGAGGTATTCATGAGTTCTCAGATTCTCAATTTGGTAAGTAAAATCCTTCATAGGCAGTTTATTATAAGCAGTTCAGCTGTATTTTATTGGCTTCATGGGAGTTTTTGTATTTTTTGTTTTGATTGGCGTGATTTCAATAGTTATAACCCTTTAAGAAGCCTCCGATTTCTCTGTTAGTATTTATGGTACCTCTTCCTGAACTCTATAAATATGAGGTTAGTCTCCATGTTTTTAAATATATATTGGAATATGATTTCCTAGATGGCTAATTATTTAGGAAGAAGAAGACTTTAAAATAAATTTTTCCAGGCTTCTGATCTAATTTTGATTGAAAGTTTGTACATGTAGAGAAAAGGCAAGAGAAAATGTAACTATTAGCTCGAAGTATTTTCTGGGCTAAATAGTTTGTGATACCCCTAATAGATTCTGGGTTGGTTAATTTAAATTTCTGTGTGCACCTCTTGATATTGGTTTCTTTGGTAATTTTTAATATGCTATTCTATCCGGCATCTTAAATCTATAGCAACGGATTGAGGCTGATGAGCCATGTTTATGTGTTTCTTTTTGTTTGTTTTGTTGGGGATCTCTCGATTGTACTTAAAAAAACAAATGGCACATGATCTTTAGGTTCTTTACTTGGGTGATATTTACAATACTAAGGATTTGTATCTCTTTCAGGACATGTATTTGCATTTGGAGAGTCTAGAGCCCTAGCAATCGCAAACATGGTTCTTGGATTGAAGGAAATTCAAATAAGAGGAGAGATCCGAACAAATGTGGATTATACAATTGATCTGTTACATGTAAGCTTTTTCAGAAAGGAGCAATATAGCCTGTTTTACCAGCTAAATAGGTGAAGATTTCTTATGTACTTCTTTTCAACAGGCTGCGGATTATAGAGAGAATAAAATACACACTGGCTGGCTGGACAGTAGAATTGCTATGAGAGTAAGAGCTGAAAGGCCACCTTGGTATCTTTCTGTCGTAGGAGGTGCTCTATATGTAAGTATGGGTATTTATATCCTTAGCGATTAAATGGAAAAAAAAATATAAATCTTGCCTTTTTGTAACAACCTGTTTGATTTTATACATTTTTGTTTTTGAAATCCAGAAAGCTTCAACTAGTAGTGCAGCAGTTGTTTCAGAATATATTGGTTATCTCGAAAAAGGACAGATTCCTCCAAAGGTACCTACCTCCCTATAATCTTAAGTTCGCCTCTGATGTGTTTACTTTATTATTAATATTATTACTACTGCTACTACCACTATTAGTATTATTATTTTAAGTCGGTTTTTCTTCTTGCAGCATATTTCGCTCGTGAACTCCAAAGTTTCACTGAACATTGAAGGAAGCAAGTATACGGTGCGTAATGACATAGTGGACCTTGATTCATTTTATAATATTAACAACAAGGGTAGTGTGGACTCAGGAGTGTGTCCCTATGTCTGTTCTGACTCCATTTAACAATCTGACACTCTTTCCTCAGATAAGTATGGTAAGAGGTGGACCAGGAAGTTACAGATTGCGAATGAATGATTCTGAAATCGAAGCAGAAATACATACTTTACGGGACGGAGGTTTATTGATGCAGGTGCAGTAGTGTTCTCGTTGGAGCTTAGTTTTGATGTTTACTACCTGTTCTGTACTGATCAAGATTTGTGCTACTTCCATTTTTGCAGTTGAATGGGAACAGTCATGTTATCTATGCTGAGGAGGAAGCTGCTGGAACTCGCCTTCTCATTGATGGAAGAACTTGCTTGCTTCAGGTACTTGCATTTTAGCACTATTTTCTGATGAAATATTCCGGATATGATGGGCTGAAAATGTTATCCAATTTCCCTGCTTTGGCTAGAATGATCACGACCCATCAAAGTTGGTGGCAGAGACACCATGCAAGCTTCTAAGGTATTTAGTTGCAGATGGTAGCCATGTGGTTGCTGACACACCTTACGCAGAGGTTGAGGTTATGAAAATGTGCATGCCTCTTCTGTCACCTGCATCGGGAATCATCCATTTTGAGATGTCAGATGGTCAAACTATGCAGGTAACAAAGTCAACTTTGAGATTATTATTATTATTATTTAAATAAAAACTTGTTTTAGCAATCTAATCTTGCTTGATATATAGGCTGGCCAACTCATAGCGAGACTTGACCTCGATGATCCTTCTGCTGTCAGAAAAGCTGAACCATTTGATGGAAGCTTTCCGCTTCTAGGACCTCCGACTGCCATTTCTGGAAAGGTCCATCAAAGGTGTGCTGCAAATTTGAGTGCAGCTCGGATGATTCTTGCTGGATATGAGCATAACATTGATGAAGTAAGAATTGAGTTTGCATATGAAAGTGAAAACATAGCTCTATTGTCATCAACTGTTAACTATGATCTAGCTTCGCCTGATGAATATTCTGATATACATGTTTGACGAGTGTTGCAGGTAGTTCAGAATTTGTTAAGCTGCCTAGATAATCCTGAGCTTCCTTTCCTTCAATGGCAAGAATGCTTTGCTGTTCTGGCAAACCGGCTTCCCAAAGACCTTAGATATGAAGTATGTTTGTTTTGGCTTTTCTAATATGTTTTCCCCTTTTAGCGTCTATCACTTGTATACGGATCTTATTTATTTTTTTCTTTTCATTTGTCAAATCAGTTGGAAGCAAAATTTAAAGAATTTGAAGGGATCTCAACCTTGCAAAATGTCGACTTCCCTGCTAAGATTTTGCGGGGTATAATTGAGGTTAGTCTTATTCTTAAATTTCTTCATTTATAGCTTTGCTGCTATGAACTTAGAAGATAAATTGTTTTTTTTTTCAGGCTCATCTTGCTTTCTACTCAGACAAAGAGAGAAGTGCTCAGGAGAGACTAGTCGAGCCTCTGATGAATCTTGTCAAGTCTTATGATGGTGGAAGAGAAAGTCATGCTCGTGTCATAGTACAGTCCCTTTTTGAGGAATATTTATTAATTGAAGAGCTATTTAGTGACAATATTCAGGTTGGATCCAATCAGTGAAGATTTTTTAAAGGGATTGTCAAGCAGTTCATTGGGGTCTAATTTAAAGTTCAAACATTTTCTTTTCAGGCTGATGTGATTGAAAGGCTTCGACTTCACCATAAGAAAGATCTTTTAAAGGTTGTGGATGTTGTTCTTTCTCACCAGGTAGGTTCAAATAATCTCACTATTAAAGGTCTGCTCGTTTCCAGTGATAATAGTGAGAGGTGACATAAAGCTTTGAGATTTGCAGGGTATCAAGAGCAAGAACAAGTTGATCCTACGTCTTATGGAACACCTTGTGTATCCTAATCCTGCTGCATACAGGGAAAAACTAATCCGTTTTTCTGCACTCAACCACACCAATTACTCTGAGGTTTGTAATTTTAAGGTTTTCTTGCTCGAGGTTATAAACTTATAATTGGTCCATGGTTAAGTGGATAATGATAAATGTGAAAGGAAGATGGTCTGACCCCTCTGATGTCTCTCTGCAGCTTGCTCTAAAGGCAAGTCAATTGCTCGAACAAACAAAGCTGAGTGAACTTCGTTCCAACATTGCTAGGAATCTATCTGAGTTAGAAATGTTCACTGAAGATGGTGAAAACATGGATACACCTAAAAGAAAAAGTGCCATAAATGAAAGGATAGAGGCACTAGTAAGTGCTCCGTTGGCAGTTGAAGATGCTCTTGTCGGTCTTTTCGATCATAGTGATCATACACTGCAGAGGAGGGTTGTGGAAACTTACGTTCGTAGATTGTACCAGGTACTTTTGTTGTTTTTTGTTTACTACCCTATTAAGCTCTTTTGTTTTCCAGTTCTAACATATGATGTTTTTGCCAGCCGTATCTCGTGAAAGGAAGTGTGAGGATGCAGTGGCACAGATCTGGACTTATTGCTTCTTGGGAGTTCTTGGAGGAGCATGTAGCAAGGAAGAACTGGTTTGATGAACAAAACCTCGAAAAACCATTAGTTGAAAAGCATACTGAGAAAAAATGGGGAGTTATGGTTATCATAAAGTCTCTCCAGTTATTGCCAACTGTTTTGACTGCTGCAATACCGGAAACAGCTCAGAATTTGCAGAAAGATAATGCATCTATTCTACCAGCTAGCTGTGGTAACATGATGCACATAGCGTTGGTGGGCATTAATAACCAGATGAGTATGCTACAAGACAGGTTAGTTAAAAGATCCATTGCCACATACCAGATAGTTTAAAATTACTTGTTAACTTGAAATCCTTTTTATGGTCCCAACACAATGTCAAATGAAATCATGCTCCCCCTTGCCTAGAAAGTTAAACAGCCCACATGATTGTATCTTATTGAATTAGTTTGATGCAAATGGAGCAAACACCTTATACTTGGCTGTTAATACTGTTTCTTGCATAAGGAACGTAAGAATTCAACTGTGGCCTGTGGTTTTAATGTTAAATCATGTATCTGCTGAAAACCGTTTCATTGCTTGTGTCCAAATCACACACATAATTTGAACCATGTGATCTTATATGTCATCTGCAGTGGTGATGAGGATCAGGCTCAAGAAAGAATCAATAAGCTGGCTAAAAAGTTAAGGGAACAAGAAGTAAGCCATAGTCTTCGAAGTGCTGGTGTAGGAGTGATCAGTTGCATAATCCAAAGAGATGAAGGAAGGGGTCCTATGCGGCATTCTTTCCACTGGTCTGCGGATAAAAAGTACTTTGAGGAAGAGCCTCTGTTGCGTAACCTAGAGCCTCCTCTATCCACTTACCTTGAGTTGGTATGCCATGATTTTTGCTCTCCACTTTATCATCTCTTCTTTAGCATGCCTTCTCTCTTGCCCTAATTAGGTTGCAATTGAACAGGAGAAACTCAAGGGATATGATAAAATGAAGTATACACCATCACGTGATCGTCAGTGGCATTTGTACACTGTTGTAGAAAAGCCCACATCTGTTCAAAGAATGTATCTGAGGACGCTTGTGAGACAGCCCACTTCAGCAGATGGTATGACTGTTTATCAAGGCTCGGACAAGGGAATCACTCACAACTTGTGGGCATTTTCTTTTACATCAAGAAGTATACTTTGGTCATTGGTTTCTGCCATGGAAGAATTGGAACTTCATGTCCATAATACCACGATCAGATCTGATCATGCTCATATGTATCTTTACATAATACAGGAGCAACGTATTGATGATCTGATGCCTTACAACAAGTAGGGATATCTTTTTACTGTATTTTCTTACAATCAAAATCTCATTTTTGAGGGTATATATCATTAAGGGAAATGTTTGCAGGGGTGTGGAGATAAGTAATGGGCAGGAGGAAGCCACGATTGAAAAAATCTTGGAAGAACTTGCGCATGCAATCAACGTATCCGTTGGTGTGAGAATGCATCGGCTGGGAGTATGTGAGTGGGAAGTGAAGCTTTGGATATCATCCGAAGGAGAAGGCAATGGTGCTTGGAGAATCGTTGTTGCAAATGTCACCGGCCACACCTGTGTGGTTCATGTAAGATATCTATTCTTGAACCCTAAACCAATTTTGAAAGACACAAACATAGTTTGCATCTGAATTTGACAGAGTAAAATTCACAGTACATCAGCTTCTCATTGTAAATTTTAATGGTTTAATTGTTCGTCACTTTTTATGATGATGACATATAAATACCTCTTTGTCACAGGTATATCGCGAAGTTGATGGTTCAGATGGAAAAGTTGTGTATCACTCAATCTCAGGTAAAGGGCCATTGCATGGTGTGGCTGTGAATGCACCATATCAGCCTCTGGGAGTATTGGATCGTAAGCGTCTTGTGGCAAGAAAAAGCAGCACAACATATTGCTATGATTTTCCATTGGTATGCTTGATAACCCTAGTCAAGTGTTTTATGAAATGGAATAAATAGGTCATTATTTTACATAAGAATATATATTCCCTTCCTTCTTATAACAGGCATTTGAAGCTGCCTTGAAGAAGGCCTGGGCATTCAATTACCCAGATGATGAAAGGCCAAAGGGCAGAGTCCTTAATGTCACTGAATTATCATTCGCTGATATGGGGGGCAACTGGGGCACTCCACTTGTCACTGTAAATCGTCAGCCTGGGCTCAATGATGTTGGCATGGTAGCGTGGAGTATGGAAATGTTCACACCAGAATTTCCATCTGGAAGAACAATTATCGTTATAGCTAACGACGTAACCTTCAGAAACGGTTCCTTTGGCCCCAGAGAAGATGCGTTTTTTCAGGCGGTGACCGACATCGCTTGCAGCAGAAAACTACCACTTGTATACCTGGCTGCAAACTCCGGAGCTCGTATTGGTGTAGCTGAAGAAGTTAAGTCGTGTTTCAAAGTCGGCTGGTCTGATGAGTCGAGCCCTGAGAAGGGCTTCCACTACGTTTACTTAACTCCAGAAGATTATGGCCAGATCAAATCGTCAGTGATAGCAAATGAGCTGAAACTTCCCGGCGGAGAAATCAGGTGGGTGATTGATTCAATAGTGGGGAAAGAAGACGGTTTAGGGGTTGAGAATTTGAGTGGTAGCGGTGCAATTGCTAGTGCATACTCAAGGGCATACAAGGAAACCTTCACGTTGACTTATGTCACCGGAAGAACAGTTGGGATCGGAGCTTACCTCGCCCGATTAGGTATGAGGTGCATACAGAGGCTGGATCAGCCAATCATCCTGACGGGGTTTTCTGCGCTCAACAAGCTTCTTGGCAGGGAGGTTTACAGCTCCCACATGCAGCTTGGCGGGCCGAAGATCATGGCTACTAATGGTGTCGTTCACCTGACTGTTTCTGATGATCTTGAGGGTGTTTCTGCTGTGTTGAAGTGGCTGAGCTTTGTTCCACCTCACTCGGGTGGCCCACTTCCTCGATTGGCACCATTGGATCCACCGGAGAGGCCTGTTGAGTACCTCCCAGAAAACACGTGCGATCCTCGTGCTGCTATTCGTGGAATGTTAGATGGTGGTGGGAATTGGTTAGGGGGTATTTTTGACAAAGACAGCTTTGTTGAAACGCTAGAAGGCTGGGCAAGAACTGTAGTAACTGGAAGGGCGAGACTTGGTGGAATTCCAGTAGGTATAGTTGCTGTCGAGACTCAGACAATGATGCAGGTTATCCCCGCTGATCCCGGCCAGCTTGATTCCCATGAGAGGACTGTTCCTCAGGCTGGTCAAGTTTGGTTCCCTGATTCGGCCTCTAAAACGGCCCAAGCGTTGATGGATTTTAACCGGGAAGAGCTGCCACTTTTCATCCTTGCAAACTGGAGAGGATTTTCTGGTGGGCAGAGGGACCTGTTTGAAGGCATCCTCCAAGCGGGGTCAAACATTGTTGAGAATCTGAGGACATACAAACAGCCGGTTTTCGTGTACATTCCAATGATGGGCGAGCTTCGCGGTGGAGCGTGGGTGGTGGTTGACAGCAAGATTAACCCGGAGCACATTGAAATGTACGCTGAGCGAACTGCAAAAGGAAATGTTCTGGAACCTGAAGGTCTGATCGAGATCAAATTCCGTTCAAGAGAGCTGCTCGAGTGCATGGGCAGGCTAGATAGTCGGTTAATCAGTCTCAAGGCAAAGCTTCAAGAATCTGCAGCAGCTGATTCAATTCAGCAGCAAATAAGATCCAGGGAAAAGGAGCTTTTGCCTGTTTATACTCAGATCGCTACCAAGTTTGCAGAACTGCATGATACCTCGTTTAGAATGGCGGCAAAAGGGGTGGTGAAGAAAGTCGTTGACTGGTCAGACTCGCGGTCTTTCTTCTACAAAAGGTTGAATCGGAGGGTTATTGAGGATTCATTGGTGAAGACTGTAATAGATGCTGCTGGCGAGCAGGTTACTTACAAATCAGCAATGGTGCTAATAAAGAAGTGGTTTTCAGAATCCAAGTTTTCTGGTGGAAGTGAAGATGCTTGGAACGATGATGCCTCTTTCTTCTCGTGGCAAGACGATTATTTCAGAAACCAAGATGAAAAATTACAGGAGCTTCGCGCGCAGAAAGTTCTGCTTCAGCTATCAAAGATTGGTGATTCAACTATGGATCTCAAGGCTCTACCACAAGGCCTTCTTGGCCTTTTACAGAAGGTAGAAACATTCTTTTGTTTCAAAGCTTCCTTTCATTTTCTTACAAGTTTATACAAGGTTCTCATTTTTGGAATGTAATGTAGGTGGATTCGTCGACTCGGGAACAGCTGGTCGGTGAACTGCGATCAGTCCTCGACCAGTCCCGTCATGTATGATACATAATTATCTGTGTTGTATCGAGTCGAGAAAACTGCAGAATAAGAATGAATTCGGGAATTTGTAAAATGGATTATAAAGGCATACGAACTTGTATATAATAGTGGGAGAGCACAATAGCATTCTATGATTATGTTTAGAGATGTACTTTTGGTTCTAAGCTTCTAATGGATGAGTTTCCACTGGAAATTTGAAGCATTTCTTTGTTTCAAATTTCAAAAGAAAACATTCATTCATCATTTTATTGAAAAAAAAGAGAAGATATTACAAATTATGCACTCAAAAATCCAAAAAAAAAATAAAATCATTTCTTCTTGTTCTTCTTTTCCTTGTCCTTCATCTTTAGTTCTTGAAGTCGTTTCTTCTGTTTCTCCTCAGCCAACTTCTTCTTTTCTTTTGCTTTTTCCTTCTTCTCAGCTGCTTCTCCTTTCATCCTCTCCTTCTTCTCTTTCTCTTTCTTTTTCTTTTTCCTCTTCATTTCCTCCAATACCTCTTTTGTAACCTGCTTTTTCATGTTGAAGCACATCTTCTCTTTCTGGGATTTTTTTTCATTTGCTCAAAAAATATCAAGCATAATATATACTTGCCTGCCGTCCTGCCTTTTGTTTTCTTGTATTTGCCATCAGTATCCACATTGCCGTGTATTTGACTTCAAAAAGTTTTACTCAATTCCTAAAGCAAAGGGAGGTCATTTATTGTTACTTAAATGCTTGATTTTGTATTTTTTAAGATGCTTACAATATTGTAAAAAATTGTAATGATGAATAATATTTTCAAGACATTCTAATATATAATTAGTCTTGGAAGTGACGGTCACTATATAGTGACGAGGTTTTTATGCAAAGAATTTGGGACGGGGGTTTTTCTGCAATTTATGCAAAATGCATTCAACATGCTTGAACTTCACACTTGAATGCTTGTTTTTTAGACCAAACAGGTTTTTTTTAGAACATGCTTGCATTTCACATTTAAGAGGTTGTTTTTTAGAGAATGCTTGCATTTCACAGTTAATAGGTTGCTTTTTAGAGTTCATGTATTTTGAAGCAAAAAAAGATGGTTTTATAGAGCATGCTTGAATTTTACCCTTGAATGCTTGTTTTTTAGACCAAACAAGTAGTTTTTTAGAACATGCTTGTATTTCACGCTTAACAGGGTTGTTTTCAAGAATAAAATGCTTGTTTTTTAGACTGTGTGGATATGTTTGCTAACGTCTATTTTTAGACTAAAATGCTTGTTTTTTAGATTGAGTGAACAATGTGCATGAGTGAATAGTGCATTTTTGTCAAAATTGCAAATAAGAACCTCCTTCCTTCCATATTCCAATATAGTCTTTCGTTACTATATAGTGACCGTCACTCAAGAGACAACTCTCTAATATATCATTAAATGGTAATTAATTAATGAAATATTAAAAGGCAAGGTATAAGCCTCTAGAGTGTCCATGGCCTATATGTTAGATAACCACATACTTCCTAACTATGCTATATAACTTCCTACACAATACTTGAATAACAATATTCCTAAAATCTCTCCTCTTTTGACTCTCATCAAATTTGGATAAGGTGTTTATACTGACTGTATTGTTGCTGATATTATCTAATCCGTAATTAACAAGGTCGATTGGAATTGAGAAACTAATCTCTTATTAAGAGATCTTTCTTTATACACTTATTCAGATTAATATTTAGTTTGATTATCTTGGTTATGGTACTTAATTTTGATATTAATTCCGCTCAGTGTAATCTTGAATGAATATTCTTTTTAAAAACAACACTTTAAATCTCATCTGGTCAACTGTCGTCCAAAAAACTTGAAACCGTTCTTTCACCCTACATTACATCCGAAAAATATTTTTGATCTAAAAATTAATAATAGGTCTAACATTAACAACATGGATAAAATATACAAAAAAGACAAACGGGCGGCTTTTGAAACTTCTCCGTTAGTACTACAAAAAGCCAGCGTTGTTTTAATTTACAAGTAATTTCAGCAATACATACAAGTAATTTTCAATTAAATAAAATCTCAAAATACAAAATGTTACGTGATACAGAGTAGTTTCAAGTATCAAAACCATTCTATATAATAGTGTCAATTCAAATACTAAATTTAATTCAACAAAGCTAAAAACAGAAAAGTAATCAGATAAATTAACCTCCACTACTCTCTTAGTATAAATTACATAAAAATGGATATAAATATAAATGTTAGACAATAGTACCGGGTCTTAAACTCAATATGTATTAGTTAGGTTTTACTTAGATCTTACTCTTTTCCTTTGTATCCTTATACTGGTCATATTATGGTGATACAAAACACATGTCATTATGCGAATTTTCCCTCTAACACGGTATCTGAGATTTGCGTTTGCATCTCAATTAACCCAACACTTAGTTTGAGAAAGTGTTAGACAATAGTACTATACCTTGAGAGCTCAATCTATGTTAGTTAGGATTTAGTCAGACTTTCTCTTTCCCTTTTGTACCCTTCCCTTCCAACAATAAAGCTACAGCCCGTATGGGAAACCGTGATCATGAGCGGGTTTCGGAGATGACCGAGAGATTATGGGTGTGTTTGGTTGGAGTGGTTTTTGAGAGTTTGGATTTTGATGTGGGATTTTGAGAGTTTGGGTTTTTGTTTTGGATTTTGAGAGTCTGGTTTTGCAAAAACCTTGTTTGGTTGGGTTGAGATTTTGTAAGTCTAAAATAAAATCATTGTTTGGTTCGTCAGGATTTGCAAGTTCAAAACAAAAATCATGTTTGATTTTGCAAGTATAGACTTCATTTTACAAAAAACTGGACTTTGGGGTCAAAAATTGGACTTTCAAAAATTGTTTAAACCAAACAAAAATTATAAAAGTCCATTTTTCCAAAAATTCATCCAACCAAATACACTCCAAATCTCTTAGTAATTTTCTCCATGATTCGCTACACATCCAGAAGTAGTGAGAAGATGATGGGAAAATCTCCAAGACAAGGGATTTCAGGACCATTTCTTAACCAGTGAGTATGATCTTAGGAGTTTGATTATCCATAGCTGTCAACCACATACTCGTAACCCAAGAGTATGTAGCTGCTCCACCAATGAATACACCGCTTCATGTGCTTCGCTCGATTGCAACCCTATTTTTTCAGCTTCAAGATTTAGAATTCAAAATCTAATAGCATGTTCGGATCCAAATCCAACTGGTGAGATACAAGTTATATTAAGCAGCAGAGCTGCACCAATTGAATTTGTTGCAATCATATGACATTATCTACTTAATTTCTAGTTTTCATGCAGTTTATTTTGTTAATGTTCATAGAAATTTTGTTTCTGAAGCGCATCAGTTAGCCAATTTGAATCATAGATCCTGATTCCAAAATCACAACTACTCCTACTTTTAGCATGGAAACATCACTTATTTGGATCTTATCAATATTGATTCCGAAGGTGGAAATATTGAGTGAAAAAATCTCCAAGATGGGAATCATGATTGTGAAATTCATGATATCCATGTATTCACAAGTCCATGATTACAGTTTCACTTTGGTTTCCTACAGATCAAAAATATTATTATTTCTCCCGACTCATCTAAAATTACACAAGTTCACGTATTGTGCCAGTCTAATAATTATTTATCAATTCAATTTGAAAGTCAAAATTAAGCAGTTAAATTACAAATTCAAATGTAACAAAAAGGTGTATATTTTTTAAAACGTTTTTAATTTCAAATTTCAAACAAGATTCAAACTTTGAGATGGAAAAACGGAAATAAAATTTAAAAAGGATGATGGTTATAATAATGATGTTGATCTATCCATTATTATATATTAATACACATATTTTAGGGTTTAATATGTATAATATATATATATATATTATGCATATTATATATATATCATTAAACCCATAACCAGCCCTCATGAGCCTTTGTCGGAGGGGCGAGCTGAAACGTCACCTCATCGGCACCTTTCTGACCAAATATCCGTTGATAAACATTAAGTGAATTGCTAGATTTTAACCGGCCAGCCTCGATAAAGCCTGCTCGACCTCCTTGCCTCGAGAAATCTGGTCGAGCTCGACATCATTTGCACGGTAACCGCTAATGAGCGACTTGATTGGTGTGGTATATCCCGCAGTTGCTCCAGCTAAATATCACAACCGACCGCTCAGCCACCATACTTTTAACTCTCTCCATTTTTTCAAGGCTACGTTGAGTGTGTATGGGTGTGTATTTTAAATACACCTCGAATGTGTGTATGTGTCTGCTTTTTAAATACACCTTGAGCATGTGTATGTGTGTGTGTTTTGGAAATACACCTTGAGTGTATGTATATGTGCGTGTTTTCGAAATACACTTTGAGTGTGTGTATGTGTGTGTTTTTTAAATGAATTTATTATTATTTTATGATGGAAAATAAATATGTAGAAACTAATAAGGTGATTTAGGATGGAATTCTAACAATACGTGTTTCACATTTAGCAAATGTGAAATAACATTCTATTTCGCAAATGCTAAATGCAAAATAAGGTTTAACTGCACTCATGATATTTAGAATTTAAGATTAATAAAAAATGATTATCTATTTTGCATTCAGCAAATGCGAAATAGAGCAAATGCGAAACACCAAATGATAGAAATCATGAATTTTTCATCATAAAAACTTTCTAACACCCAACTTACTTCCCCTATTTTAAACATTTTTAGATACATCTTGAGTGTGTGTTTTTTAAATACATTTTGAGTGTGTCTATGTGTGTGTTTTTTAGATACACCTCGAATCTGTGTATGTGTGTGTTTTGTAAATACTCCTCAAATGTCTGTATGTGTGTGCTTTTAAATACACCTTGAGTGTGTGTATGTGTGTGTTTTAAAAATACACCTTGAGTGTGTGTATGCGTGTATTTTTTAAATACACCTTGAGTGTGTGTACGTGTGTGTGTTTTTTAATTACACCTTGAGTGTTTGTATGTGTGTGTGTTTTACAAATACACCTTGAGTGTGTGTACGTGTGTGTTTTAGAAATACACCTTGAGTGTGTGTACGTGTGTGTGTTTTAGAAATACACCTTGAGTGTGTGTACATGTGTGTTTTTAATTACATCTTGAGTGTGTGTATGTGTGTGTTTTAGAAATACACCTTAAGTGCATACGTGTGTGTTTTTTAAATACACCTTGAGCGTGTGTACGTGTGTGTGTTTTAGAAATACACCTTGAGTGAGTGTATGTGTGTGTTTTAGAAATACACCTTGAGTGTGTGTGTGTGTGTGTTTTTCAAATACACCTTGAGTGTGTGTACGTGTGTGTTTTTAATTACACCTTGAGTGTGTGTACGTGTGTGTTTTTAATTACACTTTGAGTGTGTGTACGTGTGTGTGTTTTTTAAATACACCTTGAGTGTGTGTACGTGTGCGTTTTAAATACACTTTGAGTGTGTGTACGTATGTGTGTTTTTAATTACACCTTAAGTGTGTGTACGTATGTGTGTTTTAGAAATACATCTCGAGTGTGTGTAATTAAAAACACACAGGTACACACACTCAAGGTGTATTTCTAAAACACACACGTACACACACTTAAGGTGTATTTCTAAAACACACACATACACACACTCAAGGTGTATTTCTAAAACACATACAAATACACACACTCAAGGTGTAATTAAAAACACACACCTACACACACTCAAGGTGCATTTAAAACACACACATACACACACTCAAGGTGTATTTCTAAAACACACACGTACACACTCAAGGTGTAATTAAAACACACACACGTACACACACTCAAGGTGTAATTAAAAAACACACACATACACACACTCAAGGTGTATTTCTAAAACACACACACATACACACACTCAAGGTGTAATTAAAAACACACAAATGTACACACTCAAGGTGTATTTAAGACACACGTACACACACTCAAGGTGTATTTAAAAAACACACACACGTACACACACTCAAGGTGTAATTAAAAACACACACGTACACACACTCAAGGTTTAATTAAAAACACACACGTACACACACTCAAGGTGTATTTCTAAAACACACACATACACACACTCAATGTGTATTTCTAAAACACACACATACACACACTCAAGGTGTATTTCTAAAACACACACACATACACACACACTCAAGGTGTAATTTAAAAACACACACGTACACACACTCAAGGTGTATTTAAAAAACACAGACATACTCCGACCAATAAAATTACGTGGATTTTAGGTGCAGGGACATTTTGATTTTGCAGGTCTGATATTGACTTGAAATACCCCTGATTTGCTGATGTAGATCTAGGTAATAGTGTAAAAATGAGGGTAATTTTGTCTTTTTCAGACCTGCAAAATCAAATTTTCCCTGCACATATCACTGGCCTAAAATTATCATTCATCACAATCTGCTTTCTCTCACTAAAAAAAATTCTCTCCTCCTTCTCTCTACAATCCATCCCCCCTTCTCCCCGACAAACAAACAAAATAAATACTTTTCCCCTGTTCACTGCCAATAACGTCTCTATAACGGTCACTCCCATGGCTGAGCCACCGTAGCTCCGTGGCGGCGCCCCTCTCCTCGCACATTTGCACAGGGGCTCACCGCCAAATCACCCCCTTTATCATCCTCACTCCCCTCTAACCCTGAAATCCAGTCAATTGGGGAATACAAGGGCAAAATCTGATATATTGTTTCACCGGAACAAGCGAAGGAGCTTGCATCTCACTATCAGAACTCATTGATTGGCAAGTTCGACAGCGGCAAACCAACCATGGATGCACTGAATAAAGCTTTTAAATCGATTGAGTTTGCCTCACAGTTCCAGATCGGGTCCATAGACTTCAAGCATATCCTAATTCGCTTCAACGACCCGGAAGATTATCAACGATGCTGTCTCAAAGGACAGTGGATACTGAAAGGGTTCCCCATGAGAGTGCTTAAGTGCTCTACAGATTTCTCCCCAGGTTCTGAATCCTCTATAGTCTCTATCTGGATTACTATCCCTAATGTTCCCATTTTTTTCTACAATCAATCTATGTTAGAGTTTATAGGGAATAGAATAGGGAGATTCATAAAAATGGATGCCGCCACTGCTTCCTTAACCAGGCCCTCTGCTGTTAAATTATGCGTAGAAATTGATGTGCAAAAGAAAATTCACACTGAAATTTCAGTAGGCATTGCTGGTATGGTTGCAGACCTAGCTATAGAATATGAGCCTATTCCCTCCTTTTCCCACCATTGTAGGAAGCTAGGCCACGATTTCAGTGAGTGTAGGTGTGCACATCCTGAACTGATAGTGAGAAAAGAAAAAATGCAAATTGATCCCAAGCCAGCCAAATTACAACAGACTATCACTCAGAAGCCAAGAGAAATGGTCAATGGGATGCAGGCAGGCTCTTCTGGTACTACCGCTAAGGAAAAAATGAAAACAATCCAGGCTCAGCAAATTGTCTATGTCTAAAAAGTTCCCCAATCCTCTCACCCCCCAGTTCAGAACAGGGATAATTTAGACAAAGGCAAGAACATCATCCAGATTTGCAGTGATGAAGAGATGGAAAGCAATGCTCTCCCTACTCATACTCCTAGCCCATCAAGTGACATTCCTCAGATACAAACTATGGATACTGTTTATGCATGGCTGGAAAAAAAACAAAACACCAACCAGATATGCAAGTGATGACATTTGCATAGGTTCAGGTATCACTACTGAACCAATAAGCCCTCTTTTTTCCTCTAATGTTGTTACTTTTTTCTCTCAGGAAAAAAATAGATCAAACAGGTTATTGCCATTACAAGATATGGAAGAACTGATGAATTCTGAAGATAGTGCTTCACTGCAACAAGTTGAACCCCCAGAGATCAGTAGACCAACAAAAATTCAAGATACTCCACAACCATCCCAATCTGAAGTCACTGCAACAAATACTCAGGTAAACACTGCTCAGGTGCGTAAATCATCAAGGCTAATAGCCAAGCAAACCCTTGTAATCAAACTGCACACTTATTTCACACAATTGAACAAGATAATGTCTGGTTCAAACACAAAAAGCCCAAAAAATCAGTTTTAAATGATTAGTACAACCCTAAAGTTAAAATTCCTAGTATGGAATATAAGGGGTATGGAAACATCACTAACAAGATTAGAAATACTGATCTAATCTTACAAATTTGATTTACTGTGCATTATAGAACCTATGCATGATAACTCTGAATGCTCATACTACATGTCTATCCTTAAATATGATCATTGTTTTCCTTCATCCAATAAGAGAATTTGGCTATTCTGGAAAGAGGATTTACAGGTTAATCTCATTTTAGACCATCCACAATTTCCGCAAATAGCCAGAAACTGAATATCAATATGGATTCAGTCTTTGTCTATGGACTGAGGACCAAAAAAGGTAGAGAGGGGCTGTGGGAAGACCTTAAAAAATTATCAAATCCAGAAACTATATTCATAGGTGATTTCAATGCTATTGCAACTATTGATGAATATAAAGGACCTTCCACTCCTAGTTTGCTTAGTATTAGGGATTTTTCGCACTTTATAGATGACATGTCATTGCAACATATAAATACTGTGGGAAATATTTTCACATGGTCTAATGGAAGGCACCAATTTCCAGTACCTGTTGGAAATAGTTGAAGGCTTAAAATCCCCACAATCCAAAGATTAGATATAGGTCCTTGCACATCATCATGGCATAATGCATTCCCTGATTCCTCTATTTTAATTCTGAACAAGCTATCTAGTGACCATTGTCCCTTGTTTTTAAGTATAGACAGTTCAATAAAATCATCACCAAGGCCTTTTCGATTTATAAATACTTGGTTTAAGAGAGACTCTTTTTTACAAGCTATTAAAGAAAATTGGGCTACTAACATTGAACAGACTGGCATGCTAAGATTGTATCTAAAACATCTCAGATTAAAAAAAGCACTGAGAATATGGAATAGAGAAGTTTTTGATAATATCCATGCTAATGTCTTACAAGCAGAAGAAACACTTAGAGTAGCTGAATGTGCATATGACTCTGATCAGTCTGCAATATTGCCGGACAGTCTCAAACATGCAAAGTCTAACCTTTTGAGAGCCATTACTGAACAGAAACACTTTTGGAAATATAAATCTAAAATAAAGTGGCTCAAAGAGGGTGATGATAAACTAAGTTTTTTCACAATTCTGTTAGGGAGAGGAAGAGTAAAATGTCAATTACAAAGATTAAAAACTCAACTGGTCAGTGGATTGATAATGCTTCTGAAATTGAAGCTAAGGTTGTATCATACTATACAGACCTATTATTAGCAGAGCCAAATCCTGACCAAGCGAAGTTTTATAGACATTTTTTAACTCAGATCCCATGTCTAATTACTAGCCAGGAAAATGCAGAATTGCTTAAACCAGTTACTTTAGATGAACTGAAAAATGTAGTTTTTTCTCTTAACAAACATAGTAGCCCAGGCCCTGATGGTTTTACTGCATCCTTTTACATAAAAGCTTGGGACATTATATACTTGGATTTGCTTGCAGCTTCTAATGATTTTTTATCATCTTCAGAAATTTCAAAGGGAATTGCAAGTACATGGATAGCTATCATCCCTAAAACAGAAACACCCTCCTCCTTTAGTGAATTCAGGCCAATAAGCCTTTCCAATGTAGCAAATAAAATTTTTTCAAAGATTTTATTGGAAAGGATGAAACCATTAATGAATAAACTTATCTCTTCTCACCAAACAACTTTTCTTAAGAAAGGGACATTGCGGATAATGTCTTATATTTAAAAGAAATGGTGAGATTCATAGATAGGAAAGGCAGAAATCCTAATTTTATTTTAAAGCTGGACCTTAGAAAGGCCTTTGATAGGGTGTGTTGGAGATTCTTGACTAGTATTCTGTTAAGGTTTGGGTTTCAGGGACAATTTATTTATTGCATCATCAAAAATCTTTCACAAGCATGGTTTTCTATTCTAGTTAATAGTAATCATGTTGGTTTTTTTTAAAGCTTCAAGAGGCATTAAGCAAGGTGATCCACTATCTCCTTTACTATTCAATATTTTCTCAGAAGTTTTTACTAGGAGCTTAGCATATGTGTTTGAATCTAGTAATCTAAGTACTATAACTTACCGAGGTTTGCAATTCCTATCTCTCATCTATCGTATGCAGATGATACAGTGATTTTCCTGCAAGCTAGCTCTACTAACCTAACCAAAATGAAAGCTTTTCTGGTTGTTTTTGAGTCAGTTTCTGGCCAAAAAATTAACTTTGAAAAAAGTAATTTTTATGTTAGTAAGCAGGCTACATGTTCTAAACTAAGAGAAATTAAGAATACTCTAGGTATGAAGAAGGGAAATTTTCCTTTTAAATACTTAGGTGTTCCTATTTTTGCAGGAAGAACAAAGAACATTTATTTCCAGCCTCTAATCGAAATGATAGATAAAAGAGTGCATAATTGAAAAAATAGGTGGTTATCGACAGGGGGAAAATCACTCTGATAAATTCATGTCTATATTCCCTCCCTCAGCATTATTGGGCAGTTTTAAAGCCAACAGTTCACGTGTTTAAACATATCAGAAGGATCCTCTCTATTTTTTCTGGGGCTCTTTAAATGATAAACCAAAAAAAACTTGGAAAAAGTGGAATGATTTATGTTTTCCTATCACTGAAAATGGCTTAGGCTTCAGAAACATGAATACAATTATTAAAGCCTTTTCAGTGAAACTGTGGTGGAAATACCAAACTGCAAAAGCCCCATGGACTTTATTTCTTGAATCACTACCAAATTTTTCTAAGAATTCACGATGTTGGAAAAGAATCTGTAATGTGAATTCTTTTGCAGAGAGAAATTCAAAAATGATACATGGCCAGGGTTTATGTAGCTTTTTGAGATCTAATTGGACTGACACAGGCCCACTCATGGACAGTCTAAACCCGGAGGATTTCAATATTCATGAAAACTACACTGTGGCAGAGTTTATAGCTAATAAAACTGAAATCCTAAAATGCTTAGCTCCAAAAATTGGTATTGCCTTATTTCTTTTTCTACGGGATGCAAAAATTGAAGAAGAAAGGCAAGACATATTAGTATGGAAGCCGGAGCAGAGAGGGATTTTCACTTTTAAATCCACATACAACAGTCTAAGGTTAACAAGATCCCCTTCAATCTCTCTCCCAAAGGTCTGGTCACCAAGAATCCCAAAAAAGGTATCTGTATTTATGTAGAAATCACTGAACTCCTTGGTCTCTTTTTATAACGTGCTAAGATACTATGGATTCAATATTGTCTCTAAGTGCTACTTTTGCAATAATAGAGAGTCACTAGACCATTTTTTCAATAGCTGCATTTTAGCTGAGAAAATCTGGATAGGAGTTAATACCTTCATAGGTATACAAACACCTGTTTTTCACTCAATATGGTTCAGAATTTTTTATTACCTGTCTAAAAGTGGACTGACCAGGATCCAAACTATGCTCATTAGAAATATATCTCTTTTTACCTGTTGGTGTTTGTGGAAGGCTAGAAATAGCTATATCTTTGACAATATTATACCTGCACCAGATAGAATTCTAAGAGATATTAAGTCCATGATTTATGATTCATTTGTAGCCAAACCATTATACATCTATCTTACCATAGACATAGAATTGGCTTTTAATGGCTACTTTCCAAAAGTTTTTAAAACCTCTGATTGCTAGGGTCTGGTGGAACAAACCTGTAACAGGACTGAAAATGAATACTGATGCTTCTTGGCTAGCACATAGTAGAGAGGCTGGACTCAGTTTCAATATTAGAAACTGCTCAGGCAATTTCATCAGTGCTAAAACTGTATACTCAAGCAAATTCACCTTTGCATGCTGAGCTCTTAGCTATTGGTTTGGGACTTTCTTCATGTACTTCAAATGCTATTGTTGAGTCTGATTGTTTGCCTTTCATTAAAATGATAAAAGATCCTGAGCAAGCACCATGGAAATTGTATAATTTGGTTTATGACATTCACATTGCTGCTAGGAATTTTTCACTTGTGCATGTTCATAGAGAAGCTAATATGGTAGCAGACTCACTAGCTAAATTTTCATGTCAATCAAAAATTTCCACTATATATACATGTGCAAATGACATGCCTTCTAACTCTAAAGGACCGTATATTCTAGATAAATTAGGCCCTCCTACATTGAGAGTTCATCCACCTTAGAATGGCAACTACCCTCAGTTTTTTCTTTTGGTTGTTTGATTTTCAGGACACAAAGCACTGAGCTTCCTCATCTGAAGCTAACCAAATGGATCACTAAGGGACTGCTATGCCTCCCTCACCTCACTGTTGGATCTGGGATACTTACAGCCAACCCCTACACCAATTTTGACAAAAGCAGAATTACGTTTGGTGCCGCTTTGAGTTTTGCGTAGCAATTCTCTAATAGGCTCTATTCCTAGTTTTTGCTCAACAGATTATTTTGGATGGAGCTAGGCCTCTACAATTTTTGAAAAGCAATATTCATGCTTTTGGGGAATTTGTTGCCCCATACTAGAAACTTGCCTTATGGCATCGATTTGTATTTTTATTTGCTTGTCTTTTTATGGGTTTGGAAAGCCTAACATAAATATCCCCCACTTCAAGTGGTTTATCGTAAAAAAATTTTAAATACACTTTGAGTGTGTGTACGTGTGTGCTTTTTATATACACCTTGAGTGTGTATGTGTGTGTATTTTAGAAATACACTTTGAGTGTGTATGTGTGTGTTTTTTAAATACACCTTGAGTATGTGTACGTGTGTGTGTTTTTAATTACACCTTGAGTGTGTGTATGTGCGTGTTTTAGAAATACACCTTGAGTGTGTGTATGTGTGTGTTTTTCTAAATACACCTTGAGTGTGTGTATGTGTGTGTGTTTTAGAAATACACCTTAAGTGTGTGTGTATGTGTGTATTTTTTTAAATACACCTTGAGTGTGTATATGTGTGTGTTTTTAATTACACCTTGAGTGTGTGTATGTGTGTGTTTTAGAAATACACCTTGAGTGTGTGTATGTGTGCATTTTAAATACACCTTGAGTGTGTGTACATGTGTGTTTTTAATTACACCTTGAGTATGTGTATGTGTGTGTGTTTTAGAAATACACCTTGAGTGTGTGTATGTGTGTTTTAGAAATACACCTTGAGTGTGTGTATGTGCGTGTTTTAGAAATACACCTTAAGTGTGTGTTTTTTAAATACATCTTGAGTGTGTGTACGTGTGTGTTTTAATTACACCTTGAGTGTGTGTATGTGTGTGTTTTAGAAATACACCTTGAGTGTGTGTATGTGTGTGTGTTTTAGAAATACACCTTGAGTGTGTGTATGTGTGTGTGTTTTAGAAATACACCTTGAGTGTGTGTATGTGTGTTTTTTAAAATACACCTTGAGTGTGTGTGTATGTGTATGTTTTTTAAATACACCTTGAGTGTGTGTACTTGTGTGTGTTTTTAATTACACCTTGAGTGTGTGTGTGTGTTTTAAAAATACACCTTAAGTGTGTGTACGTGTGTGTTTTTTAAATACACCTTGTGTGTGTGTTTTTAATTACACCTTGAGTGTGTGTATGTGTGTGTGTTTTAGAAATACACATCGGGTGTGTGTATGTGTGTTTTTTAAATACACCTTGAGTGTGTGTATGTGTGTGTATTTTAGACATACACCTTGAGTGTGTGTACGTGTGTGTTTTTAATTACACCTTGAGTGTGTGTACGTGTGTGTTTTTAATTACACCTTGAGTGTGTGTACGTGTGTGTTTTTAATTACACCTTGAGTGTGTGTATGTGTGTGTATTAGACAACATCTTGAGTGTGTGTATGTGTGTGTTTTTTAAAATACACCTTGAGTGTGTGTACGTGTGTACTTTTATATACACCTTGAATGTGTTTACGTGTGTGTTTTTTAAAAATACACTTTGAGTGTGTGTACGTGTATCCAATGTCTCAAATATAAAAGTTTACTTTAGAGAGGAAGTAAGTATATAAAAATAGTTTACAAGCTTGTTATTGATTTATTTGCTTCAATTATTTCATTTTTAATACAAACAAAATGAACTTTCATTCCAATATCATTTGTAAAACAATAAAAAAGGTTGTTTTGTAATTGTGGTAACTCCTTAATAGGGGGATTAACTTAGTATAAATATTTTAGTTTTGTAACAGACTTAAATGTAGTAATCCATCAATTGAAGTATATTATGATTCTTCACAGCATATACAAGTGACTAAATTACTTTTTAATGACCCAACAAATGTTAATTGGTTAATTTTATTTTTGCTCCAACAAATGAAATGAACAATTTATAGACTCAACATATAATTTTGGACAATTTATGGCTCCCGATCTCTTTTTGCCATCATCATGCCATGAGTATTTGAGACGTGCGACTCACGTGCCCAATTTTTACTCTTCAGGATAATTTTCTAATTAAAGAACATTAATTGAATTAAAAGAAAGTAATAATTTATTAAAACAATAGCAATGTAACTTAAGTACCTTAAACTTTACAAATCATAATTTGAACTCTTCAAAATCTCATTTACCGCAATCCTCGTACAAGGAGTGCATCAAGTCATTTTCACTGAACCCAAACCCGTCAACAAGGTTTGACCACCTCTTTTCAAACTCCTCTTCCATCCAAAACCTGTGTACACACTTGTCAATTTTTACGAGGAAGCTCTGATGATCAAATCTCTTAGTAACGTTCTCCATGATTCGCCACACAGACATAAATAGTGAGAAGATGATGGGAAAATCTCCAAGACGAGAGATTTCAGGACCATTTCTTGACTAGTGAGTCTGATTTTTAAAGTTTGATTAACCATAGCTGTTAACCGCATCCTCGTAACCTAAGAGTACGTAGCTGCTCCACCAATGGAGGCGGCTCTATTTCACCGCTTCATGTGCTTCGCTTGAGTGCAACCCCTATTTTTTTCAGCTTCAAGATGGCTCTCAATCTGTTAGGGAAATTTATTTGTTGATATTAGTGTTTTTTTTTTCAAACACAAAATGAATACAAAATATTCAAGCACCAAAATATAATAAATAATTTCTCAAGTCATTGTGCATGCGTGAGAGCAAAGCCGGTTCAAGCTCCTCCAACGAAAGCTCTCTCGGATCAGCAACGGCGGTTTTGCTCCACCCACCTCAATGACATTTCTTAGAAAGTTTGAATCTTCTCTTAGAGAGACTCACATTCACACGGTTAAATGTAAATGATTATATTTATGTCGAAAAGTAAAATATCAAGATATGTACTTTAAAAAATTTATTTTCTTTTATCTTTATACAAAATATTTGTTATATCATTTAATATGTTTCCCTTTACTAAAATATAGGCTCTTTATTATTCAATAATGTCGCTCTTCTTTTATATTTGCAATATTTATTAACTAACAAAAAAATATAACATTCGTGTTTATGTGTAGAGAGTGTGGAAGCTTGCAAGTGCATGAGAACATAATAAGTACGTCGTTGAGGCTCTAATAAATTTAAATAACTCAGCCATTCATTTTTTCGATTACAATTTGATTGTTTAGAAAAGCTCTTTACCGTACTTTACGCACAAGAAGAACCATTTTCTTCAATACTTTCTGTAGTCAAAAAGCATGTTTATTTTTTTCACTTATCACCTTTAATTAAAAAAATGACTGCTAGTTGCAGTTAAAATCTTATAGTGTGCCACCATTTTAATTAACGACTACTGGTTATGAATTCCAGTGGAAGACGATGAATTCTTGGTTATGAATATAAATATTGAAGTGTTGATTGACGTCATAACTTCTAAATTGGGCTGGAAGAATCAATAAAATATGGCTTCTTTTGAAAATTTATGTGAACAAACCTAACTAAAATATATTATATGAAGAAAGAATAGCATGCGGTGGGGGAATAAGAAGGGACATGAATATGATTAAAATGAGAATTACTTGTAATTCATTTAAAAGACTAACAATTGAACTATATAAACATACCAAACTTTGTATTATAATTAAGATGTAACAAAGTGTAAATTGATTGATCCTATATAGAACAAACCAGCTTGGGTGATCGCGCGCAGTTATTGCGTGATTTTTTGATCTAATATTTTTGTGTGAATTAATGAATCTCAACTGCTAAATTATAGGTGTGAGAGAATTACATGTGCTAAACCACTCAAATTGATGCTCTCAGCCTATTATTTTACCGCAGAAATTCGAAATCCGGTCTTATTCCGTTATATCTGTGTTTGATGAAGGGTCGAATTCAAAATAACAAAATATTAAATTTACCACCAAAACATGAAATTCACTATGCGTATCTACGAAAAATTCCCTTTTACATCCCAAATCTTCCACTTTGATACAAACAACCTCTACTTTTACTTATTTTGTAACATATTTTTATGTGCCATGGTCATTGTTCTCTGTCTATATATAGAACTAGCTATGGGCTACAATGATCAGTGAGAATTAAAAGAATCTAAAACCTCATGTATCCTACAAAGAATAACACTCTGATCATATTTCATTTGGTCCCAATTTTGGTATCATTATTTTGCCTTTCTCAAACTTCAGCTTCTTCTCAAGAGGCACAAGCTCTTCTCAACTGGAAAGCCACCTTTCAGAATCCTAAAAATCCTTTGTTTGCTTCATGGCATCTCAACCCTTCAAATGCTTCCAGTTCCAGACACTGCACTTGGTATGGTGTTTCATGCGCTATCAGTGGAAATGTCAAGAAATTAAATCTCACAGATTCAAGTATTATTGGAACACTTGACAGCTTCCCATTTTCATCACTCCACAGCCTCAACTATGTCGATTTCGCAATAAATAATTTTTCCGGTAGCCTGCCGCCACATATAGGTAACCTCTCCAAGCTCCTACACCTTGATTTGGGGGAGAATCATTTTTCCGGGGAAATTCCGCCTGAAATCGGGGCACTAAAAAGTCTCCGAACACTTCGCCTGCATAGTAATGAGTTGAAGGGTTCAATCCCTGATGAGATTGGAGAGCTAACGAGAATAAGTGAGCTAGTTTTGTATGATAACAATTTCGGAGGCTCCATTCCTGTTTCCTTGGCCAATTTGAAAAACTTAACATTCTTGGTTCTCAGTGAAAATCAACTCTCAGGTTCTCTCCCTCGAGTTCTATCCAAAAACCTGTCAATCTTGCTTCTCTTTCAAAATCAGCTCTCAGGTCCCATTCCTAGTGAATTTGGAGATTTGCATAACCTGGTGATTGTCGATATGTCGTTTAACCAATTTACAGGTCAAATTCCACCATCTTTAGGTAACTTGAGTAGATTAGAAATCATGTATCTTTATAACAACAGCCTTTCTAGTCACATTCCGGCTGAGATCGGGAAATTAGCTGCTCTTCATTTTCTGAGCATACATGACAATAACCTGAATGGCTCAATCCCGAGGTCACTCGGTAATCTCACCAATTTGAATCTCTTACATCTTTATGGCAATGACTTAAGTGGTTTAATTCCAAAGGATGTAGGCAATCTAAACTCTATTCATGACTTGGACTTGAGTCAGAATCTGTTTACAGGTTCTATTCCGTCTGCATTAGGTAATTTGAGTAATTTGGAGAAATTACGCGCTCAAAAGAACCTCCTTTCGGGCTCTATCCCGGAAGAGCTTGGCAATTTGCCAGAGTTATATACTCTGTACTTCTCTGAAAACCAACTTTCGGGTCACTTACCTGAAATGTTATGCAATGGTGGAAATCTTCAGAATCTCTCTCTAGCTTTTAACAACCTTACAGGTCCTATCCCTCATGGTTTTAAGAATTGCTCGAGTTTGATTATTGTTGATTTCACGGGGAATTGGATGAGTGGAAACCTGTCGGAGATGCTCGGTGTTTATCCAGAATTGCAGTATATTGACCTCAGCAACAACCACTTCCATGGTGAACTATCTTCTGACTGGTTTTTTCGAAGCAGAAACTTGTTAACATTCAGGATTGCAGGAAATAACATCTCAGGTTCTATACCACCTGAACTTGGAAGTTTTACTCAGCTTCAGGTAATTATCAGGGTGGTTCTAATTCTATACCACCTGAATTTGTTATATTTCATATTCAATTATTAAGTTTTGATTACAATAAAACATTTATCAAATTTCAACAGAATTTTATTTAAACTTTATATACCTAAGATCTGCTATTACAGGTTCTTGATATATCTTGGAATCACATTACTGGGGAGATTCCTAGAGAATTCGGCGAATTAAGGTCTATACAGCTTCTGTATTTGCATGATAATCAGCTTTCAGGCAGAATTCCAGAAGAACTAGGATCACTTGCTCAACTAGTTTATCTGGACCTTTCTATGAACTCATTGAATGGCTCAATACCAGCATCCTTGGCACAATGTCAGAACTTGAACGCGTTGAATTTGAGCTATAATTCTCTAAGCCAAACTATACCTCCTCAACTGGGTAGCCTTGGTCAACTAATTGCCCTAAATCTCAGCAACAATCTTCTTTCTGGGAATATCCCATCTGAACTTAGAGGCTTACATAATCTGTCTACCTTGAAGCTTTCATATAATAAGCTTACTGGTCTCATTCCAGATTTCCAACAATAATGTCATCATCTAATTAATATATCAGGGCTTCTTTTTTACTTGTTTTCAGTATAACTGTTTTTCAACATCTCTTCAGATTTCTCAAATTTCAGCTTCTTAACCTAAAGTAATCATAGCGAGTATTATTGTATATATTCAAACAAAAGTTTGTGAAATCATCTTTATCTTTAATTCACCATGCCATGCTTAGTGTGTTTGTATTATGCGAAATATATAGGATTGCAAGAGTACAAATACAATGTATCTAGACTAGTTTAAATATATAGATTGAGCGATGTTTATCCCAAGGAAGTTGTTATTGCCAGATATCTTATTAGTTTCCAGAACAAAACTATCAAGATTTTCCTACACTATCCTTTTTAATTAATTTTATCATAAAAGGGAAGTATAAAATTTGGATTCAAACACCCGAATATGAAAGTTGTGCAAGTTCAATCGAGACGGAACGTATTCAAACTTCAAATATCAGTAGCCACATTATTGGAGTAGAAGTAGGACCATCAAAAAATCTATCTCGGTTCCCCTCCACACAAGCTCTCTTCTCATAGTCTCATTCACAAATAGCATTGACTTTATTATCCTTATTACACAAGTCAAGGTAGCAAACGTCGATCGAGATCTAACAAATAAAAGCTCAGAGTTTAGTGCAGAAAGTTCTGCGTCCATTTTAGTTGCTGGGTTGTTACAGGGAATCCAAAGGTTTGATCTTTTAACTCTGCTTAGTAGTTAATATATAGTTAGATGAAATGATCGATTTTTTAATGTTTGATCATCATTTTCTCCGACATTTCAATCAACAGGTCTGGGGATTGCTCCGCCGCCCGGTTGCCTGTTCATATTTACAGGTACGTTAATGTTGTCAGACGTCATCAAGCTTCTTCTTCCCGTTAGTCTTCTTAAACTGCTAGTAGAGGGAAGGTTAAACAAAAAAACAGAATAGTTTAACATTCATACGGCTGATCCGTATAAGAGCCATGTCAGACATCCAATCCCTGATTACCACGTAGGATTACTTTGATAATTAACTTATTTACTATCCATTTACCTAGCTAGTTGTGCTGTTTATCTAAAAAAGCACGTTTGACCTTGATAATTGAAAACTCTGTGAAAGAGTGTAACAGACGTCTAATACTAGAAACAACCTCTTCAATCTCCATTGTTAAGATGTTTGGGTTTTTTATCGAAAAAACCAAGATCGCTGAGTCTGATACTAGAGGCGCCCTCATTATTCCCATTCGGTTTGCCGCTTTGAGTGCTCTCCAACAGGTCTCTGCTTCTGCCTGCAGTGGTGTGACAACAATGAAGAAATCTAAACCAGTAATATAAACATCAATTTGCCAACCTAGTTTCCAAATCCTCCACCTCTCGTACCATGTAATATTTGAAAAGAGTCGTCGAAGCTGATAATACATGTCTCTTTGACAACTCCCTCAACATCCCCCCCCCCCCCCCCCCCCCCCCCTAATCAAGTCTAGGGAGATTTCTTGTCTTGTCCCATCTTCTGGAAAGGAATCACCCATTTGGTCATAAACTGGATTTGATGATTTTGGTGTGAATGCATCAAAAATTCGTTCTTTGCCTACTCTAGGCAGGCACAACACGGGCCTAACTATGTTATTATCAAGGATCTTCTTGTTCCGCTACTTCCAAATCTCCCAAAATACGAAAATTAGATGAATGAGAAGCTCCGATCATGTACATTCCCTGTAAATATTGTGAAGAACCACCATGAGAAGCCACTTGATGGCAGAGTAGATATGTAAATCAGCAATCCCGATAATACCGTGAAGAACCACCATGAGAAGCCATCTGATGGCTGTTCAAGCCAACTTCAGCTTGTACCGATTGTGTTTCTTTGTTTCGAAAGCTTTCCAAAGCTTGATGAGTGTAATTCTCCATTGCCTCCATTTCCATATCCAATAACACACCTCCTCCAATAAACTGCTCCAAATTTTTGTTGAGGATTCACCTTTTCTTGAGGCTGAAAGTGATCTGTTATCTTCATGTTATCTTGGCTTTCTTGCATAGCATATATGTTCCTGAAACTGATTTTCTGCGAATAGCACGGTTTTCACTTCGACCTTATCATTCATCTTTGAGGATAGTTCTTCCTTGCATTCCGGAATCTTACCAACATTTTGGCCATCTGTATTTTGCTCTGTAATTTCTGCCTCCATGAAGCTAAGTCCCTGTGCCGGCCATGTCAATTGGAGCTAAACCCTAATTCTGTGTTCTCCAAATGAAAAGGACTTACCTTAACTTCCTGAACCTCCCCAAATGAAATTGAAAAAGCTCTAGTTTGCTCTAGAGAGAAAGTTCTCGAGAGAGAAAAGTCTTGGTTCCGGCTTTCTTGGGTTTCAGTTGATGGCAAATGGATCATGTTAATTAACTCGAGCCAAAATTCGGTTAAAGTATGTATCTGCAGATGACAAAAGGTTCAACCTATTGATTCTTAGAATACCTAGGTATGATCCTCTTCTAAATTCTATTGATTCTGAGAATACCTAGGGTTTAGGCTCAAATATTCTCTCTCGCAAGAGACAAGTTCGGAATAGAGTAAAAATTCTCAAAATATTTCATCAAAAACTGGCTGAATACATAAAAAAACTAAAATATATAGACTAAAAGAAATCTAATCCTACCAGAAATAAACTACTTATAATAGGAAAAAATATAAAATATATCAAAATCAAATCAAATCAAATCCCCCATATCAATCATCCAACTAACTGGTCTGATCTTCTCACACACAATCCTCATCATTCTCTCCTCGGAAGAGAAAATTCGTCCTCGAATTTTAAGAATTATCTTTGTGTGAAATATATCAATATTCTTCATCTTCACCCTCTTCTTTTGAAGAAAAATAATTTGTAAAATGAGCCGACTTGATACTTCTGCATTAGTGCCTTTACCACCACTACATGTAGTAATAATAAAAACATAGTATAATTGGACTTCCAATAATAAGGAATTTGTACCTCCATGGTGTGGTTTCTCAAACTAAAAAATTGAGCAGAGAAAAGTTTCTTGAAATTTTTCAGCATGTTCATCAATCTTCACCAAATCACCAACTTTCATATGACCCATATTTTCCTCTTGACTTGCTGGAATGATTTCACCTTCAATCATCACATCTTTAACTTCATCATCAAGGTTGACAACTTCATATACTGGAACTTCATATAGTGGAGCAGCAAAATCGCCATCTTCAAAATCATCATATTCTGGATAGTCGTCATCATACACCGGAAAATCAAACACTGGAGTAACAAAGTTGTCATCATCAGCATCGTCATACACGGGATCGTGAGACACCGGAGCAACAAAGATATCATCTTCACCCTCATCATCAACGATCTCATTAAATTTGACATGTGGTTTCCTTGACAAGAGCATCCAATCGCGTGGTCAACAATTCGGGTTGTCGTCGCATAGCAACAACTTCATCTTTTCTCAGCATCACACCCATGATCCGTTGCGGGTTACTCATCGGGGTAGGCGGCAAAACTTAGGATCAATTCGGAATCTGATACCAACTGATGTAGTGTGACACGTAACAAAAGGTTCAACCTATTGATTCTTAGAATATCTAGGTATGATCCTCTTCTAAATCCTATTGATTCTGAGAATACCTAGGGTTTAGGCTCAAACATTCTCTCTCGCAAGAGACAAGTTCAGAATAGAGAAAAAACTCTCAAAATACTATTTAATCAAAAACTGTCTGAATACATAAAAAAACTAAAATATAAGACTAAAAGAAATCTAATCTACCAGAAATAAAATACTTATAATAAGAAAAAATATAAAACATATCAAAATCAAATCAAATCCCCCATATCAAATCCCCCATATCAAATCTCCCATATCAATCTTCCAACTAATTGGTCTGAACTTCTCACACACCATCATCATCAGCTTTCTTGGGTTTTAGTTGATGGTAAATGGATCATGTTAATTAACTCAAGCCAAAATTCGGTAAAAGTATGTATCTGCAGATGAGGTCATAATTAGGTCTAATATAGACGATAGGTAAGATGTGTTGGATATATTTGATCAAATAAATAATTTGCCTAGCTAATCTCTAAGACCCTAGCCATTTATAAGCCTCTCTTCTCGAATCAATGCCAAAATAATTCTATATCTAAATTCTAAATTTATAATTTACGAAACAATAATTTATGATTTGGACACGTATTCAATCATTACATAGGCGGTTTATGCATTCAAGGTTAGGGTTTTGGAAATTTATTTGTAAAAACTAATGAAATAATGAAGGGTAATTATGATATTTTCCCACACTTTTATTAGATTTGCAAAAGTAAATAGGATCTGCATATAACAAACCCCTATTTTAACTCATATGAGTATGAGTTAAAATGAATAATTTGAATGTAGGTATGTGTCAGGATTAGGTATGGTATTGATCATGGGTTGAGGTTGAATTTACCTATATGAGTTAGATTTACAGGTATAACCATAGATTCACAGCTATAAATTGGTATTTGGATCATATTTGATACCCATCTAACCAATTGAACATATTTGGGTCAGCGGATTATGGTTCTCTGTTCTTAACTTTTTTTGGAAACAAAAGGAAAACAAATTAAAAAAATGAAATCACCTAAAACACACACTAATCAATGGTGGGTTTTAAAAAAACAAAATCAATGTAACACTTGCATTCAACATACAACTTCAGAATGTTTGTTTACCAAGGTCTCTTTAATAGAAGTACTAAAAGATTCTTTGAAACACCAACTTGTGATAATGAAGTCTACTTTACAGGGTTTGGTCGATGGAGGATCCTATTGATGTGCAGCTTCTGGACAAGTTTCTCGACTTTGTGAGTGACTTTGAAACCGCTGGTCAACAACATATTTGGAGTCGTCATGCTTTTCATTATGCTTACTCGGTTGACCCTTCGGTTGAATGGATTGATAAGCGGTGCACAATGAGAGCCATCAAATGTGTGAAAATCCTGGCATTATGGTTTTATAATGTCGAATGGAGTGGTATTGACATTAATGATCATGTTCTTGCATCCCTTGTTAGTGACACAAAAAGAGACTTAAATGGAGCCGATTTTAATATTAAACAAGTTTTCCAAGGTGGTGATCTAGCCGATCGGCTCCCCGATTCTTTGTATTACATTGCGCGTTTATGTCGCGACACTAAAGGATTTAGTGAGAAATTGGAGAAGCTGCCCCATGCTGTTGATAGGAAGGTGTTTGATGAATTTACTGAGTCAGTTATGCAGTGTATTATGGATGTCTACAAGCATCACTACAGCGCTGTGCAAGTATATCTACAAGTTCTATTTCCAATTCAAGGATGTCAAGATGTGGTTGAGTCCTTTCTCAATCTCTTACAAACAGCACAACTAAAGGTTCGCTTCCCAGATTACATCTTGCACGATTTTTTGAAGATTGATCCCGCACAACTGGAAACTCTGTTCAATCTCTTACAAAAAACACAACCAAAGGTTCGCTTCCTTGATTACATCCTGCACGATTGTTTGAAGATCGATCCCGCACCAGTGGAAACTCTGTTCAATCTCTTACAAAAAACACAACCAAAGGTTCGCTTCCTTGATTACATCCTGCACGATTTTTTGAAGATTGATCCCGCACCAGTGGAAACTCTGTTCAATCTCTTACAAACAACGCAACCAAAGGTTCGCTTCCTTGATTACATCCTGCACGATTTTTTGAAGATTGATCCCGCATCAGTGGAAACGCTGTTCCATCTCTTAAAAACAACACAACCAAAGGTTCGGTTCCTTGATTACATCCTGCACGATTTTTTGAAGATTGATCCCGCACCAGTGGAAACTCTGTTCAATCTCTTACAAAAAACACAACCAAAGGTTCGCTTCCTTGATTACATCCTGCACGATTTTTTGAAGATTGATCCCGCACCAGTGGAAACTCTGTTCAATCTCTTACAAACAGCACAACCAAAGGTTCGCTTCCTTGATTACATCCTGCACGATTTTTTGAAGATTGATCCGGCACCAGTGGAAACTCTGTTCAATCTCTTACAAACAGCACAACCAAAGGTTCGCTTCCTTGATTACATCCTGCACGATTTTTTGAAGATTGATCCCGCACCAGTGGAAACTCTGTTCAATCTATTACAAACAGCACAACTAAAGGTTCGCTTCCTTGATTACATCCTGCACGATTTTTTGAAGATTGATCCGGCACCAGTGGAAACTCTATTCAATCTCTTACAAACAACGCAACCAAAGGTTCGCTTCCTTGATTACATCCTGCACGATTTTTTGAAGATTGATCCGGCACCAGTGGAAACTCTGTTCAATCTCTTAAAAACAACACAACCAAAGGTTCGCTTCCTTGATTACATCCTGCATGATTATTTGAAGATTGATCCCGCACCATTGGAAACTCTGTTCAATCTCTTACAAAAAACACAACCAAAGGTTCGCTTCCTTGATTACATCCTGTACGATTTTTTGAAGATTGATCCCGCACCAGTGGAAACTCTGTTCAATCTCTTACAAACAACACAACCAAAGGTTCGCTTCCTTGATTACATCCTGCACGATTTTTTGAAGATTGATCCCGCACCAGTTGAAACTCTGACCAATCTCTTACAAACAGCACAACCAAAGGTTCGCTTCCTTGATTACATCCTGCGCGATTTTTTGAAGATTGATCCTGCACCAGTGGAAAGTCTGTTAAATCTCTTACAAACAGCACAACCAAAGGTTCGCTTGCTTGATTACATCATGCACGATTTTTTGAAGATTGATCCCGCACCAGTGGAAACTCTGTTCAAGCTTGTGGATCAAATCCTAAGCTCTCTCAATTCTCCACATCATCATAATCTAATGCTGAAACTCAGGCTCATCAAGGCTCAGCTGTTAGGCATGGCCACCATAACTTCTTTTCGCACGATTGAAGAGGCATTGACATTCCTAACTGACCAATTCTTTAAGACCCCATCAATGCATATGACGGGCAGAGAAAAATTGCTACTGCAACTCATTCCATCAATTCTAAAGGAGGCCTCCGCATCATTGTGTGACTCCAGCCAAGTCTCAGAAGATGTCATCCTTGAATCAAGTCTTGCAATTTTTAAGCTTTACAAAGCAGAGTCACTCATACTCTCTTTCACCAATAAATCCCACGTGGACGATGTCACTGATAAACTTCACGAGAGGAGTACTTTCAGAGACTTATTCTCGGGGGGCATTTTTAAGGCTGGACAAAATGATCAGACTGTACAACTTCCTAGCCAATTATCAAGTGAGACTGAGCTGAACTTGGAAGAGAGCATCGCTGTTTATGAGCAAGCTTCTTGGTCGCTTTTTAATGATTTCATAATCAGTGATCGGGTTGTCTATGCCCCATACCATCTCTTTGGAAAATTGAGGAGGTTGCTCACTAATAAGCCTCGTACGTTTTCTGTCATGACCGATCATATATTAACATTGCTCGGGGAGATAGAGTTTCTGGGGTCTATCCTTACAGATGTCAATAACAAAGGTGCTGGATTACGTGTCCTGTGTGTGATATATGAGGTGGAGTACATCGTTGACATGTTTTTACGTGGAGATTCCCCTGCATGGTACCAGCAACTGCTTATTTTCAATGCCCTTGATGATATAAAGTTGATCAAGGCAAAGATCATAGATATGGGGAGCTTTGAATTGGCTTCAGTGCTTACGACAACTGATGATCAAGCCAAGAATATCGAGGACCTGCTTCATTATGAATCGAAGCATCCTGAAACAGTATACCACTTCCTCAAGGAATTTGAAGATGGAGCTGCAAGAGAATATTGGAGAAATTATGTTTATGGGAACTACGTGCTCAATCCATCAGTTCATTGGATTGATGAAGAGTCTACACTGAGAGCAACCACATTTTTGAAAACAGTTCAATTTTTTTATAACACTAAGCATGGTGGAATTGATGAAGATGAACAGCTGGCAGCCCAATGTCAGAGAAGGAGAATTTATCTCAAGTGGTTGCTCTATGAGCACAATGTATGTGAGGAGGATCCTCGTCATCTAGCTTCTGCTCTCTCTGAATCTTTCGGCGCTGTTGGTTTATTACGCGTGAAATTTGCGGATACTTGTAACCAGCTAATGAAGGTTCCCGTCCCTGCTCGCTTTAGTGATGGTGATATTTTTAGTGATATGTTCGGTGACCTGGTCGACTCAGTTCAATGGTATCTTACGAAAAGACATTACAAGGTTATTGCACCTGTGCTGGAACAATACAGATATCTGGTGTGCAGGTTCTCCAATACGTGCACCGACCAGAAGAGGTTGCAATCTTTATTGCCTTCTGCTGTAACTGTGGTTTCTACCATCCTGCAAATGGCATTTAGAAATGAAACATACACTGCTGGTAAAATGGAAGATAACTTGTTTTCTTCTGCTTTGGATATGTCAAAACAACCATCACCAAAGCCATTTCTGAATCTTCTCCAGACAGCACAACAGCATGCTCGTCCCATAGGCACAATCATGGATCTTATAGCCAATGAGCCTGATGATGATAGTGAGGAAGAGGTTGCCAAGGAAAGATTGATTTTTGAACTCATTCTATCTTTTCTCAGAGATACAGCATCACTGTGAGTTGTTTAAATTTGAATGAACTTTTAGATTTACATTCATTAAAATAGAGGGTTTAATAATGTCACAACAGTTCAATAGCTGCAACTATTGACAAGATTTTACGTTTTTTCAGGGAATTGGATTTTAGTACACCAACTGGTACTCTGGAGGATGGAAATGTCTCAGCAAGTTGCGCAACGTTAGCAACTAGTGTGGTAATGAATGAGATGCCCTGTCCCACAGAAATTGAGCTTTACTTTGAAGACATAGAAGCAGTTTATTTGTGGGTGTTTAACAATTCCCCAAGGAATGATGGTGTCTTTTTTACCCAACATCTCTTGGAAAAGATGAGATTGTGCGCGACTAAAATGCCTGATACTAACGTTTTCATGAAGGATCAGTTTCATGCATTTCTCAAGAACATGGGGTTCCTTGCGTCGTTCCTCAATGACAGTAAGAACAAAGATCTTGGGTTATGTGTGAGATTATTCCTTTATGTGACAGAGTACATTATTGATATGTTAATACATGGAGACAGTCCAAAATGCTACCACCAGCTGGTTCTGTTCATTGCTATTAGGGAGGTGGAGCTTATCAAGGTTCATTGCTCTAATGACAAAGAAAATTCTGAATTGCAACTCAAGGATGATCAACTGACTTTGTACACGGGCACATCGAGATCTAATGGTGGAAACTTGAAGACAGAAGAAGTGGTTGTAGGGTTTGATGATCATGCAAAGAACATTGTTGAGCTACTTGAAACTAGATCCAAGGATCTACAAGTTTTCTCAATCGTTGGAATGGCTGGAATTGGGAAAACAACTTTGGCTAAGAAAGTTTACAACATTTTCTTATCTGAGGGTCGGTTTGCTGTTTGTGCTGGCTCTTCTGTTTCTCAAGTTTATCGAAAAAGAGAGTTGCTGCTTGAAATATTAGCCGACTTCTCCGTTGTTACTGATGATGTGAACAGAATGGATGATGATGATCTAGCTTTAAAGGTGTATCAGAGTTTGAAAGGCAAAAGATTCCTCATCCTTCTTGATGATATATGGAGGATCGAGCATTGGGACGACCTTAAGCTCTCCTTTCCAGACGACAAAAAGGGGAGTAGAATTTTGTTCACAACCCGTGTTCGTAGCGTTGCAGAAGAAGCTAATAGTACCAATTCCACAATAAAGCCTTATTTTCTGCCTCTGCTCTCTTTGGAACAAAGCTGGGATTTACTGCAAGAAAAGGTGTTTCATGGTGGAAAATGTCCGGAAAAATTACATGAGGTTGGAAGGCTTGTAGCAGAACATTGCAAAGGACTACCACTTGCAATTGTCGTTATAGGCGGTATTCTAGAAAAGATGCAGGATCAGAAAAATGAGTGGGAAACAATTGCAGCACATTTAAGGTCAAGAGTAACTGATAATGAAGATGCACAGATCATGCGCATTCTTGAGTTGAGTTACAATCATCTGCCATCTTATCTGAAACCATGCTTTCTTTATCTCAGCTCATTCTTGGAGGATCAAGAAATTCCTGTCAAGAAGTTGCAGTGGCTGTGGATGGGAGAAGGGTTTATCCAAAAAATGGACTTCAGGAGCTTAGAAGAAACATCTGGGGATTACTTGGAGGAACTTATCGACCGAAGTTTGATTATGGAATCAAAGAGATGTTCTTTAGGTGGTATCAGAACTTGTCGCATCCATGATATGCTTCGCGAACTCTGCCTGAAGAAAGCTAAAGAAGAAAACTTCATGCAGCTCATTTGCATGGATGGTTCTAATGAGTCAGAGTTCCCAACAGATATGCAGTATCGAGTGTCTGTCCATTCTCCAAAACAAAATTTTATTCGCATTCAATGTGCTGCTTCGCACATACACTCTCTTCTGTTCTTTGCCACGGATAACTCGCATGATAGCAAGTCCTATGAAACCTCATCAATCTTTCAAGATTTCAAGCTTCTCAGAGTTTTGGATTTAGAACCCATCAAAGCAAGCATATTTCCGGGTGGACTTGATTTGCTACTTTGCTTGAACTACCTGGCAATTAAGGGAAATATAAAGTCTATCCCTGAGACCATCGCCAAACTTTGGAGCCTGGAGACTCTTATTGTGAAAGGAATAAGTGGTGAAGTTGCAGTGCCAACTACATTATGGAGCATGGCTTCGTTGAGGAATGTGCACATCCGTCCACGGGCTTCCTTGAGCATTTCAAAACCCGAGCTTGAAAATGCCATGGCAGTAGAAAATCTTACCACCTTTTCCTCTCCAGTTTTTTCTGATAAGAATGTGGCCGAGAAGATACTGAAAAGATGGATAGGGCTTAGAAAATTGAGGTGTGTCTTCAAGGAAATGACAGATGCTTCTGGTGAATGCAATGAGTTTCCTGCAATGGAGTTTCTTACTCGGCTCGAGTCGGTCAATATATATTACTCAGGGAAGATCTTTCCCTGCAAGTTTAGCTTCCCTCTGAATCTCAAGAAACTGACTTTGTCCAGATTCTGCATGCCATGGGATTACATGAACGAGGTCAGTAAGCTGCAACACCTGGAGGTTCTGAAATTACTGTTCAAAGCATTTGAGGGTGATGTTTGGGACATGAGCGAGGAAATTTTCCCTAAACTGAGAGTTTTGGTGATGGAAAATCTTAACCTTTCATACTGGAACGCGTCAGATTGCTCAGATAGCTTTCCGGAACTTGAGAGGGTTGTTTTGAGAAGCTGTAAAAGGCTTGAGGAGGTTCCATCCAGTCTCGGGGATGTCCCAACCTTGAAGCAGATTGAGGTCCAGTGGTGCAGTTGGTCTGCGTCGTATTCAGTCCAACCAATTTATGAGCAGCAGGTGGAATATGCGAATCCCACCTTTGAGGTGGCCATCACTCCATCGGAATGGAATGTCAGAAGATGACTTCTTAAATCTTGGCTCAAGTAAGTCAATTTCATGTATCTCTTACATTCTTTAAGTAATAGTACTGAATCACTGATGCCTTGAACTTGAATTATGTTTTTCAGGGTAAGCATGATATAAGTACTGGTGGAGGAACTCAATTTCTGGATTACTTTGACAGAGATGAAGTGTGTGTGTGTGTGAAATATAGATGACTGTCCATCTAAATGTAGCAGATTTCGGGAAACTGTCTTTTCACTTAAAGTCTTATTATTGCTCATTGTTGCTAAGATGTAATCACCATAAAATGATTCAGATTCGGAGTTTGTTTCTGAAATTTCAGTTGATTTCCTAATAACCTTGCAGATGAATCACTGTTTCTTTATGCTGAACAGTTGTTAGTAGTTCATTACTGTTCAAAGTTTTATATGAGTTGACAAGGATGCTTAAGTACTTGTTAAGTGAGTTTCATTTTTACTGTAAATGGTCATACATACACTGATCATGTTAGAGCTCTCCAGGATATATATACCTACCCAGAATCTTTTCAATTACTCGTTTGAGATCTACAATTTTTAGCTCTGGAACTGATCCTTGGTCAAGTTGCATTAAGCTTCAGTTGGGTTTTTCATAGATGGATTTAGAAACATTTCAGGCAAATGAAACAAAGGTGATCAAAAGCAGCATGTATAGGGGAGTGGCTTTAATTAATGTGTCTTCTTTTCCGAAGAAATGATAGTGTTTTCTTTGCCGAAAACCTGTTGCAGGATGATCAACTGGATATGGACAACACGGAGAAATGGTAGAAACTTGAGACAGAAGTAGTTGTCTGGGGTTTAATGATCATGTAAAGAATATTGTTGGAAACCCCAAAATGGCAACTTGATGTCTGCGAAGAATATTTTAAAATGCTCAGTTTTGTATACCTCACGCTAATTTAATCGTTAAAGTTGTTGTTTTTAATATTTTACTAGGGATATTCGGACGAGAATATATCTGAAACTCAACTTTGCTGACTTAAAATATTTTAATTTTTATATGAAATTTTTTGAATTTTTACACTAAAATATGTTTCAACATATGTTTACTTTAAAATGATTAATTTTTTAACATAAAAATATATCATTCGAGTTTAAATACATAATGGTAGTTCCACAATATTTAAGAACGTTAAACTTTCAAGAGAGTTTGCCTATTTGGATACTTTTAGTTGATATTGAGGAAAATAGACTATCACCTGAACATTCAAATATACTATACCCTTATTGAATGTGCACATTTTTTGATCAATTTTTTTAGAGCATGTTTGAACTTTGATAACTTTATTACACATATTAACATTGTCTAAAAATTCAATACTTAAAAAAATAGAGTGCATTGTGAATCCAACAATATCTTGCATGATAATAGTGTTACTGACGCACTTATTGAAATTTATGGTCAAACATGATCTGAAACATTTGTGAAAATAATGTGTGGATTCAGGTGGGATGGAGGGAGTAGGTAAATCAACCGCGCTTTGAGCGGACTGTGGTAAAATATATTTTTAACTTGTGAAAGAGTTGAACAATGTAAAATTATGAAGAGTTGTTTTGTAAAATTTATCAAATTTAAGATGACATGATAAATAACAAGGGAAATGAGCGAAAACGAAAGAAATGTACTTGCAACTTGAAAAAACAAAACAATAGAATTTGATATTTGCAAATAATGCCCTTGGTCAATTAAAGTGTGTAATGTTCCTTATTATATGAGATGGTAGAGGAAGTGTGTCAAAGAAACGAACAGAGGGATCAGCACTGTATACTCACGAGTATTTGATCAGTGTATGCGCTAATTGTTAACGCAAAAGTCAAAATCTCATTATTTGAACAGACAAGTTAATAATAGGTTACATGCCAGATGCAGGCCGTATTTTGTTTATTTCCAGTCCAAAATAAAAATATGTTTTTGATATTTATAATATGGTCAATAATTATGAATATTAGACATATACATCATATATATTACTTCTATTAAATACACTTGCAAATCAGTTATGTATTATAATCATTGTATATATGATTATATAACAAAAATACGGACCGCAAATAAGTAAAATACGGATTGCGTCTAGCAGGACAGTAATAATATTGTAGATCTAGAGTAGGTACATGATTGGTTCATCTCAAAACATTAGTCGATGATGGAAGTCTTGCCATATTATTCTCAACTAATATAGAATATAACCAACTTGCCATTATATATACTTATTCAGTAGTAGTCATTTGCATCAGTCATAGTTCACATTCAACCTCAGTTTTCTGTCAATAAGGTATATCTTGTTCTAGTTCGGCCTTATGTTTTCTTCTTCATCGTTGTTTGGATCATGCTTCATCGTTCCATTCATTTTGATTTCTGATTTCATTGCAGAGCAACTGTATAGAGTTATTTGGGATCCATCTGCTGTTTCTGGGTTTCTCTCTCCATCATTGACAATAAGGGGGTGGCATCATTGGTACACTTCTCCTTTCTCTATTATACCTTCCTACTTATTATTTGACTCCTGAGATCATTTTTCATTCCATTTTGCAGTTAATGTAATCATTCATTTTAGTCTGGTCTCCTCATTCATAATCAAAGTGCGGAATCAGGTACTCACTTGGACTTAATTACCAATATTCCTTCTAGTATATATGTATTTTATCTGTTTATTTTAAAGAAATAATTCACTTCTTTGGTTAGCAGTACTCGGTAAAGTATGATGTTTAATAAACTATGATGTTTAATTAAAAAAGAAAAGTTTTTAGATAGCAAAGTCAAACTGGTGAAAACCTAGCACTTTACTATGAACACTGTAGTACTTGATTATAGTCCCCAACAAGGACTGTAGGAAGCTCATTGAAGTAACGTAAACCAGCAATGAACACTGGTGCAAATGTGTAGGGTATAAGGCGGTTGGTTTGACTTATAGAAGGCATTTTCAAAGTGTCTTAATTGGATGTGCCATAAATCAAAATTTTCTATACGGTGGTTATAAGAAACGCCGTATACAGAAGCGATTTCGCAACTGTTTTTGCTCTAGGGAGAATCTTCTTGAGAACTCGTAAGTGATTTTGCTCCGAGGAGAAACTACTTGAGAAATCGTAAGTGTACTCTCGCTCGTGTAAAAAAAAAAGAGCTCTCCACTAAGCTTATAGAGCAAATTTCTTTGAAAATCATGTTAAAAATACTCTTCATTGATGATGATGTATTAAGAAACAAGTGTATAAGAATTTGGAAAGTTATCATGAAGTACAAATTATGCTCATCTATTGAACACATCAAAATGATTATACTTAAAAAACTATCTTTAACCTGTGAAAGTTATCTCTCTATCGTTAGCCGTTATTTGTAACTCCAACCTCTGTACTATAGTTTCGAATCCGGATATGTCTGATATAAGCTTTCAACAAATAAAGAAACAAAGTTTAGTATAAGTACACAACTCTAAACTACTATGAATCAATAATTCAACCAATTATTTAGAAAAGTGTCTTAGATACATGTGGTAAGTAAAAATTTGAACTTTGCACCACCCCAAAGTAATAAACTATTGATTCAACAATAATCAAGTCACACAACACTTAAAAAGTGTTTCCTATCTCACTCAATTTTCAAAAACCACAAATTTAGATGGATCTATTGCAAAAATTGTATACTCTCCATTTTCCCAAACCAAACTCAATCTCTACATAGGATTCTCTTCATCCTATCCTACTAAACCAGCAAAACCAGCCTAACTAACAACTATCACACATTGCCTAAAATACAACACCACATTAGGATGGAAAAAAAAAAAACAACCTTTGCTTGTGCTCATTGGCAGACTCCCGGAACTCGATATCCCATTGAACTGAACTACATTAAAATTTTAAAGAGTATAATTTGTATTACTTGTAAATCCAGACTATTACTCCAAAAGAGTGCTATACCCCAAATTTTCCAGTCGATTCGACAATCCTAGAGTTCCTGAAATAAGAGTTATCTTGCCATCACTCAAAAGAAATAGTTGTGACTTTAGTCTTCATAAAGCAAAGAACTTTAGGTTTACATTGTCGCACCAACTGGTCGAACATCTGCATTGTAGAGGTGCTATTGCATCCTCTACAATTCCACTCAAGGTACGTGATGACTGATCGGGTGGTTGATTTGGTTCCCGAATCCTCACTACTGCTGCTCATATCTTCCTGTTCCTCCAATCGAGCTCGGATGTACTCGAAAATATCTTCTGCTTTCTATGGAATACCATCTCCACTTCCAAATATTACCTCATTGGTTGCCTCAACTTCATCTGAATCTAAGAGTAGGCCTTGTAATTTTTATCCAATGCTTGCAGGTAAACGAGTAATTGATATTTTTACTCATATGAGTATGAGTTGAAATGAATAATTTGAGCGTGGCATGGTGTTGAATCTGTTGATCATGGGTTTAAAGACTGTTGAATTTACCTATAAGTTAGATTCGCAGGTATACCCACAGATTCACGAGTTATAAATTAAGGGTGGCAAATTGGTGTATGAATCATATTTGAAACCCACCTAATAAATTGAACAGACGGGGTGCGTTTAGGTGGTGTGTTATGAAATAAAAGGGAAAAAAATAAGAAAATAAAATCACCTAAAACACTCCACTAATCAACAGTGGGTTTTTTAAAAACAAAATCACTGTAACACTTGGATTCAGCATGCAACTTCAGAACAAGTTGGTCTGAACAAATTGATATTTCTTTAATAGAAGTACTAAAAGATTCTTTGAAACACCAACTTGTGATAATGAAGTCTACTTTACAGGAGGGTTTGGTCGATGGAGGATCCTATTGATGTGCAGCTTCTGGACAAGTTTCTGGACTTTGTGAATGACTTTGAAACTGAGGGTCAGCAGGATATTTGGAGTCGTGATGCTTTCAGTTTTACTTACTTGGCTGACCCTTCAGTTGAATGGATTGATAAGCAGTGCACAATGAGAGCCATCAAATGTGTGAAAATCCTGGCATTATGGTTTTATAATGTCGAATGGAGTGGCATCGACATTAATGATCATGTTCTTGCATCCCTTGTTAGTCACACAAAATCATACTTTCGGATAGTGGACATTTATATTAAACAGGTTGTGGAAAGTGGTGATCTAGCCGGGCTCCCCAATTCTTTGTTTTACGTTGCATTTTTATGCTGCAACACTAAAGGGTTTTTTGAGAAATTGGAGAAGCTGCCCCGTGCTGTTGATGGAAAGGTGTTTGATGAATTTACTGAGTCAGTTATGCAGTGTATTATGGATGTCTACAAGCATCACTACAGCGCTGTGCAACTATATCTGCAAGTTCTATTTCCAATTCAAGGATTTCAAGATGCGGTTGAGTCTTTTCTCAATCTCTTACAAACAGCACAACCAAAGGTTCGCTTCCTTGATTACATCCTGCACGATGTTTTGAAGAGTGATCCCGCACCACTGGAAACTCTGTTCAAGCTTGTGGATCACATCCTAAGCTCTCTCGATTCTCCACATCATCATAATCTAATGCTGAAACTCAGGCTCATCAAGGATCAACTGTTTGGCATGGCCACCATAACTTCTTTTAGCACGATTGGAGAGGCCTTGACATTCCTGACTGACCAATTCTTCAAAACCCCATCAATGCATATGACGGGCAGAGAAAAATTGCTACTGCAACTCATTCCATCAATTCTAAAGGAGGCCTCCGCATCATTGTGTGACTCCACCCAAGTCTCAGAAGATGTCATCCTCGAATCAAGTCTTGCAATTTTTAAGCTTTACAAGGCAGAGTCACTCATACTCTTTTTCACCAATAAATCCCACGTGGACGATGTCACTGATACACTTCACGAGAGGAGTACTTTCACAGACTTGCTCTCGGGGGGCATTTTTAAGGCTGGACAAAATGATCAGACTCTACAACTGCCTTGTCAATTATCAAGTGAGACTGAGTTGAACTTGGAAGAGAGCATCGCTGCTTATGAGCAAGGTTCTTGGAGTGATCCGGTTGTCTATGCCCGACACCATCTCTTTGGAAAATTGAGGAGGTTGCTCACTAATAGCCCTCGTATTTTTTCTGTCATCAAGGATCAAATAGTAACATTGCTCGGGGAGATGGAATTTCTGGGGTCTATCCTAACAGATGTCAAGAACAACGATGTTGGATTACGTGTCCTGTATGTGCTATATGAGGTGGAGTACATCGTTGACATGTTTTTACGTGGAGATTCCCCTGCATGGTACCAGCAGCTGCTTCTTTACAATGCCCTTGATGATACAAAGTTGATCAAGGCACAGATCATAGATACAGGAAGCTTTGAATTGGCTTCAATGCTTACGACAACTGATGATCAAGCCAAGAATATTGAGGACCTGCTTCATAATGAATCGAGGCAACCTGAAACAATGTACCACTTCCTCAAGGAATATAGGATAAATTATGTCTACGCGAACTATGTGCTCAATCCATCAGTTCATTGGATTGATGAAGAGTTTACAGTGAGAGGCACCACATTTTTGAAAAAAGTTCATTTTTTTTATAATGGCAAGCATGGTGGAAATGATGAAGATGAACTGCTGGCTGCCCAATGTCAGAGAAGGACAACTTATCTCAAGTGGTTGCACCATGAGCACAATGTATGTGAGGAGGATCCTCGTCATCTAGCTTCTGCTCTCTCTGAATCTTTCGGTGCTGTTGGTTTATTAAGCGTCAAATTTGCGGATACCTGTAACCAGCTAATGGAGGTCCCCGTCCTTGATCGCTTTAATGACGGTGATATGTTTGGTGACCTTGTTGACTCAGTTCAATGGTATCTGATGCAAATAAATTACAAGGCTACCGTGCAAATGTTGGAACAATTCAGATATCTGGTGTGCAGGTTCTCCAATACGTGCACCGACCAGAAGAGGTTGCAATCTTTATTGCCTCCTGCTGTGACTGTGGTTTCTAGCATCCAGCAAATGGCATTTAGAAATGAGACATATACTGGTCAAATGGAAGAAGCTATGGGATCCAAGACGTTTCTCAATCTTCTCCATGCAGCACAAAAGCATGCTCGCATTATAGGTGCAATCCTGGATTTCCCGATTATGGATCTTATAGCCAATCAGCCTGATAATCACAGTGAGCCTTTGTTGAAGCAAGGATACACAGAGGTTCCCAGTGAAAGATTGGTTTTTGAACTCATTCTATCCTTTCTCAGAGATAATACTTCATTGTGAGTTGCCTAAAGACAATATCTTTGAATTAAGTCTTTAGATTTTACTCACTCAAGATAACATCTTTGATAAACTTACATGTTTTTTTTCTCAGGGATCTGGTTTCTGATAAAACAACTGGTACTCTAGAGGATGGAGTTGTTTCAACAAGTTGTGTAACCTTGGCAAGTCCCAGAAAGGTTGGGTTTTCCTTTGAAGAGATGGCAGCAGTTTATACAATAGATCTTTTGTGGATGTTTAACAATTTCCCAAGGATTAATAGCATTTTCTTTGCTGAACATCTCTTGGAAAAGCTGAGAATGTTTGCAACAAATATGCCTGATACTAACACTTTCATCAACAATGAATTTCAAGCATTTCTCAAGAATTTGGAGTTCTTTTCGTCGTTCCTCAATGACAGTATGAACAAAGATCTTGAATTATGTGTGATATTTTTCCTATATGTGGCTGAGTACATCATTGATATGTTTACACTTGGAGATGGCCCCCTATGCTACCACCAGCTGGTTCTGTTCATTGCCATTAAAGAGGTGGAGTTGATCAAGGCACGGATCTTAGATTGCTCTAATGACAATGAAAGTTCTGAACTGCCACTTCATGATGATCAACTGACTTCGGACAACAACAAACCGAATAGTAGAAACTTGAAGACAGAAGAAGTAGTTGTGGGGTTTGATGATCATGCAAACAATATTGTTGAACTTCTTGAAACTGGATCCAAGAATCTACAAGTTTTCTCAATCGTTGGAATGGCTGGAATCGGCAAAACAACTTTGGCTAAGAAAGTTTACAACATACTTTTATCTAAGGGTCGGTTCGCTGCTTATGCTTGCTCTTCTGTTTCTCAAGTTTATCGAAAAAGAGAGTTATTACTTGAAATTTTAGCAGACTGCTCCACTGTTACTACTATGATGAAGAATATGGATGATAATGATATAGCTCAAACTGTGTTTCGAAGTTTAAAAGGAAAAAGATACCTGATTCTACTTGATGATATATGGAAGATAGAGCATTGGAGTGACCTTAGGCTCTCCTTTCCGGATGACAAAAAGGGGAGTAGGGTTTTGTTCACAACCCGTGTTCGTAGCGTGGCAGAAGAAGCTAATAATGCAATTCCCAAAATAGAGCCCTATTTTCTGCCTCTGCTGTCTTTGGAGCAAAGCTGGAGTTTATTGCAAGAAAAGGTGTTTCCTGGTGGAAGATGTCCTGAAAATCTACATGAAGTTGGAAGGCTAGTAGCAGAACATTGCAAAGGACTACCACTTGCAATTGTTGTCATGGCTGGTATTCTAAAAAAAGTGCAGGAGCAGAAAGATAAATGGGAAGAAGTTGCTCGACATTTAAGATCGCGAGTAGCAGATGATGAAGAAACACAGTTCATGAGTATCCTTGAGTTGAGTTACAACCATCTGCCATCTCATCTGAAACCATGTTTTCTGTACCTTGGCTCATTTTTGGAGGATCAAGAAATTCCAGTCAAGAAGCTGCAATGGTTGTGGATGGGAGAAGGTTTTATTCCAAGAATGGATGCCAAGAGCTTAGAAGTAACGGCTGAGGCGTACTTGGTAGAACTAATCAACCGAAGTTTGATAATGGAATCAAAGAGATGCTCTCTAGGAGGTGTCAAAACTTGTCGCATCCATGATATGCTTCGCGACCTCTGCCTGAAGAAATCGAGAGAAGAAAACTTCATGCAGCTCATCTCCATGAATGGTTCTGAGTCAAAGTCCCCAGTGAATATGCAGTACCGGGTGTGCGTCCATTCTTCAAAACAAAGTTTTATCCAATTGAAACCATCTTCTTCAAATGTCCATTCTCTACTATTCTTTGCCACCAATAACTCCCAAGACAAGAAGATGTTTGATATATCATCCATTCTTCAGGACTATAAGCTTGTTCGAGTATTGGATTTGGAACCTATCACAGCAAGCATTTTCCCCAGTGAAGCTGATCGGTTAATTTGCTTAAATTACCTGGCAATTAAGGGAGATATCAATTTTATTCCCTCGTCCGTATCTAAACTTAGGAACCTGGAGATTCTTATTGTTAAAGGAACACATGAAGAAATTGCATTGCCAAGTACAACTTGGAGCATGGCGACATTGAGGCATGTGCATGTCCGCCCCCGTGCTTCTTTGACCTTATCAAGTCCTGAGCTTGAGAATCCTATGATATTGCAGAACCTTATTAGCTTCTCCTGTCCAGTTTTTTCTGATTGGATTGAAGCCAAGAAGATTCTGAAAAGGCTGATAGCACTTACAAGTCTGCGGTGCAACTTCCTGGAACTGAAATATTGGGATAGTGATCGAAGGCGCTATGTGTTCCCTTCCATGGAATTTCTGACTCAACTTAAGTCCCTTAATGTGTCTTATGTGGGGAATACTTTTCCATGTGGGTTCAGCTTTCCTCTGAATCTCAAGAAACTGACTCTATCTGGTTTCTGCTTTGAGTGGGATTACATGTCAGTAATCCTTCAATTATCAAAGTTAGAGGTTCTCAAATTACTATTCAGAGGTGTGGATGGCAATACGTGGGATATGACAGAAGAGACTATTTTTCCAGAGTTGAAATATCTCAAGTTTGGCAACTTAAACATTGCAAAGTGGAATAACTCCATGGACTGTTTGGATCACTTTCCTGCGCTCGAGAGACTTGTTTTGAAGGGATGCAGAAGGCTTGTGGAGGTTCCTTTAAGTTTTGGGGAGGTCCCAACTTTACAAAGGATTGAGATGCAGCTGTGCAGTAAATCTGCTGAACATTCTGTCAAGGAAATATTTGAGCAGCAGCTGGAGTATGGTAATAAGGACTTCAAAGTGATGATCACTCCCTCACAATCAATTGCACAAAGATTTCGTTAGAGGTAAGTCATTTCTTGGCAAGTTTTCTTTCTCGACTTTCTATCATAAGTTCCTCATGAATGCATTCAGATTTGTAAATACAAAGTATCTTCCATTTTGGACTAGGTGCAGTTTTCATATTCAGATTGTGGCATATTGCATAAAATAATATTTACACCTTAGCTTTTGCCTCAATTCAACCCTTTTAAGTATTTATAACGGAATAATTTGAATCACATTTCACAATTAGTGAGTGTAGGGTACAAAAGTAGAACGCTAAGTATCTAATTTTGTCAACACATAAATATTATATGTTGAACTTTTGGAATCTTTCAAAGGGTAGATTAACTGATATGCCGATATTCAGATCGATTTATGATTTATGTTCATTTGTGTGTCCAACCACTCTCAGTGTGGCAAGCATGATGAGAATTAGAATGAGTTTTTAGTTATTATGCTGTTTTTATAGAGCTAAATTGAAGTTAACTGTGTTTGAATGATGATATATAGGAGCCTGGTTTAATGAAGAAGTGCCAATAGTCTGAAGGTAGTCACTTGTTGGAGTGCATTGGAGGGAGCTGCAAGTTTTCTAATCTGAAAGTTGCTGAATAATGGACATTATATGCATTGTCTGTTTTGTGTTTGTTTTGAGTTGGTACTAAATTTCAGTTTGTAAGACTCGAACGCACTATTCGTTTTAAAACTTTTGTGTCCTTTCAGCCATCTCCATGCAAATCTTAACCACACTATTAATACTGGCGATCATTCCCATTTCATATACCTCCAGCTTAAATCTTTTCTTTGTTACAGGGAGTCATATTTCTATCGAGTTTAGAATTAGAATCCAGGTGGAAACGTTGTTGAAGCAAGAGTGTGCAGTTGATGCGAGGGAAGCAGGGTTTCTTTGTTTCTCTTCTCCAAATCATGCCGGACTCTCAAACTTGCTGCACAAACTTAATCACAATCTTTTGTTCTGGAGCTACATAATTATCAAGGTCAGGTTTCAGAGGCCAAATGACATAGAAGAACTGTATGTGGATCATGCCAAACCCAACACATTCTCATCCGACATGATCCAGAAATCATGTTTTTCAATTTTGAATCCTGGACGATGATTTGACGACAAGTTTACAGGTAATTTTAATTGCAGCTGTCATTCTGATGCATGGTGGTGCTTCAGTGTATTGCATAAAATAACACAAAGTCAAATGAAGATGTCAAATACGGGGGACATGTTAATTATATGATGTAGATCAACTAATATATAATATAACCAACTAACCATTTATACTTATTTAGTAGTCATTTGCATCAGTTGTAGTTCACATTCAGCTCTCACTTTTCTACAATTACTCAACAAGGTATATCATCTCTATCTTCTTCTTCGTCCTTTCGATTTCTGATTTCATTTATTTCACGTGCTTATCGCAGCTCAACTCTAACTACCATTGCACAACTGTATAGAGTTATTGGGATGCAATACATAGACTGCTTCTGAACATTAAGGGATTGGCATTATTATCATCAGATGTTACAGCAGGTACATTATTCTCCTTTCTCTATTACCTTTCTACATATTATTTGATTCCGGAGATGATCTTTCATTCCATTTTGCAGTTCATGGAATCATAGCATAATAATTAGCAATTTCATTTTGGTTTAGTTTTCTCATCATAAAGTGCAAAATCAGGTAATCACTTGGACATAATTACTAGTTTATCTGTTTTTATTTCTTTTAAAAAATCCAATTCTTGATTAGCAGGTAAAACTAATTAGAAACTGGCACCATAATATCAGTACAGTTAGACTAATTAGATGGGTAAAGACTGGAATTTTTTTTAAAGTCAACTGATGGGTGGTGCTGAACAATTCATGGATCTTGCCTGCAAATTATTATAATACGGTTCAGTGATGGCTGGCTGGTTAATACTAACATATACTCCATTCATCCTTCCCGGCCTATTCTTCACACTTTTCAGTAAAACAATTTCAGCCACGTATCTGTATGCAAGTTAAATCATGTGGTGAAAATTGTGTTTAAGGATTATAGAGTGAATGATGATGTTTCACATTTCTGATTTCTTTATGAAAGGAAGTGAGAATTCTAAGAAACAGACTAAAAAGAAAGAGCATGTCAAGTATTAATATGGTCCAGGGGAAATATCAATAATAAAGTCTACTTTGTGGCATTTGCAGAGGTTGATCGATGGAGTATCCCATTGATGTGCAGCTTTTAGACAAGTTCTACGACTTTGTTAACGACTTTCCAACTGAGGGCCAACAAAATGTATGGAGTCGTGATGCCTTGAGAGATTCTTACGTTGTTGACCCTTCAGTTGAGTGGATCGATAAAAGGTGCACAATGAGAGCCATCAAGTATGTTAAAATGCTAGCAGTATGTTTTTATAATGTGGAATGGAGTGGAGAGCGTAATGATCGTACAATAAACCGCTTTAGCAATTTGGAAGCATTTATGAATGATGTTTTCCAATGTCGTGACTTAGCCCGTGCACTGGAATTCTCTGTGTTTTTCATTGCATGTTTACGCAAAGACGCTAAAGAATTTTTTGCAGTATTGGAGAAGCTGCCCCATGCTATTGCTGTTGATGAATTTTCAGAGTCAGTTATAGAGTATGTTATGAATGTTCAGAGCCACCAGGAGAAGAAGTTGCAAGCTGGTGCTGGAGCTTCCTTTCTTTGCATTCTTAATCTTGCACACCAGAATGATCTGAGTGTAGTAGATTCTTTGAAGATTGATGTCACAGTACCAGTGGAAACTCAGCTAATGCAAAAACTCAGCCTCATCAAGGCTCAACTTTTTTGCACGGACATTGGAACTTGTTTTGGCACGCTCGGAGAGGCCTTGACATTCCTGACTGATCAATTCTTCCAAATGCCATCTATGCACATGACAGCCACAGAAAAACTGCTACTGCAACTCATTCCATGTTTTCTTAAGGAGACAGCCGCATCGCTGTGTGTTTCCAGCCAAGTCTCGGAGGATATGATCCTGAAATCAAGTCTTGCAATTTTCAAGCTTTACAAAACACAGTCGGTACTGTTTTATTTCAGAAATAAATCCAGATATGACACGCTTCACAAGAGGAGTACTTTCATGTCATTCAGAGACTTGCTCAAAAATGGTCAGCCTGTGCAACTTTCTTGTCAATTATCAAGTGAGACTGAGCTTAACTTGGAAGAGCTCATTGCTGTGTATGACCATGGTTCTTTTTCGTTGTTTCATGATTTTATAAAGAGCGATCGAGTACTCTATGCCGACCATCTCATACAAAAGTTGAGGAAGTTGCTGACTAATAAGCCTCATACATTTTCTCTCATGACGGATCAACTAATAGCATTGCTTGGGGATCTGGAGTTGTTGGGATCTTTCCTTACAGATGCCAAGAACAAAGATGTTGAACTACGTGTGTTGTGTTTGCTGTACGAGGTGGAGTACATCATTGACATGTTCTTATGTGGAGATTCCCCTGCATGGTACCAGCAACTGCTTATTTTCAATGCCATTGAGGATACAAACCAGATCAAGGCACAGATGGTAGATATGGGGAGCTTTGAATTGGCCTCAACCGATGATCAAGCCAAACATATTGGGGACCTGCTTCATAATGAATCGAAGCATCCTGAAAAAATATACTACTTCCTCAAGGAATTTGAAGATGGAGGTGCCAGAGAATATTGGAGAAATCATGTTTACACGAGCTACGTGCTTAATCCATCAGCTCATTGGACTGATGAAAAGTCTACCTTGAGAGCCACCAAATTTCTGAAAACAATTCAGTATTTTTATAATACCAAGCATGGTGGAAATGGAATTGATGAAGATGAGCAGATGGCACTCCAGTGTGACAAAAGGAAAACATATCTCAAGTGGTTGTGCCATGAAATCCATCATGAATTTGAGGAGGATCCTCATCGTCTGGCTTCTGCTCTCTCTGAATCTTTGGATGCTGTTGGTTTATTACGCGTCAAATTTGCAGATACTTGTAACCAGCTAATGAAGGTTCCCGTCCCTGCTCGCTTTAATGATGGTGACATGTTTAGTGACCTTGTTGATTCAGTTCAACATAATCTGATGCAAAGTAATTACAAGCTTACTGTGCAAATGTTGGAACAATTCAGATATTTAGTGTGCAGGTTCTCCAAGATGTGCACCAACCAGAATAGGCTGCAATCCTTATTGCCTCCTGCTGTAACTGTGGTTTCTATCATCCAAGAGATGGCATACACTGGTGAAATGGAAGAAAACATGTTCCCTTCTGCATCTGATATGAATGTCCGTGTGACGGGATCTAGGTCATTTCTCAATCTTCTCCAAGCAGCACAAAAGCATTCTCGCGTTGTTGGTGCAATACTGGATTTCCCAATCATGGATCTTGTAGGAAGTGAGCCTGATGATCACAGTGAGCTGGCTGAAACTTTGTTGAAGAAAGGATACACAGCAGTTGCCAAGGAAACATTGGCTTTTGAACTCATTCTATCTTTTCTCAGAGACACAACATCATTGTGAGTTGCCTAGGTTTTTTTTTTATACAAAGTAGAAGCTATATTAGTGTTCCAATGATTCAATCACTGCAACTATATATTGACAAGATTTATGTTATTACAGAGAAATGGTTTCTTGTGCTCTGGAGGAGGATGGAACCTTGGCAACTAGTGCAGTAATGAATAAGATGACCTCTCCCAGAAAGATTGAAAAGATAGCAGCAGTTTATATGAGAGATCTTCTATGCTTGTTTAACAATTTCCCAAGGACTGATGGCTTTTTCTTTGCAGAACACCTCTTGAAAAAGCTGAAAATGTTTGCAACTAGTATGCCTGATACCGATGCTTTCATGAAGGATCAATTTCAAGCATTTCTCAAGAACTTGGAGTTCTTTGTGTCGTTCCTCAATGACAGTAAGAACAAAGATGTTGGGTTATGTGTGACATTTTTCATATATGCGGCTGAGTACATTGTTGATATGTTTATACTTGGAGATGGCCCCCTATGCTACCACCAGCTGGTTCTGTTCATTGCCATTAGAGAGGTGGAGTTTATCAAGGCACAGATCCTAGATTGCTCTAATGACAATGACAGTTCTGAATTGCCTCTCCAGGATGATCAGCTGACTTTGGACAACGACGCATTAAAAGGTAGACATTTGAATACTGAAGAAGTAGTAGTGGGGTTTGATGATCATGTAAAGAATATTGTTGAGCTGCTTGAAACTGGATCCAAGAATCTACAAGTTTTTTCAATTGTTGGAATGGCTGGAATCGGCAAAACAACTTTGGCTAAGAAAGTGTACAGCCTTCTCTTATCTAAGGGTCGGTTTGCTGCTTATGCTGGTTCTTCTGTCTCTCAAGTTTATCGAAAAAGAGAGTTGCTACTTGAAATTTTAGCTGACTTCTCTGCTGTTACTAGTGCTGTGAAGAATATGGATGATAATGATCTAGCTCAAATGGTGTTTCGAAGTTTAAAAGGTAAAAGAGACCTGATTCTACTTGATGATATATGGAGGATAGAGCACTGGAGTGACCTGAGGCTCTCCTTTCCAGACGACAAGAAGGGGAGTAGGATTTTGTTCACTACGCGTGTTCGTAGTGTGGCAGAAGAAGCTAATAATACAAATCCCAAAATAGAGCCTTATTTTCTTCCTCTGCTCTCTTTGGAACAAAGCTGGGATCTATTGAAAGAAAAGGTGTTTTCTGGTGGAAGCTGTCCTGAAAAATTACATGAAGTTGGAAGGCTTGTAGCAGAACATTGCAAAGGACTACCACTCGCAATTGTTGTCATGGCTGGTATTCTAAAAAAAGTGCAGGAGCAGAAAGATAAATGGGAAGAAGTTGCTCGACATTTAAGATCGCGAGTAGCAGATGATGAAGAAACACAATTCATGAGTATCCTTGAGTTGAGTTACAACCATCTGCCATCTCATCTGAAACCATGTTTTCTGTACCTTGGCTCATTTTTGGAGGATCAAGAAATTCCTGTCAAGAAGCTGCAATGGTTGTGGATGGGAGAAGGTTTTATCCCTAGAATGGATGAAAAGAGCTTAGAAGTAATGGCTGGGGCTTACATGGTAGAACTAATCAACAGAAGTTTGATAATGGAATCAAAGAGATGTTGTTTAGGCGGTGTCAAGACTTGTCGCATCCATGACATGCTTCGAGACCTCTGCCTGAAGAAAGCTAAAGAAGAAAACTTTATGCAGCTTATCTCCATGGATGGTTCTAATGAGTCAGAGTCCCCAGTGAATATGCAGTACAGGGTGTGTGTCCATTCTTCAAAACAAAGTTTTATCCAGTTGAAACCATCTTCTTCACATGTCCATTCTATACTATTCTTTGCCACCAATAATTCCCAAGACAAGAAAATGTTTGATATATCATCCATTCTTCAGGATTATAAGCTTGTTCGAGTATTAGATTTGGAACCTATCACAGCAAGCATTTTCCCCAGTGGAGCTGATCTGTTAAGTTGCTTAAATTACCTTGCAATTAAGGGAGATATCAATTCTGTTCCCTCCTCTATATCTAAACTTAGGAACCTGGAGATTCTTATTGTTAGAGGAATACATGGCGAAATTGCATTGCCTAGTACCATTTGGAGCATGGTGACACTAAGGCATGTGCACGTCCGTCCCCGTGCTTCTTTTACCTCACCAAGTCCTGAGCTTGAGAATGCTACGATATTCCCGAACCTTATTAGCTTTTCCTGTCCAGTTGTTTCTGATTGGAATGAAGTCAAGAAGATTCTGAAAAGGTTGATAGGGCTTAAAAGTCTGCGATGCGACTTCCTGGAATTGAAATATTGGGATAGTGATCGAAAGCGCTTTGTGTTTCCTGCCATGCAATTTCTGACTCAACTTGAGTGTCTCAATGTGTCTTATGTGGGGAATACTTTCCCATGTGAGTTCAGCTTCCCTCTGAATCTCATGAAGCTGACTCTATCAGGTTTTTGCTTCTCATGGGATTACATGTCTGTAATCATTCAATTATCAAAGTTAGAGGTTCTCAAATTACTATTCAGAGCTGTGGATGGCAATACGTGGGATATGACAGAAGAGACTATTTTTCCAGAGTTGAAATATCTCAAGTTTGGCAACTTAAACATTGCAAAGTGGAATAACTCCATGGACTGTTCGGATCACTTTCCTGCGCTCGAGAGACTTGTTTTGAGGGGATGCAGAAAGCTTGTGGAGGTTCCTTCAAGTTTTGGGGAGGTCCCAACTTTACAAATGATTGAGATGCAGCTGTGCAGTCAGGCTGCTGAACATTCTGTCAGGGATATTTTTGAGCAGCAGCTGGAGTACGGTAATAAGGACTTCAAAGTGATGATCACTCCCTCACAATCAATTGCACAAAGATTTCGTTGAAGTAAGTCATTCATTGGCAAGTTTTCTTTCTCGTTTTTCTATTATAAGTCTTTTGTGAATGCATTTTTACACAAAAACTATCTACTCCCACCATCCTCTATTTACAGTCCATTTTTGACAAGGTGCAACTTTTATATGGAGACTGTTGTATAGTGCATTAAATGATAGGGCTTTTCCTCAATTCAACCCTTAAGAATTTATAGTGGAATGATATTAAATCAAATTACTTGTCACAATTATGTTCATCTAGTTGTGTTCTCAACATATAAGTATGAAATGTTCAACTTTCGGAATCTATCAAATTGGTAGATTATATATTTTGTTGCTCGGTGTCAAGCATGATGAGAATTATAACGAGTTATATATACGTTTTCTAGTTATTCTGTTGCTTTCTAGAGCTAAATTGAAGTTAACTGTGCTTAAAATGATGAAATGTAGGGGCACAATTTATTCAAGAAACTGGATAATTTGGAATGGATCAAATTTTCAGATAACAGCTGCGCGCGAAGGTAGTCACTAGTTGGAGTGCTTTGGAGGGAGCTGCAAGTTTTCTAATCTGAAAGTTGCTGAATAATGGACATTATATGCATTGTCTGTTTTTGTGTTGGTACTAAATTTCAGTTTGTAAGACTCGAATTTGTAACACCCCGCGGAAGGTTAATTACAACGCACGCACTATTCGTTTTAAAACTTATGTGTCCTTTCAGCCATCTCCATGCAAGTATTAATGGTAGTGGTCATTCCCATTTCATATACCTCTAGCTTGAATCTTTTCTTTGTTACAGGGAATCATACTTGTATCGATTTTAAGATCAGGCGATTGGAGAGCAAATGACGACAGCGAAGTTAGTTTGCCATTTTTGTTGTACAAAACTGATATTCTGGGTAAATTTCTTGATCATCTTATAGTGGAATCACAGGTGGAAATGTTGTCGAAGCAAGAATGTGAAGATTATCAAGGCCTCAAAACAATTATTGGGGCCAGGTGATTTGATGATGGAATAATTTCGCAATGTTTTTTACTCAGCTCAAAATCAGGTGTACATCCTGGATATTGTAGTTATAGATCTCACAGACAGTGAGCGAATGCCGGATGATTTCGTAAGTAGACTGAGTGGCCACAAACATATAGTTTCTGGGCTCAAATGGTCACATGATGACCAAAAACTGGCCTCTTGTGGAGAGGATCGATGGACAGGTTATTGTTTGGGACCGTCGCTCGACAATACCGATGATTAAATACACGGAGCACACTAAGGCGGTTAAGGCAATAGCACGGGATCCTAGCTTCGGGCGGTGGCACGATGGACCCCTCCATTCGGTTCTGGGACACGAACACCAACTGTGAAACGAGTTTAAGTTCTATGGACACTGGTAGCCAGATTTGAATGTTTAGATCAACAGCTAATTAGATTCTGGAATGTCTTCCCCTCACAAGCCGAAGAATGGAATCCAGGCATTGTCACTAGGAATGAGAAGTCATATTCGATAGCTTTTTAGTGAAATTATGCAAGTTAGAACTCAGTAGCTTATAGAGAAATGATGTAAATGAAACGGAGAATTCTTTTGTTTGAATGTTTATTTTTCCCTTTTGTGATGTGCTTTGATTAGGATTTAACTTCATTGATGTTAATTAGATGGAAATTATGATTGAAATAATAGTTGCAGCTGTCAAGCACGGTGGTGATTCAGGGTACTGCAAGATGGAAATGATAAAATAACAGAAAGTCAAGAGATGATAATACTTGTATAATGTACAACCAACTTGCCATTTTATACTGGTCTAGTAGTCATTTGCATCAGTCATTGTTATCATTCAGCGCTCAGTTTTGTGTCAAGAAGGTATACATTAACATGCTTCTTTTCGATAATCCAGATCCTGTTCTTCCTCCTTGTCATCAGCATTCAGCTCATATATAATTGCTTACTTTCTGATTTCATCCATTTCTCATGCCTGTAGAACGGTAGAGTTATCCGTATCAATCCACTGTTTCTGGATTGCATCATTCACGGCATTGTTATCAGCAGATCTTACGTCAGGTCCTGATTTCTCCTGTCTCTGTTGTTTCTGTTCATATTATTTGATCGTCTCACGTTAATTTCTGAGAAGATCTTTCGTCTCATTATGCAGTTCATGGAATCACAGCATTATTAGCAGTTTCTTCTTTGGCTTAATTTCGTTATTCCCACAGTGCAGTCCTTATATGTACGTGGATCCTCTCTTTTTGGTTTCTTTGATTTGGTTTGGTATCGTGAAATCAGAAATGTTTTTTTTTTTTTTTGATATTGAAATGCATATTAATCATGGGTAAAGATTGAATAAGAGAAAAGTCAACTGATGGGCGGTGCTGAACAATTCTTGGGTATTGCCTTCACATTATTATAATATTTTAGTCATTTTTAAACCATATTAATTTAGTATAAAGTGTTCGGTGACACTGTTCTACGTAAGATTAATTAATTTCTAATATGTTTATTAGACTAATTTGTAAGTAACTTAATTAATGATTATATTTATAACATTTGTATAATTCTTACTATGTCATCAAGAAGATTAAATAATCATTCTCTCAAAATATTTGTAAATTTGAAAATTTGGTTTTTATTTTCCTTTCTTTCCACTCACCTTATTTTTTGTATAATTTGGTTTCATTTAACATTCTATCTCTCACCCCTCTTGTATTTGTACAAAGATTAAATTTGCTTTTGTGTAACCCTCAATGAAGAGGTGTCTATGTATTCATCTTAATATATAGCAGTATAAAGAAAAAACAAGAAACCCTAATTAAACCCTAACCAAATACATATCGGGCCAAAGGCCTAATACTACTATTTAACACCCCCTTCAAGTTAAGCGTCCGTTAACTGAGACGCAAATGTTGGATCTAAAAAACTCAAATAAGGGCTTTGGAAAGACCTTTGGTGAAGATGTCTGCCAACTACAACGAAATGGGAACATGACTAATACGAAGTAACTTACTCCCGAACAAAATGATAGTTGATGTCAATGTGTTTGACCCTTTTATGAGCCACTGAGTTCTCGGCTAAGAAAATGGCACTGTTGTTGTCACATAACAACAATGGCGGACCTTCAAGAGGAAACTGTAAGTGGTGAAGCAGATCACAGAGCTACACAACCTCCGCAGCTGTATTGGCAAGGGCACGATATTCAAACTCCGAACTCGAGCGAGATATTGTAGGTTGTTTCTTGGCACTCCAAGAGACCATGTTGCCGCGTAGAAACACTGCATAGCCGTAAGTTGATCGTTGAGTATACAGACAGCAGGATCAGCATCTGAGTAAGCACCAATATCATCACAAAGAGTAGAAGAACCTCCTGAGCGAAATGTGAAACCATGATGAGGTGTGCCAGCCACATAACAAAGAATCCGTGTAACCACAAAAAGTGATCATCACGAGAGTCTTGGAGGTATTGACTAACCGAATTCAATACAAATACTATATCAGGGCGAGCGATAATCAAGTACTGAAGTGCACCAACCAAAGACCGATAGAAAGTTGGATTACTAAACAGCGCAGTACTGTTGTGAAGTTGCGAAAGTGGTAAGAACGGGTTGGTCACTAGCGAAACATCAGTCACATCCTCGACTAAGTATATCCAAGAAAGAGGCCTGATAGAGTAGCATACACTTCAAACCCAAGAAATTAGTTTAAGTATCCCAAATTCTTGATCGAAAATTATCGATTAGTATGAGTGATAAATTGGGGAATTGCTCCTGCATCATTACTAATAAGAATGATGTCCTCCACGTGGACCAACAAATACAATCACGTAGAACCTCGAGAGAAGACAAACAGTGACATGTCCAAAGAGTTACACTGAAATTCAAATTGTTGAAAATAAGAGCTAAACAGATCAAACATGCGCGGGGAGCTTGTTTGAGTCCATAAATATTTAATGTCCTTCTGTAGACGACATATTATTGGGATGACACATATTATTTTAAAAATAGGTTTTTATTTAATTCATAGCACTAAATTTAAATGAAATTGTATTCAAATTTTTTGCGCATCGCGCGAATTAACCTTACTAGTTTGTTAATGCAAACTCATAAACTATACATAGAGAACTAAACTATATATAGAGAATCCAGAAAGATCTCGGCGATAGGGATGACAATGGACCGGGTTTATGTGGTACCCGTCCCAAATATTCGCCCCACTTACGTGGATATGGATCATTGAATTATTAAGATGGAGGCGGGTATAGATATGATTTTTAAACCCATGATGGGTGTATGGATATTTTTTAAAAGAACCGCCCTATACCCACCCGCCCCACTCGCTCCATACCCACCCAAATACCCATACAATATCAAGTATAATATAATATATAAAATATATTACATTATATTATTGTATTATTATTTATTATTTATGTTTGAAAAATAATAACTATTAAAAGGTCGAAAGACACTACATGAGTATATACTATGTACCAAATATATCCAAATTTCCAAATTTAAGTCCAAACCCTAGACTGTTTTAGTACTCCCTTCTCTCCAGGCAACATGATTTATATGCAAATTCTATGCAAATCCAATATATTTATCTTTTGGTTATGCCCTATGAAATCATGATATGTATTTCAGAGTGTGGATTCATTAAGTGATGGGATGAATTATAGTGGGTTAAAAGAAGATAGTCATTCTAATTCATACTCTCGACATTTTCTATTTTTACAGATGCAAGAAAGAGATTATTTTATTTTTTTGACAATTGAAAATCGGAGGAGACTGTTACCTTCAAACTAGCTTGGCTACTGGAAATTTCTTGTGAAAGGCAGACTTTTTTTAAACATATTTTTACGTATTTGAAACTTAAGAGAATTTTAGAAATATGTGTGCTAAATGTTTCGTAATTTTCTTGATTACATATATAAATTTAACATGTTATACTTTATTTTTCTTTTTAAGTATATATCGATATATTTTTAACGAAAAGATGAATATTTAGATGGGGATTGATATGTAAGTGGATGGATATAGATATTCAGGTGGGGATGGATATGGAGAGGTGGATGGATACATGCCCTGTCAAATTCATCTTATTTTCAGCTTGACTGCGCGGAAGTTAGCTGAATTTAGCTGAAGCAAGCTGACGTTAGCTGAAGCACGCTACAATTAATTGAAGCACGTTACAGGTAGCTGAAACACGTTGCAGGTAGCTGAACTTAGCATAAATTGTTTGAAGTTCGCTAAAATAAGTTAAAAAATATTTTATTTTAAATCTTATAAATTTTAGCACATAATTAAAAGTTTAGTAACTTTTATTTTTTATTTTTCTCCCTTCTTTTGTTTAAATGCACTACATATTTTTAAAAAACTTTTTAAATCTCAAAACTTATCTGTTTTCCCTTTAATAAGATTCATTCGAATCATCCTAAAATCTCATGTATCCGGTACAAGAGCAAGAAAACATGTACCAGAGTTTAGACATGCACCACCTAGAGGTAAGGCGGAACATTTTAACAAGCGATATTCTTCATTGAGAATGAAAATCGTATATGCATTTGGACAGTTGAAAAGTACTTCGAGAGTGCTAAAAAGAATGTCTCAAATGAAATTGGACCCCTTTAAGTGAAATTGAACGATTGGATGATAGCGATCAGTATTGGATGCAACCAATATACATTTTGGGAATATTTGTTCAAATTGTTACTTTCGAGTATAAATTAATTTGATGTATTCTCGAGTACTAAACTAAACATATTAAAATAAATTTATTTGATAAATCAAAACAAATATATATAATTGATATTTGATAAAAAAAAATATAACTTTATTTCAAAAAATTTATTGAATTTTTTTGAAGCCAACTGAATTTAGCTGAACCACACTGCAATTAGCTGAAACCAGCTGCAGGTAGCTGAAGTTTGCTGAAGCAAGCTGTAGTTAGATGAAGCACGCTGCAATTTGCTGAAAAAAGATGAACTTAGCTTAACTTAGCTGAAATGTGCAAAAAAAAAAAAACTGAACTTGACAGGGACATAGATATCAAAATGATATCCATCACGGGTTCGTGAGTGAGGATTTTATTAAAATTTTATATGAGCATGAGAATGAATGTACAGGTGTCCACACCCATTTAATCCAATGAACCTCCCTACTCACTATCAGTGGGGGTGTGGGAAGGGACCAGATATATGTTGGGGTTTTCCATTTTCTGCGTTTTTTAGTTGCATCAATAAAGAATAATGAACTCACTCTACTTTGTGGCGTTTGTAGGGTTTGATCGATGGAGTATCCCATTGATGTGCAGCTTTTGGACAAGTTTCACGACTCGTTGGAGACAGAGGGCCAACAAGATATTTGGAGTCGTACTGCTTTCTCCTATGCTTACTCGATTGACCCTTCAGTGGAATGGAGTGATAAAAGGTGCACAATGAGAGCCATCAAATTTGTGAAAGCCCTAGCGGTTTGTTTTGATAATGTCATGCGGAGTGGCAGCAGGAGTGATGCTGATATTCTGGCAATAAAAAGGTTTGGTTGGTTGGAAGATTGTATTAAAATTGTTTTCGGAGGTGGTGATCTAGGCCATGCACTCGACGAATATCTGTATTACATTGCACATTTGCGCATCCACGCTGCAGATTATTTTGAGAAACTGGAGAAGCTGCCCCATGCTGTGGACGGCAAGGTGTTTGATGAATTTACTGAGTCAGTTATTCAGTATGTTATGAATGTTCCTGGGAAACCACTTGGATGGGGCCGCACTCCCCATGACTACACTGGTGTGGAAGCCTGCTACGAACTTACCCTCAACCAGTTGAAATGGTTGAGGTGTCAGGAGAAGAAGTTGCAATCTGGTGCAGGAGCTTTGATTCTTAGCATTCTTAATCTTGCACGCGCAAATGACCTGCGTATGGTGGATTCTCCAGAGCTGGAGGAACGCATCTTCACTTCTTCTTTTGACATGTCACTCAAACTTTCCCCTTACCATGCTGATGATGTACCACAACTTCTGTCTCCTACAGCTGAGCCCTTTCTCAATCTCTTACAATCAGCGCGCTATAAGGTCAGCGTCCTTGATTACATCTTGCGGGAGTCTTTGAAGGTTGATCTAACAACACTGGAGGTTCTGTTGAAGCACATCCTCCACGTGGATCACATCCTAAGTTCCATGATTTCTCCGCACCTAATGCAACAACTCAGTCTCATCAAGGCTGAACTTTTTGGCACGGCTACCAAAACTTCTTTTGGCACGATTGGAGAGGCCTTGGCATTTCTGACAGATAAACTCTTCACTATGCCATTAATGCACATGACAGACACAGAAAAATTGCTATTGCAACTCATTCCTTATTTTCTCAAGGAGGCAGCCGCATCGTCCAGCCAAGTCTCAGAAGATGTGATCCTGGAATCAAGCCTTGCATTTTTTAAGCTGTACAAAGCCGAATCATTAATATTGTTGTTCAGCAACAATTCTCATGTAGGCATCAGCAATAATACACTTTACAGGAGGAATGGTTTCAGAGACATCTTGATGGATGCAACCTTAGCATGTGAAGCTGGACGACGTGATCTGCCTGTGCAACTACCTAGTCAATTATCAAGTGAGGTTGAGCTCAACATGGAAGAGATCGTCGATGTTTATGAACAAGGTTCTTTATCCTTGTTTCATGATTTCATAAAGAGCAATCAAGTTGTCTCTGCCGACCATCTCCAAGGAAAATTGAGGAAGTTGCTGGCTAATAAGCCTCAAACTTTTTCTCTGGTGATGGATCAAGTAATAGCATTTCTTGGGGATCTAGAGCTTCTGGGATCTTTCTTTACAGGTGCCAAATCAGAAGATGTAAGGAAGAAAGTTGTTGGGTTACGTATGATGATTGTACTACATGAGGTGGAGTACATAGTTGACATGTTTTTACGTGGAGATTCCCCTGAATGGTACCAGCAACTGCTTATTTTCAATGCCCTTAATGATACAAAGTCGATCAACACAGATATGGGGAGCTTTGAATGGTCTTCGATGCTTAAGACAACCGATGATCAAGCCAAGAATATCCAAGACCTGCTTCATAATGAATCAATATACTACTTTCATGATGATGGAGTTGCCAGAGAATATTGGAGAAATTATGTTTACGCAGGCTACGTGCTTAATCCTTCAGTACATTGGACTGATGAAGAGTCTACTATGAGAGCCACCAAATTTCTGAAAACAATTCAGTTTTTTTATAATACCAAGCATGGTGGAATTGATCCGTTGGCAGCACAGTGTCATAGAAGGAGAGCTTATCTCAAGTGGTTGCAACTTGAAATCCACCATGTATGCGATGATGATCCTCATAAACTATCCACTGCTCTCTCTGAATCTTTGGATGATGTTGGTCTATTACGCATCAAATTTGCAGATGCTTGTTACCAGCTAATGAAGGTTCCCGCCCCTGCTCGCTTTAGAGATGGTGATATGTTCAGTGACCTGGTGGACTCAGTTCAACATTATCTGGTGCAAAGAAATTACAAGGCTACTGTGCAAATGTTGGAACAATTCAGATTTTTGGTGTGCAGGTTCTCCGAGATGTGCACTGACCAGAAGAGGTTGCAATCTTTATTGCCTCCTGCCGTAGTTGTGGTTTCTATGATCCAGAAAATGGCATACACAAATGAAACATATACTGGTGAAATGGATGATATGTCACGGCAGCTATATAAAGATGCTAATGCAGACTGCATAACCAGTTCAAAACAGCCATCACCAAAGTCATTTCTTAATCTTCTCCAGATAGCACAAAATCATGCTCAAGCCATAGATACAATCATGGATCTTATAGCCAATGAGCAGGCTGAAAGTTTGTTCGAGCAGGGATACACAGAGATTGCCAAGGAAAGATGGATTTTTGAACTCATTCTATCTTTTCTCAGAGATACAGCATCATTGTGAGTTCCTTATATCTGAATTAAGTCTTAATTTTTTTCTTCAAAGTGCGGTTTTAACAATGTTGCAATTGACAAGATTTATGTTTTTTCAGAGAAGCGGTTTTTAATACACCAACTGGTACTCTGGTGGATGGAAATGTCTCAGCAAATTGTGTAGCGTTGGAAACTAGTTCGGCAATGAATGAGTTGCCTTCTCCCACAAAGATTGACCTTTATTTTGAAGATATAGCAGCAGTTTATCTGTGGCTGTTCAACAATTCCCCAAGGAATGATAGTGTTTCTTTTAACCAACATCTGTTGGAAAAGCTGAGGACGTTCGCGGTTAAAATGCCTAATACTAACGTTCTTGTGAAGGATCAGTTTCAAGCATTTCTGAAGGACATGGTCTTCCTGAATGACAGTAAGAACAAAGATTTTAGATTATGTGTGAAATACTTCCTATATGTGGCAGAGTACATCGTTGATATGCTTATACTTGGAGATGGTCCACAGTGCTACCACCAGCTGGTTCTGTTCATTGCCATTAGAGAGGTGGAGCTTATCAAAGCTCATTTCTCTACCATTATAGAAAGTTCTGAATCGCCACTCAAGGATGATCAACAGACTTTGTGCACCAACATATCGAGACCGAATGGTAGAAACTTGAAGACAGAAGGAGTGGTTGTAGGGTTTGATGATCATGCAAAGAATATTGTTCAGCTTCTTGATACTGGATCCAAGAATCTACAAGTTTTTTCAATCGTTGGAATGGCTGGAATCGGAAAAACAACTTTGGCTATGAAAGTTTATAACATTTTCTTATCCGAGGGTCGGTTTGCTGTTTGTGCGGGCTCTTCTGTTTCTCAAGTTTATCGAAAGAGAGAGTTGTTGCTTGAAATATTAGCTGACTTCTCCGTGGTTACTGATCATGTGAAGAAACTGGATGTTAATGACCTAGCTTTAAAGGTGTATCGAAGTTTGAAAGGCAAAAGATACCTCATTCTACTTGATGACATATGGAGGATTGAACATTGGAATGACCTTAGGCTCTCTTTCCCAGACGACAAAAAGGGTAGTAGGATTTTGTTCACAACCCGTGTTCGTAGTGTGGCAGAAGAAGTTAATAATACCATTCCCAAAATAGAGCCCTATTTTCTGCCTCTGCTCTCTTTGGAACAAAGCTGGGATTTACTGCAACAAAAGGTGTTTCCAGGTAAAGGATGTCCGGAACAATTACATGAGGTTGGAAGGCTTGTAGCGGAACATTGCAAAGGACTGCCACTTGCAGTTGTTGTCGTAGCTGGTATTTTAGAAAAGATACAGGAGCAGACAAATAAGTGGGAAGAAATTGCAGCACATTTAACGTCAAGAGTAACTGATAATGAAGACGCAAAGATCATGGGAATTCTTGAGTTGAGTTACAATCATCTGCCATCTTATCTGAAATCATGCTTTCTTTATCTTGGATCATTCTCGGAGGATCAAGAAATTCAAGTCAAGAAGCTGCAGTGGCTTTGGATGGGAGAAGGCTTGATCCCAAAAGATGATACCAAGAGCTTAGAAGAAATAGCCGGGGGTTACTTGGTAGAATTAATCAATAGAAGTTTGATAATGGAATCAAAGAGATGTTGTTTAGGCGGTGTCAAAACTTGTCGCATCCATGACATGCTTCGCGAATTCTGCCTGAAGAAAGCTAAAGAAGAAAACTTTATGCAGCTTATCTCCATGGATGGTTCAAATGAGTCAGAGTCCCCAGTGGATATGCAATATCGGTTGTGTGTTCATTCTCCAAAACAGAATTTTACTCAGTTGAAATATTCTGCTTCACACGTCCACTCTCTTCTCTTCTTTGCCACCGATAACTCCCATGATAAGAAGTCCTATGATGTCTCATCCATTTTACAAAACTTTAAACCTGTCAGAGTATTAGATTTGGAGACCATAAAAGTAAGCATTTTCCCCGGTGGAGCTGATTTGCTACTATGTTTGAACTACATAGCAATCAAGGGAAATATAAACTCAATCCCTGACAGCATCTCTAAACTCTGGAATCTAGAGACTCTTATTGTGAACACGTGGGGTGAGGTTTCCATACCGAGTATAATGTGGAGCATTGCAACGTTGAGAAATGTGCACATCCGTCCCCGGGCTTCTTTATCCATTTCGAAACCTGAGCTTGAAAATTGTATGGCAGTAGAGAATCTTACCACCTTTTCCTCTCCAGTTTTTTCTAATAAGAATGTAGCCGAGAAGATACTGAAAAGGTGTACAGGGCTTGGAAAATTGAGGTGTGTCTTCATGGAACAGAAGGATATTTCAGGTGAATGCAATGAGTTTCCTGCAATGGAGTTTCTTACTCGGCTTGAGTCGCTCAATATATATTACATAGGGAAGCCCTTTCCCTGCAAGTTTAGCTTCCCTCTGAATCTCAAGAAACTGGCTTTGTCCAGATTTTGCATGCCATGGGATTACATGAAGGAGATCAGTAAGCTACAACACCTGGAGGTTCTGAAATTACTATTCAAGGCATTTGAGGGTAATGTTTGGGACATGAGCGAGGAAATTTTCCCTAAACTGAGAGTTTTGGTGTTGGATAATCTTAACCTTTCAAACTGGATCGCGCCGGATTGCCAAGATTGCTTTCCTGAACTTGAGAGGGTTGTTTTGAGAAGCTGTAAAAAGCTTGAGGAGGTTCCATCCAGTCTCGGGGATGTCCCGACCTTGAAGCAAATTGAGGTGCAGTGGTGCAGTTGGTCTGCGTCATATTCAGTCGAACCGATTTATGAGCAGCAGGTGGAATTTGGGAATCCAACCTTTGATGTGGCCATCACTCCATCGGAATGGAATTTCAGAAGATCAACGTCTTAAATTTGGGCCGTAGTAAGTCAATTTCCTAAAATTTTTACTTTCTTTTGAGTTTCATATACTAGTATCAAGATTGCTTTCTTAAACACAGATGCATCCTGCCCAAAATTAAATCACTCAGCAAGTGGTTCTATTATAAGGGACAGTGCAGGCTTTGTCAGCTTACTGAGCATGCAGAAATTCAGTGGATTTGATGATCCATTGGCATCTGAGTTCAAAGCTTGTACTATTGGGATTCAACTCTATATTGAACATCATTTCTTTCCACTGATTCTTTAGCATGATTGTCTACAGAGAATACAAATGTTGAAAAAGCAGATGCAGGTTCCATGAAGGGCGCAAACACTTATATGGAAAATCTAGGATTTAACAGAAGGAAAAGATGCCAAGCTTACATGGAGATTACCATCACCTCAGCAAACAACACTCAGTAACAACTCAATCACACATGAAATTCATTGTGTCATCATAGCATATCAGATGCAACTTCCAATCATCAGAGTTCAACAATGATGAAATTTCCCACACTTCCTCTTCAACTCACTTGGCTCATTCAAGACTGGAAGAAACACATTTTGTTATTGTCATTTAAATCCTGGCTTGGTAGAAAATCTTCCCAGGGTTGTAGGTGGCACTAGGGTTGCAGATTTTCACTAAGATTGTTTTCAAAGGCAAATATAGGTCTTGTGTTTTCACTTTTTCATTTGCTTTTTTGCTGCTATTTCTGTTTTACTCAAACAAGCTTGCAAGTGTTTCACTTTTTGACAAGAGTGATTTTTATACAGGAAAGCATGCTTCTTTTCCCTTCAAATACCTTGGCGTCCCAATTTTTTAACGTAGAGTTCTCACGGAACATTTTTTCCATTATCCAAACGTTCGAAAATAAACTAAGGGTGGTTCTGATTTATATTTTAAATGACATGCAAAAGTAGCCCTAGTTGTAGGCTGTGTCAATATCTTCAAGTTGAAGATTTGGAATTAAGATAGGTCCAATCCAAATTGATGTTCTTCTCCGTAAAGAAAGCGACAAGACATAATATATAAAATTAATGGAAGAGATTAAATTTGAAAAATAGTGAGTGAAATAAGTATAAATTTTTTTTTTATCATAATTAAAAAGTTTGTGCACTTTTAATTTGTACATGTAGATAAAAAAATTAATGTGTGCATCTTTTATTTTTTTTAAAAAAATTAATGTGTGCATAGGGTGGGGGAGATTATATTAGGCATCCCAAGTTATAAAAATGCCATTGAAATGGCTAGTGTTTACATCAACTAAGATGACAAAATGTGGACCAGTGGTCCTATAGCATAAAAATGCTATCAAAAATGGGCAAAAACTATGTCTAGCCCTACAACTACTATACTGAACTAACCAACCATATTCTTGAAACTTATTAGGGAATTGCGATGCAAAACCCAAGGCGGTACCAAGAGAAAACTGTAAGTCCATAATTGAGTAGCTGGTGAAGGGGATCTGTTGTTCAGTCTGGTCCAGAAACTGAGAAGCTGAGGCAAGATATCTGCACGTAGCAAAAATTAAGAGCACCTGTTAACCATTCTCAATGATGGAGTACCAATTCTATCAAGGTGCAGAGCACCAGTGATTGAAGTTGGCAGATCAGTATGTATATAATCAGTGGAAGATCTAGTCAAGTAAGCCAGTTGCTAGTTTATCAGAAGGGATATTAGCCTCTCTATAAACATGACATATCAGATTTTTGGTCTCATGAAACTCAGATGCTAAGTTAAAACATGACCATGGTGCCTTGTATGGATCATAAGAGGCATTGACTGCATTAAGACAGTTAGACTCAACACAGAAAGGCTGTTGCGATTCAGATCCCAAAATGGAGGCATATTTTATAGCCAGCAGTTCTGAATGAAAAGGGGATTCTGCTATGGTAAACACTGTTCTAATTTTGACTGTATAGCCTTCACAGTTTCTAGCAATGATACCTAACCCAGCAAAATGTGGATGGTGCCAAGAGGCATCAACATTAATCTTAATGCCAGAGGTTGGGGGGATCCATTTTAGGCTAAAAATCAGTGTTTGGGGAGGTCTTGTGTGGATTGGAAGGAAGCCAAGAGTAGATAAGTCCCTGTCAAAGGGATTGTTTGAGAATAGGGGCCTGGCACTGTATATGTGATAAATCTCATCTATAACAGCTTTTCTCAGAGAGGGTTCAGTGCATGAGATATTATCAAAAAGTTTAGAATTTCTAACCTTCCAAAGTGTCCAGCATATTATGCTAGGTATAGTGTGAAACAATGAGCTATGCAACTTGGTTTTACCATGAAAGGACCAATAAAAAGAGAGCCTGTCCCATATATTTTGGAACTGGAAGTCTTGTGTGCCAACCATATAGTGAAAATAAGACCACAGAGATTTAGCTAAATAGCACTCATTAAAAGCATGCTCTAAGAAGTCCGAATTATCACAAAATAAGCACTTTGATGGAACACAGAAGCCCATTCTCATAAGAATATCAGGAAATGGCAAGAAGGCATTTACTAATTTTCAGATAAATATACTTTTCTTTTTTTGCACTCTAGGGTTCCAAATATGATTGAGTGAGAGATAGGTACCTCTTGTTTGTTGTAAGGCCTCATATCCAGATTTAAAAGAAAAGTTCCCATGGGTAGAGGCCATCCAGATCAGTCTGTCAGGTCTCTGTGATAGTGCTGCATTCTGGAGAAAGTCAATAGCATCATTTGAGAAATATGACATCAATGAGGGTAAGAACTGGTCTTTGGTAGAGATAAATTCCTGGACAAAGGTATTCAGAGGAATATTGGTAAGGTCTGAGTTGTATAAATTGGAAAAGGAACCAAGTCCAGTCCAATTAGAACTCCAGAAATTACACTGTCCATTCCCATGGATAACTCTAGTCATGGATTCAGCTTTTGGAGATATGGCAACAATTCTTTTCCAGTTGGGTGAGGTTCTGTAAGAAGGTGGTAAAGACCAAAGAAACTGGGACCACAAAGTGTCACCCAACTGGAATTTCCACCAGAGTTTTAAAGAGCAGGTTCTGACAATAGTATGAATAGACCTAAGTCCTATCCCATTTTGATCATATGAAAAACATAGATCCTGCCATTTCTTCCACACTTTTTTCTTCTTTAATGAGGTCTCTCCCTAAAAAAATAAGGACAACAGCTTTTCAATTTTTTTGATCACACAAACAGGGGGTTTCATCACACTCCAGATATGTTGTGGAATAGAGAAAATACAGGATTTGATCAGAGTAATTTTTCCCCTTGCTGAGAGCCACTTGTTTTTCCAATTCGTTAGGCTGTTTTCAATCCTCTGAACAAGTGGCTGAAAGTAAGCAACCAAGGTCCTACCAGTATAAATAGGGACTCATAAGTAAGTGAAGGGAAAGGAACCCCTTCTCATGCCTAAAATTTCAGAAATCTGATTAAATTTGTAGATAGTGGCATGTTTACTCACATAATACTCACTCTTTTCAAAGTTGATTTTTTGGCCTGTGGTTTGTTCAAAAATGACCAAGAAGGCTTTAAGTACAGAGAGTGAGTCTTTACTGGAATTTAGAAATATTACAGTATCATCAGCGTAACTGAGATGAGAAATAGGAGTTGGGCCAGTAGGGATGTTAAAATGACTAATCCTACCTATGCTATATACATAAGAGAGACTTCTAGAAAAAGATTCAGAAAATAAATTAAACAAGAAGGGGGAGAGTGGATCTCCCTGTTTGATTCCCCTAGTGGATTTGAAAAATCCACAAGGTTTACCATTAACCTAAAATGGAAAAATAAGCTTGATTAAGATTTTTCATTATCCAGTGAACTACTTTACCATGCATACCAAATTGCAGTAAAATACTATTTAAGAAATCATGATTGACTCTATCAAAAGCCTTTTTTAGGTCCTGTTTTATCATGCAGTTAGGGTTCCTACCTTATCTATCAAGAAATCTAGTCATTTCTTTCAGGAATATGACATTATCAGAAATGTCTTTTTCTTTTAAAAATGCAGACTGTTGTGGTGATATCATTTTTGACATCAGTGGCCTGATCCTTTCCATCAGAAGTTTGGAAAAAATCTTGTTGATGAAATTAGAGAGGCTTATAGGCCTAAAATCATCAAAAGAAGAAACCACGGTTTTTTTAGGGATTAATGTAATCCAAGTGGCAGTGATTCCCACAGGGATCTGAGAGTCACTAATAAAGTTCTGAACAGCCTTTAAAATATCATCTTTGATTATATCCCATGCCTTAGTGAAAAATTTAAAGGAGAACCCATCTGGCCCAGGGCTACTATTTTTGTTTAGATTAAAAACAGTATCATGGACGAAAAATTATTTCTTGAATTCTAAGGGTTTCAGCAGCTTTGACTACATTAGATTCAATATCACCAAAGTGAAGTTTATTCCAACTTCTGATGGCAGTTTTGAGCCTACGTAGTTTTAAACTAAAACCTAACATCCCTGTGCTATTTATAGGTTGGTTCCAGTCCTCAGCAATAACAGCTAAGAAATCCTCCCAATTAAACCAGGCATTAATAAATCTAAATGGCCTGGGGGATGATGCTATATTACTATCTATGGAAAGCCATAAGGATGAGTGATCTGATGTGTATCTCTATTTGGCACTTGGATATAAGAAGATGGGTATTTCGACATCCAGTGATGAGAGCAGAGTCCCCTATCTAATTTCTGAGTTGTGGGATTATGCAACCAGTTATTTGACCATGTGAAAAGATTACCAACAGTGCTAATCTCACACATGGCCTTGGTAGAAATAAAATGGTTAAAATCAGCCATAGTTTTTGGCCTTGGATGTGAAGGTCCCTTATATTTTATAGGAGATTTTATGGTATTAAAGTCTCCAATAAGAAAAGAGTCATCCAAGTTCCTATTTGCTAAGGCCTCCCAAAGCTCAGTTCTCCCTGGAACAGTTCTGAGTGCATATATAAATATACCCTCCATAACAGTGTTCAGTTAGGGGCTAAAAATACTCACAGCCAAAAATTGCAGGTGATCCTGCAATAGAGTTATTTGGATTGGATCATTCCACATGACCCAAATCTTTCCACTCTGGGATGTTAAATGGTGAGAGAAGTGTAATCTTCTCTTAAATTTCTCACATTTCTGAATCTTATGCCATGGTTCAATCAGACATAAGATTTCAATTTTGTGATAGGTGACTAGGTCAGTTATTCTGTCCATTGAGGTTTTCATGCCCCTAATATTCCAGACTAGTGTCTTGATTTTTTTGGTTGTACTAATCATTGGGTGTTTGATTTGGAGTTTTTTGATCTAGTAAAAACTATATTGGGAGAGGGGATTTTTTGAGTTTTCAGTGGGGTAAACTTCTTGTTGAGTTGAGTAAAGAAACTGGAGCTTTTGGATTTATCAATAGGAACTGATAAGTCAGGTTGTGCAGTTTCTGAAATCAAAACATCAAGAGTTGGAGCAGGAGATGGTGGATCTGGTAGGAGATTATCATCCTGAGATGACTCAGAGACCATTTCATTATCAGAGTCTTCTATATCATCATGAGTAGAGCCATCAGCTAAAGGTAGGAACTTGTTGCTTGTATGACCACATGAAAGAGCAATTTTGTTAGGAGAAACAGAAGCATCATCTGTAGGAGGGTTCTTACCTGTGCCAACTGAGAGATCATTAGCAGCTTGATGAGGTGGGGGGACATGAACATTTGTAACTAGGTCCAGTAACTGTTTATCAGTGAGTAAGGGAGATTCCTCCTTATCAATTGATTCAGTGGCAGGCTATTTGGGTGGGGATTTGTGGGAAGGGGATTTGGGTAGGGTCTGAGGTGAGGGAGGAGTATTATTATGGAGGTTCAGAGTAGGGGGAGGGGGGAAGGAGAGGGGGGGACTGCTAGAGAAATAGCTGCTTCTCTGTCCTCAGTGGATGGTGTAAGCCCTGATGAGCCACAGTCAGGAGTGGTGTTATCTAGGTCAGTGACTGTAATAATTAACTTCATCTGGAGTGACAACAGCCTTCTTTTTTTTGTGGAATAGATATGGTGCTTTTGGCTGGAGCTTTAGGATCTTTAACTGTGTTCTGGTTTGGGTGTTTAGCTATGGAAGGATTTGGCCTGATTTTTTGCCTAAGTTCAGGGTGCAAGGAGAGGCAATTGGTGTCATCATGTCCTAACATGCTGCAATGGCTACAATACTTTGGGACTTCGTCATATTCAATTGTGTATTTAGCCACATTTCCATCATCAATACCTAATTTTATGGAAGTCTGTAGCTTTTTCCTTAAGTCTATTTCCACACAAAACTTGATGGCAGATGGTCTAGTAAGGGTTGATGTTGCCGCATCCATTTTGATAAAAGAACCAATCTGGTTGCCAATGAATTCAATCATAGTAGAATTGTGGAAGTAGAACGGTACCTTAGGAATTGTGAGCCAAACAAGCACAATAGAGGATATCGCTTCGGGAGAAAAATTCACTGTCCATTTGAACACTTTCATCAGTGAGCCAGCCAGTATCCAGTAGTCTTTGATCTAACATCGCCGGAAATCCTCAGCGTCGTCGAAGCGTATCAGTATATGTCTGTAATCCACCGACCCGATTTGATATTTGTCAGAGAATCCTATCGACTTGAAGGCATCGTGGATGCGTTCCATGGAGGGCTTGCCTCTAGCAAACTTCCCTATGAGAGTGTTGCTGTAGTGGGAGGCGAGGGTCTCAGCCTGATTTCTGGTGACAATGCAGGCAATTTCACCCCGATAATGGGTGATTGGGGTGATTTCAGGATTTGATGGCAGTGTGGAGGTGAGGGGGAGGGAGCACGGTTGGTTAGGATTTGGGAAAAGGATTTGTTTTGGGTGGTTTCGGCACGGTTTGGCGGTGGTGCCGCCATGGGCGCCACCAGCGAAGTGACCGTTTTCTTCCCGTTAGCGACGGAAAACGGTTATATTTGTTACTATTGTGGTGGGGGAAAGTTGTCGGAAAACTAAAAACTTAGAGACATGCGAGAGCATATGTTTTTTAGAGAGAGAAACGTTGTTCTGGTGTGTGCATCTTTTAGACGATGTGGAGGAAGCATCGACTAACAAAAATGAAATGAGTAGTGTATTCCCTCCGTCCCAGACTATATTACACAAACGGTAAAATTTAAGAATATTATGTAAATTGAGCGGATAAGATTGAGTTTGAGAAAAAAGTGGATGAAATGAGTTGAAGAAAATAAGTGGAATTTATTAAATGATAAATGTGTAAAATTTAAGATGGGACAATTATATAAGAAAAATGTGCAGTTTAGTCTTAAATAGAGGAAGTATTGAACCTGAAACTCTCATCGATCATTGGACCCAATAAAAAAACACATAAGGTATGATGATGACAATTCCATGCTTTTAAGGTTTAAGAAAAAAAGAGTTAACAAAAGAGGGATTTGTTTTTGAAATTATATGTTAATTATTATTAAAGAAATAAAGTAGGAGTACTAATAATATTACTTAAATTCCTACTAAGGCTAAAAGCCAGGTTATGTTCCTTTTGTAAAAAGGAACGGTTGACCTTGATTACTGCAAATTCTACTAAGAAATCTGCCAGTCGCCTAATGCTGTTGATAATTCTTTTGATCGCAATCGGTGCCGACAAAGGATTCATGATTGATTCTTTTAGTTGTATAGAATCCGTGACCAGGGTTGACTCTTTACACTCCATTTCTTCTACCTGCTCTTAGTGCGCGCCAACAAGCTTCTGCTTTAACTTGTAGTGGGGATGAAGCTGTAAAAAAGTCAAATCCTGAAATATCTGTTTCTATATCCTAACCTGATTTCCAGATTCTCCAGCCCGCAGCTCCCAATTTCATTCTCTCTGCAAGAACCATCAAAACTTATTACACATGCCTGCGGTATTCCTTCTGATGCCTCATCTCTTCTGATGGATTGAACTGTCATTTGTTGTTGAGCAGATGTGGCAGTCTGTGCTGAAGTTCTTCCTTCCATTTCCTCTGAAGCCCCAGTCCTTCCAAAAACCTCAAGTACCAATTTAGTTTCCGCCTGGATCTGTTGAACACATTGTACAGGAGGTATATCCTGTTGTCTGAAAATTGTGTTATTTCTGCTCTTCCAAATCCCCCATATTAACATAATGCTCTTTATCAGTTGTTGTGTGTCTTCTGTTCCCATCACCATCTGGAAGAACCAAGTGCTGAAAGGAGGAGTACCAGACAAGTTTAATGAGACATTTGCAGCTGTCCATATTAATCTGGATACTCTATATTGGAGGAAAAGATGTGTTTCATCCTCAAGTGCCTGTTGGCATCTCTTGCACACCCCATTGTCATCCAATCTTCTTTTCTGTCTGTTGATTCCTGTTGCAAGACAACCTGAAAGTATTCTCCATACAAATACCAGGTGTTTCTGTGGATTTTTAGGTTCCAGATCTTAGACCAGAATTTCCTTGCCACAGGGCTTAATCTCTGTGGAGATGCTTGCCTTATTTCTTCCATTGCTATGTGGTAACCTGATTTGGAAGTGTATCCTCCATCTTTGCTCCATTTCCAAAGGGGTTCATCCTTGCCTCCAATATCCAGGTGAATTGCCTGAATATGTGAAGTGATATATTGTGGGAACATAGATCTGATGAGAGGAGCTCTCCGAGTTTCATTTGGTTGGTCAATCAGATGGGAAACCTTCAGGTTTGTGTGTGTTGACACCACATTTGAAGTTTGAATGGGGTTCTGGAAGTTAGGGATCCATTGAGCATGGATACTAATGTTTTGACCATTAGCCACACTCCAACATAAGTTATTCTTAATGAGATCTTTTCCCCAGACAATTGATCTCCAACCCCATGAATCTCCAGGTTTGGCTGATACAGTGAGAATGTTCTCATGCCTGAGGTATTTAGCTGTTAATACCTGATTGAGAATGGATTGTTTGTCTGAGAGGAGATTTCAACTGTGTTTAGCTAGCTGAGCTTTATTCATTCCCAATTTAGATCTCAGTGCTAAACCACATTCTGTCTTGGCTTTGTTCATGTAAGATCATGACCTCCAATACATTGACCTGCCTTCCAACTTACCTCCCCATATGAATGCAGCTGTCATGGCATCAAGTTTTTTCAGCACCCTAACTGGACTTCTAAATATTCCTAAGAGATAAATGGCCAAAGATTGCAGAACATGTTTTACCATTATTAATCTTCCTTGGAGGTTTAATAGCTTTGCCTTCCATGAATCATATTTCTTGAGATATGTATGTTAAAAGGGGGATCTTAAGATAGAAGATAATATTGCACATAGAGATAAAGAGAAGGGGAGTGGTGATGGAGGGGAGAAAAGGCTGAAAATAGTTTAATTTAATCAAATTGAATTAATAGAAAATCACTTAAATAACTCTTACAATCAATCAATATATTTAACAAAATTGTGAGGGAGGATGAATCATATACTTCAGATATTAAAGGATATAAAGACTTTTTTTTTCCCAGACGTCGTAATATATATATTTCAAACATTTTGAGTCATATTTAACACTTTCATTCCATCTAACTCCATTTTTAACATAAAGTTTTAACATTTGGAGTATATGCTAGCACTAAATTTAGTTAGATCCATATATAACATAAAGGTGTGGAATTTTCATCAGTGGAATTTCATAAATTAACATAAAGTCAACAAATGATAATATACTTATATATAATGTATAAACTAATGTGACAGATAACCAAGTTGCCATTATATACTGATCAAGTACAGTTCTTTAAAAAAAATATACTTATCAAGTACAGTCATTAGCATCAATCACTGTTAACATTCAACGCTCAGTTTTCTTTCTTCTAAGTTAGAGGTTACCGTTCACACTTGAACAGAAATACTATTTGACGGTATTTGACGGTAAGTGTGACCATCAATAATTTTAATTACGTATATTAATTAAATTTAAAATTTTGATATTTGAAAAATAAATATATAAAATCTCTTAAAAACATATCACATGATGATAATACTATTTATATAATATTTCTAATTGTACGGTCAAACTTAGAGTAATAATGATGCATAGTACGTAAGTTATAACGAGAATGTGAACGGAGGGAGTACACAATAAAATATTTATAGTTTTATCTACCTCGTTCTTTTATCAGCTCATGTGTATATATAGTTGCTTCTCTTCTGATTTCATCCATTTCTCACGCCTATAGCGGTTCAACTCTAACTGCCATTGTAGCTGTGTAGAGTTATCGGGGATTGATCGATCAACTGTTTCTGGACTGCTCTCTCACCATCATTAATCAAAATTAAGAGGGTGTGTGGCATTATTATCAGCAGCTGATCTATCTTAATTACTACCGATTTCTCCTTTCTCTATTTATCTCTGTACATATTATCTGATCATCACATTATCTCTGGGATCTTGCAGTTCAGTTCTAACTGTAGAACTGTCAGAGTTATTGGTATCGATCGATTTCTGGATTGATGATCTCCCTCTAATTCAACATTTGGGGTGGCATCATCGTCAGCAGATGTTACGGAAGGTACAGATCTAGATTTGTGCCTCTTCTTTATTTACCGACATATTATTTGACCTTCACATTGATTGCTGAGATGATCTATCATTTCTTTTTGCAGTTGATGGAATCACAGTTGGATTAATTCTTTGATTACAAAGTGCAGAATCAGGTAATTAGCCGTACTTTTTGTGAAATTAATTAACTTTCTTTGATTCTGTTCATCTATTACGGTTAATATATACTCCATGAAATCAAAAACTCATATGAATAATGGGTAGAGATTGATTAAGGAAAAAGTCAACTAATGCTGAATAATTCATGGATCTAATTGCCTCACATTATTATCATAATTTTGTCATTTTAAAAACATGTTTTAGTCATTTAAATTAACACATACGGAGTGTATATATATTCAATTAATTTAGAAAGAATTTTATGATCTTTTCACTAATGTTTATAAAAGTGTTAAATGATAAGGGAGTTGAGAATGACTCTAGTGGTAAGATACTGGTAGACTAGATTTACCCAGAGGTCCTGGGTTCAACTCTCAGGGAGGGGGAAAAGGGAGAGATTTTATTGGGGGTTCATTTGAGTTATTACCCTAATTTTTTTTAAAAAAAAGTATTAAATGATAGCACTAAGAGCATGTCCAACATCTATTTTATAATAGAGTTTTTAGTTAAATTTGTCATTTGTAGCTATATTATGACTTCCAATAGCTACGCAGATATTGTAAAAAATGGAAATAGGTATTTCAAATGATATGATACTAGTAGACACTCTAAAAATTACTGCAGTCATTGATTATTACTCCTATTTTCCTTTTTAATCATATTATTATTTTTTTTTATTCACGCAAGAAGCAAGACCCTACATCGGAAGAAGACAGACAAAGCCGCCCGCCGCCACATCACCGTAGATCACCATTTGCATCAACCACAACCCTCATCTCATACAACATTGACTTCTGAAAGGTGAGTTTTTCTCCACTTTCTTAAACCATGTGAATTTTATTGTTATTTGGAGTTTGGGTGCCTGATAAATATGATATTTTTATTTGACTAAAGTGCAAAATTTAGTCCAAATATTGGTCAAAATACCCAATTTCTAGACCCTACATTCAAAGTGCTCAATTTCTAGTATTCTACGTTCTAAAAATACTCAATTTCTAGACCTTGGTTGATTTCCTCCGTTAGTTCAGTTAGATTGAGGGGTAATTTAGTAATCTATATTATAAAAAATTATACTTCTCATTCTTTCTTCGTATTTCCACACGAAAATCCTCAATTCCTCTTTTGCTCTGCAACTCCGGCGCCCGATGGTTAAAAGTGGTGCTCCCGTAGATAAATCACTTCACTTTCTTCTCCATTAACCCCAATTAACCGCTCTCCAATAATTTTCAATACCCTCCAACTGAGTGCCCTCAAATCGAGTTAGTTTGCGGGTTGATTGAATTCATTGTGTATCTGTGTTTTGGTTTAGAGACATTTGACTGATCAGTGTTCGTAGAATCGGGAGACGGTGAGTTGTAGAGCAAAAGAGTAATGGGTGATTTTCGTGTGGAGATAAGGAGAAAGAATGGGAAATAAGATTTTTATAATTTAAATTACTAAAATACCCCTCAATCTAATTGAACTAGCAGAAGAAATTAACTAAGATCTAGAAATTGGGCATTTTTTGAAGTAGGGTACAAGAAATTGAGCATTTTGAATGTTGGGTCGAGAATTTGACTAGTTTGACCAATGTTTGGTCTAGTTTTTGCACTTTAGTCTTTTTATTTTATTGTGTTTGAATTGAGCAAATTTGAAAAAGAACATGTTCAATATACATATATTTCTTTCAATCGAGGAGTTCCAAGTAATAGTTATTTTATTATGATTTAATTAATGTATGAAATGGTAAAATGGAGCATCTGTTAGATTGGATGTGAGCAAAAATATAGTATAGTTTTTTGAAATTTGATACTTTATTATAAAGATAGTTTTAGAGTTATAGTTGGATTTGTTCTAGGGTGTGTTTGGTTGGGCAAGTTTTTGCAAAACTTGGACTATCCAAGTCCAGTTTTGTAAAATCTTGTTTGGTTCACCAAGTTTTCCAAAATCCAAACTTGCAAAATCCTAAAAACCAATCAAAAATTTTGTTTCATACTCACAAAACAAGACCCAACCAAACAAGAATTTTGCAAAACCAGACTCTCAAAATCTCAAACAAAAACCCAAACTCCCAAAAACCAAAAACAAAAACCAAACTCTCAAAAATCTGACGAACCAAACACACCCCTAATGTTTCAAAAGGTTCAAGAGACAATCTCATACTTCAAATTCGTTTTGAATTACACCACTTTCGCTAAAAGACCGTTAACTTCAACTATACATTATGAGGCTATTTGTCTAATTTTTTTAAAGTTTTAGCTTCTTCTTACATGAAATATTGATCATCGATCTCCATAAAATGAAAAATAAATATGATATTCTGTTTAAGAGATTAATGAAAAAATATTTAGATATTTGAATATTATTTAAGTAGACAAGTTAAGATGAATGCCAGAAGCCGTCAAATTAAATATTGTAATATTCAGTCAACAGAACCTAAAAACCATGTTTACTTCCATTTATCATCAAAACAGAGTAATTAAAGTGAAACATCCAACGTAAATCTCAATATTTCTACAAACAACTAGTCATGTACTCCTCCATGCAATAGAGACAATGGGATTACGTTAAATTTAGGGCAAAATGGTTGCATACTCCGTAATTTTGAGAAAGCGTATATGTACGCTTGATTGATATTTGACTTCTTAATTCATGTGTCTAAAACGTTCAAAAATATTTCGTTTGATATATTTATGATATTCGAACGATATAAAAATATTCAAAATTAGATATTTTTATACATTTTAATGCTCCGGAATAAGAAGTCAATCCAGTAAAAAAGTATGCCATCACTTTTTCAAAACTCAAGCATATATTAGCACATGACAAGTACTTAACAGTATGCGAATACTTTATTGTTAAATTGTTTTGAAAAATGGATGAAATGAGTTGAGAAAAATAAACGCGATTTACAAAATAAAGTGTGCAAAATCTAACGTGAGACAATTCAATAAGGAAATCGATCGTGCCGTTTAAATTGGGATACATGGAGTACGAAGGATTCATTTGGTTCAATTGGTTTTTGAAAAATTAAATTTTCAAAGTTCAGTTTTGGAAAATGTGATTTGGTTCATATGAATTTAGAAAGTTCAGATTTTTTCACTTCAAAGTTTGATTTTTATTCTTTCAAGTATAGGCTTACAATTTTTGATCTTACACTTACCGTTTTTGTTTTAAATTTGCAAAATCCCGACGAACCAAATAAAAATTTTGTTTCAGACTTACAAAATCTCAACCCAACCAAACAAGGTTTTTGCAAAACCAGACTCTCAAAATACCAAAACAAAATCCAGAGAAGATCTTGTGAACTCCCAACTTTCCTAACTTTTCATGAAAATCTTTATACGTTTTAACTTATATATCGTACCTTTTAATTTGAACTGTCTATTTTATTACTTAATTTTTTAAAAAAATTTTACGTAAAATTTCTTGAATTTTCGCATTAAAACATGTTTTACTATATGTTGACTTTAAAATGATCAATGTTTTAATACAAAATTGTATCGCTTGAGTTTAAATATATAGTGGTAGTTCCATAACATTTAGGAAAATTAGACATTCAAGTGACTCCGCCAACTCTCAAAAAACTCTCCAACCAAACAAATAATTTTTAGAGTATACTTATCTGATTGTCATTTGCAGGGTTTGGTCATCGATGAAGTATCCCATCGACGTGCAGCTTTTGGAGGAGTTGCACGACTTTGTGAATGACTATGAAGCTGAGGGTCAGCAGCGTAACTGGAGTCGCGATACTAATTTATTTTATGCTTACGTGGCCGACCCTTCGGTTGAATGGACAGATAGAAGGTGCACAATGAGGGCTATCAAACTTGTGAAAATCCTAGCAGTCTGTCTCTATAATGTCCAAGGGAGTGGCACCCGCGTTGATGATCACATAATCACAGACTTTGATGTCTTGGGAGGACGTATTAAACACGCTCTCCAAACTGGAAGGAGCTCTCCAGCTGGTTTGCTCTCCAACTCTGTGGTGTTGATTGCACGTTTACGCATCCATGCTAAAGGATTTTTCCAGGATTTGGAGAAGCTGCACTGCGGTGTTTCTGTTGATGGTATCGCGTCTGATGAATTTGACGATTCAGTTATTCAGTATGTTATGAATGTTCCTGGGAAACCACTCGGATGGGGCCGCACTCCCCATGACTACACTGGTGTGGAAGCCTGTTACGACCTTACTCTCCGACACTGGAAATGCTTCGGGTATCTACTAGGCCAGGAAAAGAAGTTGCAATCTGGTGCCAGTGCTTTGATTCTTAGTATTCTTCATCTGGCACACAAAATTGACTTGCGCGAAATAGATTCTGCAGAAATGGAGGAACGCATCTTCGCTTCTTCTTCTGAGATGTCACTCAGACTTTCTCCTTGCCATAATTCCGATGCTTGGAAAGTGCATCTACAAGTTCTACTTCCAAATGAAGGATGTCAAGATATGGTTGAGTCCTTTATCAATCTTCTACAGTCAGCGCACATTAAGGTTCGCGTCCTTGAATACATCCTGCTGGCTTCTTTGAACACTGGTATCACACCAGTGGAGACTCTGTTGGAGCATGTGGATCACATCCTAACTTCTATGACTTCTCCACATCATCATAACCTAATGCTAAAACTCAGTCTCATCAAGGCTCAACTTATTTGCACATCCACAATAACTTCATTTGGCACGATTGAAGAGGCCTTGACATTCCTGACTGAACAATTCTTCAAAATGCCATCAATTCACATGACGGGCAGAGAGAATTTGCTACTCAAACTCATTGCAAATTTTCTTAAGGAGGCAGGTGACTCCAGCCAAGTCTCAGAAGATATGATCCTGGAATCAAGCCTTGCATTTTTTAAGCTGTACAAAGCTGAATCATTAATATTCTTGTTCAGCAACAATTTCCATAATGATACACTTCACAAGAGGAGTACTTTCAGAGATATATTGAAGGATGCAACCTTGGCATGTAAAGCTGGACAACATGATCTGCCTGTGCAACTTCCTTGTCAATTATCTAGTGAGGTTGAGCTCAACATGGAAGAGATCGTCGATGTTTATGAACAAGGTTCTCTGTCCTTGTTTAATGATTTCATAAAGAGCAATCAAGTTGTCTATGCGGACCATCTCCAAGGAAAATTGAGGAAGTTGCTGACTAATAAGCCTCACACTTTTTCTCTCATGACTGATCAGCTAATAGCATTGCTTGGGGATCTGGAGCAGTTGGGATCTTTCCTAACAGGTGCCAAATCAGAAGATGTAAGGAAGAAAGATGTTGGATTACGTGTGATGTGTGTGCTATGTGAGCTGCTGAGATCTTTCCTTACAGACACAAAAGGAGAGGATGTTAAGAAGAAAGATGTTGGATTACGTGCGGTGTGTCTGCTATATGAGGTGGAGTACATTGTTGACATGTTTCTGCGTGGAGATTCTCCTGAATGGTACCAGCAACTGCTTATTTTCAATGCCATTGAGGATACAAACCAGATCAAGGCACAGATATTGGTAGATACGGGGAGCTTTGAATTGTCTTCGATGCTTAAGACAACCGATGATCAAGCCAAGAATATCCAAGACCTGCTTCATAATGAATCAATGTACTACTTTCATGATGATGGAGGTGCCAGAGAATATTGGAGAAATTATGTTTACGCGGGCTACGTGCTTAATCCTTCAGTACATTGGACTGATGAAGAGTCTACTATGAGAGCCAACAAATTTCTGAAAACAATTCAGTTTTTTTATAATACCAGGCATGGTGGAATTGATCCGTTGGCAGCACAGTGCCATAGAAGGAGAGCTTATCTCAAGTGGTTGCAACTTGAAATCCACCGTGTATGCGATGTGGATCCTCATAACCTACCTACTACTCTCTCTGAATCTTTGGATGATGTTGGTCTATTACGCATCAAATTTGCAGATACTTGTAACCAGCTAATGAAGGTTCCCGCCCCTGCTCGCTTTAGAGATGGTGATATGTTTAGTGACCTGGTGGACTCAGTTCAACATTATCTGGTGCAAAGAAATTACAAGGCTACTGTGCAAATGTTGGAACAATTCAGATTTTTGGTGTGCAGGTTCTCCAAGATGTGCACCGACCAGAAGAGGTTGCAATCTTTATTGCCTCCTGCCGTAGTTGTGGTTTCTATGATCCAGAAAATGGCATACACAAATGAAACATTTACTGGTGAAATGGATGATATGTCACAGAAGGTGTATAAAGATGCTAATGCAGACTGCAGAACCGGTTCAAAACAGCCATCACCAAAGTCATTTCTTAATCTTCTCCAGATAGCACAAAATCATGCTCAAGCCATAGATACAATCATGGATCTTATAGCCAATGAGCAGGCTGAAAGTTTGTTCGAGCAAGGATGCACAGAGGTTGCCAAGAAAAGATTGATTTTTGAACTCATCCTATCTTTTCTCAGAGACACAGCATCATTGTGAGTTCTTTAGATCTGAATTAAGCTTTAGATTTTTTTTAAACAGTGGTTTTTATAATGTTACAAAAGTTCAGTTGCTCCAACTATTGACAAGATCTTATGTTTTTTCAGAGAATTTAATTTTAGTATGCCAAGTGGTACACTGGAGGTTGGAAATGTCTCAGAAAGTTGCGTAACGTTAGCAACTAGAGCGGCAATGAATGAAATACCTTCTCCCAGAAAGATTGAGCTTTACTTTGAAGAGATAGCAGCAGTTTATATGTGGCAGCTTAACAATTCTCCTAGGAATGATAGTCTGTTTTTTGCCCAACATCTCTTGGAAAAGCTGAGACTGTTTGCGACTAAAATGCCTGATACTAACTTTTTCAAGGATCAATTTCAAGCATTTCTCAAGAACATGGGGTTCCTTGCATCGTTCCTCAATGACAGTGAGAACAAGGATCTGGGTTCATGTGTAAACTTGTTCTTATATGCTGCGGAGTACATCGTTGATATGCTTATACTTGGAGATGGTCCACAGTGCTACCACCAGCTGGTTCTGTTCATTGCCATTAGAGAGGTGGAGCTTATCAAAGCTCATTTTTCTAATAGTTCTGAATCCCCACTCAAGGATGATCAACTGACTATATGCACCGACACATTGAGATCAAATGGTAGAAACTTGAAGACAGAAAAAGTGGTTGTGGGGTTTGATGACCATGCACAAAATATTGTTGAGCTGCTTGAAACTAGATCCAAGGATCTACAAGTTTTTTCAATCGTTGGAACTGCTGGGATTGGGAAAACAACCCTGGCTAAGAAAGTTTACAACATTTTCTTATCCGAAGGTCGGTTTGCTACTTGTGCTGCCTCACCTGTTTCTCAAGTTTATCGAAAAAGAGAGTTGCTGCTTGATATATTAGCCGACTTCTCCGTTGTTACTGGTGATGTGAAGAACAAGAATGATAATGATCTTGCTGAAATGGTGTATCGAAGTTTAAAAGACAAAAGATACCTGATTGTACTTGATGACATATGGAGGATCGAGCATTGGAATGACCTTAGGCTCTCCTTTCCTGACGATAAAAAGGGGAGCAGGATTTTGTTCACAACCCGTGTTCGTAGTGTAGCTGAGGAAGCTAATATATGTCCCAACACCATAGAGCCCTATTTTCTGCCTCTGCTCTCTTTGGAACAAAGCTGGGATTTACTGCAACAAAAGGTGTTTCCAGGTAAAGGATGTCCAGAACAATTACATGAGGTTGGAAGGCTTGTAGCAGAACATTGCAAAGGACTGCCACTTGCAATTGTTGTCATAGCTGGTATTTTAGAAAAGATGCAGGAGCAGACAAATAAGTGGGGAGAAATTGCTGCACATTTAAGCACATTTAACGAGGACGCACAGATCACTGGCATTCTTGAGTTGAGTTACAATTACCTGCCATCTTATCTGAAACCATGCTTTCTTTATCTCGGATCATTCTTGGAGGATCAGGAAATTCCTGTCAAGAAGCTGCTGTGGATGTGGATGGGAGAAGGTTTTATCCCAAAAATGGATGCCAAGAGCTTAGAAGAAACATCTAGGGATTACTTGATGGAACTAATCAATAGAAATTTGATAATGGAATCAAAGAGAGATTCTTTAGGCGGTGTCAAAACCTTCCGCATCCATGACATGCTTCGCGGCCTCTGCCTGAAGAAAGCTAAAGAAGAGAAGTTTATGCAGCTCATCACCATGGATGGTTCTAATGAGTTATCTACAGATATGCAATACCGGGTATGTGTCCATTCATCAAAACAGAATTTTATTGGGATGAAGTGTTTTGCTTCGCACGTCCATTCTCTTCTGTTCTTTGCCACTGATAACTTCCATGATATCAATTCCTATGATACCTCACAAATTTTCCAACATTTCAAGCTCCTCAGAGTTTTGGATTTAGAACCCATCAGAGCAAGCATATTTTCTGGTGGACTTGATATGCTACTTTGCTTGAACTACCTGGCAATTAAGGGAGATATATACTCGATCCCTGAAACCATCGCAAAACTTTGGAACTTGGAGACTCTCATTGTGCAAGGAACAATTATTGATGTTGCGGTACCGACTACATTATGGAGCATGGCGGCGTTGAGGAATGTGCACATCCGTCCCCAGTCTTTCTTGACCTATTCAAAGCCTGAGCATGAAAGTGGTATGGCAGTAGAGAATCTTACCACCTATTCCTCTCCAGTTTTTTCAAATAAAAATGTAGCCGAGAAGATGCTGAAAAGGTGGATAGGGCTTAGAAAATTGAGGTGTGTCTTCATGGAAATGACAGATGCTTCTGGTAAACGCAATGAGTTCCCTGCAATGGAATTTCTTACTCGGCTCGAGTCGCTCAACATATATTACATAGGGAAGACCTTTCCTTGCAAGTTTAGCTTTCCTCTGAACCTCAAGAAACTGACTTTGTCCAGATTCTGCTTGAAATGGGATTACATGAACGAGGTCAGTAAGTTGTCACACCTGGAGGCTCTGAAATTACAGATCAAATCATTTGAGGGTGATGTTTGGGACATGAGCTTTGAAAGTTTCCCTAAACTGAGAGTTTTGGTGATGGAAAATCTTAACCTGTCAAACTGGAACGCACCGGATTGCCAAGAATACTTTCCTCAACTTGAGAGGGTTGTTTTGAGAAGCTGTAAAAAGCTTGAGGAGGTTCCATCCAGTCTCGGGGATGTCTCAAGCTTGAAGCAAATTGAGGTGCAGTGGTGCAGTTGGTCTGCGTCATATTCAGTCCAACCAATTTATGAGCAGCAGTTGGAATGTGGGAATTCGACCTTTGATGTGGCCATCACTCCATCGGAATGGAATTTCAGGAGATGACTTCTTAAATCTTGGCTCAAGTAAGTCAATTTCCTATATCTCATACATTCTTTAAGTAATAGTACTGATGCCTTGAACTTGAATTATGTTTGTCAGGGTAAGTTTAAATGATTTTGATGAAATTACAGGTGTTGATCGATTATGATTGAAGCGACTATTCTACAACAGTACTGGTGGAGATGAAGTGTGTGTGTGTGAAATAAAGATGACTGTCCATCTAAATATAGCAGATTTTGGGAAACTGTCTTTTCACTTAAAGTCTTATTATTTCTCATTGTTGCTAAGATGTAATCACCATTAGGATCGAAAATGATTCAGACTCGGAGTTAGTTTCATAAATTTCAGTTGTTTTCCCAAAAACCTTGCAGATGAATCACTGTTTCTTTATGCTGAACAGTTGTTAGTAGTTAATTACTGTTGAAAATTTAGCATGAGTTGACAAGGATGCTTAAGTATTTATTAAGTGAGTTGAGCTCATTTTTAGTGTAAATGTTTGATTAAGTACTTAGTAGTTTATAGTAAATTTTTACTTATTTAAGTACTTAGTAGTTTATTAAAGAAGCTGGAAATGTTTTTGATATTTCTACCAACCTAGTTTATCAAATTTTCAATGTTAGGCTTTGTTTGATAACCCAATTAAGTGGGTAACTTAATGAAAAATACTTAATCAAAATTTGAAGTGTTTGATAATGGTAAAATTGACATCTTAATGAATAAGTGGGTCTTACTTGTCAAGTACAAAAGCACCCTCCCAAATAAGTGATTTGGTTTTCACTTACCACTTAATCCATGAAATGTTTACTATTTTTAGAAATTTTAGTTTACTTTTCTCATTCAGACTTCAAATTCAGACATAAGAATTTTACTATTTTTAGTTTTTCAGTATTCATCACTTAATCGTTCAGACTTCAGATTTCAGACTTCATACTTCAGATTTCAGACTTAAGTTTTATCAAACGGAGAAACTCGTGCCTTAGTCTAACATTTAAACCTATGTTTAAACATGGCAGTAGTAATGTTTAAACATGTATATGCAGAATGTAAATGTAAGAAAACACACAATATGTTTACGCAGTTCGGTGTAACCAACTCAGTATGACGGACATCGACGGTGCCAGGGCTACTCCAACAACCTTGCGCCCACATCCCCCCGACATCGACCCCTTCGTCGATGACTGCGTCACTTTTTTCAACTCCTTCCGTGACAATCACGCGCTCACAGAAGGTACAATATTTGCGGCATGTTTACTAGAGTGTTCAATTCATTGCATATGGCTTGCTTTTGTGTTGATTAAAAACTGTGCGTTTATGTATCGATTCCCGTGGGGCTTGAAATAGAATAGTTGATGAAATGATGGGTCGATCTCCTCATTGGTGGGTTGATGAAACAGGGAGCAGTGATGAAAGATGAGTTGGAGAGGCTGAAGCTCAGAATTTCTGGATGAAGTCATAAATTAGTTTGTTGATCTCCTCAGGCCTCTCTTGGTTGATGAGATGAGCTACATCTTTGATCACAACAGGTTCCTCCAGCAAAGGTACATCGCTCTTGAATCCTCCATTGTGTATATAGTCTTGAACTCCCGGCATGTGATAGACCAAGTCTAGATCCCCGGTCACAAACTTTGTTGGCACGTTGACCCGAGTGTTGAAAGCAATAGAGAGAGGGATTTGGGAGAACCCAATTCTTGAATGATGAGAGAATGAATAACAAAGAGTTACATATGAGGGTTTATAGAGAGACCATCAAAATGACTAAACTACCCTTCAACTATATAAATATATATACATTAACATCCCCCCTCAAACTCACGATGCTACAGCAAGAAGCATTGAGAGTTTGTCTGATAAGAAGCGGAAGCGAGCAGCTGAATGAGCCTTCGTAAAGAAGTCAGCAAGCTAGAGAGATGATGGAACAAATGGCAATGAGATCGTACCAATCTGCAAATGATGGCGAGTGAAGTGGCAATCAATCTCAATGTGTTTGGTTCGCTCATGAAACACTGCATTACGGGCAATGTAGATCGCACTCTGATTATCACAGTGTAATGGAGTGGGACCTGGAAGTTTGATTCCAAAATCAGATAGCAACCAGCGCAACCAAACAATCTCAGCGGTGGTAGAAGCCATGGCACGATACTCAGCTTCTGTAGAAGAGCGAGAAATGACATCCTGTTTCTTGCTCTTCCAAGAAATGAGAGAGTCGCCGAGAAAGATGCAAAATCCAGTAGTGGACTTGCGATCCTCAGGATCCCCAGCCCAATCAACATCGGAATAAGCACGCAAATCCAAGAATGCCGAAGAAGAGAATAGGAGACAACGAAACTGGGTACCTCGAAGATACCTGAGAATACGAAGAACAGCAGCCCAGTGAACTGAAGTAGGAGCAGTGACAAACTGACTGACAACATGAACAACATGCGCAATATCTGGGCGAGTAACTGTGAGATAAACCAAGCTGCCAACGACTGTACGATATAGGGTGGCATCTGATAAAGGAATCCCATCTGTAGAAGAATAGCGAGCATGAGGCTCAAGAGGAGTGTCTACCGTCTTATTGTCTGTAAGACGGGCACGCTCAAAAAGATCGGCTATATACTTCGACTGAGATAGCAGATAGCCCTTAGGAGAAGAGGCAACCTCAATACCCAAAAAATACCTGAGCACGCCCAAATCTTTCATAGCAAAGCAATGAGTCAAATCCTTCTTCAACAAGTCAATCCCCTCACAGTCATCACCAGTAATAATCATGTCATCAACATACAAATAGAGGAGAATCCGACCCTTACTTGTATGTTTGACAAACAAGGCAGAGTCATAAAGACTGGGACGAAAGCCAAGAGAATAAATCACAGTGGAGAACTTCTCAAACCAAGCTCGAGGAGCTTGTTTGAGACCATACAGAGATCTGCGAAGTCTACAGACATGCCCTGGCTCATGTGCTACACCGGGAGGAGGAGTCATATAGACCTCCTCATGAAGATCACCATACAAGAAGGCATTCTTAACATCCATCTGCCAAATCTTCCACTGGCGAACAGAGGCAACCGCAATCATAGTACGAACAGTAGTCATCTTGGCAACAGGAGCAAAGGTCTCATCATAGTCCATCCCATACTCCTGTGAATAACCCTTTGCAACAAGGCGAGCTTTGTATCGCTCAACCGAACCATCAGACTTGGTTTTAATCTTATAGACCCAACGAGAACCAGTGGTGTGCTTTCCTGAAGGCAAGGGTACCAAATCCCAAGTGTGAGTCTGATGCAAAGCAGCAAGCTCCTCAGCCATCGCAGTCTGCCAAAGGGGATCACAAATAGCCTCTCTATAGGATGTAGGCTCAGACAGAGAATGAATGGACACAAGAAAGGAAGTGAAAGGAGGAGAGTTTAGGGAATAAGCAAAATCAGGTTTCTGAGTAGACTTACGTGGACGAGTAGACTGGCGAAGAGGAGGATGATCCGCAATCTCAGAAGATGATGGAACAGGCATGGGAGGCAATGGAGAATGAGGAGGAGAGACCAAAGGAGTGTCTGGTGCAGGATCACCCGTGTCTAGATCAGGAGTATCAGAATCTGGCAGCAGAGCAACATCGGTGGCAACATCAAAGGGATCAATGCTAGTGAGATCTGACTGAGTCAACTGATGGGAAGTGGATGGAATAGAGTAAAATGGAATATGCTCCAAAAACACAACATGACGAGAGACATACAATCTCTGACTGACTGGATTAAAACAACGATACCCCTTCTGACCACTACCATAACCCAAAAAGACACACAGCCGATTTGGAAGACAACTTAGAGCGCTCAACATGTGGTTTAAGAACAAAGCAAGTACAACCAAAAACTCGCAAGGAAGAATAATCAGGGGGACTACCATACAACCTCTCAAAAGGTGACAAACCTGAATTGTGAGAGGTGGGAATTCGATTAATCACATGGACAGCCGTGAGAATGGCTTCCCCCCAAAAAATCCTCGGCACATCAGCTGACAACAAGAATGAGCGAGCTGTCTCAACCAGATGACGGTGTTTCCTTTCGGCAACACCGTTCTGCTGAGGGGTATCTGTACAAGAAGTCTGACAGATGGTTCCATCAGAAGAAAGAAGCTGGCAAAAAGCATTAGAGGTGTATTCACCTCCCAAATCACACCTAAAACACTTAATGACAGAAGAATGCTGTGTCATAACAAGAGCTCTAAATTCACGATAAATATCCAGAAAGTCAAATCTATGTTTCATAAGAAAAACCCAAGTATAACGAGTAAAATCATCAATAAAGGAAACATAATATCTAGAACCCCCTTTCGTAAGCACGGGAGAGGGTCCCCACACATCAGAATGCACAAGATCAAAAGGAGCAAAAGATGATGAAACACTGTTATGAAAAGGCAAAGCAGAGAACTTCGCAAGTTTACAACCACTACAATCAGAAATGTCATGAGATTTCAATGGTCCTAAAGCTCCCGTAGAGGTTAAAAACCTTAAACGGGGGGCTGAAACATGACCCAAACGAGAATGCCACAAATAAAAGGGTGAGGACGAGCTACTCAAACGAAATGACGACAAATCCACTCTAGAGGCGGCAAAAACATCTGATGCCCCGAGCTGGTCCAACACATAGAGTCTCCCATGCCTATGCCCTGTCCCAATCACCATCTGAGATTGACGATCCTGAATAAGACAATGGGAATCGGAAAACCAAACATTTAGACCGGAATCACACAATTGACCAACAGAGCATAAGTTAAGGGCAAGACTAGGTATATAGTAAATATGATCAAGAGAGATGGAAGACGTAACAACAGGACCAATACCCTCCAATGGCATAGAGGTGCCATCAGCAGTGATAATGGGAAGAGACAAGTGAGGAGATAGGGACTCAAAAGACTCAAGAATAGGAGACATGTGGTGAGAGGCACCCGAATCTATGATCCATATACCTGAAGCAGATGATGATGGCAAACCTGGGGAGGGAGAAGCAGACATGGCATGAGGCTGTGAGATGAGGAACTCCTGAAGCTTCTCCATCAACTGAGAATCCAGGGTAGGCGCAGCAGCTAGCGCATTAGGAGGAGGACGAGGTGCCTAAGGAGCAGTGGGCCTGACTGGGGGACGATGTGCCCAAGGAGCATGTGGCCGATAAGGAGGTCGTTGTTGCTGTGAATTCCTTGCCAACAACAGAGGACAACTGCTCTTCCAATGACCTTTCTCATGGCAAAACCTACACGTATCAGAAGATGCATGTGCAGGAGGAGCAGATCTGCCACCGAAAGGAGGCCTATAAGGGGCAGCCAAAACAGATGGCATAGGGAGAAGAGGGGCCTCCCTTTCAGCCTTAGTAGTCTTGAGGCGAGTCTCCTCCGCAAGCAACTCACTGACCACAGAATCAACCGAAGGGAGGGGAGTACGATGGAGAATAGCCCCACGCAAGCCCTCAAACTCGCTACGAAGAGCCATCAGAAACTGGACCAAGCGCTGTGCTTCCCTCCAAGCAATATAGGGTGCAAAAGCTGTCAACTCAGGGGATTCAGTCAAGGCCAACTGATCCCATAACTTACACATGGCAGTATAGAAATCCTGAATGCTCAAATCATTCTGACGAAGTGCACGAATGTCCATTTCCAACTGATACTGTGCAGCAAAGTTAGACTGATTATAGAGCCTTTGCAAGTGATCCCAAACCTCCTTGGTCGTTTCATACTTAGTCAACTGAGCACCAATGGACTGATCAATCGAGTTGTGAATCCAAGTAACAATCTTAGCATTATCAGCCTCCCAAGTCTCAAACGATTTCTCATACCCCCCACAACCGAGAGTAGGCTTCACCTTCACACCATTAACATAACCCCACAAAGACTTACCCTTCAGAAAAGTTTTCATAACACTACTCCAATGCGAATAATTCTTACCATCCAACCGAACACTAATGGCTTGGATAGAATCACCACCACCCGCCATGACTAACACAAAGCAAAACCCAACAAACAAAGGGCACAAATCTGTCCACTACAATGAACCCGAATGACACCAAAAGCACCAATCCGAAAATAACTACAATTCCGAAACCAAACAATTCAAACCCACATACAATTCCAAAAACTCACAATCTCCAACTCAACAAATCCCCAAATTAACAAACCCTAACAAGCTTAACCCACAAGCACATCCAAATAATCACAAATCGATGAAATACGAGTACCCATACGCCAATAGCATCAACCCATACACCAATAGCATCAACCAAGCAAGGAAATCAGCCGAAATTACCTTCACGAAAACGGATCCGGAAAAAAAAAATTGGTTTTGGAGTGGGTTTTGGATTTCAATCGGTCTCCAATCTACAAAACCAAGCTCTAGATACCATGTTGAAAGCAATAGAGAGAGGGATTTGAGAGAACCCAATTCTTGAATGATGAGAGAATGAATAACAAAGAGTTACATATGAGGGTTTATAGAGAGACCATCAAAATGACTAAACTACCCTTCAACTATATAAATATATATACATTAACACCGATCTCATGTCCAGGGTGCAGTGGCTTCCCAGGTACTGAGATTCATATTATAGTCATTATTTTCAAAAACTTGGCAGAAGTAGAGTACTAATATGTCTAGCAAAGTCGTACAGCGACAATTATCCATTATGTCTAGATTTGTTATGACTTTCTTCACTCGAAAAAAAAGTGATCTTTAATGACCAAGGCCCTGTTTTCATGAGTTCTATTTTTCTAATCTGAACTGAGCTAAAAACAAGTGTATTGAATCAGATATTTGATGAACTGAATTGACATGCTGATTATTTTGTGCACAAGGGATATGTTACTCACAGAGTGAGAGCGCGAGAGTAGTTTAATCCTCCAATAAAGCCTGTCTTCTCGAATTTATTGACATAGTAAGCAAGATCCTCTTCTGTCAGCCAAGCTAGCAGGACGGCCGGAGTTTCAGAGGCATAGCGGAAACCTTCACCATTGGGGAATAACCATGCATCTAGAGCACGATAGGTAAGCAGTTGTTTCATGAGTAGCTCCGTGCCCATCTCAGCAAATTCAGCCTATATTTCCCCAGGTACCCGTAACAAACAAAAGCAGATGTCTTTCTTAGTTCTTTGTTTCAAGAATCCTGAAATTAGTATTGATTTTTGATAAAAACCTGAAAGCTCCACATGTAGTAGTCGTCTCCATAAACGCTCCTCAGTGCATCGAGAAGATTGATGGAGGGATCCCTCGGGAAAATATGCAACGCTAAGGTTAACCAAGGCCTTGACTTTATCAGGCCTGAACAAGCACATGTGCCAAGCAATGTAAGCCCCCCAGTCATGGCCAACGACGAAAACCTTATCCTCATCTGGTGCTATAGCCTGAAGAAGTGCGATCATATCTCCAACTCTATGAATGGTGATGAACTTGGAGCTATCCTCAATTGAAGCCCCTGGGGCTTGAAAAGAATGAAGAAGTAGAAGTATAAGTGTAAGTAGAAGTATAAATAGAAGTTTAAGTGTAAGTAGAAGTAGAAGTAGAAGTAGAAGTAGAAAGTACAAATTTTATTGTAAATGAATATTTTTATTATTCTAATTTTGAATTTATTTTGTTTGCAATCTAATAGCATTAATAATAATTTATAAATTGGTCAATGATGATCAATCTGTTGGACGAAACTATTAAATATTAGCTAGAGTAAATTGTTATTCTCCGTATAGGATTCCGACATCTTAATTATCTTGTTCAATTGGATTTTCGAACTCTGAATGTGATTTTCCGTCCTATTTCCTCCGGCGTCGGAAAGTTATTCTATTACATATACGATATCCCACACGTAATAGTGTCGTTGCTTCTAACATTAATCCGATTTTGGAATCTATTGTTTCAGATGTCATAAACCAAATATGTTGTATATGGGTTACTTGCATTTACGCTATCTGAAACAATAATCTATCGGATTTTCGACTTCTAAAATCATTCGCGGTGGTTAAAAAACGCCGAGTTTTGATATACAGCGTGGTTAGTTACGGCGGGCATTTCCGCCTCATTACCCTGAATTCCCCACCGAGACCACTAATGTTTTCCACTAGTGAGATGAGCTCTTGCCTTTGTGCTTCCAGACTCACTTGTAACTGATCCGAATGAGACTTCAACTTCATACATTCTTCTGACAATGCCTCTTTATCATTCTTTAGCTCCTTGTTGACTTCAACTGCCTTCATCCACAACCGATGCATTTTGTCATACATGGCATAAATGTCTCCATCATCTTCAGTTTCGTTATCAGATTTTGCGATGACGCTGATGTTTAAACATGGTGTATTGATGTTTAAACGTCGGGAGTCAGATTCTTCAATCATGCTTACACCGTCAGACACATGCTTGTTGAAGCGTCTTTCTGATTCTTTATCCTCATCATAACTACAGGAATCAACGGAAGACGTCTCTTGCTGCTCACATCGTAAATGCACATTCATCGACTCTTGACATTGTCTCTTGGCTCCATCTTTTTTTTGTAGCATCCGCCGCCTTCTGATGGTAAGTCAGATTATCCCATGCCTTCTTTGCTTGAGTACATCCAGATATGAGCTTGAGATGTTCTTGATCTACAACGTTGAAGATTATATTTAATGCCTTGTCATTCAAGTCCTTTTCCTTCTTTTCTTCTGGAGTCCAGGTTGCTTCAAGTGTAGTCTCTGATGCTGTCCATCCATTCTCTATGTAATACCGAAGATCATCATCATCAGATGAATCAATGTATACAAGTATTCTTGCCTTCCAATACTCATAATTAGTACCATCTAGAATCGGTGGTAATAAGAATAAATATTCTCCTTGCAAATTCATTGTTGGTAGATCGGATCTCACTCTCCTTGTTAAAGGACACAAATAGTGACCTGCTACGAAACCAATTGAAATTTCTACCAACATAGTTTATCAAACTTTCAATGCTAATCTCGTGTCTTAGGTGATACGAGTATAAATGGAAAACTGGGTTAATTAGGAATTATTCTCTTACCAAGAATTTTCATATAAAAATGTGTTTTAATTCTAGTAAGATTTTATTTATTTTCCATAATAGTTATAGAATTAGATTTATTATTTTCAGATTAATGTTAGAATTGTGATTTTATTTGAGGTTCTAAATATAAGCCTCAGTCTTGTAATTTTGGGGGGAGATTTATCATAAAGAAAAATGAGGTTTTCCGGATTAATTGACAGTTGTTCAATTTCAAAATTCAGTTGAGTCGCCCATGACAGGTGTTCGTGGTTTCTAGTGAATTGGCTGACAGTTGTTCAAGCGATTTTCATATCCCAAAAGCAATTTATATATATTCCGCTGCAACAAAGTAAATTACCAAGAAAATACGCATCATCAGGCCCTGTTCAGTTCAACTTATTTGGTGCTGTGCTGTGCTGTGCTGATGAGTGCTGAGCTGTGCTGATCAGTGTTGTGTTGTGCTGATCTTGTGTTGAATAATGCTAAACGTGTTGAATAGTGTTCATTTGAGAGATGAAGAAAAAACCAAATGTTTATTACTTATGATTTAAAAAATTTACTTAATTAATATTATTTTTACAAAACATAAAAATAGTTTTCATTTAGAGCTTAAATGCATTGAGCTGAACAATGCTGTGCTGATGAGTTCTGTGTTGTGCTGTGCTGAAATGTGCTGCAATAAGTTGAACTGGACAGGGCCTTAGTCTAACACTTAAACCTATGTTTAAACATGACAGTAGTAATGTTTGAACATGCATATGCATAATGTAAATGTAAGAAAACACACAATCTGTTTACGCAGTTCGGTGTAACCACACCTACATCTGCGGGGTCTTGCCCAGTCTGAAACTCATCCACTAGATAATCAATATAATTACAAAGTTCTCAACTTTAAACTATCTATGACTTATCTTTCTTATGGATTTGTGAGCTCCCCTCACTTGCCGGTCAATGTCAAGCTCCTCACTTGATTAGGTCGAGCTCCTCACTCAACTCTTTATGACTACCTCTCCCGAAGTATTAAGACGTTGTGGTTTCAGACTCCGGTGAAGACAAAGGCCTGTTGAACGGTCGACTCAAGCTCCTTCGAATGTAAAGCTATTCTGGATGCAGAATACTTATATGAAGTTCGACCCTTCTTCTCGCAGCTTGCATCTTTATTTATAGCTCCATGCCGTGCTCCCGTGTTGATCTTTCTGGTTCCTTCGGTCACGGTTGTGCTGATCTTCTCTTGTAGATAATCACAGCTGAAATTAGTCTACATGCTATATTCTAATTCTATAGCTAAACCGTAGGAAATATATCCTTTCCTCATTTCTAAAGATTGAGACTAATCCTAACTAAAATACAACTCTATAATATATTCCTAATCTAATCAGGTCAGAACTGAATATCTTCGAATATCTTCTTTGATCGCTCACGAGTTGTACTTCAACACAATGACTGTTGATCGGTTTGCAGTTTTCGATTCACACAAATATTCGAAATCCTTTAGGACTATGTTTAAAAATGCTTCGCTGTTTACCCATAATAACACCCGAATATTCTTCTTCCAAAATCTACCAAATCATTCACTCCTCGTGATTCAAGATTGGACGACTGCGTTCAATCTTCATGGGATATTCCACATCAAATATGGTATTGCTTAACTCACCTATTCAGCACATATAAAACAAGATCTTGTTTTTCCAAAAGACCATGCTTTGCTTTCCATATTCTGATATTCTTTTCCAACTATATCAATTCATCCCAATATTCTTTTCTTGTAATTACTGAATTGATCTTGGATTCTGATCACATTCATCCCATGATAATATTTCATTGCTTAAGATAATTGATTTTCAAATACTGACCAACTTTACAACTTTCCAACATAATTGTGAATGTCCACAAAATTGATAACATACAAAATCGAGGACTTAACAGTTTTAACAGCACTGAAAGGAGGCCTTTTTTGGACTGCTGAATGTTGCTGATTTATGGACATTATATGTATTTTTTTCTGCTCAATTTTGTCAAGCTGTGTGCAGCAATGAATGAGATGCCCTCATTGAGTTATATGAGTGATCTTCTGTTAATTCTTGTTTTTCCTGTTTTACTTTGAATTTATAGACTATTACCTGAACATTCAATTTATAAAAAGTAGTGTTACAGCAGGATCGAAGAGTTGTGTATGAAATCACGTGGCGCCCTAACAACCATATGCGCAAATTGTTTACGCAAAAGTCATGGATCCAATCATAATACCATTATTTGATACGGCATGTTAATATTATAAACCAAACTGCCAGTTCATGTGTAAACATTAGTTGACTAGATTAAACAAAGACGATGCTAGTCTTTTTAAAATCTTAATAAAGTACTAATCAGTGCTAAAGCTTAGCTTATAAATTGCCAGTTGTGAAAACATCATTTCCTTGGTTCTGTGAGAGAGAGAGAGAGATCGATTGTTTAATTTGTCGAAAAATGGATGAATGGGTTGGTTGTGTAACAGAGATGATATCTTGTCTGTGTAATAGAGATGGATCGAAGATGCAGCAGCCTTACAGGTCGGCCTTCCATTTCCAGCCTTCTGAAAAATGGATGAATGGTCTCTCTAACTTTCTTTGCATTTCTTTCTTTCTTCTTTACAAAATAGTACCAACATTTCTGATCATCTTCTTATCCTACTCTGATCTGATGGAAAAAATGAATGGTGATGCTGATGCTGATGCAAATGGGATGTTGGTTTGACTCCGTAGATCCGAATGGTATGTCTAATTCCATCGGTGAAAATTTCTATCGCTCACAATTTCTATATTTTTTTATTACTTCAGTATTTCCTATTTTTAATCATACGTCAATAAGGTTTAAACGTAAAGAAAAGAACACGTGAAATTGTTTACTCAGTTTAGTGTTAGAACACCTACGTCTGCGAAACTTTGCCCAATTCAAAATCCATCCACTATAATATCAATAGAGTACAAAAGTTCCTCGATTTTACTTATTTATGATATTTTCGAAAAGTGCACTTGTGAGCACCCCTCACTAGCAATCGGCCCACTCCTCGCTACCTTGATGACCTCCTCTCCCGATATTTAAAAGCTGTGGATTATAAACTCCGTTGAGAACAAAGGCTCGTTGTTGAAGGATTCAAACTCCTCCAAGGTTAAAGATATTCTGAGTGAAGAATACTCTTGGTGTAAATTGGTGAAAATCTTGGCCAGTTTGTGTCTCTATTTATAACTCCTTTTTCTGTGCTACCATCTCGTACTCACGGCTAGATTAATCCTATAAATCTATCAAGAAGTCTACAACTAATCACTATTACGGTACCAGTGTAAATCGGTGAAAATCTTGATCAACTTGTGTCTCTATTTATAACTCTTTTCTGTGCTACCTTCTCGTACTCACAGCTAGATTAGTCCTCCAAATCTATCAGAACTCTATAATTAATCAGTATTATAATACTTAGTACAATCTGCTGTAGAGAATATAGAAAATAGGCCTAATCCTAATTATAATCCAATTATAATACTATGCTTAATATGCCAAAATTTCTTGAAAATTTCCGCATATTAATTTGCCACCGCCACAATTATTAGTACTATTTCGCATACCTCAAAAATATTTCTAGATCCGCTACTATCCTTGAAATTTTCGCTTTGTGAAATGATGTCCTAGGTTGATTCAAAATTAATATTTCATTCATTGTAGATCTAATTTGAGTGGTTCACAAACTGAAGTGCTATACGCAATCCAGTATTTTACTTATCGTAGTCTAAAATATCAATGAAATGACACTACCGCTCTCTGCAAGTTGCCTAATTTTTCAAAAATCAAATAAGTTGAGGTTATTTTCGTACTTTTACACCGTATTTTGGACTATAAGAGTAAAATACTGAACTGCGTATAGCAACACCCTTCAGAAACTGAAGTGACCCGAACCAAAAATGTCAAATACCTGACCCGAACCAATTCGGATCAAACTCAAATCTCACTCCAAAGTTAATGACGAAAATTGGATTTTAGTCCTTCAACGTTTCATTTTCCAACATATATAACGAACATAAAGCGATGTCCAAAACAAAGTTTTGTTAGGAATTTGATTTGATCACTGTACATGAATTAGGCCCTGTGTTCTACAATGGAATGTACCACATTTTCTATCAATACAATCCCCATGCACCAACTTTCGAAGAAGGCAGCTTCTCTTGGGGCCACTCTGTATCACGTAACCTGGTTGACTGGGTTCATCTGAACCACGCTCTCACTCCCACTGATCCCTTCGACTTCAATGGCTGCTGGTCTGGTTCCATCACCATTCTCCCTGATGGAACTCCGGCGATTCTCTACACCGGAATCAACTCCGACGGGGAAAAGAAAGAGGTTCAAAACCTAGCACTTGCCAAGAACTCATCAGATCCCTACCTGAGGGAATGGATCAAATCTGATCGGAACCCGATCATAATTCCGGAAGATGACATCGGAAACCGCCTCTTCCGGGATCCCACCACCGCCTGGAAGGGCCGAGACGGAATATGGCGGATGCTTATCGGCGGCGAGATCCACGGCCACGGGACAGCACTTCTGTACAAAAGTGATGATTTTGTGGAATGGACTAGGTCAGAAAGGCCTCTACATTTTTCTGAAAGAACTAACATGTGGGAGTGCCCTGATTTCTATCCTGTTAGCGTTGGTTCCACCGATGGATTTGATACTTGCTTTTCTAACGAAGAAGCTGTTATAAAAAGTGTGCTCAAGGCAAGCTTCCATGGTAGGGACTACTATGTGATAGGAGCGTATGATCCTGAAACAGATGAGTTTATTCCTGATGTCGATTTCATGAGTGCCGATTTGAGGTTTGATTATGGAACATACTATGCTTCCAAATCCTTTTACGACAGCGCCAAAAGACGCAGGATATCCTGGGCATGGATTCCTGAGGCAGATACTAAACTAGGTGCAGGAAAGAAAGGCTGGTCTAGCCTCCAGGTATTCAGCTTTCCTTAATCCTCTTATACAGACATCTGCATTTTCAATTTCTAATTTTTTTTTACTTTTTTCATTTTTCAGTCGTTCCCTAGAAGTATCTGGCTTGATGAGGGTGGCAACCGATTAGTACAATGGCCTGTAACAGAAATCGAGAGTCTGCGTAGAAATGAAGTGAGTATTCACAATAAAAAGATCAGGGGAGGAGCTGTGGTTGAGATTAAAGGCATAACAGCTTCACAGGTATTATACTGTATAACAAATCTAAAATGATCATTACTTCTATTATTATTAGTGTATGTTCATAACATAATGTATGTGTGTTTCTTTTTAAAATATATATATAGGCTGACGTAGAGGTGTCGTTTAAGCTCCCAAATGTCGATGATGCTGAGTTGCTGGATCCAGAATCCCACAGTCTTGAAATTCTTCGCGAGAAGACTTTAGCTGCTGGTGCTGGAGGGACATTTGGACCATTTGGCTTGTTTGTGCTGGCCTCTGACAAATTGACCGAACTCACTGCTGTATATTTCAGGATCTACAGAAATATTGATGGCAACTTCGTCGTGTTCATGTGCAGCGATCAGAGAAGGTTAGCTGGTTGAATCGGTTCATGTATCTGTAAAATTGTAGCATGTTTTTCAAGCAGCTGTTTGATTATTTGCAGGTCTTCTTTGAGGGAGGATGAGGTTGAAAAATCTTCCTTTGGTGTGTTTCTTGAGGTTGATCCTACACAAGAGACCATTTCCTTGAGAACCTTGGTAATTTTTTACCCACATTTTCTGGCTTTCATAAGAGTTTCTTTTGGAGGCTTCATTCTTCAAGGTTGAAATTAATTACCATCTTGTTTTAATTTGGGTTTGGTTTTGGCAGATTGACCATTCAATAGTTGAAAGCTTTGGAGAGGGAGGAAAAGCCTGCATCACCGCTAGGGTTTATCCTCAGCTGGCTGTTGCCAATGAGGCACACCTGCGAGTCTTTAACTACGGGACAGAAACTGTCGAGATCTCGAATTTCAGTGGCTGGAGCATGGATTCTGCTCAATTTTCTACCTCCATATGAACAGAAACAAATATTTGGCTGGTTTCAATTTGATTGTATTATTTTTGATATCCAACATTTCCGTATTAATTTTCAATTATTCGTTTGATTTTAAGAATCAATGACCCAAGCAGAGCAATATATGCCTGCATTCCACCTGCAATATATATTCTGACAAAAAAGAAACTGAAACTCTACTGAAAAAGTGTTTCTCGAGCAGATGGATATATCTGGTAAAAATGCAACGTGTTTCCTGCAATGAAACGGGATTGCATCATCGCGCGAGTTCAGTAAACTGTTACATGGTGATTATAACAAAATATTGAATTGTAGTAAGAGGCGTGATTAAGCCTTGAGGCAAGGTCAGGCTTGAGATTGATTAGGCCAGAAGGAACTGATGATTCTTTGAGGGAGAGATTAAAGATTAAAGATGATGAGTCTGGGATATAAAAGCCTCTAACACTTTGCAAGGATGAAACTATGGAATTTATGCATCCAAAAATTAATTGCAGCTGGCATCTATGAAATTTAATATAACAAAAAGTCAAAAGAAGATGAGGTACATCCATCATACGATCAAATACGGAGTAATGTGTATCAAATAATATAGAATATAACCAAGTTGCCATCATATACTTATGTAGCAGTCATATTTGCATCAGCCGAAGTTCACATTCAACACTCAGTTTTCTGTCAATAAGGTATATCTTGTTCTTCGTGCTTGTGTTTAGCAGCTCGATCGTTCCATTCATTTTGATTTCTGATTTCATTGCAGAACAACTGTGTATATAGAGTTATTTGGGATCCATCCATCTGCTGTTTCTGGGTTTCTCTCTCCATACAGCAGCAGGTACACATTTCTCCTTTCTCTATTACCTTTCTACACATAAATTATTTGATTCCTGAGTTCATCTTTCATTCCATTTTGCAGTTCTTGTGATCACAGCATGATAATTAGGCGCAGTTTCATTTTGGTTTAGTGTTCTCATTCATAAAGTGTGAAATCAGGTAATCACTTAACCATACTAAGTAGTCCCTCTATATGTGTCCATCATCTTTTTAAATTAACTACTTTGATTTGCCGCACTTCTGTTCATCTCTTAGAGTTAATACTGGCACCATAAGATCAGTAAATGTAGTATATTATTAATCAAGGGTAAGGATGGAATAAGAAAAAGTCAACTGATGGGTGGTGCTGCACAATTCATGGATCTTGCCTTCACATTATTATTATATGGTTCAGTAATGGTGCACAATTCACTCAAGTTTTAAAATACTACGGTTGTGTTTGGTTCGCAAGGTTTTTGAGAGTCTGGATTTTGTTTTGGGTTTTTGAGAGTTTGGGTTTTTGTTTGGGATTTTGAAAGTCTGGTTTTGCAAAATCCTTGTTTGGTTGGGTTGAGTTTGTGAGTGTAGAACAAAATCTTTGATTGGTTTTTAGGATTTTGCAAGTCTGGATTTTGGAAAACTTGGTGAACCAAACAAGATTTTACAAAACTGGATTTTGATAGTCCAAGTTTTGCAAAAACTTGTCCAACCAAACACACCCTACATCTCTAAGTTTTCAATTTTTTTTATTTGAAATCAAAGATAGTCACAATAAACAACCATAAAATACTATTACATGTAGTTCTTCATAAACTATAATTCATATGGTGCATATTTTGTAGGAGTGAACAGTGAATAGTCAACATATATCTCCTCTAGAAAAGTGTGCAGTTTAATCTATGGAAGAAAATGGCAGTGAACAGTAAATGGCCAACATACCTCTCCTTTAGAAACCATACGGTATATATAAATAGGAGGAATGCGGGTCCCGATAAGTCACATCATGCAGACTTGCAGCCGGTCTCACAGGCCAACCCCGGTCCTGATGTCTATGCCGCGTCTGAACTGACCTAGATGCCATGTGTGTTGGCCTAGATCGGTCGATTAGGCAAATCACATGCTCGGCCTTGGCATATTTAGTATTTTTTTCCGTTCGATTTAATAATTTTCAATTATTAAATTCAATATTTGATCGTCAAATTTTATTAAAATCACGCTTTTGATTACTGAACTATTTTTGGCTCCATCAAACTTAATTAAATGAATCAAAACTGATCAGTATTGTTATTTAAGGTGTTTAATGAGTTGAAAAAATACTGTAGAACGTATTGATGGGGGCAAGTAGGTCTTTTTCATTAAAAATGGAGAATAAACTAAAAATTATAGATATGACGCGAAATGATTGCCTCCGGTGTCTGGTCTATTACTTACCTCCGGTGAAGGCAGGTATGTCAAATGTGAGTGGAAGTACTAAAATGAAGTCTACTTTGTGGCCTTTGCAGGGTTTGATCGATGGAGGATCCCAATTATGTGCAGCTTCTGGACAAGTTTCTTGACTTTCTGAATGACTTTGAAACTGAGGGTCAGCAACCTGATATTTGGAGTCGTCATGCTTTCCTTCATGCTTACAGGGCTGACCCTTCGGTTGAATGGATTGATAAGCGGTGCACAATGAGAGCCATCAAATACGTGAAACTCCTAGCAGTATGGTTTTATAATGTCGAATGGAGTGGCATCGACGCCAATGATCGTGTTCTTGCATCCCTTGTTCGTGACACAAAATTTGACTTTTGGATGATGGATGTACAAGTTGCAAAAGTTGTCCAAGGTGGTGATATAGCCCATGGGCTCCCCCAGTCCTTGTTTTACATTGCACGCTTATGCTGCCGCAATAAAGGATTCCTTGACAAGTTGGAGAAGCTGCCCCATGCTGTTGATGGGAAGGTGTTTGATGAATTTACCGAGTCAGTTATGCAATATGTTATGGATGTCCCTGGCCATGACTATTACAACCACTTGAAGTGCTTCAGAGATTTACTGGGCCACGAGAAGATGTTGCAAGCTGTTCTTAGCATTCTGTATCTCGCAGGCGAAAATGATTCTGCAGAAACGGAAATGTCACTCAAACTTTCTCCTTGCCATAATTGCGATGCTTGGCAACTATATCTACAAGCTCTATTTCCAGTTGGAGGATCTCAAGATGTGGTTGAGTCCTTTCTCAATCTCTTGCAATCAGCACAAACAAGGGTTCGCTTCCTTGATTACATCCTGCAGGATTCTTTGAAGATTGATCCCGCACCGGTGGAAATTCTGTTGAAGCATGTGGATTGCATCATATCTTCTATTGATTCTCCACATCATCGTAACCTAATGCTGAAACTCAGGCTCATCAAGGCTCAACTCTTTTGTACGGCCGCCAAAACTAATGTTGGCACCATTGGAGAGGCCTCCACATTCCTGACTGATAAATTCTTCAAAACACCATCAATGCACATGACAGACCAAGAAAGATTGCTTCTCCAACTCATTCAATTATTTCTCAAGGATACAGCTGCATCGTTATGTGACTCCGCCCAAGTCTCAGAAGATATGATCCTGGAATCAAGCCTTGCAATTTTTATGCTTTACAAAATTGAGTCATTCATACTCTTGTTCACCAATGAGGATGGCATTGATACACTTCACGAGAGGAGTACTTTCAGAGACTTGCTCTCGGGGGGCACTACAACTATGGCATGTAAATCTGGACAAAATGATCAGACTGTACAACTTCCTTGTCAATTATCAAGTGAGACCGAGCTGAACTTGGAAGAGAGCATCGCTGTTTACGAGCAAGGTTCATGGTCACTGTTCAATGATTTCATAACGAGTGATCGGGTTGTATATGCCCCGCACCATCTCTTTGGAAAATTGAGGAGGTTGCTCACTAATAAGCCTCATACTTTTTCTGCCATCAAGGATCAAATAGTAACATTGCTCGGGGAGATGGAGTTTCTGGGGTCTATCCTTACAGATGTCAATAACAAAGGTGCTGGACTTCGTGTCTTGTATGTGCTATATGAGGTGGAGTACATCGTTGACATGTTTCTACGTGGAGATTCCCCTGCATGGTACCAGCAACTGCTTATTTTCAATGCCCTTGAAGATACAAATTTGATCAAGGAACAGATGTTAGGCAAGGGGAGTTTTGAATTGCCTTCCATGCTTACGACAACTGATGATCAAGCCAGGAGTATTTTGGACCTGCTTCATAGTGAATCAAGGCATCCTGAAACAATGTACTACTTCCTCAAGGAATTTGAAGATGGAGGTGCCAGAGAATATTGGAGAAATTATGTTTACTCCAACTACGTGCTCAAACCATCAGTTCATTGGATTGATGAAGAGTCTACAAAGAGAGCCACCACATTTTTGAAAACAGTTCAATTTTTTTATAATGCCAAGCATGGTGGAAATGATGAAGATGAACATTTGGCAGCTCAATGTCAGAGAAGAACAACTTATCTCAAGTGGTTGCACCATGAACACAATGTATGTGAGGACGATCCTTGTCATCTAGCTGCTGCTCTCTCTGAATCTTTCGGTGCTCTTGGTGTATTACATGTCAAATTTGCGGATACCTGTAACCAGCTAATGAAGGTTCCCGTCCCTGCTCGCTTTAGTGATGGTGATATGTTCGGTGACCTGGTCGACTCAGTTCAGTGGTATTTAATGCAAAGACATTACAAGGTTATTGTGCCTGTGCTGGAACAATTCAGAAATCTGGTGTGCAGGTTGTCCAATACGTGCACCGACCAGAAGAGGTTGCAATCTTTATTACCTCCTGCTGTAACTGTGGTTTTTACCATCCTTCAAATGGCATTTAGAAATGAAACATATACTGGTCAAATGGAAGAAGCTACAGGATCCAAGACGTTTCTAAATCTTATCCAGGCAGCACAAAGGCATGCTCACACTATAGGTGCAATCCTGGATTTCCCGATTATGGATCTTATCGCCAATCAGCCTGATAATCACAGTGAGCAGGTTGGGACTTTGTTGAAGCAAGGATACACAGAGGTTGCCAATGAAAGATTGGTTTTTGAACTCATTCTATCCTTTCTAAGAGATACAACTTCATTGTGAGTTGCCTAAAGATAATATCTTTGAGTCGAGTCTTTAGATTTTACAGTAATTTCATCACTGCAACCATTGACAATATTTTTTTTTCCAGAGAATTGGTTTATAATACAACAACTGGTACTCTGGAGAATGGAAATATTTCAGCAAGTTGTGTAGCCGTGGCGGTAATGAATGAGATGTCCTCCGCCAGAAAGATCGAATTTTACTTTGAAGAGATGGCAGCAGTTTATGCAAGAGATCTTTTGTGGATGTTTAACAATTTCCCCAGGATTGATAGCATCTTCTTTGTTGAACATCTCTTGGAAAAGCTGAGAATGTTTGCAACAAATATGCCTGATACTAACACTTTCATGAAGGATGAATTTCAAGCATTTCTCAAGAACTTGGAGTTCTTTGCGTTGTTCATCAATGAAAGTAAGAACAAAGATGTTGGGTTATGTGTGACATTTTTATTATATGCGGCTGAGTACATTGTTGATATGTTTATACTTGGAGATGGCCCCCTATGCTACCACCAGCTGGTTCTGTTCATTGCCATTAAAGAGGTGGAGTTGATCAAGGCACGGATCCTAGATTGCTCTAATGACAATGAAACTTCTGAATTGCCACTCCAGGATGATCAACTGACTTTGGACAACAACAAATCGAATAGTGGAAACTTGAAGACAGAAGAAGTAGTTGTCGGGCTTGATGATCATGCAAACAATATTGTTGAACTTCTTGAAACTGGATCCAAGAATCTACAAGTTCTCTCAATCGTTGGAATGGCTGGAATCGGGAAAACAACTTTGGCTAAGAAAGTTTACAACATTCTCTTATCTAAGGGTCGGTTCGCCGTTTGTGCTGGCTCTTCTGTTTCTCAAGTTTATCGAAAAAGAGAGTTGCTACTTGAAATATTAGCCGACTTCACTGTTGTTACTAATGATGTGAAGAAAATGGATGACAACGATCTAGCTCAAACAGTGTTTCGAAGTTTGAAAGGCAAAAGATACCTGATTCTACTTGATGATATTTGGAGGATAGAGGATTGGAGTGACCTTAGGCTCTCCTTTCCAGATGACAAAAAAGGGAGTAGAATTCTTTTCACAACCCGTGTTCGAAGCGTGGCAGAAGAGGCTAATAATACCATTCCCAAAATAGGTCCTTATATTCTGCCTCTGCTCTCTGTAGAACAAAGTTGGGATTTATTGAAAGAAAAGGTGTTTCCTGGTGGGAGATGTCCTGAAAAATTACTCGAAGTTGGAAGGCTTGTAGCAAAAGATTGCAAAGGACTACCACTTGCAATTGTCGTTATAGGGGGTATTCTGGGAAAAGTACAAGATCAGAAAGATAAATGGGAAGAAATTGCTAGACATTTAAGATTGCGGGTAGCAGATAGTAAAGAAACGAAGTTCATGGGTATCCTTGAGTTGAGTTACAATCATCTACCATCTTATCTGAAACCTTGCTTTCTGTACCTTGGCTCGTTTTTGGAGGATCAAGATATTCCTGTCAAGAAGCTGCAATGGCTGTGGATGGGAGAAGGTTTTATCCCAAGAAATGATACTAAGAGTTTGGAAGAAACAGCTGGGGGATACTTCATAGAACTAATCAATAGAAGCTTGTTAATGGAATCGAAGAGGTGCTCCTTAGGCAGTGTCAAAACTTGTCGCATCCATGACATGCTTCGCGACCTGTGCCTGAAGAAATCGAGAGAAGAAAATTTTATGCAGCTCATCTCCATGAATGGTTCTAATGAATCAGAGTCCCCAATGGATATGCAGTACCGGGTGTGTGTCCATTCTTCAGACCAAAATTTTATCCAGTTCAAACCATCCTCTTCGCATCCCCGTTCACTCCTATTCTTTTCCACCGAAACCTTCCAAGACCGTTACAGGTACAGGTATGACATATCATCCATTTTCCAGGACTATAAGCTTGTTCGAGTATTGGATTTGGAACCAATCATAGCATGCTTTTTCCCCAGGGGAGCTGATCTGTTAATTTTCTTAACTTACTTGGCAATCAAGGGAAATATGAGTTCTGTTCCCTCCTCTATTTCTAAACTTAGGAACCTGGAAATTCTTATTGTTAACGGAGACGGTGGAGAAATCGCATTGCCAAGTTCACTTTGGAGCATGTCGACCTTGAGGCATGTGCACGTCCACCCCCGAGCTTGTTTGACCTTATCAAGTCCGGAGCTTGAGAATGCTACAATATTCCCGAAACTTATTAGCTTTTCCTGCCCAGTTGTTTCAGATTGGAACGAAGACAAGAAGATTCTAAAAAGGTTGATTGGACTTAAATATCTACGGTGCAAGTTCCTGGAACTGAAACATTGGGATAGTGATCGAAGGCGCTATGTGTTTCCTGACATGGAATTTCTGACTCAACTTGAGTCTCTCAACGTGTCTCATATGCGTAATATTCTTTCATGCGAGTTTAGCTTCCCTCTGAATCTCAAGAAGTTGACTCTATCCGGTTTCTGCTTTGCATGGGATTACATGTCTGTAATCATTCGATTACCCAAGTTAGAGGTTCTCAAATTACTATCAAGGGCCTTCAAGGGCAATACGTGGGATATGACAGAAGAGATTATTTTTCCTGAGTTGAAATATCTCAAGTTTTGCAACTTGGACATTACAGATTGGAATAATTCCATGGACTGTTCGGATCACTTCCCTTCGCTCGAGAGACTTGTTTTAAGTGGATGCGAAGAGCTTGTGGCGGTTCCTTCATGTTTTGGGGAGGTGCCAACTTTACAGGTGATTGAGATGCAGTTCTGCAGTAAATCTGCTGAACATTCTGTCAAGGGAATATTTGAGCAGCAGCTCGAGTATAATAATGACTTCAAAGTGATGATCACTCCCTCACTATCAATTGTAGAAAGATTTCATCAGAAGTAAGTCATTTCTTGGCAAGTTTTCTTTCTTGACTTTCTATTATAAGTCCCTTGTGAATGCACAAACACTATCTACTCCCACAATTCTCTATTTACAGTCCATTTTGGACAAGGCGCAACTTTTATATGGAGACTGTGGCATAGTGCATATAAATGCTAGTTTTTTCCTCAATTCAACCTTAAGAATTTATAGTGGAATTATTTTGAATCAAGTTACTGCCAGAATTATGCTCGTCTAGTTGTGTTCTCTAAATTTGTCAACATATAAATAGGAAATGTTCAACTTTTGGAATCTTTCTCGGTGTCGAGCATGATGAGAATTAGAATGAGTTATTTGTTTTCTAGTTATTGTGCTGCTTTTGAGATTCAAATTGAATTTAACGGTGTTTAAAATGATGAAATGTAGGAGCGAAACTGGAAATTTTATAGGATTATTTGGAAGCTAACTCGTTTGAAGGAAATGCTTGATCAAATTTTCAAATACAGCTGGGAAGGGAGTCACTGGTTAGACTGCTGAGTGCTCTGGAGGGAGCTGCAAGTTTTTTAATCTGAAAGTTATATGCATTGTCTCTTTTATGTTTCTTAACCATATGCATTGATTATCTCTTCTATGTTTCTTTTGAGAAATTTCAGTTTGAGTTACTTTTATGAAATTTGTAAGGCTGGAATTTGTATCCCCATGTGAGGTTAAAATGCACTATTCGTTTTAAAACTTTTGTGTCTTTTCAGCCATCTCCATGCAAATATTAACCACACTATATGGAATCATACTTGTATCGATTTTCGATCATCCGGTAATGGAATGACAGGTTTACTGATCAAAACTATCAAGGTACCAAATGCCTCATATGGAGTAACTCGGGTTCACTGTTTTGAGCATGTAGATAACAATATAATCCATTTATTTCTCAAACTTGGTTTCTGGACTTGGTGAACGCCAAGATGGTTTAAGTGATGTATGTTGAATGGAGTGATAATAAGAGTACAATCAGATGTGTGAATGCACTCGCATTTTGTGACAAAAAGTTTACCCTTGTTAGTGATGGTAAGGTGTTTGATGAATTTACTGAGTCAGTCATGCAGTATGTTACTGTCTAACACTGATGTGCAGAACATGAAGAGGATGCAGTCTCCAGCCTTCAACTCGGATTTTTAGCAATCTTCATATGGCACATGCAATTGCCGTGCATCGAATAGATTCTGCAGTTTATTGACTGTCACTCAAGCTTTCCCCTTGTCGCGACTCAGAATATGACAGTTCTTTTAATGCCCGGACGTATGCCTTCAAGTACTATCACCAAATGAAGGATCTTTCCATCTTCTTCTGTCAGTTCATGTAAGGGAAGTATAAAGTCAATCCCCGCTTCCATCACCAAACTTTGGAGCCCAGAGATGGGTTGAAGTGGCAGTGCCAACTACACTGTGGAGCATGGCGACGTTGAGGTACATGCACATCCGCATCCAGGCTGAAAATGTTGCTAGTAGAGATCTTACCACCTTTTCCTCTCCAGTATTTACTGATAAGAAAGAAGCTCAAACTATACTGAAAAAGTGTTTCTTGAGCAGATGGATATTTCTGGTAAATGCAGTGCTGCACTTGCTCTGCGTCATATTCTGTACAATCAATTTACGAGCATCAGGTGGATTTTTTATGGAATCTCAACTTTGATGTGGCTATCACTCCCTCAGAATGGATTTCAGGAGATGTTCCTAAATATGGGATGAAGTAAGTCAACTTCCTGTATATATACTTCACCATCTTTCAAGTTTCATATTGTATATAAATCACCTAGGGTCATAGTATGTCTATATATATATAGAGGTGCTCTTCTTATTCATTTATTCTGGCAGTGCGGTCTTCCATCCCACTATGCTTCCTTGATTAACAGCAAAAGTCAATTAAAATTTTGATTTAACCTACAAGTGAAACTATCAGTTGATATCTTTCAATTTGGACCATGCATGATAAGGACTGAGGCACTTTTGGTTTCCTAAGTTTCTGATCAAATCTCGACTTTGAAGCAGGCCTGTAAATAGTTGATTATACCAAGAGGTTGAAAAAATTAAAGATGATGACTTTGTAGCTAAGGATGAAAGTATGGAATCTATGATTTCAAAATTTAATTGCAGCTGTCATGAATAATTCAATGTATCGTGAGATGAAAATTAAAGATAAAATAACAGAAAGTCAAAGGAAGATGAGAAACATCATAAAATAATATGGGGGACATTGTTAAATATATAATGCATAAACTAATACAGAATCTAACCTACTTGCCATTGTATACTTATCTAGTAGTCATCTGTATCAGTTGTGCGTAGTTTGTGTTCAACGCTCAGTTTTCTGTCAGGTACCAATTACTCAATAAGGTATATCATCTGTATATAGCAGCTCACTTATAATTTCTTTCTTTTCTGAATTATGATTTCATCCATTTCACATGCCCTATAGGTATAGCAGTTCCAACTCTAACTACCATTCAGTTATTGGAATCGATCGACTGTTTCTGTATTTTGCTGGCATTATTATCAGCACATCTTACTGCAGGTACGGATTTTCCTTGCTCTATTACCTCTGTGTACATTATTTGATCATTACACTGATTCTTGAGATGATCTTCCATTAAATTTGCAGTCATGGGATTAATTACAGCATAATAGCAGTTGTTATTCACAAAGTGAACCGAATCAGGTAATGGCCAGCACATATTAGCAGTCCTTCTGTATATGTCCTTTTATCTGTTTTTTTCTTTTTATATGAACTTGTTTGATTTTTATATTTTTCTGCGGCGTGTGTATCAGCAATCAAATTGATAATGAACTAACTCTACTTTTGTGGTGTTAATAGGCTTTGATCCATGGAGTATCCTATTGATGTGCAGCTTTTGGACAAGTTCCACGGCTTTGTGAATGACTTTGAAAAGGAGGGTCTACGAAGGAGTTGGAGTCGTGATAATAATTTATATGATGCTTACTGCACAGACCCTTCAGCTGAATGGAGTGAGAGAAGGTGCACAATGAGGGCTATCCGATTTGTGAAAATCCTAGCGGTATGTTTTTATAACGTGGAAGGGAGAGGCACCCGTGTTGATGAAGTCATAATCAGAAAGTTTGGTCTCTTGGGAGGATATATCAAAGATGTATTCAATCGTGTTCATCAATCTGGTCCAATCTCCAATTCAGTGTTGTTCATTGCTAAACTACGCAAAGACGCTAAAGGATTTTTTGAGGATTTGGAGAAGCTTCCATATGGTGTTGCTGTTGATGGCAGGGTGTTTGATGAATTCAGTGAGTCAGTTATGCAGTATGTAATGAATGTTCCCCATGACTACACTGCTGTGAAAGCCTACTACAGCATTACTCTCCAACACTTGAAATGCCTCCGGTATTTTGTAGGCCAGGAGAAGAGGTTGCAATCTCGTGCCAGTGCTTTGATTCTTGGTATTCTTCACCTGGCTCACAAAATCGACTTGCGTGAAGTAGATTCTGCAGAATTGGAGGAACACATCTTCACTTCTTCTTTTGAGATGTCACTCAAACTTTCACCTTACCATAATGATGATGGGGAAGTATGTCTACATCTTCTGTCTCCTAGTCAAGGTTCTATGGTTGAGCCCTTTCTCAATCTCTTACAATCAGCGCACATTAAGGTTCGAGTCCTTGATTACATCCTGAAGGAGTCTTTGAAGATTGATCCCACACCAGTGGAAACTCTGTTGGAGCACGTGGATCACATCATAAGTTCTATGGATTCTCCATATCATCATAACCTAATGCAAAATCTCAGTCTCGTCAAGAATGAAATTTTGTGCACGATCACCAGAACTTCTCTTGGCACGCTTGGAGAGACATTAACATTTCTGTCTGATCAATTCTTCAAAACGCCATCACTGCACATGACAGACAGAGAAAAATTAATACTGCTACTAGTTCAGTCTTTTCTCAAGGAGACAGCCGCATCGTTATGTGTCTCCAGCCAAGTCTCGGAAGATATGATCCTGGAATCAAGTCTTGCCATTTTTAAGCTTTACAAAGCAGAGTCATTAATGTTGTTGTTCAGCAATAAATCTGGCATTGATACACTTCACAAGAGGTGTACTACTTTCATGTCATTCAGAGACTTGCTCTCTGTAGACATTTTGAAGGATGGAAGCACCACAACTTTGGCATGTAAAGATGGACAGAATTATCAGCTTCCTTGTCAATTATCAAGTGAGATTGAGCTTAACTTGGAAGAGATCATCGCTGTTTACGAGCAAGGTTCTTTGTCCTTGTTTCATGATTTTATGAAGAGCGATCGACTTGTCTATGCCGACCATCTCATACGTAAACTGAGAAAGTTGCTGACTAACAAGCCTAATGCTTTTGCTCTCATGAAGGATCAAATAGTAACATTGCTCAGGGAGCTGGAGTTTCTGGGATCTATCCTTGAAGATGTCAATATGGAAGCTGTTAAGAATAAAGATGTTGGATTAAGTGTGATGTGTGTGATATATGAGGTGAAGTACGTCGTTGACGTGTTTTTACGAGTAGATTCTCCTGCATGGTACCAGCAACTGCTTATTTCCAATGCCCTTGACGATATAAAGTTGATCAAGGCACAAATCATAGATATGGGGAGCTCTGAATTGTCTTCAATGGTTAAGACAACTGATGATCAAGCCAAGAATATCGAGGACCTGCTTCATAATGAATCGAAGCAGCCTGAAACAATGTACTACTTCCTCAAGGAATTTGAAGATGAAGGTGCCCGAGAATATTGGAGAAATATTGTCTACGCGAACTACGTGCTCCACCCATCAGTTCATTGGACTGGTGAAAAGTCTACAGTGAAAGCCACCAAATTTCTGAAAACAATTCAATTTTTTTATAATACCAAGCATGGTGGAATTAGTGAAGATGAGCTGGCAGCCCAATGTCACAGAAGGAAAACTTATCTCAAGTGGTTGCACCATGAAATCCATCATGTATTTGAAGAGAATCCTCGTCGTCTAGCTTCTGCTCTCTCTGAATCTTTGGATGTTGTTGGTTTATTATGCGTCAAATTTACAGACACTTGTAACCAGCTAATGAAGATTCCCGTCCCTGCTCGCTTTGATGATGGTGATGTGTTGGAACAATTCAGATATTTGGTTTGCAGGTTCTTCAAGCTGTGCACTGACCATAACAGGTTGCAATCTTTACTACCTCCTGCTGCAACTGTGTCATTCAGAAATGAAGCATATACCGGAGAAATGGAAGAAAACTTTTTCCTTTCTGCTTTGGGTATGTCGTGGAAGCTGCATAAAGATGCAGACTGTACCCATGCAACAAGATGCGAGTCATTTTTCAATCTTCTCCGAGCAGCACTAAATCATCCTCGCATTATAGGTGCAATCCTGGATTCCCCGATAGTTGATCTAATAGCCGATGATCCTGATGATCACACTGAGATGGCTGAGACTTTGTTGAAACAAGGTTACACAGATGCTGCCAAGGAAACATTTGTTTTGGAACTCATTCAATCTTTTCTCAGAGATACAACATCATTGTGAGTTGCCTGAAAATAATATCTTTGAATTAAGCCTTTAAATTTGATTTTTTTTACAAATCAGGGGCTTGAATAGTTTATGTTTTTCATTTCTTCAGAGAATTGGTTTCTAGGTCACCAACTGCTACTCTGGAGGATGGAAATACCTCAGCAAGTTGTGTAACCAACGAGATGCAAGAGATAGCAGCAGTTTACATGAGAGATCTTCTGTGGTTGTTTAACAATTTCCCAAGGAATGATGGCGTTTTCTTCGCTGAAAGTCTCTTGGAAAAGCTGAGAATGTTAGTGACTCATATGCCTGATACTAATGCTTTCATGACAGATCAATTTCAAGCATTTCTCGAGAACTTGGAGTTCCTTACGTCATTTCTCAATGACAGTAAGAGTAAGGATCTTGGATTATGTGTGACATTTTTCTTATATGCATCTGAGTACATTGTTGATATGTTTATACTTGGAAATAGCCCCCAATGCTACCACCAGCTAGTTCTTTTCATTGCCATGAGAGAGGTGGAGTTTATCAAGGCTCGGATCCTAGATTGCTCTAATGAGGATGACAGTTCTGAATTGCCACTCCAGGATGATCAGCTCACTTGGGACAACGACACATCTTATAGTAGAAACTTGAAGACAGAAGAAGTAGTTGTGGGCTTCGATGATCATGCAAACAATATTATTGAGCTTCTCGAAACTGGATCCAAGAATCTACAAGTTTTCTCAATAGTTGGAATGGCTGGAATCGGCAAAACAACTTTGGCTAAGAAAGCTTACAAAATACTCTTATCTAAGGGTCGGTTTGCTGCTTATGCTGCCTCTTCTGTTTCTCAAGTTTATCGAAAAAGAGAGTTGCTACTTGAAATATTAGCCGACTTCTCTGCTGTTACTGATGATATGAAAAAAATGGATGATAATGATCTAGCTCAAATGGTGTTTCGAGGCTTAAAAGGCAAAAGATACCTGATTTTACTTGATGATATATGGAGGATCGAGCATTGGAATGACCTTAGGCTCTCCTTTCCAGATGACAAAAGGGGGAGTAGGGTTTTGTTCACAACCCGTGTTCGTAGTGTAGCTGAGGAAGCTAATACCAGTTCCACCACGATAAAACCTTATTTTCTCCCTCTGCTATCTTTGAAGCAAAGCTGGGATTTACTGCAAGAAAAGGTGTTTCCTGGTGGAAGATGTCCACAACAATTGCATGAGGTTGGAAGGGTTGTGGCAGAACATTGCAAGGGACTGCCACTTGCAATTGTTGTCATAGCCGGTATTCTGAAAAAGATGCAGGAGCAGAAAAATGAGTGGGAAAAAATCGCAGCACATTTAAGGTCTAGAGTAGCTGATGATGATCAAGTACATTTCATGAGCATCCTTGAATTGAGTTACAATCATCTGCCATCTTATCTGAAACCGTGCTTTCTCTATCTCGGATCATTCTTGGAGGATCAAGAGATTCCAGTCAAGAAGCTGCAGTGGCTGTGGATGGGAGAAGGCTTTATCCAAAAAATGGATTCCAAGAGCTTAGAAGAAACATCTGAAGATTACTTGATGGAACTAATCAATAGAAGTTTGGTTATGGAATCAAAGAGATGTTCATTAGGTGGTGTCAAAACGTGTCGTATTCATGACATGCTTCGCGACCTCTGCCTGAAGAAAGCTAAGGAAGAGAAGTTTATGCAGCTCATCACCATGGATGGTTCAGATAACTCAAAGTCACCAGTGGGTATGCAGTATCGAGTGTGCGTCCATTCTCCAAAACAGAATTTTATTCAGATGAATTGTTCTGCTTCGCACGTCCACTCTCTTCTGTTCTTTGCCACTGATAATTCCCAAGATAACAAGTCCTATGAAACCTCATCCATATTTCAAGATTTCAAGCTTCTCAGAGTATTGGATTTGGAGCACATCAAAGCAAGCATATTCCCTGGTGGAATTGATTTTCTACTCTGCTTGAACTACCTGGCAATCAAGGGAAATATTAAGTCAATTCCCGAGTCCATCGCCAAACTTTGGAGCCTGGATACTCTAATTGTCAAAGGAACAAGGGGTGAAGTTGTTGTGCCAACTATGCTGTGGAGCATGGCAACATTGAGGAATGTGCACATCCGTCCCCGAGCTCGCTTAACATTTTCAAAACATGAGCTTGAGAATGCTGTGGCAGTAGAGAACCTTACCACCTTTTCCTCTCCAGTTTTTTCTGAAAAGAAAGAAGCTGAGAAGATACTGAAAACATGGATAGGGCTTAGAAAATTGAGGTGCGTCTTCATGGAACAGATGGATATTTCTGGTAAATGCAATGTGTTTCCTGCAATGGAGTTTTTGACTCAGCTCGAGTCGCTCAATATATATTATATAGGGCGGACCTTTCCCTGCAAATTTAGCTTCCCTCTGAACCTCAAGAAATTATCTTTGTCCAGATTCTGCTTGAAATGGGATTACATGAACGAGATCAGTAAACTCTTACATCTAGAGGTTCTGAAATTACTATTCAAGGCATTCGATGGTGATGTTTGGGACATGAACGAGGAAATTTTCCCTAAACTGAGAGTTTTGGTGCTGGATAATCTTAACCTTTCGAAGTGGAATGTGTCGGATTGCTCAGATAGTTTTCCGGAACTTGAGAGGGTTATTTTGAGAAGCTGTAAAAAGCTTGAGGAGATCCCTTCCAGTCTCGGGGATGTCCCAACCTTGAAGCAGATTGAGGTGCAGTGGTGCACTCGCTCTGCGACAGATTCTGTCCAACCAATTTACGAGCAACAGGTGGAATATGGGAATCCCAACTTTGATGTGTCCATCACTCCATCGGAATGGAATATCAGGAGATCAACTTGTTAAATCTGGGCTCAAGTAAGTCAATTTCTTACATCTCTTACATTCTTTTGAGTTTCATCTACTAGTAGCTGGAATGCTTTCTTAATGAAGCATCAATGATCATAATATAGATAGGGTTCCTGAGTTTTATCTCCTTTCTTTTTCCAATCACATCTCAGGATAAGCATGAGATATAAGTTAGAATGAAATTTGGTTTTCGTTACATTGCAGGAGTGTGTGATCGATTGTGAATGAAGCGGCCATTTTACAACAATTGGCTGATAGCAGTGCTGGTGCTGGATTGCTTTGAAGAGATTGAAGCTAGCTGTGTGTGTGTGTGTGTGTGTGTGAGAGAGAGAGAGAGAGAGAGAGAGAGAGAGAGAGATGACTTTCTGGGGGCATTCTTGTGTCCATCTTATTATTTCATACATTGCTGATTTCATGAAAATGTCTTTTTTTTTACTTAAATTCTTATTATTTCACAGTTTGTTGCTAAGATGTAATCAGCCTTTGGTTTGAAAAGATTTCAGACTTGGAGACTGTTTCTGAAATTTCAGCTGATTTGTCGGATGAACTGCAGAAGAGCATTTAAATGTTCAGATGTTTGATTGTGCTGGTGTAACTCATGATGTCTATGCTTAAGTATTTCTTGAGGTCATTTTTACTGTAATGGAAACATAATTTACGATCCTTGTTGCGAGTCTAAATTGGGTTTTTTCATAAATGAATTTAGACACAAAAGCATTAGGTGATGATTGATTGCAGCTGTGATATTGATGGATACTTATATGATAGCTCAGTGTATTGTTAGGTGAAAATTAAAGATAAAAAACAGAAAGTCAAATGAATTAGCTGAGATGTTCATTACATAAACTAATACTAGTAGTATATAATATAATCAACTTGCCGTTGTGTACTTATTTTGTGGTCATTTGCATCGGTCCTAGTTTTTACATTAAACGCTCAGTTTTCTGATGTCAAGTTACAATTACTGAAAAAGGTATATGGTCTGCATCTTGTTCTTCATCCTTATTTAGCAGCTCATGATATTTAATTGCGTATTTTCCGATTTCAGATTTCATCCATTTCATCCTCGCATGCTTATATAGCTGTTGTAGAACAGTAGAGCTATCGTGATCAGTCGGCTGTTTCTGATATTGCTCTCAGCATCATTCAACATTATCAGCAGATCTTACAGCAGGTACAGATTTCTCCTTGCTCACCTCTGTACCTATTATTTGACCATCACAAAAATTCCTGAGATGATCTTTCATTTCATTTTGTAGTTGATGGAATCACTGCATAATAATTAGTAATTAAGTCTAGTTTGTGGTGTTTACAGGCTTTGATCAATGGAGTATCCTGTTGATGTGCAGCTTTTGGACAAGTTCCACGACTTCATGAATGGCTTTCAAATTGATGGCCAAGGAAATATTCTGAGTGGTTTCTGTTCTGCTTACAGGGTTGACCCTTCAGTTGAATGGACTGATAAAAGGTGCACAATGAGAGCCATCAAGTTTGTCAAAATCCTAGCGCTGTGTTTGTATAATGTCGAATGGGGTGACGAGCACGTTTTTGATGATGATTATAATGCGTCATCACGCTTTCATGTGTTAGAAGAATATATTACAGATACTTTGAATATTTTCGGTCGTGGTGATATAGCCCGTCCACTCTACAATTCTGTGTATCAGCTTGCATGTCTACGCCGCTATGCTAAAGATTTTTTTGAGAAATTGGAGAAGCTGCCCCATGCTGTGGATGTCAGGGTGCTCGATGAATTTACTGAGTCAGTTATGGAGTATGTTATGGATGTTCCTGGGGAACCACTTGGATGGGGCCACACTCCCCATGACTACACTTGTGTGGAAGCCTGCTACCACATTACTCTGGAGCACTTGAAATCCTTGAGGTATCTACTGGACCTAGAGAAGGAGTTGCAATCTGGTGCCGGTGCTTTGATTCTAAGCATTCTTATTCTCGCACGCGCAAATGACCTGTCTAAAGTAGAATCTGCTGCATTGGAGGAACGCGTCTTCACTTCCTCTGCTGACATGTCACTCAAACTTTCCTCTTACCATAGCAATGCTTCGTTTCTCAAGCTCTTACAATCAGCACGCGCTGAGGTTCGCATCCTTGATAACATCCTGGATTCTTTCAAGGTTGATCAAGCAACATTGCAATTGAAAACTTTCTTGGAGCATGTGGATCATTCTCCACAGCATCTTCACAACCTAATGCAAAAACTCAGTCTCATCAAGGCTCAACTAGGCTGCACGGCCGCCAAAACTTGTTTTCGCACGCTTGGAGAGGCCTTGACATCCCTGGCTGAGCACATGACAGCCACAGAGAACTTGCTACTGCAACTCATTCAATATTTTCTCAAGGAGACAGCCGCTTCATTATGTGTCTTCAGCCAGGTCTCGGAAGATGTGATCCTGGAATCAAGTCTTGCAATTTTTAAGCTTTACAAAGCACAGTCATTAATATTTTTATTCAGCAACGGACTTCATGTGGACGATGGCATTGATTCACATCACAGCAGGAGTACTTTCAGAGAGTTGCTCTTGGGAGACATTTTCAAGGAGGGAAGTGCAGGCACCACAACCTTGGCATGCAAAGCTGGACCAGATGATCAGCATGTACCACTTCCTTGTCAATTATCAAGTGAGATGCAGCTTAACTTGGAAGAGACCATTGCTGTTTATGAGCAAGGTTCTTTGTCCTTGTTTCATGATTTCATAAAGAGCGATCGAGTTGTCTATGCAGACCATCTCAAAGGAAAACTGAGGAAGTTGCTGACTAACAAGCCTCATGCTTTTTTTCTCATCGCGGATCAACTAGTAACATTACTTGGGGAATTGGAGTTTCTGGGATCTTTCCTTACTGACGTCAGCGGGGAAGATGTAATGAAAAAAGGTGTTGGATTAAGTGCGGTGTGTTTGATGTATGAGGTCGAGTACATAGTTGGCATATTTTTACATGGAGATTCCCCTGTATGGTACCAACAACTGCTCATTTTCAATGCCCTTGAAGATGCAAAGTTGATCAAGGCACAGATCTTACACATTGAGAGCTTTGAATTGGCTTCAATGCTTGAGACAACTGGTGATCAGGCCAGGAGTATCGAGGATCTGCTTCAGAGTGAATCGAAGCTTCCTGCAAATATATACTACTTCCTCGAGGAATTTAAACTTGAAGATGGAGGTGCAACAGAATATTGGAGAAATTATGTTTATGCGAGCTTTGTGCTCAATCCGTCAGTTCATTGGACTGATGAAGAGTCTACCATGAGAGCCACCAAATTTTTGAAAACAATTCAATTCTTTTATAATACCAAGCATGGTGTAATTGGTGAAGATGAGCAGTTGGCAGCACAGTATCACAGAAGGAATAGTTATCTCAAGTGGTTGCACCGTCATTTATGCGAGGACAATCCTCTTCATCAAGCTTCTGCTCTCTCTGAATCTTTCAGTTCTGCTGGTTTATTACGCCTCAAATTTGTGGATACTTGTAACCAGCTAATGAAGGTTCCTATCCCTCCTCACTTTAATGATGGTGATATGTTTGGTGACCTTGTCTACTCAGTTCAACAATGTCTGATGCAAATAAATTACAAGGCTACCGTGCAAATGTTGGAACAGTTGAGAGATTTTGTGTGCAGCTTCTCCAATACTTGCACCGACCAGAAGAGGTTGCAATCTTTATTGCCTCCTGCTGTAACTGTGGTTTCTATTATCAAGCAAATGGCATTTAGAAATGGTGAAATGGAAGAAAACTTGTTCCCTTCTGCGTCGCAGAAGGTTTATAAAGGTGATAATGTCCATGCGAAGTCATTTCTCAATCTTCTTCAGGCAACACAAAAGCATGCTCGCGCTATACATACGATCCTGGATCTTATAGCCAATGAGCCTGATGATCATAGTGAGCAGGCTGATACAATGTTGAAGCAAGGACACACACAGAATGTCAAGGAAAGATTGGTTTTTGAACTCATTCTATCTTTTCTCAGGGATGCAACATCACTGTGAGTTTCCTGAAGATGATAGTCTTCATATTTATTTCCATCACTGCGACCTTTGACAAGATTTTTGTTTTTTCAGAGGATTGGTTTCTGGTTTCTGGTGTTGAGATGCCCTCTTCAAGAAAGAGTGGCTTTGAAGAAATTGCAGCAATTTATATGAGAGATCTCTTGTGGCTGTTTAACCATTCCCCAACAAATGACAGTGTTTTCTTTGCCCAACATCTCTTCGAAAAGCTAAGAATGTTTGCGACTAAAATGCCTCATGCTAACGTGGGATTCCTTGCATCGTTCCTCACTGACAGTAAGAATAAAGATCTTGGTTTATCTGTGAAACTATTTCTGTACGTGGCGGAGTACATCGTTGATATGTATATACTTGGAGATGGCCCCCAATGCTACCACCAGCTGATTCTGTTCATTACCATTAGAGAGGTGGAGCTTATCCAGGCTCAGATCCTAGACTGTACTTCCATATCGCCACTCCAGGATGATCAACTTACTTTGGGCACCAACACATCGAGATCAAATGGTAGTAACTTGAAGACAGAAGAAATAGTTGTGGGGTTTGATGATCATGCAAACAATATTCTTGAGCTGCTTGTAACTGGATCCAAGAATCTTCAAGTTTTTTCAATCGTTGGAATGGCTGGAATTGGAAAAACTACTTTGGCTAAGAAAGTTTACAACATCTTCTTGTCTGAGGGTCGGTTTGCTGTTTGTGCTGGCTCTTCTGTTTCTCAAGTTTATCGAAAAAGAGAGTTGCTGCTTGAAATATTAGCCGGCTTCTCCATCTTTACTGATGATGTGAAGAGAATGGATGAGGCTGATCTAGCTGTAATGGTGTTTCGAAGTTTAAAAGGCAAAAGATACCTGATTGTACTTGATGATATATGGAGGATCGAACATTGGAATGACCTTAAGCTCTCCTTTCCTGACGATAAAAAGGGGAGTAGGATTTTGTTCACAACCCGTGTTCGTAGTGTAGCTGAGGAAGCTAATACTGGTTCCACCACAATAGAGCCTTATTTTCTGCCTCTGCTCTCTTTGGAACAAAGCTGGGATTTACTGCAAGAAAAGGTGTTTCCTGGTGGAAGATGTCCACAACAATTGCATGAAGTTGGAAGGGTTGTGGCACAACATTGCAAGGGACTGCCACTTGCAATCGTTGTCATAGCCGGTATTCTGAATAAAATGCAGGAGCAGAAAAATCAGTGGGAAAGAATTGCGATGCATTTAAGATCACGAGTAGCTGCTGATGAAGAAGCACAGTTCATGGACATCCTTGAGTTAAGTTACAATCATCTGCCATCTTATCTGAAACCGTGCTTTCTTTATCTCGGATCTTTCTTGGAGGATCAAGAGATTCCTGTCAAGAAGCTGCAGTGGCTGTGGATGGGAGAAGGTTTTATCCCAAAAGAGGGCTCAAAGAGCTTAGAAGAAACAGCTGGGGATTACTTGATGGAACTAATCAATAGAAGTTTGATAATGGAATCAAAGAGATGTTGTTTAGGCGGTGTCAAAACTTGTCGCATCCATGACATGCTTCGCGACCTCTGCCTGAAAAAAGCTAAGGAAGAGAACTTTATGCAGCTCATCACCGTGGATGGTTCTAGCCGGTCTTTGATCCCAGCAGACATGCAGTATAGGGTAATTATCCATTCTCCAAAACAGAATTTTATTCTGATGAAATGTTGTATTTCGCACGTCCACTCTCTCCTATTCTTTGCCACCGATAATTCCCAAGATAACAAGTCCTATGAAACCTCATCCATATTTCAAGAATTCAAGCTTCTCAGAGTATTGGATTTGGAGGCCATCAGAGCAAGCATATTCCCTGGTGGAATGGATTTTCTACTCTGCTTGAACTACCTGGCAATCAAGGGAAATATTAAGTCAATTCCCGAGTCCATCGCCAAACTTTGGAGCCTGGAGACTCTAATTGTGAAAGGAACAAGAGGTGAAGTTGATGTGCCAAGTAAAGTGTGGAGAATGGCAACGTTGAGGAACGTACACATCCGTCCCCGGGCTTCCTTGACCTTTTCAATACCTGAGCTTGAAAATGCTGTGGCAGTAGAGAATCTTACCACCGTCTCCTCTCCAGTTTTTTCTGAAAAGAAAGAAGCTGAGAAGATACTGAAAACATGGATAGGGCTTAGAAAATTGAGGTGCGTCTTCATGGAACAGATGGATATATCTGGTAAATGCAATGTGTTTCCTGCGATGGAGTTTCTTACTCAGCTGGAGTCACTCAATGTATATTACATAGGGAAGACCTTTCCCTGCAAGTTTAGCTTCCCTCTGAATCTCAAGAAGCTGACTTTGTCTAGATTTTGCTTAAAATGGGACTACATCATCAAAATCAGTAAGCTGCCACAGCTAGAGGTTCTGAAATTACTATTCAAAGCATTTGATGGTGATGTTTGGGATATGAGCGAAGAGATTTTCCCTAAGTTGAGAGTTTTGGTGTTGGAAAATCTCAACCTTTCAAAGTGGAACGCGTCGGACTGCTCAGATTGCTTTCCTGAACTTGAGAGAGTTGTTTTGAGAAGCTGTAAGAAGCTTGAGGAGATTCCATCCAGTCTCGGGGATGTCTCAACCTTGAAGCAGATTGAGGTCCAGTGGTGCACTCGGTCTGCATCATATTCTGTCGAGCCAATTTACGAGCAGCAGGTGGAATATGGGAATCCGGGGTTCGATGTGGCTATCACTCCCTCAGAATGGAATTTCAGGAGACCAACTTCCTAAATCAGGGCTGAGGTAAGTCAACCTGTTGATTCTTTCTTTTGGATTTCATTCATTTCATAATTTGGTTGCACAAATGCTTGTAACTTTGTAAAAGCATGTTCCCTTAAAGTTTTAGTGTACGAGAGAGAATAAGAGAGTGTCACTTAATGAGAATTGCTTTGCAAGTAAATTATAACTTTAATTTACCCTCTACAAGTAAAAAGCCATGTTGACATTGCTCTTTGATAAATCTTAATTTGGTGTTTCTTGATGTTGATCCTACACAAGAGACCATTTCCTTTAGAACTTTGGTAATTTTTACCAACATTTCCTTAAGAACTTTTGTAGGCTTCTCAAGGTACCATCTTGTTTTAATTTGGGTTTGGTTTTGGCAGATTGACCATTGAATAGTTGAAAGGCCTGCATCACCGCTAGGGTTTATCCACAGCTGGCTGTTGGTAACGAGGCACACCTGCGAGTCTTTAACTATGGGACTGAAACTGTCGAGATCTCGAATTTCAGTGGCTGGAGCACGGATTCTGCTCAATTTTCTACCTCCATACGATCAGAAACAAATGTGGCTGGTTTCAATTTGATTGTGTTATATTTGATATCCAGTATTAATTTTCTTTTATTCGTTTGATTCTAAGAATTAATGACCTAAGCAGAGATATATATGCCTTCCTTCCACCTGCAATATCAACTTCTTGTATTACCCTTGATTTTAAAAAAATAACACTGAAATATATACATTCAGATGGCTTCCACCTGCATTTTCAAATTCCTGCATGTTGAGCATTGATTTTAGACTCTAGGTAGCTATAATTAAGAAAGGATGCACCAACTTACAATATCAGGTAATTATCAGGTTCATTAGGGTTTGATACCATAATGGCCTATTATCTGTCATTGATTTACAAGCTGAACTTAAATTGAAGACCAAAATGACATCCCTAAAACTCATGTGTGCAGACTGTATATCGTCCATGCGACAGGAGCACAAAGCATACTCACATCATGTAGTTGCAAATTTGTCCCCAATCGCGGATCTAAGAGCCGATGATCCTGCTGATCAAAGTGAGCTGCCTGAGGCTTTGTTGAACAAAGGATACACGAATGCTGCCAATGAACAGAGATACAACATCATTGTGAGTTATGCGAAAATAGTATCTTTGAATTAAATCTTTAGATCTTGTATTAGGCTTTATGAATATTGTTAAAAATGGTCTGCAACCATTGACAAGATTTTAATTTTTTTGATTTCTTCAGAGAAAAATGGTGTTACAAGCAATACAGTAGAGAGAGAGTTTTGGGTACAAGAAAGATTGGTTCATAAATGAACAGGAAAGAAGTGATTAATTACTGTTTTGATTTGAGGAGTTGTTTGATATGATAAAATTGGCTGACAGCAAGAACTGATAAATTGCTTTGATTACTTTCAGGGAGAGGTTGAAAAATTAAAGATAACATTTTGTAAGGATGAAACTGTGGAATTTATGATTTCAAAAATTATAAATGCAGCTGTCATGCATGAATGGGGGTGCAGTGCATTGCAAGATGGAAATTAAAGATAGAATAACACAAAGTCAAAAGAAGATGAGATATCACCATATATACATACAGGCCAGGGACATGCTAATTATATAATGCATTAACTAATATACAACTAACCCAACTTGCTATAATATACTTATCTAGTAGTCATTTACATCATTGTAGTTTATGTTCACTGCTTAGTTTTCTGTCAGGTTATAATTACTCAATAAGGTACATGTGATATGTATATTGCAGCTCACTTGTAATTGCTTTCTTTTCTGATTTCTGACTTCATCCAGTTCACATGCCCTATAAGCTACCATTGTAGAACTGTCAAGTCTGTTCCTCGATTGCTTGAACATTATCAACAACAAATCTTACAGAAGGTACCGATTTCTTCTTTCTCTATTATGATAGCTCTAACTACCATTGTAGAACTGTAGAGTTATCGGAATCGATCTGTTTCTCGACTGCTCCCTCCATCATTCAACATTATGGAATGGCAGAGTGCAGGTACATATTTCTCCTTTCTCTATAATTACCCCTCTCTTGTACATATTTTATGATCATCACATTGATGATCTTTCATTTTATTTTGCAGTTCATGGAATCACGGGATAATTAGCAGTTTCATTTTTGGTTTAATTTCCTTATTCAAAAAGTGAGCGGGAATCAGGTAATGATTTGGTATAATAAGTTGCTCTTCTATATCTTATGCAATCCTCCTGTTCTTTTTTTTTCTTTTTTTTTGGTTTGAAAGTCACTTGCTTAATTAATTTAGTATGTCTGTTCATGTAAATTAGTTCTGGGTAAAGATTGGAATAAGAAAAGCATGTAAAATGTCAATGGTCTGGAGGAAGTACTAAAATGATTTTTGATAACAGTGATTTCTAGAAAGTAGGCTATCAAAACAGTGAAATTATTACTTATCCAGAATCATAGCTGCTAAAATCTAGAGAGGTTTGATCCAACTTGTGATGTGTATCAAATAATGAAGTCTACTTTGTGGCGTACACAACAGGGTTGGGTCGATGGAGTATCCCATTGATGTGCAGCTTCTGGACAAGTTCCGCGATTTCGTCAAGGACTTTGAAATTTTGATGGGTCAACCAAGTATTTGGAATCGTGATGCTTTCTCTGGGGCTTACTACTGTGACAGTTCAGTTGAGTGGAGTGATAAAAGGTGCACAATGAGAGCCATCAAATTTGTCAAAATCCTAGCAATCTGTTTTTATAATGTCCAGCGGAGTGGCGCCTGAGTTGATGAACACGTAGTGTCCTGTTTTCGTGAATTGGAACGTTTTATCAAAGATGTTCTACAACATGTTGATCAAGATCTATCACTCTCTGTGTCTGTGAGGTTGATTGCACAATTACGCGTCTTTGCTAAAGGATTTTTTGAGGATTTGGAGAAGGGGCCCCGTTCTGTGGATGGCAAGGTGTTCGATGAATTTACAGAGTCAGTTGCGCAGTATGTTATGGATGTTCCTGGGAAACCATTTGGATGGGGCCACACTCCCCACGACTACGCTTGTGTGGAAGCACTTGAAGTGCTTCATCAGGTATTTTCTTGGCCAGGAGAAGAAGTTGGAATCCGGTGCCGGAGCTTTGATTCTTAGCATTCTCAATCTGGCACACAAAAACGACCAGCATACTGTAGATTCTGCAGAAACGGAAGAGCGCATCTTCCCTTCTTCTTCTCAGATGTCACTCCAACTTTCCGGTTACTATAATGATGCTTCCTTTCTCAAACTCTTACAGTCAGCACGCATCCAGGTTCCCATCCTTGAAGAGTCTTTCAAGATTGACCAAACAACATTGCAATTGGAGACTATCCTAAGCTCTATTCATTCTCCACATCATCAAAACCTAATGCTAAAACTCAGTCTCATCAAGGCTCAGCTTTTTGGCACGGCCACCATAACTCCTTTTGGCACCATTGGAGAGGCCTTGACATTCTTGACTGATCAATTCTTCAAAACTCCATCAGTGCACATGACAGACACAGAAAAATTGCTTCTGCAACTCATTCGGTTATTTCTCAAGGATACAGCTGCAACGCTATGTGACTCCAGCCAAGTCTCAGAAGATATGATCCTGGAATCAAGCCTTGAAATTTTTAAGCTTTACAAAGCTGAGTCATTAATATTCCTGTTCAGCAACGATTCCCATGTAGGCATCAATGATACACTTCACAAGAGGAGTAGTTTCAAGTCGTTCAGAGAGTTGCTCTCGGAAGACGTTATCAAGGATGGAACTCTGAATAGTGGTCAACATCATCAGCCTCTGCAGCTTCCACGCCAATTATCAAGTGATATTGAGCTTAACTTGGAAGAGATCATCGATGTTTACGAGCAAGGTTCTTTGTCCTTGTTTCATGATTTTATAAAGAGCGACCGAGTTCTCTATGCCGACCATCTCATACGTAAGTTGAGGAAGTTGCTGACTAACAAGCCTCGTGCTTTCGCTCCCATGAAGGATCAAATAGTAACATTGCTTGGGGAGCTGGAATTTCTGGGATCTATTCTCAAAGATGTCAATGTGGAAGCTGTAAAGAATAGAGATGTTGGACTACGTGTGATGAGTGTGATATATGAGGTGGAGTACATCGTTGACATGTTTTTACGTGGAGATTCCCCTGCATGGTACCAGCAACTGCTTATTTTCAATGCCCTTGATGATATAAATTTGATCAAGGCACGGATCATAGATATGGGGAGCTTTGAAGTGTCTTCAATGCTTAAGGCAACTGATGATCAAGCCAAGAATATCGAGGACCTGCTTCATAATGAATCGAGGCATCCTGATAAAATGTACTACTTCCTCAAGGAATTTGAAGATGGAGGTGCCAGAGAATATTGGAGAAATTATGTTTACTCCAACTACGTGCTCAAACCATCAGTTCATTGGACTGATGAAAAGTGTACCATGAGAGCCACCAAATTTCTGAAAACAATTCAATTTTTTTACAATACCAAGCATGGTGGAATTCATGAAGATGAGTGGATGGCAGCACAATGTCAAACAAGGATAAATTTTCTCAAGTGGTTGCACCTTGAAATCTATCATGTATGTGAGGAGGATCCTCGTCGTCTAGCTTCTGCTCTCACAGAATCTTTCAGTGCCGTTGGTTTATTACGCATCCAGTTTGGGGACACTTGTAACCAGCTAATGAAGGTTCCCGTCCCTGCTCGCTTCATGATGGTGATGTGTTGAAACAGTTCAGATATCTGGTGTGCAGGTTCTCCAATCTGTGCACCGACCACAAGAGATTGCTAGCTTTATTGCCTCCTGCTGTAACTGTGTCATTTCACACTGACGGTGAAATGGAAGAAAACTTGTTCCCTCCTGCTTTGGATATGTCACAGAATATGTATGCCGATGCAGACAGTATCCATGCAACAAGATCCGAGTCATTTTTCAATCTTCTCCGAGCAGCACAAATGCATCCACTCATTATAGGTGCAATCCTGGATTCCCCGATCGTTGAACTTATAGCCGATGATCCTGATAATCATAGTGAGCTGGCTGAGACTTTGCTGAAACAAGGGTTCACGGATGCTGCCAAGGAAACATTTATTTTGGAACTCATTCTATCTTTTCTCAGAGATACAACATCACTGTAAGTTGCCTGAAAATTATATCTTTGACTTGAGTCTTTAGGTTTATTTTTTAACAAATCAGGGGGTTTAACAATGTTACAATAACTCTGCAACCATTCACAAGATTTAATGTTTTTTTTATTTCTTCAGAAAATTGGTTTCTAGTACTCTGGAGGATGGAAATGTCTCAGCAAATTGTGTAACCCTGGCAACTAGTGTGGCAGTGAATAAGATGCCCTCTCCCAGAAAGACCGAGTCTTACTTTGAAGAGATAGCAGCAGTTTATATGAGAGATCTTTTGTGGCTATTTAACAATTTCCCAAAGAATGATAGTGTTTTCTTTACCGAAAATCTCTTGGAAAAGCTGAGATTGTTTGCAACGGTTAATGTGCCTGATAGTGATGCTTTCATGATGGATCAATTTCAAGCATTTCTCAAGAACTTGGAGTTTTTTGCATCGTTCTTCAATGACTGTAAGAACAAAGATCTTGGATTATGTATGAAGTTTTTCTTATATGCGGCTGAGTACATTGTTCACATGTTTATACTTGGAGATGGTCCCCAATGCTGCCACCAGCTGGTTCTGTTCATTGCCATTAGAGAGGTTGAGGTTTTGAAGGCACAAATCCTGGATTGCTTTAATGACAAGGACAGTTCTGAAACCCCACTCCAGCAGGGGCGGACCCAAAATTTTACCGACAAAGGGGCCGGACTAATCATAAAATTTGAATTCGAAAGAATGAATGATATTATAAAAATAACGGTATAACAAAGTAATTTATTTAGAAATAAAAGAATCATACATATAACGGAAATATAAAATTTATTTGAATCTAACTCTTCTCGATCATCTCAAAAGTGTCGATAATCGAGTCAATGTGATGGTCTCGCAATCTCTTTCAATATAAAGCATCAAAGAATCTCGCGGAAAATCATCTTCCATTCGATTACGCGGACTTGTTTTCACAATTTTCATGGCTGAAAAGACCCGTTCAAATTACAAAAAGCAAATCCTAATGACATCAGTATGTCTTAATATTACTGATATGTTATTATATGATTAACTAATATTCTTTTTTTTAAAATATTACTAATATAAAATCTTATAAATCAAAAAACAAAAACAAAATACTAATAGAAAATTAACAAAATGTGTGGTCCCCTACTGATTTTAGTAAAATTTCTACTCTCCTTATGTGTTTCTACACGTTGGTTTTTTATAAAGTAGGCCACCAATTATTTTTTTTACTAAATACTATTTAAAGGGAGAATGATACTATATATAGGCTATATCTTAGGAAATTTATAAGGTGGGTCCGGCCCCTTTTGCCCCCCATATGGTCCGCCAGTGATGTGGATTATATTCCCTACTCTCTTTCTGAACTTAGGTTCCAGGAGATTCTTATTGTCAAAGGAGCACATGGAGAAATTAAACTGCCTAGTACACTTTGGAGCATGTCGACATTGAGGCATGTGCATGTCCGTCCCCGTGCTTCTTTGACCTTATCAAGTCCTGAGCTTGAGGATGCAATAATATTGCAGAACCTTATAAGCTTTTCCGGTCCAGTTTTTTCTGATTGGAATGAAGCCAAAAAGATTCTGAAAAGGTTGATAGGAATTAAAAGTCTGCAGTGCAACTTTTGTTGGTGTTTTATGAAACACAATCATTTAAGTATAATTGGATTTGAGTATTGGTGAGTTCGGAACGTTATAACAAGGTTGGTGGTGCGGAGTGCACACTTGTATAAACCCATCCACGAGCTCACAATTCTGGAATAATTATTTTGGTATGACTACTCCAGAATGAAGTGTTACATGATACATGCAGAAATGAATATGTAATATGAAATCGAATTTTGTTATGTGATTTTGATTTCCAAATTGGTGGTACGTACGTACACAGTTATTGGATTTGGATAGGAATGCATGCATACAGTTGTCTCAGTTACTCATCGGTTATGGATTGGAGCGGTATACTGTACAGTTGCCTAGTATGTTCTGTGGTTATCTGCAGTTGCATCTTGGCATGTCTGTGGTTGCATGCAGTTGCTCTATCCTTATCTGTACGGGTGAGGTTTGAAACTGACGTTTTTCCCCTATAAATACACATGCCTTGGTGCATGTAAAGACACAGAATCACAGAACAGTAATAATTACAGTCCTTAAACAAAATGTTCAAAGACATTTTCTTGTTTCAGGCCTAGAAGCAAGAAGGTTCGATAGTTTTATCCTGCGAGGGAATTCGTGAAACCCAGGCTATAAGGGTCGAATTATTCTCAAAGGAAAGCGAGCCTACGTGACTCTATCGAAATCCAGATACATCACAAATACCCTTTCTCTTTACCCAACAATTTTTGAGAATAATTTGTTGTCATTGTGATGATGGATTCTGTACGTGACATGACTTCTAAGTTTATGAAGTTAGAGAAGTTTATAGGTGTGGACTTTCGCAGGTGGCAGAAAAAGATGCACTTCCTCCTAACCACTCTCAAGGTGGTGTACGTCTTGTCTACTTCGATCACCGAACCATTGGAGGAGACACGCAAGAGAAACAAGTGGGAGAATGATGACTACATCTGTCGCGGTCACATCTTGAATGGTATGTCTGATTCACTGTTTGATATATACCAACATGTTGAATCTGCAAGGGAGTTGTGGAATTCTTTGGAGTCAAAGTACATGGATGAGGACGCTTCTAGTAAGAAGTTCCTTGTCAGTAATTTTATGAATTACAGGATGTCAGACTCCAGGCCAGTGATGGAGCAGTACAATGAACTGCTTCGGATTCTTGGGCAATTCGCACAACACAAATTGGAAATGGATGAATCTATTTCTGTGTCAAGCATAATCGACAAGCTTCCATCCACTTGGAAGGATTTCAAACACATGCTTAAGCATAAAAAGGAAGAGCTATCTCTTGTTCAACTTGGGAGCCATTTGCGCATAGAGGAAACTCTAAGGGTGCAGGAAAATGGCAAGCCAAAAGATAAAGAAACAGTGGTATCTTCTTCTATCAATGTGATGGAAGATGGTGAAAGTACTAAGAAGAAAAAGGGCAAAAAGCGTCCCTTGGTCAACAACAACAAGGAATCAAACAAAAAGCCTAAGGGTTCATGTTGGATTTGCGGCAAGACGGGGCACTTTAAACATGACTGTCGTGTCGGAAAGAGCAAGAAGGGAGTGGTATCAAACCATTCAGGGCAGGGGTCTAAGGACCAAGGTCCACCAACTCAAGGTCAGTATTTTGACAATGATTTAATTTTTTATGAAAATTATGTCACACTCATTCCTGAAGCATTTTACATGCAGGATGATGAAGTTGCGTGGTGGGTAGATTCTGGTGCAACCAAACATGTTTGCAAGGACAAAAAGTGGTTCAAGTCATTCGAACCGGTTACTAATGGTGCCATTATTCATATGGGAAACGAATCTACCGTCGATATTCTTGGTCGAGGAGAAGTTGTGTTGAAATTCAGTTCTGGGAAATATCTTCATCTAAAGGATGTATTATATGTATTTAGAATTAGAAAGAACTTAGATTCTGTTGGCATTTTAAATAAGTGTGGCTATAAGCAAGTGATTGAATCTGATAAGTATGTATTGTCGAGGTATTATGTGTTTGTAGTGTTTGGATATTATTGTAATGGTATGTTTATGTTGAATTTGAGTGATAATTTTAATTCTGTAAACATGGTTTGTTCTGGTGTTGATTTACCATCTTTATGGCATGCAAGACTAGGACATGTTCATTATAATCGCATGCTTAATATGTCCAAAGAAAACTTGATTCCACCTTTTGATATAAATGTGCAAAAATGTGATACTTGCAAGTTGACTAAAACTGTCAAACAACCCATGAAAAGTATTGAAAGGACATCAAGTTTGCTTGAACTCATTCATAGTGATTTATGTGATTTGCATGCAATACCATCTTTGGGAAATAAAAAATATTTGGTAACATTTATAGATGATTATTCTAGATTTTGTTATATATATTTGTTACATTCTAAAGATGAGGCAATTGCTAAATTTAAGATTTTCAAAAATGAAGTTGAATTGCAGCAATCTGTTTTGATTAAAAAGTTGCGCACTGATAGAGGAGGTGAATATTATGATCCTGTGTTTTTTGAATCTTGTGGCATAATTCATGAAGTTACCGCTCCTTATACACCACAATCAAATAGTGTGGCTGAAAGGAAAAACAGGGTTCTCAGGGAAATGGTAAATTCCATGCTATCCTACTCGGGCTTGAGTGACGGATTTTGGGGTGAAGCCATGTTAACGGCTTGCTATTTATTGAATAGGGTTCCAAATAAAAGTAACAAGAACTTTGGTGCAAAAAGAAACCAAACTTGATTTATCTTCGAGTTTGGGGTTGTCGGGCGGTCGTGAGACTTCCTGATCCCAAAAGGAAAACATTGGGTGAACGAGCAATTGATTGCATCTTTATTGGATATGCCATGCATTCCAAGGCTTATAGGTTCTATGTTATTGAACCTAATGATTTCATTTCTGTTCACACTGTAATTAAATCGGTAGATGCTATTTTTGATGAAACTCGATTCTCCTCAATGGCAAGACCAAAGGATATAGTTCCAACTTCAATAAGAACTATAGAGGGAGATGAAATTTCACCTGATAAGTCACTTGAACTTCGAAGAAGTAAGAGAGGAAGGATTGAAAAGTCTTTTGGTCCTGATTTCCAAATGTATTTGGTTGAGGGATCAAGAGATGAGATTGATAATGAATATTCTTATTGTTATCATGTTGATGAGGATCCTAAAACATTTAGTGAGGCAATGAAATCACGAGATGTTGCTTTTTGGAAAGAAGCGATAAATGATGAGATGGATTCCATCATGGGTAATAATACGTGGATTCTCTCTGATCTACCACGTGGTTGCAAACCATTAGGTTGCAAATGGATATTCAAAAGAAAGATGAAAGTCGATGGTTCTATTGACAAGTTTAAAGCCAGATTGGTTATCCAAGGCTTTAGGCAAAGGGAAGGTGTTGATTACTTTGATACATATGCCCCAGTTGCCAGGATCTCCACTATTAGGTTGTTGATTGCCTTGGCTGCTATCAACAACTTAGTGATCCATCAAATGAATGTCAAAACAACATTTTTAAATGGAGATTTAGAAGAGGAGGTTTACATGAAACAACCAGAAGGGTTTGTTATGCCAGGAATTGAGTATAAGGTTTGTAAACTGGTTAAATCATTGTATGGGTTAAAACAAGCTCCTAAGCAATGGCATCAAAAGTTTGATGAGGTGGTTTTGTCAAATGGTTATAAATTAAACCAATCTGACAAATGTGTATATAGCAAATTTGATAATTCTGAAAATGGAGTTATTATTTGTCTATATGTGGATGACATGTTGATTTTTGGTACAAACCAAAATCAGGTTGACCTTACAAAGACTTTTTTGTCTTCAAGGTTTGACATGAAAGACATGGGGGAGGCGGATGTTATTCTTGGCATTAAGATCAAACGAGAGAATAATGAAATCTCTCTGACACAATCTCACTTTATTGAAAAAATACTCAAAAAGTTTAATTGTGAGAATTGTTCCCCAGTTAGTACTCCAATTGATACAAGTGTGAACCTTGTACCTAATAAGGGTAAAGCAGTATCACAACTCGAGTACTCTCGAGTAATTGGTTGCTTGATGTATGCCATGACAAGCACAAGGCCAGACATCGCTTTTGCGGTTGGCAAGTTGAGTAGATACACGAGTAATCCTAGCACCTTTCATTGGCAAGCTGTTAGGCGTGTGCTCAAGTATTTAAAGAAAACCAAGGATTATAGTTTGTGCTATGTGGGATTTCCTTCAGTGTTGGAAGGTTATTCGGATGCTAGTTGGAATAATAGCGGAGATGCTAATTCTTCTACTAGCGGTTGGGCATTTTTGCTTGGTGGAGGAGCCATTTCATGGTCTTCAAAGAAGCAAACTTGTCTTGCTGACTCGACATTGGAAGCTGAATTTATTGCTTTAACCGCAGCCGGTAAAGAGGCAGAATGGTTGCATAATCTGATCTATGAAATTCCATTGTGGCCTAAGCCAATTTCGCCTATCTCAATTCATTGTGATAGTCTAAATACTTTGTCTAATGCTTATAAGGAAGTGTACAATGGAAAATCCAGACACTTGGGCATCAGGCATAGTGCGGTTCGTGAGTTATTAACTCATGGTGTGATTTCAATTAATTTTGTAAGAACACAGAAAAATCTAGCAGACCACTTGACGAAAGGGTTAGCTAGGGACTTGGTATTTAAGTCGGTGATCGGGATGGGTTTAAAGTCTATTTAAATCTTTGATGGTGGTATACCCAATTTCGCTCTAGTACGACGCTAGAGTCAAATTCAATGTGGAAGGCCCATTATTTAAGATTGAAACATATAATTTTATATCCCGAATGGTATATGTTTGGACATGCATGAAGACCAGAGGATGAAGTTTAAACTTCTTAATGGATCTTTTGAAAAAGTACATATGCATGTGTATGATTAAAAAGATTCACCTATATGAAGAGCGAAGTGTAGCCGCCTCAAGAAGTTAAGGCTTGGCTTTGTATGCACCTCATGAATGGATTGGGACACATGGCTTGAATAGTGTCAGTTTAACTTTTGAGTTGTATTTGAACTTGTGTGTGTATTATCTTCAAGTGTTCAAATGGGTTGAAGGGTTCAATCTTTTAGACACCCCGATTCTCGAGCATTTGGAATGTGTAATTCACTAAGATGAAAATTCAATCTATAAGACATTTTCATTTATGCACTTGTTTGGTTTTGATGGATTGTTGTTTTTCCAAATCATGGATTATACTTAAATGGGGGAGGATTGTTGGTGTTTTATGAAACACAATCATTTAAGCATAATTGGATTTGAGTATTGGTGAGTTCGGGACGTTATAACAAGGTTGGTGGTGCGGAGTGCACACTTGTATAAACCCATCCACGAGCTCACAATTCTGGAATAATTATTTTGGTATGACTACTCCAGAATGAAGTGTTACATGATACATGCAGAAATGTATATGTAATATGAAATCGAATTTTGTTATGTGATTTTGATTTCCAAATTGGTGGTACGTACGTACACAGTTATTGGATTTGGATAGGGATGCATGCATACAGTTGTCTCAGTTACTCATCGGTTATGGATTGGAGCGGTATACTGTACAGTTGCCTAGTATGTTCTGTGGTTATCTGCAGTTGCATCTTGGCATGTCTGTGGTTGCATGCAGTTGCTCTATCCTTATCTGTACGGGTGTGGTTTGAAACTGACGTTTTTCCCCTATAAATACACATGCCTTGGTGCATGTAAAGACACAGAATCACAGAACAGTAATTACAGTCCTTAAACAAAATGTTCAAAGGCATTTTCTTGTTTCAGGCCTAGAAGCAAGAAGTTTCGATAGTTTTATCTTGCGAGGGAATTCATGAAACCCAGGCTATAAGGGTCGAATTATTTTCAAAGGAAAGCGAGCCTACGTGACTCTATCGAAATCCAGATACATCACAAATACCCTTTCTCTTTACCCAACAATCTTTGAGAATAATTTGTTATCATTGTGATGATGGATTCTGTACGTGACATGACTTCTAAGTTTATGAAGTTAGAGAAGTTTGTAGGTGTGGACTTTCGCAGGTGGCAGAAAAAGATGCACTTCCTCCTAACCACTCTCAAGGTGGTGTACTTCTTGTCTACTCCGATCACCGAACCATGTTAGAACTGAAAAGTCTGACAGTAAAAACTTATCAAAGCCACATCTTGAAGTAATGGGCGAAAATAATGCACTATGAAACTCATCAGAGTGCAAGTTTAAAAGTAGCAGAGACTACGTGTTGCTTTCCGTAGAAAACACCGAGCCATTTTCATACACTAGATAACCTTAAGGAACTGCTCAACGCAGGTAAGAGGCTTGAACTCTACACATCCTCAGCATCGAAATTTTTTAACTAATGAATTAATTAAACTATTTTTAAGTAATTGACGGTTAAAAAAACTAGAGTTGGTCTTAGGGCGAAGAGTTGGTCTTCTGAGTGACGGTCACTATATAGTGACGACTGACGAAGGACTATGTTAAAGTTTGGAAGAAAGGAGGTGTTTATTTGCAATTTTGAAAAAAGTGCAACTCTTCACGCATCACTGTTCACGCGTCACTATTCACGGATTACTATTCATACGCACTGTCACGGGATTACTATTCATGAGATTACTGTTCACGCGCGTTTTATTTTGTAAAACAATCATTTTAATCTAAAAATAAGACAATTTAGACTGGAAAACATAGAAGCATTTTATATGAACACAATTACATAGATAAAATATAAGCAATTTATTCTAAAAACAAGACAATTTAGATTCAAAAAAGAGTTTAAAAAACAAGCATTTTATTCTAAAAACAAGACAATTTAGACTGAAAAATATATAGTTTAAAAACAAGCATTTTATTCTAAAAATAAGACACTTTAGGCTGAAAAAAATAGAAGTACTTTATTTAAGCACAATTACAAAGTTAAAAAAACAAGCATTTTATTCTAAAAATAAGACACTTTAGACTGAAATAATAGAGTTTAAAAACAAGCATTTTATTCTAAAAAAAGACAATTTAGATTGAAAAACATAGAGTTTAAAAAATAAGTATTTTATTCTAAAATCAAGGCAATTTAGACGGGAAAAAATAGAGTTCAAAAAACAAGCATTTTATTCTAAAAATAAGACACTTTAGGCTTAAACTAATAGAAACATTTGATTTAAGCACAATTAAAAGTTAAAAAACAAACATTTTATTCTAAAAATTAGACACTTTAGACTGAAAAAATAGAGTTTAAAAACAAGCACTTTATTCTAAAAACAAGACAATTTAGATTGGAAAACATAGAGTTTAAAAAATAAGCATTTTATTCTAAAAACAAGACAATTTAGACTGAAAAAATAGAGTTTAAAAAACAAACATTTTATTCTAAAAATAAGACACTTTAGGCTGAAAAAATAGAAGCATTTTATTTAAGCACAATTACAAAGTTAAAAACAAGCATTTTATTCTAAAAATAAGACGCTTTAGACTGAAAAAACATAGTTTAAAAACAGGCATTTTATTTTAAGAATAAGACAATTTATATTGAAAAATATAGAGTTTAAAAGCAAGCATTTTATTCTAAAATTAAGACAATTTAAAATGAAAAAAATAAAATTTATAAAATAAGTATTTTAGTTTAAAAATAAGACACTTTCGACTGGAAAAAAAATAGAATTATTTTATTTAAGCACAGTTAATAAGTAGTTTGCATAATTTGTAGTGGAAAATTACAAGGTTTGAGGGGAGTAAATTATGGTGGGCCCTGCCATTATAATTATTCATGGCATATAATGCAGCCTCCAGGCGAGCGTGATGAATGAAAGGAAAAAAAAATGCGCGCGTGAAAGAATTTAAAAAGCGGGCAGCGCGTGATCTATGCGTAAATTATGTAAGTTTTTAAAATTACAGATGAGGGGCTGTCCCCAGTCATCTTTACAGTTATTACCCATCACTATATACTGACCGTCACTTTCAAGACTATTTGTAAAAACTAACCTATGATACAAGATTGTATAAGTACAAAATAAATCACTAAGTAAAATATAAATTAAACTAAAATAACTTAATAAATCAATATCATATTATAAAAATTCAAAAAGTTATTTCAATAAAATAAATACCGGAATCTAAAATTGTATAGAAGTCCTAAACCATTAGTGGAATTCGTAATAAGCGAATCTAAAATTCGAAAATTTCTTTAGCGGAATCTAATAAATGGTACTTACGTTGTTACATACGTACATTCATGGTTAAAAGATTTAATAAAATGGAAGCTGTAATTTAAGAAAAAATATTATGATCGAGACCGATTGTTAAATAAAATTGAAATTAATATTAAGTGGATTAGTTCAATTCAGTCAAGGGTAATTCAATTCAGTAAAATATAATTTAATGAAATTTAGATAGACTTACTAATTATATTTTACAATACATTAATTAATTTACACTTTATTTTAATTCAATACAGTTCAGTTCAGTGAGAAATAGCCCACAAAAACTGACAACTATAGAATTAAGCATTTATGTTCATGGAATCTTAAGTATCAATAAACTATAGAAATAAATTTTGTTAATCTTGTTGGAATGGGGACAAGGACGAAAAAATTTGAAGGAGGAGGAAGAAGAATGAATATATTAAAAAATTTGTTAGGATTCAAATTTGAAATCAATTAGTAATTAAATTTCTATAAAGAAAGGCTAAAAATTTGTCTAAAAAGATAGGGGAAAAAATAGAGTACTAAAAAGGAGTAAGAATAATTTTTTAGTATTAAAATAGGATTTGAACTAGGGAAAAACCTTCTGTACAATGAAACCATAATGACTAGAATAGTATTTTGATGCAAATACCAGAAACATAGAACATAATGGTATTGGTACATAGAACATATGGTAGGGAAAAAACCTTCTGTACAATGAAGTCCTTATTTAAAGTCCTTATTTGTTCATTGTCAGCAACTACTTTAAGGATGGCAAAAAGGAGGAACACTCAATCAAGACCTTACTATAGCAAAATGCAGACCATAGCTACATTCGCAAGATCACTCATGTGTACATAGCACAAGCATCTCGAGTAACTAATCCTAACATTAACTATAATCATCAAACTATGAAAATAAGTGGCAAAAAAGCTTATCTGAAGTAATCTAAGAATATTCACTTTTTCTTGAAAGAAGCTCAGCCGTAAAAGGAATCTTAGAGCATCTCTAATGCAAGTCTCTATTTTGGGCGTCAATTGCTCCACATGTCACATATTGAATGGAACTTCAATATGATATAATCAATGTCAATTTTATTAAGTGTCCTTTTATGTTTTGCATCTCCAGTGCTAAAGTCAAAAGTAGAATTTCAATGTGACATGGAATTTCAATTTTCATTTTCTTTCATCCAACCTTTTTATTTACTTGGATTGTATTACATGACGAACACAAAGCATAATCAGTTTCGGAACATTTCCTGTTACATTACAGACAGTGGTAAAGTTTTAAACTTTGAAATTCTAACACGGTAAAAATATTAAACCTTATAATGTATGTACGGGCGCGTGTTAATAATTTTTACCATGCAAAGTACTTTTCTAAAATATCAGGATGTCTAAAAGACCAAATGTTAAACTGTCGTTATAATTAATATCAATGAATTGGAACTTATTTAATGATTCTAATATTTTGTAATACACAACTATTTTGTTTATCATAAAAACCCGTTCTCTCATCCTTCACATCAGATCCAGGAGCTACAGTCATAGCGTTGTTTCCACGTTCAATCATGGGAAATAGCAAGTTCATATGTGATGTCTGCACCGTTCTCTCATCCTTCACTTCAGATTCAGGAGCTACAGTCATAGCGTTATCTCCACATTCAATCATGGGAAATAGCAAGTTCATATGTGATGTCTGCAATAAAGAATTTCTGAGGGAGGTTAACCTGCAAATGCATTATAGAAGTCACAAGCATGTGTGGAAGCATGGCAAGAAGAAGTGGAAATGTCAAACTTGCCGCAATTTCTTATGTGCGAACGATTTAAGTTCAAAATAAGCTGAACTTTAGAGGTTACGGCATTCAAATTAAATGGACTCAATTCTAATCTTTTCAAAAGTGTGTGCCGTAAACGAGCGGAAAAAATCTCTTTTGGCATAAACTGCACGTAATGTACGGGCGCATTCTAACAATTTTTCAGGCATAGACTTGTGTGTTGGTTCCTAACTATAGAATTTACACCATGAATATTTTATTGTAATAATTTATTAGTACTATACATATAATTCAATGTATATTTTTACTATAATTTCTATATATAATTTTACTCTTTCATATGTTCTTGAGTTATCTTTTTACTAGGTATATATTAAAGGGAAAATTTTGATTAAAAGCGGTATAAGTTTCATAATTTGAAAGTGGGGTGTAACTTTTGCATAATTTCTAAAAAAGGCGGTAATTTATTAGCTTATATTCATATAATTTAAATATTGGTTTAAAGACATGTGTACCCCATGTTTTGTAGTTATAATTCAGTTTATTTTTATTCAAATCTATTCAATTGAGTTTGGTTTAAACTCACTAACTTACTCTAATTCAATTAAGATTATTTTCAACATCTAAATATATCAGATTAAATTCAATTTAGTTCAATTTAATTAAATTTTATGAAGTTGAAATAGATTAAAATCAATTTTGTATAATTATAATTTAGTTTAGTTTCATTAAGATTTTTCAGATTCCGTTTAAAAAATTAAATATTCTTTATGTGAATGTAAATCAAAATTTTGCCAACTTAATAAAACTGAACTGAATTATCAAAATTGGGATGAAACATTAAATTTGATTTAAGTCAACCAACATTTTAATTAAATGAAGTTCGTGGAATTTAGCAAAAATTGAACTGAATTGAATTCTTTCCGTGTGAACTAAATTAAAATTCAACAAATATTAAAGGTATTAGCCATGACTAAATTAAATTTTAATCAAATTAGAGCCCACAAAGCTAAAGTAAAATTATAATATAATTTAGACTATAAAACAGGGGTATATATGTCTTTAAACTAATATTTAAATTACATGAATATATGCTAATAAATCACCGCCTCTTTTAGAAATTATGCAAAAGTTACATCCCACTTTCAAATTACAAAACTTATACCACCTTTAATCAAAATTTTCCCTATATTAAAAAGTAGAGAATGGCGGCATAAATAAAATAAATATATTTACTGCCGCCCGAGTCCGCTGCCAGAGTTACTCTTTTATTACATGAAACGACATGACACCCTGCGTTGTATACATAGGTTCAGTCGCCGGTGGCATAATATGGCAATTTTAATATAGTTCCATAAATAAATTTGTTTTGCTTCACTCCTTCTACGTAATAGCGTAATTGGACCGGGCGTTGCACTGTGAATTTAAACGCTATTAAATAGTTCGAACCCCCACTTTAATAATGAATTTTATTAAAAAATTATTTGGATGAACCGACAAAAATGCAATGAAGTAAGATCAGTAAATTCAATTGTTTTTTTTTGGGAAATAAATTCAATTGTTTCTTTTTTATGAAAATAAATTCAAATGTTTAGTTTAGTACATTTTAATTAAATGTATACCTGGTATTATCAAATATATCAAAAAATTAAATTGAAGACAACTAAATATTATATAAGCGCTTATTAATATATATAACAACTAAGCACTTATTAATTCCATATAATATATATGTTTTTACCTGGAATACTTTTATGCCTATTTTAAAATGAAAATATTTTTTTGTTGAAAATGTAATGTTAACGTGACCTATCACATTTTTGGATATATTTTATTCGTTTTATGTTTAATAATTGTAGAGAGCATTGAAATTTAAAATTACTTATCATATCTTTGTAATTGATTTTTAAGTCAAACAAAATTTACAATAAAATAAAATAATATTGGCGTCATATAGCTAAAGTGTTATTAATTCATTTGAAAATAAAATCATGAAGTTTACAGATAAGGAAGATTTAATTAATTAATTTAATAATAAAATATATTCTCTTAGCCATAATCAATACGGCTTCATTTTAATCCTAATTATAAAAGAAGCTAATCTAGAACATAGATGGATAGGATAGAGTAAAAGATAACATTTCCTTGAAAAAGCTAAAATACAACAAATAATTATAACAAATGATCTGCAAAAGAAATGAAACCTTAAAATGCATATTTTTTTACTAATTAAGATGGTCATAATACAAACATTTTTTAAAATTAAAAAAACACTTCTAGTACTGATTCATATAAGAGTAAATTGCAATAAAAACTCATTGATCCATAGTGCAAATAGACTATTTGGGAATTGCGGAATAGCACATTGATCAATTGCACAAAGAACAATCAACTCGAGATCTCTCTAGATATATACAGCTCGGACATGATAATTCCCTAAACGTACCCTTTGTTCTGAATAGGATCATTCAATACACAATAAATAGAAATCGGTTGTGGTAATAAACTGAAACCTGTTCCTTTCATGTTTTTTTCTTGAGAGACAAAGACCGTGAAGATTTTTTTTACCACATCTCTATCGCCAGCGTCAATCTGTCCTGCAAAAATTCTTCCCGACGATTTGCACCCGCCTGCAGCGAAGGTCTGGTCAATCGTATACGATCATCAAAATCGGAGTCGCTAACACCCATTTTGAGTTGCCCCGTCCTTAGAGTCAAGCTGGATCTTTGATTTTTGAAGTGGGCTGCGAGCGGGTTAGCCAAGCAGCGAAGTCTCTGCCTACATATTTAAGCAACTCATCAATAAAAATTGTACCATTTTATGGAAATAGAGGAAATTATTAGAAATTGTAGTATTTGAGAGAAATTTCAGCTGTGTGGATTCATACTTCCAACTATGGATTCCAATGTTGAGGCACTACACACGCTTACATGGGTTTTTCTAATTTGAATTTAAAATCAGAAATTATTACTTTGGCAAAATAGTTAAAAAGACTACGCACCTGCTTTTTGTTGTTCTAGCACATCCTCGCAGGCTCGCAACCGGCCTGAATTTATTATTTACATAAAATGGAGGATTGAGATGCCGACACTGGACGAAATTGGCGATGCTCTCCACCTCTCCGCTAGATCGCCCTGGTTCTTCCCTTGAGCCACGTGCCACAAATTCAAGGTTGTAACCTGTACAAATTTTGAAAAGCAAGCAATTAGGTCATCCATTTTGAATTATATCATTGTTATTAATATAAGATCTTCACTGCTATTATATATGCTTCACACTTGGATAAAATAAATCACAAAAAAGTTCACAAGAATGCCATTTTGTAAACTGAAGGTAATGGAGGATTTAGGAGGAGTATGCAAATAAAATGTATGCGAATCAAATATACTAAAATATATGGAAACAAAATATACTAAGTCCATCAATAAAATATACACGAAGAAACATGCGTCGTTCAAATATATGGGAAATATGTATAAATATACTAAATAGATTTAAAAAAATCAATTCATCCCAATCTATTTTTAAAAATACTCTGTTGAATTTAATTCAGTTCACCTTAAAAGAAGGGTATGCTAGATGCAGTCCATATTTTGCTTATTTTGCAGTCCAAAATAAAAAATACGTCTTCGATATATATGATATGGTCAATAATTATGTATATCAGACATATGCATCATATATATTACTTCTATTGTATATACTTGCAAATTACTTATATAGGATAATGATTGTATATATAATTATAAAACAAAGAAACGGACTGCAAATAAGCAAAATATGGACTGCGTCTAGCAGGCCAGTAAAAGAAGGTGTTTACTATATGCATGTCAAGTTTACTTCTGCAGGTCCAATAAAAGTGGAAAAATAGCATAATTACCCTTCATTCATTTGTTAGTTTTTACAAATATATTTCTAAAACCCTAACCTTGAATGCTTAAACCCGTCTATGTAATGATTTAACGTGTGTCCAAATTATAAATTATTTTTTCGTGAATTATAATACATATTTAAGAGGGACATTATTGTCATTTCAAATTTTATTTGGACCTGCAGAAGTAAAGTAGACCTGCATTTAGAACCACCCTAAAAGAATTGAAAGAATTAAATTTAGTTTAATTTTATTAAATTTTATAAAGTTTAATACATTTTTACTTTGTTAGTTAGTTCAGTGTTAGTTACTTTTAAATGCTTAGCAAGCCAACTGACTCATATCAGTAACATTGGGCTATAAAGTCCATCAGAGTAGCTTTCTTTTCTCTGTAACTTTGTAACACATTTTCCCCGTTTTCAGTTGAATAAACCAGAACAGGTCAACTGCTCTGTCTGAGCATGAGCGTTTTCCTTCGTTTTTGATTTGCTGTGCAAACTTTCACACATACCCTAATCATGGAGCGCCGTAACAACGATAGGGATCTCGAGGCCCATCTCCGCCGTAAACAGGCGAGAGCAAATCGGAGGAGGGTGTTGAAATCTCTTCCGAGAAGGCACCGGAGGGCGGTGGCGGGTTTCAACGAGGCAGACTACGAGGGGTTCCTTGACGGCGAGGAGGCCTTCGACGGCAAAGGCTACTTTCGTGGAGACAGTTTCTTCTTTTTTGACAGCGAAACATATCACCGAGGCGAGGGATTTTTTGACGGAAGGGGATATTTCTTCAACAAGGACAGCGAGGGGGCGGAGAACCGCGAGGAGGAGAAGATGGAGACGGAGCCTTCCTCCGAGGATAATCTGGATCCTCACCTCCAGTCTAGTCCGGAGGTGTCCGAGATCGAGCCTTCAGAGGACGGCGGAGAGGACGGAGAGGACAGCGGAGAGGACGGTGGAGAGGACGGTGGAGACAGTGGAGAGGATGGCGGAGAGGACGGAGAGGACGGCGGAGAGGACGATGGAGACAGTGGAGAGGACGGTGGAGACGACGGCGGAGAAGACGGTGGAGAGGACGGCGGAGACGGCGGAGTTGCAATTGGGAATTCAACTGCGAATTAAGACAATCCGGTATTCCATTCCCACCTATTTCTTCCACAGTCTCTTCCTTATTTCTTAACTTCTCTGCCATTTCCCCATCGTTGTTGCCTAGATGATACCAATGTTCACGTTCGTTGTTGCCTAGATGATACCAATGTTCACGTGCTAGAGAACTTGTTGGCTTGAGAGATTAACTAGAGCCTATTAGAGCATCTCCAACGGTGATGTTTTGGACTTGCTTGGCAAATTTTCAAAAATTATAACCGTACTGCTTACCATTGTTTTTGCGTTCACGTACGCTGCTTGGAACAAGCTGTTGCTTGCGGGAGCAGGCCTGCTTGAGATCGTACGTATTAAATGCCATTAAATATTTTATTACAGAGAGTATATATCACATTTATATAATTTGAACGTGTTGTTCAATCCACATCACTACTACAAAGGGGTGGATGCAAGACACTTATTTAAGGCGTTTGATGGGTGCGCGTTATTTTCCGCCTTGCTACATACTTGTGAGTTCGCAAGCTTGGCTAGCAAGTAAAAAAAAATGTTTAAGACCTAAATCACAGATTAAAGGCGGAAGGGGGTTGTGTCGTGAATAAATATGAAATTAAGGCGGAAAAAGATCTTCCGCCTTAAAGGTAATAGGTCGTCACGATATCGCCACCAATACAGAAGGACAACGATGCTGTAGCGAACTCGGAACCTAGAGTCGCCAGTAATATGATTAAATACTTTGTTTATTGCGACATCGTAACTTATGTGACTCATAATTTAGGTAGGCTTGTAAATGTTTGCCTGTCGCAACTTGGTCGGAAGTGGATTACCGAAAAGGTAGCGTTATCGTGACTTGACAAGCCAGTTTAGAACTATAGTGCAAGTTTGTGTGCTTTAGTTGTAGCGAACTCGCTAGTTACACTGAAAAGTCAGCGAAATAGTGGCGATATCTGAAGGCATCCGCCTGCAGTCGTAGTTTTTTTAAGGATTGGCCTTTCAAAAAAAAACAAATTCTATCAAGTACTGTTGAGGTGGGTATTTTCGGATTCACAAATGGATGATTAATGCATATTGGTTCGAGGTATGACTGTTGCCTTCTTGGATTAGGTACGTAATACCCTCGTAATTTGTTGGTTTTTGTCTTGATTTTGGTTGGTTTTATGTAATAATTTCTTTGTCATTTGGTTGATTTTGTTCTTTGTGTTATTTCACTGTGTAGTTTATGATAGGAAGTCAGTGGGTTAGTATAATTGTTGAAGGTTGTACGCAGTTGAGTAGCTTTTTGAAGGATTAGTGAATTATGGACCGCGAAAGAATAATGAACGAGAATGCTCGATTGTCGAAGGAGTATTTAGATTTAGTGGAAAATTTCCTAGATGTTGGCCTGCGACATTCTAGGCAGAATAACATAGGGGGGGTTAGATGTCCATGCAACAAGTGTAGAAACAATGCCATATTTGAAGATATCGTTGTAGTGCGCGAACATTTAATATGTAAAGGATTTGACAAATCCTACACTGAATGGGTTTGGCATGGGGAAGCCATTATGGAAGTGACCAGGTTGAGATGGAGGAGGGAAGCGCCGAGGAAATCCTGCAGTATAATGAACAGCTTTCAGACATGTGTGACGATGTTGTGATGGAGTTTGTTGGGAAGAAAAGTATGTTGGAGGCAATGTATGACGATAAAAAGACAAGCTTATATGTTGGGTCTTCGCATTCTAGACTGGGCGCAACATTGTTGTTAATGAACCTAAAGGCAAGGCATGGTATTTCTGATAAAGGAATGACGGAATTGCTAGAGTTGGTCAAAGAGTTACTACCTCAGGACAACCTATGTCCTGACAGAGTTTATGCCGCTCGGAAGATATTGTGTCCTATGGGCATGGAGTTCACTAAGATTCACGCATGCCCGAATGATTGTATGTTGTGCAGGGGGGGTGTTGATTCTCTGAGGGGTGATTGCAAGGTTTGCGGTGAGTCTAGATGGAAAAAAAGGAGGGAAAGGTCGAGGTATGTGGAGAAACAGTGACAACATCAACAAAGCAAAGTCCTGCTAAGGTGATGTGGTACATGCCTTTGAAACCGAGATTGACGCGTTTGTATGCCAATCCTGTTGATGCAAAATTGTTAACATGGCATGCTGATAGGGTTCGAGAGGAAGATGATATTATATCTCACGCTTCAGATGGTGATCAGTGGAAGAAGATGGATGCTATGTACCCAGAATTTGGTAATGAACCGAGGCATGTGCGACTCGGACTCTCTACTGATGGAATGAACCCTTTCGGCAACATGTCTAGCACCCACAGTTCTTGGCCAGTGATGCTTGTTATTTATAATCTACCTTCATGGTTGATGATGAAACGAAAGTATGTGCTTTTGAACACAATGATCTCGGGGCCTAAGCAACCTGGTAATGACATTGATGTATATCTAGCATCTCTTGTTGAGGAGTTGGAATCCTTATTAAAGCATGGGATTCATATTCCTGACGGAAGTCGAGGGGACGCGAAATTCAAACTTAAAGTCATGTTGATGTGGAGCATCAATGATTTCCCTGCTTTGGGTAACCTTGGAGGGTGTTTGTGAAAGGGCATTTTGCATGTCCCGTATGTGAGAGCCATACTAGTCATTGTCAATTAAAGCACGGTGGTAAGCCTGTTTATCTAGGTCATAGACAATTTCTACCTAGAAGTCATCCGTGGAGGAGCGCAAAGAAGTGGTTTAACAGTCAAGAAGAGCATGGTTTTGCCCCCGTCCCACTATCAGGTACTGAAATATTGGAAAAGGTAGCGGGCATGGAGTTTGTGTTGGGAAAGGGGAAAAAGAAAAGCGCTCAAACTACGATTTGGAAGAAATGTTCGATATTTTTCAAGCTCGATTATTGGGAGCACTTGGATGTGCGCCACTGTCTAGATGTCATGCATATAGAGAAGAATGTATGTGAAGCTTTGGTTGGGACGCTATTGAATACACCGGGCAAGAGTAAGGATGAATTGAAAACTAGAAAGGATTTAGTCAATCTTGGCACAAGGACGTCACTTGCTCCCGTGCAAGAAGAAGCATGTACCACATACTTACCACCTGCTTGTTATTCCTTGTCATCTGAGAAGAAGGAGAGTTTTTGTAGAACTCTAAAATCAGTAAAGGTGCCTTCTAAATATGGTTCGAACATTAGTAGTTGTGTATCTACCGCCGAGTTGAAATTAGTGGGAATGAAGTCGCACGATTGCCACAACCTGATGCGGGATTTGAATGTCATTGCTCTGAGAGGTTGCTTGCCTTCTCACGTTGGAGACGCAGTTGCAAGGCTTTGTTATTTTTTTAAATAGATATGCCGCAAGAGAGTAAGCCGTCGTAAGTTGGATGAATTGCAGGATATGGTAGTTGAAGTACTGTGCATGCTAGAGATGTATTTTTCCCCTTCATTTTTTGACATAATGATTCATATGATAGTTCATTTGGTGCGGGAGGTGAAGATGTATGGGCCGGTGTACTTGAGATGGATGTACCCATTTGAGAGGTACATGAGCATTTTCAAGTATTTTGTTAAGAATCTTTATCGACCACATGCCAGTATAGTGCAGCGATATGTCGCGGAAGAGGTAATAGAATTCTGTACCAACAATTTACAGGATGTACCTACTATAGGACTGCCAGTCTCCAGACACGATGGTAGATTGGACGGTGTCAGACTACGCCATAAGTCTAAATTTAGCCCTTCTTCAGATGAAATATCTACAGCACATCTGTACATTCTGCGCAACCATCATTCAGTGAGTCCTTATGTTGATGTTCACCTTAATGATATTAGGTCAGCACACCCGAGCTGGTCGGAACCTACAGTTCTAGAAACTCATTGCAGAGACTTTACTAGTTGGCTCAAAATACATGTGCAGAATGGCGGTGAACACCCCGACGTTGTAAAATGGGTTCCCAAGAGACCCCTCGGCACAGTTACATCGTTTAGTGGGTATGACATCAATGGATACACGTTTGGTACTAAGTGGAGTGATGATAGATCTGCAACCCAAAATAGTGGCGTATCAGTACCTGGAGAGGGTGATAATGGTTTTTTTGGTACCATTACTGATATATGGGAAATGGACTTTGTTCATGTCCGAATCGCATTCTTTAAATGTGAATGGGTAGATCAAGGTGAAGGGGTGCGCACAGAGGATTTAGGCATGACTCTAGTTAATAGAGGAATTCTCGAGTCTAGGGATGATCAATTCATCATGGCGGCTCAAGCTCATCAGGTATTCTATGTGGAAGATCCAACTGATGCTCGTTGGGAGATCGTTGTTGATGGAAAGAAAACATTCATCTATGGTGACGGGTTGTTCGACGATGACTCCACTGTTTCTAAAGACACCATTCCGCCCTCGGTGTACGAAACTCTGGAGGAGGAAGATGACATTGTTTGTGCGTCAGTGTGCAGAATGGATCATGAAGAAGGCATGTGGATTAATCCTGCGGGGAAAACTACAAAGAGAAAGGGGAGGCAACCAAAGAAGAAGAAGACTAAAAAGAGTAAAAAACATAGGTAGCATTTTCTTCACAACTTGTTGATTAGTGATTTGGATATTGTTGTTGTAATAATATTGTTTAAGGACAAAATATTTTGTGAGTCTATTTTGTGAGTCTATTTTGTGTTGAATCATTTTGCAGTCTATTATTCGACAATCATTTTTAGAGTCTATTTTGTGTTGAATTTTACTATAATGTGGTACACTAATTAAGTTGCTTCAAATAAAACCGATACAACATTAGTTGTAGCGAACTGGCAAGTTTCCTCGCTCAATACAATGTTGGATGAACTTGTAAGTAGCGAGTTCGCTAGCTTAGCGACACTAAAGCGAGATCGTTACTAATATGCGTAAAATCGCCAAGTAGCCACTGTCCATTCAATCTGATTAGTTACGATATCGCTAGTAATATATATGCATGAGCTTGTTAACTAGCGAACTCGCAAGGGGTTAGTTTGATCACAATGTAAAAACTTCAACAGAGCATCAGAGATACTTAATTTGTGGTACCAAGTTCATATGTTATAATAAAAATAGTTACTAAATCACTGAAAAGACTTTTGAAGCCATAAAATGATGAATCAATTTAAAAGAGAGTAAACATTGTTTGCCCTTGGCAAAATTGCGAACACAAAAGTGTCAAATAAAAACAAATGAAAACATGCTAATCTAATCCTCGTTGCTAGGCTGTGGTTTTGGAGTCGATGTTGGATCATTCCCCCTTGCTTTTTTATTGACATGCGCCCTTTCTATTCCCCGTATCACCTTCTCCGTGATCCAGCACTCTTGATTAATTTTGGAGACTCGATTTCTCAACACATCCACGGTTTCTTCTAGACCCTTGTAGTATGCAGCTGAGGTTACACCTATAAATGGAAGTGAATCAGCCACAAGTGTTTCACAGCAAATAAAGTTTTAAAAAAACTGAACAATCTATTGAAAATAACGGTTGTTGTGGCTAACCTTCAACATTTGATCTGACTTCCTCGGGATTAAACTCCAGCGGTTTTTTGGGTCCATCTGACCTTTCCTCCCACTCTCCATCAACCAGCTCCCACTTCCCCTTCCTCTCGAAGTACTGCATCGTGTAGAAGCAACACTCCTCTGCATGAGCAGATAATTTCATCTTCGGGTTATCAGTGGTCAAAAATATGGTTATAAAATTACCATATGGGAGCTTCTTGATTGTTCTTGCATTCTCCACCACACTATTTCTCATGTGCTCGAATATCACATGCCCCGGATTCAACCGAATCATCTCGACTACGCAGTAAAATATGCTTACCGTTGTGTAGTTCATCTCAGTGATCCACCCGCCTTTAGGCACCACAGTCCTAGCAACCATCTCATAAATGATCCTTTCCTGACAAGTCAATTTATCAAACTTATAACTCCTATGCTTCCTTAAATCATCCGTCGACCGGCCAAAATACTTCTCAGCAAAAGTCGCCACACTGTCCTTATCTAGGACGTCATTGTCGGGCCACTGTTCTCTGGCGTAGAAACCAGGTGGGGGTTCATCTTCGCTGTCTTCGTCTACAGCGTATGGCAAATTTAAGGCCTTGTTGAAGAAATCCTCACCTATCTCATAGTTCTTTTTATTCACTCGGGTAAACCACCTCCCCGTTTCCTTTTCTTCTTCAATCAGTTGGTGAAAATTTGCGTAAAATTGGCACGTCTCATCTTTATGTGCCACATAGTTCAATCCTAACAGCTCAGTCAAATTGTGAAACTGAAACACTTGCATAACCTTCTCTAACCCTAATTCTTTAATCTGCTCAAAATCTACCACATAACAATCTAGCAGCTTAGAATCTTCCATATAATTCAAATATGCTTGAGATGCGTCGACACTTACAAATTTTGCCTTGTCATATTTTGTAGAGGCAGCACCCGAGCCTGAAGCCGCCGCTGATGACTCCACCGCCGGCCTCTGAGCTGTAGCTCGCTGATGAACTTGCTGGCGACTTGGGCCATATGGATTTGGTGTCAGATGCTTAGTCCTAGCCATCGGTGACGGGCAATTTTTGGGCAAGGGTTTGGGGTTTTTTGATTTTTGAGATAATGAGATGCAAGCCATTCTGATTACAAAAGATCCCCAAATTTTTGATTTATATTAAACCAGGTAGCGATATCACAACATGACACGTTAGGCATCAAAAACGACATCGTCTTGTACTTAATTTAGAACTTGAAATAATAATTAACTAACGATATCGCAATTAAATCGCCTAACTAGCGACATCGCTAGTAGCACGTCTCTACAAGTGGTAATTGAAGCACTGGCGATCTCGCTACTATCTATATTCTTATTCTTAAATTTATATGGAACTTACAGATATAGTTGCGAGATCTCAGGTTTCTCGCATACATTGTGAGGCAGCTTGCGACATCGCAGCCTATCGTACAACTTCAACAGAGCCTAATAGACGTGTGTCTAGCGAGATCGCTAGTAGTGTGCGATTTGGTTAAGGTATCGCTAGTGGCGTCACTAAGTACCATATTTAAACAAGCGAGACACTGACGATATCGCTAGTTGACTGATCTGACAAGTGAAATCTGAATTTTTTCAACCTCACACTTAATCATAACACTATCAAAGACCATGAACACAGTGCTAACATTAATTGAAGTTCAAAATTAAACCTTTGTGTCTAAAATACAGGATTACAGTTTACCGAATGTAAAACGTAGTTCAGAAATCACCAAAATAGCCTGACATTACTACATGAGCCTACTACATCAAAGGCCTGCAACCAGAAGGTCCTGCAATTCATCACTTGAAATGTTCTGTGAGGGCGCATCTTCATTAGGCTTCTCTTGGTCTTCATCCGCCTTTTCTTGGACTTGTAAGTTCTTCTCTTGGTCTTCCTCCGGCTTCTCTTGGTTCCGTGCTTGGTGTTTCATCCTCCTCGGGTTCCTCATCGATCAATTTCTCCTTTCTCCTCATCTCAAATGTAGCTTCCTCATCCTCTTCATCAGATGATTCACCATCCTCCCCACCAGTGTCTTCTTCATCTTCTGCATCACCGTCTGATTCATTGACCTCCTTTGCAGCCCAGGCTTCCTTTTCGCTCCTTTTAGGTAAGGCAACGCTTGGCTCTGCAGCAGCGTTTTCCCGGGGAAATTTGCTGAGGATATCAGGTACCTCTCCCTCCTCATCGCTCAGCTCGCAGTCGACTACCCCACTTAGCAACAGCTTCTGGAGCCTCTCATTGTTAGCATTCGACCTCTTCTCGGCTATTTCAACCTCATTCACTAACTGCCCCACCGACACAATTAGCCGAGCACGGGCATCAAATACTGCATCTAACACACATACAGACACATTATCAGTAATGCAGAAGTATAACATTTACTGGAAAAAAATAAATGTTACCGTAATTACAGATGCATGCCAGATACTTGACCCCGTGCCCTTCTAGCAGCCTCTTCAGCTTCCTTCTTCTTCCCGTACCTCCCATTGGCTTTCAATTCTAATCTCTTGTGTTTGAGCCACTCCTTGTCGTATTTGGGTAGTTGCATCGGACGGCCTCTTGGGAAAAACCCCGCACTCCTGATCAAAGCAACAACCAAACCGCCGTATGGGATAGCCGCAGTCTTGTGCCTCGCCATCTTCATCATGTGCGTAAGAATTGTGAATCCTGGGTTGAGTAGCAGCTTCTCCATGATGTAGTAGAAAATCATGAGAGTATTTACAGTAGGCTCACAAGCGTGACCAAGTGATGGCAACACATTCCCACAGATCAACTCAAATACTAAACGCTGCTCCTCTGTAAGCCTGTGGATCGGGTATGTCCTAGCCGTACCCGGACGATTAGAAGTCCTACCAAACCACTTCTGACCCATATCACCGGCCTTCAGTGGTTGTTTGGGGCTAACCGATGGAAACCTCTGTTCATAATAAACCTCATATGGACTATCTTTCTTTGCAGGCCTAAGATCATCACGGGATTTGTAAGGGCATTTCAACACTGAGTTAATCATGAACTTGTCAACCTTAAACTTCACCCCTCGCACAATTGTTGTTATATCATCCACCCCCTCCTCTAAGCCTAAATTAGCGTAAAACTGTAAAACTTCCTCATGGTATACGGGCTCGGGGAGTTGTAACAACACATCTAAATGATGTGCCCTAAAATGGTCTAAAACATAGTCTAGTTTCAGGGTAGGGACTACACAGCTATCAAACACCTTATTGTTTATAATCTGGCGAGAATTCATGCGTTCATACCTCGCCTTTGCTGCATCATTGAAGAATTCAACTGCTTCTTCTTCTTCCTGAGTAGAATCGGGTTGATTGGTGGACTGCTCACCGGCGACGGCCTGAGCAGGTACTTCTGGAGTGGCAGCCGGACCCTGAGCCCCATAATCTGTCTGGCGTCGCTTGTTTCCCGTTTCACGTCCTTGCCCGGTACCTCTTCCTCTTCCTCGCCAAGGGTTTAGGGTTTAGGGTAAAGGGTTTAGGGTTTACATGGGTTTATATCCATTCAATTGTCACTTTAGTTTTAATTAATTTCAATTTCTTAACATGACTTACCTATAATAACTCTAATTAACTCTAAGTCTAATTCTAAATGACTTCTAGGTAGAAACTACTAAGGCATGTTAACACAATTAGAGTCTAGAATAACTAAATCTAAAAACTAAATCTAAACAGTTACTCTAAATCTAATTCTCCTATCTAAACAGTTATTCTAGATGAATGTCACTTGTGTAATGTAGATCAACTTCAGTATTCATCAACATAGTTAGTCAATCAGTACACATCCTAGTACCCTAGCATGCAAGTTAGTTAGACGCAACAAGGTATAGTATATATATATATATATATATATGAAAAGTGATGAGAACTGGCGTATTTACTTCTCAATCGGCGCTTCTGATGGAGATGATCAATGGAAGAACAATGGGATAGGAACACGTATATTATACTGGTACCTGTGGGTGATAACCGATGAACATCCGATCACGATCATCAATACGATCATGATCGGGGTGTTTAAAATATTAGTAGATCACAATCCATCGGCGAGTTGCGACTCACTAAATATTTTTGTATCGTGATCCACCCGATTAAAATCACAATGATCGTGACATACTTGTGATCGAATCGTTATATCTAGGGGTGTAAATGGAAGAAGATAAGAGCTAGAGTTGGACTTCGATTTGGGCTAAAATTGAGAGCTTAGCGTGTATACGGATTATATACAAGTTGTATTACAGGCATACATACAATAGTAATTAATTTAGATTTAGTTCCTTCAATATTTTCAAACAAACTCTTGGTCGAGGTCGATTTTTGACCGAACTTCTCGAGATTTTCATTTGATCAAATACATAGCTAATTATAATATAATGAATAAACATCACAAAACATAAATCCCATGTTGTTCTTTTTCACAGACGCCCGTGATCGGTGTCGTCCTCAATATGTACCAAATTATTAGTGCCGCCGAGCCATATACTTGCGATTTCTTAAATGTACAACCTTAAAAGTGTTTTCACTTATGAGCTCGCAAGGGTTTCCATGGGTTTAGGGTTTATATCCATTTACTTGGGTAGTAGCGAATTCGCAGCCAACAAAGTTAGATTAAAAATGTAATCATATACAAATGTGGCGATATCTCTACCTCCTCGCCTGATATAGTGAGCTTGTTGCGAATTCGCAAGGAGTCTCGCTAGAAAAGCAAAACACGTTAAAGTGCAAAAAATCTGGTCTTTTTTGGCATCTTACCCATCATATCTCAAGGGTTTCTTCACAAATATTTCAACTTTTTCACATCTTCTCACATCTCTTCACTTTTGTGCACATCAAATCTCAATAACCCATCCTATACATGTTGAACACATCAATTGTGTCAATATAAAGTGGTATTTGCCACTAATTGTATGCAACAATTGGTAAGTTTAGCAATAAATTCTCACCCACTTTTTTTCTCTTGCAATTTATCAATTAATGTCAATATTAACTTGTTCTTGTTCATTTCGATAACATCCTTTGTTGTGGGTAGGAGAGGGACAAAGAAGGTACATCATCCCCCCACCAAAACAATCAAGTCTCGCCACAAAAATGTGTAATTAATAAAGGTAGGATTGTTTTCATGCTTGTTCGATAAAAACGGGTTTTAGTTGGACATGTTACTTCCATTTATCATGCTATTACTAATAATCATGTCAGAAGCCTATGTATAGCAACAATCGAGGCTATATTTTAGTATTTTGACTTCTAAGCTTAATTAGCCACAATTGAAGGATTTACCTTTATCTTTTTATTACTATACCATTTTAGTTTGTTCTCGTGATCGGTGTATTAGTCATTAACATATTTCAGTAAACAAGGATAGTTTAATGGATAGCCCTTCAAGTTCCCGTGACTCCGACTCAAGTGGGGGGGAAAATGTTGTTGGCGGTTCAAGTGAGGTTAAAAGACAACGAGAAGTGAGTCGCGCATCGAAAGAAGCTCAACTCCTCACACATTGTTGAGAATTAGAGATTAGGATCGATAACAAAATACTAACACATGTCAAGTTTAATGACATTGGTGTTGCTATTTGGCCCGACGATGATGCCGCGCGATGGTCGAGTTGGTGTGCTAAGACGGGTAGGATACGCACACCATTAGACACAAAGGATTGGAGGCTACTAAGTATCGACATAAAGAAGGATATATAGAAGGAATGCAAGGTTAGTGTGGCACTTGTTATTTCAATTACAATTAAAAATTGTGAACGTGACTAAGCTTTGATCACATTTGTAGCGCCCCTTTATTATCGAGGCAACATCTTATGATCAAGTGAAGAAGAAGGCTCTTCAAATCGCATCAAAGACTCATCGAGAACACAAATATACCCTTGCCAAGGATTATATCAATCCAAAGGGCACGAGGTTCGGGCAAGATCCAAGTACGCGTTACAATCACATTGTACCCCTTACTTGGGAGGCATTCAAGAAGCGATGGTTAGAAAATGACGCAAAGGTTAGTTTACTAACTAGATCTTGCAATAATAGTTTCATGTCAATTAGCCAAATATTTTTGTTTCCATTAGTGCTTTATTCCTAAAATAACATAGACCTTTTAAAAGGGTTGGGGGGATACGAAGCGCAAAGCCATTGTTGATAATGTTATGCCTTACACCGGGGGTAGGGCGGGGTACTTGGGTGTGGGGAGGAAGACCTCAAAAAAAAGGGAAACCGAGGTAAAAGAGCTTGTGGATGGGGGCATGGACGCGGAAGAGGCGAACAAGCTAGTCATTGCCGAAGACCCTACAACATATAGTAGACAACAATTATTCGTCTTGGGTAGAATTAAAAAAGACGGGACTTTCTCAAGTGATGAGGCAAAAAGGGTGGCTAATCGAGTGGTACGCTTTACCTACTACGCATACCATGTTCCATTTTAGCATCTACAATCACACCATCAAACACAACAATTGATGACGATAATAACTTTTAATTTATAATACTACCTTTTTAGGACGAGGTCGAGCGTGAAGTTGAAGAAGGCTTGTTCATCCCAGTCGGTAAACACGATGTGCTACGTAGGGCACTTGGGAAGACCGAGCATCCGGGAAGAGCTAAGGGAATTTGTGGTTATGTTACCCAAATAGAGGCATTTGGTATCAAACGTAGTAGTAAAGACCCTAAACCATCCAAACTTCAAATAGCATTGAACCAAGCCAAAAAATCTGACCAAGAGGTCAAGAAATTGAAAACAGTGTTGACCAATATATGTTCTTTTATAAAGTATCCTCTTCCATCCAATTTTTGTGACACCGATCCAATCAATGGACCCTCGTCTAGAGGTTCACATCCTTCCCCACCACAACATGAGGTTGACCAACCTATTTTTTGACCAACCTATTTTTGAGCAACCTATTGTTGAACCCAACAAGGAAATATGCACACCTTCGGCCCCTATCAAAGAGCAAGTTCACATACAACCTGATCCCAAACCAAAGGTACGTTAAATTCTTGCACCTCAAACAAATGAATAATTCTATACAACTCATGATTATTGATATTTTATAAATATACTCTTCCTACATATGTCTAATCCGACCTAATTAAACTTGCCTTATTTGTATATTAGAACTCCCCTTCTTGCAAGTTGTACGCTGAATGTGGGATGAATTCTCAACCCCGCCACGTTGCAATGGGAAATTCATATCCTGACATAGCACTACATCATGAAGTCAAAGTCCCTATTGGTTTCGTTAGGGTTTCTATACTACATGTGTTAGTCGAGGATGCGTTGGTACCGGTCGTGGATCAAGAGTGCACGACAGTGGAAAAGGTTTGGGCCGTTTTTTTGTGTGGCCCAAATGGTTGGTCGTTGATGTGAATTCTAATTCTATCCCAATTAATAGAAACGCAGCTTCACCCGTCATAGACCCACTAGATTTTCCGGTAGCTAAGAAACCGATGTCGGTGGGAGAAGTTGGATTCATAAAATCACTCCCGGGATTTCTTCGCACGTTTTATGATCTGGCGGGCCACCATAGTCGGGATTCTGCGAGGGAATTAGTCGTTCCATGGGAAGACTTTGCCCTTTTCTGGCACTATAAAACCCTTCTCGAAACAATCCTTATACTACATCAAATGTAAGCTACTTGATCTCATCTCTTCTATCGTATTGCAAGTGACAAATTATCATATACTTGTGCACTATTATACGTTCATATCCGATCTATTGTTTATTTAGGTACATGCAATGCCTTGCTCTAAATGGAAAGACTTTCATTGGTTTTTTGCACCCAATATGCTTGCAAGAAATGAATGAAAGTAATCAATCACGACTTGCTTATCTCTCTAAGATCCTTAGTAACAAGACCAAGACAATTTACATAGGCCCATATCTAGAGAGGTTAGTTTTCTTTTTTACAATTGGATATTTGCATTTCGTAAACATTCTAATCTTCGAGCCGGGTTCTTACATTTTCATTTCTTAAAATATGTAGTGGCCATTGGAGTTTTGTAGCTATGATACCATCGTTGAAGCGAGTGTATTGGATGGATCCACTACACTTTGGTCCATCTACAAAATTTGCAGATTTATTAGAGGTTGCTATGCATAGTGCACATGACGACACACTACTTCCTTTCAACCTTATACAGATTCAGGTGACATTACAAATCCAATGCTCATTTATTTCCACTGTGATTTCATTTCAAATCATTTGTTATACTTCTTCACTTTCAGCACCGAAAGCAATTGTCAAATTGGGAGTGCGGTTACTATATGATGTTGTACGCAACCGAGTGCGTCGCTGGCCTTGTTGAAGATAATTTGGAATTACATCGCGTAAGCATTCTTATAACATACTTATTGTACCTATTACCATCTACGTTGTATTTAATAGTATTAAAAAAACATTTCATATTCTTAGATTATCGAGGAAAATCATGCACCATACACCAAGAAGGAGTTGGAGGATGGTAGAGATGCATTGGCTAGACACTTGGTCCTTATTAGATCTCGGTACATCTCTAGGCCTCACATACCCAATAAAAGCTAGTTTATTTTTTTGTCAAATGGATGCATATACTTTTGAGTTCAATTACTTCAATTGGTTTATAAAGTGTGACTTGTTAGTGTTTCATGTTAATGTTTTGTGCTTAGATACCATGCATCTTGCGATTGACAGCTTAGACAATTAAAATGAAACCCTAATTTAGTGGAAATTGGTGGAAATGGCTCAAACCCTATAATTTAGTGAAACTTCCGAATTCCAAGCGAGTCGTAACTTGTCTCGCCAGTGACAACAAAAATTGGCGAGCATCTTGTACCCTCGCTAGTTCACCCGTAACTGACATATTTCTTAAATTTGTTCTTGCGCAATCGCCAGCCAATCGCTCGTTCTTCTCTGCCTCTCCAATCTGATCTCTGGCGTAATCGTAACCAAACACGCCAATATCAAGCGAATCACTAGCTTTGTCGCAACGTGATTTGTTTTTCTCGCCCACCCGACGATCACACGACGTCGTTTCTGTAAAGCGAGATAAATAGCGAGCTTGCTACTACACGTTTAAGCGATTTTCTTACGAGATCGTTACTATACCGCACCAACACTTTTTATTATGCAGGCAGGTTCTCTTGCGAACTCGCTAGTGAGCTGCAAGCGACTAGCACGCCTCTTTCGTAACCTGGCTCGTTTGGGTAAACCCTGAATGTGTAATTTTGCTTGTCGCGAGATTGCTAGTTTCAGCCCAGCGAGTCGCCAATATAAGTCGCAACCAGTCTCGTTAGAACATAAATAAGTGTGGAGCTTGTCACATTGCGGTATCGTAACAGATTTGTAGCGAGCCGCATGATGGTTGTCGCAACCAGTCTCGGCCAGATTCATTTTTCCAATGTAGCGATGTCGCTACTAGGTGAACTAGCGATCCGCCAGGAGCTGTCGTAACTACATAATATACCAGTTTTTTGGTACTTGCGTTTACTTCTTACGAGATCGCAAGAAGCAAATGAAAGTCATAGCTACGTTACTACTTGCGAGTTCGCTAGTTCAAAGCAAGGCGTATTCCCCATCATCCAAGGCGGAAATATACGCCTTAAATCCAAAATCATCTAAGGCGGAAGAGGAACCGCCTTAGATGATTTTTCTCATTTAAGTCACAACCACCCAAGGCATTTGTTTTCTGCCTTAACACATGAAGGATGAACTGCCTTAAATGACATGATATTCTAGTAGTGCATGCTACATATTTTAACGAACATATTTTTATAGAAAATTATGTTCAACTTCAAATTATATTTTACTTGTAAATAATTATCATCATTAATATTATATATTTATATATAGGATATATATAAATTACATATCTAAATTACATACAATTAATCATGTAAAAGGAATTTATATGTTTGAATAATCATCATTATTGATAATATAAATGGAAAATATTGATTTTAATTATGATTAAATCAACTTCGATTCATATTCAATTCGAAAGAATTATCTTTTTCTTTATAATCAAAAACTTGTCTCATATGTATTTTTATTATTCTTTTGTATTATCTTAATCTATCTGTTTAGAACTAGCAGCGGGTGAAACATAGTCAAGATTAGAAAAAAGATTAAAATTAAAATTTATGATATAGATTAGATTAGTTTTTACTAAATTTTATTGTTTAATTTAATTTATGGTGGAGACGGTGGAGAGGACGGCGGAGAGGACGGAGAAGACGGTGGAGACAGTGGAGAGGACGGCGGAGAGGACGGTGGAGACGGCGGAGACGGCGGAAACGGCGAATCAAGGCAATCCGATATTCCATTCCCACTCAGGTTGCGTTTGATAACCACATTTATCGCTGAATCATTGATTCAGCGTTAAGTGGAATTCAGTGTGTTTGATAACGTTCAATTTGCACGTGTGAGCGAATAAATAGAACAAGTGCGTCTGAATCCCTAATACAGAAAGTTGATATCGCCGTACGCACAATAATAATAATAATAATAATAATAATGAAAACATTTATCTTGGTAAATCACTTGTAAAAAATGTTTGCTTTATAAATATATTTATTATCTTTTAATAATTGATTTCTAATTTATTTATTTATATATATTTTAGCTAAATATATAAATACAAATGTAAAAATTAATATTATAAAATATAATTGAAATATAATTCATGATTAAAATCGAGTATGATAGAAATTGAGTTCTATTGTATAATGTATTAAATTTAAACTAATTAAGATTATTTCGTATATATATATATATATATATATATATATATATATATATATATATATATGCAATAACTTTATGCTATTATTTTAGTATTAATTTGATTATTGACTGATTCTCAATCAGTACCAAATATCTTTAATTCAAACATTTTACTTTTCGAAGCAGTAAAGCTTTGAGTTATTTGCTCATATTATTTGTTTGTCTTGCCTGTATTTGTAGGGAAAGAAAGATGACCCTAAAAAGCCTAAATATGTGCAAATATCGGTGGACACATATTCACATCTAACTGGGCTGGAGGATCAAGTGAAGTCATATGAAGAGCAACAGAACTCGTATGAGGAGCAAGTGACCTCTTCGGAGGAAGAAATTAAGGAACTGAGTGAACAATTAACTGAAGCAAATACAGAGATTACTGCTAAGGAAACTCTGGTGAAACAACGTGCAAAAAGGCTGAAGACGCTGTAACAGGTACTGCTATTGCTTATTATCAGGTTCCGGCAATTTTGCTGAAAGCTTAGATTGAGATTAACTTATAATATTGATTTTGTTTTTGTGTGACAGGTTGGGAAAAAGCCGAAGCTGAAGCAGCTACGCTTAAAAACCATTTAGAATCTGTCACCCTGTTGAAGCTAACAGCTGAGGACCGGGCAGCACACCTCGACGGTGCTCTCAAGGAGTGCATGAGGCAGATTCGGAATCTGAAGGAAGAGCATGAACAGAAAGTTCAGGATGTCATACTGAGCAAAAACAAACAATTTGACAACAAGATATCAAACTTGGATCAGGAACTTGTCAGATCTGCTGCCGAAAATGCTGCTCTTTCAAGATCTCTGCAAGATCGTTCAAACATGCTAATGCAGTTAAATGAGGAGAAATCAGAAGCTGAAGCAGAGATTGAGCATTTAAAGGGCAATATTGAATCATGTCAGAGAGAAATAAATTCACTAAAGTATGAAGTTCCCATTGTTACGAAGGAGCTAGAAATTCGTAATGAGGAAAAGAATTTGAGTGTCAGATCAGCAGAGGTGGCTAACAAAGCTAGAAGCAGAGTGCCAAAGGTTTCGTGGTCTTGTTAGAAAGAAGTTACCTGGACCTGCTGCTATGGCACAAATGAAGCTGGAGGTTGAAAGCTTAGGCCGTGATCATGGACTTGGTGATCCTCGAATGAGAAGGTCTCCAGTGAAGTCTCCTGGGTCGAATTTGTCTGGCTTACCTGAGTATGCCACTGACAATGTGCAGAAGGTTTGTAATGAGAATCAGTTGCTTACAGAAAGGCTAATGGCAATTGAGGAGGAAACAAAGATGTTAAAGGAAAGAGGAACAGTGAATTGCAAGTGTCTAGTCTCAGTGAATTGCTCCAGTCTGCCAAAATCAAGTTGGTGGAAACTGAAGAGCATCTAGCAGAAGTCAAGTCGCAGTTAGGGTCTGCACAGAAGATGAATGGCTTGGCCGAGACGCAGCTCAAGTGCATGGCAGAGTCATATAAATCGCTTGAAGCACGGCAGAAGAGCTTCAAACTGAAGTTAGTTCCTTAAGGGAAAAAGTAGCAAATCTGGAGAATGAGCTTCAAGAAGAGAGAACAAGCAATCAGGATGCTTTGTCTAGATGCAATGATCTCGAGGACCAATTGCAAAGGTTAGTTAACTCTGCAGATTTTTTACATCTTCTCTGTCTGTCTAACGGCTTTGGACAAGTGTTTTACAGTTTAATTTTCGCTCTCATATAATCGATTGCTATATGATCGCAAAAATGTCTCATAAAATGTCTCATTCTTACTCTCAGGTAAGATGAGGAGTAAAGTATAAAAAAGAACCATTTCCTTCAAATTGAGTGGTTTCTGAAGAAAAATCGTCGTATTTATTTAGAGGAAAAGGAATTAACAGCTGCTGCAGAGAAGTCGGCAGAGTGTCAAGAGACCATATTGGGAAGTATGTAAAACCAGATAATGAAATTTACAAAGATAGACAGAAAAGTGGTGGCATGTAAAACCTTGTACTGATACATTTACAAAGAATCATATTTCATATGTTATAGCTATAGTTCTATTCCTGGGTCATGTGTATTATGCATTTCCAGATCACTAACAACCCCAAAAAACCAACCTCGGTACACTGTGAATCTCAACTTTAGCACATAGAAAAAGCTCCAAGTCTCCAACAGTAGCAATAAATCAGTAACGTAAAACAACTTAGTACAATAAAAAGAGAAGAGAACCCGACTGACCTTAATAAGAAGAGAACATGCAGGAAGCTGAAACCAGGCTGCTTAAGTAACTGAGAATGTACAACGGGCAGGCAGGCTTACGACTGGCACACTTTTATTCCAGTATAGATATAGACAGATATAGATTTACCCAAAAATATTTGTGTAAAAGAAAAAAATTGGAGAAGTAGGAGAGTTATTATATCATTTCCACTGATTTAGGATAAGGCCTTACATTCCACTCCACTACCCATAAAATCTCATTTTTTCCTCAGATCCTTCAAACCACTTCTTAAAAGAGAGGGACCAACCATCACAAACCAATAATGATGTGCCTCAGCCTCACTATAGAACCATATATATGACTACACATACCTCATCAGTACACTGTGATTCCTTTTCCCAACCTATATACACTATTACACTTCTTCAACAAACTTTGGTGAGCAAGTGAGAACTGCATCAGCCACAGTGAGGAAGATCTTGTCCTGCCCAATCAACTCTGCAAAATCTGCAGCATGTAGTTTGTCTAGCACCACACGCTCCGGGTTCGCAAGAACCAGCTGTCAGAAAAAAAACAGTTTTCAAGGTTAGATTTCTGTTCCATCACACTATTTTAAAAAGAGCTTTTTTAGTATTTTAAAATTACAAATATTTTGAATTTTTGTGCATGCTATCATGTTTTCATTACCTGAACCTCCCTCTTTTGGAGACTGCTGTGTAATTCTTGTAAGGCTTGAATGCCACTCGTGTCAATGTCAGTAACAGCTGCAAGAAACAGTACATTTCTTTTCAGATAATGGTTCATGACACAAAAAATACTCATTATTTTCGATGAAAAAATACAGCCGAAGCTCTTACGTGACATTGCTACTATCAGAAACTGGATTGGAGGAAGCCCCTGATGTTTTATCTGCTCTTCTTCATCTGTCAACCATCTTAATATCCTGAATTGAAGATTGTGCGGATGTGTTTAACTTAAATTCACATAATACTCAGCTTCTTAGATAAGTAGGATCAGTCAAAGGAAAATTTTCTCACCTCTCTCTAATATAGTTGGAGTTTGAGAAGTAAATTGCAGAATCAACCCTCACAATTAGGAGTCCTGGAACTTTACTGGCTTCTGGATATTGTTCAATATTCCTGTACACATTGGTTCTCGGAATCCTTCCAAGAGTTGCAGTCCGTGGTCTTGTGACTTGTAGGAGGATTTTAGCAAATGATATTGAGACCTATATATTATTCATTAATGAGGCTTGGATAAACAATTCTTTCCGTAAATGAGATGCAGTGTGTATTAAGGTTTCAATTCTTACCGCAATTAGGAGTCCCATCTCAACAGAAGCAAAAACCACCCCGAAGAAGGCTCCCATGCAAGCCACAAAATCAAATTTATCAATCTTCCATATCAAGATTGCTGCTTCATAATCTATTAGACCGATGACAGCTGAAATAATTATGGCAGCAAGGATGGCGTTTGGTGTGTACTCGAAAAGAGGGGTTATGAACATTAATGTCAAGAACACAACAAAAGACATAATAATGTTGGAAACAGCAGTTTGGCATCCAGCCATGTAGTTAACAGCAGACCGTGAAAAGGAACCTGTAAAACAATAAGATAGGCATCAGTCGAACTGTTCTTATCACCTGATTTGAACTGAACTGAACTAAAATTAGGCAAACTTACTAGACCTAAATTACCTGTTGCAACATAGCAGGATGTCATTGATCCAACAACGTTCATTGCTCCGAGTGCCACCATTTCTTTATTCCCATCCAGTTGATAATCCTTCATTGCAGCAAATGTTCTTCCAATTGCTACTGCTTCCTAACAAAATCAATATTGTCTATTTTTAGCCAACTATATATTCATTTTATTTGCTAGATGCACTATTTTGGAGTAAAATGCTTACTGTTAATGCAATCATTGCAGCCATAACTCCAATCTTAAGCCCTTTAAGAAGATAATTACCCCGGAAATATATTAAATCAACAGAAGGAGGATTGATCCCCTTCTTTATGTGTTTCACCTGGTAACATCAATTAAATATAGTATAGTTAGTTCTTCTGCAGGTCATGGTATTTGGTGATGTATTGGACTGAAAGGAAACAGAAACTAACAATTTGAACTCCATTCTTGTCTGCACGGGTAATATACACAAAAAAGGTGGCCAGGATGACTGAAATTAGTGGCGCAATTGCAGGTACCCAAAAGAGTTTCTTGTTCTTCTTTCCCTGTAAACACGAATGAGTAAACCTTTGCAAGATTCTACTGATCTTAATGAATGTTTATTTGAAGGAAAGTAGTACTCACAATGTACTTCGCAATCAGAAGGAAAGCCAAGAAGCTTACTCCAATGACAATGGTCTCCCAGTTCCACTGTAGAATCAGTGAAAACATAGAAATGAGACTTGACCACTACATGAAACTCAATAAACAAGGCCAGCAACAAGAATCAGATCAGCGACATACCCCATGATGAGCTGTTTTAAATACAGCTCGCATAACAGAAATGATATCGGTTTTCTGCGTGAAATGTTTAATCCCTAAGAAACCCTTCAATTGTTGGAGAGCAATTGTTATAGCAGCACCGCCCATAAATCCAACAACAGCAGCATGAGACAGGAAATCAATTAAAAACCCTAGCCTGTAAAACATCACAATAATCCTCAGTCTATTTCTATGTAATATATAATAGATAGAGTGAAAACAGGAAAAAGGTGATAAAGTACCTGAAGATACCAAGGGTGGCTTGAGTTATCCCAGCAAAAAATGTAGCCGTGAATGCAAGCCTTCGATACTCATCAGGATTTTTAATTGGATCAACCTCATTCTGAAGAAGGGTCCCTAGTAGCAGAGATACCACAGCTACGGGCCCAATCGCTATATCTCGCGAGCTTCCCATGAAAGCATAAATCAAAGGCGGGACAAAACTGGTATCTGATTAACAACATAGTAGGCGGGCGAATTAATGAAATATATTATGAATGAAACATAATAACATAACTAACTAAGTTACATTTCATCGACCAAAATTAACTTAGCTGAACTAAAGCGAAGAGCAGTAAATTTGAAAAGAACATGGCTAAGCGTGATACTTACATAGCCCGTATTGTGGATCCAAATTCGCTAGCTTTGAGTAACCGATATCTTGAGGGATGCAGAGACTTGCAATTGTCAATCCAGCTATGAGATCACCTTTAAACTTAGCTAGATCATAACTCCTACCCCATTCTAGAATAGGGAAAATGGCCTGCACTCCAAGAACCAGTTTACGCGACTTGGGCTGATGCTTAAACGGTCCAAATGGATCATCGGAAAAGAATGTTTCCTTTACAGTGGAACTTATCTCCTTCATGAGGTTTCGTTTAGGTGGTACACCAACCTTGTGAATGTAAGGTAGTGTGTCCATATCTTTAAATTCACTTCTATCACCATTATAGTGTGCCATCTTATCAAATCGAGAAAATAATCAACCTGTGCAAAAATGAAATCATGTTTGAATAAATAAACAGAAACAGATACAATAAAATAGGCTATATCATCAAAATATGCAAAACTAATCCTATAAGAACACGATTCAACTAGCAACTATACGATCAAATATGTATGTATCAAAATATTTGAATTTGACAAACACGATATGAAGAAGACGAAAGAATGCATAATCTAAGGATGGTTACCAACAGTTCAGGTCCTAGTAAGACTTCTGCATTATCGCAAGAACCGTAGAAGTTGTTCCTTTTATAAGCCAAATTTAGAGGCCAGATAGCGGCACTAAGCAATGTGATTGGTTCACTTTCTAGTCAGATGCATTTTGAGGAAACATAACAAGAAAGATTAAAGTGCAAATGTTTGACCCAACGACAAATGCATAGCCTGAGAACCGCTGAATAATCAATGGTAGATAACACTTTTGAAGCACATTTAGACTTGGCTACATAACCCTTTTCCACCACACTTTTTACATAGTACATTTATTTGACTTAGGGAGTTAACATGTTCAAATCAGCTTCATATTCCAAAGGAGAATTCCAGGCCATCAAAGGACACTATGAAATTCATATCTTAATGATCACTTCCTGTTAACCTAGATCATTGCAAATCGAGCTCCACAAATTCACTGTTCTGCACTATTGACAGCGACGATAACCTAACTAAAATGAAGCACAGTCCACTACTACAAACTAAGGCCAGCGCAATACAGTCCACTTAGTAACGTATTAATAAGTGTTCCAATTGAAATGTTACTTAACTTGGGACTATTTCTTTTCATCCCATAAACTTTGTCCAAAAGGCAATTACTTTCATTGTTCTCTAAGCAATACACCATTCTCTCAGCTCAAGTTTAATTCTTTTTCTCATTGTCCACAGCATAATCCCATTCTCTGTTACTGAAGAATGGAAAAAAAAAACCCACATATACTGAAGAGTGGACTACTTTTCCTCGAACAAATTTTATCAGAAATGGAATTGTTACTCTATTACTTCACGCAATACATCATTCTCTCAGTCCAAGTCTTAAAATTGCTCAAATGTCCACAGCATTCTTTGTGCAAATAATCCCATATGCTCTAAGTACTACATTAGAAAAGTTTCTGGCTTTCTTTCTGAAGAATAAAGACAATGGGAAAAAAACACACACACAGTATAATGCTTACTTGGTAGGCTGGTACGAAGGCCACTGATAGTGGAGAGATCACAATGAGAGAATTTGAGAAAAGCAGAGCATCTGGGCCCACATTCCAGTCGCAAAAAACTAGAAAAAGCCAAATGGAAACATGCAACAAGTAAACAACAATATTTGATCAGAACAAACAAAAGTGCAATGTAAATATTGAAGAAGAAAACCAAGAGCCACCCATTACCTTTCTTTTGGTTCCCAAATCTATGGTGCAAGAACTTTTGGTATCTTCACCAAATTATTTTCAAAACCCAGAAAGTGTATGAATGAGGAGAACCAAAAATTTTGCACGCTTTTCTTTTTTTTCCACTCAGACAAATTTGTTGCAGATTTATGGGAAATTATTTCTTACAAATGATACCGTGTACTGATCAGACTGTGTTGTTGTGAATGATCCTATTAAAATGTCCACATTCATTTCAATATCAAAAATTGGACATAATTCATATGAAATCTTGAGTGTAAATATTCAAAGCAGGCTGGAGAAGTACACGTGTGTGGGATGAATTGATTTTGGAAAATGTCAACGCTAAACGTGTGTTGGTAAAAAGATAATTTTGTTAAATAAAAATTGTTGTTTTCTGTATCTGGATGTTTTATGAGACAGGTTCGTCATCTCGAGTCTTTCTTTGCCTTTAATACTGGTAGTGCTGGCAGGCTTTGACTTCTGTTGGAACTTTCACAGGTTAGCCAGAAAATACTATATTAAACAAAATGACTTCAGTGATTACGTACTACGCGCATATATACTCCCAGTGTCCATTTTAGTGAAAGGTTTTTGGGAGAAAAAATTTGACTTGAATCAGTTGAATTATGAAATAATATGATTGGTGGTAATTAAATTTGAGAGTGAAATTGATGAAATGAGTGGAGAAAAATGAAATAACATTATCATAAAAAGAAGGTCTGCAATTTGAATTGGAGCACTTGAAAAGAAAAGTTGTGCAAGTTTAATTGGGACCGAGTGAGTAATTTAGTGAAATCGTGTGAAATATTTTTGCACATTTTGGTCAGGTCCAGCTTTATCACAACAGTTTTAATAACTAGCAGCTCACATCAATTGAATCAGTTGTCATTAGATGAAGCATATCAGAGCACTTGAAACAGGTTTAGTAGTTTTAATAGCTGATTAGATTTCATCCAATTTGTATTTTTTAATAAATATTTGAAATATAGGTACTAAAAAAAGTTATTTTAATTGTTTTCAGTGAAATATTGTTTATCTTTTTATAGCTATATCATGTATACAATTCCAAATTAAGTGTTTCAGTTTTGTTCATTAAAAATTTTGATAAAATTCATCAACAATCAAATATAATGTATGTCGATTAGTGCTACTTAATTTAGTGAAATATAAATTGAATGGAGTTATAATTGTCACGTTTTCCAAAATAAGATTCAAAATCAAAAATTAACTTTTAACTTGTTTGATTACATTTCAACACATACGAATATTTATTCATATAAAAAGCTCGTCGATATATTCTTTCATTTTTCCTCTTCTGTGTTTTATGTTTATGTATATATTGTTTCCATTTTACTAAAAAAATTATACTTTTATATTTCATCATTTGTGACAGTTATTCTAAATTCCAATACAACTATTTAAATAATATTTAAAATTAAATAGAATTCTATTTCAATTTTTATGTGTGTATACATATGAATTTGTTTGTACCATATTTCATCTCAAATATTATTATCAATTTTAACCCGTAGAAGTTAACTTTCAGTTAATAGCAGCTACTAGCAGCCGGAAGCAGCAACAAGCAGCTCTAACAAATAGCAGTTAGCAACTCAATCCAACAGCGCCAATGAGCACAAAATTGATCAGAAATTCTGAATCATACAACTGAAACCTCAATTAGTGTAAGCATCAACGAAGATGAGTGAGCAAAGCGTAATCCGAGCATGCGCCCAAATTGTTCAGCAGTTCTTGACGCCGATCGGGTGGACGTTCTCTTGTGTGCAAGCAATAGAAGCCTCATTGAAGGGGATCCAAAGGGTTCCAGAAGTGGAGACATGATGCAACAAGGTGAAGAGCAATACAAATGGACAAAGAAGAATAAATGTAGGCATGAACTTGTTGTGATGCTAGACCTCTCTTATGAATAGACAACCTCATTCCGTACCACTCATTTGACAGAATTGTACTTCATTTAACGATAACTAACTTGCTCGGTGAGTTTTAGTAGGGGAAAGAATGTTATGGTACACTCACAGTTACCAAGTCTACAACCTACAAGTTTTTTATTTAATTTTGGAAGCTTTTGCTTCAAGAGTGCTTCACTCAAACATGTAACTTAACAGCATATCATTTTAGGGCTTAATTATTGGTTGTTTAATAGCATGGTGAGCCAAATTAATTCCCCCACTAAATGGTAATTTTAATTTATTTTTTTTTAAAAAAAATCTATTACATGTTTATAAATAGGGGGGCAAATTTAAAAGTGGGACTAAAATATACTTTTTGTAAAGCTATAAAAATATTAGAGTTGGTCTTCTTGAAAACTCTTTTTCATAAACTTTCAGGTAGTTTTTTATTATATTTTTAACTTATGGCGTATCTTTTAACTTTATTGACATTTTAAATAGAATTTCTTGCATTTTACCTTGAAACATTTATGTTATGTATTTATTGAAAATAAATAATTTAAATTAAAAACATAATATTTAAATTTAAATGTAAAAGAAGTGTATATGATGAAGAACAAGACGGGGTTTGGTAGAATGGGATCCCCTGATACGTGGTGGCGACAACAAGTAGATTGTGTAAAATGACAATTTTACCTCGGGATGAAATTGTGACTACGGTGTCGTTTGGTCAAAGGATAAAAGTTACATGCTCTCGAATTATATATTTCCTATTCGAGGTCTCCTACATCGTTTAGAGATCAGATTAATTGGTAGGGGTCTTTTAAGGGATCTCAAAAATATTGTTTCGCTAAGAATATACAATTCGAGAGTATATACATGTTATAAGAGATCTCATATACTGGTCAAAAATAATATTTGGGGTATTTGGTAGTGATCTCTTACGTCATATATTTTCGAATCATATATTCTATGTTTCACTAGCAAAATTACTCTTTTTTTTTGTTCAATTTTTCAACGGAATTAAGTGTGCCGTCCTTAAATCTTGTATCATGTCGCTCTCTTTTATTCCCTAAAATATGTCTTTCTAAAATATCTAAACCTTATTTTCGACTATTATTAAAACCATTGATGATAAATATGTGTTGAAAACATTCATTGTTAAATGGTGTCATTCTTACTGAAATGAAGGGAGGACAAAGGCATCAAAGGTCTTTCACTTAATTCTTTACAAAGAATGATTACACATCTTAGAAAAGTATTGTGAAAATGATGTTAGCATATATCCCCGAATAAGTAATGGTGATTATTTGGAACCCTCATGTGTAGTTTGTGTCAAATTAATTAAGACTATTACCGGATAAATGTTGTGATGAGGACCTTGGTGGAGTTGGGCATATTAAGATGGCTCTGCACATTTCAGTGTTTCACTTTCACTTTGAAGAATGCACGAAGGAATTGTAGTGGGAATTTCGGTTGGCTTAGGAAAGAAGACTTGCCCAAGTGCCACCGTCCCACATCTTCATCAGAGGTTCGGCAGAAACTTCAAAATGGAACACCGATCGTACAGACCTTATCTTCTTCCAATCAATAAAACTTAGTTCGGAATCGTTCAATTCAAACTAACCACTTTCTCCACGGATAAGTATTTCAAAGTAGAAGTATATCAATAATCATACTATCAGTCACATTAATTATCACTCATTTTTGTACCATCTATATCCATAATATGCGAGGTAACGAGTTGATTGTCTTAACAGTTGCATTCTTCTATTCGTTATAATTTTTAGTAGCAAGTTCGATAGTAAATTTGAAGCATTACTTTTAGGAGTGAGTTTGAGTAGTTTTATAACAAAAATTATATGCGTGGGTCTGCTTTGCTAATGCATGTCTGGTTTTGAGTAGAAATGCCCCTAATATTACTAATGCATGTTTAGGTCATAGTGAAATTATGAAGAATAATTTTATCTTTTTTGGATCTATAATTAGTAAATTGAATCCCACACGTATTAATCCTCTAATATAATAGTGTGATATAAGTTTTGAAAAATTTTGAACATTTAATTTCAAAATATCAAAATTAAAGATTTAATTACTATCCATAATAAAAATTACTGATAGTCAATATTGGTATAAAATAGTATTTTTGATCAATTGTTCTAAACTCACAAGATCAGAGGAAGTAATTTCGTTACATTACATATTATTGATATAGAATCTATAAAAATAAGTGACAATTGATGTGTGACAGATCCAAACTTGTATCACTGAACAATTTCATATCATAATCGTCAAGTAATTTAATAGTACTACATCAATTAGACTCATCTTTAACTTTTGATTTGAACTAAATATATCTAGCTAGCTCTACCAATATAATTTTGCCTAAACCGAAAACGAAATCAACCTGGAAAAGTACGTAGCATAAATTTTCCACCTGAGAGGAAAGATCGAGATTAGAAAAATGGAAACCGACCAAAACCCATTATAACTTAATCAAACCGATATTGCAGTCGATAAGAATTTGCATGTAATTAAAACATGTGTTATATTATACTGTTACATAAATATAAAATTATTTAAAAAACTTGTATCTTGGTCATGCATGTATTCTAGTGAATCATGCATGTATTAAGTTAGTTAAACTATTAACAAACTTATTTTAATCAAAAAGGTTAGAATAAACGCTACGAGAATATATCAACTTTGTATGATAAGTCGATTAATCGAAAGAACAACTTTCCTCTATTCATTCCGATAGCTCTCACAAGTCACAACTACTGAAAAGCTGACCTACTTTAAATGATGGAGTAATTTTAACCTTTGATAAAAAGGATATAATCCTTGAGCAAGATATTGCCAATTAGAGAATTCATTCTTTCAGCGATTATCGGAGAACATACATGACCCATATATGAATTTGTTGTGACCCGAAGTAAGTTATTATATATCAATATATCAGGATATATATTTCTATAAAATGGATATGTAATGTGAAAGAATTGAGTAAAACGACTTGATTTTTATTAGATTCTTCTCACGTATTTATATATATGTAATATAGAATTATATACTAATTTAGAGTTCTAACTAATTAGTTGATCTTCCGTTCCTACAATAAAAGGAGACATGGGATAAGTCTACATATTCTATAGTTACAATAAAAATGGAATCAAAATCAAATATATGTATCTCGAGATATGGGACGTTTGATTCACGTTGATTAATTCAACTCTAAACTTCTAACACCCCACCCTTAAGTTGGAGAGGGAATGGGATTCGAATGCATGCAGAAAATGAGGAGACCTCCAGATCTGAAATAGGTGGGACATAGGGAAAAAATGTTTCATCAAATTGGACATGACGAGAGAAATAGACACGTCCAATAGTAGGGTCAAGGCACTGGAATCTCTTGTAATTGGGGCTATAACCAATAAACACACATGGAATTAGGCGAGGTCCAAACTTATTCTCAGCAACAGCTCGCAAGCACGAATACACATGACAACCAAAAGGATGAAAGATTGTGTAGTCTGGAGTAGTCTCGTAGACAACGTCAAAAGGTGATCTTCCACCAAGAACTAATCTGGAGACGATTGATTATGTAAACAGCCGAAGAGAATACTTCCACTCAGTAAGAATGCAGCACAGAGGAGTGATATAACAAAGTAAGGCCAGTCTATGTAATTTGACGATGTTTACGCTCAGATTGGCCATTCTGAGCGGACGTATAGGGACATGACTGATGATGAATGCCACGAGAAGCAAAGTGTGCTTGCAAACGATGATTAGAGAACTCAATACCACCATCAGTTTGAAAAATCTTAGCCTTTGCAGAAATTTGGGTCTCAACAAACTTCTGAAAGTGAAGAAAGGTGTCATAAAGTCTGATATAAGCCGTAATGGATAAAACCATGTGAATCGTGGGCAATCATCAATGAATATAACATAATATGAAAAACCATGGGCTGATGCAACATAGGCTGGAGTTGGTCCCCATAAATCACAATGTACTTTCTCCAACAGACTAGTTGTCCTCTTATCACTAACTAAAAATGGTAAACGGCTGCTCTTGGCCATCTGATAAGAGGAGCAACTAACAGGTGCAGGTAAAGGTGAAGTGAAATAAATGTGGCCCTTCTTGTTCAGTAACTAAACACTGTCATAGGACAGATTCCCAAGACGAGAATGTCATGGCTCAGAAGGGGTTCGAAGCTTTCTAGAGCGCCACTCACTCAAAAAATAAGAATCACCCCAATCCAGATAATAGAGACCCACAATATGTCGGTCTTAACCAACTATCTGTCTGGCCAGTCTGTCTATTCTTGATAGAAAACACATCGTCAACAAATCTGATACTCACTGGCAAGTCATGGGTGAGTTCGCTAACATACAACAAGTTCTTAGTAATTGGAGTAACCACAAGTACATCATGAATGGATAATCTAGAAATAGTTCATTCTCCAATGTGAGATGCAGGTATAGGCTGACCATTACCAGCATAAACAGGTTGACCAAAGTAAGGAAATACATTCCCAAGATAACGAGAACTACAGTCATATGAGTTGTAGCTCAAGATTCAAAAATCCATTGATTACAAGAACGAGCACGATCAACATTATACAAACAACTTTGCATGTTTTCAATCCATCTATTTGAACGATCTGCTCGTGATAAAAGAGCAAATGATGCCATAACAATAAATGACCAAAGTGCTCCAACCACACACCAATAATATGCCAAAATACTCTAATTACAAATCAAAGTAAGTGCACTAAAACTAAAGCGGTAGCAATAGAATAAAGCCACAAATTCGCTAGGTCAAAACTCGTGTACTCCAAATGCTCCAAAAGTCAAATTCACCATAACAAAATTCAAAATAATCCTTCACCATGTACACACGAATTCCAATATATCCCAAAATTTAAATGCAAAAAATGGCACCTAAAACCCATAAATTCGGATGTCAAACATACGGGTATGCAAATAAAAGCCAAAAAATGAAAATGAAAGGCGCGATCAGCCAAAAAATAAATTAGAAAATCAAATCGGACACTGCAACGGTACTACAGCAGATAATATAGCAATATTGTAGCAGATCACTGGTAGCAGTGACACAGTAGCATATTACTGTAGCGGCAAACCTATGGTATATTACTATATAGCGCGGCCCAAACAAATTAAACCCTAAGATCGACCAATATATGATACTATATCAGAGGGTATACCTCGATACGGAGGTGTGTGTTGTATTAACAATAATATAGGCAATACAGGAGTACAAAGGGAAAGCAATAAATCCTAGTTAAAGCCTAAGTAATACAGATTGAGCTCAATGTCCAATATTACCGTCTAACAGCTATTTTCAAATGACTAGAGAAATAATTAAACCCAAAGGTGCTCTCGCGTATAGATCCCTGGTATTTTACTTCCCCAAACATAGAATACCAAAACACTTTCAAATAGTGCTGTCAGTTCTAATCCGAACCGAATAAACCGACCGAACCGAATGATATCGAACCGATCCGAACCGAACTCAACTTGAGAAAAAAACATCTGAGATCGAAACCGACCCACCGACCCGTTCCGAATTAACCCGAAAACCGATCTGATTCAAGAATCTTGATCTGAACCTGACCGATAACCAAATTTGCTCGCACCGAACCCGATTTGAACCGACCTAAAATCAATCGAAACCAAACCAACATCATTAATCGTAAGTCAAATAAGGATTGATCTTTGATTAGATAAAACTCATTTTAGTTGATGTTTATAAAAGTCATATAAGGGATTGATTTAGCTTGTACTTGTAAAAAATTAAGTAAGACTGATCACTTGATTAGTTAAACTAAACTTAGTTAGTCTATATGCATATATAAACTACCAAAAATTCAAAACTAATATCATCCAACTCATTTTGAACCCGAATTCGAATAGAACCGATCAACATATGACCGAAACCGAAATGATCCGATTAAAGTTGAGCCGATAGTATCCCGACCCAAACCAATATTAACCGACAAAAAAAACTTTTACCAAGTTAACCGAATCATTTTGATCCAAACCTAATTTAGCCAAACCAAAACCGACCAAAACCGATGATTGATACAACTACATTCAAATGATGTTACAACTGACAACCACTTTTTTTTTTTTTTTTGACAATACAACCACTTTCTTGCTTATATCAGAATTGTATTTTGTTTCCAAATTATTACCAACCGTTTGAAAACAAAATTTGTTCATCAAAGCATCATGCAAATTTATCATATCTGTAACCATATTTAGAGAATGTCAAACAAAAAGTTGATAATATAAATATCCAGCTACATTAAGTATGAAAAGATGATGTTTATTAAAAAAAAGAAGTATGAAAAGATGCCCTTGTTTTGATAGATTGATAGGATCATACTATTTATTGACCATTTAACAAAACCAACCAGACATACATGACCATAATAAGAATGTTTTATTTGTTTGTCCTCCTCTCTTCTCCTTTTCCTTAAACAAAAACACTACTCTCTTCCTTTACTCTTGTTAAAATTATTCATTCTTTGACTAATGAAAGTGTACTTTCACATTGCAACGTATAATATTATTGAACATAATGAGCAAGTAACCTTTATTTGGAGATCTAGCTAGTAACCTTTACTTATTATTTTTGAGTGAACTACACTTTTATTTCTATTCATTTTATTAGATTGGATAGTTTAGTTCCAATGAAATTTATTAGTTTAAGTCACTTCATTTTGGTTTAACTAAAAGAATATAGTTATACAAACATTTGGGTGATATTATCCCATAAGAAAATATTGATACAAGTGTTGAAGTTAGCTAGGAAGAGATGAGTCGGTCTCTGGAGTGACCGTCTATATTATAGTTATAATATAGACCAAAGACTAGATTAGAGTATGGAAGTAAGGAGGTCCTTATTTGCAAATTTTTAAAAAATGGGTACTGTTCACGCGCACTATTCATCTGTATTTTTCACGCGCACAACTATTCACACGAATTACAATTTAATAAGCTAAAACAATGCTGATTAACAAAATATTTTAAACAAGTATAGTCAAACTGATGAAAATCTAACTATTTAACTATGAAAAAATAACAATTTATCATGAAACTGACATGCATACACAATCTGTTAACAAACTTCAAAAACTGCACAATTTAACATAAAAAATAAAGAGTTTCAGACATGCAAAGTCAAACTGATGAAACCCTAGCACTTTATTATGAAAACAGGACAGTTTAGCATGAAAATGCGACATGCACACAGAAACTGCCAACGCGCTTTAAAAACTATGATGCTTAACCTAAAAACTAAAGGTTTCAGCCAGAAAAAAATCAAACTGATGAAAACCTAGTTGTTGACTATGAAAATATGATAGTTTAGCATGAAAACCCGACATGCACACAGATGCTGCCACGTACTTTAAAACTATGATGTTTAACCTAAAAATAAAAGGTATTAATAGGAAAAGACAAACTGATGAAAAGCTAGCACTTTATTATGAAAACATGTTATGTTAACTTGAAAGCGTAACATGCACAGAGAAACTGTTAACAAACTTTTTAAAATATGTTGTTTAAGCTAAAAACAAAAGGTTTTAGACAAGGACGCTCAAATTGATGAAAACCTAACTATTTACTATGAAATCATGATAGTTTAGAATGAAAATCTTACATGCACACAAAAAATATCGCTACACTTTAAAAACTATGATGTTTAATCTAAAAATAAAAGGTTTAGACAAGTAAAGTCAAACTGATGAAAACCTGGCACTTTACTATGAAAACGGGACAGTTTAGCATGAAAACGGATATGCACACAGAAACTGTCAACAAGTTTTAAAACTATATTGTTTAACCTTAAAACAAATGTTTTAGACAATCACAGTCAAGTTAATGAAAATCTACCTATTTACTATGAAAACAGGACAATTTAGCCTGAAACCTGACAGTTACGCAAATACAAAAAAAATACCAACACAAAACAAAACGATAGATTGAAATCACCAACCGGAGTTCACACCCGTTTCAACACCAGAAGAACTCTCCATAGTTCTCCAGATCTACAAAATAATCACAAAAAATTTAGAATCGCTACGTTTAGATTTTTTTAATTGGCGATGAATACCTGAACAGAAGCAGCAATACAACAGCGCAATCGATCTAACGATGAATTGAAGAAGGAAACAACCAAATTCAATCAATTTGGGGATGAAAAAATTAATCGATTTTGGGAGCAAGGGTTTTGACGATGAATTGAAGAAGGTTACCACCGAATTCAATCGATTTGGGGATGAAGAATTCAATTGATTTGGGGAGAAATGGTTTTGAGAAAACCTTGAGACGATGGTGTTGGTGGGAATCACGCCGAGGAGGACAACGACACGAAGATGGAGCTCCATCACGGTGGATCGGTCCGATAAGCAGAGACGCTTTTAATGTGAAATTATGTGTAATGAAAAAAGTAATTCGTATATATATTTTTCTTAAGCGCTTGTTGGAAATTTCCTCATATTTACATAAATGGAGCTAAAGAATCAATATTTACAGAACAGTAGCCGCCTCCATAATTGCTTTACAAATAAACCTCGTCTATAAATATAAACGGTCTATTACAAGACTAAACAAAAAATGAACTAGTTGTGCTTCAATTAGGCATGAAAAAAGGGTAAAACAAGTGATGAGAAAATAACGCTTTTAATCAGTTGGTATATCATACACCGGGTGTATGTATCCCTACACTCAACTTATATGTTCAATTATTTATATACTATTTATAGAAATGGTAAGTTAAACAATTATACTGCACAATCATATATATTGGAAATGTATAGTTTTTAATGTTAAAATGCACTTGGAGGTACGTACCCCGGATGCATGGTATAATTTGCAGTTTTTAATAATGTTTCTTCTGTATTTTATTTGTTTGTTGGCTTTTAATTTATTTATGTATTTTAATTTAGTTGATATTTATTAATTTTTTATTGTTAAGTTTTATTAAACAAAATTGGCTCTCTTCAAAGTTCTTGTTCATATAAAATTTATGTTTTCAATAATATATATAGGGTGTATCCATATACATGTCCACTTTACTTTTGCAGTTCCAAATTAAATCTGAAGTGACAGTGATGTCCTTCTTAAATATGTATTATAATTCACGAAAAAGTAATTTATAATTTGGACACGTGTTCAATCATTACATAGACGAGTTTAGGCATTCAAGGTTAGAGTTTTAGAAATATATTTGTAAAAACTAATAAACGAATGAAGGATAATTATGTTCCCACTTCCATTGGACCTGCAGAAATAAACTAGACTTGCATATAACAAACCCTATGTATACTCCCTTCATTATAGTTTATAATACTTTCGACCTTAAAATAATCGAGTTCATAAAATTTTCTAATAATCATTAGATGTGATCTAACTTATTAGACTCATAATAGCATATAATTTCAAAATATCAAATTTATATATCATTTTTTTAAAAGAAAGTAGTTCATAAAAATGAAGTGTACATTTTGTCATAAAATATAGAATTAGAAGAGCATGACAGTAGTCTAGATAAGTCAATAGCAAACGCTCAACCAAAACAAGAAATAATTGCACCAACATAGTCAATTACAGATATAAATATGTGATAAGTCTAAATTTTTGTATTTATATGAGGAAATGAGCTCTAGCAGTTACTCATTCCAAACTCCAACCTCACAAATGACAGGGGAAGATGTACAACTTCAAGTCATCAACAATGGCACCCGACTAGAAAGAACAGAATGGCTACTCAATTCTCCCAAACCACCCGGAATCTTTCACCAGCTCATTGCTCCGATCAAAGCCGTTGTAGTCCCTTCTGCCGCCAATCACACATCCTCACCACAGAAAAATAAATCTCCGGCGAACAAAACCTTCTCATTCTTGAAGGCCGTTTTCCCTATACTCGAATGGGGAGGAAATTACAAGGCCACCAAATTCAAAAGAGATTTAATGGCCGGTTTAACTCTCGCCAGTCTCAGTATTCCTCAAGTACTAATTATTTTTAATAATTTTTTTCTGGGAAAAAAACATGAACGGATGAATGAACTTATTATTTGTTCCTGAATTTTACAGAGTATTGGATATGCAAACCTTGCAAAGCTGGATCCACAGTATGGTTTATGTAAGTTTCTTTTTGATTTTGAACGGACAAAATTAATTTCTTCATTTTGATCATTGTTGCATATGGTGATTAGATACGAGTGTTGTGCCACCGTTGATATATTCAATGATGGGAAGTTCAAGAGAGATTGCAATCGGGCCTGTCGCTGTCGTTTCTCTGCTGATTTCTGCACTCACTCAAAAGATCGTCGACCCTGAAGCTGACCCTGTCTCTTACAGAAGGATGATTTTCACGGTGACATTTTTCGCCGGAACGTTTCAGGGATTGTTTGGACTGTTCAGGTTGGGATTCGTTTCTGATGATGATCATTTCGGTAATATTTGCCAGAATCTTGACGGTTTTGTTTCATTTTTAGGTTGGGATTTCTGGTTGACTTTCTGTCCCATGCTGCAATAGTTGGATTCATGGGCGGTGCAGCTATCATTATTGGTCTTCAACAGCTCAAAGGGCTGATCGGAATAAGCCATTTTACAACGAAAACCGACGTCGTCTCCGTTCTCGAGGCGGTTTTCCGATCACTCCATCCTCCGGTAACATATATACACAAGAAAAGAGAAAGAATAAACATTTCGTTTATGATCTCTTATTAATGTTTGGTTTTATCTGGTACTTTTATTGAAGTTGTCATTACGCAAGACTATCGTAGTCAAACTATTTTTAATGTACTAAAAATATATTTTGGTCAACCAACAACTGATTTAATCACGATAGAATAAAATGTTTAATGTGAAGCTATACTCTAGTTTTACGAAACAAAAAAAAAACACATAAAAAATTAGGAATTATTTAAGCCACTTACAATTTGGTGCACTTTTTATCTAAATTTTAATTCTAATTCTTCCAATACTGTACTATTTAATACTTGGCAGTTCATGTCTCCCCTGAATTTTGTGCTGGGATCTGCATTCTTGATCTTCATCTTGCTGACAAGATTCATAGTAAGAAACACCATGACCTAATCTAATTAATTCACGTTGACTTAATTTATGTATAATTCTCATTAAAAAAATGTTTCAAATTACAGGGAAGAAGGAATAGGAAACTGTTCTGGTTACCGGCAATAGCACCTTTATTATCAGTCATAATCTCAACCCTAATAGTGTTCTGCACTCGTGCCGACAAGCACGGGGTTAACATCGTCAAGCATTTCAAAGGTGGCCTGAATCCAAGCTCACTTCACGAATTACAGTTCACCGGCTCGTATGTCGGAGACGCAGCTAGAATTGGGCTTATCTGCGCTTGTGTTGCTCTCACCGTAAGCGATTCTCTATTCAAATTTATAGTTTTATGATAAAAAGTTACTGTGATGCATGTAATTGTCGATTTAAAATATGTATATTGAAATTCAGAAATAGACACTCTTTGAAAAAATAGAATTAATTTATAAACGTCGATGCACCTGGACTATATGATGTCTATATGCATCATGGAGAAAATCTCCAACACTACGTTGGTATTATGCGTATTCGTCATTCAGTTATCCAAAATTATTGGATTGAGTAAGGATTTAGTTAGACTTTGAGGTTCAAATTCCCCAAATATCTTGATGCTTATCACAAATTTATCAGAGAAAGATTCTGGTTAAATCTATGCTTTTATTTGTATGTTCATCAATTTAATTTGGGTGTTTGTATTTTATTCTCGTAATTTGAAATACAATATAAATTTATCAAAATACAATATTCTTATTTATTTTATTTATTGAAATATCTAATAATATTCAGGGTACGGTATTATAATTTTAATATTACTTTAGATCATGATAAGTAAAATATCAGAAGGTGTATAGCATTTCAGTTTGATTTGAAGTGGTGAGAGTGATTTTATTATGTTTTTATTAGTATGTTCATCAATTTGATTTGAATGTTGTCATAAGCAGTCCAGCATTTACTTTTACTGTCTAAAATATCTTCATTTATTTTTTGTTTATTGAGAAACATAATAATTTAATTTTCATAATATTTTAAATTACGTTGCATAAAATATTGATCCGATTATTTTTAAGTTTAAATTAAAGTGGTGAGAGCCTGGTTTGGGGCAGGAAGCAATAGCGGTGGGACGGTCATTCGCATCGATCAGGGGATACCACATGGATGGCAACAAGGAAATGGTAGCCATGGGCTGCATGAATGTTGTGGGTTCCCTCACTTCTTGTTACGTGGCCACAGGTGAGCCAATTATTCTATTTATTTTTAGTACTTTCTTTTCCAAAAATAAAATATTGAAACAATTAAATCGAATTTATGAGAGGGCTGGTTAATTTAGTTTCTGGATCCGAAGCTTAATATAGCCTAAATTTAATCCGATATATCATATATGTTTAAAAAAATTAATATTTTATGGATATGCACAGGTTCGTTTTCCAGAACGGCGGTGAATTTCAGCGCCGGATGCGAAACGGTGGTGTCGAACATAGTGATGGCTTTGACGGTGTTCATATCACTCGAACTGTTGACAAAGCTTCTGTACTTCACTCCCCTCGCAATCCTGGCGTCCATCATATTATCTGCACTGCCCGGCCTCATCGACATCGCTGAGGCCATCAAGATATGGAGGGTGGACAAGCTCGACTTCATCGTCTGCTTTGCCACTTTCTTGGGCGTCTTGTTTGGCTCGGTCGAGATTGGACTTCTAGTCGCGGTAAGAGCGTATTTTTAACTAAACAAAACTAATCATTAAATGAAATATACTAAACTGATCATACTAAAGTAAAATTGAATATATTGAAAATAAAACTAGTATAGTTACACATGTTCATCATATATATATATATATTAATTTTTAATTTAAACACACATATTTGTATTTAGACGGAAAAAGAAACTATATTGTTTATCACATTTCAAGTCATTTTCACGTTTCTATAACTAAAAGGATATATGTTAACTTTTTGTTGGAAAATATTGGGCATATGACAGATGTAGTCCAGAATTAAAAAAAATCCGTCTTTAATTAGTATGTATTTTTTCGTTCATATTGATTTATATCAGACATATGCATCATATATATTATTTCAATTACGTACAATTGTAAATCAGTTATACCTCAAAATTATTGTATATATAATTATATAATGATATGCGGACTGCATCTAACATAACAGAATTGCATGGGGGCTCACACATTTTGGCATATTGAATTGGCTAAAAATAGAATATGTTGATGACTAAATTATGGTTAGTGGTGAGCTAGGTTGGACAAGAATGGCATAGATCTCAATAACGTGGTCAATTAGCTAGTAGCAAGGCAGCATTATCACCTTTTTGTTTTGCTGTTTTGGCCTTTTTCGGACTAATTTGGGAATCAAACACTAAGGGGACATGAATAAGAGATGAGCATATTTTGGAGCATGGGATTTCCATCACCTAACATGTTGAGGTGAATGAATGAATGGTGCCACTATTTGGTCACTATTCACTTGTGTTCAGTCATGGATCCCTGCCATGTCCACTATACTAATGCTATCCAGAATATATACTTCATACTTTTTATAGGGTTGGTTTTGTTCAGATTTTTCCTTTATATAATGTATTATTTAAAAGTATCTTGAAAATATATACTTCAAAAATTTCCGTTTGATTCCGCTAGCTGAATAAACATTAATTGATTGTTATTGCAGGTATGTATATCATTTGCAAAGGTATTAATAAGCTCGATTCGACCAAGCACAGAAGTCCTGGGAAGAGTTCCAGGAACAAACAGCTTTTGCGATACAAAGCAATATCCAATGGCTACCAAAATTCCTGGCCTGCTGATAAAACGCATCAATTCCCCTTCCTTTTGCTTTGCAAATGCCAATTTCATTCGTGAAAGGTACTCTCTTTTTTAATACTTTCAAAATAATATCAGTTTAAAATTACATAGAAAAGTAATCATTTCGTTTTTCAAATTTTTAGGATATTGAGCTTAGCGGGGAACGAAAGTGTAAAGGAAAGCATCCATGTCGTAATCCTTGACCTCTCTAGTAAGAATATATATTCTCTACAACATTTTTAGGGTTTATTTCCGTATTTTGGTTATATAATCATATATATATATATATATATAATGATTTTAATATATAACTGATTTGCAATTGTATGAAATAGAAGCAATATATATAATACATGTGTCTGATATACTTAACTATGAAACGTAGTATATAAATGGAAGATGTATTTTTTATTTTAGACTGCAAATAAGCAAACTACGGCCTGCATGTAGCCTGCCCCAAGTATTTTTACTGTTTTTTTACGTATTGCCGAAATAAACGTAAATTACAGATGTGTGGGGAGCATAACCAAGTTTTGATTTACAGATGTGGTGAGCACAGACACTTCAGGAATCATTGCACTGGAAGAATTACACAGAGAACTGCTCAGCCGGGGCATAGAGGTACGCTGTTTTGCAGTGTATTTAATTAGAATTTATAATGACGGAAACTTAAATATAAACCGGTGCTGTTGTGATAATATTAGAAATGTCTTTCTTATATGCAGTTAGCCTTAGCAGGGCCAAGGTGGCATGTCATTTCCAAGTTAAAGCTGGCAAAACTGATAGATAAACTTGGGAAAGGAAGGGTTTTTCTAACGGTGGAAGATGCCATAGATGCTTGCTTTGATCCCAAAATATCGACCTTAAATAGCTGTTAGTCGATGACTGGTGTTGCCTCAATAGTAACAAAACTGTTTTCTCCTTTTACTCCATGTATAGGTGGTAAGTCTGAAGTAGGTATCCTTACTTCAGCTATTATATGTTCACTTTGTCTAGTGAATAAATAAATAAATGAGCCAATGAAGTATTTTTAGTTAGATTAACTACCATTTTTTGAAATTTCTATCGATCTAATTTACCAAACTTTTATTGTTAATCTCGTGTTTAGTCTACAGAAATGTTTAACTAAACTCGGTGATAAATACCTACACGTGCATAACCTTACCCGGTACAGAAATCATCCCACTAGATGATCGATATAATGTACATAAATCCTCAGATCGAACTCATCACTTAACACTCTAATTGCTACCTCTCCCGGGCCTTTTAAGGATGTGGCTTCTGAATGTCTCACCAACACTGTTAATGATTGGTTTTGATCTTGGCTGGACTTTGCTGCCTCTGAAAAGTTTAACCCTGGATTATTGTCTTGAAAAATCGCCAAGTTTTTTTAAAACCAAATGTCCCTCTTATAACTCGATATCGTGTCTTCAGTCACGCAGAACTAATTTATTCCTTTCTATAAGTTAAAGATTGATATAGCTAATTACAATATAGAAAAGGAATAGAACAATCTCTTTCCAATTCAATATTAAGCATATTCTATTTTTTTCTATAATTAAACCCCGCACTCTCTTTGCATTTCATGATTGGATATGTACATGTTACATTAATGCATTCAATTTTCATGAAATATTTCTCATCAAATATGATATTGCTTATCAATCATTCAACAAATATTAAGCAAGAAGTTGTCTTTCAAAAGGGTAAACTTCACTTTTCATATTTCGATATTTCCCTTACAATCATATCAATTAATCACAACATTCCTTTCTTGTAATTATTGAATTGATATTGAATTCTAACAACATTAATCCCAGTTCCTCATTTTATGAATTCAAAATACGGGACTAAGTACTACTTCACATTTAAGGGACCTACTAAATTGCATACTCGTGGTTGTGGTTTTTTTGAACTTTGTGGTGCTAGCGGAAAATTTTACTATATAATAACACAAAGTCCCTAAACCTATCTCTGGTTAAAACTTTTTTTAAGAAGGTCAGACAAGTGTATAATGTTTTTCCAGCAGTTGGAAATGATATGAGAAATAGGGATCTTATTTCTGTATGGTTCATTCCTTTTATGAAAAAGAGAAGATCCAAGCTGTTAAGGTCCATAAAATGAGATTTCCCTATTACACATCTAAAAATAAATGTGGATTCTTCTTTTCTGTCGCATGGTAGAGTTGGATTAGGGCTAGTAGTAAGAGACCAGAGAGGGAGAGTACTTCTAATGAAAATGGAAGCTGTCGCAGTTGCTTTCCCCCTATTCTCCGAGTTGTTGCCAATAAAATTTGGCATGAACACTCGTAGGAACTTAAACATTCCATTTAGTGTTAGGTCTGATAGTAAACTTGCTATAAAGAATATCCATCAACCATTTGACTAGAAAAGCTACTTGTGTTTAGGGATGATCATGGGTCGGGGATCCGATCCAAACCCAGCGAGTATAGATCCATTGGGTCGGGTATGTGTTTAATTTTTTTGGACCCAATGGGTATGGGCCTTCATATAATTATATGAGTATGAGTATGGATCTCATAAATTAAGACTCAGACCCGACCCATGGGTCAACCCAGACCCATGCCAATAATATCAATACTATGTATGGAGCATTGGAATTAAAAGAAGTAAGGTACATTATCAATTCATTGACAAATTGGAAAAGTTTGACTCATTTCCATATGTATCCTGGTTAATTTACTTGATAATAAGGGCTTGTTTAATACGTCTGAACTGAACTGAACTGATCTTAAATGAACTGAACTGAACTGAAAAATACTGAACAGAACTGAAAAATATATTTGGTTCTTTTATATAAAATATTTTTATATTCAAAATAGAACTGAATTAAACTACACTGAACTGAATTGGACTACACTTAACTGAAATGAATTAAACTACATTAAACTAAAATGAACGGAAGTGAACAACACTTAACTGAATTTTCATTAAAAACTTAAAATCATAAATTATATTTTCGTTGAACTGAACTAAAATAAATTATATCTCTCTACACTGAATTGAATTGAACTAAATTATTAACATATAATTTTTTTTAAAAATTTATAAAAGTATAATTCACTGAACTGAACTGAAAAATACTGAATTGAACTGAACTGAACTTAAAAATATTCAGATAAGTTGTACTAAAAAGGCCCTAACTAGTTTTCTAAATATGAATAGGGATAATAATTTACCTGTTTTTGTAATGTAGAATAAAACTTTATGAGCTCTTATAAATACGGCATCAAACAATTGTAATAGTTAGTTTTGTTTTTAATTTGATTTTTTTTAAGTTAAACCACCAAGAAATCAGTGGAGGGAACTTTTATTAGGCATCCCTAGACCGTGAAATGACAGAAATAAAATACAGATAACTCCCAAAAAGGAGGCAACCAGTGCGAATCTCCACAAGTGGAGGCGATTTGTGAGATCAGAGAAGTTTCTAAACATACAACTATTCTAAATCTTCTCTGTCTTAAACTATCAGTACTAAAGCTAGGGCAACTTATTAAAAAACAAACAGATTTTCTTCCTCCCCTGAATCTAGACTCTTCACCAATGTACAACATTCTAGAGCTCCAAAGAATTCACCCCCTCTGTTAACAGTGCAAAAACAGCCGGTTCTATTAAAATAAAGACTCTCTACCTGTACCCCTCAATCACGTTGCGGGCATCCCACGGTAAAAGGGAGTTCCTGATTGTGTTTTAGGGCAAGTAGAGTAATCCATCAAGCATACCGGACTTACATCTAGCAAAGAAAACTAAGAAGGATTCATCTAAAACTATAACTAGAGATTGCCATATAGATTTCTCCTTAGAGGTGATAAAGCCCATCATCAAGAAAAGAAATAAATCCCAAAAACCCTATATCATCATCAAAACACTGAAAATAAATTTTAAAAAGAGAAAAAAGAAGTAAAACCACCTTCTCAGTCTAACTGTGCCAGTCACAGTATAACCTGTCCAAATCTGCCCGGTCCGACCGGCCCGACCGAGCCGACCCGAGCCGACCCGACCGAGCCGGATCGAGCCGTTGACCTGCCAATCTGAGTCTCCCACGGATGATCGAGCAGCCCCGGATCTGCTCTCTGGCCTACCCACGTCGTCGATGGCCGGACCTTGTGGGCTCGTCGTGCGCGTCTCCGGTCGGCCGGATCCGGCCGGCCCCCGATCGATCCCCTGTGTGGTCACCGTCGGTTGCTTGTCGGTGGAGAGTTGACCGGACAAAAGGCTGGCCGGAAGCTTCGATGCAGGGCAAACAGTGGTGGCGGCGAGCGGTTGCGACCCGCTCGCACCGACCACAAGGCATCCCGGACTCTAACTTCGCCGGATCTGGAGTCACGCAACGGAGTCGCTGGACGATCAGGTGGATTATCAAACTGTAACTTATCGAAAAAGATAGGTGATTTCGGGTGTGGGGTGGAGAGGGGTGGTTTGGATACTTAAAAAATAAAGGTGTGGGTGGAGGCCGCCGGCCGGAGTAGCACCGGCGACCTTAGTAAAAACCAGATCTGGGGGCTTTTTGGGAGAAAAACGGGGGGGGGGGGGGGGGGGGGGATGGTAACTAAATTGAAATTCAACAAATACTGTTTTTGATATAAAAGTTTGTTGAGAGTTTTCTCTTTCTTAAGGGTCGAGAGATGAATTTCGAACCTAAATTCCAGATATTCTTAGATAGATTTAGAAGGAGGTTTCTACCTAGATATTCGAAATAATAGGTTGATTTGATTAGGTTACGTTGGTTACGTTTGATATAAGCTTCCACTACGTCACCTTACAACACACAAAAACATTGTATTTTATACATATAAATGAATGAAATAGTAATGATTGGTGAGCATTCTGTGTTATCGAGGTTCTCACGAATCTATCGAGTCGAGTAGAGTCCTTTGCCATCTCGCATTTGTGAATAAGTGGAGTTTCAAGTTCTCGTGAGCAGCTCAAAGCACCCCTGACCCAATGTTTAATGAAGAAATCAATTAATAAAATGTTGGTTATAATGAGCACTTTTTTGTATCAGTTTTTTACGAACCTATCAAGTCGAGTAAAGTCTTTGGTCAACTCGCGTTTTATGATGAGTAAAGTTTGAAGTTCTCGAGCAGGTCATCTTGATTAGCAATCTTTTAAAAGTGTCCAAATTGATGTTGGCACATGGAATGATTTCAATTGATTAAATAAAAGGAATAAAATTAAAATTAAAAATATATAAAGTAGATATTAATTTATAATTAGATATTAATTAATAATCAGATTTTTTCATCCAATAAATCATGTGACTTAATTAATGGATTTTCAAATAAAAGGAAAAAGACATGGGAGCAGAAACAGGAAGTAGGCTCTCCAATCATGCGTTTTCGGTGGTTACGCAGAAGTAACCGCAAGCGCCAATTTCTCTTCCAGATTCAACGTGAAATCCGGGAAGAATCTGTCATAGTAGAGCAGAATTCATTTTTTCACAAATTCTTTCCCTCCAAAAACCAACAAAAAACCCACCATGACAAATGATCTAAGGTACGATTATATAGGTATCTACGACTGTAATACAATTTGTCTATAATGAGGATCGATTATTCTTGTACCAGCACTAAAAGATTAGCTAAAATTTATATTATTAGAATTTATTTAGCTGAATTAGTTAAATTGGATTGAGATTGAGCTTTTTAACTTTAACGAGCTCACTTGACTCGAGTTTGAACTCAAATTTTGTTAAGCTCTCAAGTCAGACTCCAGCTCATAAAAAATTAATGAGTCGAGTTTTGAGCACAATTTTTTATATTCGAAAGAGTTTGAGCTCGAGCTCGAACTCGCAAAATTTTTAACGAGTCGAGTTTGAGCATACCCCTGTTCGGTCTCGACTCAACTCATTTACGCTGGTTTTAGTTGTAATGTGTATTGGTACACTCATATTCTTACTTTCATTTTTTTGTCTATATGTTATTCTGAGTGATTTTTCAAAGGTTAATATTACTTGTAGCGGAATGTCGTATGGTTCATATAGAAATGGCAGATCATGCGGCGATTTTGTTGGTAAATAATGCTTAGAATTCCAGTTCTTTTTATGTTGATACTTCATGATATTAATTCTTATGTTGATACTTGATGAAACTAGATTGATGCGATGATATTCAGATGTTGATATTTGATAATTAATTCCAGTTATGATGACTTGATAATTTATAATTTTTTAATGATTGAATAAATTTGATGATTGAATTAATGACGACGATGATTAATGTTGTGACCGAATTCGATCACCAACATTAATTATCGTTGTAATTCGATCACGAACATTAATAAAATTAATAGACGTATCAAAAATATATTTACATAGTAAATTTATAATTTATCCTATTTGATGTACTAGAAATAATTGTTTGACTCTTAATATTACATTTAATATATTTTATAACATATTTGAATTTTATAATTTACAATAAAATTTAAAATTTATTTAATATGTTTGTTGTTGTGTAATATGAATTAAACACGACAATTATCTTCATATTTATGTTCATTAATAAAAAAATAAATAGTAATGACTATGAGTAAATATTATAAATAATTTTGAAAATGTGTATTTTGTTTGGGGTTTCATATAAGCTTGGAAAAAAAAGGTGTTTATTATATGTAGGTCCAATTTACTTCTACAGGTCCAATAAAAGTGGAAAAATATCATAATTATCCTTCATTCGTTTATTAGTTTTTACAATTATATTTTTAAAATCCTAACCTTGAATGCATTTACCCGTCTATGTAATGATTTAACGTGTGTCCAAATTATAAATTATTTTTTCGTGAATTATAATACATATTTAAGAGGGACAATATTGTCATTTCAAATTTAATTTGGACCTACATAAGTAAAATGGACCTGCATTTAGAACCACCCAAAAAATATTAGACTTGAGTTGCATTTTTGCAAAGTCTCTTTTAAGAGCAATTTTCTTAAATGTTATGGAACTACTACGGTATATTTAAACTAAAATGACATGTTTTATGTTAAAACATTGATTATTTTAAAGTAAACATATATTAAAACATGTTTTAACGTAAAAATTCAAGAAATTTCATCTAATTTTTTTTAATTTTCTAAGTAACATGATATACAGTTTAAATTAAAATATACACAGTATAAGATAAAACGTATTTCGACTTTATTGAAAATTTAGAAAAGTTAGGGATTTTGAGAGATTTTCTCTTAGATTTTAAAGTTGCATCCGACCAAACAAAGTTTTTCAAAATCCAAGTGAACCAAAATCATCATTCTCTAGTCTTTAACTAGTTTAATAAAAACATAAAAATAGAGGAGGATAGCATTCATCCGGATGATTCTGATATAAGCCTTATCAGGTACCAATAAGATAATGACACGTGTACAATTGTAATGTTTTAATTGGTTAAAATATTGTTAGTAAAGTTCTAAAACACTAATTTAGAATGCCTAAACCCGTCTGGGTAATGATTGAACACGTGGCATAATCATAAATTAGTTAAAAATGATGTGTCGTTATTTAATTGGTGCCTGATATTGCCAATATCAGAATAATCCTCGTATATATTAAACTAAATACATACTCTACGTCGTCGTTTGCAGACGAATACCAGAAGCTCTGCCACGAGAATGGGAGCCGAAGAGCCAAATAATAGTCCACCGGAAGAGCGTGAAACGGCGAACCAGAGGCTCCCGGATCGCGTTACTCAAGCTGATTTTCTCTCTTGGAAACGCCGCAAGGTCCTTACCGTTATTTTACATTCATGATCAATTGGATTTGATACTTTGACCTACTTCAGGCGCTAGATATTACTTGTTTTTATTGAATCGAATTTTATGATGGAATTTGGTAGATCGTTTATGAATCGAATTTATGATGGAATTTGGTGGATTGTTTATGCCTGGAAGTATGTTTTGATTTTATAGGTGATCCTGCTCTTGAGATAGATTGATAGGTAACAGAATTATTGAAGAGCGATGAACATGAAATTGATAGATTAGTATTGAATTACGCATAGCTCTTTAGGGTTAAGCTATGGAAGCTGAATATTTTGTGCAAGAATCATCTTTCATTACCTGATGAGTCTATATGAAAATGGAAAAGGTTAAACTACACAATCTGTCTTGTATTTGATCTTGATAAACTCAGACGTAAGACGTTAATTGCATTTACTCGATTTCTTCCATGGTGCTTTTCTGTGCCCGTGTGCTTTGATTTATGGGTGATCTTATCTTGAGATACAGTGCATAGGTCAATAGGTTAGAATTGAATTAACTTCAAATTCAGAACACATGGTCCTTTAGGCTTTAGCTATGGAAGACATAGTTTCTGCAAGTTGTCTTTCATTAGAAACCTTGGATATTCTTGCACTTACTATATCAAATGAGTTTATATGCAGCTACTAAACTAAACTGTCTTGTACTTGTGCTTGATGTAACTCAGCTGTAAATTGTATGGTCTCATGTGCTTTTACTCAAATTCTTTCATGGCTGGCCATCTTCTTTACCGTTCGCACATTATTTGCCCGGATTCAATTATTTTTACCTCTTAAATAGTTTTAAGGGATGTGAGATAGTGATTGAATGTTTGTAACCTACTCCACCCTGAGCCCCTTCCGTTTTACTATAAAAGATTTGATTTTCAGCTCCCTTGCTTATAGTTGGTACTCGTGCAGTGAGGAGAACAAATTTATTTCCTCAACTAAGTTTACCCCAATTGTATGGGGGAGAACAAAAAGGATTTTGGCATTCCGTTAAGTCTTTTTTATCAAATTTGTGGATAAGCATTTTCTGAACTGTGTCTAAATTGTTATGATGGTTCCCCTTCTTGCGGTTGTTATGTTTGCCTAAAAGAATTTGCTTTTCCCGTGCCATTGCATGGACATCCCTTTTATGAATACTGCTATGGTTTGTAAGTTTATATTGCCTAACAGACCTTTGAGTTTTGGGGAAATGTGCTGATTATATCTTATTTATTTATTTACAGGATGCCGAAGCATCAGCTAAGAAAGCTGGTATAGAAAGGAAGCGCAGAGAGGATATAGCTGCTGGGCTAGTGCCAATGAATGGGCGTGAGCTTTTCCAAAGCGAGCCTTGGGTATTCGACAATTCCCGCTTCTGAATTATCATCAGAAAAGCCGCCTTGGCTGTTTGATTCATAGCATATATTGTATTTTAGGATTTCTGTTCTAATGATCTGTTTATGATACTGGATGTCAGTTCCTTGATGTACTTGGGAAAAAGTATGCATTTGTTTCGTTGAAAATTTCTCTGATCTTTATATCCATGGGTTACCTTTGTCAGTTTTTAGCCGTATATTCATCTCTAGGTAAATATGATTGCAATTATTTTTATTGAGTCAATCTTGGTAAATTTTTGCATTTGAATGGCTATGGATTTCCTGTCTCTTTCAGCTACTTGTTGTCCCAGTGACCATCTGTATTGTTGCTTCTATGATTCTTTTAAGCTCTCTACAGCAACCATGAACTGATTTCTGTTGATATGCAGAAACTGATATCTGTTTCTTTTAATTATAGCACAAAAGCCACAAAATATAACCATTTTTCATACTTCTGTGTTTAGAATTTGTTCTTCTTTATGTCGAGTGAAAACATGCATGTTATTTCGTACTACTTCTTTCTTTATTTCATGTCTAGAGTTCTAGGGAGTATTTAATATAGATTAACGTGGCTGTGTACTAATTTTGCACAAAGACGTTGCAATACTTGGAATGACGGGGTGCCGGAAATCTGCAGATGGAAATGTTAAACATCTGGTTTATGATGGAGAACGCAGTCCTTAACCTGCTCAACCGCCATGAGTCACATTTTGCAGAGAACCAGCCTAGCGAATTTTGTGGAAAGACTTCGCTCGAGTATAACCATGGAGAGTTTTCTAGGTTAATGTTTCAGGCCGATGTCAAAACCGCCAAGTTCTGGCAACTAATCGACACTCTGAAGCTGATATCTTTAAAGTAAATGTGACTCATGTTTACTTGTAAGTAGGAAGTTTGTCTTATACACTTTTGCATTTGGACCAAAATAACTTCTACTTGTTTTGTATTTGAACCAAACACTAAAACTTATGTTTATAAGCAAAGTAATTGGCAAGTTCTGTCAATCTGCCAAAAAAACCTAATGTATACAAAAACTTGAATAGGAGTAAACAATGGCAGACTCCAAATAAAAATACAAACTCGTAATAAGAAAATGAGGGATTATTCTTAGTGCAATACCATCCCAAAAACATCAAGAACAGACCGAAGCGTCCTTAGCTCCTCTTAATACATTCGTCCGTATATCTTCACAAAGTGCGTAGGTGTTAGCTGCTTCAAAAAGAATCTCTTCTTTTCTGGCTTCCTCTTAAGCATTTGGTCGGTACGAACATGGAAACATGCCCCAAGCGTCCTTAGCTCTGACAGGGACTCCTGACTTAGGGCTCTACCAGCCAAGCAAAAATGTGACAACTTTGGTACAACCTTAAAATGGAGGTAGGTGTAACGATCCGTGGTATGGCTACATATGAAAGACTCGAGATTTGGCGCAAGGTCAATGGCAATGCGCCGGATATCCACACAGTGTCTGATCTCCAACTTCTTCAGTTTCAGTATTGGGGATGCAACCACCACCCGTTCCAGGTTCTTTGCGTGTTGTATAGTTAGCGACTCCAAATTGACGAGGTGGCTCTTTAATGCGTGTTCAAGGTCTGCATCATCTACACAGACCTTATCCAGTGACAGTGGTGCAGGATGAGTCAACGAGAAATATATTATTTGATGAAGGATCATTACGAGGTCGAATTCGAGGGCGAATTCTGTCCAACCCAGGGAGAATGATGCAGACTCGAGTTAGAAGATGCAGATCGAGTTCTGGATTCATTGGAATGTTTCAGGAATGGAGGTTGAATGTTGGAAAGCATGAAGAATTCCGAAAAGGAATAGGGATTTCAGTTAATTAAGGAATAATACATATTATTCCCTTATTCTAAATAGATATTTTGGAGCTAATTTAGTGTGTTGAGAGCTAAATAGTGTGTTGAGAGTTTTCTCTTTCGAGAGATGAGTTTTAAACCTAAATTCTAGATATTCTTTGAGTGTATAGATTTGGAAGGCATTTTCGACCTAGGTATTCGCAGAATTAAATAGGTTGATTTCATTGGGTTACTTTGGTTACGTTTGTTATAAGTTTCCGCTACATCAGACAGGGATGTCAGCTTGTCCCATCCACCATCAAACTTCAGTAGTTTGATATGACCTAGCAGCTCCAGCTTCTCCAGAGTCTTAATTTCCATGACTTCTGACAGGGACTCCTCACTTATGGCTCCACCACCCAAGCAAACGTGGGACAGCTTTGGTACAACCCAAAAGCTGACGTCAACGGGACAATCTTCAGGCGTAAGATTGACGAAAGACTCGAGATTTGGCGCATCATCAATGTGAAGGCCATCGAGAAGCCAACAGTCTCTCATCTCCAACTTCTTCAGTTTCGGGGATGAAATCACCACCCATTCTATGTCCTGTATGCATTTTAAAGACAGCGACTCCAAATTGACGAGGTCGCTCTTTAACCACTCTTCAAGGTCTTCACCATATACACGAACATTGGTCAGTGACAGGGCGGCTAGCTTGTCCTATCCACCAACAGACATACGGAACCGTGGAACCTTATTATATCCTCTTGAAAAAGACAAGTCTATATCCAGACTCCGGACTGAATGAGCTCTAGCAAATGTGAGCCATTTCTTGAAATGATCCTTAAACTTGACCCCCGCAGTAATCTTCTCACCCATTTCCACAAACATCTTATTAGACCAGCACAACGGACGGAGAACAGCAATCCGCAGAGAATCGACTTCGGGACCATGTTTATGCATCATCTGATTCACAAACTCAAGAAACTTCAGAACATCAGAAGAGTCCTCAAAATCCAGTATTTTCCTGAGCAAGATGCTCCTTTTCGACACGTGGTCAAATCTGCGGGAAAGAAGACCAGTTTTTGCAGCATCCTTCATACCCAACCGATCAACAATGTTCAACACAATATCATCAGGCAGCCGATCAAAACTGCTTCTCCTCCTCCTCGAATCTTCTTCATCTAATAACGCTAACTCGAAGTAGTTATCAAAGTGTTCTTCTTCCCACTCCTCCACATATGGTTCCCATCCCCCGTCCTCATCTTCTTCCCCGATCCATGCCTACTCACCAACTCATCCTCATCTAATCCTCTCTTCCCCGATCCATGCCTACTCACCAACTCATCCTCATCTAATCCTCTCTTCCCCATTTGGATTCACTTGATTTAGAATCAACGCCCGCATTATTTATATACTATTTCCCTCCTAACCTTAATACACAAGGAAAAGGAAAATACAAATCCAAGTGATTACCGGATATCAAATCCTCACACCCGTACCGGATGATAAAGGGATTTTATCAGAATGAATAATAAGTAGGGTTCGGACGATATTGGACTTTGTCAAAAGTTCAAAAGTGTGGGCCAAATTTGGGCACTTCCTATCACAAATTTTCTGTCATGAAGCTGAATATTAAAGCAGGGTAAAATAGTCCATGCCAAGGACCATGCCAAGTTTCTGTGCCAGAAGACCATGCCAAGTTTCTGTGCCAGATGGAGCTAAGTCCAGTTAGTTAGCTGGAGCTGCCAAGATCAGTTTCTGAGTTGTTCCAACTGATTTGATTCTCTTATAAATACTGATATTAGCAGTTAGATTAGGCATCGAATTTGTTAGCTTGATCATGATTTTCTGATCCCTTTTCTCTTCTCTTTTCTCTCTCTCTTTTTCCCCTTTATAACTGAATTTGAGTTTGAATCAATGGAAATTACTGTTTGATCTTGGATTAATTGAAGAGATCCTAACAGCTTGGTATCAGAGCAGCGATTCTCCGATGAAATTATGGCCGGGAAGAGTCGCGAAGTTCGAGAACAACTTGAGCAGATCGACCGGAACTATGCCGAAATGTTGCAGACAATTCACCGGAATGAACAAACTCAGACCGACAGGTTTGTGGCACTAGAAACCGATTGGGATGGTAAGTTGCTGGAGTTACGAGACAGCATCTCGGGCGACCTGGAAACGAAGCTCACAGAACGTGAAAAGCGCTGGGAGATAGAGATGGCGCGACAGATCGGAGAAGTATGCCGGAAGCAAGATGATTCAGCGGCAGCTACCAGTGAATTGTCCAGACAAATCTCTGCGTTAGTACAACAGTTCTGCGGTCAGAAAGTGGGAGAAAACTCCGGCAATGTGGAAGGAAATTCCGATGGCTGTCCTTTGAGAACTCCACCTCTAAATCCTATACCAAAACCTAAGGTACCAGTGCCAAATCCTTCACTATTTGAGTATTCAGCAGTTAGCAATTTGCATAAGGATGTTGTGGATGCATCTTATCCTTATAGAACTGATTTGCATGATACTGATAAGTATGGAAACTGGAAAGGTATTGTAGATAAGAAAATCAGTAAATTGGAATTGCCTAACTTCTCTGGTATTGGAATTAAATCTAAGGATTGGATTAGAAAGTGTGACAAATATTTCACTTTTAATTTGATCAAAGATATGGATAGGATGAAGGTGATTGAACTGTATTTGGAAGGTAAGGCTGAGATATGGTTTTTAAGCAAGAAAAATATAAATTGGTCATGGCAAGAGTTTTGTGATGCTTTATATGAAAGGTTCTCTGAGTCTAGGGGTAGAGATGTGGTGGAGGAATTTAGCAAGCTATATCAGAAAGGAACTGTCGAAGAATATTTAGAGAAGTTTGAGGAGTTAAAAACACTAGTGGAGGGACTGGATTCTAAGCTTTCTGAGTCATATCTTACATCTAGTTTTATAAGTGGAATTAAAGAGGAACTTAGGCCAATGGTGAAGATGATGAAACCTAGGGATGTAGCAGCTGCTGCAGAAGTAGCTAAATTTGAAGAGGAACACTGGGAAATGCTACAGAAGAAAAATAGATCTGTAGTGAGTGGAAACCATCAATATCATAAACCTACAGTCCCTAGATTACCTTGGAAAGACTTCAGTAATGAGAAAAAGGCACCTCAGAGTGGTTATAAGAGGTTAACTCCACAAGAAGTTCAACATAGAAGAAATAATCATCTTTGTTACAAATGTGGTGAAAAATTTGGACCAGGTCATGCTTGTAAATTTAAGCAAGTCAATGTTATATCCACTACAGATACTGATTTTGAAGAAGGAAAGGATATTTGGGTGATGGAAGATGATGCTATTGAACTGAAGCAGTTGTCAGATGAGGTAGAGGAGCTTGAAATGACTGATGCTTTTGTTTGTAATTCTATTGGGAGAGATCAGGCCTCTGAATCCTTGTCTTTTTATGCTACAATTAATGGTCATAGAGTAAATTTTTTGTTGGATACTGGCAGTGCTGGAACTTTCATGGACTATCAACTAGTGGAAAGGTTGGGATTACAGTTATGTCCTACTAGGGGGTTCATTGTCACTGTGGCAAATGGTGATACTGTAAGGGGTTCAATGTTATCTCCAAAAGTTAAATGGCAAATTCAGGGTCATAATTTCACCTTTGACATAAGAGTGATGGATATGGGAGGTAAGATGGAAGTAATTTTAGGCACTGATTGGATGAAACATTTCAGCCCCATCAGTTTTGACTTTAATACTGATGATATATGGATTTGCAATAAAGGTGATAGTTGGACATTGAGAGGGAATTGTTCAACAGCCACTTTTAATAGGCTGTATGGTTTGGAAGCCAAAGAGATTTACAATTGTAGGAAAAGGAGAATCAGGGAAGACTGTGAAAGAGAATGGGAGAGTTATGGCCAACAGTGGGGAGAAAAGTTTCAAGGTCAGTTGATGGCAGTCAAGAGTGGAAATAAAGGAGGTGCAGAACACAAGAAGCAGAAACCTCATGATCACTTGCCTGAGAAAATTTCACAGGTGATTTCTAAATTTAATGATGTGTTTGATGTTCCAAATTCTCTTCCTCCTTGTAGAGATATCGATAATCAAATACCTCTTAAAACAGATGCAAAACCTTTCAGAATCAGGCCATACAGGTATGCTCATTCTCAGAAGGATGAAATAGATAAGCAGGTGGAAGAAATGAAGGAGGCTGGAATCATCAGAACAAGTACTAGTCCATATTCTTCACCAGTCCATATTGTTAGATGAGTTACATGGTTCTATCATTTTCTCTAAGTTGGATCTTAGATCTGGATATCACCAAATTAGAGTGAAAGAGGAAGATATATACAAAACTGCTTTTCAGACTCATCAAGGACATTTTGAATTTTTGGTAATGCCATTTGGCCTCACAAATGCTTCTGCCACATTTCAGAGTTTGATGAACAGTATATTTCAGAAACATCTCAGAAAATTCATTTTGGTATTTTTTGATGATATTTTAGTATACAGTCACTCTTTGGATGAACATGTTGAACATCTGAGACTTACACTGTCCCTTTTAAGGCAAAATAAATTGGCTGCAAAATTGTCAAAATGTGAGTTTGCACAGAAAAAAATGGAGTATCTAGGTCATGTTATATCTGGCAATGGAGTGGAGACGGATAAGAAAAAAATTGACAGTATTCTGAGTTGGCCTGTTCCCAAGAATATAAAGGAACTGAGAGGATTCTTGGGACTTTCTGGGTATTATAGAAGATTTATTGAACATTATGGCCTAATCTGCAGACCATTACATGATTTATTGAAGAAAGAAGGGTTCCATTGGTCTGAGGCAGCTACAAAAGCTTTTAAAAATTTGTAGAGGGCCATGACTTCTACTCCTGTGTTGAAAATGCCAGAGTTCAATAAACCATTTATCATTGAGACTGATGCCAGTGAAATAGGTATGGGTGCTGTATTAATGCAAGAGTCCAGACCTATTGCTTTTCTTTCAAAATCCTTCTGCAATAAAAATAAAGGATTATCTACATATGAAAAAGAGTTGCTAGCTCTTGTGATGGCAGTAGATAAATGGAAACATTATTTGATTGGTAACCATTTTACCATCAAAACTGATCATCAAAGTTTGAAGTATTTGATTGAACAGAGATTACACAGTGCTATCCAACACAAGTGGATCACAAAATTACTTGGCTTGGATTTCAGTATTGAGTATAAAAAAGGATATGAAAATAATGCAGCTGATGCATTGTCCAGAAGGCCTATGGTGGAAAGAGCAGAAGAAAATCACAGCCATGCTATAAGTTGGGATGAGGATAAAGATCAGACTTTGACTGTTTCAGAAATAATTCAGAGAGATGAAGTGACTGCCTTGTTAGATAAAAGTAAGAAGGAAAAATTTCATGAGAAATTTCTGGACTTGGGAGTGATGACAGAAAAAGTCAGTGAGGAGTCAGAAGAATCAAGACCAGAGGAAATGTTTTCAGAAAGGCCAGGAACTGACAATGGTACACAAATTCAAGTAAATAAAATTGGAGCTGCATCTGGTTTAGTTCCTGAATGGATTCAACAATTGGAATCCAGTTATGATGGTGATCAAAAGGCACAAGAATTAATTGCACAAGTAACTTTGCAAGCAAATGGTGTAATAGGACAGAAGCCAGTATGGTCCTATGTTAAAGGAGTTTTGAAACAAGATGGAAAAATATATGTGGGATCAGCCAACTCCATTAGATCAGAAATACTTAATACTATGCATGCTTCCTCTCTGGGTGGACATTCAGGTCAGAATGCTACTATTCAAAGAATTTTAACTGTCTTTACATGGCTAGGGTTAAGAAAAGATGTTATTGGCTTTGTGAGCAAATGTGTAGTTTGTTAAAGAAACAAATCTGAGCATTGTAAAAGCTCTGGTTTACTGCAACCTTTACCTATACCTGAACAGGTCTGGAAGCAATTATCCATGGATTTTATTGAGAAATTGCCTATTTCTCAGGGTATGGATAATGTGTTAGTAGTAGTGGATAGGCTTACAAAATACAGCCATTTTATAAGACTTAAGCATCCTTTTACTGCATCACAAGTGGCCACAGTATATTTTCAGGAGGTTTGCAAGTTACATGGATTACCTGATAATATTGTCAGTGACAGAGACAAGATTTTTACCAGTCACTTTTGGAAGGATTTACTGCACAAAATGAGAGTTAAATTGAACTACAGTACTGCATACCATTCTCAATCTGATAGTCAAACTGAGAGAGTAAATCAAGTTCTAGAAAATTATCTTAGATGTTTTTGTAGTGATAGGCCAGATTCATGGTTTGAATGGTTAGGTGCTGCTGAGTGGTGGTATAATACTACTTTCCATAGTAGTACTCAGATGACTCCTTATGAGGCATTATATGGAGTTAAACCAGTACATCTTCCTCTTGGTGATTTAACAGATGCTATAATCCCTGCTACTCAGAATTTTATGGAGCAAAGAAATAAAGTTCATCAACTTTTGCAAAAACATCTTCAACAGGCACAGGTGAGAATGAAATTCTTTGCTGATGCCAAGAGGACTGAAAGAATTTTGGAGATTGGTGAATGGGCATATTTGAAGGTTCAAAAATACAGACAAGCATCACTAACTGGAAATGTGGATGCTAAATTAGCTCCAAAATATTTTGGACCTTTTAAGGTGTTGGAGCAGATTGGTACTGTTGCTTACAGGCTGGCTCTTCCCAGTACTTCAAAAATTCATCCTGTTTTCCATATTTCTCTATTAAAGAAACATGTGGGATCAGTACCTGCTCAGATCCATCCTATTCCTCCTGAGATGGATACTAAGGTCTCTTCCTTATGTCCTCTAATAATTTTGCAGAGAAGATTCATTGAGGTGGAAGGTAAACCAGAAGTATAATGACTTATTGAATGGAAGGGCTTATCTACTGAAAATGCTTCTTGGGAGCTGGCATCTTTTATTACAAATCAATTTCCTCAGTTCAAGCATTAATCTCTGAATATTTTTTAAACTTGGGGACAAGCTTCTTGCTAACAGGGAGGGATTGTCATGAAGCTGAATATTAAAGCAGGGTAAAATAGTCCATGCCAAGGTCCATTCCAAGTTTCTGTGCCAGAAGACCATGCCAAGTTCATGTGCTAAATGGAGCTAAGTCCGGTCAGTTAGCTGGAACTGCCAAGATCAGTTTCTGAGTTGTTCCAACTGATTTGATTCTCTTATAAATACTGATATTAGCAGTTAGATTAGGCATCAAATTTGTTAGCTCGATCATGATTTTCTGATCCCTTTTCTCTTCTCTTTTCTCTCTCTCTTTTCCCCCTTTGTAACTGAATTTGAGTTTGAATCAATGGAAATTACTGTTTGATCTTGGATTAATGGAAGAGATCCTAACACACATAAGTATTATTGAATAACTGTAATTTAAATAATTAAAGAAAAGCAAAAATATAGCATTAAAATAAATGGTATATAAGGCAAGGCATAAACCCCTTCACCCACAAGCTACAGCCTCCCGCTCTCTTTCTTCTTCCTCAAACGCTTTAACCATGGAAGAGGAATCTGGAAAACCAGCAGTCCCAGTCTGCGAAGAGTGCAAAATAAAGGCATCAAAATACAAATGCCCAGGTTGCTCAATACGCTCCTGCAGCCTCCCCTGCGTCAAGGCTCACAAGCTCCGCACATCCTGCTCCGGCAAGAAGCAGTACACCGGCATCGTCCCCCTCTCAAAGTTCGACGACAACCTCCTCCTATCAGGTACTCATTCTTCTGGGTTTTGTAAAGTTTTAATTTTTATTGTTTTTTCCTTCTGTTAATTGGTAAATTTGGTGTTTTTTGAGGCTAGACTACAACATGCTTGAGGATGTGAAGAGAGCTGCTGATTCTGGTCGTAGAATGAGGTTGAAGATGTGTGGCAATAACAGTTTTCAGCTCCCTTTCCCTCTTAAGAGCCTTAGAAGAGCGGCTAACTGTCGCAGGACGCAGCTCCTCTTTTTCTATCCTGGAATGTCTAAGAGGGAGAAGAATCAGAGTTATTACAACAACAGGTAGTTTCTGATACCGAATTTTTACTTCAGATTATTATTCAAATGCAATATTTGTTATGTGATACATTTAGATGCTATGCTTAGGTATGCATCATCTAGTCTAGTTTATAATGCAAATTTTGTATCAATTTTATGGGTGAAAAATGAATACATGGTTTGGAGCTCTGTGAAAGTTTTTAATTTTTTTTTTTGATAAATTCAGAATCATTCTCTCCCACACCCTGGTACCTAGTTAGTATGAGTGGGGGAGCTAGTGTATAATATGGCAGAATAAGTATGAAGTCCTGAATAGTGAGACATCCCTGGTGAGAGAGTAGAATTAGGATTATAAGTGTGGAATGCAGATGCTGGTATAGTTCATTCTACGTGGTCAACTGCTAGTAGGTTTTCTTAGATGTTTCATGATAAGTGTCTGTTCCAGAATTTGTTCAGCTTTTGACTCATGTTTATGCTATATTTTCATCGGAAATATCTTTATCTTGATGCTGCACAGTAGGTATTCATTATTTGGCTTTTTGTATCGATTTCGCAACTGAAAGATGAACATGTGGTTGTTGTGTTATTAAGCTCTGTCAAAGCAGATTTCGGATGCGAAATTCAGCATGTTTAGTATGAGTGGAGGATAATTGTAAAATATGGCAGAAAAGATGCAAGTATAAACTTAGAGATACCTGGAGAGAGTACTCTATTGGTATAACTCATTCCTACATGGTCAACTGCTACTAGGTTTTCTTAGATGCTTTATGTTGATGGTTGTTGCTGGGGACTAGACATTTTGGAGCATGCATTACTGTGAAAAAAATTGAAATTGAATTTTATAGAGCCTGCACTTGGATTTCTCATGAGCTGATAATCTGTCACAGGCTCAAATTTCCAGTTTTAGCATTCCTTGTACCCTTTGTGGACTTATAAAACTTTGTGTTCATACCGTTGTCTAAATAAAGAAATGATCTTTGACAATTTTTATGCTATGGTCCCTCTTCACTTTTTTGTTTCTGAATTATTAATCAACTTTTTATGTTTCTTTTTCTTTTCTGTTTGGTGTCTCCTGTGCTTGAACTGTGAAATTTCTATCCGTAACTATGCAATTACGATTTGGTGTAAAATCATGCTTATTTGATGACTAGGAGTTGGGAAGCTTCTAAGCTAAATGTTGAGGAGATCTCAGTCTAACTAGTTTACATAATACATATGTTTGATCAACAATTGATTGTTGTGTGTTTTTATTTCTTTTCCAGGAAGAAGTGTATATCTTGGACCATCGAATGGAGGTTTCATAAGACTAATGTTGTATTACATGACCATGGGTAATTTATCACTTTAACAAAACTATCAAATGAATCATGATAACTTGCAGATTGTTGCCTTCTATAACATCTTTTGTTCTATTTTTTGTTTGTGTAGCATCCCTGATAATAGCAGTCTCTTGTCTGTTGTTGAGAATCATCTTGAACATAGTCCATGGAAGCATGAGCTGAGGCAATTCTGTGAGGAATCACTAGACTCACTGAAATTTTTTATTTGCAAGAATCCACAGGTATCATTTTCTATTCCACTGTCATTTTCTACAGGGCAGTTGAACTTTTACTGTTGGATTTGCGTAAATGCTCTGTGTGGGTGGGATAAACTACTGATCACTGTATGATTAGGTACATCTGAGTCCATATCTAGGTTATCTTGTTTCCAGTTTTTGCTAATTAAAGGATGGGGTAATCTGAACTTTCTCGGCACATGCCCTATCCCAGAATCTTGGTGATGTCGTTGGCTCAGTGTCCTGGTTCATTAAGTTGTTGGCTAAAGGTTGGGGTTGAATATGGAATTAACTGCAAAAAGAGAGAAACCAAATCATTTTTCAAAAAAATGTTCTTTATTGTGATTTGAGTTTTAGAAAATAGCTGTCTCCTGCTATGTTCTGGAGATTTTGATACAAAAAAGCAGGTCGTTATGGTGTATTTTGGTTTGGCAGTGAGAGCTTCCTTTGTTCTTTTACATCTTTCTTTGTTTGACCTGTTTGCAGTCCATCTTTTACAATAATTTGACAAGCTTCTGGACAGTAGTATGAGCATTTTGGAGTATAATATGGAATTAATCGCAAAAAAGTGATGAACCAAATAGCTTTTCGAATTAATTTCTTTCTTATGATTTGAGTCGAGCCAGTTACCAGAGTACAAATAAACAGGCCATTATGATGTTACTTGGTTTGGCAATGAGAGCTTCCTTTGTTCATTTTCGTCTTTCTTCGTTTGACCTTTGACATGTTCAATGTCGATTTTTTACAATCAAACTAATTTGTGACGAGCTTCTGGACTGTAGTGAGAACTTTACACAATTTTTGCTGTTTATTGACTGCAAATTTTCATTTATCTAGTTTTTCTTGTTTTGCAGGGCAGCAAGTCAGCGTATCGTGAGCTGAACATAATGGAACCATTGCGCCAACAATTAGCCAATCTGACTATTGTAGAGTACCCGGTTATCCATGTATTCCTTCCTTCACACAGCTACAATTTTGCAGTTGTTAAAGATGCCATTCCCAAGAGAGCAGAAGTCAAGGTATCCAGTAGAGCTGATAACCTTAATCAAACAGGAGTTACCTTCAAGGAAGAAGAAATTCAAGAGGACCCCAATCTAGAGACTCGGGTTACAGATCTTGCATGTAGCACTAATCTACATGGAAAATTAGAAGCTTGTAGCCAGAAATTGGTGATGGGCGACAAATCAGAGGAGCTAGTTAACACCACAGCTTCAGATATACATCTCGCTGAAGGTTCAAATCCCGATGCCTGGAATTCAATGGATCTCGTAGATTTGACTGATGAAACTATTCCAGACTACTTTTTGGATTTTGATGATGCTTTTGAAGGAGATTTGGATTTATTGGCGCCCGGAAAGGGGGGTTGCTCAGATTTCAGGAATTTGGAGGAAGAACTAGGGGAAGGAGAGATGCCAGACTCATTTTATATGTAGGATCCATTTATTGCATCATTGAGCAAGAGCTCAGTTGGAGATGGATTTAGATTATAATACTTCTTCTGCATATTATGTGGATATTTAGATGTAATACCGAATGGATATTTTCGTTCGATGAAATTCGTGATGCTACCATGATGGCCTTTCGTGCTTGTTATCTTTATTTGGGAAAAGATTGTCTTGGAGCTTTTTGAAAATAAAAATTTATGAATAAACACAAATTTGTATTGTCTCGTTCTACATCTCAATTTAAATTTAGTTGATTACACAAAATTAAGGATTGGATTAAGTAATTAGTTAATAGTGGTCTATTTAGTTGATTTGCTTTTAAAACAAAGAAGTGAAAACAAGCAGTGACACAGTGAAAACACGAATTCCTCCATGCAGATGGAGCCACACTCATAGATGTTTGAATAGAAGAAATCTTTGATTGATTTGACGATGATAAGATCACAATCATTACGATAAAATTATCGTTTGTACTTTTCTTTCATACTTATCATTGTATTCTATACATCGATACAAGTTCTAAATCATCAAGACTTTCACTCTTTGTAAGATTAATATGGCTTTCTAAAGTTCTACACATGTCTGAAAATACAAAAAATTAAATATCTAAACTAAAAAAACAACTCATATGCGCGCACATGCACGTCAGAGGCACATGTTTGATGGTGTAAATTAATTAGAATATAATCGTGCAATATATGCACGTTTTTCTGACTAATTTAGACATGTGGAGTAGTCATTGTGAGGCGAAATAAAAATTCTTGTCGAAACTTGCACAGTTAATTTTGGAGAACCACAACAAGTTTTGGAGGTAGTAAATTTTATTGTTATCTAAGAAAAAAATCCAGGCCGCAGAGTATGTGCCATTCAACAATTTAAATGGCTATTATATGATGAGCTGCTATTATTAGTTGCTGGGCAAAATTTTTGAACACAGCCAACATTAGACAGCATGATCCTAAAGTGTGGAGGAAATTTGAATGTTAATAATTTACTTTAGTTCTTGGGTAATTCGTAGCCTCTTTCGCCCTTCATTTAAGGAGACAGTATTAAATAGGCCCGTGAACTATTTTACAGAAAAACTCCGCCAAACAGGCTCTAATAAGTAATTTAATAAACGAAAATATGAAAGCGTGTTTCTCTCCCAGTAACGCTAAATCAGTTTTCATCTTTGTTAGATAGTATTATGGGCCTAGAGCCCAATGTGTATCAGCCTAGGGTTTAACTAGGGTTTCTACCTATGTACTGTCTATATAATTGTGAATATGAAACACACCTCTGGATTGAGGTTTATCCCTTTAACATGGTATCAGTCGCCATCGATCCTGAACCCTAAAATTATTTTATTTTTTCACTCGTTCGCTGCTGCTTTGTCATTGTTTCTGCCGTAATCGAGATCGTTTTGAACGACTGTATTGAACCCACAGTTTTGCTGATCCAAAAACCGGGCCGAACTTCTAAACTGCCGCCCATCGTTCCTTCATTGCCGCCGGGCTCTCAAATTGCTGTCACCGCAGGGATTTCGTTTGCCATCGTCACCGGCTCTCTTAATCCGTCGGAAACTATTGCTACCGTCTGTTCCGATCGATTGTCGAAGGACTGCAGCTGTGCCGCTCTACAGCTCAGTCGCCAGATCCACACGCGTCAGTTAGCGCGTGATCGCACGCGCCAGCAGGATTTATCACGCCAGCAGTTAGTGCGTGATTACACGCGCTCAGCAAGAGCCATTTACACCGTCTCGAGCGCGTGTTTACACGCTCCTTTATACACCTCCCGCGCCTTGCGCGACCTTTGCTTCAGCTGCGGTCTTGCTTTGGTCCTGCTCGCGCAATGCGCGCCTTGGTCCTTGGTCCGAGTACTCCTCTAACCTTCTGCTTTTATTTTTTTTATTATTCCCTCAAGTTGCACCCATTTTACAAGATTTGGAGTATTTGCTTGCTAACTCATGAGATTAGAGTTGGAATGATTTCTTTGAGCACCACGGGATTGGAGTAGTATTTGGATTTTGTCATTTTTTTGGATATATTGTTTTTTTTTGGTGTATGCACGTTGTGTTGAGGTTATTTCAGATTTTATGATGGTGAATTTGGCTTTATTATCACGGGCAGATCGCTCCAATAGCTGGATTGCAGATAAGGTGAATCATTTGAATAATTCTAATTGTAGTCGTTTTTCGAACCAATGGATTGTTGATTCTGGTGCTACAGCTCATATGACTGATAGTTCTCGTCGTCTTGGGAATGTAATTCCTTACTTGGGTCCACCTGTTTATGTTGGTAATGGTCAGCCTATACCGGAGTCTCACATTGGGGAGTGTAATATCTCTGGTTTATCCATTCGCGATGTACTTGTGGTTCCTCAGATTACTAAGAGCTTGTTGTCTGTTAGCAAACTCACTCTTGACTTGCCAGTGAGTATCACATTTGTTGACGATGTCTTTTCTATCCAGCATAAACAGACAGGACAGATAGTTGGTAAAGGCCATCATATTGCGGGTCTTTATTATTTGGATACTGGTGATTCTTGTTTTTTGAGCGAGCTGCGCTCTGGAAAGCTCCGGGCCCCGTTTGAGCTATGGCATTCTCGTCTTGGGCACGTGTCCTATGCACTGTTCAGTTGCTGAATAAGAAGGGTCACATTTATGCCACTTCACCTTTACCTGCACCTGTTAGTTGCTCCACTTGTCAGATGGCCAAGAGCAGTCGGTTACCATTTTCTGTTAGTGATAAGAGGGCAACAGGTTTGTTAGAGAAGGTGCATTGTGACTTATGGGGACCAGCTCCAGCATATGCTGCATCCGCACATGGTTTTTCATATTATGCTGTATTCATTGATGATTTTTCAAGATTCACATGGTTTTATCCATTACGGCATAAGTCGGATTTTTACGACACCTTTCTTCGCTTTCAGAAATTTGTTGAGACCCAATTTTCTGCGAAGGTCAAGGTTTTTCAGACTGATGGTGGTACGGAGTTCACTAATCATCGTTTGCAGGCTCACTTTGTTTCTTGTGGCATTCATCATCAGATGTCATGTCCCTATACACCTGCTCAGAATGGCCGAGCTGAGTGTAAACACCGTCAAATTACAGAGACCGGCCTTGCTATGTTATATCACTCATCTGTGCCGCATTCTTACTGGGTGGAAGCATTCTCTTCGGCTGTTTACATAATCAATCGTCTCCCCAGCTTAGTTCTTGGTGGTAGATCACCCTTTGAGACTGTCTATGGGACTACTCCGGACTACACAGTCTTTCATCCTTTTGATTGTCGAGTGTACCCGTGTTTGCGTGCGGTTGCTGAGAATAAGTTTGCACCTCGTTCTATACCATGTGTGTTTATTGGTTATAACCCCAGTTACAAGGGTTATCAGTGCCTCGACCCTACTAGCGGTCGTGTCTATTTCTCTCGCCATGTCCAGTTTGACGAAACATGTTTTCCCTATGTCTCATCTTCTAGGGAAAGACCTGTCTCGGATTTGGAAGTCTCATCATTTTTTGAACCAGCAGGTGCACCAGTCGAACGTTCGCCAACTGTACCAGTTGATCCTGTGGTGGCTACACCGGTTGAGATGCCGTCGCCCGCTCCGTCGTCTTCCAGGTCTTGCTCTATCTGTCCTTCAGATGATCATTCCTCATCTCCATCTGTTCTGACTGCTCCTTCACCGAGGATGCCCGCTACTTTATCACCACCACCATCTCCTCCATCTCCACCATCTCCGCCATCTCCATCAGGCTCTCGGACTTCTTCTGGATCTGATTCCGACTCTATCACTGATTCAGATTCTCCATCTCACCACAGACATCATATGGTTACCAGGAACCAGGATGGTACTCGTCGTGTGATATCTCGCCCAGACTTTGTTACTACCGGTTTTCTTGCTCAGGTTATGGACCATTCCGAGCCTCGGGATTATCGTGCAGCCCTTAAAGACCCGAAATGGGTTCGTGCTATGGATGAAGAAATGGATGCTCTTCGACATCAGAAAACTTGGGAGTTGGTGCCTCGACCAACACATGCAAACATAGTTGGCTCCAAATGGGTATTTCGGCTGAAGTATCGAGCTGATGGTAGCATTGAACGCTACAAGGCTCGACTGGTTGCTCAGGGATATTCTCAGATTCCTGGTTTTGACTTTGACCACACTTTCAGTCCAGTGGTAAAAACTGCAACGGTGCGTACAGTGATTGCCATTGCTACTTTGAGACAGTGGCCTCTACACCGGCTTGATGTCAAGAATGCTTTTCTCAATGGTGTTCTTGACACTCCGGTTTATATGGCTCAGCCTGTTGGCTTTAAGGATCCATCTCGGCCTGACTATGCTTGTCGACTCCAGAAGGCCATTTATGGACTCAAACAAGCTCCTCGTGCCTGGTTTGATCGGTTCAGCTCTTATCTCCGACAACTTGGATTTCGGTGTAGTTCTTCTGACACGTCGTTGTTTGTCTTCTCACGAGGTTCTACTTTACTATACTTGTTGGTGTACGTGGATGATATCATTTTTACTGGTAACGATGCTGGAGCCATTCGCCAGTTCATCGCACGGACTGATCAAGAGTTTTCGATCAAGGATTTGGGGTACTTGAATTACTTTCTTGGCCTTGAGGTCTCTTCTACACCATCTGGCCTCTTTCTTGGACAGGCCAAGTATGCCAGAGATATTCTTAGTCGGGCGGGTATGACAGATGCTTCTCCGGTAACCACTCCAATCGTACCACTTTCGCAGCTTCACAATAGCACTAGTGCACCGTTCAGCAATCCGACTCTCTACCGGTCTTTGGTTGGTGCACTTCAGTATTTGACCATTACTCGTCCTGATCTGTCATTTGCGGTGAATTTTGTTAGTCAATATCTCCAGGACCCTCGCGAGGATCACTTTGATGCAGTTACCAGGATTCTACGTTACGTGGCTGGCACGCCTCATCATGGTCTCACATTTCGCTTTGGAGGTTCGTCTACTCTTTGTGCTAATATTTGTGCTTACTCAGACGCTGATTGGGCTCGTTGTTTTGGAAACTCGACGATCGACCTACGGCTATGCGGTGTTTTTAGGCGGTAATATGGTATCTTGGAGTGCCAAGAAACAGCCAACAGTATCTCGTTCGAGTTCAGAGTCCGAGTACCGTGCACTTGCCAATACAGCGGCAGAGGTTGTCTGGCTCTGTCATCTTCTTCGAGACTTACAGTTTCCTCTTGAAGGGCCGCCATTGTTGTTATGTGACAATAACAGCGCCATTTTCTTAGCTGAGAATCCAGGGGCTCATAAGCGGGCCAAGCACATCGACATCGACTATCACTTTGTTCGGGAGTTAGTTGCTTCAACTAAGGTCCGTGTTAGTCATGTTCCCACTTCGTTGCAGTTAGCGGACATCTTCACTAAGGGTCTTCCAAAGTCTTTGTTTGAGTTCTTTAGATCCAAGCTTTGCGTCTCGGTTAACCCGACGCTTAGCTTGAGGGGGGGTGTTAGATAGTATTATGGGCCTAGAGCCCAATGTGTATCAGCCTAGGGTTTAACTAGGGTTTCTACCCATGTACTGTCTATATAATTGTGAATATGAAACACACCTCTGGATCGAGGTTTATCCTTTTAACAATCTTGCTCTACTTCTCTTCCCCGAAAACCCATTCCCCGAAAGCCCTAATCCTGATGGAGGGGTAGGGAGGGCCATAACTACCTCAGACACCCAGCCCCGTCGAATCCTCCTCAACGGAATCATCATTATAGCCCTAGCTCAATTCACTGGCACGACGTCACCATAGACGGCTGCCGTCCAATTCCAGACGAACTGCCGTATTTCAATCCGGATTTCACTAGTGAGTGAAAATCGGATTTTTTTAAATTTAATGGGGATATTGTTTGTTTGTTGTAAGCATGAAACAAATAAGTGGAGAAAAAAAATCTGAGACTGAAAGCACAGTAAATCGAAAATGAACTGTATATTCAGTTCTTAGGAGCAGTCCTTTATTTTTCATGCGGCGTTTGTGCGATCAATTTAACCATATTTTCCGATGACCTAGGAAATTGACTTTTCTCAGGCATCTTTTTGGTAGATCGAAAAGGTCGAATTTAGAGTTGGAAATTGTTTGACAATATATCTGGAAATTTTCTGCACAAATTCCCTTTAAAATTTGGTGTTCCAGTTTTCAGTCACAAATTCACTACCTGCCAAAAATTCATTTCCCTTTATACTTATTATGGACATGAGTAAAGCTTTTGACAGAGTGGAATGGAGCTTTGTGTTGGCAGTACTTCGAAAGATGGGGTTCCCTCCATCATTTATACAGCTCATCCAACGTTGTTTGACTACAGTATCTTTCTCGTTTATCCTAAATGGGAATGAACTAGGTCACCTCCAGCCGCAGAGAGGAATCAGGCAAGGAGACCCTCTTTCTCCAAATCTCTTCATTATTTGCTCCGAGATGTTCTCTATGTTGTTAAGTGACTTACAAGCTGTTGGTAAGATACATGGTATGGGAGCATCGAGATTTGGACCAAAAATTAGTCATCTCTTCTTTGCGGATGACACGTTACTGTTTGGAGAGGCCACGGAAGAGGAAGCAAGGTACCTGCAATGGGCCATAGCCCTGTTCGAAGAAGTCACGGGGAAGAGGATCAATACGAACAAGTCAGGGGTTCTGTTCAGTCCCAACACAGAGGAAGCTGATAGAAGGAGGATATGTGACGTGCTGAAAATACCAGAAGTTGAATCACATGGCAAGTACCTAGGTCTACCATCAGAGATAAGCCAAAAGAAGAAGCACATCTTCCAGTATATAAAAGAACGAATCCGGTCCAGATTGGATGGCTGGAGTGAAAGGCATCTGTCCAAAGTAGGAAAGGAGATCTTGATTAAATCAGTATTGCAAGCCATTCCGAGCTATGCGATAAGTTGTTTTGAGTTACCTGCAACGTTACTTGAGGAGATAAGAGTGATGATCAGCAAGTTCTGGTGGGGAGGAGAGTAGAATTCGAGAGGAAAGATACAATGGATTTCATGGCCTAAGCTCACTGGAGCAAAGAACAAGGGAGGGCTCGGATTCAAAGGACTTGAGGGCAACTAATATGGCGCTTCTCAGTAAACAAGCATGGAGGATGTTCACTAATCCAACAACGTTGATATCACGAGTCTTCAAAGACAGATATTTCTCCAACGACACAATCATGGAGGCCGTCCAGGGGTCTCGGCCGTCAGCTGCTTGGCAAGGAATTTCAAAGGGCATCGAGGCGTTGAAGCTAGGGAGCCGGAAGCACATCAGGAGTGGGAGGAATACCAGCATCACGCAGGACCCATGGCTACCGTCAACCAGCAACTTCAGAATCAGAGATCCAGATCATGTGCCAGGACACCTACAACATGTCTCCGACCTGATCGACTAGGTCACGGGAGGTTGGAATATCCCGCTTGTTCGAAATAGCTTTGCTGAGGAGGACGCAAACGATATACTATCAATCCAGCTATGGGGACAAGAAGGGAGAGATGTCTGGGTTTGGAACAATGGCCCCAATGGTAAGTTCACTGTGAAATCCATGTACCATACACTGAAAGAGAACCAGGGATCGGCGTATTATCACAATAACGGTGATCCGGCGATAGTGGCTGATGATTTCTGGCCGAGACTATGGAGAATGCGCATACCATCAAGAGCAAAACACTGTGTGTGGAGGTTATGCATGGACTCTTTGCCAACATCGGAGAACCTCAGGTATAGGAAGGTACAAGTCCCGTTGAAGTGTCAACTCTGTGATACCGAGGATGGGACGACAAGGCACTTGTTCTTTGAATGCGAATATGCAAAAGGAGTATGGCGAGCTCTAGGTCTACAACATAAAATACTGGGTAGTGAAAGAGCAAGAGGTGATGGATGGTTCAGACAATTGCTGATCGACAACGATGATAAGACGAGAGAGTTAATGGCAATGGTCTGCGATGGGGTGTGGTTCCAGAGAAATACGAAGTTGTTTCAAGACAAGAGCATCGACTCTAGTTTAGTGGCTGCATCACTCCGTTCAACCTTGATATCCTTTGCTGATGCAAATGCTTGGCCTGAGAGAGTTTCAGAAGTCCTTTCTACAGGTAACTTATTAAGACCGCCAGATGTGGGAAGAAGGATTCTGTTTGATGCTAGTATTGCAAGGGACTGCACGGGATTGGGGGTAGTGGCAGTGGCTGCGGATGGGTCTTTTGTACGGGCTGTGAGCAGAAAGATAATGGATGTAAGAGACCCACTGTTCGCGGCGGAAGCAGAAGCATTGAGAGAAGCACTGAGAATGTCTGCATATCTCCAATGGACCGACGTAGCTATTATGGGAGACTCGTTGAGCCTAATGCAGATCATACATGGAGACCTGGATGCCCCAGAATTATGCAACTCAATCACTGAGGAGATTCGAGCAGAATTTGTGCAACAAGGCCTTAATTTGCCATGCTGGATACCAAGAAACGAAAATACGGATGCCCATCTGGTAGCTAGCATAGGGAAAAATAATAGTTCGGATTATGTAGAGTGGAGTTATACTCCACAGTTCCTCTTGTCAAACGTTGCTGGACGTTTTCCAGCACCTTGAGTATGATATACAATTTTCTTTCAAGAGATATCTAATTATGAACATTCGGTCCATTCTTGTGTAGGAAATAATCCTTTTCCTATACCGCATCGGTTATTGACAACCTAGATGCTGGTGTCTAGGACTATATGCCTTTGATAATATATTTGAAATGCCTATTATACATATATATATATATTATTTATTTTACATGGCCTTTTCCTATACCGCATCGGTTATGGACAACCTAGATGCTGGTGTCTAGGAAAAGGATTACTTCCTACACAAGAATGGACCGAATGTCCATAATTAGATATCTTTAGTATATTCCTCTTTATCTTTTTCCTTATTCCCAATATTAACCTATCAATACAAGTCAATACAAACACATAAGGAACAAACTCAACTGCAATATATGGTAAAAAATGATACTTGCATTAATTTTATACATTTCTATATTAAAATTTTCAATCTAACAACAATCAAACTGGATATGTATATGTTGGTCCAATTCGCAAATTCGTTTAATAAGCATAATTTAACATAAAATTTCCTTTACTAAAGAGATAATAATTCATTTGCCATAAAATTAAACACACGAATGCGTATACCAGATTTTCATAAATATTTATAATTTTTATTATAAACTAAACCGTTTTTTTAAATTAATCTGTCAAGAAACAATATATTTTTTAAATTGTCTCCAATAAATGATACTCAAACTATCACAAAGTTCCATCTAAAATACCTAAACACTTTCGGTCAACTAGTTGTTGCATGCATTCTTGACTACTCTTCGTCGACTAATTGTCGCGTGTAGCTACTTGCACGCTTGACGCTTTATGCGGAGTAGCTGTTATCGACTTATCATGCAGTTACGTGCATGCGTGAGAGTTGAATTGCGACTCTTAATGGTCTTCATTATTGTATACCAACATAGGCACATCTCAATTGTAACCCATAGTAAGAAAATGATATTCACATAGCATGATTAATCATGTTGTTGGGTGGTTTTATTTTAATTTTTTGGGTTTTAACTCTTTAATTTGTTCAACCTAAGATTGATCAGTCTTGTTCTCAAATGTTGTCTGATATCCAAGAAAGCTTGTATTGTACTGGTTGGCTGAAATTTATCTGTTTTGTTCTGACACTTCCAGGAATCGTTGTTTTTGTAAGATTAGCGATGTAGTTGAGCCTGTAGTTCGTAAATTTGTCCATGTGGAGATAGGTGACATTGCTTCAACTCCTAATCCTGACGGCAAATGTTGTTTATTGTGTAGGTTTTCATTTTTATTTTGTTTTATTGTTGATACTTTTATGATTGTTTTCATTGTTGATATAAGCATCTTCAAGTGGTTCATCATCCTAGATCCATACCTTCTAATATATATGTTCATATCCAATCACTGCGCAAAGAACAATCTCCATGCAGATATCTTATAAGTTTCTTAATAAATTTCAGTGTAATGGATAAAAAGTATCAATATAATATCCTGATTCATTTCAGTTAGCGTAATCGCCAAAGCATCACTTTCTTTGTGAAGATTTTTTTACGGTAACATCATCTTCTCTACTATTTTTATTGATACATTTCCTATTTTTTGTGCGTGCACTTTAATTATTTAATGCCTTAAATCCTTATATAATGCACAAATAAATACAACGCACAACACAATGTGCACAATGTGATACACTACCCATTTTTTAGCCTGCAAAATTAAATTACTCAAAAATTAAGAACAAAAACAAAGAAGTCACTACCAAATCACAAAACCCTAGACTAGAAATTTCAATTATAATTTTTTCACCTCGGCTCAAGCGTTATCACTAAAATATCAAGTAAATAATCTATATTTTTAACTGGAAAAAAATAATAACAAAAAAGAAATCAACCTTAAAATAGTGCTAAGAGGCAGGGCTGGACCAAAAATCTTTTGGATTTTGATGATTGTTTAGGAAACATATCGACCTAAAAAATGCAGCAAAGGGCTAAAGCAAAGGTCTAGTGCTCCTTCTATTCTGAGTATGTCTTAACACTATTTTTTTTGTTATTGAAATAAAATTCTAGGTAACTTTTAAATAAGGAAATTTTGGAAGTTTAAGGTTAAAAAAACGCATACACATATTTACATGTGTATTGTATAAATATAGTTGCTATCTCATAATAATCTATCTATTTTGACTTTTGAAAATTAAATTCATTAATGTCTAACCATAAATATCTTTGTTTTTTTTTGTATGTGATATATTTTTAAAAGATTTGTTTTGATAAATGAACAAGATCTTTAGCAACATATATAATAGTAGTCAATGTTACGTTCAAGTTTAACGAGCCGACGGCGCGTGAGATTAAGTTAATGTGAATACGGCTGACGACGTAGTCTTCAGGTCCGAGAGTTTGCATTAGAGAAAGCGTGGCGCTGTCAAGATCTTCACAGGTGATGAATATCAGTGCCTAAACTTTCGGTAATTCAAAGGTGTTGTATTGGATGGGGATGCTATGGCTTCAGGATGGGGACGTTGTGGCCAATAAGGCGCTTCTCAGCCGGAATTCGATGCCGTAAGAAAACATCTAGGAGATGGAATAAAAAGATGTTGGAGAATTGTACCAGTTAAATAATTAATTACGTGACATATTACATGGCAAAAATAGTATTGTTTTCGAAATTAGTATTAAAAGTGTGTTAATTTGGGAAATAGTTTGAGAAAGAGAATCATTTAGACAAATAACTCTGATTATACATATTACGAATATGCATCAAAAAGCACCGAACTGTTGATGTGTAATCCAATAAATGGGATTTTCAGAATGTACAATATCATGCACGTTACGCGTGTAAAATATCAACCATGACAAGCTACTAGGTACATAAATATTGTATTCATATGGTCATGCAATATGAAAATGCAACCATTGGAGATCTATGTTTAAAGTTCTAATCTTTTTTCTTCATTGTTGATAGTTTCTTACCTTATTTTTACCCAAACTGAAAATATGGCATAGATAAAAGTTGCTACTTAACTTCACTTTTTGACTGCTTAAGCAGTTAATACATAATAGCAGCTAATAGAAATCTTCATTCCAACATGAGCTTATAGAAATTAAACATAGTCTTTTTATAGGCATAATCTAGCAGAGGCAGTATCCAGGATCGAGCAACCGTAAATTCCAACGTAATATTCAAGGAGTGTTATAGTGAAGTCACTACAATATGCATATTAGTTTGTAAATTTATAACACATTTTAACTTAATTATTGTACGATATTGTTCAATCTATGTATCTTTTAACTAAAATTATTTGTTCTCATACAGAATTTTTACATATATTCCTTGAATTATGTTTTACTATATCCATATCTTAATATGAATAAAATTTTAATTAAGTAATATGATATTCGAGGTGTGTGTATATATATATAAATATATAATGGTAGTTTCATGATATAATGAAGTTGATTTAGCAAAATTTTATAATTTTTCCATCGTAAATATATTTGAATAAATATAACGAACATGCATTTTCCCATCGAATATGTTGCATGTGATTACATGCATACCTAGTGCTTTGGGTTGGCTAGTTGTTGCATGCGATTACATGCACGACGCGTTCACGCACATTCCTATATTGATCTTTCCTTACAACACATTTGTTCTGCAAATTTAGATATATCAAAAATTAATAATCAATTATACGTGAAATTTAAAAACTAATAATACTAGAATTAAAACCCAAATTAAACTAAGGCCACTAGCTGGCATCATCAATTGTAGAAAGGGGTGGACAAGTTCACCATCAACCTTCATCGAATCTTCTACTTTAATCCTCTTGTATGCTCGGAGACTCTCATTCACTAACCTCACCTGGATTTACAGGGACTCTTGACTACATTCTTTTTTCTCCTGGAACGGTTCAGCCTGTCAGCTTCATGAGAAAGTTTTCTTCTGCGAATTTTTTCATAACCCTTCTTTCAGAGTTTGCAGTCTGTCTCAATTTAATTTAACTTGGTCCTGCACAAAAATTATCAACTTGTTAATTGGTTTAGATTCATCAAATTTGATATTCTTAAATAAAAATATCTTATAAGCTTTAAACAAAAAATATTATATTGATTTAAGCACGAATAAAATTAGTCAAAATTAAACAAAACATCAATTGGTGTAACACATATATTCACTACTGGATTCAAAACACATCCTGGTGATCAATTGGTAAATGTGTTGAGTTGTGCCTATAATCGCAATTCAAATTTCATGCACGCGCGTGATTGCACGCTAGTTAATGTGAAGCGCTAAGCGTGCGACTAGCTACCCACAACAAATTGAGTAAAAAGTATTAGGTAATTAAAATGGGACTTTGTGATACCTAGTTTGAGTATCATTCATCAATTATTATTAATTTATTCTGAAAGTTGTGGGAGACAACTTATATTTGACCCATAAATATAATGTTTTTGAAATAAACTATTTTGAAAATTGAATGTTAAGCTTATAACCGCAATTTACTAGGCATCATGCTCGTCACAAATATATCATGCATATGGTTGAATCTTTAGTTATGTAAATTATGGAAAATCTCTTTAAAAGGTCGATATTAAAAGAGTATGTAAATATTACTATATACTTAACATCAAATGTTATTTTATTCAATTAAAGCATTATTTATTTTAGAAAAAATTTAAATGTGAAAAATGCAAAAATGTATAATTTTCAAGATAGAAGATACACGTCAAATTTTAAGGTACATTGTTTAACTAAAGCATATACAAATTTTTTGAAAGATTCTTTTACATGAGAACAACTACACAATTAATAACTCCAGTTGATTAATTCTAAAATGAATTACATAATCATGATTAGAAAAGCGTTTTCATACCATAGTTTATCTTTTGGTCACTCATTTATTTTATACTTTTAATAATTTATCTTTTGCTCACTCAACTTTCAAAAAATTTGTGTCCATTCTTTCCCGACTTGTGTTCTTTTTTATTATTATCAACTTAATTATGCTATTAGTATCAACTTGTGTTGCTTGGGCCAGCCAGATCGGGCTGATTTTTGGACAAAGCATGTCGGGTCGGGTACATATCTCACGGGCCTGGCAACAGTATTAGAAAGATGTGATTTTAAAATCTTTTTTTAGTTTTAAACTTTTGTATCTTTTTATTTTATTTGATTTTTAATTTGATTTGAAATTGGGAGAAATTTGCTATACCTACTCTAGTGAAAAGATTGTCGATATCAATTTCATCAAAAACAAGAAATATCGGTAGATCCGGTAACTATAGCTGTTTTTTTCTATCAGAAAAATTAACCATTACTAACTGATTTACTATATAATCAAAGTGGAAAAGATCTTATAAAAACACACATACCTTGTCCAGATGAGTCTTGTGCAGAATAACATTGGCAAAACATCACACATAAGCATCACGAATAGCCACATAATAGACATACTTGAAGAGAAATGAGAAATTTGATTTTTAGAACAGTCATACTAATAATCAGAAGACCGGCAATCGATTGATTTCCATGATTTGTTCGAGAATAAATTAGGGAAAAGGACTCGCTGATCTAATTAATGTACCAATCTCCAAGATGAGTATTCGAGAAGCCGGAATGAATATGGACGCCTGGAAGAAGAATTCATTAAGCAAGAATGATGAGAAAGGGTTTATGCGCGGAATAAGAAAAAGAATTTTGTTTAAAATTTTGTTGGCAAATTTGGGGAATAATTGTGGAAGCGACACGTGGCAAAAATGGTCAGTTTTAGTAGACATTAAGATTTGTTTTAATTTTTTAATAAAAATATTAAACCACAATAAGGTGGGGGAATCTATTAGGAACCTCTTACCTCTAAAACCATGGCCATATGCCTCAATAATATCCAAATACATGAGTGAATTCTGAAAAAAAAAAAAAAAACTCCAACTGATTGGTCAATTTTATTGTCAAATAAAGCTTGTGACATAGAGATAAACCCTTTGCTCTACCATTTCTCACCGAGGAAGTTAGTGATTGATCCTCGAAGCAAATTTATGCCAAATGATAAGTAGAGGAATTGAATTATCATCATCAAAAAGAGTCTTGTGTAGCTTATGAGAATTTTGCTTCAGCTGACTGGCTGGACATGGCTTCCTTGACCCTGTTGCCAGTTCTGCATCAGACTCCTTTCAATAGGCCTTCTTTTTTCTAAAGATAAACATAAAAAACAGTAGCATGTGCACTATCCAAATCTCAAACTATGTAATCCCAATTCCTCAAGATTAATCCACCCAATTAGGACTTGAGGAGCATCACTTAAAGCCAGATGTGCGGTAGTAAGAGAGAGTGAGCTCATTTTTGCCAGAAAGTTAGCAATTTTATTGTCTTCCGTATAAATATGAGAATAAGAAACACTACCGTTCAAGACATTTAGATCATGGACATATTCTTGAGTAGCCTAGAACATTCTGGGAAAATTTCCGAGTATCGAAGACTTGAAGAAGCAATTGGAAGCATTATTGAAGGTCTCTCTGTACGAGGTAAATGTTGTTTTCGCCTTGGGCAGTGATTTGTTACATCCCTCGACCATTTTACATTATTTAACCTGTATTCCCAGATATTTAGTGGGATTTATTTGTATTTGATAACCAGCCAAACGCTCGGTTAGGTAGGTAGTTTAGAATTTTGCATTGTATTAGGGGCGCACTACAGCGCCCCCTGGACGGTCATGGCATTTCCATGTTTTTTAAATCATGTTACAAATAGATCATGGGCATAGACTGAACATATTTCATTCAGCAAGGTGAGGGATTTTAATTCTTCTTATGAATTTAAACTGTCAAATTCAATGCTAAATTGACACTTAAGTTCTTTTCCTGGTTGAATGTCATACTAAACTGCCAATAGTTATGTGTGTCAATAATTATGTGCGTAAAGGGGATGGAGCAGTACATATTTAAGTTTCATGCATAATACTTTGGCCCTACCATTGTTGCAAAAACTGGCCCTAACACATTTAGGTTTAAAATGATGATTAGAGCCTTGGAGATTGTTATAGGTACTCAAACTTATCCTACAAAAGCATGAAATAACACAAGCATATGTATTTTCTTCTTCAATCACTTCCTTTTGCATTCTCCTTCATATTTAATAACCAAATTTATTACAACAACATCACCATCTTAAAACTAGATGATTTTGTTTGACCATAAGGCTGCGTTTATGGTGTAAATTTAGACTTTGAATCACCTTCTTGTTTGGGATTACAAAATGGAAATCTTGATTCCTTAGGTTCAAAATCAATCTATTAGTGTTAAGTTAGCTTTCCTGGATCTCGTATGGTTTACTAATTAAACTTGTGTCGTGAATGGGGCAAAAGACATCGCCGTCGGCGTTCTAACCGCCGTGTTCCGGCGCCTGTTCCACTAGTGTTAATCTCTACACTGTTAGATGAGAATTGATATATATATATATATATATAATATATCTTAATATTAACTAGAACTTTTATAAAACTCAATCAATAACAAACATGGATTATAACTGAAAAATGACTCTGGATAATTTTATTCCATCCCCCATATGACCAATTATAATATATATATATATATATATATATATATATATATATATATAAGCACAAACATTGAGACCTGCATCAACAATAGTCAATTAACAATCCAATTATCAACTATGATATTTGGTTCCTGATCAATCCATCCTGCGTTCTCCGGGCTATCATCATTTTGGTGTCTTCACTTCCTGCAGCCTCAAGCTTCTGCTCAGAATCTTGTACCTTGTCGCTTTTGGTGTTCTTCCGGACTATCACATTGCGTGCAGTATGCATTTACAATAAAAATGTAGAATTCAATGTGTACAATATTTTTATTTTTATTTTTGATATCAATGTGTACAAGATTTTTATTTCTAGTTGAGTATAAGCAAATTGGCCAGATTTTATCCTCATCAAAATCTTTTTCCAAACATCAATTTTTAGGTGATTCTGATCTCAATGAGTCCTAATCAAAATTGTTCATCAATCTTAAGGCGAATTTGAGGTTGAAAAATCCGAGGAGAATCTTAGTCATTTTGAAAAATAATCTTTTTGGCAGCCTCATCAAAATCATTTTCCGAACATCCTTTTTAGGCGAATCCGATCTGAGTAAACCCTAGGCCTAGCTCAAAATCGTTCGTCAATCTAAGGCGATTTTGAGTTTGAAATAGTTGAGGAAAATTTGAGTCGGTAAATCTTAGGCTAATCTAAGGCGAATCTTGTATCGATATGTGGGCAAGATCACGGTGTTAAAGGTAAATAAAAGTGTATATTTATTCATTGCACCTTAATTACTCCAATTTTTTAAGCCATGCTTATACTATATGTAGTTTAATATTTTTTAAATGTACGTGGTCATATACATTAATGTTTTGCACATTATTCATCCGCACGAAGATATATTTCTCGCACGAAAATACATTTCTCGTGTTTGTGGATAATTTGACTGAGTTTTTAGTATCTATGTGATACTTTTTTTTTGAGGAACCGTATTTTTCATTTCATATAAATAATAATAAAGATCACACATTTTGGCTATCACTCCAGCCATAAAAACTTGGTTGCTAGTCTACTAGGCACTATAGCTAGGCAACTATATATTTCTATGTTTTGTCTATTCTCCAGCAGAATTCCTTTCTGATGTTGTCCCTCCATTCTTCCGCAGTTACATCTTTGGTGCATTTGGACTTATTGCAAGAATGGTTAACTTATCTCATTCACAATTCATGTTCTACAAGATAATAGTTTGCAATTACAAACTCACAATTGTTATTATAGAAAAATTATGCCTTCAAATGAAAGTTTACAATAACAAGGTATTAATGGGAGCAGTTATAACATTTTCCTTTCAAATATAGTGTAACTTATGTGATTATTGTAACTTGTAACATACATTTCTCGCACGGAAATATATTTCTCGTGTTTGTGCACCGTTCAACAATCCGACTCTGTATCGGTCTTTGGTTTGTGCACTTCAATACTTGACCATTACTTGTCCTGATCTTTCATTTGCGGTGAACATTGTTAGTCATTATTTCCAGGACCCTCGCGAGGATCACTTTGTTGCGGTTACCCAGATTCTTCATTATGTGGCTGGCACACCTCATCCTGGTCTCACATTTCACTCAGGAGTTTCTTCTACTCTCTGTGCTGATATTTGTGCTTACTCAAACGCTGATTGGACCCGCTGTCTGGATTTTCATCGATCGACCCGCTGCATTGAGGGTTACCCTCTAACGGTAACTTATATCAATTATTGAATTATTACCTTTTCAAATTCCAAGGGTATTAGCATTTTCTTCTTACTTTTTATTCATATATGCAGATAACTCATATCCCTACCGGTAGGGAATCACTCTTGTTAAAAATGGACTTTATTAACCATCTTTTATTTTCTTTCACTTAAATTTGTAGGACGCCTGACCATGCTAGTAAAGTACATAAATGGAGATCTCAAATTGAGCGGCGTTCAAATGTAAGAAGCAAACGGCATCACGTTCTTGCATTCGGGTGAAGAAACTACCACTTCTGCTAAGCTGCAATCTTGTTCAGAAAATGGCACAAGCTGTAGCTTCTCCATTCTTCATTCTCATCCTTATAGACTGAAACTGTGTTCGACCGGAGGAGTAATGTCCGAGATCGAGTGTCAATCAATTCAATCCTTTGATCTTCATTCTTTACCTAGACTGTGATCAAATTTTAAAATCTCAAATTCAAAAAATATAAATAGATAAGATTTATTTTGTGATAGGTAAATATTTTTTGCCTTTGTGCAATTGGGCTTAATTGTTTTTCTTAATAATCTTGATTGAATACTTTAAAATTGATAACTTGGAAATATTATGTATATATATATATATATATATATATATATATATATATATGTATATATTTATATGTATGTATGTAAATTGTTGTATTACGTGTGTGCCGTGTGTGATATGTGATAAGCAAAATTTGAAAGGCACATGAGAAATATGTGAAAGAAGTTTCTCTAAACTGAAGTTGATTAAGTTGTATATATATTCGCTCTAAGATAGATTTAGTGGATTAATTAACTACATTTTATATTGAACGTAAATTAGTTAAAGCACTTGACTATAAAAGTTTGATTTGTGAATTTGATTCTAAAAAAGTAAGTAGAGTTGCATTAACTAATTTATATTATATTATTATATATTTGAAATCTAATATTCTTTTATAAAATAGTAAAATTAATTATGTATTTGAATATTGATGGTCCGGTCCTTTTATTAATCGTCTTGGTCCTAAAACACTTAGGGCAGACAGTATTATCATGTTTACTTGTTATTTCATAAAATTTTCATAATGTGTTATTTGCATATTGAATTTCACATGTTATATGTGCAAAACTAGATTGATTAAGGTTCAGCTAGAAAATTGTATTTGAAAAAACCTAGCATATGACAATTAAAAACTAATGAAATTTCTATAATTTAGTACCAACAATGATGTTCGTGCGTTGCGCGTTCCAACTCAATCTCTACTACACTTTACGTCAAAGGTTAAAACAAAGAGAGTTTTGTTTAGTTTGTTTGTTAATTAAAATGTAGAAATTTTCCAATGTAGTCGATATCGCAGAATAAAAATTTCCAACGATGTATAAAATTCATAAAATGAAAACTGGATTTTATTATTAATTTTATTTTATGGGTTTTTTTTTTGTTGCAAAGCACGAAAAGAAGAAGTGGAGAAAAAAAATTTGAGACTGAAAGCACAGTAAATCGAAAACGAACTGTATATTCAATACTTAGGATCGAGCAGTCCTTTTTTTTTTTCATGCGGCGTTTGTGCGATCAATTTAACCATATTTTCCGATGACCTAGGAAATTGACTTTTCTCAGCCCCTATATGGTAGATCTAAAAGGTCAAATTTTGTGTTGGATTGAGAGGGACAAAAAACAAAGAGGGAAATCCTTCAATAATTGTGATTTTTTTTACATGGGTAATTCGTAGCCTCATTCGCACTTCATTGAAGGAGACAGCAATGGTGGTGTCAATTCGATTAGTTTTGATTCGGCTGAATCAGTTTCGAATCAAAATGGTAAGGTTAGTTCAGTAACATTTTCTTTTGCCGGTTAAAATCGGTTCTAATAGGGTTACTATCAGCTCAAATTTAATCTGATCAATTTAGGTTCGAATTATTTCGGTTTCGGTCATATGTTGATCGGTTGTATTCGGGTTCGGGTTCAAAATGAATTGATTAAATTAATTTTGAATTTTCGGTAGTTTATATATGGATATAAACTATCTAAGTTGAGTTTAACTAATCAAATGATTAATCTTACTTAACTTTCTACAGCTACTAACTAAATCAATCTCTTATATGACTATTTGTAGAAATCAACTAAAAAAAATGAGTTTTATCTAATAAAAGATCAATCCTTATTTGACTTACTATTAAAGATTTTGGGTTAGTTTCGATTGATTTTGGATCGGTTCAAATTGGGTTCTGTACCAAGCAAATTCGGTTTGAGTAAATATAACGAATAGGCGTTTTCCCATCGAATATGTTGCATGTGATTACGTGCATACCTAGTGCTTTGGGTTGGCTAGTTGTTGCATGCGATTACATGCACGGTGAGTTCACGCACATTCCTATATTGATCTTTCCTTACAACACACTTGTTCTGCAAGTTTAGATATATCAAAAATTAATAATCAATTATACGTGAAATTTAAAAACTAATAATACTAGAATTAAAACCCAAATTAAACTAAGGCCACTAGCTGGCATCATCAATTGTAGAAAGGGGTGGACAAGTTCACCATCAACCTTCATCGAATCTTCTACTTTAATCCTCTTGTATGCTCGGAGACTCTCATTCACTAACCTCACATGGATTTACAGGGACTCTTGACTACATTCTTTTTTCTCCTGGAACGGTTCAGCCTGTCAGCTTCCTGAGCAAGTTTTCTTCTGCAAATTTTTTCATAACCCTTCTTTCAGAGTTTGCAGTCTGTCTCAGTTAAATTTAACTTGGTCCTGCACAAAAATTATCAACTTGTTAATTGGTTTAGATTCATCGAATTTGATATTATTAAATAAAAAAATCTTTTAAGCTTTAAACAAAAAATATTATATTGATTTAAGCACGAATAAAATTAGTCAAAATTAAACAAAACATCAATTGGTGTAACACATATATTCACTACTGGATTCAAAACACATCCTGGTAATAAATTGGTAAATGTGTTGAGTTGTGCCTATAATCGCAATTCAAATTTCATGCACGCACGTGATTGCACGCTAGTTAATGTGAAGCGCTAAGCGTGCGACCAGCTACCCACAACAAATTGATTAAAAAGTATTAGGTAATTAAAATGGGACTTTGTGATACCCAGTTTGAGTATCATTTATCAATTATTATTAATTTATTCTGAAAGTAGGCATCATGCTCGTCACAAACATATCATGCATATGGTTGAATCTTTAGTTATGTAAATTATGGAAAAATCTCACGGGCCTGGCAACAGTATTAGAAAGATGTGATTTTAAAATCTTTTTTTAGGTTTAAACATTTGTATCTTTTTATGTTATTTGATTTTTAATTTGATTTGAAATTGGGAGAAATTTGCTATACCTACTCTAGTGAAAAGATTGTCGATATCAATTTCATCAAAAACAAGATATGTCGGTAGATACTGTAACTATAGCTGTTTTTTTCTATCAGAAATTAACCATTACTAACTGATTTACTATATAATCAAAGTGGAAAAGATCTTATAAAAACACACATACCTTGTCCAGATGAGTCTTGTGCAGAATAACATTGGCAAAACATCACACATAAGCATCACGAATAGCCACATAATAGACATACTTGAAGAGAAATGAGAAATTTGATTTTAAGAACAGTCATACTAATAATCAGAAGACCGGCAATCGATTGATTTCCAAGATTTTTTCGAGAATAAATTAGGGAAAAGGACTCGCTGATCTAATTAATGTACCAATCTCCAAGATGAGTATTCGAGAAGCCGGAATGAATATGGACGCCTGGAAGAAGAATTCATTGAGGAAGAATGATGAGAAAGGGTTTATGCGCGGAATAAGAAAAAGAGTTTTGTTTAAAATTTTGTTGGCAAGTTTGGGGAATAATTGTGGAAGCGACACGTGGCAAAAATGGTCGGTTTTAGTAGACATTAAGATTTGTTTTAATTTTTTAATAAAAATATTAAACCACAATAAGGTGGGGGAATCTATTAGGAACCTCTTACCTCTAAAAACATGGCCATATGCCTCAATAATATCCAAATACATGAGTGAATTCTGAAAAAAAAAAAAAAACTCCAACTGATTGGTAAATTTTATTGTCAAATAAAGCTTGTGACATAGAGATAAACCCTTTGCTCTACCATTTCTCACTGAGGAAGTTAGTGATTGATCCACGAAGCAAATTTATGCCAAATGATAAGTAGAGAAATTGAATTATCATCATCAAAAAGAGTCTTGTGTAGCTTATGAGAATTTTGCTTCAGCTGACTGGCTGGACATGGCTTCCTTGACCCTGTTGCCAGTTCTGCATCAGACTCCTTTCAATAGGCCTTCTTGTTTCTAAAGATAAACATAAAAAACAGCAGCATGTGCACTATCCAAATCTCAAACTATGTAATCCCAATTCCTCAAGATTAATCCACCCAATTAGGACTTGAGGAGCATCACTTAAAGCCAGATGTGCGATAGTAAGAGAGAGTGAGCTCATTTTTGCCAGAAAGTTAGCAATTTTATTGTCTTCCGTATAAATATGAGAAATAGAAACACCACCATTCATGACATTTAGATCATGGGCATATTCTTGAGTAGCCTAGAACATTCTAGGAAAATTTCCGAGTATCGAAGACTTGAAGAAGCAATTGGAAGCATTATTGAAGGTCTCTTTGTATGAGGTAAATGTTGTTTTCGCCTTGGGCAGTGATTTGTTACATCCCTCGACCATTTTACATTATTTAACCTGTATTCCCAGATATTTAGTGGGATTTATTTGTATTTGATAACCAGCCAAGCGCTCGGTTAGGTAGGTAGCTTAGAATTTTGCATTGTATTAGGGGCGCACTACAGCGCCCCCTGGACGGTCATGGCATTTCCATGTTTTTTAAATCATGTTACAAATAGATCATGGGCATAGACTGAACATATTTCATTCAGCAAGGTAAGGGATCTTAATTCCTCTTATGAATTTAAACTGTCAAATTCAATGCTAAATTGACACTTAAGTTCTTTTCTTGGTTGAATGTCATACTAAACTGCCAATAGTTATGTGTGTCAATAGTTATGTGCGTAAAGAGGATGGAGCAGTACATATTTAAGTTTCATGCATAATACTTTGGTCCTGCCATTGTTGCAAAAACTGGCCCTAACACATTTATGTTTAAAATGATGATTAGAGCCTTGGAGATTGTTATAGGTACTCAAACTTATCCTACAAAAGCATGAAATAACACAAGCATATGTATTTTCTTCTTCAATCACTTCCTTTTGCATTCTCTTTCATATTTAATAACCCAATTTATTACAACAACATCACCATCTTAAAACAAGATGATTTTGTTTGACCATAAGGCTGCGTTTATGGTGTAAATTTAGACTTTGAATCACCTTCTTGTTTGGGATTACAAAATGGAAATCTTGATTCGTTAGGTTCAAAATCAATCTATTAGTGTTAAGTTAGCTCTCCTGGATCTCGTATGGTTTGCTAATTAAACTTGTGTCGTGAATGGGGCAAAAGACATCGCCGTCGGCTTTCTAACCGCCGTGTTCCGGCGCCTGTTCCACTAGTGTTAATCTCTACACTGTTAGATGAGGATTGATATATATAACATATCTTAATATGGACTAGAATTTTTATAAAACTCAATCAATAACAAACATGGATTATAACTGAAAAATGACTCTGGATAATTTTATTCCATCCCCATATGACCAATTATAATATATATATATATATATAAGCACAAACATTGAGACCTGCATAAACAATAATCAATTAACAATCCAATTATCAACTATGATATTTGGTTCCTGATAGGTCCATCCTGTGTTCTCCGGGCTATCATCATTTTGGTGTTCTTCACTTCCTGCAGCCTCAAGCTTCTGCTCGGAATCTTGTACCTTGTCACTTTTGGTGTTCTTCCGGACTATCACATTGCGTGCAGTATGCATTCACAATAAAAATGTAGAATTCAATGTGTACAATATTTTTATTTTTATTTTTGATATCAATGTGTACAAGATTTTTATTTCTAGTTGAGTATAAGCAAATTTGTCAGATTTTATCCTCATCAAAATCTTTTTGCAAACATCAATATTTAGGTGATTCTGATCTCAATGAGTCCTAATCAAAATCGTTCATCAATCTTAAGGAGATTTTGAGGTTGAAAAATCCGAGGAGAATCTTAGTCTCTTTGAAAAATAATCCTTTTGGCAGCCTCATCAAAATCATTTTCCGAACATTCTTTTTTGGCGAATCCGATCTGAGTAAACCCTAGGCCTAGCTCAAAATCGTTCGTTAATCTAAGGCGATTTTGAGTTTGAAATAGTTGAGGAAAATTTGAGTCGGTAAATCTTAGGCTAATCTGAGGCGAATCTTGTATCGATATGTGGGCAAGATCACAGTGTTAAAGGTAAATAAAAATATATATTTATTCATTGCACCTTAATTACTCCAATTTTTTAAACAATGCTTATACGATATGTAGTTTAATATTTTTTAAATGTAAGTGGTCATATACATATAATGTTTTGCACATTATTCATCTGCACGAAGATATATTTCTCGCACGAAAATACATTTCTCGTGTTTGTGGATAATTTGACTGAGTTTTTAGTATCTATGTGATACTTTTTTTTTGAGGAACCGTATTTTTCATTTCATATAAATAATAATAAAGATCACACATTTTGGCTATCACTCCAGCCATAAAAACTCGGTTGCTAGTCTACTAGGCACTATAGCTTGGCAACTATATATTTCTATGTTTTGTCTATTCTCCAGCAGAATTCCTTTATGATGTTTTCCCTCCATTCTTCCGCAGTTACATCTTTGGTGCATTTGGACTTATTGCAAGAATGGTTAACTTATCTCATTCACAATTCATGTTCTGCAAGATAATAGTTTGCAATTACAAACTCACAATTGTTATTATAGAAAAATTATGCCTTCAAATGAAAGTTTACAATAACATGGTATTAATGGGAGCTGTTATAATATTTTCCTTTCAAATATAGTGTAACCTATGTGATTGTTGTAACTTGTAACATACATTTCTCGCACGGAAATAGATTTCTCGTGTTTGTGCACCGTTCAGCAATCCGACTCTGTATCGGTCTTTGTTTGGTGCACTTCAATACTTGACCATTACTTGTCCTGATCTTTCATTTGCGGTGAATATTGTTAGTCATTATTTCCAGAACCCTCGCGAGGATCACTTTGTTGTGGTTTCCCGGATTCTTCATTATGTGGCTGGCACACCTCATCGTGGTCTCACATTTCACTCAGGAGTTTCTTCTACTCTCTGTGCTGATATTTGTGCTTACTCAAACGCTGATTGGACCCGCTGTCTGGAGTTTCGTCGATCGACTTACGGCCATGCGGTATTTTTAGGTGGTAACTTGGTATCTTGGAGTACAAGAAACAACCTACAATATCTCGTTCGAGTTTGGAGTCTGGGTACCGTGCCCTTGCCAATACGGCGGCAGAGGTAGTCTGGCTCTGTCATCTTCTTCGGGACTTACAGTTTCCTCTTGAAGGTCCACCGCTGTTGTTATGTGACAACAACAGTGCTATTTTCTTAGTTCAGAATCCAGTGGCTCATTAGCAGGCCAAGCACATTAACATCAACTATCATTTTGTTCGGGAGTAGTTGCTTCAGCTAAGATCCGTGTTAGTCATGCTACTTTGTTGATGTTGGTGGGACATCTTCACCAAGGGTCTTCCAAAACCCTTATTTGAGTTCTTTAGATCCAAACTTTGCGTCTCGATTAACCCGACGCTTAACTTGAGGGGGTGTTAGATAGGAGTATGGGTCTTGAGCCCAATGTGTATTAGGTTAGGGTTTAGCTAGGGTTCTCGCTTTCCCTTTGTATGCTTTTACTGCCTATATTATTGTGAATATGACACACACATCTGCATTGAGGGTTACCCTCTAACGGTAACTAATATCAATTATTGAATTATTACCTTTTCAAATTCTAAGGGTATTAGCATTTTCTTCTTAGTTTTTATTCATATATGCAGATAACTCATATCCCTACCGGTAGGGAATCACTCTTGTTAAAAATGGACTTTATTAACCGTCTTTTATTTTCTTTCACTTAAATTTGTAGGACGCCTGACCATGCTAGTAAAGTACATAAATGGAGATCTCAAATTGAGTGGCGTTCAAATGTAAGAAGCAAACGGCATCACGTTCTTGCATTCGGGTGAAGAAACTACCACTTCTGCTAAGCTGCAATCTTGTTCAGAAAATGGCACAAGCTGTAGCTTCTCCATTCTTCATTCTCATCCTCATAGACTGAAACTGTTCGACCGGAGGAGTAATGTCCGAGATCGAGTGTCAATCAATTCAATCCTGTGATCTTCATTCTTTACCTAGACTGTGATCAAATTTTAAAATCTCAAATTCAAAAAATATAAATAGATAAGATTTATTTTGTGATAGGTAAATATTTTTTGCTTTTGTGCAATTGGGCTTAATTGTTTTTCTTAATAATCTTGATTGAATACTTTAAAATTGATAACTTGGAAATATTATGTATGTATATATATATATATATATATATATATATGTATATATTTATATGTATGTATGTAAATTGTTGTATTACGTGCGTGCCGTGTGTGATATGTGATAAGCAAAATTTGAAAGGCACATGAGAAATATGTGAAAGAAGTTTCTCTAAACTGAAGTTGATTAAGTTGTATATATATTCACTCTAAGATAGATTTAGTGGATTAATTAACTACATTTTATATTGAACGTAAATTAGTTAAAGCACTTGACTATAAAAGTTTGATTTGTGAATTTGATTCTAAAAAAGTAAGTAGAGTTGCATTAACTAATTTATATTATATTATTATATATTTGAAATTTAATATTCTTTTATAAAATAGTAAAATTAATTATGTATTTGAATATTGATGGTCCGGTCCTTTTATTAATCGTCTTGGTCCTAAGACACTTAGGGCAGACAGTATTATCATGTTTACTTGTTATTTCATGAAATTTTCATAATGTGTTATTTGCATATTGAATTTCACATGTTATATGTGCAAAACTAGATTGATTAAGGTTCAGCTAGAAAATTGTATTTGAAAAAACCTAGCATATGACAATTAAAAATTAATGAAATTTCTATAATTTAGTACCAACGATGATGTTCGTGCGTTGCGCGTTCCAACTCAATCTCTACTACACTTTACGTCAAAGGTTAAAACAAAGAGAGTTTTGTTTAGTTTGTTTGTTAATTAAAATGTAGAAATTTTCCAATGTAGTCGATATCGCAGAATAAAAATTTCCAACGATGTATAAAATTCGTAAAATGAAAACTGGATTTTATTATTAATTTTATTTTATGGGTTTTTTTTTTGTTGCAAAGCACGAAAAGAAGAAGTGGAGAAAAACAATTTGAGACTGAAAGCACAGTAAATCGAAAACGAACTGTATATTCAATACTTAGGATCGAGCAGTCCTTTTTTTTTTCATGCGGCGTTTGTGCGATCAATTTAACCATATTTTCCGATGACCTAGGAAATTGACTTTTCTCAGCCCCTATATGGTAGATCTAAAAGGTCAAATTTTGTGTTGGATTGAGAGGGACAAAAAACAAAGAGGGAAATCCTTCAATAATTGTGATTTTTTTTACATGGGTAATTCGTAGCCTCATTCGCACTTCATTGAAGGAGACAGCAATGGTGGTGTCAATTCGATCAGTTTTGATTCGGCTGAATCAGTTTCGAATCAAAATGGTAAGGTTAGTTCAGTAACATTTTCTTTTGCCGGTTAAAATCGGTTCTAATAGGGTTACTATCAGCTCAAGTTTAATCTGATCAATTTAGGTTCGAATTATTTCGGCTTCGGTCATATGTTGATCGGTTGTATTCGGGTTCGGGTTCAAAATGAATTGATTAAATTAATTTTGAATTTTCGGTAGTTTATATATTGATATAAACTATCTAAGTTGAGTTTAACTAATCAAATGATTAATCTTACTTAACTTTCTACAGCTACTAGCTAAATCAATCTCTTATATGACTTTTTGTAGAAATCAACTAAAAAAATGAGTTTTATCTAATAAAAGATCAATCCTTATTTGACTTACTATTAAAGATTTTGGTTTAATTTCGATTGATTTTGGATCGGTTCAAATTGGGTTCTGTACGAGCAAATTCGGTTATCGATCGGGTTTGGATCAAGATTCTCGGATCATATCGGTTTTCGATTCTTGTAATTTTTTTCAAAAATATATTATTTATGTAAATTGATTTTAAAATTATACATGTCAGTCACATAATTGAAATGGACATTTTTAATATATTTTAGACTAAATCAAATCGAACTATAAATTATATAATTTTTTCTTAAACAAATAATGTTTTAATTGAATAAAATAAAAATTTAATATTAAATATACAGTGATAATTACATGGACTTATAATGTTGACGTTTAAAGAGATTTTCTCATAGCTTACATAACTATAGATTGAAATATATAATTTGTTTGTCACGGGCATGATGTCTAGTAAATTGTGGTTATAAGTTTAACATTTAATTTTCAAAAATAGTTTATTTCGAAAAAAACATTTATATTTCAGGCTCAAATATAAGTTGTCTCCCTCTACTTTCAAAATAAATTAAGGTTAATTGTGTAAATGATACTCAAACTATTTTTTTTTAGATGAAACCATCATGAGATGGGGGATATTTTTATTGGCTTCCCAAACCAAATCAAAAACCATAAAAGTGGCATAGGACTGTTTTACAAGCCAATTACAGTAGCCCAATTTAGGCCATAAGCATGAAAATATGCTTCAAAAGAAGATAAGTGCTAAATAGACCTAACTAATAGGAAGAGTATCTCCCTTCCTCATTTCTTCACCAAAACAGTAAATGACCTATAAGCGAATCGCAAGCGAAACACTAAGCGGCCACCTACTAATGGAAGAAAGAAAAGAAGAGAGAAAAAATAAGAACCTAAACTAAAGCTAAGTCAAAATATGAGTAGATTAATGTACCAGAAGGCTGAAAGGGACTAATGGGAAGTAGGGATCCTAAGAGAAGGAACATCCCATGCGTCTAGATTGAGTAGCCCTTGCAATTCCATAGGTAAAGCTGACCAGTCATAGGTCTTGTCTGATTTGTTCTGTATGGAGAGCTTGGCCAGGTAGTCACATGTGATATGGAGTTTGATCCCAGTAGAGTGTTGATGCTATGAGAGAGGGAAAATAATTTCCAGTGTGCAGAATCTGGATCAGAGATCATTTGTATAGCAGTCTTACAGTCAGACTCAACACAGAAAAGCCTGGCTCCAAGAGAGATACCATAGAGTATTCTAGCCTCAATGGCCAGCATTTCTGCCTGAAGAGATGATATGGCAACTGAGTGAAAACCTCTGGCACCATAAAATTCACCATTTGAGCCTCTATATATTAATCCAATGCCTGTTTTATTCTGAGACCAAACAGCATCCACATTGACTTTCAGCCCTTGCACTGGCCTAGACCACCTAACAGCAATTATATTTGGCTTTGGAGGTATATAAATGGGTGGTATACATGTCTGAGAGATCAGGTTATCATCAACTGGCCTAGTAAGGGGAACAGAACTGACAAGAAGAGAATAGTAGATGAGATCCTGCAACTGTTTCTCCATCAGATTCAAACTGGGAGCCTGACCATCAAAGATCCAATTATTTCTGCATTCCCAAAGTATCCACAGCACAAAAACAGGAGCTATCTGATTCAGTTTAGTATGTAGTTTAGATAGGCCAGAGAAAGACCATACAATGGACAGTCTATCCCATAAATTGTCAACACTAAAATATAGGGAACCACATATTGAGTGCATATACTTCCACAACTGCACAGAAAATTTCACAAACTGAGAAGAAGTGGTGCACTGTGTCTATATGGTGGCAGAAAGGGCATTTAGAGGCAAAGTTGAAGCCAAACTGACTCAAAATATCATCCAAAGGTAACAAGCAGTTTAAGAGCCTCCAAGAAAACACAGAATTTTTTTTTTGGGGGATACCTTGTCTCCAGATCTTTGTCAAAGATGGATATTTCTGATTTTGCTGTATAAAGATGGAATAGGCAGATCTTGTCGTGAAAGCCCCCTGCAGATCAGGCTTCCATATTAGTTTGTCTTTCCTTTGTGGATGAATCTCAGCTCTCTGGAGGATCAAAATGATACTATGGGGGAGGATCATGGAGAGGAGAGGGAGATATGTAGATTTTCCTTCAACAAATTGTCTGACAGAGAAACTCAAATAATGATCATTTCCAGGGTGGTAGAGATCAATAAGGGGGCCTTTATCAGTCCAATTGGCTGTCCAGAAATTGCAGTCCCCAGTGCCATGAATCACCCTGGAGTTAGCTTCAGCTATCAAATTAATGTTACAGATCCTTCTCCAATTCTGTGAGGATCTAGAGGAAGGGGGTAGAGAAGCAATGAAACAGGTCCAGGGAGCTTCACCAATCTGATATTTCCACCAAAGTTTGCAGGAGTAGGCCTTGATAGTTGCAGAGATATCTCTAATTCCCAGTCCATTTTCAGTTACAGGCTTGCACAGGGACCTCCATTTTCTCCATGTCTTCTTAGGCTTATTTTCCGCACTGCCCCAGAAGAAAATGGACAGTCTTCTCTCAATCTTTCTGATTATTGCCTTTGTTGGCTCCATAACTGCCCATATGTGTTGAGGCAGGGACATCAAACAGGACTGAATTAGAGTAATCTTCCCACCTGTAGAAAGCCAAATATTTTTCCAATTTGAAAGTTTTTTGTCAATCATTTCCAGAATTGGCTGAAAATGTAAATTGAGAGTCCTACCATTAGAAACTTGTACTCCTAAATATTTGACAGGCAGGCAACCTTTTTTCATACCCAAAATATTTTTAACTTGTCTAAACTTGGTAGAAGTTGCAGTAGAGCTGAGAAAAAATTCACTCTTATCAAAATTAACCTTCTGACCAGTAGTTTCCTCAAATTTCACAAAGAAAGCTTTCATTTTAATGAGGTTTAATTTTGATGCTGTTAGGAAAATGACAGTATCATCAGCATAACTCAAATGGGAAATTGGTATGGCATTTCTGGGAAGAGAAAAATAGTCCATTTTTCCAGTCTGAAAAACATATGCAATGCTCCTGGTAAAAGCCTCTGAAAAAATGTTAAAAAGGAAGGGAGAGATAGGATCTCCTTGTTTTATACCCCTGGTGGCCTGAAAATAGCCTACAGGCCTCCCATTTATCAAAACAAAAAACCAAGCATTAGACAAGTTTTTTAGGATGCATTGAATGAACCTGCCTGAGAAACCAAATTTTTGGAGAATTTTTGTGAGGAAGTCCCAGCTAACCCTGTCAAAAGCTTTCATGAGATCAAGCTTTAAAATACAGTTAGGGTCCCTTTGTTTTCTGTTCAAAAATCTAAACATTTCTTTTAAATAGATCAGATTAGCTGAGATATCTCTATTTTTCAAGAAAGCAGATTGATGAGGAGAAATTAATTTTGGCATCAAAGGTTTTAATCTTTCCATAAGAATTTTTGAAAAAAATTTGTTTGTAACATTGGAAAGACTAATAGGTCTGTAATCATTAAAACTGACAGGGATGTCTTTTTTAGGGATAATAGTTATCCAAGTGCTAGAAATACCCCTGTTGATATTAGACCTTGACAGAAAATCATTTGATGCCTCTAGAAGATCCGAGCCTATAATTTCCCAGGCCTTAATAAACAATAATGCAGTGAAGCCATCAGGCCCTGGACTGCTTGCTTTATTAAGACCAGAAATAATTTGCTGTAATTCTACTAGTGTAACTGGTCTAGTTAGTTCAGCATTATCCTCCACAGATATGATATTAAGAATCTGAGAGAGAAAATGTGCACTAAATTGATCTTTGTCAGCATGAGGATAATCAGTCAACAGATTCTGATAATAGGAGACTGCCTCCTTTTCTATTTCTAAATTGTCTGTTAACCATCTCCCATCTGAGCTCTTGATCTTTGTGATGTTGAGCCTACATTTTTTTTCCATAACAGAGTTATGAAAATTTTTTGTATTCTCATCACCCTCTTTTAGCCATTTTAGCTTGGCCTTATGTTTCCAGAAATTATTTTGTTCTTTCAAAGCTCTAGTAAGAAGAGCTTTACATTTTTTAAGCTTGATTAACTCATTGGTTGAGCCATCAGCCTCAAAAATAATTTCCTGGATCCTTAAATTTTCCTCAGCCACAAATAGATTTTCATCAATATTACCAAACACCTCCCTGTTCCATACTTTAAGAACTTTTTTGAGGCTATTTAGTTTGAGAAAAAATTTGAGCATTCCCTGACCTTCAATAGGGGCAGTCCAATGGGTATTAATAACATCCATGAACTGCTCTCTTTTAAACCATGTGTTTATAAATCTAAATGGTCTGGGGACTGAGGGTATGTCACTGCCAATCCTTAGAAGTAAAGGACAGTGATCTGAAGGCTCCTTGTTGAGCACATGTATAGATGATTGTGGGAATTGTGTCAGCCATGGAATGGTGCAAATTCCCCTATCTAATCTCTCAGTAGTCAATTTTTTTCCATTATCCTTGGTTCTACCATTGGACCATGTAAAGAAATTGCCAACTGTATGAACTGGAATTAAACCTAATGAGGAAATAAAAGTACTGAAATCTCTAATGCTAGCTAAGCTAGGTGAAGAAGGTCCTCTATATTCAGATACAGAGGTCATGGCATTAAAGTCACCTATGAACATGGCATTATCTAGATTTAAGGCTTTTAGATCAGACCATAATTGCTCTCTCTCCTTCCTAGTCCTTAAGCCATACACAAAAACTAGTTGAGTATTTAAGTTTAAGGTATGACAAGAGGACTGTACTGAGAGAAATTGATTATGATCCAAACTAGAAGTAATACTGACATTACTATTCCACATTAGCCATATTTTTGACAGATTAGAAAACATGCAGTGTTTAAATTGCAGCTTATGCATATATGAAGTGCACTTATCATTATCATGCTGAGGGTCAATAATACACAGTAAATCTACATTATGAGTTCTTATAAGTCTAGCCAATCTTAGCATGGAAGATTCCATACCTCTGATGTTCCAGACAAGAACATTTAAGCCCATAGTTGTACTAATCATTTTTTCTTAGGCTTAAGACTCTTAGTAGCTGTCCTAGTAATGATTTTGTTAACCTGATTGAAATAAGAGTTTACCTTATTGTTGTCAGGATCATTTACTGGGGGGTCAACATTTTCATTTGCCACTATGGTATCAGTAGAGGGAACTTTCTGTGATTCTTGAGATAGATTCTGAGAAGTTTCTTGAGTAGGTTCTTGATTACTTTCTTCCACCACCTCCTTGGATCCATCTTCTTCATCCTCCAGTATCAAGGGGAGGAATCTATTACCTGGCTGTCTTGGTTGGGAGTAGAAGGAAATGTGGTTAGTAGAAAGGGAGGAGTCACTAGAGTCAGAGAGATTACCTGGATGAATATTGATGTCATCAGATGCAAATTTTGTCAGTTTTTTAGGAGTTTTCCACTCCTCCTGCTGAGATTGGTTTAGGGCTTGGATGATCTGTTGGACAGGGGAGGAGTATGGAATGATGGTGGTAACAGGGAGGGAAGCTTGTAGTTGGGAAGATGTGATGGTGATATGAGCAGGGTTGAGTGTTGGGATCTCAGTTGCAGATAAATCAGGTTCTGAGCAGCTAGGAGTGTCCATCTGAGTAGAAAGATCCTCTTCACCATCAGATGATATAGTTATAGGGGCCTGCTGTATTTTGGAGGGGACTGGAGCTTGGCCAGTAGGAGGAGTGGAGCTGCCATACTGAGAAAGGGAAAGTGGTGGAGGCTTTGTGGGGATTGGTTGTGAGGGTGAAATGGCTGGTCCTTTGCCTTTGTCTAAAGAGCTCAGCACTACACCTGTCTTAGTATACTTCATCTGAGAGTGTAGATGTGTCTTCCTGACTCCAGAAGTCTCAGCATTTGATGTAGAAGGAGGCACTTGAGTGGAGGAGGACTTTGGAGGGTTGACATTCCTGACTGGAGGCTTATTGTTAACCATTGGCCTCATCTCAGGGTGCAGTATTCTACACTCACTGATTTCATGCCCCAGTTTTTTGCAATGCTTGCAATAGGAGGGAAGGTATTCATACTCAATTGGGAAATCAGCAACCTCACCATCCAGATTAGTGGTTAGGGTAACAACAGTGTGAAGCTTAGACAATAAATCTATCTCAACACAGAGCTTAACAGCAGAGGGTCTGGTAAGGCTGGCTGTGGCTGCATCCATCTTGATGTATTTGCCTATACCATTTCCAATAGACTCTAGCATGGCAGAATTATACCAGAAAATAGGTAAGTTATGCAAAGTTATCCACACAGGCAAGATGGAGGTTTCAGTGTCTGGGGAAAAATTTGGTGTCCATTTAAAAAATTTCATTTGGACACCTTTCAAAGACCAGAGTGATTTCATCCAACATCTCTGGTAATCCTCCTTATCCTCAAACCTAATCAACACATGCTTATAATCAATGGAACCAAGTTGATACCTGCCAGTAAAACCAACAGATTTAAATGCTTCATTCAGGAACTCCATCGATGGCTTGATTTTGGGAAATTTCCCAATGAGAGCATTATTGTAATGTGCAGAGAGCTGGGCAACTTCTTCCGGTGAGATCAGACAGGCTATTTTCCCTTTGTGTGTCAGAACTGGCTGAATGGCAGGGTTTGAGGGGAGTGAGGTGAAGAGAGGGGCGGGTTGGTGTTCAGAGCTTGCAGAAAACTACGTGGGACGGTGGCACCGCCGCGGGGGAGCGGCGGTTCCGACGACATTGTTGCTGTTTGTGACCGTTCAACGGTTAGATCTGATCGGAATCAGTGCGTAACGGAAAGAAAGGTTACTGTTTGGGGAAAAGGAGAGTGGCATTAATTGGGAGCACAGAAAGAGAGGAGAGAGAGTGTTTTTAGTGTTGACTCCTAATGAATTTGGCTTTAAATGATACTCAAACTAGCTATCACAAAGTTCCATCTAAGATCCTAATACTTTCCATCAATTTGTCGAGTGCAGTTAGTCGCACGTTTCGCACTTCATATTGACTAGCTATTAGCGTGCACTCACGCGCGTGCGTGAAATTTAGATTGTGACCATAGACACAACTCAACACATTTAGCTTTTATAGTAAGAAAATGTTATTTACATTAATTTTACACATTTTTAAAAAAAATAAAAATTTGCAATCTAATAACAATCAAACTAGATCAGTGTAACTATTTTGCTTAATAAACATAATTTAGCATGATTTTTCTATTTTGAGGAGATAAAAATCTATTTCCCAATAAATCATTAAATTTATTACAACAAAATAAAACACAAGAGCCCATAAATTAAATAGGCAGATTCTCTTTTCTTTTCATCAGTTGTCTGCCTCTGACAAGGGAGTCTTGGATAAACTTGCACTCCATGAGAAGTGCGCTGTCATAATCCTTGTAAATCTGGTGGCAAAAGAAGTACCAATGCAGCAGAGTCTATGAATCGAGTTCGCTTATGTCAAGAAATGAGTCAACCAATCAACATCGCACGGGGTGCATCTATAAGTGGTTCATCATCCTTGATTCATACCCTGTAATATGTTCATCTCCAATCATTGCGCAGAAAATAATCTCTACAAACCTCTAATAAGTATTAGTGTAAGATAAAATTTTGCAATCGAAATCTTATGATCAATTTTAGTCAGTTATAATCGTCAAAACATCCATTTTTTGTTAAGATTTTATTTACCGTAAAATCAATTTCTCTACTATTTTTGTTGAAACTATTTTAATTTTTGTGCTTGCACACTTTAATAATTTAACTTTTAAATACTTATAAAATGCACAATACAACGTGCACAGTGTAATGCATCCACAATACAACGTGCACAATGCACAGATATATACTATCTTTTTGATCTACAAGATTAGATTATTCAAAAATTATGAACACAACAAAGAATTCAATAGTAAATCATAAAATCCTAGATTAGAAATGTCAATTAAAATCTTTCAAACTCCAGCTCAAGCGTTATCGCTAAAATATTAAGTTCACAATGAAAAATCTATTACTTTTAGCTTGCAAAAGATAATAAGGAGAACGATATAAACAATCTAACTAGTAGACATAACGCACGTAACATGCACGTACTCAAAAGAATTTCTAATTTACACAAAAACGTACATTTTTCATCCAAATATTTTACATAAAACGTTATGGCAAATATGATCCATTGCACAATCTACTTTACAAGATACTAACTCAAAGTTTTCAGATACTCATCCACAAAGATGGGATAATCCATTTTGTTTTGAAGGTTGTATAGAGAACATTTTGAACAAATGCAGCAAGGGTTAAAGCAAGAAATAAACAAGGCTAAAGCAAAGGCCTATTTGTATTTTTCTTCTTATAGGGGCAAAAAAGAAAATGTCTAAGTCCATAAAATAATCCCAATAATTCAGGAAATATTTCATTTCTTAAATAGAAAATTCAAATTGAAAATATAAATCCCTAATACAGTATTTGGTTTGATGAGTTTTTGGAAAATTGGACTTTCAAGGTGTAATTAAACACACACGTACACACACTCAAGGTGTATTTCTAAAACACACACCATACACACACTCAAGATGTAATTAAAAACACACACGTACACACACTTATCTAGCCCACCTTATCTTCACATTCTTCTTTTCTAACCTCAACAATAAAGAAATTTTATATGGCTGTATATATGAATTGTGAGTTTTGACTGTTGACAATTTACAGAGATTTTGTGTCTAGGAAGACCTGCCAGTAGTGGCAATCTTATTTGAAATATTTTGAACCCTTCGATCTCATCTGAATTAACAGACCCTGGCGTTCAACAGGGCTCCCATCTTCTTCCTAGACATCCAAAGCCATCTGTTGAACATCTCATTCAGGGCTATGTATGGGCAAGTTCCATCTTAATTGCGTTCTAATGATCTGCTTAAGCGTTTATCCCATGCGAAACATGGACAGTTGCATCCACTAGAGTTTCAGCTTCATGGCAGAAATTTAGCAATGGTCTACCCCAGAGTCTACCCCAGAGCCTTCGGAAGAGGAAGGTGGAGATGACAGAGTGGAGGTGGAGGACGGCGGAGTGAAGGTGGCGGACGGTGGAGAGGATGATGACGACGAAGCTGAAAGTGAGGGTCAAAATTTCCAAAACTTTGTGTCTCAGGTTGAAGGTAATCTAGCCCACCTTATCTTCACTTACTTCTTTTCTAATCTCAGGAATAAAGAAATTTTATATGGCTGTATATATGAATTGTGAGTTTTGGCTATTAACAATTTGAAGAGATTCGGTGTTTAGGAAGACCTGCCTGTAGTGGCAATCCTATTGAAAATATTTTGAAACCTTCGATCCATCTGAATTAACAGACCCTGGCGTTCGCACCCATCTTCTTCTTAGACATCCAGAGCCATCTATTGAGCATCTCATTTAGGAGGAGGAAGGTGGAGACGCCGACGATGAGGTGGAGGATAGCGGATAGGACGATGACGACGAAGCCGAAAGTGATGCAATCGAAGGCATGGCTGTAATTAAAAAAACATACACATACACACACTCAAGGTGTAATTAAAAACACACACGTACACACACTCAAGGTGTAATTTAAAAACACACATACACACTCAAGGTGTAATTTTAAAAAAAAACACACATAAACACACTCAAGGGGTATTTCGAAAACACACAAATACACACACTCAGGGTGTAATTAAAAAACACACGTATCCACACTCAATGTGTATTTAAAGATACACACGTACACACACTCAATGTTTATTAAAGAATCACACACGTACACACACTCAAGATTTATTTAAAAAAACACACACATACACACACTCAATGTGTATTTTTAAAAACCTACACATACACACACTCAAGGTGTAATTAAAAAAAACACACACACACTCAAGGTGTATTTCTAAAACACACACACATACACACACTCGAGGTGTAATTAAAAACACACACGTACACACACTCAAGGTGTATTTCTAAAACACACACTCAAAGTGTAATTAAAAAACACGTGAGTGCGGTTAAACCTTATTTCACATTTTACTTTTATTTGACCATGTATTTAATAGTGGTGATATGGGTCTCAGCCCATACACTGGCCCGGCGGACATATTGGTAAAGGAGAAGAGAGTGTCAAGCCCACCAGTGGTCCTCCCATGACATCAGCTATGTTGGACACACCCGGGTACAAGAAGGACATGATAATGACCCCGCAACCCCGGATGTGCGACAAGAAGAGGACCACTTAGCCTAAGCCCTCTCTGATCCTCACCATTATAAATAGAGGAGTGACCAACAGTAATAGGTATGTTCTATCAGACTTAAATACTCTCTGTATTTCTTCATATTCTCTCTCCTCTGCATAAATCCCTATCTTCATCATCACGCCGGAGCGTCTACCCTCGGGTGACCCCGGGGGCTTTGTTTTGCAGGATCTAGGTGAGAGATTGGCCGCGGGTTAGGATACCAGCTCTTCCCAGATTACTTGTACCGGAGCTGATATCTCGGAGCTTACTGGTAGCATCAGTTGGCACGCCCAGTGGGAGCTAGCTTCGTCATGCCCCGCGGCAGACCTAAAAAGACTGGGGAAGAACCCCCCACCAAAGCTAATCTGGCAGAAGGTGGCCCTAAGACAAAGAGGGCCGCGGCTGCCCAGGTGGCGCGGAAGGCGGCCGAGGAGAAGGAGCGAGCGCGCAAGGAGACTGCCCGTGTGGCCACCGAGAAGCGCCAAGGAAAGAAAAAAGTGTCGGAACGTACCCTCAGGGAGATGCAGAAGGAACAAAGGGAGAAGGCCCGGCAAGAAAAGGAGAGGCAGGACCAGGAGGCGTTCGGAGAAGGTGGTGAATCCGAACCGAAGTATTTTGATTCCGGGGAAGAGGCCCGGAGCGTGGAGATTCAGAAACCATTCATACCAACGCGGAGGAATTCGGAGAATTTCGAGCATGGAAAGCGGCCAAGGCCGCAGCGCATAACAAGGTACCCGAAGTAGTGGATTTGGAGAAGGATGGAAGAGGAGGACCTGGATATCAGCAGATGCCCCCGGGTCAGCAGATGCCTCCAGGTCAGCAGATGCCTCCTGGTCAGCAGATGCTTCCGGGACAGCAGCAGTATCCGGATCAGCAGTTTCCAGGCGGTTTAAACCCGCAAGCTCAACCATTTTATGGTGGATACAACACCCCGTTTAACAACGGGTCCATTGAAGACCGGTTGACCAGGCTGATTGGTAGGCGGGGGATGGTTCCTCATTCCCCGTGGGTTCCAGAGGTTCTAAACTACAAATGGCCGGTAGGTACCAAAGCGCCTGATGGAGTTCCGACATACAATGGTGACGGGGACCCGGAGGAGTTTGTTCACACCTATCTCAGTGTCATGGGTGCCCGGGACATTGATGAGCCGTTGCAGTGCAAGTTGTTGCCTTCTTACCTCCGGGGCAACTGCTTGAGTTGGTTCAAAAGTCTTCCACAGTGCTCACTGAAGACTTTCTGGGATTTTGCTACAGTCCTGGTACACCGATATGCAGCGATGAAGACCAACTTTGTAAACCTGGCGACGGTCCTGGCTATGCGACAGTTGGAGACGGAACTACTTGGCAATATTATGTCCGGTATATTGCTGAGTCTATGAAAGTCCAGGATAGGCACTTACACGAGAAGGCCCTGATAGGCAACTTTGTGAACGGGTTGAGAGACGAGATGTTCTACATCAAGTTAATGAAGAATATGCCAGGAACCTTTTACCACCTCCAGTTGACAGTGGAAATGCATTGTACGGTGCATGAGGCTAACCATACCCGGATGAACACGATCGGCTTCTTTGAGCAGCGGGTAATTACGGCCACAGCAACCCAAACAACCACGCTCCGGGCGACTCCTCATCAGGGGGTTCGACAGGAACCGGCTAGACGTCCCCCGGTTCAGGGAGCGGCACCTGCGCCAGGGGGACGGACGTTGGTAGTGAGACCAACATATAATCCACTCTCCAAGACGAAAACGAAGATTTTGGCCATTCACCGGGGTCCACAGATCCCCCGGTTATACAAGGGGTCCCGGCCCCGGCCAATGCTCAAAAATGGTGTGAGTTTCATAAGTCTTATGGTCACACTACAAAAGGCTACCGCATCTTGCGCATTGATATTCAGAAGTTGGTGGAGCGGGGTCAGCTCCGGGACTGTGTGGCGGGGGAGGCACACCCGGCGGCTGCTCCGGTAGGACAGGGAAGGAAACGGAACTTGAGAAACAACCGAGGCCAAGGTGGAAATCGCCCGGCGGAAGCCAACATTGCTCCTAACCCCGCCCCGCAAGCTCCTAGACCGGGAGTTCCGGGACCTGGAGCACCCCGGATGATAAACGTGATCAACGGTATAGTGGGAGATGGAGCGCAAACACTGTCGGCGATGAAGGCCAAGAGTAGGTATGTTCCTCCGGGGGAGATCCAGGGAAAGAGGTTTAAACATGATGAGACGATCACTTTTTCAGAGAAGGATGCGGTCCCGGCCAAAGTGCCTCACTCTGACCCGATGGTGATCTCCGCCGAGGTAGAAGGTGTGGTGATAAAGCGAGTTTTTGTGGATGATGGGAGCAGCGTAGAGATTATGGTCGCTGATTGTTTCGATCAATTGCACATTGGTCGACAGAACTTGAAGCCATGCTTGTCCCCGCTATCAGGCTTTACGGGTCGCACGGTCCACCAGCTAGATGTTATAGCACTACGGGTGACCCTTGTTGATCATATAGATATTAACAAGAGGTGCACTGTTCTGTGTAACTTTGCGGTCATAAATGCTTCCTCCCCGTACAACATGATCATAGGTCGTCCCTGGTTGACACAGGCTCGGGCGATATGTTCACCCTACCATTTAACCATGAAGTTCCGGACGGACCAAGGAATTGCTTCGGTTATCGGCAATCAAACGACCGTCCGCAGCTGCATGCTCACCGCGATAAAGGAGGCCAAGAACGGAGGTTCAGAAAGAACAAACGCATCGGAGCCCGGGGAGTGTTCCGGGAAGGATAACACATAGGAGCCGTGCATGGTGACCCGGCTTCTTTTGAAGTGGAGGATATGGAGGTAGGATCTCGGGGGAAGGTGAGTGTCGGGAATCACCTCCCGGTGAATGTGAAGGAGGAGCTCCAGAAGTTACTTAAGGAGTACGAGGATGTATTCTCGTGGGGAACGGAAGACTTGACGGGGATACCAGAAGAGTTCGCCATACACCGATTGAATGTCTACCCGGATTTGAAGCCTATAAGGCAAAAAAAAGAGCCTTGGCAGCAGATCGGGTAGAATTCGTCCGGGCGGAGGTGAAGAGGATGCTGGACGTGGGAATGGTAGAAGAGATCACTTACCCGGAGTGGATTGCCAACCCGGTCCTGGTGAAAAAGCATGACGGATCCTGGAGGATGTGTATCGATTTTACAGACTTGAACAAGTGCTGCCCTAAAGACAGTTACCCGTTGCCCTCCATTGATCAGCTGGTGGAAGCTATAACGGGCTATCAGCTCCTAGCCTTTTTCGACGCACACCGGGGACACAACCAGATTGTCATGGCCCCGGAGGATCGGCCGAATACCTCTTTTATCACTGACTTTGGTACTTTTTGTTACAGGAAAATGTCATTCAGTCTTAAAAATGCATGAGCAACATACTAGCGCATGGTGGATCGGGTGTTCAAGAACCAGCTGGGGAGAATCATGGAGGTCTATGTGGATGATATGGTGATCAAGAGCAGGACACATGACGCTTTCTTGGATGACCTCCGGGAGCTTTTCGTTGTGTTAAGAGAGGTAAACCTAAAGCTGAGCCCGGAGAAGAGCACCATCGGAGTGGCAGCAGGCAAGTTTTTGGGGTATATGGTGTCAAACCGGGGTATTGATGTGAACCCGGAAAAAGTTGAAGCAATCCTGAGCATGCCCTCCCCGAGCAAGGTGAAAGATGTGCAGCGCTTAACCGGGTCCTTGGCGGCGTTGAGCAAATTCCTGTCACGGGGAGCGGAGAAGTAGCTGCCTTTTTTCAACATTTTGAGGCAAGCAAAGAAGTTTGAATGGACTCCCGAGTTCGAGCAAGCATTCAAGGAATTGAAGGAGCACTTGGGGAAACTCCCGACCTTGTCCAAACCAGTTCCGGGGGAGGAGTTGTTCTTGTATCTGGCAGCCACGGATCAAGCAATAAGTGCGGCCTTGGTTTGAGGGTACGGAAGGGCGCAGAGCCCGGTGTATATTGCGAGCAGGGCTCTACAAGGACCGGAGACGCGTTACTCTTCACTAGAACGTTTGCTGCTGGCACTAGTGCACGCGTCCCGGAGACTCCGTCCATACTTTCAAGGCCACCCTATCACAGTCCTCACAAATCACCCACTTCGGCAAGTCATGATGAAACCAGAAACATCTGGCCGGATGATGAAGTGGGCGATCAAGTTGGGAGAGCACGAGATCACTTATCAGGCGAGGAAGTCTATCAAAGGGCAGGCTTTGGCTGATTTCCTAGTTGAGATGGCGGACAATGCCGTCGAAGACCCGGGGGAAGGTGAGCCGGAGTGGAAGTTGCACGTGGATGGCTCCTCCCATGCCGGAGGAAGCGGGGCTGGGGTCGTGTTGGCCAATCCCGGTGGCAAGGAGTATCGGTATGCGCTGCAGTTTGAGTTTAAAACCACCAACAATGAAGCCGAGTATGAGGCCCTCCTTGCCGGGCTATGCCTGGCCCGGGAGATAGGTGCCAAAGTTATACAAGCTTATAGCGACTCGGCCATCTTGGTCCAACAAGTTAATGGGGATTATGAGGCCAAAGAAAGAAGTTTGCAAAAATATTTGGAGGCAGTGAAGCTAATGGTGCAAGGTTTCCTCCGGGCGACGCTGACGCAGATACCTCGGGAGGAAAATTGCAAGGCGGATGCGCTGAGTAAGTTGGCCTCGTCAGAGCTCAAGCCGGATCAAGACCGGAATCTGTACATGGAGATGATAATCACCCGGGGATATGAGCAACCCAGCCAAGTTGCAGCGGTGCGAGAAACCGAGTCCTGGATCACACCCCTTCTGGAGTACTTGGAGAATGGAACGCTGCCGGATGACAAGGTAAAAGCCCGGAAAATCCGGGTCAAAGCACCTCGGTATGCCGTCTTGGACGGGAGTTAATCCGGAGGGGATATCTTCAACCTTGGCTGAAGTGTGTGGATGGGGAGGAAGCACATCACCTTTTGAAAGAAGTGCATGAGGGTCCCAACGAAAGTCATCAAGGGGCCCGGACTGTGGCTCGGAAGATCATGTGCACCGGGTACTATTGGCCTACGCTGTTTGAGGATGCCCAAAAAGCAGTCCGCTCCTGTGAACAGTGCCAGAAATTCGCACCCTTGATCCATGTACCGCAGGGGGAGATGATCGGGATATCTGGAACTTGGCCTTTCATCCGTTGGGGTTTGGACCTGGTAGGCCCCTTCCCGACTGCTCCCGGAGGCTTCAAGTATTTGATAGTGGCGGTTGACTATTTCAGCAAATGGGTAGAAGCTGCTCCCTTGACCAACATTAGGGGAAGTACTTGTGTAAAATTCTGCTGGAAGAACATTATTTGTCGCTACGGAATCCCCCGGTTCATAGTGACAGATAACGGAGCACAGTTTGAGAATGATCCTTTCAAATCCTGGTGCAAGGAGTACGGGATTGAACAGAAGTTGACCTCGGTCTACCACCCACAGGCTAATGGGCAGGTTGAGGTAACCAACAGGACCCTCGTTAACGGGATCAAGACACGTCCCCAAGGAGCAAAAGAAAACTGGGTTGACGAACTCCCAAGTGTTTTATGGGCAAGCAGAATGACAGAGAGCTCCACCATGGGCGAGTCCCCCTATAGCTTGGTTTACGGGGCGGAGGCGGTCATCCCGGCTGAAGTTGGAGTTCCCAGTCTCCGATCGAAGTTCCCGGACGAGCAGGCAAACCAGAACGACCGGCTGCTGGATCTAGACTTGCTGGAAGAGAAGAGAGAAAAAGCAGCCCTGCACGAGGCCCGGGTAAAGGAACGGGTCAAGAAATATCACGACAGGAGGGTGCGCAAGGAACAGTTCATCCTAGGGGAGTGGGTGATGCGCCGGAACGACAAAAACCAGCAGGTTGCAAGCGGGAAGTTAGCTCCCAACTGGGAGGGGCCTTACAAGGTGATAGCAGCCCACCCCGGTGGAAGCTATGAATTGCAAGACAAGGCCGGGAAGAAGGTCCTGAGGCACTGGAACATTGCAAACTTACGTAGGTACTATGCCTAGCTTATTTTCTGTATTTACCCCTCTAGCAAGGAGTATGCCTAGGACGGTAGCATGAGAGCGGCACGGGAACCTCTGGCCAGGGTTGAGCCTAGGTTGTCCCGTGGCCCGCATTTGCATTCTGTTATTTTGCTTATGAAGATTGTTTTGCGAGTTTATATTTTTCATAAGTATAGTTGATCTGAGGCCGCTTGAACAAGTGCCCGGAGGGCTAGTGCAAGAGTAGCGGGAACGCTTGAACAAGCACCCGGAAGACAACCCGGGCACGCTTGAATAAGCGACCCGGGGAAACAGTTGAAACAAATACTTGAACAAGTATCGGGAAATAACATACACAAACATATCATTAACTTATGATTGATGGTTACAAAATTTACAAGTTTAGAAATTACATAAGGTAAACTAAACTAACAAAGAGAAGGAGGACCATCCCGGCTAATAGGAGATCCCTGGTCATCTTGAGTGTCAGGACGACTTGGTTGATTGTCAGCAGCAGGAGGACTTGGTTGATTGTCAGCAGCAGTACCCCCGGGACATTTGACTCCTCAGCCGGGTGGGAACCAGACGGACCAGCCCCCGAAGGACCAGTTTCGGCATATGGATCGAAATCATCATCTGAGGATGAAACCTCAGGTGATGATGTCCTACGGGGAGTTCCAATACTAACGGGTCCTTGACACGAGGAGACTTTTTCTTCTTTGTGGCAACAACTTTACTCTTCCCTTTGCTTTTTTCTCGGGCCAAACGCCTTTGTTCTTTAGCGGCGTCTTCGGAAGCAATAAAGGCCCGGATTCTGGCAGCATCTTTGCGGAGTCTAGACACTCTCCGGGCAGATTCCTCCGGATCAACCGAAACACGGAATCCGAGATACCTTTCGACAGTAAAATCAAGAGAAATTCGACTTGGAATGAGTACCAAGGACGGGGAAGATATTGCCCCTCTCTTTGACGCTGCCACCAAGCGGCGGTTTCCTCGAGAGCGGGCCGATATCGAGACTCGGGGTCATTCCAGCCCATGCGAAACATACGTACTAACAGCGCCCCGACCTCACGAGGAAAGTTGGTGTAAAGTGGGGGAGAAACTCGACCCAAACGCAACCCGGTCAAATGATAGGTAAGTTGCAGGGTGACCAAATTCTCCCGGAGGATGAGGTTTCGGGCCGCCAGCTCCCGGTTCTCTCTCTCCAGCATTAGGTTCCTCCTGAGGGGATCGCCCCTTCTCTCCAACCATTTGAGCTTGTCGCAATAAAACGGAAGTTTGGACCATACCAAGTCAAACTCCTCCTTGAGACGGGACTTAAAGGCGTCGTGTTCGGCTTGCAGCATCGAAATGGTCTTGTCTGCATCCAAAACGGTGTTCACCCGGTCTCGAGCCAAGGATTGACACCGGGAAAGGGACCCGAATTGATTTGATATTTCCCTAAGTTTTGTTACTAGCGAAGTAACATCCGAGAACTCATCTATAACCGACCCGATCCCGAATTGAACCAAAAGATAACGAGTTTGAATGCCGTCTAATTGCCAGTGACTTAGTTTTTCTTCTAACTCCTCACACAGGGGGCACGACTTCTCGGTGTCCGGAATCTTCCCGGAAGGAACAGTACCGGGAGGATCATCCCGGGGCTGAAAAGGAAAGAAAATTTGAACGAAAACTTAACAAACATTGGAAGAATAAAGAATGCCAAAATAACAACCAATCATAACTTTAAAAGAAAACTTGAATAAATGTTATGTCTGGAAACAAAAGAAGAGAGGGACGCTTACATCGTTAGAATCATCGCTCTCGTCCCCGGAGCTCTTTTTCCCTCCCTGAATTACAAAAGAGAACGGTTCAGGGGAGGAGCCCGGGGCAGAACAATAGTTCAAAATAAAAGCAAACAAGAAAACATAAACGAAAAGAGAGGACTAAGTATCTAGGTTATACTTCAGCATCGGTGTCCTCGTCCTCGTCCCGGGGAGAGTGCTCCTCCTGCTGGTCCTCGCCGTTCTCCGGGGACAGTTGCTCATCGTCATCTTCCTCGTGCACCAGCTCGAACTGCTTTTCCAGGGCAGGGTACTTGTCATTATCCTCCTCAGAGTCCCCATCCTCTCCTTCTGAGGTCACCGGGGTCTCGAGGGCAGCAAGATCTTTCAAGTCATCTGGGCCGGGATCCGCCCTGTCCTCAGCAAGTTTGGCAGCATCGCCAACATAAGCATTGATGTCCCGGGGATCGATGCTCGAAGCTCCCCCGAAAATAGACAACACCCCGGAGGTAATCCCGTCGATGCCCTCCTTCATCAGCCGGTCCGCCGCATAATTGAATCGATCATCAGCTTTCAGGCGGTACCAGGCATCCCGGAACGCCGCCCTGTTCTCCCGGGGGATGTACTCCCGGATGGATGTATAGGCAGAGTGCAGGGCGGCCTCGTTGGAGACGTTACAAAGAGCCAGCATCCTTTCCTCGAAAGACTGACTCTTGAAAACCCGATTGACAAAGGCCCGTCAGAGAGCCTCTTGCACGGGGGCCTGACCACGCTTGGAGTCCTTTTTCGCACGGGACAGCTCCTTATGAGTATCGGACGACTCCTTGTACAAAGAGGTATTCTGCGACCTCAACTGGTCGATCTCCCGGGAAAGGTCTTCGGACAGGGAGTCACAAGCTTGGTTGACCATTTCCCGTAACCCGGGGAACCCTAGAAGCTTGGAGACATGGTCGTACACAAGCAAAAATGCTTAGAACCAATGTACCATACACATAATTAAAATGCAAAGGTTAGGGGGACATGTACCTGAGTGTCGTCCAGAATAACAGGCTGGGAAGAGGAGCCTTCCTTGTTCTCCTTCACCGGACCGAGGCTGCTATCGGTGGTGGACTTTTCCTCCTTCTGGGGAATCCGGGACGAGCTCTGGGAGTGAAGCTCGGTCTTTTTCTTCTTGTGGGGAGGGCCCCCGGAGGAAGGAACGGTAAACGCCAAACGGTGATTTCCGATTAGGGGAACCCCGTCGACCCGACGACATTGGAAGCCCCGGGGACCTTTCCCCCAGATTTGTCTTCCCCGGACTTCCTTTTCTTTGCTTCTGAGACCGCTCTTTCGGTCTCAGCCTTGGTCTTCTTTAACTTTTCGGGAGCATCCTTGCCTCCCTCTTCGACGGATTTCGACCCGGGTGGGTCTATCGCTGTCCGAGGAAATATGGCTGATACATATAACACAGTTAGCCAAAAGAACACAGAAGAAATAATACAAGCAGTAAGTAAGAATTACCAAGGCTCCGTTTGACATATAGGCGGCGGCAAGTGAACACTTCCGCGGGATACGCTTCCCGGGGAAAGTCGTAACCCCCCACCCTTTGATAGTCCTTCAGCTTGAAGAAGAATTTAACAATCTGGTTATGGCTCTCGGACACTTGCCGGAATTGAGCCGGGGGAAGCGCGGTTTTCGTTTCTGCGGCCCGCTGCTGATTCCACCCCGGGACTGGGTACTTCTCTTCATTGAAGGTGAAGTAGCTGTTCATCCAGTCGCTTGTTTTTACGGAATCAAGCCTTCCAGAGCAGATGGCCGCTATCTTGTTCCGGCGCAGGACGTTAAACACACCCGGGACGGAGGTTGCGGATAGGTAGTAGAAGTTGCGGAATATCTCCATGGTCCCGGTTATCCCGGCCCGATGACAAGAGTAGAGAAAGGCAATCATAACGCTAACGGCGTTCGGATGCACCTGGGCCGGAGAAATGGAGTAATACTTCAAAAACTCCGTGTACAACGGAGGCAGGGGGAAGGTAAGCCCGTGCAGGAAATGATGCCGGGGGATGCAAGCCCGGGAGGACATATCACTAGCAAATGGCTCGAGTCCCGCATCATAAGATAACGGCACGTACATCTTCTTCACTAGTTCCTCCACCGCCTCGCTAACCGGGGTCATCCCGGGATCTTTCGGGTCAGCAGGTTCCGGGGCACCATAAGCCACCGTCACTTTGGAGGTCATCAGTCCTTTTCCGCCTGACGGATGGGGGAGGGGAAGGTCTTCGATGTCTAAGGAATGATTGTCTACCGGGGCGGAAACGTTGCGGCTCATATCAGAAAGATGGAAAGTGATGGGTGAAAGCAGAAAAGGATGGTGTGAAAAGAGAAATTGTCAGCGTTTTGTTTGTTTATGAGAAGTGAAAGTGAAGTTTTGATGAGGTATTTATAGGGAAGAATACAAGGAATTTCTCGAAGTTGGGAAAAGTAAACTCAACGTTCGAGAAAAAGCAATAATGAGCATTAATTAGGGCGCGGACGGCAAGGAGGCGCGCACACTGAAAACACACGCTTGGCGCGTGGTGATACGGGTCTATACAAGGTGTGACCCACTGGATTCCTTTTAGAGACCCAGCCTACCGGGCCAAGCCCCGGAAGCCAGGGTCTCGGGGGGCTAGTGGTGATATGGGCCTCAGCCCATACACTGGCCCGGCGGACATATTGGTAAAGGAGAAGAGAGGGTCAAGCCCACCAGTGGTCCTCCCATGACATCAGCTATCTTGGACACACCCGGGTACAAGAAAGACATGATAATGACCCCGCAACCCCGGATGTGCGACAAGAAGAGGACCACTTAGCCTAAGCCCTCTCTAATCCTCACCATTATAAATAGAGGAGTGACCAACAGTAATAGGTATGTTCTATCAGACTTAAATACTCTCTGTATTTCTTCATATTCTCTCTCCTCTGCATAAAGCCCTATCTTCATCATCACGCCGGAGGGTTTACCCTCGGGTGACCCCGGGGGTTTTGTTTTGCAGGATCTAGGTGAGAGATTGGCCGCGGGTTAGGATACCAGCTCTTCTCGGATTACTTGTACCGGAGCTGATATCCCGGAGTTTACTGGTAGTATCAAATAAAACACTCACAACATGCATATTTTTAAAATTGAACACATTGATATATTTCCAAAACTTGACTATGCACAAAAAAAAAAGACTTAATGCATGAACAATTTTGCAATAATTGCACTAATATTTTGGCACGCAATATTAGATTACTCAAAAATTATAACAAGATATCCACAAGATCAGCGAATTCAATACAACTCACATTACAAAAATTCCTATTTCATTAACGTTACTTGTTTAATTTCATCTTCTTGAATCACCAACTTTTATTAATTTTGATTGCAGGTTACTCAACTTTGAAAACAATTTTTGAGGTCACTAATATTTGAAAAACTATTTTTCTGGGTCACTCAATGAAAATCCCACTTTATCTAATTAACATGCAACTATGACCGTATTTTCTTGACCGCATTATGGGTCCATTTGGGAACTATCTGTTACCTGTTAGCGGATTGTAATATTTGTTACCTGTTAGTGGTTTGTATTAGCTGTTTTGACTAGCTGTTTTGACTAGCGGTTTTTAGATTTTTGTTTGGTAAATGATAAATGGATGTTAGTTGTTTGTTATGTTAAATGACAGAAATGGACATCAAAATAATTTAAAATTTTTATTTTTATTTTTGTGTGACTTTTATTTTGAAGAATAGAAAAATATTTCTAATAGTTGTATCTATATTTATTTGTATTTCTTTGGAATGATATCACTATCATATATAAGACTTTATATTTAATTGTTAAATTGTACTCTAAAACTTTAAAATAATTATTTAAAAATAAAAGTGATAGAAATAAAAATTAGCACTAATCAAAATAATTAATTATGTACAAGCAAAAGTGTTAGATATTACGTGATACCTTCAAACAAAAATTTCAAAAATAAAGTTACGCACAAAGGCAAGGATAAAAGAATATTATTTAAGATAAAAGAAAGGGTAAAAAAGAAATTTTGTAACATTTATACAATTAATAACAAGAGGTTTCATCCAAAAAACTTCATTTTCGAGCGTTTTAAGAGTTTTCATCCAAAAAACTCAATCGAAAACGCTTCTCACCAAACAAGTAAAAGAGTTATTTGACCAGTCAAAATCTATTTTTAGCAAAAGAATTAAAACTCTCCTCCAAAACGCTGTTGCCAAACGGGGCCTATATGTGATTTACTTTTCCCAAAATTAAGAGAAGTTAATCTTGAAACTCTAGTTTGGCTAAATTAAGACATAAAGTTTGCATAATTAGCAAAGGTTGAGGCTTGCTGGCGTGCATTGAATGCGGGTATAATGTATATCATATAGCAAAGGTTGAGACATGAAATTCAACCCCTAAATCTCGTCACAGATTCTGTTCTGCTACAACAAGCCATCAACAATCCTTACACTGCTCTGACAGAATTCAAAGGAATTATCCAAAATATCAGGTGACTACTACTGGACTGTCTAATGGAGTACAAGGTAGTTAAGGTCAACAGATCTTTCTTAGTAAAGGAACATAGACTGCCCACACAACTTAGTAGAAATATATGTAATAATGTATGTACTACCATTTCAATTTTTTATGATAAAAAAAGAGCTAAGTTAATCTTGAAACTCTAGTTTGGACAAATTAAGATATAAAGTTCTCATCTTTAGTTCTCTAGGTGGTTATTAAATTCTAGGTGAATTAATCATATTAAGTTTGACTCCTTCGAGATAAATCAAATTAGCCAAATAAGAAATCAACTAAAAAGGTATCAAGCTATTGGAATTCATCTTCATCTGGAAAAGCCCTGCACAATCTGGAGGTTTATCTATCAATATGCTCACTAATTTTTCCCTAGACCGCCGCCTCGAATATAAATTGGTCAATTTTAGCTAGAGTTACCGGATTTACGTCAATATATCTTGATTTCGATGAAATTGAAATCGACAACCTTTTCACTAGAGTATGTATAATAAGGATTTCTCTCAATTTCAAATCAAATTAAAAATCAAATAGCATAAAAAGATGCAAAATTTTAAAACTAAAAAAAGAATTTAAAATCACATCCTTCTAATAGTCGACCGTGAGATTAGATATGTTAGATATCTACCCGACCCGACATGCTCTATTCAAAACTCAACCCGATCTACCTGGTCCAAGCAACACAAGTTGATAGGATAATAGCAAACAACACAAGTTGGGAAATAATAGACTCAATAGAATGAGTATATAGCTCATTTGTTTTGAAAGTTGAGTGACCAAAAGATAAATAGAAAGTCTCGAAAAGACCGACGTTATATCTCAAACACTGGACCTCCACTACACCACTTCATTTTTTATGTCTTTCTTAACTAAGATATGTGTTTAATACATTAAATAAAACCTATTAACAATTAAATCTTTCTACTTTTAAACTAAAACCTCTATATTTAAAATTCAAATATTCTAATTTAAATTAGAAACTTCCATATTTTAATCTACAATCAATTAAAAATAAAACATTATCCATTTAAATTTCAAACATTCTAATTTAAATTAAAAACTTCCGTATTTTAATCTACAATCAATTGAAAACAAAACACTATCCTTGTAATTAAAAACCTCCATATTTTAATATACAACATGTTATAAAATAAACATAGTAGTTTACATTAAAAACATCCCTATTTTAACTACAATCTATTAAAATTAAACATTTTACTTTTAATGAAAACCTATGTGCTTTAATGTATAACATATTAAAAATCAAACATTCTACTTTTAATTAACAACCTTCGTGTTTTAATCTACAATATATTTAAACATTCTACTTTTAATTAACAAACTCCGTATTTTAATGTATATCATATTAAAAAAATCAAAAATTATACTTTTAATCAAAAACATCTTTGTTTTAATGTACAACATATTAAAAATCAAACGTTATACTTTTAATTAACAACCTCCGTTTTTTAATGCACATCATACTAAAAAAATCAAACCTCGTAGTTTTAATCACAAACATCGGTATTTTAATGTACAGCATGTTAAAATAGTATTGTGAAATGAATAATATCGACTGTGAATAGTAACGGTGCATGAATAGTAACGGGTCTTGAATAGTGTGTGAATAGTAACATGCAGTGAATAGTGCGCGCGTGAATAATGACGGGTTGTTAATAGTGCGCGTGTGAATAGTGACGGGTTGTGAATAGTGCGTGTGTGAATAGTAATTTTCTAAATTGCAATTAAGGACCTCCTTGTTTTTATTCAACCATGCTTTTACTATTAGTCTCCGATCTATAATATTAACGGTCTCTCACAAAACTACCCCAAAGATAAATTAGTGAAAATATAAAATAAATGAGTGACCGAAAGGTAAACTATGATAGGAAAATGCTTTTCTAATTTTGATTGTTTAATTCATTTTAGAATTAATCAGCTGGAGCTAATAATTATATAGTTGGTCTCATGTAAAAGAATCTTTCAAAAATATTTATATGTTAAGTTAAACAATATATCTTAAAATTTGATGTGTTTTTTTTATCTTGAAAATTATCTATTTTTTACATTTTTACGTATAAATTCTTTTAAAAATAAATAATTCTTTAATTGAATAAAATAATATTTGATGTTACATATATAGTAATATTTACATAATCTTATAATATTGACTTTTAAAGAGATTTTGCCATAACTTATACAACTAAAGATTCAATTATATGATGTGTTTGTCACGAGCATGATGCCTAGTAAATTGCGGTTATAATTAAGTTTTACATTAAATTTTAAAAAATATTTTACTTCAAAAACGTTATATTTCTAGCTCAAATATAAATTGTCTCCCACTACTTTCGGAATAAATTAAGAGTAATTGACAAATGATACTCAAACTAACTGTCACAATTCACAAAGTCCCATTTAAAATATCTAACACTTTCCATAAATTTGTTGTGTGTAGTTAGTCGCACGTTTAGCGCTTCACATTGAATAGCGTGCAATCACGCGCGTGCGTGACATTTGGAATGCGACTATAGGCACAATTCAACACATTTAACCTATATAAGATAATGTTATTCACATTAGTTTTACACATTATATATATTTTTATATTAAAATTTGCAACCTAACAACAATCAAACTAGATCAATTTATGTTGTTCTCGTTCTATATTTTGCGTATTAACGTGATTTTCCTATTTTGATGAGATAAAAACATATTTCCCACAAAATTATAAAATTAAGAAGACAGAATAGGTGAGGAGTTGGTTGATCAAGAAGAGGTGAAGGATTTTCAGAATCTGATGCACTCGTAGAGTTTGAAGGAGTTAAAGGTTTTTGGGCCTTTTTTCACATGGTCAAACAGAAGAAGAGCAGGGGAAAGAATATATAGCAAAATTGATAGGGCTGTAGTGAATGATGCATGGCTGGAAAATTATATGGACTCTACATGCAGGGTTAGTGTGGATGGAACTTCTGATCATTGTCCATTGATAATATAGATTCAAGAAACTGCACCTCCTTCTCAGAAAGTTTTTAAGTTCTTCAATATGTGGTCTCTGTCTATGGATTTCTTACCGATTGTTCAATCAGTGTGGAAAAAGCAGGGAAGTTGTACTTTGCAGGAATTGTTCAATCAATTGAAACAGTTAGAGAAGCCTCTATCTAAGCTCAATAGGAGGGAATTTTCAGACATTGAAGCTAGAACAAGAGCAGCCTTTCTGGCATGGGAAAAAGCTCATGCCAAACTTATTTCAGACCCCCTTAGCCCCTCTCTGCAAGATGTTGAAACTGAAGCAAGAAATCTAGCCGAACAGTTACAATTGGCTGAGTAGAGATTTTTGAAACAAAAAGCAAAGGTGAAGTGGTTAAAGGAAGGTGGCAAACCCACTGCACTTTTTTATGCTAGTTTGAAGCTCAGAAGGTACTCCAACCATATTGTCAGTCTGAAACAAGATGGGAGAATGATAAAAGGCAGACAAGAGATAGCAACACATCTCACTCAATATTTTCAGCAATATTTGGGTATAGTTTGTGAGCCAAGTATGGGGATTCAGGATGATGTAGTGAAGAGAGGAAAAGTACTTACAGTTCCTCAGCAAGCTAAATTGATCCAGCCTATCACTAATATTGAGATTGTCTCAACTTTGAAGAGCATTAAATCCAGTAAGAGCCCAGGCCAAGATGGTTTTACCAGTCATTTTTTTAAGAATGCATGGTCAATTATAGGAGATGAGTTTACCAGTGCTATTAATTCTTTCTTTACTGGAACTGGGGAGCTACCTGATGAATTTAGCAAGGCTGTGATCACTCTTCTCCCAAAAAATCCTCAACCTCAACAGGCATCTGATTACAGGCCAATAGCATGTTGTTCTGTGGTGTACAAGGTCATCACTAAAATCTTGTGCAAAAGACTAGGTGAAGTACTACCAAGTCTGATTAGCAACAATCATAGTGCATTTGTGAAGGGCAGACACATAGGCCATAATATTCTTCTCACCAAGGAATTATTGCATAAATATAATCTCCCAGGTATGATTCCTAGCTGCCTTACAAAAGTGGATATTTCAAAAGCTTTTGATAGCTTGAATTGGGATTTCTTGTTTAAATGGTTGAGGTGTTTAAGACTGCCAGGGCTTTTTATTCAGTGGATAAAGAAATGTGTTACACAATCTACCTTCTGTATATCATTGAATGGAGTTCTTACAGATTCTTTCAAAGGTAAAAGAGGGGTAAGACAAGGGGATCCCTTATCACCTTTACTGTTTGTGTTATCTATGAAATATTTCAGCAGGCTTTTGGAGGATAAATATAACAGTGGATTCATAGAGTACCATCAAAGGTGTAGAAAGGTGGGAGTGCATAGCCTTTTATTTGCTGATGACCTATTGATTTTTTGTAGAGCTTCACAAAAATTTTTGGAAAGGGTTAGGCATGTTTTAGATGTTTTTCAGACTACTAATGGTTTGGCTGTGAATGATAGCAAGTCTCAGATATATTTTTCTAAAATGGAGGAGGCAGATCAGATATTTTTGGCTCAGACTTTAAAGATGGTGAAAGGGTCTTTTCCTATACATTATTCGGGATTACCACTAACCCCTTATAAATGGGATAAGGCAGCAGGGGAGCAATTGCTTGAGAAGATGATTGGCAGGCTCAGAACTTGGCAGTCTAGAAATTTAACATTTAACATATGCAGGGTAATAGAATATCTTAATTTAATTTAAAGATATTCTTGTATTGTTGTAGAATATATCCATTCCTAGTTTAGAGTTACCTAGTTTAGGACTCTTGTATTATATATTGTACACTCTCAGATCAATACAATCATTCTGAATTTCACATTCACATGGTATCAGTTTTGGTTATCGATCTCCAAAATTATTACCCAAAATAGTGTTAGGTGCACTAAACCCTAACCTATTAAACCCTAGCCGTCAAAGCTCTAGGTGCAGTACTAAACCCTAGCCGCCGCCGCCGACAGCTAGGTGCTTCTTCTCTGATCAAAACCCTAGCTTCCCGCCGTGTCCAGGTGCCGCCACAACAAATCCTTGGATTCTCGGCCGTTCTAGGTGCACTTCTCAAACCCTAGTCTTTGCTCTAGGTGTCACTCTTCCGTTGCTCTTCCCGTTTCTCCGATCAACTCATGGAATTCGGTAAGACCCTCTCCTACGCCACCATGATCCATATGTTGCTGATCAAACTTGGATCCGGCAACTTCATGGCTTGGCGGTCACAGGTTCAAATTAACGCTCTTCGAGTCGACGGGACTTTTTGGTTATCTTGATGGATCCCTCGTCAAACCGCCCGTCGCTGCTCCGGCCGAGTCAAGCTCCTCCACCGACGTGTCTGCCGCGACCTTGAAGTCCCCTGCCGATCCGGTCGCGTCGTCGAACTCGGGCCTCACGCCAGAATCGTGGATCGCTCAAGACAAGCTGGTTCAGGTTCTCCTCCGAGCCTCTCTCACCAATGACTCCATCATGGAGACCATCAGCTGCTCCTCCGCCGCCGCCATGTAGGAAGCTCTCCTAGCGGCGTATGACAGCGTTTCCGATGCTCGTGAAATCCAACTTCACGATGAGCTTCACTCGGCCCGCCGCGGCTCCTCCACCGTCATGGAATATCACCGCCGGTTCAAGCTTATCACCGATGGTCTTGCTGCCATCAGAACTCCGGTGGCCAATAGGGATAAAGTTCTCCACTTTCTTCGAGGTCTCGGCGCCGGTTTTGACACGTTCGTCACCATCCAGTTTGCCTCATCTCCTCTCCCGCTCTATGCCAAGATCGTCGCTAGGGCTCGCAGTTATAAAATATTGATGTCAACAGGTGGTTATGGTGCAGCTCCGGCGTCTGAATCGTCCCCCGTAGCTTTCACCGTTTCAGCCCAGCGCACCTTTTCAAACCCTAACCAGGCGCGTGGCTCGCACGCGCCGCCCTCTGGCGCGTCGACTGCCACGCGCGGCCATTCTGGTAGCAACTCTTCTGGTGGCAGGTTTGGTGGTCAATCCTCCGGTGGTGGTCAGTCTTCAGGTGGCCGAAACCGTCGTGGTCGCAAGAAGTGGAATCCCAAATGCCAGCTCTGTGAAGAATTTGGTCACATTGCCAAAACATGCCCCAGCCTGAGTCCAATCTTGCTGATGCGTTTCAGTCCAATGTGTCTCTCGACGACTCTTCGGACTGGTACCTAGACTCTGGTGCAACCAATCACATGGCAACCACATCTTCTGGTCTGGACGACAGTGCTCCCTATAACGGTAATCGTTCTGTTGCTCTTGCTAATGGTAGACCTGTTAATATTACTCATGTTGGTCATCGTCGGTTTTCTCGTAATTTTTATGTATCTGATGTGCTGGTAGTTCCGGATATTACGAAAAACCTTCTCTCCATTAGTAAACTGACCAGGGATTTGAAATCTGTGATCTCTTTTGATGAGAATATGTTTGTTATTCAGACAAAGGTCACAAAGGAAATCGTGGGCCGAGGTAGCTGTGAGAATGGTCTGTATGTGTTGGAGCAGGGTGGTGCTGCTTTTGTTGCTTATGTTCAAGCGAATAAACATAGGGCGTCTTTCGACATATGGCATGCTAGGCTGGGCCATACTTCCCTAGCTATTATTTTATTATTAAATAAGTTGAACCTGGTTAAGGTTGTTTCTTTTTCGCCTAAACCCTCTTTATGCTCTTCATGTGAACGAGTTAAGGGTAAACGACTTTCTTTTATGGATAATCCCAGACGGGCTGACTCTTTACTTGCTTTGGTACACTGTGATTTGTGGGGTCCTGCACCAGTTTTATCAGAAAGTGGTTTTCATACTATGCTATCTTTGTTGATGATTTCTCTCGCTTTACTTGGTTTTATCCGTTGAAGCGAAAGTCAGATTTTTTTGAGACATTTGTGCGGTTTCAGAATTTGGTTGAGAATCAGTTTTCCTGCTCTATAAAAATATTTCAAAGTGATGGAGGCACTGAATTCACAAATTCGCGTCTGCAGGCTCATTTTTCAGACAAAGGAATTTTTCATCAGATTTCTTGTCCTGCTACACCTGAACAAAATGGTAGAGCCGAACGCAAACACAGGCACATTAAGGAGATGGGACTTTCGATGCTCATGCACTCTCAGCTACCATCATCATACTGGGATGTTGCGTTCGCTACTGCAGTCTACACCATCAATCGTCTTCCTACACCGGTGCTTCAAAATGTCTCACCCCACTTTCTGGTCTATGGCCGTCATCCTGATTACTCTAATTTCCACCCTTTTGGATGTAGAGTTTATCCTTATACCCGACCTTTTACCCCTCATAAACTTGCTCCAAGAAGTGTACCTTGCATCTTTATTGGATACAGTGCTCAGTATAAGGGTTTCCGTTGTCTTGATCCGTCATCCAAGAAGGTCTATCTCACTCGTCATGCTCGATTTGATGAGACCTCTTTTCCATCTGCTACAGATTTGACTCCTGCTGCTGATGTTGCTCCTAACACCTTGGATGTTTCGGTTTTTGTGGATTTGGATGATTCTGTCTCGGGTACAGTCTCTACTCCACCTCCCTTGGTAGACACGCCTTCACCTACTGCACCTCCAGTTTTGTCGCCTGTTTCCTCAGCCAGTTCCTCACCAGTTTCTGCTTCACCGCCCTTGTCTCCACCGGTTTCTCCTTCGCCTCCTACTCCAATGATTTCTCCGAATCCGTCGCCTGCTCCTCCGCGACGCATGACTACTCGTTTGCAAACTGGTAGTCTTACAGCAAATCGTAGGTTTGGTGATTATGAGACGACTGGTCTTCTTGCTGCTTTGCTAGCTGAGACTGAGCCGCGTGGATTTCGCTCGGCTATGAAGGACCCTCGCTGGACTTCTACCATGGATGAGGAAATGCATGCTCTTCGCCAACAGCACACTTAGGATCTTGTTCCACGTCATGCTGATGCTAATGTTGTCGGTTCCAAGTGGGTTTATAGGATCAAGCATCGTCCCGATGGTTCTGTTGATAGATACAAGACTCGTCTGGTGGCTCAAGGGTTTACTCAGCTTCCTGGTTTTGACTTCACTCATACTTTTAGTCCTATTGTCAAAGCTTCCACTGTTCGCATCATCCTTGCTCTGGCTGTGACGTTTTCGTGGCCGCTTCATCAGCTGGATGTTAAAAATGAGTTTCTAAATGGAGTTCTGGATGAACCGATCTACATGGAACAACCAGCTGGTTACTCTGATCCTGTTCATCCGGATTCTGTCTGTCGTCTTCGGAAAGCCATTTATGGACTCAAGCAAGCCCCTCGGGCTTGGTTTCAGCGGTTTAGCTCCTTTCTTGTGCTTTTGGGGTTCAAGTGCTGCTTAACGGACACTTCCTTGTTTGTGTTCTCTCGTGGATCGACTGTACTCTATCTGTTGGTTTATGTTGACGACATTATCCTTACAGGCAATGATTCTGCTCTTATCCGCAAGTTTGTTGCTCGTGTTGATGCTGAGTTTGCTGTGAAGGATCTTGGTTCTCTTCACTACTTTCTGGGTATTGAGGTTGCTCGCTCTTCGGCCGGATTGTTTTTGGGACAGGCTAAGTATGCTATGGAGGTCCTTCAGCGAGCTGGAATGACTGATGCTGTTTCTGTCTCTACCCCGTTTATTCCGGGTTCGCAGCTTGTCAGCTCTTCTAGTCCTGTGTTATCCAATCCCAAGCTCTATCGATCTCTCGTTGGTGCACTGCAGTACTTGTAGATTACCCGTCCTGATTTGTCTTATGCGGTTAACTCGGTCAGTCAGCTTCTGCAGTCTCCTACTGATGATCACTTTCAGGCGGTTACTCGCATTTTGCGCTATGTTCGTGGGACACTTCATTATGGTCTGATGTTTCGTCCTTTGCCTGTTAGTCTTCCTGTTCTTGGCTACTCCGATGCTGATTGGGCTCGATGTCTTGAGACTCTCCTATCCACCTATGGCTATGCTATTTTCCTTGGTGGCAATCTTGTTTCCTGGAGTGCTAAGAAGCAGCCTACTGTATCTCGTTCCAGCTGTGAGTCTGAATATCGTGCTATGGCGAACACTGCTGCTGAACTTGCTTGGCTGTGTCAGCTTCTCCGTGAACTTTGGGTTCCTCGGTCCTCCACTCTGCTTCTGCTTTGTGATAACAGTAGCGCGATCTTCTTGGCTCAAAATCCGATTGCTCATAAAAGAGCCAAACATATTGACATTGACTATCACTTTGTTCGTGGGCTTGTTTCATCTAAAAAGCTTCGTGTTAGTCATGTCCCGTCTGCTCTTCAAGTGGCTGATGTCTTCACCAAAGGTCTATCTCATCCGCTTTTTGAGTTGTTTCGTTCCAAGCTTTGCGTCTCCTCGAATCTGACGTTTCGCTTGAGGGGGGATAATAGAATATCTTAATTTAATTTAAAGATATTCTTGTATTGTTGTAGAATATATCCATCCCTAGTTTAGAGTTACCTAGTTTAGGACTCTTGTATCATATATTGTACACTCTCAGATCAATACAATCATTCTGAATTTCACATTCACACAGGGAGAGTGCAGTTAGTCAATACTGTGCTACTGAGCATTTTAAGCTACTGGACCAGTGTGTTTAAGCTTCTAGAAAATTTGTTGCGGAAGATTGTTGCTCTTTGCAGAAATTATATTTGGGACAGGAAGAAGGGAGAGAGAGGTTTTACACCAGTGGGATGGGATTTTATGTGCTTTTCTCAGAAATCTGGTGGATGGGGGATAAGGGATCCATCACTGTGGAATGCTGCCTCTATATGTAAACTCCTATGGGACATACATACCAAAAAGGATGTACTTTGGGTGAGGTGGATGCATGCATATTATGTGAAAGGAAAGTCTTTGATTCATTGCAAAGCAACTGTGGGACATGGTTGGGGCTGGAAATCCTTACTGCAGGAAACAAAGTTAATGCTGGCCAGAGGGACTGAATGCTTGACTAAAACTGGCAAGTTGAGTATAAGGGCAGTTTATAACATGAAGAAGGGAGGGAGTGAGAAGGACTACTTAGCTCCATTGATTTGGTATTCTGTAATGTTACCTAAACACAGATTCTTTGTCTGGATGATCTTTCACTCAAGGCTTGCTACTGTTGATAGACTACAAAATTTCAAGGTGTTGGGACCACAACCTCCTTGTTGTTTATGTCAACAAGTGGCTGAAACTGCAAATTATTTATTCTGCTCTTGTGCTTTTCTGAATTTGGTGCTGCAGACTCTAAACTTACCTATCAAGCAGAATTTAAGGATGTTGAAGAAATATCTAATGCAGCTGAAGAAAATGAGGAAATGGTGTAAGTTGATGATGCATATTACAGTCCTGTATGAAATCTGGTTAGAAAGAAACAATAGGATTTTTCAGCATTCAATGGTGCCTGTAGGGGTTCTGGTGACTCAGATTGAAGCTGAATGCAAAGGAAGGAACTTTCTTTAGTTGTTTGACAGATGTTTTTAGTTGTTTTGATAGTTTGTTGATGTTTTTTGGTTTTAGTTTGGCTGGGAGAGAAGTTCAGTATTTATGTATGTTGGACTCATGATTTTAATGAAAATATTTGGTTCATCAAAAAAAACACAAAAACACAAAACACGAGTGCCTATAAATTAAATAGGCAAATTCAATTATCTAATTTTCATGCATTTGATAAAAGTTTTGGATAAGCTTGCACTACATGAGAAGCGCTCTATTATAGTCCTTGGAAATCTGGTAGCAAAATAAGTACCAATGTATTAGAGTTTTATAATCGAGTTAGCCAACAACATTATGTCAAGGAATATGAGGATGTGTTCTCGTGGGGAACGGAAGACTTGACGGGGATACCAGAAGAGTTCGCCATCCACCGGCTAAATATCTATCCGGATTTGAAGCCCATAAGGCAAAAGAAAAGAGCCTTGGCAGCAGATCGGGTAGAATTCGTCTGGACGGAGGTGAGAAGGATGCTGGACGCGGGAATGGTAGAAGAAATTACTTATCCAGAGTGGATTGCCAACCCGGTCCTAGTGAAAAAGCATGACGGGTCATGGAGGATGTGTATCGATTTTACAGATTTAAACAAGTGCTGCCCAAAAGACAGTTACTCGTTGCCCTCCATCGACCAACTGGTGGAAGCTATAACAGGCTACCAGCTTCTAGCCTTTTTCGATGCACACCGGGGATACCACCAGATCGTCATGGCCCCGGAAGACCGACCAAAAACCTCTTTTATCACTGACTTTGGTACTTTTTGTTATAGGAAGATGCCATTCGGTCTTAAAAACGCAGGAGCAACATACCAGCGCATGGTGGACCGGGTGTTCAAAAACCAGCTGGGAAGAATCATGGAGGTCTATGTAGATGATATGGTGATCAAAAGCAGGACTCATGACGCTTTTTTGGACGATCTCCGGGAGCTTTTCATTGTGTTGAGAGAAGTAAACCTGAAGCTGAGCCCGGAGAAAAGCACCATCGGGGTGGCGGCAGGCAAGTTTTTGGGGTATATGGTGTCAAACCGGGGCATTGATGTGAACCCGGAAAAGGTTGAAGCAATCCTGAGCATGCCCTCCCCGAGCAAGGTGAAAGATGTACAGTGCTTAACCGGGTCCCTGGCGGCGTTAAGCAGGTTCCTGTCCCGGGGAGCCGAGAAGCAGTTGCCTTTTTTCAACATTTTGAGACGAGCAAAGAAGTTCGAGTGGACTCCCGAGTGTGAGCAAGCTTTCAAGGAGTTGAAAGAGCACCTGGGAAAACTCCCTACCCTGTCCAAGCCAGTCCCGGGGGAAGAATTGTTCTTGTATCTGGCAGCCACGGATCAGGCAATAAGTGCGGCTTTGGTTCGAGGGTCCGGGAGAGCGTAGAGCCCGGTGTATTTTGTGAGTAGGGCTCTTCAAGGACCGGAGACGCGTTATTCTTCACTAGAACGTTTGCTACTGGCACTAGTGCACGCGTCCCGGAGACTTCGCCCATACTTTCAAGGTCACCCTGTCACAGTTCTCACAAATCACCCACTTAAGCAAGTCATGCTGAAATCAGAGGCATCTGGCCGAATGATGAAGTGGGCGATAGAGCTGGGAGAGCACGAGATCACTTATCAAGCCAGGAAGTCTATCAAGGGCCAGGCTTTGGCTGATTTCCTGGTTGAGATGGCGGACAACACCGTGAAAGACCCGGGGGAAGGTGAACCAGAGTGGAAGTTGCATGTGGATGGTTCCTCCCATGCCGGGGGGAGCGGTGCCGGGGTCGTGCTGGTTAGTCCTGGTGGCAAGGAGTATCGGTATGCGCTGCAGTTTGAGTTTAAAACCACCAACAATGAAGCTGAATATGAAGCCCTCCTTGCCGGATTACGCCTAGCCCGGGAAACAGGTGCCAAAGTGATACAAGCTTACAGCGACTCGGCCATTGTAGTCCAGCAAGTAAATGGGGAGTATGAGGCAAAAGAAAGAAGCTTGCAGAAATATTTGGAGGCAGTGAAGTTGATAATACAGGGTTTCCTCCGGGTGACCCTAACACAGGTCCCCCGGGAAGAAAACTGTCAAGCGGATGCGTTGAGCAAGCTGGCTTCCTCAGAGCTCAAGCCAAGTCAAGACCGGAATCTGTATATGGAGATGATAACAACCCGGGGATATGAGCAGCCCCCCCAAGTTGCGGCAGTGCGGGAAGCCGAATCCTGGATTACACCCCTTCTGGAGTATTTGGAGAATGGAACGCTGCCAGACGACAAGGTGAAAGCCCGGAAAATCCGGGTCAAAGCACCCCAGTATGCCGTTCTGGACGGGGAGTTAATCCGGAGGGGATATCTCCAACCTTGGTTGAAGTGTGTGGATGGAGAGGAAGCACGCCACCTTTTGAAAGAAGTGCACGAGGGCCCTAACGGAAGTCATCAAGGGGCTCGGACAGTGGCTCGGAATATCATGTGCACGGGGTATTACTGGCCAACGCTATTTGAGGATGCTCAAAAAGCAGTCCGCTCCTGTCAGCAGTGCCAGAAGTTTGCACCCCTGATCCATGTGCCGCAGGGGGAGATGATTGGGATATCAGGGACTTGGCCCTTCATCCGATGGGGTTTGGACCTGGTAGGCCCCTTTCCAACCGCTCCGGGAGGTTTCAAGTATTTGATAGTGGCAGTTGACTATTTCAGCAAATGAGTAGAAGCTGCTCCTCTGACAAACATTACGGGAAGTACGTGTGTAAAATTCTGCTGGAAGAACATCATTTGTCGCTACGGAATTCCCCGGTTCATAGTGACAGATAACGGGGCGCAGTTCGAGAATGATCCTTTCAAATCCTGGTGCAAGGAGTACGGGATTGAACAGAAGTTGACCTCGGTCTATCACCCACAGGCTAACGGGCAAGTTGAAGTGACCAACAGGACCCTTGTTAACGGGATCAAGACACGGCTCCAGGGGGCAAGAGGAAACTGGGTTGATGAACTTCCAAGTTTCTTATGGGCAAGCAGAACGACAGAGAGCTCCGCCACGGGTGAGTCCCCCTATAGTTTGGTTTATGGGGCGGAGGCGGTCATCCCGGCTGAAATCGGAGTTCCCAACCTCCGATCAAAGCTCCCGGATGAGCAGACAAACCAGAACGACCAACTCCTGGATTTAGATTTACTGGAGGAGAGGCGAGAAAAAGCAGCCTTGCATGAGGCCCGGGTGAAGGAACGGGTCAAGAAATACCATGACAGAAGGGTTCGCAAGGAGTAGTTTATCCCGGGGGAGTGGGTAATGCGTCGGAACGACAAAAGCCAGCAGGTTGCAAGCGGGAAGTTAGCCCCCAACTGGGAGGGGCCTTACAAGGTGATAGCAGCCCACCCCGGTGGAAGTTATGAACTGCAGGACAAGGCCGGGAAGAAGGTCCCGAGGCACTGGAATATTGCAAATTTACGTAGGTACTATGCCTAGATTTTCTTATATATTCACCCCTCTGGCATGGATTATGCCTAGGATGGTGGCATGGAAGCGGCACGGGGACCTCTGGCCAGGATTGAGCCTAGGTTGTCCCGTGGCCCGCAGTTCCATTTTCTCATTTTGCTTATGAAGATTATTTTGCGAGTTAACATTTTCTCATAAGTATAGTTAACCCGGGGCCGCTTGAACAAGCGCCCGGGGGGCTAGCGCAAGTCGATCCGGGAATGCTTGAACAAGCGCCCGGGGGGCTAGGGCAAGAATATACGGGACGCTTGAACAAGCACCCGGAGGATGACATAGGCACGCTTGAATAAGCGACTGAAACAAATATTTGAACAAGTATAAAGGAAGGACAATATAACAAACACATCATTAACTTATGATTGAAGATTACAAAATTTACAACTTTGAAACTTGAAAAGCCTAAACAAAACTAACAAAGGGAAGGAGGACCATCCCAGCTAATAGGAGAGTCCGGGTCATCTTGAGTGCCGGGGTGACTTGGCCGATTATTAGCAGCAGGAGGGCTCGGTGGGTTGGCAGTAACAGTACTCCCCGGGACATTGGGGTCCGCAGCTGGATGAGTACCGGACGGACCAGCCCCCGAAGGACCAGCTTCGGCATACGGGTCGAAGTCGTCGTCTGAGGATGAAACCTCGGGAGATGGCGTCCTTCGGGGAGCTCCAATGATAACGGGTCCTTGGGCACGGGGGGATCTTTTCTTTTTCGTAGCAACGACTTTGCTTTTGCCTTTCCCCCTTTCCCGGGCCAAACGCCTTTCTTCTTTAGCGGCGTCCTCGCGGGCAATGTAGGCTCGGATTCTGGCAGCGTCCTCGCGGAGTCTAGACACCCGCCGGGCGGACTCTTCCGGATCAACTGAAACACGGAACCCGAGATACCTTTCAACGGTGAAATCAAGGGAGATCCGGCTTGGAAGAAGTACCAAGGACGGGGGGAGATATTGCCCCTCTCTTTGACGTTGCCACCAAGCAGCAGCTTCCTCGAAAGCAGGCCGGTATCGAGACTCGGGGTCATTCCAGCCCATCCAAAACATGCGCACTAACAATGCGGAGACCTCCCGGGGAAAGTTAGTGTAAAGAGGGGGAGAAACCCGACCTAGACGCAACCCTGTCAAGTGATAAGTCAGTTATAGGGTCACTAAATTCTCCCGAAGGGTGAGGTTCCGGGCCGCCAGTTCCCGGTTTTCTCTTTCCAGCATTAGATTCCTCCTAAGGGGATCGCCCTGCCTCTCCAACCATTTGAGCTTGTCGCAATAAAATGGAAGTTCGGACCACACCAGGTCAAACTCCTCCTTGAGACGAGATTTAAAGGCATCATGTTCAGCTTGCAGCATAGAAATAGTCTTGTCTGCATCCAGAACAGCATTTACTCGGTCTTGAGCCAGGGATTGACACCGGGAAAGGGATCCAAACTGATTGGATATTTCCCTAAGTTTTGTTACTAGAGAAGGGACATCCGGGAACTCATCAATCACTGATCCTATTCCGGAGTGGACAAGAAGATACCGGGTCTGGATGCCGTCCAGTTGCCAACGACTCAACTGTTCCTCCAACTCCTCACACCGGGGGCATGGTTTTTCGTTATCCGAGGCCGCCCCGGATGGAACTGCACCTGGGGGATCATCCCGGGGCTATGCGAATAAAACAAAACACAAGGATTTTAAACTTAGAATTAAAACAAGGTCGTACAAAGCCCGGGGAATCAGAACAAAAGATGAGTGAAAAGATAGAAATTTGAAAGTCTAAGCAAGTTACAAAACAAAACAAGTCATAAAGCAATAAACCCAGAATGAATATTATAAATGCAAAAGTCATAAGTTACAAAGGAAAAGAGAGAGGGACTCTTACATCATTTGAGTCGTCGCTCTCATCCCCGGAGCTATCATCTCCTCCCTGAATTACAAAAGGGAATGGTTCAGGGAAGGAGCCCGGGGGAGGTCAAGATTAAAACACAATTAAAAGGAAAAGAAGAACAAGAAGACTAAGTAACTATGTTTACTTCTTCATCAGCATCGTCTTCATCTTCATCCTGGGGAGATTGCTCTTCTTCTTGAGCTTTGCCTTTCCCCGGGGACGGCTCCTCCTCCCCCTTCTCTTCCTCTTGCACCGGCTGGAATTCTTGCTCCGGGACAGGGGACTTAGCGTTTTCATCATCTGAATCCCCGCCCTCTCCTTCCGAGGTCACCGGGGTCTCAATGGCAGCAAGATTGGCTAAGTCGTCTGGACCGGGGTCTGCCCTATCTTCAGCAAGCTTTGCGGCATCCCCGGCATAAGCCATGATATCCTGGGGATCAACACTTCGAGCCCCCTCAAAGACTTCGAGCACTCCGGGGACAATTCCGTCGAGGCCATCTTTCATCAGTCGATCTGCGGCATAGTTGAAGCGATCGTCTGCCTTGGGGCGATACCAGGATTCTCTGAACGCCGCCCGGTTCTCCCGGGGGATATACTCCCGAACGGCTGAATAAGCAGCGTGCAGGGCAGATTCATTTGAGATGTCGCAAAGGGACATCATCTTCGCCTCGAAGGAGCGACTCTTGAGGACCCGATTGGTGAAGGCCCGGCAAAGAGCCTCTTGAGCCGGGGCCATTCCGCGCTTGCTGTCCTTCTTTACCCGGGACAACTCCTTGTGAGCCTCGGACAGCTCCTTATAAAGAGAGGCTTTTTCCAGCCTTAGTTGATCAACCTCCCGGGACAAGTTCTCAGACAGAGAGTTGCAAGCCTGGTTAACCAGTTCTCGCAACCCGGGGAACTCCAACAATTTGGAGGCATTATCCTACGAAATTATAAGCACTTAGAATCAAAATATCATACAAGGAGTAGATATATTAAGGGTGAAGAGATACGTACCTGGGGGCCGTCCAGTATCAGGGGTTGGGATGAGGAGCCGACCGGATTCTCCTTTATAGCTTGGAGGCGGCTGTCGGCAGTGGAGTTTTCCTCTTTCCGGGGAATTCGGGAAGAGCCTTCGGAGTGAGGCTCTGTCTTCTTCTTCTTTAGAGGATGACCCCCGGATGGAGGAATGTTGAATGCTAGCCGGTGGTTGCCGATTGAGGGGACTTCCGTAGAACCGGTTTCTCTCTCTCCCGATCTCCCTTCCCCGGACTTCCTCTTCTTGGTGTCCTTGACCGCCTTCTCGGTCTCGGGCTTGTCTTTCTTCAGCCCCCCCGTGCCTTTATCACTCCCCTCACCGGACTTCGACCCTGGCGGGACTATCGCTGGTCTGGGAGATACAACTGAGACAAGGTAATAAACTTAGCCAAAAACAAGAAATAAGAAGTAAGAAAAATCAACAAAGGAAATGAGTTAAACAAAGATTACCGAGGCTGCGCTTGGCATATAGGCGGCGGCAGGTGAACACCTCTGCAGGATACGCCTCCCGGGGGAATTCGTAACCTCCCGGACTCTGGTAATCCTTCAACTGGACGAAGAATTTAGCAACCTTGTTGTGGTCATCGGACACTTGCCGAAACTGAGCCGGGGGAAGAGCCGCTTTTGTTTCAGCAATCCTCGGCTGGTTCCATCCCGGGACTGAGTACTTCTCCTCGTTGAAGGTGAAGTAGTTGTTCATCCAGTCACTGGTCTTCACGGATTCCAGCCTCCCGGAGCAGATGTTTGGCGTCTTGTTCCGGTGTAGAGCATTGAAGACCCCCGGGACAGAGGTTGCTGCCAGGTAGTAGAAACTGCGGAATATCTCCACAGTCCCCGTATTTCCCGCCCGTTTGCAAGACAGGAGGAAGGCGATCATCACACTGACGGCGTTCGGATGCACCTGGGCTGGAGAGATGTTGTAGTACTTCAAATAGGCGACATAAAGCGGGGGCAGAGGAAAGGTGAGCCCGTGCAGAAAGTGGTGCCGGGGGATACACACTCGGGTTTGTACATCCCCGGTGTATGGCTCCAGTCCCGCATCATAGGACAAGGGCACATACATCTTCTTCACTAGTTCTCCGACCGCCTCGCTCACCGGGGTCATGCCGGGATCCTTTGGGTCCACGGGTTCCGGGGCACCATATGCGATTTTAGCTTTGGACGTCATTAGTCCTTTTCCGCCGGATGGGGGAGGGAGAGGAGAATCGTCTACGTCCAGGGAATGGTCGTCGGCCGGGCTGAGGACTTTACTGCTCATATCAGATGGGTAGAAAAGAGAGATTGGTAAAAGAAAGCAAATACGACGAACAAAGAGAAAGCGACAGCGCTAAGTTGTTGGAAAATGAAGTTGAGATTTTTTGATGAAGTATTTATAGGGAAGGATAAAAGGAATTTCTCGAAGTTGAGAAAAGTAAGCACAGCATTTTAGAAAAGTAATAATGAGCATTTATGGGTGCGCGAATGGCGAAAAGGCGCGCATAGTAAAAACTAAGAAGAAAGAGGAAGGATAAACACGCGTGGCGCGTGGTGATACGGCCCTATATACGCTGCGACCCAGTGATTTCCTTTTAAGAGACCCAGCCCGCCGGGCCGAACCCCGGAAGTCAGGGTCTCGGGGGGCTAGTGGTGATATGGGCCTCAGCCCATATCCTGGTCCAGCGAACACATTGATAAAGGAGAAGAGAGGGTCAAGCCCACCAGTGGTCCTCCCGTGACATCAGCCATCTTGGACGCACACGGGGTTGCGGCCAGAAGAGGACCACTTAGCCTAAACTCTCTCTGATCCTCACTATTATAAATAGAGGAGGAGCCAACAGTAATAGGTATGTTTTATCAGACTTAAATACTCTCTGTATTTATTCATATTCTCTCTCCTCTGCAAAAAGCCTTATCTTCATCATCACGCCGGAGCGTCTACCCTCGGGTGACCCCGGGGGCTCTGTTTTGCAGGACTTAGGTGAGAGATTGGCCGCGGGCTAGGATTCCAGCTTTCCCCCGGATTACCCTATACCGGAGCTGGTATCCCGGAGCTTACTGGTAGCATCAACCCTTCCCACAGGTCACCGGGAGTACAGATCGGGTCATCCGTTGGGGAGCGGGTCGCCACCGCTCCCACCGCCAACAAGCCCAGTTCGCAAATAGAGCATCGCCGTCGGGATGGATCGGACCGAACGCTGCAGACGACGCCGGAGATCGAGCTGAAGCACTCCGCGCAGACGCTGAGCCCCACGCCGCCGAAAAGTCCCCGAACTCCGTCGCGATCCAAGGCGGCCAGATCTGGGGCAGGAAAGGAAGGTCAACGCCCGCTCGGTCGGGTCCGGTCGGCTCGGTCGGGTCGGCTCGGCTCGACCGGGTCGGGTCGGCTCGGACAGGTTAATACTGGAATTGGCACAATTAGACTGAAAAGGTGGTTTTACTTCTTTTTTCCTTTTTAAAATTTATTTTATCTTAGATACATGGTTTTTGTGATTTATTTCTCTTCTTGATGATGGACTATATCACCTCTAAAGGAGAAATCCATATGGCAATCTCTAGTTATAGTTCTAGATGAATCTTTCTTAGTTTTCGTGGCTAGATGTAATTCCGGTATGCTTATGGATTGCTCTACTGTAAGTCCAAAACACAATAAGGAACTCCCTTTTACCCTAGGACTCCGCAACTTGATTGAGGGGTACAAGTAGAGAGTCTTTATTTTAATAGAATCGGCTGTCTTGACACTGTTGACTGAGAGGGTGAATTCTTTGGAGCCCTAGAATAATGTACATTGGTGAGGTGTCTAGATTTAGGAGGAGGAAGAAAATCTGTTAGTTTATAATATGCTCCCCTGAGGATGGTGTTACCGCCATGAGTATGGAGAAGAATTAGATAGTTATATTCTTAGAACCTTCTCCTAATCTCAACAAATTGTAAGCCTATTTTGGCAACTGATATTGATCTTAATGGAAAAAGGAGAACACTCTCAAAACTCCGTCATTGACGGTTTAAATTAAAAAAAAATGAGTCAGCCGATCAATATCGCGCGGGGTTCATATTAAAGCGGTTCATCATCTCGATCCATACTCTATAATATGATCATCTCCGATCATTGCGCGGAAGATAATCTCTGCAAAACTCTAATAAATTTCAATGTAAGTTTCAATCGAAATCTTATAATCTATTTCAGTCAGTTATAATCGTCAAAACATCAATTTTTGTTAAGATTTTATTTACCTTAAAATCAATCCCTCTACTATTTTTGTTGAAACATTTATAATTTTTATGCTTCTAACACTTTAATCATTTAAATTTTAAAAACTTATAAAATGCACAAATTAAATTAAATACGCACAATACAACGTGCACAGTGTAATGCACAAATATATACTTTTGACCTGCAAGATTAGATTACCCAAAATTAAGAACAAAAACAAAGAATTAAATAATAAATCACAAAATCCTAGAATTAAAATGTCAATTAAAATCTTTCCAACTTTACCCTCAAGCGTTATCGCTAAAATATTAAGTTCACAGTGAATAATCTATTACTTTTAACTGGCAATAGATAATAAGGAGAAAGAAATAACCAATCTAACTAATACACATAACGCACGTTGCATGCACACACTTACATTTTCTAATTTTGCACAAAATTAAACGTAACTAGTTCTTCAAAAGCTTAATGTTCATATAACGTTATGACAAACATAATCCCACAATCCACTTAGCAAGGTAAGGATGGGATTAATCCATTTTATTTTGAAGTTTGTATAGGAAACATTAATTTTGACCATATTCTGCAAAGGGCGAAAGTAAGAGAGATATTTGTATTTTTCTTCTTATAAAGCGTCAAAACAAAACACTTTTAACTCCATAAAATATTCCCAAGAAGTCAAGATATCTTCAATTTCTTCAATAGAAAATTCAACTTGAAAAAAAAATCTCTAAAATTTTCACTTGTGGAAAAATAACTACACAAAGAACACGGTCAAAAAATATAAAAAATTCAAGATCCAATGAATTTTGTTTATTTCATAATGTAGGTTTTGTTTCCTTTTTAGAAACTAGAGTAAAGATGAAAAATGAGCAAAACATATGAGATGCAATGGGACTGGGCTGGAGCTTGGAAACTAACAGTTCAATTGTGGATCAAGGAAGGATTTGGGTCACTTGGAGATCAGATTATTTTGATGTTCAGGTGATAAGTAAGGGTGTCAGTGGATGGACATGAAAGTACTGGTCAAGGAGATCAACGCTACTATAGTTGTGACTGTGGTGTATGGTCTGAATCAGTTGGAAGCAAGAGAACCTCTTTGGCAGCATTTATCATCATCTTGCACTTTTGGAGATACTCCATGGCTTATTATGGGGGACTTTAATGCTCCATTAAACTTTGAAGACAGAATAGGGGTGATATGGTGGATCAGGCTGAGGTACAAGATTTTCAATTGCTCATGCAAACACAGGAACTGAAAGATTTGAAAGCATTTGGTCCATACTTTACATGGTCAAATAGGAGAAGGGCTGGAGATAGAATCTACAGCAAGATTGACAGGGTTGTAGTCAATGAGGCTTGGCTGGATAAGTTCTTTGACTCAACATGTAAAATCACAGTTGATAATACTTCTGATCATTATCCTCTCCTTGTTCAGATACAAGACACTGCTCCACACCAGAGGAAAGCATTCAAATTTTATAATATGTGGTCTCTCTCCAAATATTTCCTCCCCACTGTTCAGAGTGTTTGGAAGCAGCAGAAAGTGAACACTTTAACTGATCTATTTCATCAGCTGAAAATATTAGAGAAGCCTCTCTCCAAACTAAATAGGAGGGAATTCTCTGATATAGAAGCAAGAGCAAAAGCAGCAACCATAGCATGGGAGACAGTGCACTCACAGCTCATACTGGATCCTCTCAATCCCTCCCTTCAAGATGAGGAATCTGAGGCAAGATTGGAAGCATACAAGTTCAAGCAGGCTGAATACAGATTTTTGAAACAGAGGGAAAAGGTGAAATGGTTGAAGGAAGGGGACAGACCAACATCACTCTTCTATGCATCACTGAAAATCAGAAAGTACATAAACCATATAGTTTGTTTGCAGAAGCAAGGGATCATGATACGGGGTAGGCAGGACATTGCAGCTCACCTCACTCAGCACTTTCAGAAACATTTGGGGAATGATTATGAACCTAGCTTGGGAATCAACTATGAGCTAATACACAGAGGTAATGTTCTCACAGTACCACAGCAAGCCTCACTTATACAACCTATTTCTGCTGCTGAGATAAAAAAAGGCCTTGCATAATATCAAATCTAGGAAAAGTCTATGTCAGGATGGATACACTAGCCATTTCTTCAAAAAGGCCTGATCCATTATTGGAGATGATTTCACTACTGCTGTGCAAACCTTCTTCACAGGATCTGGAGAATTGCCTGATGAGTTCAGTAGAGCTGTGCTCACTTTGCTTCCAAAAGTACCCCATCCTCAAACAGCTGCTGATTACAAGCCAATAGCTTGCTGTTCAGTAGTATACAAAGTGATCACCAAAATTTTGTGTAAAAGGCTTAGAACAGTTCTGCCTACTTTGATAAGTCTAAATCAGAGTGCATTTGTGAAGGGCAGACACATTGGGCATAATATACTCCACACCAAAGAACTGTTGCACAAATATAACTTGCCAGGTATGATCCCTAGCTGCTTGGTAAAAGTAGATATCTCCAAAGCTTTTGATAGCTTGAACTGGGAATTTCTTTTTAAATGGTTAGGTTGTCTGAGATTGCCAGGGCTATTTATACACTGGATCAAAAAATGTGTCACTCAATCCAGTTTCTGCATTTTTTTGAATGGAGTTTTGACTGAGTCATTTCAAGGAAAAAGATGAGTGGGGCAAGGAGACCCTTTCTCACCTCTCTTGTTTGTACTTAGCATGGAGTATCTCAGTAGATTACTGGAGTGCCAATACAGGACTGGTGCCATTGAATTTCATCAGAGGTGCAGAAAAGTGGGAGTGCATAGTTTGCTCTTTGCAGATGACCTGTAGGGCCTCACCAAAGTCTATGGAGGGAGTTACAAGAAGCTTAAATGTTTTTCAAGCCACTACATGGCTGGCAGTGAATGACTTTAAATCACAACTCTATTTCTCAAAGATGGAGGATAAAGATCAAGATTTGCTAGCTCAAGCATTGCATATAATGAAAGGTACTTTTCCTATTCATTATTTAGGCTTGCCTTTAACACCATACAAATGGGACAAAACTTCTGGGGATCAACTACTGGAGAAAATGACTGGCAGACTCAAGACATGGCAATCAAGGCATCTAACATATGCAGGAAAAGTGCAATTAGTTAACACTGTCCTCCTTAGCATCTCAAACTATTGGACCAGTGTCTTCAAACTCCCTAAGAATTTAATGCAGAAAATAGTCACATTATGTAGAAAATTACATATGGGACAGGAAGCAAGGTGAAAGGGGATTCACACCAGTAGGATGGGACTCCATGTGTTTCTCTTTGAAGTCAGATGGTTGGGGGATCAGGGACCCTTCCTTATGAAATTCAGCCTCCATTTGTAAGTTACTATGGGACATTCACACCAAAAAAGAGGTACTATAGGTGAGTGGATGCATGCTTACTATGTAAAGGGCAGACATTTGGATGCATGCTTACTATGTAAAGGGCAGACATTTGGCACAATGCAAGGCTACAGTGGGGCATGGCTGGGGATGGAAGTCTTTGATACAAGAAAAGGACCTCATGCTAGTAAGAGGAGCAGGATGCTTATTAAAATCTGGGATGATGAGTATTAGACAAGTTTACAACTTGAAGAAGGGAGGCAGTGAACCTGACCACTTGGCAAACCTGATCTGGCACACATCTGTCTTGCCTAAGCGCGGGTACTTTGTTTGGATGTTATTGCATTCAAGGTTAGCTACTGTTGACAGATTACAAAGTTTCAAGGTGCTGGGACCACAGCCACCTTGCTACTTGTGTAATACAGTGGTTGAAACTGCAGTCCATCTCTTCTGTACTTGTCCCTTTTTGACAGATTTGTTGGTTTCCCTTAATCTGCCTTTAGTTCAGACTTGAGAATGCTAAAGAAATACTTGATGCAGTTGAGAGTTAGGAAGCAATGGCGCAGACTAGCACTACATGTCACTGCTCTTTATGAAATCTGGTTGGAGAGAAATAGAAGGATATTCCAGCATCTAAATTTGCAAGGCAGTGTTTTGAGTACTCAGATTAGGGCTGAATGTAATGGGATATATCCCTAATTTTCTCTAGGCTAATGTGTTTTCTGTATGTAGTTAAATAGTTGCTTTGTTTGGCTGGGAGAGAAAACCTTTATTTGTAATGTTTTGAACTTTATTAATGAAAAATTTGGTTCATCCAAAAAAAAATCATGACCCTAAATCACTCTTGTCCAACTATAGAGAGTCTTCATAGTTTAATGCGACTATACCATCTACACTTTAATATATGACTAAGAGAGTTTAAAACATATATTTTCATGATACAACATTAATATTTTTTTGATAAAAATTATCACAAAAATTATATTTAACAATTATTAACTTCCCTTACAAAATATTTAATATAATTTAAGATATATACATTCATAGCTTGTATTTTAACATAAAGATAATTTACCTGTGTAGACTTGAAGGAGAAGATAACAGCTGGTGAGATGTTTCATCGCTATAACCTATGTGCCTACAATGAATGTAGATAGTTGTGAAAGACAGCAAGAAGGTTAAAAAGCAACACATCTACATATGCAGTCATCAAAATACAAAAGTTATATTCCAATCAGACATATTTGTACTCACATATTGAATGCTTGAAAAAAATTACCCAGTGCCCTCTTCATATCCTGTTCTACTTGACGTTCAAAAAATTGCAGAACCAATAAAAGAGAAAATCAACTAAAAATTTTAAAGCACAATGTTGTCTATCAAAATTGACCATTACTAATTGATTTACTATATCATCAAAGTGGAAAGGATTTTATAAAAACACACATACCTTGTGCATATGAGTCTTGTGCAGAATAACATTGGCAAAATATCACACATAAGCATCACGAATAGCCATGGAATAGACATTCTTGAAGAGAAAGGAGATATTTTATTTTTAGAAGAGTAGCAGACCGGCTATTGATTGACTTCCATGGTTTTTCCGAAAATAAATTGGAGAAAAGGACTCGCCGATCTAATTAATGTACCAATCTCGAAGATGAGTACCCGAGAAGCCTGAATGAATATGAATGCCTGGAAGAAGAATTCATTGCGGAAGAAGGATGAGAAAGGGTTTATGGGCAGCATAAGAAAAGGAATTTTATTTAAAATTTTGTTGGCAAGTTTGGGGAATAATTGTGGAAGAGACACATGACAAAAATGGTCTGTTTTAGTAGATATTAAGATTTGTTTTAATTTTTTATGTAAAAAATAAAACCACGCTAAGGAGGAAGAATCTATTAGGAACTTATTACCTTTAAAACCATGGCCATATGCCTTAATAATATCCAAATACATGAGTGAATTATGCAAAAAAAAAAAAAAAAAAACTCCAACTGATTGGTCGTTTTTATTGTCAAAATAAAGCATGTGACATAGAGATAAACCCTTTTCTTTACCATTTCTCACCGACCAAGTTAGTGATTGATCCACGAAACACAATTATGCCGAATGAGAGGTGGAGGAATTGAATCATCATCATCAAAAAGAGTCTTGTGTAGCTTCTGGGAATTTTACTTCAGCTGACTGGTTAGACATGCCTTCCTTGACACCATGTTGCTGGTTCCCCATTAGACTCCTTTCAATAGGCCTTCTGTTTTCTAAAGATAAACATAAAAAACATCAGCATGTGCACTATCCAAATATCAAACTATGTAATCCCAGTTCTTCTAGATTAATCAACCCAATTAGGGCTTGAGGAGCATCACTTAAAACCAGATGTGCGGTAGTAAGAGAGAGTGAGCTCATTTTTGCCAGATGTTAGCAATTTTATTGTCTTCCATCTAAATATCAAAAATAGAAACACCACTCCCCTATTTTAAGATCATGGCATAGACTTAACATATTTCATTTAGAAAGGTGAGGATTCTTAATTTCTTTTATAAAATTTAAACTGTCAAATTCAATGCTAAATGGACAATTAATTTATTTTCCTAGTTGAATGTTATACTAAATTGCTTATAGTTATGTGTGCCAATAGTTATGTGTGCAAAAAGGATGGAGCAGTACATATTTAAGTTTCATGCATAATACTTTGGCCCTCCCATCTCTGATCACCACTCTCCTATTCCTGCCCTACGTGTGTCATAAAATGAAGCATCCATGTTGATTTTATCAGGTGGATTCCATTCGATAGTTCTAACTAGTTTAGGGTTTTTTCTTTCAGACCAAGCCAGTATTGACAAGATCTCCATGCTTCCTTGCATTACCAACTAGTGAAAATGCAGTGAAAATGAGTGCTACTTTCTTAGACACATTATCTAGAACCCCATGATTGATAGTCACAATATTGTCAAATAAGAAAGTGTTTCTTTTGCACCACGGGTGCCAAAACTCATGGTTGCGGCTATAACAAAATTTTATGGGCTTTAGAAGAGGCAGAGTAATTAAGATAAAATATAATTTTGTGTATGACTGATCTAAAATCAGGGAAATGAACGGAGAGAACATGCATATACTCAAATATTGCACATTTTGCACACATCTATCGAAATAATGCTCAATTGAGTCAGGATGCAAAAGGGGCATTTTATGGTAAATTAAAACCAAATTTACAAAGTATGTCATCAAATGGTAACAACTCATTTTTCACTCTCCATACGAAAATTGACATTTGTGGGAGGTCCATACCTTTTTAATAGCATGCTGATCCACTGCAGTTTGTCTGAGTGCTTGGTATGTAGACTTGACTTTGAATTTTCCTGTGATTTATGGCTTCCGAATTAACTGATTTTCATGACAATGCTCAATTGTAAAAACCTGCATCAAATCAAGAACACATGTAGCCAAGAAAGGCTCCAAGACAATGATATATACATTTTCGTTGCTATAAAACTCAACTACTTTTAACTGTGGGAAATGAACATCTATATCCTCAGGCCATTAAAAAGAGCTCCTAACCCTAACTATTTAGAATCCCAAAAAGAAGAGGATAATGTGCCACCCTAGATTTCAGGTTGGCATGCTCATTGATTGAACAAACTCTTCTCCATGTGTGTGATAATTGGTAAGAAATGGGCAATGACCACAAGGAGAAGGCAGGAGAAGGCCTCTTCCATCATAATTTGCAGGAGAAGGCCTTGACCATTTCCCTTATAGTTCCAAGTCTCAAACCATTTTCACACCTAGGCAGTGCCATTTTAATCCATTTTCTCCAGATTATCCTCTGGTCATAATCACTCTCTCCCCATAGGAACCTAGCTGCCAAAGTTTCCATCTTTCTAAGCTTTGTGACTGGTGCTTGCAGAACTTCAAAGATGTTCATAAGATTTGCAATATACACATAGTTGAGTAGTACCAGTCTACCGGCAGTAAAGATCCATTTATTATTCCGATTTGTCAGTAATTTCTCCATTCTGTCTAGTAGTCAGGGCCTGACCTAGTGCAGTGCAGGCTATGCTCCCGCACAGGGCCTAAAAATTGAAGGGGCCCAAAATAATTTTTAAATGTATTATTTATATATATGTGTGTGTGTGTGTGTGTGTAATTTTACTTTTTTATAATTTTAGTAATTGTTTTATTTTCTGAAAAAGAATCTTTCGATTTAAATATGAAAGTTTATTGTTTTAACAGTTACATAAAGAACAATTTTTAGGAGACTGGCTTTCAGTTTGTCAATTTAAATAACATTGTGCATTATTTAGTTATTTTTATTAAAACCACTGCCTATCAAAATGAATAATGACAAACGCGTTAGGTGCGGGAATATTTTATATAAATGTACAAGATATGTCTAACAATTCATTCATATAAACTATTCATTCATTCATTTCTTAAATAATGAAGTCGGATTTGAATTCTGAGGGAATTATAAAGATTAGAATTGAATGGATGAAGGAAGAAATCAGTAAAATGAGTAGGTAGAATCGAGAAAAAGAGTCATCGACTTAATGCAGGGTGTTTTACAGGGGTCAAAGGAGTTTCATAACATGATGGTTCAAGATCTAAAAGATTTAGATTCAGCCATCATTATCAAATTCGGAGAAGTCGAGAGGATGATTGATTTAATAAGAAACGATCCATCTAGTAGACATAATGCATGCACGTCGCATGCACGCACTTAAAGAGAATTTCTAACTTAGCAAAAATAAAAAGCATAAATATTTTTTCACACAATTTAATGTTCACATAATATAATGACAAATATGATCCCATGCACAATCCCCTTAGCAAGGTATAGAGATTGGGATGATGCATCAAGTGATCAAGGTGCCCTAACTAAAACTTCTCAGAGACTCATCAACAAGATAAGGATGGGATTAATACATTTTTGTTTTGAAGATTTAAATAGGGGACATTTTGTCCAAACTCAACAAAGGGCTAAAGCAAGCAAATGAATCGACAGCCGACAGGCCTAAAGCAAAGGACTATTTGTATATATTTTTCTTCCTATCAAGAGCAGAAAAAGAAAAAGGAAAAACTCTAAAGTCCATAAAATAATCCTAGAAATTCAAGAGATCTTCAAGTAAATTAAACTTGAAAAACAAAATCACAAAAATTTCAACTTTTTTTTTTTAATGATAAACCACCATAGGTGGATGGATATTTATTAGGTTTCTCAATTCTTTATAACTAATCTCGTTAAAGGGAGGCAATTTGAGAGATTACAGAATAAGTTGAAAAACCTAAACTGCATATAAACGCGGATACACACTGCATCTAAACTAAAAAGTGCGATGGAATATCCTAAAATCTAATGCCAAAAACATCTAAATTGTTTAGTAGGTAAACTATCGATAAGTTGCATTGAAAACAAAAATTTCAACTAGTTAATTTCAACTAGCTAGCTGTGTAAAAAGAAATCTTAGTGGAAAGATATTATACTAAAGAAGAATATGGCCAAAATATATCAAAAATTCTAGAACCTATGAATTATAAACCATGTCCATAAACTGTTCTAGTATATACACTATTGGGAATTTGATAGTTAATTTTACACAGCTATGCCATATGCACTTTACTATATGGCTAAAATTATTCAACTGTAAATAAATTAAATTTTCACATATTCGCATGGAAAGTAAAATTTTAGTTGAACTCGGCTATTTTCCAAATTTAGAGTGATTCAAGTTTCAAATTTATACTAATTTTAAGCCTTAACCAGCTTTATTTTATAAGGGGTGTTGCTATATATACGTAGTCCGTTATTTAATTATTTATTTTGTAGTCTAAAATACAATATGAGTTTATAAAAATGTCATCACTTATTAAATTTATTGAAAAATTTAATAATATTCAGAGGATGATATTTAATTTTAATAATATATTAAAATGACGCTAAGTAAAACACTGCACTGAATTTAGCAATTTAATTTTATAACTTACAAATTTTTTGAGGTTTTCAAAGAGCGTGTGCACATATACGTGCAGATGAGTGCATGAATGCATGGTGTGCGTGTTTTGCATGAGCAGAATTTGAAGTGGGATCTTCACTTTAATAGAATTGATTAATTTATTCATATTACGCTTTTATTATTTATTTATTTATTCATGTTACACGTTTAACCGAATAGTAATAAATTTAGGGAAAGATAAATCATCGTGCGGTGTCCGTGCTGCACATGGAATAAAAATGCACGAATGAAACCTAAATGCAATACACTTAAAATAAATAAAAATCAAATCATTTCACATGATCAACCATATATTTTCATTTCATTTTATTAACTAGATATAAAACGACAGAGAATATAATACAAATAATTAACAATTAACAAAAATTACAAAGCTTACAAGATTGTCACAAGTAAGATCGATCTGAATGATTTTTATTGTCAAGAATGTGTTGGGTTTTCTCTTTAAAGTTGACGCAGCTGAGATATCAATTAACATCTGCTAGCACGAATCTGATTTAGTAAGAAGTCGCCGATGCTGTCTTCTTATCCGGTTGTTGTTGGAATCCACCAAATAAGAGATAACACTCTTGAAAGTATATATTTGATAATCGAAAACTCTCAAATAATGATTACAAAATCCCTATAAATACTATAACTAATTCTAATGAGAAATCATAATGTAAAACTAAAACGGAACTTTAAAAACTATTCTAATTCTTAAAGGGAAAATAATAAAACTATTTAGAAAAGTCTTGAAAATCGAATCTTTCGATTAAAGGGATTTGGCATCGGACGAACAATGGCATGAATCGTAAATTCGTCCTACATCAGTCACCTCCACTTCATAAGAACTCGTCCCGAGTTCTCTTCCTCCACCATCAAGAGTTTCGATCTCCATTGCAAACTCAGTTGACGTAGAAACAACATTTAACTACTGAACCTTTAAGCTGAATGATTTTGCTCCAATTATTGTATAAAGTTTCCCTGCATCATTCTCCTCCACTTTAAAAGAACTCGTCCCCGAGTTATCCTCTGGATCTAGAAACTCATATACGTTGAGCTTGTTGTAAGCAATAGCTGAAAGCCTCTCCTTCAAATCATTCATAATGCTAAAGCTCATGGACTCCAATCCATAATCAGCTGACTTGATACAAGTTGCACGAGAATGTCTCTTCCAATGAACAAGATACTTCCAACGCATACCACATTTGTGAACTAGTACTTGTTTTGGTGGTTTGGTAGAACGTAGAATATTTATGACAAAGGAATCAACTTTAGTTCGTATATTATTATAAATTCCTTCATCATTTTCCTCCACTTTAAAAAGAACTCGACCCGAGTTCCCCGCTTCACCATCCAAAGTTTTGACTGCAAGTTTATTAAATATGGGAACATCAATAACACCATCTCCAAATCCAACTCCATACTTCATCTTCATATTTTCGTCCTTATCTCTCAAAGGAACAATGTCTTTATTGGAACATGCGTGGATATAAACTTCGACATTCATATCTTCATAATGTTTTGACAAAATCTTTTCTAGAATTTTCCCAAAATCTTTATCCATGTTTTCTCATGTTTCATCCGAAGAATACTTCTTTGGGTACTATCAAATCCAGAACTGGCTTTCTTTTGAAAAATATCCACAGAATTGGATTTAATCGTCTCTGCGTCATCCTTGTCCCTTAGAGGAATAATCTCATTAATAGGATCCACACTGGTCTGAAATTCGATCTTAACATCTTCAAAAATTTCAGACGGGTCTTCCAAAGGAACATTGACTTCTATGGAGCTTTCACAAGTATAAATCTTGTTTTTCCTATCTTCATATTGTTTATCCAAAGATATAATTTCTTCAATGGCCTCATCTTCTTGAATCTTAGTATCATGCTCCATATCTTTAACTTCATTCTCACTCCCTTCAAATGAAACTTCACATCCACAAGAATATTTTGAATCATTTTTATCATCAAAAGCAACAAATAAATCTTCTTCTAAATAACCTTGATATTTCTCCACTAAACTTTCACAACTTTGTAAGTATGTAAAGTCAACCTCTGAAGAATTACAAATTGATTGATTTTCGGTAAACTCATTCTCCATCATGCTCATATGGTATTGTGGAAGGTTCGGTAAGATGGAATTCGTAATTAAATAATCGTGATGTTGAGTAATTGGAAGTAGTTCGTTTGATAATTCATCACCAATTAATGGATTAGAATTCATTAAAATATGTTGTGGCTCTGCTGGGATCATTGTCTCCACCTCTTTCTCCACCACAGAATAAATGTTGTCAGATTTAATGATGCTGATCTCATCTTCTGTTTTCATTATATCTGACTTCTTACTTGCGGAAGGAGGTTCAAAGTATGGAATAGAAGACATTTTAATCTTATGGATATCCCATGTAAAAACCATTACCTCACCACCATTCCTATGCTTACTCTCATGGTTATGCTGCCAACTTTTCCCCAATAAGATATGACAGACATCCACATTAAGAACATCACAGATCACAGCCTCTCTGTAATGTTTTCCAATCGAGATAGGTATAATGCATGTCTGTGAAACCTTCACCTCATTACCCTTATTATTCCAACCTAGAGTGTAGGGGTTTGCATGCGATTCGGTGGTCAAATTCAGATAATCAACCACTTTTTGGGATATGAGATTTTCAGAGCTACCGTTATCCACAATCAAGTTGAAAACTTTCTTGTTTATTGTACAGTAACTTCTAAAAAGATTCACATGTTCCGCTTCTTCCTTGGCGACAATAAAATATGTTTTAACTCACATTCTATTCTCTTGATCCTGTCATACACTTCATATTTGCCTTTATTTTTCAGAAAGTCAATTGTGGTCGTTGGACATACATTTGATATGTGACCCTTTCCTCCACAATGATAACACTTCTGATTAGATAGTTCGCCATATAGATTAAATAAATTTCAGACTTGTGTTTGATTCAATCCTGTTTTGTCCCGAGAAATTCTCCTGTTTTCCTCATTATATAAAACTTTAACGTTCGAATTGACTTTTCCAAGGGTTGAGGCTAACTCCACACCCCGCTTGTTAAAGTCCACCTTAGTCACACGATCTCCCATCGTGAGTCAACTAATAAGAACGGGAGAAAACCACGCTCTGAATACCACTTGACGCAGCTGAGATATCAGTTAAGATCCGCCAGCACGAATCTGATTTAGTAAGAAGTCGCCGACGCTGCCTTCTTGTCCGGTTGTTGTTGGAATCCACCAAATAAGAGATAACACTCTTGAAAGTATATATTATTGATAATCGAAAACTCTCAAATAATGATTACAAAATCCCTATAAATACTATAACTAATTCTAATGAGAAATAATAATGTAAAACTAAAACGGAATATTAAAAACTATTCTAATTCTTAAAGGGAAAATAATAAAACTATTTAGAAAAGCCTTGAAAATCGAACCCTTCGAGTAAAGGGATTTGGCATCGGACGAACAATGGCATGGATCGTAAATTCGTCTGTCATGATTGGGCTTAATATTCCAGGGCATTATAGTTATATCACAGAAACTAAGTCAGCAGCTTAGCTATTCAGTTAGAGTTCTGTTAGCTGGTTAGTTAGCTCAACTGCTACTGGCAGTTGAGGGGTGGGGGAAGGGTAGAAATAGGTGATCTGAGAAGGTAGTTAGCATCAAAGTGTAGAATTTGATCAGATTGTTCTTCTTCTCTCATCTATAGTCTTTCTCTCTCATCTTCAAGGGGTTTATCCCCAATTCTTGTAACATTCGGATTCAAATCAATGGAGAATTACTGTTTTGCTTGATTCCATTTCATAGATCCTGACAGTTGGTATCAGAGCACCGTTCCTCCGGCATGGCGAGACGCACAATTGAAGCGGTGGCGACGCAGTTAGAGTCATCAGAAGCAAGAGTAGCAGAATTGAGATTTTCTACTGATCAGAATAGTTTGAAAATAGGGGAGATTTCTGAGGAATTAGGAAGGATGAATGTCAGTTTAGCTGATAAGATGGAGAAGTTTTCTGAGAAGTTGGTGAATCAGAGGAAAGAGGAGGCGCATGAGCTGAACAAGCGCATGGATGACTGGAAAGAGGCAAGTTCAAAGGATTGGAATAAGAGGTTTGAAGGCATGATGTTGTTCATATCCTCAAAATTTGAGGCTCAATCTATGAGTCAACCAGAAAGCTCTGTATCATCTCCAAATGCAATAGATCATCAGCACAACAAGGTATATCACAAGCCTCCTGTTATCAGTGATCCTATTCTGCCTAATCCTATGCCTAATAATGCTATTCATATGCCTAAAACTGTGATTGATGTGGAAAGTGACACTGCAATGCATGTTAACAATGACAATTTTGCTGTATTGAGAAACCCTAGGGTAATGTTAGCAAGTGAAATGAATAATGGAGCTAAGATAGTTTCAGTGGATAATTTCACTTTCCAGAATGCTGGTAATCCTAAGAGATATGCTCAAAATACTGATTCTATGCATGAAAACTGGAGGTATTTAGCTGATAAAAATGTTAGCAAAATAGAATTGCCTAGATTCAGTGGTCAAAAGCCTGAAGAATGGATAAGGAAGTGTAATAAATACTTTGAATTCAACCAAATTGACCAGTATCAGAGGATGAAAATCATAGAGATCTATTTGGAAGGGAAGGCTGAGATATGGTTTGGTCATAAGAAGTCATTAGGCTTATCTTGGGAAGAGTTTTGTACTGCATTAAAGAAGAGGTTTTCTGATTTAGGTGATAGAGATATTGTTGAAGAATTCAGTAAAATCATACAAAAGAATTCTGTGAAGGACTATGTTGAATATTTTGAGGAGTTAAGAACACAGGTGGAGAGTTTGGATTCAAAGATTCTGAGGGTTATATGATGTCTGTGTTTATGAGTGGACTTAAGGAAGATATAAGAGCTGGTGTTAGGAGATTGAGGCCAAAAACTCTAGATGATGTTATGGAATTGGCTAAACTAGAGGAAAAATATTTGGAAATTGTTGCAGAAAAGATATAGGCCTGCAACTAATTTTGGTCAGTTAATAAATAGAGATAAAATGACTGGTTTGAGAGCTCAGAATGGTCAGGAAAAATTTAAGAAACCAGTGTCTACTGTACCAGATGGTTACAAAAGACTAACTCCTCAGGAACTTCAGCACAGAAGAAACAATGGAGTGTGTTATAAGTGTGGAGAAAAATATGGAGTTGGTCACAGTTGCAAGTTTCAACAAGTAAATGTCATTTCTGGACTTAGAACTGAGGATGAAGAGGAGGTATGGGTGATGGAAAAGGATGCTGAAGGATTGCAATTAATTTCTGATGATGTCACAGATGAAGAGGTGGAGGATTGTGATAAGTTGACAGCCACAGCCATTGGCAGTGATGATGTGGATGAGCTCATTTCTTTACTAGGAATTATTAAAGGGCAAGAGGTAAATTTTCTGTTGGATTCAGGAAGTGCTGGAAGCTTTATTAGTCCTGCTTTAGTCAAGAGACTTAATCTAAAGGTGATAAAGACTAGAAGGTTTGTGGTGACAGTGGCAAATGGCCAGAAGGCTATGGGAGATACTATCAGTCCTGGTGTGGAGTGGAGTGTTCAAAATTCAAAATTTGATTTTGACCTAAGAATACTGGAAATGGGAGAAGTAGATATCATTTTGGGAGTTGATTGGATGAAGAGGTTTAGTCCCATAGCATTGTATTTTAACACACAAGATGTATGGCTGCATTATGGCAACAGATTCTGGCATTTCAAGGGAAATTTTGAAAATGCAAAATTCAGGAGATTGTATGGAGCTGAGGCAAAAGAATTATTTCTGTACAGGAAGAGAAAGGCATTAGAGATGGAAGGGTTAAAACTTCATTATAATTACAGTATCCCCAAGGATCTACCATCCAACTGTGATATATATGATCATGTAACTCAGAAATCTAAAAATGCTACCATATTCTGAGTTTAAGGGAAGATGTCAGTTCAGAGGAAAGTGATACAGTGGATGAATTGCATACTGATGAGGCTACACATGCAACCATACCTAAGGAAATCCAACAGGTGATCAATTATTTTTCTGATATATTTGATACACCTAAATCTTTACCTCCCATTAGAGGTATTGATCATCAAATTCCTCTGAAAACAGGTGCAGAACCATTCAAAATCAAGCCATATAGATATGCACATGCTCAAAAGGATGAAATTGAGCATCAGGTAGAAGAGTTGTTGCAGCAAAAGACAATCAGAGCCAGTACTAGCCCTTTCTCATCTCCAGTACTTTTGGTGAAGAAGAAGGATGGAAGTTGGAGATTATGTATAGACTATAAAAATTTGAATAAGCAGACAGTCAAAGATAGTTTCCCTATTCCAGTAATTGATGAACTTTTAGATGAACTTTTTGGGGCTGTACATTTCTCTAAATTGGATTTAAGGGTTGGTTATCATCAAATTAGAGTGAAGGAAGAAGATATTCATAAGACTGCTTTTCAGACTCATAGTGGTCATTATGAGTTCTTGGTAATGCCTTTTGGCTTAACAAATGCTCCTGCTACTTTCCAAAGTTTAATGAATCAAGTGTTTAAAGTGTTGCTCAGAAAGTGTGTTCTGGTTTTCTTTGATGATATTTTGATCTATAGTAAAACCTTGCAAGAACATGTGCACCATCTGAATGAAGTTTTGAGTCTGATGAGACAGCATCAATTGTTTGACAAAAAGTCTAAATGTGCTTTTGCTCAGAAGAGAATTGAGTACTTGGGACATGTAATTTCCAGTAAGGGTGTGGAAATGGATCAATCCAAGATTGAAGCTGTACTGAGTTGGCCTACTCCTAAGTCAGTAAAAGAACTGAGGAGATTTCTTGGTTTAGCTGGATATTATAGGAGATTTATTCAAAATTTTGGATCAATTTGCAGACCTATGCATGACTTACTCAAGAAAGATGGATTTCAGTGGGGAGAAAAAGCAGAGAAAGCCTTCCAACAGTTCAAAATTGCAATGACCACAGCACCTGTTCTTAAAATGCCTGAGTTTGATAAAAATTTTATCATTGAAACTGATGCATGTGATATGGGAATGGGAGCTGTGCTTATGCAAGACAATAGGCCCATTGCTTATTTAAGTAAAGCATTCTGTCAAAAAAATAAAGGGTTGTCTACATATGAGAAAGAGCTTTTAGCTCTAGTGATGGCAGTTGACAGATGGAAACACTATTTAATGGGAAGCCATTTTATAATAAGAACTGACCATCAGTCTTTAAAATACCTCATTGAGCAGAAATTGTCAAATGCCTTACAACACAAGTGGATAACCAAGTTACTAGGGTTGAGTTTTGAAATTCAATACAAAAAGGGTGCAGAAAATAAAGCTGTAGATGCTTTATCTAGAAGGCCTATAACTCTGAAAAGCTGTATAGCTGATGAGAGAAATGAAGTTACTATGGCTAAGTGGGACAAAGATTCATCATCTTCTGAGGATAAGGACTCTGAGTGGGAGGAGGTAGCTGAGTTCTTATTTTCTTCAAGTCCAACCAGAGAGACAACAGAGACAGCTATAGAAGCAGAAGGCAGTTCAGCAAGAGAGGATCAGTTGGAAGAAGATCATTTGGAGTGTGCTAAGTTGCAGACTGTGTCTTCTTTGGTTCCTGAGTGGATGTCTCAAATTGAGGACAGCTATGGGAGTGACAATGAAGCACAAGAGTTAATTGCTAAGATTGCAGTATCTTCTGGTCAGTCTCAACAGTTAAGCTTGGTTAATGGAATAATTAGGCAACAACTACAAGGGAAGATTTATGTGGGAAAAACCAATCAGGTCAGGCAGTTAATAATAAGTTCTATGTATTCTTCACCTTTGGGAGGTCATTCTGGTCAACAAGCTACATTGAAGAGGGTTTTGGCTACTTTTATTTGGCCTCAGATCAAACAGGACATAGTGCAATTCATCAAGAATTGCATTATTTGTCAGAAACACAAAAGTGAACACTGTCATGTGCCTGGACTACTCCAGCCTCTACCAATACCAGTTCAGCCATGGACTCACATTTCTATGGACATTTGACAGAGAAACCTGTGACTTTACCAATGGGAAATTTGAGCAGAACTGTCATTCCTGCTGCATATGATTTAATATAGCAAAGGGAGATAGTGAGGGAGCTGATTTAGAAGCATCTATTAGAAGCTCAAAAGAAAATGAAGTACTTTGCTGACTGTAAAAGGACTGACAGAATTCTTCAAGTAGGAGATTGGGTCTACCTTAAGGTACAGAAATACAGGCAAGCAACTTTGCAAGTTCATGACTCTAAGCTTGCAGCCAAGTTTTATGGACCTTACTTAGTCTTGGAAAGGATAGGTGAGGTGGCTTACAAGCTTCAACTTCCACTCACTTGTAGGCTGCATCCTGTTTTCCACATTTCTCTGTTAAAAAGGCATGAGGGACCACCTCCAGTGCAAGTCACAGATTTTCCAGTAGACATGATCTGCTATACCTCATCTGGTGCCTATCAAGGTACTGGACAGAAGAATGATACAAAAGAATAATGAAGTTGCTACTCAATGGCTAGTGCAATGGCAAGGGTTACCAGTTGAAGATTCATCTTGGGAAATGGCTGAGTTTATCACTGCTCAATTTCCTCAGTTTCAAGCTTGAGGACAAGCTGTGTTTAAGTGGAAGGGATTGTCATGATTGGGCTTAATATTCCAGGGCATTATAGTCATATCACAGAAACTAAGTCAGCAGCCTAGCTATTCAGTTAGAGTTCTGTTAGCTGGTTAGTTAGCTCAACTGCTACTGGCAGTTGAGGGGTGGGGGAAGGGTAGAAATAGGTGATCTGAGAAGGTAGTTAGCATCAAAGTGTAGAATTTGATCAGATTGTTCTTCTTCTCTCATCTATAGTCTTTCTCTCTCATCTTCAAGGGGTTTATCCCCAATTCTTGTAACTTTCGGATTCAAATCAATGGAGAATTACTGTTTTGCTTGATTCCATTTCATAGATCCTGACATTGTCCTACATCAAAAGTCCAAATAGAGTTAGTGATACTTTAGGTTTAATTTTTGATGGGCTAAATGAGTTTAGCCCCAAATATATAATGCCTAGGGTGTAAGGAGGGTTTAAGGGTGTTTTAGTATAAATAGACTTGTTTAGTACTATTGTAGTAAGCCGCCGCTTAAAGAGTTAGAGAGGAGAAACTTTTTTGGTGTTCTTCCTCTTTAATTATGGTGAAGAAAGGGATCGGTTAGATTAGTTTCTCCCAATTAGGGTTTCCACGTAAAATTATTGTGTTGATTGTTAGTTTTGTTTTGTTGATGGTTGATTGACAACTTGTTCATAATTGTTGGTGATTGTTGGCGTGGGTTCAAAACGGGATGCTTAATTTTCGATGTAGGGTTCGAAGTTAAATCCCTAATTGATGGTGACGGGGAATTTCGATCTCGACAGTGTTATGAGTTGAGGTTAAAATCCCAAACGGAATGACATACATTAAATTGTGTCCATAATTTAGATTATAAACATTCCATCTTTTCGCACCTTAATTTCGTACTCCAAGAAACCTAAATACTTCGTTGGTCAGGCAGGCAAAATTCCAAAGCGACTGGCACCGGATTTTGCTTGTTGCTGAATTTCCAAAGAAAAATAGTAAAATAATTTAACATGAGAAGTAAATAAACAACATAAACCAGTAAAAACACAATCAAATTATAGCAGGAACTGATGAAGAAGAGATGATGTTGATTCTTGCTAGTTTTATATATATATATATATATATATATATATATATGATAGATGTAATTCGAATGTGAAACTTTTTGAAAAATTTCAGTCGCGCGTGCAAAAAAATAATAATAATAATAATCTTTTGAACTCCCAATTTACTGTACATCTTTTAAGCAGAACTGTAAATTTCATTATTTGAAATTTTTTAATTTTTATGTGAAGTGTTTCGAATTTTTTATATTAAAATATATTTTACTATATGTTTATTTTAAAATTATCAATATTTTAATATAAAAATATATCATTTGAGTTTAAATATATAGTGGTAGTTCCATAACAATTATGAAAGTTGGAATTTCAAAAGAATTTGCGGAAAAATAAAGGCACGATGAAACTTGGGAGATACTTGCGAACATGCACGCACGTATAAAACGGTAAAAATCTTTTTGCTTATCTTACCTTGGTGGTGCGTAATTAGGGAAGGTGTAAAAAATTAATTGTCTGAACCTTAGAAACTGGAATATGAATGGTTGAAAATTATTTTCAACTAAAACATCTCTTACGTTTAAAGTTTAAACACATACTATTGGAGGTTATTAAATTTGGCAAACTCTTCTAAATTTTAGGTTAAATATTTGACTAAAACATGTATAATACAACATGTTGTAGGACATATAGAAATTCAATAAATATGTTGAATCAATCCAGAAAATTGATTTCAGAATAAGAAATCAGTTTTCATGAAATCAATTTTCTTCTCATCAGTCAGATATTTCTTCAATGGCATGCATCTTCAAAACGTTATAAATAAATAGCCTTAGCCTTAGGATACCAATGTATCCTAGGTTCCAGGTGATCGATTAGATACCTGACTTATTGTATATGTACTCATTATTTTGTAATCAATAATCAGAATTCAGAAATCAATATCATTTGCAGTACTTTGTGTTTAAGTTATTCTAAAGCAGTACTTCTAGTCCTATCCCAGTTACTTGATCATACGCCACAAATCTCCTATTATTTAAAAATAAATTTGTGTAACTCTTTATGAAATCAGTAGATAGTTGCAAAATCAAATTTATAAAAAGTTCATGCATAAAACTTGTAAGAAAATTATACTTTCATTAGATTTAATGGTTACAAAATTTTCCTGCATTTTGATTGAAAATAAATCTCCCACTTTGCTTGGGGAAAATGTGACTCTAAGTTCTTCGTATGCCAAGAAATGAACCAAAAACTCATCCAAAATTCTATTACATAAACATTTTCAGTGGAGACCCTTTCACAGATCGGATTGACAATGAATCTAAATCCAAAGCCCTCCTGGAGCTTGGTTCTTAATTCTTTAACTTCTAATGCGAGCTTAGTTGCGCTTCTTATCTAGGCTTGCTGCAACCTGTCGTTGTCGCCTTTTCCAAGATGGCATCTTACCAGGGAAACTCCATCTCAATACCCTTTCCCATGAATAACAGACTATGAACATGAGAGCTGCCCACAAAAGTAACTTATTCCTCAATCCAGGGGGCAGAGGAACCAATTTAAGTGAGTCATTCAAGCCCCGGAACAAGTCTGAGGTGATCACTGTGAAAAAGCCTACAGCTGACAATAATGCATATAAAAATGGCTTGTTTTCTGAGATGCTCTGATTGAAGGGGTGGCCCATGTAGTTCACAGCAAATGTTGCCACCTGAAGCATCATGCTCACCATGTATGAAACGGTGTTCACAAGGTTTGGATGGAAGTCAGAATCTGGCTCAATACATTCTTCTGGCATGTATTTCTCTGCCTCTTTCACAGAATATACCAAGAAAAGGATATGGATTGCAAATTGCCCCATCAGAGAAAGGAATACATATGCACAGAAAATATTGGGATGTGGACGCTCAGCCGAAAGGGTCTGGATAGGGCGAGCATGAGAGATGAAGAGGAAAAATGCAGCCGTAAAAACCCCACTGATTGTTGCCTGAACATCTCCCAATTTCACACCATCTAAGTACATAACACTCAACACATAGGCAGTGGCAAGGCAGTTCAGTCCAAGAATCTTGAACATCTGGAGGGTAGTAACCAGAGTACTACGTCCTTGACGAATTATGTCAGTGGTGGGTGCAACTGAAGCATGCTTAGCTGTGAATGGTGATGCCATGGAAGCATCACCAAGCTTCACAACTGGGGCAGACCTACCATCACTCTCATCACTATTTAGCTCATCCATGAGCTTCTTAAGCTTCTCTCGTTGTATTTCTGCTTGTGTGAGATGACGGTTAACAGCTTGATTACTGGAAGATCCCAGCTTTGAAACAGGTTTGCTCTTTGATGGTCCTTCTCCATTCTCTGCCATGGCTTTAGGTTTTTTGGATCTAGTAGCTTTTGCTCCCTCACCCTTTGAAGATGTTTCGGATGAAGGTTTCTCACTCTGAGTAGGAGGTATTGCATTCAGTAAAGCAACACCAACGTGAGCCTGGGCAAGAAAGAGTACACATCAGTAAAGTTATAGGAATAAAAAATTCTTAACAATGGCTCTAAAATTCTTTTAGACTCAGTCCTAAATGTAATTAGGCCCAGCATTAGATAAAGGGTTCATGAAAGCATATTTCCAAATGAGCACAAGTAATCACCTAAAAATTTATTTAACCACACTATTGAAGTAACGGGTGAGATGAATTGAGGTTCAATTAATGAACATGTTAGAAGAATAAGGTTCCAGAAAAACAGACCTATATATGTCATAATGGAATTCGAAGGACACGGACTAATTTTACAATATATACCAATCATACCTTCACAAACCATAAAAAGGAAAACGTTTGTTCATACAAGAAAATGATGTCGATGGAATATCCAAGTGTGGATAGCAGAACAAGTATCTACCAGTGCGATTTACGGATAAAGTATATTACTCAAGATGACATTTACCTGTTTTAGTGCACCAACATCATTCGTTCCGTCACCACACATCATTGCTATCCTCCCAACTGACTTAAAAGTGGTCAAGATGAGCTCCTTCTGCTCTGGAGCTACCCTTGCAAATACCTAAAATGGGTATAGTAACACATTGTAAGAATCATGCAACAAATACAAGTGTTGCATTATGAACAAAAATATATATATAACCTTAACATATGGAATGACTTTATGAACAGCTGAATTCTGCTGCAACATTTCCATACAGTCACCTCCAACACAAAGATCATGAGTTTCTGAGAGAGCTTCAACTTCATCCCCACTGCATCAGGAAAACAAACAGATTAAATCAGTGAACTGAATTTATTTTTTCTAAAGACAATCCGGAAATATGGGGTGTGGGAGGTGTCTTTGTAGTAATTCATGATCATTGCGCATAAAAAGACCAATGAAACAAAAGAAAGATAATAAAAAGACTGCAGCAGCAATCTCAGCAAAAGAATAGCCTTACTTGTAGTTCACATTCTCAGTCTCGTCAGGTGACATCCACTCGTATCCTAGACCACTCTTAGCACGCCCAAGAATTAAAGCAGGCTTTGTAACAATATGAACTAGACTTGCAACATGGCAAGCTGTCAAAGCTTGATCACCAGTAATCATTACCTGATGGCCATAAATTGTTGCAACATTATACACTCTTCCATACATCAAAATATGAAAGCAATACATCTCAACAATCTAGTATGCACCCATAAATTAAAATTGATCACTGATATTCATGACCAATATGATTAACATTCTTCTCACCAGATCGTGTGATGACCCTTTCAGTTCTGATAACACTGTGGATGAATCACCTCTGATTGGACAGTTAAAAATCTGAAAATTACAGAGAGAGATTCAAAATTCACATCCAAAGGTTTTCAAAAAGACCACCATTAGGGGATTATAATTTAAAGAATGCAAAGATGAAACTTATTACCGCAAAACCTGCAAAATTGAGTCCACTTTCAACCATGTCTCTGTCCAAGCTTCTTACTTCACTAACCTGCATCCATTGGACAAGAAGAACTTTTCAACACGCCAAGCAAAAAGAGAATGCAAAACCAAAGTTGCACTGAGAAAATGTGAACAGCCATTCAATCACATGAAGGAATATACATACTCATTTAGTATAGGGTCTGTCAGCCAAATGGAAATGAGAGACAATGATGAAAATGTTACTTATAAGTGAAGATACACATCATGTTTTATAGCTCGTAACTAAACAAAATACATAAGGGAAGATAAAACATCAAGTTTTTCAGTAAATGACGGTTTAACAGAAGATATTACATAAACAACCAAACTCAAGTAAAAGAGACCTGCAATTACAACTTACTGCCATATCTGGGAGAGACTTGAAAGCAAGAGCCAGAACACGAGATCCCTGACGTGTATATTTCTTGTAGGTCTTTACATAGTAAGGTGGTACATCAATAAGCCTCTCCTGAATTGTTTCCGGTGCACCCTGCAATTTGGTTGAAGGAAGAATGGCAACAATCACTTGACAATACTAAGCATAATCAAAAGTACCAAGGAGCCCCCAAGGTTTGATAAAAAGGGCAAAACAAACCACGTAGTAGTAGTAATAAAAGCACGAAAAAACTCCATTTACCTGCGCAATCATCTGACACATCAAACATTTTGATACTTAGTAGAAAAAAATGATGACACCACGTGATGAATGTTTAAAAGATTTTACTGTTGACAGCAATTTCATCTGGCTAGCTAATATTTTACCAACATGCCATTATATACAAATGAAAGATGGAGAGAAAACAAATTAGCTCCTCAAACATAATAATACTCCCTCCAAGAAACTCTAAGATTTGGGTCCTAAAAATATTAAGTATGTACAAATTGAAATATGTGTTCAAACATGCCATGAAAAAGTTGACTGAAAAGGGTACCTAGTAACCCATAAGAGGTTGTGCCCAACAGAAACACTAAAAACAAAGTCAATATACACTAAAAAGATCAGATATGAACAAAAATACTAAGCCACAACTGACCAGACAGCACTAAACAAATCTTTGGTGAAAGATCTGCTGTTTACGATATTGAAAAATCAGGTCCGCACCTTCACAAAAGAAAAAAACTGCTCTTGAACACGAACTACAACTGCCATTCTTTTTAAGTGTGAAGCAAAGTGGTGTCTCTGCACAATTTGAACTGGATCACCACTGCCCCTGCATTTTTCATGAAAAGCAATTACAGAATGCATATTAAAAAGGGGAAACCATAAAGAATTTCAAACCTATTGAAATAAGCCACAAATAGTTTCTACACACTGTCCATAAAACCTTGGAGACTGCTAAATCATCTAACACAAACTTTAATTATCGATTACCATGTTGAAGAGCTCATATTTAATTTGAATCACTAAAACATTCTTTAAAAATATAATCAATTCTAACCTCAGATCTACATTAAAGATATCAGTATAAATACTCATTTCTATTCATCAATACATACTTCGACTTTCATTAGACACTCTCACTCACGATAGCATAAAAAATTAATATCATAATTATCAGCAAACAGCAGCAGGAAAATAAACATACACCCTGCCTAATTGGGAAGTTGTTTTATCAGTAGAATCTAATACATAATGAATTTTATTGAATAAAATGATAACCCGTACTACACGAGTTCTTTGAGATGATGATTCAGGATATAACAGCTTACTTTTTTGGAATAGCCTTTTCATCTGATTTGTATGCCCAATCAATCCCCTTTAATGCAGCCTTTTCAAGAGGATCGCCAACCTGCAAATAAGTATAATGTTATATCACCACCGAGTGTTTTTTTTGTCATGCATACTATAACATACTTAATAAGAAAGTAGAAAACAATAACTTGCACTTCAAAGGGAAGTTCCCCTTGAAATTTAATGTCTATATATAATAAAAACATGTCACTACATTTCTAGATTAAACAGGTCACAGTGACATAAATAATCCATATACCCAACATATGGACTACATGTCTCGCTAATGTAGGATAGAACAAAGCTTGGGTACGGCGTAGGATGCAAAAACTAAATAAAAAATAATATGATAATTATCATCATTTTCATGAGAATCAATAAAACAAAATTCATAGAAATATCCATGTGTTTAGTAAAATCAAGAAAACTAGTAAAAGTAGATAACAGATAAAATCTTACCAGCTTGTTGTCCACAAAAACCAAGGCATGACAAGAAGCAAGAATTCCCAGAGTGCGCTCTGGCACTTTGGTCATGTCTGTTTCTATATCCTCAGCTTCTGTGAGCCCACCAACTCCAGAAAATTCCTAATCATGAAACAGTAAAAATTCTATAAAAAAAACAAGATGCATTGTAAGCTTGAAATGTTAAAATACTTGAGCATCCAATTGAGATACCATGTCATCAGATGTAAGAGTGCCAGTCTTGTCAAAGCAACATATGTCAACCTGTAAAAAGAAAGCAATGAGTACACAAAAGAAATCCACAGTTCCAAAGAGGGATATTCATATCAGAATTTATCTGTGGCAATCCAAATCCTGTAAAATGAATATACAGTATCCAGTGAAACTATGGTAGGTGCCTATTATTTAATCAGAAACGGATGTTAAAAATACGAACACGACCACAATGCTAGATATCAGTATAAAATTGGCAATTAGAGAAACCAGTGCTTCTAACCTTTCCAGCGAAGGGGATTCTGAATGGTTCAGTGCAAAATATCCCACGGCGTGCCAGTGCAATCAAAGATGTATTAACAGCTATAGACAATTCCATTGGTAACTCGGGAGGGATAACAGAAGTAATAATCAAGGAGCAACTTAAAATAAGCTTGTATCTACTCCTGGTAGGGTCCTCAAGTCCCTGCATCGAAACAAATATTAAACACAAACCAAACATGATTTAATATATGTATTAATACACAGACCCAAACGAATGAATTAAAGCACACGTCAAAGCATGGGTCACTTTTACCTTTTTAAGAACATAACCAGCAGCAATTATTGCAAAAAACACTAAGAACAAAATAAACAATCCACTTTCCCAGCTATTAGCTGTAACCTACATGTGAGACAATGAGGAGAAGAAAAACCGTAAGAGAAAATGAATAAAAAAGGAACAAAAGGTCTTTTTTATTTATGGAAATATTATATAAAAACTCATAACAATTTACCCTCTCTGTAGAAAATAATATAGTTCTCATCAACTTTCCTTGACTAGTTTCAAATCCAGTTCTTAAAACTACCGCCAAGCAGCCACCATCAGGAGTTTTTATCTGAAATGTCTAGAACAGAGAAATGATTTATAGGATTAAACACAATACCAGAACAAAAGGACGGTTCCAAATTTATAAACAAGAAAATACAAACAACCTTATCCGGTGTATGCTGAAGTATCTTTGTTCCACCAAAAAGAACATGTGTTTTGTCTCGCCTAGCCGAAAGTTTCTCCTCTGTTCCTCTACCCGTTATGGAAACCTACATATATGGGTCACACTTTTAAACAGTTGAAGAATTAAATCCAGACAAACATCAACACAAAAACAACATTTAACTATGCCTCTCTTAAACAAGTTTAGTTTGGTCAAGTGACTAAATAGAGTTGTCCACAAGTTTCATTGTTGCATTCATACATATCACCATATGCTTCTTCCAGGAATTCAATTTCACTGAGAAGAATATGAAAAGGATGAATCAAGTAGCTTTATTCTAAGATTTCTTTTTACACAAATGATTTCAACTCAAACTTGACCTGCCCAAAAGTACCACAGCATAGCATAACTATTGTGGAACTCCCAAAAATAATAGATTCCAACTTATATGTGCTAAACTAAAAGAGTTACACAAGGTTATAGAATGTGAATCTACGTTATTTCTTGGGTAAGCTCTGAAGCAGAAGTTTTCCCTGATTTAAAAGTTAGAATCATAACCGTCTCAACCAAACACGGCGGTGGGAGATGTCCATACAGATCAAAAGAAAATTATATATCTCTAAGGCCCATTCTAGTGATGTTCAGGTCTCCAAGGGTAATGGACACTAGACTACTATGATTCTACATACTGTTGAAATATTATATTTTTTGAATAATATATGTTGGTAAGTAGGAACAATCATTAGATATTGAAAACACAAAGACAACAACAAGAAATTAAGATTGCTATGTCCAAAAAGGTAACTGTGAAATTCTTAAATATCTATTATTTATTAAAGGAAATTTTCAGCTGTACATTGATACGCTAAGATTATACAGGACATGGCCTGCAAAAATGTGTAATTTGAAGTATCTGAACAAAACAGTACGGGTTGTCAGTAGAGGAGCCAGCAATTTTCTACTTTAAATCCTGAATTCAGAATAAATATGTACGTTATGGAAGATTCTGCCTCCTACAAGGGTAACTGTAAATCAAAACCGATACTTCACTTTGGTTTTGCACTTATATAGCCAACTAAGCCAAGAGTATATATTCTACACCATTATAATACAAAAACTGCACTCACACTGAAAACATGGAAAAAAGAAAGGCTTGATCATAAAAATCCCATTAAAAATGAGTGTAGGAATCAGAATACTACCTTCCACTGAGGGGTAGACTCGCCTGTCAGAATAGCTTCATTGACAATTGCATTGCCAGCCAGTAAAAGCATATCAGCTGGTACAGATTTATCTTCTCCATTTGGACTAGTAGAGCGCCCAATTGACACAACATCACCCGGCAAAAGATCAGTTCCAGGGAGTTTAACCCACCTATATTTAGAGAAAACCAAACCAAATAGAATCATTTTGAATTCAGAGAATAGAAAGGAAAAAATGTTTATACACATCAGCATTACATACTTCCCACAGCGATACACCATCAACGTCTGGTTGTCTACTCTAACTCGCCTAAGCTCAGTGAGAGTCTTTAGGCGGCTTTTTGCCATAGTTGACTCGAACATAAACAGCATAAACAAGGTGAAGAGACTGTAATACCAAAAATCATCTAAACACCACAGGCCCACACAGAACACCTACATGAGTAACAAAAGAAATAATTTAGAAAAAGGATCAAAAGAATCACAAGCTTGAACAATTGGGTAAATACAGTTTCTCAGGCATAAAGATACAACTTTGAACGAAAACAGACCTGAAAGACAAAGAATGGTTCCATGACTTGTTCTTTCATTAATTTCTGGAAAGTTGGTTGAGGATATTCAAACCTGGAAAATGAAAGCCAAAAATAAAGAGACGAAAAGGATGAAACAAAAAGGAATGCAAAATTTAGTGCCATCTTCTGTAGTCTGCGATAATGATAAACACACAACATGGGGTTTGGAACATTGCAATTTGAGTGTGATCATGGCATAAGATACTTACACATTCCGGCCCCATTTCTCAGTAGCAGCAATAATTTTAGCCTCAGTACCATGCCCAGTGCTTTTGAGGTAGTATCCAAATGTTTCTTTGGTAGGATAAGGAAGCTTATCAAAATTTTCCCTCTCATTTGAGTATATAAAGCACTGCTTTCTGAAATCAAAATAAATCTCTTCCACATTCTCTACAGCAGAACCAGGTAGCTGCAAAAATGAATTACTCATCAGTCCAAAACATAACCCACGTGTACACTTATGAACTATTAGGTAAATCATCAAGCCAGTCCCCAAAGTTAACACCTACAGGTTGGCAAAAGTTATATTCTGTTTCTCATATAACAATGATGAAAAGTGATAGTAAAAACTACTAAAATCATTACACTTTAAAACAAAGACTCGAAACCAAAATTGACAGCAAAGAATATTCTCCAGAATTCGAACCTTTCGAAAATGGAGGGGCACGACTTCTTTTGAACCACAGAATTTTGCTGGAATAATTTTGCAGGCATCTGCTCTATGAATATCAGTAGCCTGAAATAGACAACAGAAAATATCATTCAATTACATATAAAGCAGCTCTGTAAATAATTACACATTAGAGAGTTGACTAACTTGGGCAGACCAAACATTTGAATCAAAAGCTTAGTACTTCTTTCTAGACTAGAGGATATACAAAAGGGTAGCTACACCAAACCTCAAACATTCATAAGGTGTTCTCTTTATTTAAAGCCCAAGGCGCCAATTTACAAGCTTAATAACTTTGCAATATGTCTCCAATTTTTGAAGTGGCTTCTTATTTGCAGTAGTTTCTTAACCTTAGAGAGTATTTCAATGCATAGGAATCAAAGGTACTAATAGAGTCTCTCTCTCTCTATATGTTAGGTATTGAAAATAGCAGTTGGACTTAGCCGGTCGACAAGATTCTCAGTTCACAGTTTTGGAGTCTCAATACTGCATCTCCTAATGAGAATTTTAGTTTTCAGTTAAACCCCCAATTACACTGTGGTCATGCTCAGGAGTCACAATGCAACTTTACCTTAACGATGCCTGAAGAAATTGTTGGCATACTAACAACAGCAGAAGCAATTATGATGGTTTATAGATTCAATACAATATATCGTATTGATTCTAGTTTGACATGATATTATTCGGACAGATAATGACTCTTTTCTCAGTGTCAAATGTAATATGAGAGTCAACGGCACAGATGAAATTAACCAAGTCTGAATGATCAAATACCAGAATAAATGAGATTGCCCACTAGAAGAAGAATTGTGGACATGAATAACAACAGCCATAGATGCACTCATTTCAACCCACAGAGCATTAGATGGAATTTTCTCCCCACAGCTCAAAATATTATTTTACAATGCAACATACCTGTGTCTTCAAAGAAATAAAATATTATCAAAAAACATTTTTTTCTCATTATAGGTAATATTCAAATCTATTCGGTTCTTTCCTGTTTCCATAAATTTAGATCATATTGGATTGTTTAGTTTAATTTAAATGTGTTGCTCCCTCTACTTCACTTGATAGGCAGACGTGCTATATGTCCACTAATTGGATTCTTCCGGTTAAATTCAAAAAGGCCCACTTTAACAACACGGTAGAATTTTAAATTTCCTTTTATTCTTATACAAAATTATTTCTACATTATATATCATATTAAAGAAGGGGCTACACTCCCTTGTAGTATCAAATGAGGAATTGTTGCGGAAGATAGTACTTTTAACAATACAGAGTAGTGCCACCTAGAACTTTAAGGTTTGAACAATCACAGGCAAGCACTTCTAAACCTGTAGAAATGTGCTACGATATATCCTCCTGCTATATCTATGGTTCAGACTCCAGAGTACAACGCTGGTAAAATAAGGGTAGCTCATACTTTAACATTCACTACAACTCCTCCACTGGTGGTGAAGCCACAACGTAGCCAAAAACAACTGCAGGGAAACAAAACTGTCACCACATACAAAACTAGCCTAAATTTGGGTTCCGAAACACTTGAATTGTAATGTAAATTGGTGCAGTAGTTAAGAATGTGTCTGGTATCACACTCCAAACAAGAATTGTTTTTTATATATATATATAATTCCAACCCTTTACGTATTTCCTATGCATCTCTTCAAATTTCCAGTACGAATTAACATTTTTAAATACTTATTGGAAAGTATCATCCCAATGCAGTTTATAATAATATACCATCCCACGATTTCTTGTTTAAATGACAACTTTAAGTAAGGTGAGTACAATGTTAGAACCCTTGTCATTGAACAGGGAGAAAGAAGTGTATCAGCAAAAGGAAGATAAGCAAACATATAACTTGTCAGAGTAATTGTTAAGTAAGTAAACACAGATACTTTTATCTGGCACTGCATCAGCCTAATGCATGATGTGTTCCATGTGCATTTCAAATAATAACAGAAAGGACACCATTATACATAAAGAGTTGAAAGAAAAGAGTTTTGTGCAAACCTTGGAATACTGGGTAAAGCATCTGAAATCAACCGACCAAACGGTGAAGAGAAAAAACAAAATGTGAGTTGCGAAAAATCCACCAAGCACTATAAAGGCATCAAAGATATCTAGGCTAGTAGCTATAGCTACTGCCCAGACAACATATAGAATTGCAAATGGCCACGCATCAAGACGCCAGAACCAGTGTCTTTTCCTCAATAAAACCACACTATCCACCACTTTTCCACCAACATGAAATGCAGGCATCCTATATCAACAGTAAACGATGAGTACAAAACTGTCAATTCCAGGAATCAATTCAGCCAGGAAAACTGCAGTTGGGAAATAAATTCAGCAATCAAAAGTTGAAAGGTTAACCTTAGATTTCAGCAAACTTGAGCAGCCGTAGAGACATAAACAACTAAAGCTACGGAAAACGTCGAATCGGAAGGAGTTCCGATTCCGATCGACGAGCGGCCAGGTAGGGGTTTCGTGACTTGAAGAGATTCTTATCAAAGCTAGTTTCAGGCGTCAAGGGTGAGCGTTTAGACGCCGCGGGACTAAATTTGGGTGAAAGTTAGGATCGGGAATCGGGAAAGGTTTTATATTAATGGGAAAATAAAAACACTAGGGGTGTTTGGGAATTAGCTGTTAGCTGATTGCATTAGCTGGTTTGACTAGCTGATTGTATTAACTGATTTGACTGGCTGATTTGACTAGCTGATTGTATAAATGTGTTTGGTAAAATTAGCTGATAGATATAGCTGTTTATGAACAAAATGACATTTATGGACATGAATATATTTTACTACTTATTCACTTATTAAATGTACATAATTTATGAATTGCTATTTTTTGTTACAAATGAAACATAAAAATTATAATAAATTAAATTGAATTATTATATAATCCACATTTTCATGAAATTCTTTTAAAACTATACATTATAAGTTTGTTTTAGAGATTTTTTCAAATATTTCTCTTGTTTCATATTGATGGATGTAAGGAAAAAAAATTATTTTCGAGTAATTTTGATGAAATGTTATTGATATTATAGTGGAAAAATGAGAAAAACCAACCAATAACATTATAATAAAATCTAATGAACATAAACATCCATAATATAATCATAACAATGCAACCCAAAATACTAATTGAACAATAAGAATGATGCATAATTATTTTGAACACTTGAATTTTCTTATTAAAATCAAATTCAACAATATGTATTTTATCTTTTTTGCATAATTAGTATAGAGGAGAAAGGGTAAAAAAGTATTTAATTGAGTATTTGAGTAGAAAAGACTACTTTTTTTAGCCTTTTGAAAATTAGCATATTGAGTCCAAAAAACACTTTTTCAAACTCATTCACCAAACACTTCAAAATGCTGTTTGACGGTCAAATCAGCACTTTTTGGTCAAATCAGCACTTTTTAGCCCAAAAGGCACTTTACCAAACACCCCCTATATAAGTGGTAAAATTTTACTAGTCCTAACTTAGTTTATACTGGTAGTAAATTAGTAATGAAAAACAACTATTTTGGGGGATTGTTGTAGATATAATGGAGGGTCCAATATTAAATATTAAATTTGTAATTTAAAATCTAAAACTTAAAGTATAGTCCCCTAAAATCTAAAATCTATTTTTCTGCACGTTGCCACCTTAATGGAAATTAGTATTTTTTTGAGTTTGATTTTGAGGGAAAAGTGACTATCAAGTTGATATGGACTCAGTTGTTGCGTAAATGATTTTTGTCGATAGACTCAAATGTGTTTTTTTGTTTTGGATATTTCTTTGACTTTTAATGGTCGTCGTTTATTATATTATGCTTTCATTGTATTCCGTTTCATATGATAACTCACTAAATCATTCATTGTTTCTTCTGCAATTGTTCAGGTGTAACTTCAAAAAAACAAATATCTTCTGAACAAGAAAAATTCTGATCTACAATATACCACCAAAATTCCATGTTTTGTACTGAAATTACAGATAAGAGAGCATAGAGGGGATTGTTGTCTTTGTAGGTTCATTTGCAGGGATTGAAACTGTGTATATATATTATATGAGCTTAATTTCAGTCATGTGTTTTTAGTTATTTATTTATGATAATTGGTGGTTTAATGCATAATGCTACTGAAAATGAGAATCTGATACCTTAGACTGGATCTGTTAATGTAGAGGTTGAGAGATTGGTTAGTGAAATTGTTGCCGTTGTTGAAAATGTAAGTTGGTTAGTCCCCGACAATCTCTCTGCTTCATTGACTGAAAAAGTGTAGTTATTCTCATATTTTGGTCCTGAGATGGAAAAATATCTTAATTATGACATTGTTTGGTGATCATTATTACCAAATATGCTCCATTCTAATGCTCTATTTTATGTGAAAGATTTGTCTCTTGAATCTCAAAACCAAAATCTCCAACATGAGACACATGTTAATGGTAATAATGTTGGAGTTGGAGTCACTTTTGATTATGCGATTGTGTTTGAAACTCTTTAAACTGTGATTTTTTTTTGAACTCTTTAAACTGCCCTATATTTAATTACGCGTGCTATTACTTTAACTATTCTCTAAGCGCTCTTCTTAATTAATTTCTTGGAAAAACTTATTCTAATTGATACACATTCTTCTCAAGATCAAGAATCTTCGTTCAAAATTTTCACCGTCTATACTTCCAAATCTGATTTACATCTCCCTTTCTCATCCTCTCTCGTGGATCAAATTTTCTCACCAAACTCTTTTTATTTTTCAGAATCTGGAAGCTATTGAGTGCCTTTCAAGGTACTCATAATTCCTATTTCTTTTCTAACTATGGTTTATGTATGAGATTTTGCTCATATATCCTTGTGGTCAATTTTTTGGGGAAAGAGGGAACATGTATGGCTCCATTTAATCATGCTATAGCTTGCAAGTGTTTGACATTTTTTTATGATTCTATTGATTGGAGGATAAAGATTGTTATTTGGAAGATATATTGGTTGATTTAGCTTTATTGATGTTATTAAAATGATGAATATGTGGTGTGTTGTTTGTTGGCATGTTCATTTATTTAACCTATCATGTCATTTGTGCTTCAATTTAAAGGTCCCTGTTTTTTCTTTTATATTCTCTTAAACTTAATCGTTTGATCTTTTTTGCCTGATTTGGTTTGTCCAATGAGTGCATTCTTTAATACTATGAAGTTGAGATTTTGAAACCTAAACATTATTGTAAGCCTTGATATGCGGCAAAGATTGTCATCATCATCTAACTTGCTATATTAATCCCCTTAGCATGTGCTAGTGAAATTAATGTCAGCCGTCGTTGGATTAGATCAACGGCTATGATTTGCTTCAGAATATCTTACCCCATGAACTGTAATTTCTTTCAATTATTTTCTTATTTTTTAATTATTACAGCTCACCCGTTCCTGTAATTCCCTTAAGTTATTTTCTTATTTTCTCATTATACCTCACCCCTTCTTCTAAGCACAGTCTAACGCCAGTTCTACCGACGGTTCCACCCACATCTTTGAACTGATAATTAACTGATCCTTGGGCATCTTCTCTATCAGATGCTGTTTCGACAACTCACATGCCCATCCAACAACATCACTTGTTTCTTTTAAACTTTCATTCCTTTCTCGATCTCCACTAGCAGGTTCAAATATCTCCTTTGGAAACTGTCGAGCGTATGATTGATTGTGTCTGATTTTGTGGTAGTAAAACACAATCAGGAATACATTGCTTCTTTTGCTAATTTTCTTTTTTGTTCACTTTGTGCTGCTTAAGTTTTAATATCGCAAAAATCAAAGGTATCAATTGCTATTACATAGATAGATTTTTTTTCTAAAATCTTTTCTGATTTAGTGGTCTAAATTCAGGCCTTTTGTTTGTGTTTTTCGTATTCGAAACTGGGCAGCTGCATGGGTGCTTAAGGATGTTTCTATGAATCCTATAAATTGTGGTATTAAGGTGTGAGTACAATTATCATATTTATTCTATTTTTTGCAGTACACAATTGGTTACTAATGATTATGTACTATTATGTTTTGTGCATTAAGGCTGTAATAATACTAGAGAAAGCATCTTTGTGTTTTTGTTAAATATTATTTCCACTATGTTGGTCCAATCATAGAACTAAATGTTTTCACGTTTTATTTTTTTCTCCGGTCCATTACTTTTAATCAGTATTTTGACATCAATCAATATTGAGGTGCAGACTGGAGTTCGACTGCGGTGATCATTGGAGTTCTTATTGGCGTTTGGATGCTTTTGTTGGAGCTCCATATCCAAGGTATCACATTTTCAGTCATGAGCATTCCCGTTTAGTGTATAGTGCTTTGAGGGATATTGTCCTTGCATTAATAATCTTTGAGCATATGAGTGCTATAACATGTTACCATGTTTCTCAGCAACAATAATTTTCATAGAACTTTGATTGAATTTTGATCGTGGGAGTTCGTTTGGTTAATCTGTGCTTGCCAAGCTGTGAAAGATGGGGTTTTTTTTCCTGTGATGAGGGGTTTTGGATTGTGGGATTTAGACGATTTAGTTGGAATTAGTGTAGCTTATTTCTGTTCAATGTTCTGATTTAATGGCGCGGTGGGGAATCTTGTTGTATTCATTTCAGTGGATGAAATTAACTTGTGTGTAGGAGGTTTATGCTGGAATCTGGATATCTGATATTGAGACCTTGTTTATATGATTCACTTGAATGTTGGTCATTCTTGTAGCATGTTATAAAAGTATTTTTCATGATGATGGTAGCAACTTGTGCTCAATGACTATATGATGATTCATGTTCTGCTAGCATCTCAGCAAAGTTGCTCGTTGCCTTATAATTTTTGAGCTGTTCTGAATCATTGGTCCAATTTGTTGCAAACCATTGCATGTTGCTGATGGAACTAGATCCTATACAATGCAAGTCTACAAGTCTGCAAGTCAGCCCTTGTTGTTTACTTAACTGCAAATGCATTCCACTCTCACAAACTGAAGCAAAATAGGCAATTGACATTTGGATCAACCATCATTAGATAAAAAATTGGAGCAGAATATAGCTTGTGCGTATTTAATACCGTGACTTTGGTGACATGGTGTTTCTTATCAATATTATATTTTTCTTTAGTTAATGACTAGAACTACACATATTTTAAATATTTCTCATTAACGTGAGCAACATGAACATGAAATAATGTTTATATAGAACTTATATCCATAATTATGTCTCAAATATATTTTCTAATGCATATGAATATCATATATTTTTCGATTTTACTTCTTTAAAAAGATGGTTGATGTGCATTGCACGGCGGGCACTAAAACTAGTTAAACATAACATCCAAACTCAGATTGTCATCATTATCAAACATAGCATCCAAGAAATTTAGGGAAACTAAACAGAAGTACTCTCACTTGAGTCACTTGACAAACTTAACACAGAAACCAAACTAGTAGTAGTAGTCACTTAGAGAAACTTAACACATAAACCAACTAGTAGTTGAATCAAGGCATGAAGACATTCATGAGCTTCTTATCCCTATTAGCTATGCGGAATGGATCTAGCATTGCTACAATTTTGGAGCTAAAATCAAGCACAATCTGATCCACAACAACCACATTCAGATCCACAACAGCCACATACTGATCCACAGTAACCATCTTGACTGTAAATTTGGAATCGACGCCACACACACTCCGATCCTCAACAACAACACTAACAACATTCTCAGCCTCCTCAATCTATTCATACTTGATGACAACCCCATACTAGAGCTGGTCCTTATTGTTTTCAGTGATTATCTCAGTTTCTTCCATCCCAAAGAGTTGCAGCAGTACGACATTCATCACATGATCGATTTATGGTTTGTTCTCTGGAAGAGATGGGCCGAGGGCATCATCCTCAGCCTTAAATGACAGCAAGGTAGCAACGTTCTTAGAGAAGAAACCCATTTCCGTCGGATCTGTGTCTGGGGGTTCGAATGAACAGTACTGGCGCGTTTCCTTTTGATCGGATGAACGATAACGTTTGGGAAGAAAAATGATACACACTGTATAATATATAAGGGTTTAGGAGTTTGGGATGATACTGATTTGAATTGGGCTGATTTGAATTGGGCTTTTGAATCAAAAGGATTGTTATCATCACAAGAATCAATCCATCACTTCCCTTTTTTAACTTAAGCTTAAAAATGATCAAACACATAATTGCAAATGTTCAACAAAAGTACAATCCATCTCCCAGAGGTTCCACAAAACAAAGTTAAAGCAGTAGCGATGAAGGATCGCACACAAAAGATCGAAGTAACATACCATAAAGCTACAGAATGACCAATTCAACACTTGAAGGTACTATATTTTGCAGCTGCTGAGTGGCACGGTTTCTAGCAATTTGGTCCAACTTCCTCTCAGGCTCCGCATTCGGATTCGCCATTGCATAAATAATGATGTAGTGAATACGAGGGTCAACCACGATTCTCTTGAGAGCGACTGCATTTTCTGCAAAGTACTCCACCAGCTCGACTTCACTTGTGCTACCATAGTATCCCTGCAACTCCACAGATTTGAGATGTTGCAGAGGCAACCTCACACCTTTCTTAGATTCCCTACCTCCAAATACAGTACCATGGAAGCATTCCAACTTGAGTATAATTTTCTCGAGGTTGGGTGATACCCTTATCAAAGATGTATAAGGCAATAGGCAATCCATCACTTTCCATCTTCACAAGTTACAAATAAATTGATAAATTCTCTATCACATTAATTCAGTTTGATTTTTAGAGGAAATTCAATTACAAAAACATGGATAAGTTTGTGATACTGGGATTAAATTGTATAAAAAACATCTCACCTGAGAAAAAAACATGATGTGTAACAGAATTTTCACACATTTTATACAAAAATTGAACAAAGTATAAGAAAAAACATACACCGTGGATGATATCATGGCAATGATTTTGATGAAAGAAGTGAGGATTCATGGTGATTTTTTAGGGTAGATTGATGAAGCATAGGATTAGATTGAAATTATAGTTTTCTACACAAACTTTGTTAAAAATCAAACTAATTTATCTTCATTTGTTATTTAAAATGAGCTGAGTAATTTGCATATGCTCTTCCAATGGTATCCGTAGCATAAAAATGGGATATGCAGAACAATTTGGAAGGAATTAGAAACAAAAAGTGCTCAAGAACTTGCAAGTCAATATTGAAGAGATTGAAAAAAAATGTAAAGTTGTTGATGGATGGATTATAATGTTGGCTAGCAGCAAATCTCAATGATGAAGGAGTTTTGTATGAAGACATTTGAAACATGCCAGAGAGCTTGTAATCAGATATAGAAGTACTCTTAGAAGAAAGGCAATGGTGATGGCTTAATTGGGGATGTTGCTGCTATGCAGATGCAATCAAAGAAGGGTTGAGGAGCTTGAGAATATGATTGCAATTACTTTGGTTTGAGAATTAGACTACAATATTCCTAAGACCGTAGTACTCTTAGAATAAGACTGCAGTACTCCTAAAATTATTTTGGAATGCATAAACCCTTTTGTCGAGCTTTGTTTGTTGGGGGAATAACACTAAAATAGGGTAATCAAGTGTTTAGTCATACATGATTCCCTTCACCATTTCAATACATACAATAAATCAAGTTGTAATTCAGAACTTGATATGAACATGATGATGAATATGATGTACATGGAGGTTATGGGCATGACACACTATTAAATTGTTTCGTTAGCATTCTTAACACATTGGTTTGGGTGGAGAGTTAGTAACATAAAAGTGCAGCATGTTTCAACTTTGCTGAGAATCAGGGTGTGTGGATTGGAGGATTTGAAAGATTTGGATTTGGTTTTAGGATTTTGAGAATCCTAGACTTGAAATCTGGATTTTGAGTTTTTGAGATTTCAAATCCTTGTTTGGTATAGATTTGGATTTTGAATTGAATTATTTAAATAAAAAGGAAAATCAATATTGAATGAATTAATATAGTTGACTTTTTATTTTGTGATATATATCAATATTGAATAAATTAATTTAGTTGACTTTCTATAATTTGATACATATTAATATTTAATGCATTAAAGTAGTTGACTTTTTATATTTTGCTATATATCAATATTGAATGCATTAAATTAGTTGAATTTTTATATTTTGATATATTTGTTTTTGTAATATGCATGACATACGTTACTTTTAATACATATTAAATTTTAATGCATTAATGTAGTTGACTTTTTTATATTTTGCTATATATATGAGAATAACATACATCCGGATGATCCTGATATATGTCTTATCAGACACCAATAAGATAATGACACGTGTACAAATGTAATGTTTTAATTGGTTAAGATATTTTTAGTAAAGTTCTAAAACCCTAATTTAGAATGCCTAAACCCGTCTGGGTAATGATTAAACACGTGGCCCAATAATAAATTAGTTAAAGATGATGTGTCGTTATTTAATTGGTGCCTGATATTGCCAATATCAGGATGATCCTGATATATATTAAACTGATATATTAATATTGAATGTATTAATTTAGTTGACTTTAATCAAAATAATATTTATTTTCCATTTATCCAATATTTAATAATTTTGGAAATCTGGGCTGAAATCCGGAACTGAGATCCGGATTTCAAATCCGCCCATGGCACACAAGGATTTGGCTATTTTTGGATTTCAAATCCCAAAATCCAAATCCTAAATCAATCCACACACGGCCTAAACGACTTGTTTGGATTTTTAAGTTCAAAAGAACAATTGACCTTTTCTCTTTTGTAATAATAATTTAATTATTAATTATAGTCAAAGTGTGTTTGTACAGTTATCAAAAAGGACAATTCGATAGTTATATTACTATTGATAGTAGTCACGACGAGGACACTTTCTCTCTCTAAAACAGAAGAGAGTAACTCAGTTTTCCGGCCACGTTTCCACATCAAATCAGTAATCATTCCGCTGTGTTTTTAGCTCAGAAAATTAGGGATCTGTCAAATCCTTTCTCTGAGAATACAGTGGTAGTGTTTGTTTTCACATGCATAAAGTTTGAGTTTAGGGTTTTCAACACGCAACATGGACTAGGCGGTGTATTGGCAGTATCTGGAAAAGTAAGATTTCCCGTCCGATTGGCCATCTGGATTCACAGGGATTGGGGGCGGACGGAAAATCGAAATTTGGCGTCTAAAAAGAAGATCTTCGCGTGTGGCAGTTACTCTCGGTGCGTCCCGAGGCGTCAGAATTCTCAAGGTAAGTGCTCTATAACCTCGCTTATTGGACAGGGGTAATTAATACATAGCCACGCCCATCGATTACTGGAAAAGATAATCATGCCAAGTAGTGTTTCAAGAGATAAGTTCAATTCAGACAGAATTAGTCAGCTAGAATGTGGAAAGATGCTGCGGAGGAAGGGCTCTATAAATACCCTTCATGAGGATAGAGCAAAACTCAGAAAAAAGTTTCAATCTTCATCTTCTGAGTATTGGAAAGACTATAGCAAAAACGAAAACTTTTTCAAATATAGCTCTCACTGTGATAGCACTATGGGGGATACTCCATCTCTGAACACGGAAGAAAGGGCTCTGTCACCAACGGGCTCAGATTATTCCGAGGAAAGAAGGGAACTGAATGCAGTAGGGGTGGACTTCAACAGATATGCTCGCCCAACCAAAAGAGGAGGAGTGTTGAAACTGACAAGGGAGGACATCGAGGCGTCAATCCCGGTGGAGCAAAACTGCTTACTGGCGTACTGCCTCGACACCAGGAACTTCTCAGAAGAGGCGGTGGAGGAGTACTTCAGAAACTTCTGGGCGGTCACCGCAGAGGTAATCCATAGATATGGCAATTTTTACGTTGTTAGATTCGACTCCCGTGAGGAAGCGCTGGTGGTGCTTCATCGGAGCCCGTATGCTATCGCGGGAAGTCTATTAGCATTCAAGAGATGGGGTGCAGGTATTATTCTCAGGGATGTCCGTGTGGAAAAGGTCAAGGTCAGGGTCCAACTTCACGGCTTGCCGGCGGAAGCGTTTGCTCCAATGGCGGCAATAAAGGCGGCAAATATGGCGGGAGATGTCATCGATGTGGAGATTGAGGCTCGAAATGTCTCGTACCTGAGAGCGACCATGTGGATTGTGCCCGGAGAGCCGCTAGTCACAGGTTTCTGTGTTGATCTGGATTATGTAGAGAATCCGGAACATAGGAGAATCTGGATCCAGGTACAATATGAAAGAGTTTTTAGAGTATGTCGTCGCTGCGGGGTCATTGATCATCTAATGAGTAGGTGCCCAATAGTAAGCGATGAGGTGTTGGATGAGTTCATAGAGCACAAAGTGCGTTCTCATTTTGAGCTCAGGGGGGTCAACATTGTTTACGATCCTAGGAGGCAGATGTTTGCAGGAGATATCAGGGCCTACAATCACAGAAGGGGCCATCGGAACACCAACATCCCGGTAGACTACATGGAAAACAAACTCCTAAGATATAGGCACATGAGAGATAGAGATGTCCAGGAGGGATTTCTTATCTCCATGAGAATGGAACCTAGAAATGATAGAAGATTTACAGTTGGGGATAGACTGGAAGGAAACCCATTTCAAGCTAGAAGTCAGGTCTTTGATCCCTACTTTGGTGAACAAGACAGGGAGCCTCAACCAAATATACCTAGACAGGTCTCACCTCCATATGCTATGCTCATTGATGATGAGGAGTATAATCCACAGTGGCAGAATGTTGAGGTTCAGGATCTAGGAGAGTGGGTCAGAAGCCAGGAGGAGCTGGAAAACCGCATGCAGGCTGAGTTAGAGCGTGTGATAGTAGACCTGCGGAACTTGGAAGCAGCTGAGAATGCCCTCACTTCCATAATGGAGACAACTTTGCAAGGTAATGCAGATGGTATGCACCTGAGAGTCACAGTAAGAAGAGCCTCTGCCATTCCAGGGTGGGCAGGAAATATTTCTGAGATTCCTCCTCCTACACAACAAGTTCAGTGGATGGAACGTCTCCCAGACTTGCCAGGAGAGGGAGAGAATAGAGAGGAGGAGGTTATTGTCATATCTTCAGACGAAAGTGATTCAGATGTATCATCACTAGACTCAAGCTCTAACTCATCCAGGCAAACCAGAGGACCTGCTATTGTTATAGGAAGGCAGAGAAGCCATAAAAGAGGAAGAAACCAACTGGAAGAGGAGGGAGACAAGGAAAAGAAGAAGCAGAAAATGACACAGCCAGAGAAAGCAGGCAGGAAGAGGAGAGGTTATGCTAGATTCATACTGAGAAGGAGAAGGCCCAATTTTAAAGTGGGGCAATCCTCTAGGCCAGCTCAAGCTGTAACACAAGATCAGTTGTTTCAACCTGACCAAGAGTTGGAGATTCCACCTATAGAGGTCGAAAATGTGGGACAGTATCTTCAAGGAAACATGGCTCCTGCTGAAGCAGAAAATCAAATGGTAGAGATCACTTACAACTGGAATATCAGAGGGATTCATATGGCATCATCTGAACCAATCATGCAATCTGAAGTCCTCCAACCAAGAAAAAGGGCTAGCTCAGAAGAGCCACAACTTGACCTCACCAGATCCCCAAAGCGCAGAAAGGTGATTCTGAACCACATTACAAAAGATAAGGAGGAAAGGGTGATTGCTCCAGATTCTGAAGAAGAGGAGCAAACCAGTCACATAGTAGGATTAGGAAGAGAAATCCTAGTGGTGCCATCTGAAGACAGCAACAAGAATCAGGATGATACAGCAAGCTCAGATGAATTCGGGGAGGATCAGATTGAGAATCTACTCGAAATGGCCAAGGAAGATAGTGATGATCCATCTACCAGCTCTGGAGGAGAGGAGGTGTCCTCAAGAAGACCACCAGTACTGAAGGAGGCAGAAGGAGTTGCCTCAGAAGCAGGCCTTCAGGTGATTGAGCCAAATCAATCACCTCAGCAGCCATGACGACCATTGTGTGGAACTGTAGGGGTTGTAATAACGCCCCTACAATGAGAGCGATCGACCAGTTGATTCTGCGATATAAACCTGACATGCTGTGCCTGTTAGAAACAAAAGCCACGGAGGACCATTTTGACCGTTGGCAGCAAAACACATATTTCAGACAATCAAGGATCGTGGAACCGACTGGTAGATCAGGTGGTCTAGCTCTATTTTGGTCTAGCAAGTTAGAAGTAGACATAGTTTTTGTTTCTAGTCATTGCATCACTAGTCTAGTCACTAATGCCTCAGGTAGGAAATGGTGCCAAATAGCTATCTATGGCCCTCCTACTCTTCATCAGAGGCCATCTTTCTGGAATAATATCTCTAGCTTGCATTATTTTAGGGATTTCCCATGCATCATCATAGGGGATTTCAATCAAATCATCTCTCATGATGATAAAAGGGGGGGAGTTTCTGTACATATAACCCCCCAAAATCCACTAGTAAACTGCATCAACCTGCATAGTCTGAGAGAGTTGGAATCAAAGGGCCTCTGGTTCACCTGGACCAACTCACAAGAGCAACCAAATACCATTGTGGAGAGGCTGGATAGAGCTTTTGGAAATGATAGATGGTTCTCTTTGTGGCCAGAAACTAAGGTAACTAATCTACCTTTCTCTCATTCTGATCACAGTCCTATCCTATTACAATTGAAACAACCAGATCAGAAGCCCATGAAAATGATGAGATTTGAGTCTATATGGACATGTATGGATCCACCTCTACAGATCTTAAGGAGAGTATGGTCTAGTGTACAAGCATCACAAGTACCATCAACACAACAAATTGAAGGTGACATATTCTCAGCTAGATTGCAGCTTGTTCTAGTACATTTATGCAATTGGCATAAGAAAACATTTAGTGACATGGAAAAGCAAATTGCATATAAGGAAGAGGAACTGGAAAAGTTTCAGATGGGAAATGGTATGTTTATAAATGCACAAAGAATCAAGAACCTGGTGGCACAGAAGGAGATCCTAGAACAGAAACTGTCAGATTACTGGCAACAGAGGGCAAAGGTAAATTGGATGAGACAAGGTGAAAAGAACACAAAGTTCTATCACAAATGGGCAACAAGAAGGAAAGAATCCAACCTTATACAAGGACTACTATTAAAAGATGGAAGCTGGACAACATATCAGAACTGCATTTTACAGGAAATGACACTGCATCTGATGAATATACTCACAGAAGACTATGGAGATAACATGTTGACAGATACAGACACTGAATGAGAGAGTTTGGCTCAGGCTAACCAAAAGGTCCTATCCACACAACAAATACAAAGGTTAGGAAAACCTTTCTCAAATTTAGAAATATGGGAGGCACTCAAACAGATGAAATCTTGGGGAGCACCTGGAGAAGATGGCTTTCCTGCTGGATTCTATAAACATTACTGGAATGAGGTAGGGGAAGATCTGGCACAGATGATCCTTAGAATAACAAGAGGAGATCAGTTCCCACTGCACTGGAACATAACTCACATCATATTCATTCCCAAGAAAAAGCTTCTAAAGATAGCAGCTGATTTCAGACCCATTTCACTATGCAATGTCAAGTACAAAATAATAGCCAAGATGATTGCTATTAGACTGAAGTCTCACATGGAATCTCTAATTGCTTCATCACAGAATGACTTTGTACCAAGCAGACACATATCAGAAAGTGTCCTATTGGCACATGAAGTTCTGGAACACATCAGGAAATATAAGACAGCTAGACAGGGACTAGCTGCTATAAAACTTGACATGAGCAAGGCCTATGACAGAGTCTCTTGGAGATTCCTGGAAAAAGCACTGAATTTTCATCAAATGCCTACTAACTTGCTGAACCTCATAATGATGTGTGTCCAATCAGTTACATACCAGGTGGTGGTGAATGGGGTGGTTAGTCAAAGTTTTACTCCAACCAGAGGGCTAAGACAGGGCTGCCCGTTATCCCCCTATTTATTCATCTTATGTCAGCAATTCCTATCAGCAAGTTTGGATGCTCTGACGTTGAGGAATAAGCACATGGGAATTCAGGTTTCTAGAGGAGGACCTAGGGTCTCTCACAAAATGTATGCTGATGACTGTATCTTATTCTCAAAATGCACAGCCCGGGCCACTGAGGATCTAAAGCAGATTTTGGACTCATACACAACCCTGGCAGGGCAAAAATTAAACATGATAAGTGTTCCATTTTCTTCAGCCCAAACACATCCCCTGAGGCACAGAAACAGATGAGAGATCATCTTCACATCCAGGGTCAAGGAATTGGAGGAACTTATTTGGGAAACACCATACTTTTTTATCAAAGTAAATCTGAAATTTTCAGATATCTGATCAGCAAATTCAAACAGAAGTATGAATCTTGGAAGACAAAACTGTTGAATCTCCCTGGCAGAGTAACATTGGCAAAACATGTGCTACAATCTTTGGCTATTTACCCCTTAGGAATATTCAGAATTCCAATAAGGGTGCTGAGAAAACTAGATGCCATGACCTCAGCTTTCATATGAGGAAGAAAGATGGAAGGAAAAACAGTGCATTGGAGATCATGGACGCATTTGAAAGTCTAAACTAGAGGGAGGCCTAGGACTGAGGTCTACTTTAGGGATGAACAAAGCATTGGTGGCCAAGCATGCATGGAATCTTCTCTCAAATAAACAGTCTCTCCTCACACAGGTGCTCACTGCAAAATACCTCAGACATGAAAATATATTGACAATCTCGGTACGACCAGGTGACTCCTGGGGATGGAAGTCTATTGTCTGGGCAGCTGATTTGATCAAGAACAATCTTTGCTGGAAGGTCGCTAATAGTAAGGATATAAACATCCATGCACAATGGATTCCAAATCTACAGAATCCCATTCAGGTAACAAATGTGATAGCAACTCACACTAACCTGAAGGTATCTCATCTAATTGACCAACAACATGGGGTGTGGAGATACCCCCTCATTCGATCACTATTCCCTCAACATCTAATCCCACACATTCAGAGCATACATTTGGACACTCAGGGCAAGGATGAACCTCTTTGGAGATGGGCAATAGATGGCAGATACACCTCTAAATCAGGCTATCACAAAGCTATGGAGGGCATCAGGAATATAGCCCCTCACAGATTGAGTCCACTGGCAAGCAAATTCTGGTCAAAAATATGGAATTTGAAAATTCCACAAAAGTATGCAATATTTATATGGAGAGCACTGACAGGATGTCTTGCCACAGGAGCCAACTGAAAGAAAAGAAAGCTGGCTGATAATGATATCTGCCCAAGGTGTCAACAAGGGATGGAAGACGAGACACACCTGTTTCTGCATTGCAGAGAATCTTTGCTCATCTGGACAGCTGCAAATATTGTCATCAACACATCATCTGCTCTCAATTTTAGTGCATGGTTCTTCCAGATAGTCATGGAATCGACGCAGACGAATCAACTGATACAAATCATTATCTTACTCTGGGAAATATGGAAGTGCAGAAATAGCTCTATTTTCAGGCAGCAAGATGTTCCACCAGTACTTTGTGTTCAGCAAGCTCAGGCAGACCTACATCTGATGACCAAAAGCTTCACCAGCAACCACAGATCAGAAGATCAAGAGCAGGAGAATATGACCAACAACCCTAATCAACAAATCACCTTACAGGCCATCAGGAGTGGTGATACAACTGCGGGAATATCTGAAGCTTGTGTTATAAGCTTTGATGGATCCTACAGAGATGGTATGAAAGTAGGAGCTGCAGGGTGGAGGATTTGGAAACCTGGCTGGAATTTAGATACGGATATATCAGGCTCAGATTTTTTCCCGGCCACCTCACCACTTCAGGCCGAAGCGGAGGCCTGTTGGAGAGCTCTAAAAGCAGGAAGAAGAAATGGAGTTCAGAAGGTTAACTTGGTCACAGATTCGGCTCAGCTCAGGACATCGATCTTGAATCCTTTGTCCGCTCCGATTGCGATCAAAGGAATTATCAGTAGTATTAGGCAACTAGCGGATTCACTGGTTGAATTTGCTGTAATCAAGGTCGCCCGTTCCTTCCTAATGAAGGAGCATAATTTAGCCTTTATCCTAAGTGGAAATGTTTGTAATAGAATTAGCTCTACTACCTTTCCTTAATTACTTAAATGAAATTTGGTTTTGTCAAAAAAAAGATAGTAGTCACTTGTCACTTTCTCTAATTCAAATCTACTTAAATCACATTTTCTCGATTAAATCACATATAAAAATTCCCACATACAAATTTCTGAAGATACGGCTACCATTTCTCCATAGGCCACCGGATAATCAGAGGACGAATTGTAATAGGAAATGAATGATTATCGAGACACAAGATTCAATGAATCTACATTATACAATAGAATATTCTAGACTATGAACTAGCAAGTAGAATAATCTAAATAATGGATCTATATGTATTGTTGATATTGCTGAATTCAGTTGAGCAGCGTTCGTGCGTAATTTGATTTATAATTCTTGCACGTCTACAAAGAGGAGTGTTTAAACTTTATAAACAATTACTTGGGTTTTCTTTTGGTGCAGAAACGTTTTTTTTCTGAATGAATTTGTTGCAGAATATATATAAACATTAAAAAATTGTGCAAACTCAACTGTAAAAACCAAGTACTTGTGTGGCCTGTCTGCCTCGTTCGTGCGTTTCCAGAGGTTTTTCAGACAAGGCTACCTAGCTAGTATACACACAAAAATGTAACATATATATGTAGTTCTCTAAGAATATTTTATTTTATATAATATATTCTTCCAAAAACCAATATTGGAATGACCTGTAGTTAACATGTTATCTAATTATACAGTACTGATCACTCACTTTGCATGAGAGCATCGATGTTAATTAAATGCGTTCAATTTAAATTAAGTATTGATAGGTGCTGCTCCAAACGGATTATGAAGGTTCTAAAATGTGATTAAATGACTTAATTGCTTTCAGAATTATTTTTTTCTCTAGATTTTAACCCTAACTTTGCAGGGGTATTTCAGACATTTAACCATATTTTTAAACTTGCATAATCAGTTTTAGAACTTCACCTAAAATTCGTGTTTAAATTCTGTGAAGTAAAAAAGAAAGAGATTTCGGCCGAACTTCACAAGCTCTCAAGTATTAATAAACACCATCAAAGTACAAGGTTACAAATTTAGTAACATTAAAATGACATCATATACTAATAATATTTAAACAATAATTATACATGCAGGTCCAGTGTACTAATGCAGGTCTGAAAAACACAATATGGCCCTTGAATTATGCCAGTGCACCCAAAATATTATATTTTTCTGACCTGCATTAATAAACACGGACATGCATGTATCACTATTCTATTTAAAAAAGAGTAATAATCAACAATGATGTATCCCATATAAAACTTAGCAAGTTATCAAGTATCATTAACATGAAATATATTTTTCATCTGACAGTATGAGATTTCTTTCACAATACGAGACACTTATGTATTTCTTTTATACGATGTAAGTTAGGGGAGTTAAATTGAACTGTACCGTTGTGTGAAAGATTGAGAAAGACACAAGTAAAACCAAAAAAAAAAAAAAACTAAAACTTACGTTGTTCACTAATGATTTGACTACATCCACGAAATGAGACAAGTTTACATTAAATAAGTATTCAAAGATTACAGAGATGCTCATATCGTCTAATATTCATAATCCGAATGATTAGGGTTATAGCAATAGAAAGACACCTCATATTATAAAAGCTATTTAGTTAATTCTAGATAACGAGATCCCGCACTTACTTACATTATAGTAGATACTAGGTTGTCAGTCCGCGCTAACGCGCATGCTTAATTTACATAAGGCCAAAACAGTTCCATTCCATGTGTAAATATGCTGAAATAGACCTTATGTTCAGAGGGAACAATTTCAGCTCTTACATCATGTCTTCCCTCCTACGTGGAGCACAAATTATGATTTCATCAACTCACAAGATCATCTCTGCAGCTTCAGTAACAGAGAGCAATACAGCTTGCTTTACTTTAAATGCTTCGCATTTGTCTAATGCATTCATGAACAAAATGAGAGCTCCAAAAACTACTATGCATGCCCAGCATGCTAAAATACATAGTGAGTTTCACAAGCTCCCTATCACCGTCATATTTTGGGAAGTTCACCACTGGAAGCATCACTCACAGTTTGGGACTGGATCTCTTTATATCCATAAAAAAGCACAAGAATTGAATGAAGTCCATAAAAGAGGCTGATGTCCCTGCTTGCAATCAGCATCTGCAGTGTAAAACAAAGAAATTTTCACATGAAAGAGCAGTGATCTTTAGTCGGTACCTCATTCGATTATCCTCTAGTGATCAGATATACAGTAATAAACTATTATAGTTAGAGAGTGTAAAAGCAATAGTTTTTCCAGTTTCCATCAGCATCTGGATGAGGCAGTGGCCTTTGGCGTCCAGGGCGCGCTTCAGCTCCACCATGTACGAATACTGTTCCAGGAGGAGCACCAGGAGCATTAGGATCCCTTTGAGGTCCTGGTTTGATAATATAAAGTCTCAGTTTTGAATGTGATAAATGTAAATTTAGTCAATGAAGAAGATTAAAAAACAACCTTTACTCGGCAAATTTATATGAATATGTCAATATGAGATGATGAAATGTTCAAAATAACCAAGAATTAATCAACCACAGACCTGAACCATGATGAGATTGGTTGGGACCAGTAAATTATCAATTTTTTACTGGAATTTGAGAAAAAGATCGAGAATGAAAACATGTGCTTAATTAGAAGATGTATGATCACGGCTAGATGATTTTTACTATATGTTTCTATCCTGCATATAGTTAGCAAAAAGAAATGTCAAATGGAGATGTCAAGCACAAACATCCTCCTGATACAAATACGTTAATTATTCAAGTTGCATAACTGAAGTAATCATAAGCCTAATGAAATTGCAACATACTAATGTGAGGATGCCGGCAAGAAAAAAACGAACTTTTGTCAAGTGCCTCAACATAATATAAGACTACTTTATTATAATGATCTCTAGAGACAACATAGAAGTAAAACCTCAAACATTATGGGATGAAATCAAACATTAAAAAGCAAGGATAACCAGCATGATTCAAAGTATTCAGCAAGTCACAACTAAGTAAGGCACGTCATTTCATGAAACTACCTTCTCATTGTCATTTTCTTTTACTTAAATTTGATTCTGTTCCAGCTTGACAAAGTTGGGTGCAGAAATTGTTACAGCAACATGTCATTTTCCCTTGTTTTGAACCAAAAGAGAGAGACCTGGAGATTCTGGTCAATGCAGCAACTGATCAAAACATTATCTAGGTATGTTACTGACTAATAACAACTAATCATGTCTTATCACACTTAAACGTGAAAATAATAAGTATTCAGATTCAGTATAGAGATCCTCTGGTCAAAGAGAGTACATGCTAATTTCAAATAGTGAGTAGGAGAAAGGCTATGCGTGCAACAAAATTAGTAGATAAGCAGAAATGAAACATGTAGAGAACGAAAACCTTTACAACAAGGGTAGTTTTCAATTGTTGCCGCGGTTGTTAAGCATTTAAAATCCAATTAAGTACAGATTAGACCATATTTCCACTATTCATCAGTCATCACACTAAGAGGATTATATCATTATAGAGCCAGACAAAGCTTAGTTAAATGCAGTTGCAATTCTTGACCATCTAGGTTTCTATAAGATATGTTTGTGCTAATATCTATTTAAAATTATAGTTGTTAGTTAAGATGAGAAAGACATTTATAAGCTTTTGTTTCAAAGCAAGCACTTTATTTGTATACCTTGTCAACAAAGAAGTGAAAGGATTAAAGGAAATAGGCGGAGCCCAAAAGCCATGAATAAATAAAGAGCGGGTAAAAGGACTTGTTCCCTGATTTATTTATTCCACTAAAGCCAGTTTTATGCCTAATAGTTATGACATTCCGAAAACATTAAATATGTAAGATATATATATATATATATATATATATATATATATATATATATATATATATAAGTACACGCTATAGTAGTCCTAGAATTAGAATCTGAAATGATAAAGTGAGAGAATAATTACCATTCCCAGGACTGGAAGGAAAAAAATGATAAGAAGATAAGCAATTCTGCAGGGTTATGATCAGGAGGCATGGAGCCTAAACTGATATCATTTACAGCTTCAATCTGAACAGCCTTAGGATCCTCCCTTGCATTCAACTCTAAAGCCATTTGTGTCTGATACTTCTTCTCAATATCGGGATCCCTAGAATTACTCGAGTCAGAATCATGCCTTGCAGCATCCAAAGCAGAATCCATTCCACCACTACTGCCCACAGAATCAGATGGTACTTCCAGTTTATCTCCCCTTTTTCACATGGGAAGAGGAAGGGGGCTGGGACTCTTCCTATTCGTTTCCGAATTCAACCATCCTGATATAGCCGAAAATGGACTGTTCTTAGGGTGATGAGGTGACCTAGAGCGGGAAGACCTCTCCGAGGACGGGACATCAAGAATTGAAGAAAATTTAAAACTAAGTCTCATATGTTCGAATATGACCGGCTAACAGAGTGATATTAACTGGAAAAAGACAATAATAACACAATGAGAACCTCTGAAACAGACAAAAGATCACCCTCTGATTGACCAGGGAAAGGTCACAGGTTGTAGACTGCAAGTCTAGCTTTTGGCACTCAGCGAATCCTTCCCCACCATTGCCACGGCGGAAACCTCGCCGGAATTCGCCGCCGTCGATCCTCCTCTGCCGCCGAAGAATGTCAGGAAACTTTCAACCAACGCAGATCACTGAAGATAAGAAAGCTCTCCGTGAATCCATCCCCCCATCATCCCCACGGTTGAAACCTCGCCGTCGCCGCCGTTGATATTCATCTGCCGCCGAAGAACATAAGAATGAGGGGCTTTCAACCACCGGAGAAAGGATTGAGGAGGCAAAGTTGAAAGCAAGAGTAGGTTCGAAAGTCCGTTCCAAATAAAGAAAACATAAAAATAAGACTGACATAATTTGATTGGATGAACAAGACGGCGAAATAATAAATCGTAATATTAAAATGAACGACGACGAAGGTTTACTGTAGCATCCGAGATCGACGCTTTTATATATAGAAGAATATATTACGGCGAAAACAACATAAAAATTGTCGAATTTAAGAAGGTTATCCATTTAATTTTTATAAAAAAAAATAACCTAACTGTTGACAGAAACAAGCAGTTTAACCTTTTTCTACATTAAAAATAACCAAGTGGGAGCTTAATTAGAAGATAAATTAATGCGAAAGACAATATATAGCCAAACAATGATAGTCAAGTAGAAAGCAACCGATAATTGATTTGTCAAAACATTTAATCTACTTAAGAAATACAATCATCAACATGTCGAATCATCCTTAAATAGAGTCGTGATAATATTCAGACTGAGAAACTAGCTAGGAAATGATGTAGTGTGGAAAAATACCCAGGAAATGATGGTGTGATTAGAATGTTCTTCCCTGTGGTGCATATTTTTCTTCACAGAGGGCCCGTTATGCATTTTTATCTTCATTCAGTGAATATTGATGTATATATCAGCCGCCCCAGATAAACAAACAACTAGATAAGGTACTATATATATTCAAGATCAAAATCAAAAACCCCAAAAAATTAAGATCATGATGAATTTCCTCTCGAACAGTACTGTAACACTGTCTGTATTAGTGATTCTTATTTCTTTCATCTTCCTCGGTTCTGTTATATTCCCATTCCGAAAGAGAAACAAGAACACGTTTCCGTTACCTCCCAGTCCAAAAAGCCTCCCAATTCTCGGTCATCTTCATCTGTTGGGAGCCAATCCTCACCAAGATTTCCATAAACTGGCCAAGAAACATGGCCCGATCATGCATCTACGGTTTGGATTTACATCAAACATCATCGTCTCAGAATCTCATGCAGCCGAGCAATTTTTGAAGACTCATGATCTTGTATTCGCAACCAGGCCAGTTTCCAGGCCACCGAGCATTTCACATTCGGAAACAAAGACCTGTCTTACGGCCAGTACGGTCCGTATTGGCGGGGCGTCAGAAAGATATTCACCATAAACTTGCTGAGCAATGTTAAGGTCACTGCATTTCAAGCCATGAGAAAGGAAGAGATCGACTTGTTCGTGGAATCCCTCAAAAGGGCTTCTCTGAATCGCGATGTGGTCGATCTGAGTGTGACAATAGAATCAGAATTGGAGGACTGATTTATTAATTATATATATATTTTGTATATTGCGCTTATGTGCCTAGGGTTTAGCTAGCTTCAGTATTTAGCTTTAGGCTCTTGTATGTAACTATATATAGGCATGCTTCTGCCTTATTCTAATCAAGCAATCAGATACAGTTTACATGGTATCAGTCGCCTGACGATCCTTTTTCCTTAAACCCTAGGGTTCTTAAACCCTCTCCCCCTTTTCTCCTTCTTTGGCTGCCGCCGCTTCTTCCTTTCTCCCACACGCACGCAAACTTTTTTTTCTGCCCTCCCCTTTCAGTTCAAAAATTTTCTGCCCTCTTTTTTGTTGTTCACATGACGATGGCTGCTACCAGGGATGATTCTCTTACAATCAACACGATGGTGCATCTTCTCAATACCAAGTTGGAAGCTTCGACATACCTGCGGTGGAAGAAGCAGGTAGAGTATGTGTTCATGCCTCAATGATTGTTTGGCCATCTGGATGGCTCTACTCCCCGCCCTCCCGTTCCCGTGCCGCCAACGGCCGCCTCTTCCTCCTCCTCACCACCGGACTCTGCTGTTCTTCAGAAGGAGCAGGCCGCCTACGACACTGCCCTTGCTGCCTACAAATCCTGGATCGTGGATGATCAGAAACTTTGTAGTGTGCTCCTCTCCTCATGCACTGCTGATGCGTTGAATGAGATCACCGGGTGTACCACCGCTAAGGAAATGTGGGACACTTTTACCAGCACCTATCAACACAGCACCTCGATTAGCGTTTTCAGCCTCCGACAGCAGGCTAATCTCCTTCGCAAGACTGGTACGATTCATGATCTTCATCTGTCTCTGGTTAAAATTTTTGATCAATTGAGTATTATGGGCCAACCTGCGGATAACCGCGACAAACTTATGTGGTTTCTCACTGCCCTTGGTCAAACTTATTCAAATTTTAGTGCACCTGTTGCTGTTCTTGATCCCTTGCCCCCGTATATAACTGTTGTGGATCAAGCCAAGGGCTATGAGGCTTTTTTGGCGAATTTGGAGAAAATGAATGTGCAGGTACAAGCTCCGGTGGGACCGGTAGCCTTTGCTGCGACCGCCCAGGAGACTGCCCAGGCCGCCCAGCATCCAGACGGTGGCGCGTGGGCTCACGCGCCTGGACAGGCCGCGCGTGGGGCCCACGCGCGGCTGGCGGCGGCCGTTTCGGCGGTCGCCGTGGCGGTCGTCGTCCCTGGGCAGCTCCTGGAGGTCCTGGTGTGTCCAGATCTGGTGTTTTGGGTGCTCAGATTCAGTGTTACACATGTGGAGGCTTCGGGCACATCTCTAGGTTTTGTGGCAACTCTACGCAGAGTTATGTGGCTCCATCACCATAGCCTTATGGCCAGCAGCAGTACCAGACTTATGTTCCTCAGCCGGCACAGCCTTCGTCTGCTCCTCAGGCTCTTGTTGCTCAGACTTATGCTGCTCCTGTTGCTCCTGCGGCAGTAGCTCTTCAGCCACCTGTGTATGCACCGCAGTACGTTCCCTACCAGGCTCCTCAGACTCAGCCCGCTACTGCTCCTACAGCTTCAGACTGGTATCTTGATTCAGGGGTTACCAATCATATGAGTGCCACCCCTTCGAACTTGACTGCTCTGCCTCCATATAATGGTAATATCTCTGTTTCTGTTGGTAATGGTGCTTCTCTTCCTATTACTGCTGTTGGTGTTGCTAGAGTTAGCCCTTCTATGCATATATCTGATGTTTTGGTTGTGCCTGCTATTACTAAAAACCTGTTGTCAATTAGTAAGCTTACCAAGGAGCTATGTGCTGTTATTTCTTTCGATGACAAGTCTTTTACTATTCAGCACAAGCTCAGCTGGGCAATCCTGGGGCAGGGACACAGTGAGCATGGGCTGTATGTGTTGGACCGTGGTGAGACAGCGCTTCTTTCAGTGGTGAAGAAGAACAATAACAGAGCATCTTTTGAAGTGTGGCATGCTCGATTAGGACATGTGTCCTCTGCTACTCTTTCTTTGTTGAACAAACATGGATTTTTGTCTTTTACTTCTGTACTTCCAATACCTGGTATTTGTGAACCGTGTGCTATGGCTAAAGGCCACAAACTGTCTTTTGTTGAGAACCCCAGACGGGCTAAGAATGTTTTGGATTTGATTCATTGTGATTTGTGGGGGCCATCTCCGGTTGTTTCGGGAAATGGTTTCTCCTATTATGCTTTGTTTGTGGATGATTATTCGCGTTTTTCGTGGTTCTACCCTCTTCGTCGCAAATCAGATTTCGTTGATGTCTACTTCCAGTTTGAAGCATTCGTAGAGAACCAATTCTCATCTCGCATCAAAGTTTTCCAGAGTGATGGAGGGACTGAATTCATCAACAACAGGTTGCAGTCTCACTTTGGAACTTGTGGCATTCATCATCAAGTCTCATGCCCATATACACCTGAGCAGAATGGTAGAGCAGAACGCAAGCACAGACACATTACGGAGATGGGCCTCTCCATGTTGTTTCATTCACACCTACCGCTGTCTCACTGGGATGATGCATTTAGTGCTGCTGTCTTCACTATCAACCGGTTGCCAACACCAGTGATTGATAACAAGTCTCCTTTTGAAGCACTCTTTGGACGTTCGCCAGACTATTCGAACTTTCATCCCTTTGGTTGCCGTGTGTTTCCCTATGTTCGGCCTACATCTGAACAGAAATTAGTCCCTCGCAGTCTGCCATGTATCTTTTTGGGCTACAGTGCACACTACAAAGGATTTAAGTGCTTGGATCCTGCCTCTGGTCGTATTTATATGTCTCGTCACGCTCGTTTCGATGAGGGTCACTTCCCATTCTTGAGAGTATCCACAGAGGCTCATTTCTCCTCTTTGGATGTCTCTTCCTTTGTTGACCCCACTGATCCTGATGTAGAGACATCTTCTGTCGAGGTCCTTCCACCACAGCAGCCTTGTACGACATGTCATGAGCCTTCTTCGACTACATCAGCAGCAATCGCGATGAACCTGAACCAGCCACTCCAGAGCCTTCTCCAGTATTCTCGAGTACTTCCGATTCACCTGGTGATTCAGTCTCGTCCGGAAGTGTTCCTCTGACTCCTCCTGCTTCCACAGCTCTACAGGTTCCAGCAGCCCCACCTGCTCCTAGAGCTCACTCGATGGTCTCTCGTCATCAGGATGGAACAAGAGTAGCTCGCAGTCTTGGACCTGATTTTGTGGCCACAGGTCTAGTTGCTGAGTTACTGGTACAGAAGGAACCGAGAAACTTCAAGGCTGCAGTCAAGGACTCCCGATGGGTTACTGCTATGGATGAGGAGATTGATGCACTTCAGCGGCAACAGACATGGCAGTTGGTGCCTTGCCCTCCACATGTTAATATGGTTGGTTCCACGTGGGTCTATCGAGTGAAGTACAAACAGGATGGCTCTATTGAGAGGTACAAAGCACGTCTGGTAGCTCAAGGATTCTCACAGGTTCCGGGGTTTGATTTTGATCATACCTTCAGTCCAGTTATCAAGGCTGCCACTGTCCGCACAGTGATTGCTATTGCTACTATGCGGAAATGGCCACTCCATCAGCTCGATGTTAAGAATGCTTTTCTGAATGGTGTTCTTGACGGTCCAGTTTACATGGCGCAACCAGCTGGATATCAGGATCCTGCACGTCCTAATCATGTATGTCTTTTGAGGAAAGCTATCTATGGTCTTAAGCAAGCTCCTAGGGCATGGTTTGATCGCTTCAGTGCCTTTGTTAAGGGTCTTGGCTTTGTTGGCAGTCTATCGGATCCGTCTCTATTTGTGTTTACCCGTGGTTCAGTCATCCTTTACCTTCTCATCTATGTCGATGATATCATTCTTACCGGGAATGATAAGGTTGCTATTCAGAGTTCATAGCTCGGGCTGATCGGGAATTCTCTGTCAAGGATCTCGGATACCTCAACTACTTCCTTGGCTTGGAGGTTACACCCACCTCCACCGGGTTGTTCTTGGGTCAAGCTAAGTATGCTGGAGATATTCTTCAGAGAGCTGGGATGTTGGATGCTACGCCGGTCTCCACACCGTTTCTTCCGTTATCTCAGTTACACAGCAGTACCAGTGGACCATTTCACAATCCGAAGTTGTATCGTTCTCTTGTAGGTGCACTTCAGTATCTCACCATCACTCGTCCTGACCTATCCTTTGCTGTCAACTCTGTGAGTCAATACCTTCAGGATCCACAGGATGATCATTTTGCTGCAGTTACTCGTATTCTCAGATATGTTCGAGGCACGCAACATTGTGGATTGACCTTCACTGCCGATGGTGTTTCGGAGATACTAGCCTACTCTAATGCTGATTGGGCGCGCTGCTTGGAGACACGTCGCTCTACTTATGGATATGCAATTTTTCTTGGTGGCAACTTGGTCTCATGGAGTGCGAAGAAGCAACCTACAGTCTCTCGGTCAAGCTCTGAATCGGAGTACAGAGCTCTTGCGAACACTGCTTCGGAGGTAGTATGGCTGTTACATATTCTTCGGGATCTGCGCTTCCCACTTCAGGGATCTCCGGTGCTTCTTTGTGACAATAACAGTGCTATCTTTCTTGCGGAGAATCCAGTTGCTCACAAGAGAGCTAAGCACATCGACATCGACTATCACTTTGTGAGGGAGCTAGTTAGTGCTGGTAAACTACGAGTTGGTCATGTTCCGACATCCTTACAAGTTGCAGATATCTTCACCAAGGGGCTCAATCGTGCGTTGTTTGACTTCTTTCGGTCCAAGCTTCGCGTCTCAGTCAATCCGACGCTTCGCTTGAAGGGGGGTGTGACAATAGAATCAGAATTGGAGGATTGATTTATTAATTATGTATGTATTTTGTATATTGCACTTATGTGCCTAGGGTTTAGCTAGTTTCAGTATTTAGCTTTAGGCCCTTGTATGTAACTATATATAGGCATGCTTCTGCCTTATTCTAATCAAGCAATCAGATACAGTTTACACTGAGTGCTGGAATTGCAGCCGTAAATGCAGACATGACTTGTCTTATATGTTGCACCAAAACGGGTACCGGTTCGTATACGGGTACGGGTACGGGTACGGCAAACGGCAAAATTCAAAAATTGGAGGTACGGGTACGGCAAGGGTACGGCTAAAATATATAAATAATATATATATATATATATATATAAATAATATATATATATATATAAATATATATATATATATATATATTATAACAATTTGTATATTATGAAAATAATAATATGAAATCAATGTATCAAATCAAACCATTTCATAAGTTTCAAGAAACATAAATATAGCAATCCAAACTATGTTTGTCCAAAAAAAAAGAAGAAATCCAAACTCATAATGTTCAAATAAAAGCAAAATAAAATGAACTACTTGGGATTTTATGATATCAATTCATCTTCCAATTCTGGCTCATCAAGTGAGAGATTTGCAAACTCCAGATATCCCACGTTATCAAAAGAATCAAATGAATCTCCTCCAACATCCCACATTTTGGTCTTCTCATCATCATATTGCTGGGAGGTCCTCGATAAAAGACGGAGGTTGTTATGGATGAAAACCAATTCTTCAGCACGAGTGGGATTCAACTTGTTCCTCTTGAGTGAGTGAATGAAACTGTATGTGCTCCAGTTTCGTTCACAACATGAAGAGGATGAAGGTTGACCAAGTAATTTAAAAGCCAATGATTGAAGCAAGGGAGTTTGTGCACCAAAACTAGCCCACCATTTCCTGGGTTCAAGAGAGTACCTCTTTGCAATCGAAGTTATATCCTCATAAGGACCTTGGAGGAGTGAGAATTCAGCAAATTCATCAATAATTTGATCAAAGTCCTCGTTACTTGAAAACAACCTACGAAAGGCCCTATTCCTCTCCCGAGATACTTCACCATCCTTGTGAGGGGCAAGCCTACTAGAATCCTCAAGAAGCCATTCTTGACTATAAAACCTTCACAAAAATAGTTTCAAAACAAATCACATATAAGAGGATGAAATAAAAATAAATTAATTGAAAGACAGTATCGTACATATTACATACCTTGGGTTCAATGAGTGTGCAACACAATGCAAAGGAGTGTAGCTCTTAGTCCAACGAGCAATAAGGATATCATGAACAACATTATGAAAGGAACTAAATTGAGACAATGATTTCTTCTCTTTCTTGTAAATTTCCAACTTCACCTTTTCAATCATTGAGTCCCACATCTCGTAAACCAAGTGAAGACATGGTTTATCAGTATCACAAAACCTAATCATGTCGTAGATTGGTCTTGTGAAATCAATGATATAGTCCACATTATCCCACCAAGCATCACTCACAAGTTTCGCCTTCACAAATTCTGCCTTTACCACATCATCCTCTCTATATGAACTCCATTCATCACTCATGACCATTAATTCAAGACCCCGCCTAATCAGTTTAAACCTCTTAAGCACAACGACAATAGATGCAAATCGAGTTTCAGCAACCGAGAGCAACTTAAGAGAACAAAACCTGTTAAACATGGCGACCCTCATGTTGTGATTCACAATGAAGTTCTTAATCTGCACGGCATCTCCATAAACTTCACTAATCCACTTGCACAATTCATATGTTAACTCATTGGTAACCGTTTCCTTAGGAGCACAAATATTCTTCAAAGCAAGATTCAGAGTGTGGACAACACATGGGGTCCAAAAGATATGAGGATACAAACTCTCAATAAGCTCACCAGCCGCTTTACAATTAGCGGCATTATCTGTAATCACCTGCACCACATTCTCATGACCCACCTCAGCAATCACTTCTTTCATCAAATCTGCAATGAAGAATTTGTCTTTATGCTCACCAAAGCAATTAGCAGCTTTGAGGAACATAGGACCTTTGCCACTTGTAGCCATAAAATTAATCAGTGGCTTCCTTCCAGGATCGCTCCAGCCATCACTACAAATTGACACCCCTTTATCCCTCCAAGTTCCTTTCAGTGGTTCCAGCAGTCTGTTAACATGAGATTTCTCTTGTTGAAGCAACGAAGTCTGCAACTTGTTATAACCAGGAGGAATATATCCAGGTATGTTATGTGTAGAAGCAAAAACATATGATCTCACATAATCTGGATTTCTTGCAAAGTTAAATGACAAACCACCTGTATAAAACATCCTTGCAATCATTTGATCCAACTGAACTCGGGCAGACATATCCAGTGCTCTAACAATTGGATTCTCTGTTCTTTTTCTCTTAGAAGAAAAATGATCATCATCTTCCACTTCAGGTACAGAAGAAGCATCTGCTGGCAATGGAACAGGTTTGGGTGGTGCATTTTTCTCTTCAAACTTCTTGTCCTCCTCCAAAAATTTTTGCGCCTGCGAAGAACTCACTTTCGGACAAGGTCGGATACCCTGTCCTTTCTTGTGACACAAATGTGCCTTCACCCTAGAGTAAGTGCCTGATCTTTCCACAGAACAAAAGTTACAAGAAAATTTCCAAGTTCCTCCTTTTCCCTTTTGGATCTTGGTCATATATGCCCACAAAGGACCGGCATCATTATCAATATCTTCTGTCACTGGAGGTGGATTGGAGCCGCTTGCACCCCCACTTTGTGATTCCATGATCTATATGGACACAATTTAAAAAAATTTAATCAAATGATTGATGACCCCTAAGACCTACGTATAAACAATAAAATGCCTCCAGATATAGTCAATATTCAATACAAACATCGAAATATACAATATATCATAATATCAATACAAGATTTCACTTTTCATATAAATATAAACTAATCATGAATTATCTATGTATATCACAATATCACATGAATTCAAAAACACAATTATCAACCATGAATACATAAATCATTAATCATACGTGACACGAATTCTACATATTGTTTGCTTTGCGTTCAGAAAGATCAAATACTGTATATTTAAAAAAAAGCACAACATAATCGAAAAAGATATAATCTGATTACTTACTAGTTACGGCGGTGAATCGGTAGAAAACAAAAAAACAAGAAAACTGCAATTCGGTCAAGAATACCCACAAGAATTGTGCGTGCAAGGTTTCTGTAAATTTTGGAATTGGAGTAAGTAGGCCAGGCCTGTAGGTCATATATATATAAATTAATTAACAAATTAAAAGAAAGGGAAAGTAAATATATTAATAGAGTCCTCTCCCCTTCATTCTCAAAATCTTCCGCCTTTTCCCAAATCAGAACTCCTCTCCGCTTCACCTTCTCCATTTGCAACTCTGCCTTCCCAAATCATAACTACGGGATAATTACCCATGAAAACGGGACTCTTCCCCCTCTCCCGTACCAGGTACGTACCGGATGTTGGTCAACTCTTGATCGGGGACGGTCAGCCGTACCCATCAGTTTGGGGACGCCAGGGAGACGTCTCCGACCCGTACCCGTGGGCGTCCCCGTCTCCGAGACGGTCCCGGGACGGGTACTCGGCCTACCCGCCGTACCCGTGCAACATAATTGGATACTTCATCAGCAGTTGTGGACTGGATATTATCAGAACTTCTGAAGAACCCCAACGCCAAGGTGATGAAAAAACTGCAGCAAGAGCTGAAAGACGTGATAGGTTTAGACAGGAAAGTAGAGGAGTCTGATTTAGGCAACCTTCCATATACTTAGACATGGTGATCAAGGAGGGCTTTCGTCTCCACCCAGTGGTACCTAGCCTCTGCTACTTCCACATGCCGCCAGAGAAGATGCAACCATCAATGGCTTCCACATACCGAAAGGCGCGACTGTGATGATCAATGTATGGGCAATCGGGAGAGATCCTAAAGTTTGGTCTGATCCAGAGGAGTTTATTCCTGAGAGATTTGAAGGGAGCAATGTGGATGTCAGAGGGCTTGATTTTGAGCTGATTCCTTTTGGGTCGGGAAGAAGATCGTGCCCTGCGATGCAACTAGGGCTCACACTTGTTCGTATTCTGATTGCAGAGCTGGTTCATTGTTTCGATTGGGATCTTCCGGATGGAATGATGCCAGAAGAATTAGACATGACTGAGGAATTTGGCCTCGTTATCTCTAGGGCAAATCATTTGATGGCTACTCCTACATTTCGACTATGCAAATGATGATGCACTTTCTCCATCCTAATTCAACCCTGCATGGATGTTTTTTCACACTTTCCAACAAATTCTACACGTCCAGTGAATAATTTAACATATTAATTTCCTCCGTTCCAAATTAATCCTATATAGTTGTACATATTTTTCACTTTCTAACACACAAATTTGACTATAAATATACGTAGTTACCCATATTGTAGTAGTCAATAAAACTTGATATCAATACATAGTATATATTAAGATGATTCTAATGACATCACATGTGATACTATTAATGTTTATATATATGTTCAGATACACCGTCAAATTTTGATGATGAACAATGTTAAAAGTTAAAATGTACAGTAAAATTCGACCTGGAAACTTCGGTTGATGAATGATTAATGTGGCGAAGAATTGCACGCAGTGTGTTTGTGAACGCGTGCACGACTAATTAAAGTGCATGCAAATTAAACGCACGCACGAGGAAAATGTCATGGACTAATTATAACTTGTTAAAAATATAGCTAGACAAAACACATATTAAACGATTGATATTGCAACACAGACGATTTACTGATTTATAATTTACAGTAGTGAAGTGAGTGATCACTACATAGTGAAGGTAATTAAGATTTACAAGAAACTACAAACAAAAATACACTTTCAGACAAATTTAAATCTTCATATGATTGTTATGTATGTACTTGCATTTTAAAAAAAAATTGCAGTACTGGAAGATCTCAGTAGTGCCATTCAGGGAAATAGACCTATCATTTCAGCTGTGGCTCAGCAGCAGCCAATTCATGTGCAAAAACAATATTGATGTTACATTGCAGCGCACCAATGAAGGTGAGTGTCGCACAAATCAAACTACAAATTACACACCCTCTCATCATTTCAAATCACTAACAAATGATATTAACTTTTATAATTTTTCGATTTTTGCAGAATTAGCATTTTTGACAAGTGCTTTTCAGGTATACTACTCTGATATATTGCAGACTGCAATTCCTGATCAAATTATGTTTGTTTTGTCTCATCAGATCCATACAAAACGGAGCAAGCTCATGCAGATTTGAATCTGGAGTTGCTCTATTATCTGGATCTAGCCTAATCAGCAATCCCAGCAGACACAATTCCAGCAGAAAATCTGCAGGTGATAAGTCAGAGCTCATCCGAGGTAGATGCTGAATTTTACTTTTGAAAGTGCGCGTGATCCAATCGAAGTGTTTTTAAACGTGCTAAATCGCACGAACATGGCACGGCCTTTGGCCGCACGCGCATAGGTCATGCACGTAGAGTTAATTAACGAGGATGCTATATAAAATCTGATATTTTATTCTTGTAGTGCAAAATACGGTATGAATTTATGAAAATATTCTCACTTATTAAGTTTATTGAGATATTTAGCAATAATAATTAGGAGATAGTTTTATAATTTCATTAATATTTTGAACTATATTGAGTAAAATATTAATTGAACTGCATATAACAATTCAGTTAATTAAGCATATAATTTAAAACTCCATTAGTACGTACGTGGGACCTGATTTTTATCGAAAAATTGATTATATATATATATATATATATTGTTTTAATTAGGTTCCAGAGTAAAACAAAACAACAAAATGTAACTATATGTTTTGGATATATAAGAATTTACCAGGACATTATTAATGACTAAAGTAACGTGACATACCAAATCCTCTACAACTCATATCTTTCATGCAGATCTGAATCTGGAGTCGCTCTAATGTCTGGATCTAGATCTGGTGTACAATCGCATGGATCTGATGAGAGAAAACAAACAAAGAGACCTTCTCCTTGGAATTAGTTCATTGTAGCGGCTGAACCCACTAATGACCTAAACCTTAATGTGAACTTCCCTCCCCTTCCCCTTTCTCCGTTCATGGCAGTCCATGACATTCAAAAATAGAATTGAAACGTACTTCATGAGAATTCAACGGAGATTATAATGTACTCTCACATAAATGATGCAAAGAAATAATTTTTCACCTAATATCAGAAGTGGTAGATTGTACTGTCTCAACATTCCTCAATAATTCAATGTCTATAGTAGAACTATCATCAAAAGTGATAGGATTTATGTCGGCGACAGTTTGCGACATCCAATCTAGTTCAAAAAAATTTCTTCACCACTTTCTTCACCATTGTCCAATTCCAGGAAAAGTTTAACCAAATGTGAATAAGAGTTTCTTGGTTCGGAAGGTTAGAATATGTATACATAGACTAGTTCTCCACTTGTCGGCATACACCTGCAACATGATTATTATTTGTTAAAACTTCCAAAACAGCAACATTAACATCTTTCACAGCTTCCTAGAATATATACAACTTCTTAGAATTATTTATATATATATAGGTATAAAAAAGGATCAGGTGAGACACATCTCTTAAAAGTGTGGCGGTCTGCTTAAAGCGTGGCACAAATCTGACCACAAAAATTCTGTATCGTGCGGATGAGGTTATACCTTGGAGTAGGGAAGCTAATATTTTAAGAACAAGTGGACTATCTCGCGGATCTTTCGTGGATCAGATTCGGGTTATAAGAAAATAAACCCGGATCGACTTTTTCGCATGGGCTCTTCTCAAAACTATTGTATTTAGTTACTACCATGTTAGGGTTTTGGCCCACAGTCAAGAAGTCAAAGTCAGAAGTTGGTCAATGGCTGGGAATAGGGAAACCAACTGAGATTCGGTTTTATAAAAGAAAGTGTAGCTAGCTAATTGTCATTCATTCTGTTCATTCTGTTAGGCTGTTGAAACTTTGTAACTGCCATTTCCATGGCTTTACTGTGATTGAGTTTTTGAGCTAAGAAAATACATCTTTAATCCTTTCAATTGGTATCTGAACCATACGCTCTTCGGCACTAATGGCGAGCAAGAAATCAGAGGAACTTCGCGGTTATGTTGATTCGGCGTTCTTGAAGTTGTAGGAAGATTTGGCTGCCAGAGATGAAGGTGTTCAAGAGCATTTTGCACGCATCGATTCGGTTCTGGATCAATTTGTACAACTATATTTTTCTCAGGCGATTGAGAAGGCAGCAGAACGGGCGTTGGAGTTGACGCGCCACTCACTCCGGCAAGAAATCACCGGTCATATTCGTTCACAGCTAGAATCAGCGCAAGAACCTAAGGAGACAATGCGGGCGGACGGTGAGGGTTCTCATAGAGGTTCTAATGCGAGTGTTCATGATGGAAACCAAGTTCTGGACCGGGGAAAGTCACCGGTGATAGTGACTGACTCTCCACCACCGTTCAATGTGCATTCTCCGCGCCATCGGAAAATTCCGATTGAGGTAGCTACTATTCCGGCAGCACAGCTCAATAAATACTGTTCTCCTCATGAACATGAGTTGCATAACTGTCCTAGAGTTCTTATGTCTGCTGGTTGTGAAACTGCTAGAGTAGTATGGCCAGAAAATATGAAAACTCTTAAGAATATGAGAAATGTTCAATCTATCTTGCATAAAGATAATTTGGATAGGCCTGGTTGGAATAGAACTGAAATGCATGATCATGTTGTTACTAAAGGATGGAGGACTGTCATGAATAAAAAGTATGCAAATCTCCAGTTGCCTAGTTTCTCAGGACAGAATGTTAGGGATTGGTTGAGTAGATGTGAGAAGTTTTTTGTCTATTTTCAAATTTCTGATGCTGAGAAGTTGGAAACAACGGAGTTAACTTTGGAGGGTAAAGCAATGAATTGGTTTAATGCTGAGAAACCTTTTAGGAGCTGGTCTGATTTTCTATAGCTATGTTGCAAATATTTGGTGATGCTAGTTATAGAGATATCTTTGGTGATTTCAATAAACTCAAACAAACTGGTTCTCTGAGGGATTATGAGGAAAAGTTTGAAGATCTTAAATCACAGTTAGTTGGTAAGTATCCATAAATGCCTGAAATATATTTTGTGGGGAATTTTTTGAGTGGATTGAAGGAGGAGTTAAAAGTGTCTGTGCCTCCTTATAGACCTACTACTTTACATGAAACAGTGTAGTTATCTTTAATGCAAGAAAAGGTCATGACTGTAATGGAAAGGAAGTTCAGATTGAGTGGGGGTTCATAGGAGAAAGGTAGGGATTCACAGTGGAAACCTAACACTAACAGTGGTCATGGTAAATTGCCTTGGAAATCTGAGACAGTTATGGGAGGTAAACAACCTTGGAAGCCTGTGGGGGGAGACAATGGAGGGAAGAAGATGGCTGGGGAAGGTATTAAGAAGGCTAGTGCATAGGAGCTTCAGTTTAGAAGGGGAAATAGACTGTGTTTTAAGTGTGGAGAGAAATTTCATCAAGAGCATGTTTGTAAGTTCAAACAAATTAAGATGATTTCTGGAGAGGAGGAAGATAATGATGGGGACATTTTGATTGCTGAATGGAATTGTGAGGAACTGCAATAGCTAGAGTATACAAATGAGCCTGAGGAAATTGTTCTTACCTCTATTGGAGGTCATAACAGGAGGAAAGCCAATACTATGAGGTTAGTTGGCTATATAAATGGGGTTAGAGTAAGGATGTTGCTTGATACAGGAAGTACCTACACTTTTATCACCCCTAAAGCTGTGAGAGAATTGAATCTGAAAAAGGTTCATATCAGACCTTTTACTGTATCTATTGCTGATGGGAGGAGGATTGGTGGTGACACATATGCTCCAAATGTAACATGGAGAATTCAAAACCATCATTTCAATTACAGTATGAGGATTTTGGATGTGGGATCTGATTTGGAAATGATTATAGGAGCGGACTGGATGGAAACTTTTAGCCCTATTGCTTTCAACTTCAAGACTGAGGATGTGTCAATCTGTTATAATGGAGAGCAATATGTACTTAAAGGTAATGCTGATAGGACCAAGTTGGAAATTATTAAATACAAAGAAGCTAAGGAGCTAAGTGAATTTAGGAAGAGAAAAGCTTTCTATGAGCAACTGAAGTATGATGCACCATACAGTAAAGTGAGAAGAACTCATCTTCACTATGACTATGGGGATAATGGTAGATTCAGAGGACAGTGCTATGGAATTTCTGATACAAAAAGGTGCAACAGATTTGGGAGAAAATACTTCAGAAAAGGCAATAGATTGGGATTTGAGCAAGGTACCTACAGGTTTGGCTTCTATTCTGCTTGAATTTTCTGATGTTTTTCAAATTTTCAATTCTTTACCTCCAGAAAGGGAAATTGATTACCAGATAATTCTTAAGCCTAATGCTGAACCTTCTAAACTCAAACCCTACAGATATCCTCACTTCCACAAAGAAGAAATTGAGAAACAAGTGAAGGACATGGCCAGGCACAAGGTGATTCAAGACAGTGTCAGTCAATTTTCATCACCTGTATTACTGGTAAAGAAAAAAGACAATTCTTGGTGCATGTGCATAGATTATAGAAGATTGAATGATATCACTGTAAAAGATAGGTTTCCAATTCCAATCATAGATGAATTGTTTGATGAGTTACACAAAGCTACTGTGTTTACTAAGTTTGATCTCAGATCAGGTTATCATCAGATCAGAATGAATAAAGAGGATGTAGCTAAAACAACTTTTCAAACTCATACTGGTCATTTTGAGTTTTTTAGTGATGCCTTTTGGGCTAACTAATGCACCTGCAACATTTCAGGCACTCATGAATAAAGTTTTCCAGAAATTTCTTAGAAAAACAGTTCTTGTTTTCTTTGATGATATTCTCATATACAGTAGGACATTGGATGATCATTTAGTGCATGTGAGGGAGGTACTAGAAGTTATGAGAGTTAATCAGTTGTATGCCAAGGGATCTAAGTGTGTTTTTGCTGATGAAAGAGTAGAATACTTAGGCCATATCATTTCCAGTCAAGGGGTATAAATGGATGAATAAAAAATTGCTAGCATTTTGAAATGGCCTACTCCCAAGACTCTAAAAGAATTAAGGGGATTCTTAGGCTTAGCTGGATAGTATAGGAGATTTATTGCACACTTTGGCATCATTTGTAGGCCTCTCCATGACCTACTTAAAAAAGATTATTTTCTGTAGGGTGAGGCAGCTCAGAAAGCTTTTGAGGAATTGAAACAGAAAATGACAAGTGCTCCCACATTGAGAATGCCTGATTTTTCTAGGTCTTTTATCATTGAAACAGATGTCTGCAATGAAGGAATGGGGGCAGTGCTATTACAGGACAATAAACCAATAGCTTTTCTCAGTAAATCATTTTGGACAAAGAACAAAGGCTTGTCCACCTATGAGAAGGAGTTACTTGCTCTAGTAATTGCAGTTGATAAGTGGAGACATTATTTGGTAGGGAATAAATTCATTATCAGAATTGACCACCAGTCACTCAAATATTTGTTGGATCAGAAAATCCATGGTGCAATGCAACATAAGTGGATGACTAAATTGCTTGGATTATCATTTGAGATTCAATACAGATCTGGCAAGACAAATGTGGTGGCAGATGCCTTTTCCAGAAGGCCTAATGCATCTAATTCTGAGCAAATCAATACTGAGATAGTTCAGGAAAACAGTCATGCAGATGCTCGTCCTATATGGGACAAGGAATTAGATGAAAGAAGTTTTAATGGTGAGGATGAGGAGGAGATAGCAGTGGTGTCTTAATTCCTTAACAAGAATATAAAAGATACTGAAACCATTGATACTGGGGAGTGTGCCAGAAAGGAATTTACTAATACTACACTAATTCTTACTTGGCTTCAACAACTAGAGAAAAGTTATGAAAATGATGATACAGCTCATGAGTTGATGGCTAATAAGTCCATGGTTTGTATTCGAGCCTCATTCATACTCGGATCAGGGCCCGAGAAGGGTCGTGGGCTCGAGTTACGCGGAGGATGGATCCACAGGTCCATCAATCCTAATGCTTACAAGGAATGCGTATATTATGAATGTTCTACAAGGAATATACATCCTCCTAAACATGGTAATATAACCATGACCGAAATACACTTCTTCTATACATGGTAATACAACTACTATTCCCATAAGAGTTGTAGTCATACTAAATACATATCTTGGTGATCTACGGATTGTAGCCATATAAATACACACAAGGTTTGGTACACCTTCTCTATCTCATATTACATACAATACGCCTTACGCATCATACTAACTTGAGCGTCGGAATGTCTATCCTCGGAACACCCGAGGCTTTATTTTGCAGGTCAGTTCGTGAGCCGGGTTCGTGATCAAGTGCGGGTCATAGACATCCATCAATGGCTCAAGCTGTGTTAGCTCCAACAGAGAATTTAACTTTGGTAAATGGGATCTTGAAGAAGGATCAAAAGATGTATGTTGGCAATGCTCAGAATATAAGAAGAGAAATTTTATCAGCTCTTCATTCATTTGCTATAGGGGGCCATTCTGGCCAAAATGCAACCATAAAAAGGACTTTACTTCTTTTCACTTGGCCAGGCATCAAGGAAGATATATTGCAATTCATAAAGGCTTGTGAGGTATGTCAGAAGAATAAGGCTGAACATTGTCATCCACCTGAACTACTTCAACCTTTACCAATTCCTACACAAGCATGGACTCACATTTCTATGGATTTTGTGGAAAAGCTTCCAAACTCTCTTGGTTTTGACACTGTTCTGGTGATAGTGGATAGGCTTACTAAATATGCTCATTTTTTACCACTCATCCATCCATTTATAGCCAAGACAATAGCTACTCTCTTTTTGGATGAAATTTACAGATTGCATGGAGTTCCTGAGTCAATCATCAGTGACAGAGACAAGATATTTACTAGCTTGTTCTGGAAAGAGTTATTTTCTAAGCTAGGAACTCAATTGAAATTCTACGGCCTATCACCCTCAAACTGATGGTCAGACAGAGAGGGTGAATCAAGTTTTAGGAAATTATCTAAGGTGTTTTTGTGGTGAATGTCCTAGTTCATGGAAAACTTGGTTGGGATTAGCAGAAAGATGGTAAAACACTTGTTTTAATGTCAGTTTGAATATGACCCCTTATGAGGCCTTATATGTTGTTAAACCATTACAGTTTCCTCTAGGTAATATGATTGACTCCTTAGTACCAGCTGCCTCAGATATACTCCAAAACAGACAGCAGATTCAGCAAAAGTTGCAAATTCATCTCAGGAAAGCTCGGGAGAGAATGAAGTACTTTGCAGATCAGAAGAGGACTGAAAGAAGCTTTGTGGAAGGAGATTGGGTGTTGTTAAGGGTTCATAGACACAGACAGCAATCCATACAAAACATTCCTCTGGAAAAATTGGCTGCTAAGTATTGTGGACCATTTTTGGTTGAAAAGAAAGTTGGTGATGTTGCCTACAAATTAAAACTTCCAGCCAGCAGCAAAGTGCATCCTGTTTTTCATGTATCATTACTTAAAAAATTCATTGGAGATGCTCCCTCTGCTACCTGCATTCCCCTCCCAACAAGTGATGAAGAGATCATGACACTAGAACCTCAGAAGATTTTGCAAAGAAGATTAATTAAGACTGATCATTCACAGCTCACTCAGTGGTTGGTTTTATGGAAAAATTTGTCTAAGGAAGAAGCTTCATGGGAGGATGCTTCTGTTATACAACATTTGTTTCCTCATTTTAAAGGCTGACAGATTCAGAACTTGAGGACAAGTTCTGTGCAAGGGAGAGGGATTGTTAGGGTTTTGGCCCACAGTCAAGAAGTCAAAGTCAGAAGTTGGTCAATGGCTAGGGAAAGGGAAACCAATTGAGATTCGGTTTTATAAAAGAAAGTGTAGCTAGCTAATTGTCATTCATTATGTTCATTCTGTTAGGCTTTTGAAGCTTTGCAACTGCCATTTCCATGGCTTGACTGTGATTGAGTTTTTGAGCTAAGAAAATACATCTTTAATCCTTTCATACCCCTGCATTTAATTACTTCTCTTCTCTGTGCAGCCCATATATTTGACCGATTATATAAATAATAATAATAAGTTTGGTATATAAGAGAGGTCTAATTTAGTTCTAATTTCTGTGGCATGGAATGAATTCCAAGCATGCGTGCTTTTTTTTGTCTTTTGCAATTTGATTAGCCTAGAGTTAAAACATTTTAAAAATAAAATGACTTCCATAAAACAAATCTATTTTAATAATAAAATAAATATGACTTTTAACTAGTTAAACTACCGATAAGTAAATTAAAGCACCCATAGTAATAACTTGAAGCATCTATATGTATAAGTTGAAGTACTGACAAGTAAAAGCGCTTGTAGTTATAACTTGAAGCACCGACAAGTAAAAGCACTTGTAGTTATAACTTGAAACACCTACAAGTATAAGTTGAAGCACTGACAAGTAAAAGTACCTCTAGTTATAATTTGAAGCATCTACAAGCAGTGGTGTCAATACGGTCTGTTCGGTCGATTTCGGTTCGGTTGAATCGGTTTCGGATCAAAATTGTTTGGTTGAGTCGGTAAAATTTTCTTTTGTCGATTAATATCGGTTCGGGTCGGATTACAATCGGCTCAAGTTTAATCGGATCCATTCGGGTTCGGATCATTTCGGTTTCGGTCATATGTTGATCGGTTCTATTCAAGTTCGGGTTCAAAATGAGTTAGATGGTATTAATTTTGAATTTTTGGTAGTTTAAATATGCATATAGACTAATTAAGTTGAGTTTAACTAATCAAATGATCAATCTCACTTGACTTTCTACAAGTACTAGCACTTATATGACTTTTTACGGACATCAACTAAAATGAGGTTAATCTAATCAAAAACCAATCCTTATTTGACTTATTATTAAGGATTTTGGTTTGGTTTCGATTGATTTTGGGTCGGTGCAAATCGGGTTCGGTGCGAGCAAATTCGGTTATTGGTCGGGTTCGGATCAAGATTCTCGGATCAGATCGGTTTTTGGGTTAGTTCGGTTCGGATCGGTTTCGGCCTCAGATAATTTTTTTCTTAAGTTGAATTCGGTTCGGTATCATTCGGTTCGGTCGGTTGATTCGGTTCGGATCAGAACTGACAGCACTACCGACTACAAGTATAAGTTGAAGCACCGTCAAGTAAAAGCACTTGTAGTGATAACTTGAAGCACCTACTAGTATAAGTTGAAGAACCGACAAGTAAAAGCAGCTTATAGTTATTACTTGAAGCACTTACTAATATAAGTTAAAACACCTACTAGTATAAGTTGAAACACCAATAAGTAAAAGTAAATACGATTATTATTTGAAGCACCTACTAGTATGAGTTGAACCGAAAAGTAAAAGCACATATTGTTATAATTTGAAGCCCCAACAAGTAAAAGCACTTGAAACAGCTACAAGTATAAATTGAAGCACCTACAGTTATAAGCTGAAACACCTATGAGTAAAAACACATATAAATAGAACTTGAAACACTTACAAGTATAAGTTGAAGTACCTATAATTATAACTTGAAACACATAATTATAACTTGAAGCATTGATATACGAATTTAATTTAATATATGAACTAAAGTATTTTAATTTTTTATTAGACAAATTATACGAGTATATATCAAATAAATTAATTACTGATAGTGCCTGAAGGCTATGGGAATTGTTTAAACAAAAAGAATTGCTACAAATCTAGTGCATGCATGCACAAGAAACAAGGTAGAAAATTAATGTATTGAAAAATATATTCAGTATCATGATTTATAATTCTTATACTATATCACGGGTGCATGTACACCCACCTTTAGTGTGTGTTTCACTATAATAATTGTGCACTATATTGATAGCAATTCACATATACTATTTATAGAAAATATAAGTAAAAGGATTTATAATGACAATTATACACACAAAATTTTAATATACTTGAATTTTATAAAATTATATTTTTCTGAAATGAACGATCCGTTTATATAGATTCAAGACCTTATTTTTATTACTCTTTTTTTTTCTATATTTTCCCTGTTTTTCCCCTCTATCTTAATTTGCTCTACTAATTAATCTTACTTTCACAATTTACATTTAACTCCACGAAAAAGAATAGCACTATGGTTGGTGATATTGCCAGAGCAGTTATTAGCATCCAGAGCAAAATTTAATTATTTTCCCTAACATACCCTTTCCATAATCTGATTATTTTATTAATTTATTTTTGTTCCTTCTGTTCTCATGATATATTGCTACGAGGGTTTGAAGGGAGAATTTAATTGGAAGGCTTGTGTTCGAAATTCGAAACCTGCTATAATATCAGCAAACTGCTCGCTGCTCAGTGGTGGATGCGAAATCTCGGAAGAGTGGAGATCGAAATGTCTCAGCATGGATGGTATATGATTATATCCCCGAAACGGAGAAGATCCAGGATTTAATTAACCTGCATCCCCTGCTTCCTTGATTTGGAATGGAAAACCTCCGACAGGGATCAAAACCTCAAGAAAATCTGATGCACACATATAAACCATGGCAAACTGAGCAAATATTAATAGGATGAAGAGCTTGATCTACTCTACTTTAACTGATGATGCAACAATATGTGCCCAAGCCTTGAGATGGAATTTCATTATGATATCATTGCAATTGGGTGGAAATTTCTAGTTTTTTGCCTTTTTTCTGGAGCCATCCCATGGCTCAGAATGATAAGGCCTTGAAACTCCATCTCTCACACTTTTATTGGGCTAATCATGATCCTCACTGGCCTTTTTCTGGCTCCTTTTCTAGCAATCCGGGAAGTATATATGGAAGCCAAGGTTGATGTTCAAGCTCTGATGAAACAAATCCCATCCATAAAAGCCTTTCAACTCCTGATATTCAAGTTCTCAATAAACTTCTGCTGATAACTCCTTTCTTCCTCTTCATGTTTCCTCTTCCTCAACCTGTTTTTAGTCGCCTTTTTCGCGCCCTCCTCACGTTCCTCTGGTTGCCAAGATGAATATGAATACACAGAATTTTTATGTTCATCTGGTTGCGCGAAACTTTTTATGAAAATGGAATTAATAACTGCCCACTACATGTTCCTCTGGGTTCATCTTCTCATTCAAGCAATGATAAAGTGTGAAGCCAAAAATGACGAATAGAAGGAACAAAAATAAATTAATATAAAAATTAGATAATAGAAAGGGTGTATTAGGAAAAATAGTTAAATTTTGCTCTAGATGCTAATAACTGCTCTGGAAATATCACCACCCTAGCACTATACCATACTTGCTCTATAAGCAAGCAACAATTTTAAATCTAGAGAGAATCATTTCTACAAATACAGAAATAAATTTACAAATAAATTTACTAATTATGTACTAGTAGTATTAGCCAACCAAACTAAATAGATTTACTAATTATTTGATATTTTAAATCATAATCATTTTTAATCATCTCAAACATCACTATAAATATTCTAAACTATATATATTCTAAGAGAGTTTTAATATACATCATCTGTCCCGATTTAAACAACAAGATTTTTTGGTCAATTATTTAAAATGATATTTGATCATTACTAGCTTTATTTATATGTATCTAAAAATTTAATATCTCATATATAAAATGCATTTTAATCCAATAATATGTCATATGATAATATTATTGTGAAAAATGTGTGCAGGTTAAAATGAGACGGATATTTCATAAGTTTAATGGATTAGGACTTCTTAACCGTTTCGTTGACACTAATTAAGGAATTAACAATTATCCAATGGATGAGCATTAAGTCCACGATGCAGGCCCTATAAATCCAGCCTCAGTTTGATAAACTTATCAGATAAAAAGAATCAACAATGAGGTCTCTTCTTGTTCTGCTTCTGTTTGCTCTTTTTGCATATGTTGGTCACTATATTTGCTGCCATTCATCTCTATCTCTATGTCATTTCAATTTTATCAGATTTCCCCAAAGATTCATTTTCTGTATTCATATTTTAATGCTATTTATCAATGTATAGTGCCAGATTTATGTCTACTAAACCAGAAATTGGTTTTTTGGTTTTATAGCAATTGTTTTTTTGATTCTTAAGCATGTTCTCAAAATGTATAAAAAGCACTTGAGAGAGAGGGAGAGAGAGAATTCTGGGGAAAGATTAATGGCAGATTATATCTTCATCTCTCATATATGAGAGCGAACCTTCTCGAGAACATGTTCATCAACTCGATCGAGATCTCCATTGAGGCACGTACGGTCGGTTGTGCAGTGGCACCATGTGTTCAGCAGCAACTCCACCTAACTCAGGCTGACAGAATTCAGCAGCCGACTGACAGTCAGGTAACCGTAGACCTTAATAACCGATTCCAAGAGGCTCTGTAGCATTTCTCATATAGATCTTCTATCGCCCAAGTATCGGCCAGCACAGCCCACATAGGTCCTCATTTCCTCCAGCCTCTCGTTGGTTCCCAGATTGTTCCACACACAGTCAATTACAGACTTGTTAGAGCGCTCCATTTGATAGGCACTTTGAAACTATGTGGATTGCTGCAAATAAAGTGAAACTATGTAATTAATGAATTGTTAGGAAATATGAAATGAAAGAAAAATCAGAATCGTGAATCTTTATATTTCTTTTAATCCTAAGTGAAATAGGGCTCGGAAATAGTCACAACTCGAAGATAATATAAGTCGATGTGCATGAAAATGTGGAACACATGTTGAGCTAGAACTGCAACTCCATTGATCTAATTCTCTTGTATCACATTCCAAGAAAACATCTATGCAATTTGATACATGAAATAAAATTTATCAAAACTACGCGCATAAACAAGTCTTCATGAATGGATGCATAACTAAAAAAGGATGAGAGTCATTTGATGAATTAAATCCAAGTGGTCCAAGAGCGAAAGTAAGGTTAAATGTAGGTAATGATGAATTAAATCCAAGTGGTTCAAGAGCGAAAGTAAGGTTAAATGTAGGGAATGGGAATTCCATCTAGGATGTTTCCCCTAGCACAGATGCAACAATGGCGGTAAACCATCAAACTTATAACATGGAATTAACTCCACCAAATTTATAACATAGAATAAATTCCAACCGAGTTTTTCATGGTGTTTTTTTTTAATTGAAAACCATCATAGATGGAGGGATATTTATTAGGTTCCCCATTCCTTCATTAATCTCCTCAAAGGGAAGCATTTTGAGAGATTACTGAATAAGTTGAGAACCTAAACTGTATCTAGAGCGCGGTAATACGATGTTCCTAAAACTAAAAAGTGCGGTGAAATACATCTGAATATCCTAAAGTCTAATGCCCAAAAGCATGTAAATATCTGGCAGGTAAAGCATCAATAACTTGCATCAACCCCAACAATAAAGTCGGAATCGACCAAGTCTACCAGTCTAAAACTATTCTCAGAAACGCCAAGAGTAAGTTGTCAAAACTAATTTGACTTTGATTTCTCCTACACTGATCATGATCATAGAAAAAGACTAGAAGCCGAGGGGAATTTCCATAGCGTGGCTATCCGTTTACAAGGAAAACATCAGATAGGCATCAAGTACTCGATAAACTAGTCTAGATAACTACGCAAAAAGACTCAAGTGGAGCACATATTTCACCTAACTACACTAAAAAACAAAAAGAACAGAACCCAAAATCAGGATCTACCAATTCCAGGAGACGGCGGAAGGCTGACCGGCGGCGCGTGCATCCACGCGCGCGGGTGGGTGCGTCTAGATGGTGGCGCGTGTGGTCGACAAAGCGCGTTTAGCACGATGATACGCCGAGTAGTTCACGTCACGACGGCCCCCGGCGCATGTGACGGCGCGTGTAGCCGGACTGGTTGGATCTGGTAGAAAACACTTAACTTTTCCGATGATTCCATGGCTCCCTGCACCTGAGTGACGGCACGAGCTCGGATCTCCTCCGGCGGTAAGTCCAGCGGCGAGCAGACGTACTTTCCATCATCGTCAGAGACTGCGACTCCGATCCCTTAGGATATGGCCCCTGCGGTGCTTCGCGATCTCCGAAAAAATCATAACTTTCCAGTGGAGAAATCGGGTTCAGGTTGGGGGATAAGGTATAGGGTGGTTGGGAGATACATAAATTAAAGGTAGGGGGTGGAAGGGTGGTCGAGCAGCGGCGGGAAGCCCCGAAACCGGCTCAGGCCACCCCTCCGATGAAGTGGATCTAAGGAAGGGGTGAGGAGAGAGGGGGCTGACTTTCTGGGGAGAGAGAGAGGAGAGGGACTTCCTTTTTTCATGGTGTTTAATAAGTGACAAATATGCTAATTAAAATGATATGATTAGGGAGAAACAAATTTCAGCGGCGTTTAAAATGTAGGCAGATGTGACAAGCAAATAAAAATATAAGGCAACGGTAATTTTAACCTAAAAATTATAATTTTTGGATCGAATTACTTGCATCAATTTTCATCGCCGAACCCATATATTTTAAGTATATAATGTATGTTGATGATATATACAACATTTAGGTTCAAATCTTATATTCTAATTTTTAGTTGCGTAAGCACTCTAAATTTCTTTTCTCCATTTCCTAACTTTAGTTACTAATATCTCTCTTACAAAACTTACTTTAATTTTTCCCTTTATTTCAAATTTCGTTAATCCACATTAATATGTTAACTTATTTCACATAATTACATTCTTTCAGTTTATTCTTTCTCAATTTTAATTTCTTGGCAGATTACTGTAATGTTGAAAAATACCCAGGAAATAATGACGTGATTAGAATGTTCTTCCTTGTGGTGCATATATTTTTCTCACTAAATCAAATCTATTTAAATCACAGTTTCTCGATTGTGTTAATTATCATGGACAAATAATGCTTATTTTTGAGACAAAACAAAAATAATTAATTCATGCACAATATATATCTCAACATAATGTGCATTAGTAAGACTTAAAACTCATACAGGAGGCTAAAACAAACATTGCAAACATATTATAAATCATCCTTTTTAATCAACAGCTCTTCATCTGTATATGGCACAAGTGATTTTCCATCTTATAATTAAATTCCCTCTAAAAAAATTAAAGATGATTTAATACAAATTGAAAATTAAATTAAAATTGAAATTGAAACTAAGGAGGCTCAGATTTGTGATTTGAGAAAGTAGAAGGGTTCCATATGAAATTTGCCGCCCGCTAGATCTGTTCAGCCATCCTGGATTGATTTGCCCCGCATTGTGACGACCAGAAGAAAGGTACAAGTAGGGGTGATAACGATCACGAGCGTTCATTAAAAAGATTGAGATCGGATCGGTTAAAGATCGGATCGAGATCGTTCATTTAATAAATGAACCGATCATGATCAAAATTTTATGATCGTTTATTAAATGAACGATCAACGATCATGAACATAAAAGATCGATCATGATCGCGAACAGATCGATAAGGTGATCGAGATCGATCGGTAATATAATTATATACATTAATAATAATGGGGAAATATTTTAATTTTAATATGTATGTTTATAGTTTGTTGTGTATTTTTAGTAATTTGATAATTTATGTATTTTTTATTTTTTAATTTACTTTTAATCGCGATCGATCGTTATCGATCATGGATCATTTGATCGGTTATTTATAACGAGCCGATCACGAACCGATCACGATCATTGTGATTTTTAAACGAGCCGATCACGATCATGAATTATTTTGATCGCTTCGATCGCGATCGATCGTGATCACCTTAAATTTTAAACGATCCGATCATGAACATAGTGATGATCGTGATCGGATCGGCTCGTTATCACCCCTAGTACCTTACATTAACATAATTTTAAACGGTTACAAGTAATTTTATGATGGATTTATTAAATAAATGTATCGAGTGATTAGTAAAATGATATTCATATTTTCATATGAATGTCAAATAAATTATAAAGATATGATTAGTTTGGAGTTAATATACTTAGGGAAAAAGATATTCCTGAACTAAATTATACCTAGATTATATACATACATATATAAATTAAATTAAGAAAAGAAAAGAAAAGAAAGAAAGATGGTAATTTTAATTTTGATAATACATGGAAAACTTAAACATGGTAGTTAAACGCAGTCCGTATTTTACTTATTTACAATCCGTATTTTACGGTCCGTATAAAAAAAATGCAGGCCTGTATAGAAGAAATTAAACAGGCCTTCTATATGAGTATGTCTGCTTTTTACAATTAAATTAAACAGGCCTTCTATATGCAGTCTGTATTTTGCTTATTTGCCGTCCGTATTTTTATTAAATAATTAAATATACAATGATTTTAATATATAACTGATTTGCAAGTGTATGCAATAGAAATAATATATATGATGCATATGTATGATATATATAATTATTGATCATATTATATATATTGAAGACGTATTTTAAGTGAGGGTCAGTAAAATAATAATAGGAAAAGAGGGAAATATATGTGGAAAAATGGGATTCAGTAATATAAATTAACACGGTAAAAGAAAAGGATCGGACAGAGGAAAATTCAGGGAAAAACGATACAAAGAAGGTTTCTGGAACTTCGAACAGAGAATAAGATTTTAGGAACTCGGGAAGAAACGAAACAGGGAACCAGAGGTATGTTCAGAGTTTTGAGATTCTTAGGTATAGTTAGTAAATATAATATCATCTAAGCCCTCAGAATTGATCATCCGAAGCAATAAGCTTGGATTGTGTAGTTTCTCATCAATAAACATGAATATGTAGGTTACTTTGGGGGTATATGAACTGTAATCACCCATGCAATAACATATGTGGTGTAGAAGAACTCAATACAGGGGTGTGGTATTTTTGATCATGAAGGTGTTTGATGAAATTACTAAGAGAAAGGATTTATTGTTTTTGTTCATTCCAACAGGTTACATACCAAATGAGCAGTTTGAAAACAAAGTTTATGAACTGAATTTCATACCTTCTCTGTTTCTGGGCCATGAAAAAGATTGTTTAAGGTAAACGGTTTTCGATTCAGAAATTTATAACAACTGATGTGTTTTTTTTTCTTCTTAAACAAAATTCTTTAAGTTTTCTGCAACTAAATTCTGCATCATGAAACTTAGCTAGGACGGTAGGCACAATTAGCATTATGTAACATAATCTTTGTAAGAAAGAAAAGCACATGTAAAGATTGAGTGAGCTGAATTGTAGAGATAATGATCAAAGGAAATAATATAAGCAATTAAGGAGGGCTGTTTTTACTGAATTTCCTTGATGGCACTATATAATCACGTAGGATGCATAGGTTGATAATTCCCACTGTTAATAAGTAAGTATATTATTGGGAAAATGATAACAGCAAAGACCGGTGAAGGTTGTTGTGACAAACAATTTGATTTATAATTAATCTAACTCATCTTATAAGGAATCTGGTTTGTTATTATTATTTAGTATTATTAGTTTAAAATTTCAGACCCTAGAAGAATGGTTAAGTAACCAGTAGATATACTCTTGGTGCAGATTTCAGCGAGCAGGACCTTACAAGGCCTACGGACTGAAGTGAGTATTCTCACTTTTCTAAAAATATATATATTTCGAAAACTGCCATGCTTATATGTGTTATAACGACTCTGTTACTCTAAAATATGATTTATAAATATTTACGTAATTTATTTAAGTTGTGATATTCTTTATAATGGATAATAACAACAGTATTTAAAATCAGAGAATGTTTTTGTGATATATTCTGAAGTTAAATTGCAAAGGGTCACGACCAGTCAAATTGCAAGAGTGTCTCTGGAATGTGTGTGCTATTTGTGAATCTTGGGTGTGTTTGAATTATTACTTGAACTTGACTATCATGAGCAAAATACCACTCGCTTGCACACGGAGGATGTAGTTGTGTGCGTGGGAGAGTATTTTGTAACCATGCCTCGTAAGTCAGTTGCGGCTAATAGTCATACGAGATGGAACAAAAAATATACTACTCGTTCGCACGGCAGGAGGTTGGTGTAGTGGGAGTATATTGTGTCTTGGACTTGTATGGATCTGGTCAGTTGCGGCCAGTAGTCCATATGAGGTTTATGTTATAAAAAGGGACCTAAGTGCTACGTACGTGCGGGAAGCCACTTCTATAATCCTAACTTGACATGATGTGTTTGCTTGACGTGATCTGGTTGCTTGATTTGTTTTTATGTGATGTGCAATATCTCAGTTGTTTCTGAAATATAATGTGCTAATTATCTCATTGTTTCTTACATATAATGTGCTAATTATCTTAGTGAATCTGAAATATAATGTTGCTATTTATCTCAGTGTTTCTGAAATATAATGTGGTAATCACTAATATATTTTTCTCTGATTGAAGTCCAAATTCTATGGTGCATATTCTTGTTGTGAAATGGTATTTGGAAACTTATTTAATTTGACGAGTCCACATGGCTGAGAGTACATTAAAAGAAAACGAAATAAGACAGAAATAAATGAATAAAACGAGAACTTTGTCATCTGCTATTATGAAGTACTGTATGATTTAAGTGAATGGACATGAATAGGTTACTGATTTTTATTTATAAAGTTATTGGTTTTGTTGGGGAAAATATATAGTGAATAAAACGATAATACTTGTCATATGTTATTATGAAGTACCCTATGACTTGAACGAATATACATGAATAGGTTACTGATTTTGTTTTTATATATTTAAGTTATTGGTTTTGTTGGGGAAAATATGTCTTCTGGTGATTGATTCTTGATGTGTGGTTAAACTAAGTAAGTCTAAAGGGTTACGTCCATGATTCATTGATCAGAACATTACGATGACATAAAAATGCTTTAAAACTATAAATGAAGAAATCTGGGTTTACTGTATTCGATTGTCATTTTTGTTAGTTAGGGAGAAACCTTTGGTAGTAAAAATTGATGTGAAATAAAGATATGAAAATTCATTTTAGAATTAGTTGTTCAGAGAAAATTTACCTAAGGTCTTGGTTTTGTTGGTATTAATGGGCATATGTGTGTTCTGAGTTTCTTTTCGGAGAATATCACTGGGTGTAAAAGCTCATTATATGTTTCTGTAGCATGGCAGATCTTTTTTGAAGACATTTTGGTTAGGAACGCTTGCTGAATTCTCTGTATATTTTCATCTAAATGCTTGTTGAACCTACTCTATGAAACTCAAGTGCTATTAGCTTAGCCATGGCGTGTGTGCCTATCTAAAACAAGTATTTTGGTCCGTGTAATATTATTAGCCGCTACAAAAGACTTATGTACTTTTGTTTAACTAGGAGCAGGTGTGATATCTTTTGTCATGTAAATAATATCCAGAGTTAGTACTATTGTAATAAAGCAACTCTTGTACTCTGAAAACTACAACTATATCCGCTGTTGAGTTCTAGAGAAATCCAGGTTGACGTCACGGTTAAGTCAAACTTAACTGGGACGTCACAGTTGTTGGCTGCATATGTTAAGAACATTTAAATGTATTTAAGGTACCATCTTCCTGAATTTAAAACCTTCTCCTTTTTTTGGACTGCTATGTTTTACGACTTAATTGAAAAGTAAAGATTACATCTTTTACAATATTTTTTTGGGAAGCCTAAAAATTTTCATCCTTGGTTTTGTGTCAAAATTTTAATCGAAGTTGATATTGTTACCTGTTTGCATGAACTTTTGCCTCATACGCAGATATATATAACGAGCCAAAAGTAGGAGGACCAATGGGTATTATCGGATGAAAGATGCAAATGATGTTCTCTTCATTGATTCGGTCTATTTGGACCAGAAAGAGTCGGCCTTTTGAAGTAATATCAAGAGCGACCATTTCGCAAAGTCATCCAGAAAATACACTTGGAAAAAGAAGTGGGGGGAGAGCTCATTTCCAAGCAAACTTCAGCTCATGTGAGGCTCAGCAGATAAAAGGTTACAAATAAGCTATGCACCATTATATTTATAAGTTTATAACAAGAAAACATTACCACTTTTGTACTATCTGTTGCTTGATAACTAAACACTGCTTTTGCATTTTGTTGGGAGCAAAATTAACGTGTTATTATCTGGATTATAATCTTCCTATCTTCACTTTATTGTGCAGGAAAAAGAGGAATAGCATGTGGGAGAGGAAGCTGCGGCAGTTCAGCTGTTCTCTCTCAAATTTTGGTGTATCGACGCATGCAGAAGTTCTGTACAGTTTCGGTCCAGGACGAGGGATCTTTAGAAAGTCCGGTGTTGACCAATCATATTAACAGTAACAAGAATTCTGTAGATATAACAGATGGTCCAAAAATTAAGCCTGTGAAAACGGAAGCAATTGATTTTACCAAGATTGATATCAATAAGCTTCCTTCTGTGCTTCTAGTTGGGCGTCCAAATGTTGGCAAGTCTGCCCTTTTTAATCGGTTGGTTTTGTTTATTGTTTTGATGTATTTGTTTTGAAGCCCTAATAGGTTCTACTCCTCGGCTAGATTGTGTGTGACATTATGTTGCTTGACCTTATAATATTTTTCTATTGTAGCTTGATACGGAGGAGAGAGGCCCTTGTCTATAATACACCAACTGACCATGTTACACGGGATATACGAGAAGGGGTTGCAAAATTGGGTGATTTGAGGTTCATGGTTTTGGATTCTGCTGGCTTAGAGGCTGAGGCAACCTCTGGTTCTGTTCTTTCTAGAACTGCAGACATGACTAGAAATGTGCTAGCAAGATCGCAATTTGCTCTCTTCCTTGTAGATGGGAGGTAAGTTATGATTGTGGCATATTGATGCAGAAATTGTGGGTAAAGTAATGCAAAATTCTGTTCATGTATTTTGGGACATATTTCAATCCTGAAGATAAAGTAATAAAATGAATTTACCAGTTCTTCATAATACAATAGTTAATTGAAAATTTTGATGTGAGGAACTACTATGAACTATGGTAGTTATATGTAGATATCAGGGTGCCTGGGTACAAGTTATTTTTGTTGATTTATTGTTCTTTTTCGAGGAACCAAACTTTACCCCTTGTCTAAATTGGCCTGAGTTACTGAAATTCTCTTATACAAACTATTTGCTGTCTACATCTATGCACTATTAATGGAGTGTACCTTGGATAAGCAAAAGCCTATAGATGCTAGATATATATTTTTGTGTAAATATATCTGTTTGAAGGATTTTTAGTTCCTTTTAGGCTTAAGGGAGCTTGAAACAGGCATTCACTAATTTACATATTTTACTGCTCCATTGAAAATTCTGGATGACTATTAAAAGAGATAGTAAAACTGAATACAAGTATATTAGATTCATCTAAAGCAACTTAATTGTCTTGATAAATTCATGATCTAATGTGATGTATATCATGACATCAACCAAAGTTCAGCAATTTAATAGGCTCAAGTCCATGCAACTTGTGATATATGATGAAACCTGACATAATCTAAACTCTCAATCTTTCGTTCATCAGAAATGGTTTACATGATATGGATTTGGATGTGGGAAAGTGGTTGAGAAAGCATGCACCCGGAATCAAGATAATTGTGGTGATAAACAAATCTGAAATGCTTGATCCATTCTCTGGTTCTCTTGATGCTGCAGTTGGTGAAGCATGCTCTCTAGGATTTGGAGATCCTGTGGCTTTGTCGGCGGAAACAGGATTTGGTTTCTCTGACCTTCATGAAGCTCTTAAGCCATTACTCGAGGAACATCTCCTAAAAGCACATGGTAAGTGGTCTGTCGCGGGTACTGTTTAATTTAGTTTAGTTTAGTATGGGGAAGTGGTCTGAACAGATAAATACTCTCAGACTGAAAGGTACTAAATACTTTGTATATCACTCACTTGGTTCATACCCCTCTTTCAATTGCTCAAGTATGCACAATATTAGATGTATGAGTGTAGCTCTGCATTGTTCAATTTCAGATGGAGATATTGAATGCCACCACCTTGACGAAGATAAGCAGTCCACAGTTGAGGAGGCTAAATTGCCATTACAATTGGCCATTGTAGGGCGACCAAATGTGGGAAAGTCAACCTTACTCAACGCAATATTAGAAGAAGATCGTGTATTGGTAGGCCCAGAGGCTGGCTTGACTAGGGATTCAATTCGAGTTCAGTTTGAGTATGAAGGAAGAACCGTATACCTAGTGAGTATCATTACTTTTACAAATTTTGAAGGGACTTCTCTCTAGCAGTTTCTTATGTAGCAATTCATATTTATATGCTCTCTGCTGTGACAAATGTGTTTTTTTTTTCCATGATAGTTTTACTTTGAGTTTGTTTTTCAAGGTTTTTAGCTCAGCTACTGAATATTTAGTTTCTAATATTGTTATAATTTTATTGTAATGTAAGAGGAGCACCATTTCTAGGATTGGAGCTTAGAAGGCTATGTATGGTATAATATATATCACAGAGTTACTAAAATATATGTTGGATCCTTCCTCGTTTCCCGCTTCTTTGGAGACTGTTCCTCTTTTTTTGGCCTTCTAGATAATCTAGTTTGGTGAACTGATCATCTTGTTCATATAATAACTTCCTCCTACTCATTTTCATTAAACATGCAGTTATCCCCATTGTTTATAGAGTTTGATCACTGAGCTGTTTGTTCTTGCTTTAATGAGGCATGCATTCTTCACATTATCCTGTTGGTTATTAGTTTCTTCCGTTCAGGTTGACACTGCAGGTTGGCTGGAAAGGGCACCCCAACAAAAAGGACCATCTTCTTTGAGCATAGTGCAATCAAAGAAACACTTAATGAGAGCCCATGTAGTTGCATTGGTTCTTGATGCTGAAGAGGTATGCCTTTGAATACTCTTCTCATTATGATTAATGAAGAATTGAAGACTTTAGCATTGTATACTTATGATTGATTTGACTTCTTTTATCTATGCATTGCCTACTCTTTATTTTTCTTCTTCTGTGATTTTATTAATTTCATTTAGAATCTGCAAAATTTCATGGTTATTGAATTGGTATTGTTCTTCCCGTATTTTTTCATGTGTATGTTATTTATTTTATGAAGAAAACCTTTTCTAATGTCCATGTTGTTGTCATTTGGAGAAAATAATGGTGCAGTGTCCTTCTCTTGAAAATCGAAACTTATATACGTATTGCCGCAAAAGTTTGCCCTGCTTGTTCATAATCACTTGCTACTTGATATACTATGCATCATCATCAATAATCACAGTGGGTATTTGTTAAGTTGATTGCAGCTTTCATAATAAGTTTTGCAAGTGATTAGTCTACATTAAACTGTGTTACGATTCTTTGATTGTTAGATTTCCAAGTCAAGGCGGAGCATGAAGCATGCTGAAGTGGTCATAGCTAGACAAGCAGTCGAGGAAGGGCGAGGTTTGGTCGTTATCGTGAACAAGATGGATCTTTTTAAAGGTAGTGAGAATAAGAAGAAATACGACTCAATTATAAAGGCAGTGCCTGAAGAAATCCAGACAGTTATACCTCAGGTTCGTCAGTAGAAGCTTTCAAGTTGATATCAGTATATTGGTACATTGATCCAGTGTCTGAACTTTGAGGCACTTTTATATATCTACCCTCTTCACTCTCTCATTTCAAACGTAATTAAGAGGTTGATTTTCCATTTTACTCTTTCATTTTGTTGATCTTCTGCATAATTAAGCTCCTAAGTTAAGACTCTAATAAATACATACTAGGACATTCCCTGCTAAAACTGAATGCCTCTCCCAATATGGTACAGGTAACAGGGATACCTGTTGTATTCACATCCGCCTTGGAAGGAGAAGGGAGACTTGCTGTAATGCGCCAAGTAGACGACACATATGAAAAATGGTGTCTAAGGTTAACAACAGCTCGCCTTAATCGCTGGTTGCTTAAGGTAACTATCAGACTTATAGTTTTCTTTGGCAGATTAAATGAGACAGACATTAAAAAATCTTGGTTTGTTAGGTTATGAGCCGACATTCTTGGAAAGATCAAGCTGCTCAACCAAAGATAAAGTATTTTACTCAGGTTAAGGCCAGACCGCCCACTTTTGTTGCATTTGTGAGCAGCAAGAAGGCGCTCTCAGACACAGACCTTAGGTTCTTGACGAGGTCGTTGAAAGAAGACTTCGATCTGGGAGGAATTCCAGTTCGAATAATGCAGCGAGCTGTTCCAAGAAACACTGATAGTAAGAAAATTACTAAGAAGAAGAACACACAAGCTCCTAAAAGGATGAAAATGACTACTGATAAGAGAAAGCAGGTCGTAGAAACACACAGGCCTAAAAGAATGGAAATGACTACTGAAGGATATAAGTTGGGATAACTGGAGAATTCAGAGCATGTGTAAAGTTCTTGTATCAGATGTAAAGTTCCTTTGTCCTTCCTCTCATCCTTCCGATCGAGCCACCACTCGCTTTTGGGCCTCCTTCTCTCTCTCCGACGCCTCCGTCTGCACTGTGGTCAACACCTGCTTCCGCGTCATCCAGCAGTCGTCCCAGCTCAGCACTCGGTACACGATGCAGGAGCTCGTCCCTGATTATCTTCCAGCGTGTCCTGAAGTTCGAGGTGGACCAGTGGGAGGACTCCGAGTCTGACACGGAGGATAGCGCTGTGGACTCCTGCTTTTGACATCTTTCATTTTCTTTGCTCTTTGGGATTCCGATGTTCAGTGTTCGTCATCAAATAATATGCCAATCTGATTGTGACCTAGGTTGACATATCTATAACACATGGTATATTATGGCGAATAATAACAAAAAATTCTATTTACATAACCGACTGTCCCTCCAACTTGCCAATTTGCTATAGCTTTGGATTATCATCTATCATATTAAGCTTGATTAAGGATTCCAATTCATTTGCATGTGTAGTCCCTCATTTTTAGATTGTGACCACTGTAACCCCTTGCTACATTTAACTCGTTTTCTGATTGATTTAATACATATGCTTGGTTACTATTTGAAGGTAAGATGATAGAAGCAATAACTATAGACATTTGATTATATTTCAGCACTAGTGTTGCAGTAGGTATTTTAGCTTCCAATATAGAATGATAGAAGAACACATGGTCTATTTGTGATCAAATGGCTACACGTTGCAGCGCACTAATGAAGGTGAGTGTCGCACAGATCAAACTACAAATTACACACCCTCTCATCATTTTAAATCACTATCAAATGATATTAATTTTTATCATTTTTGACACTCATCTACCATTGCACTATAATGTGGGAGATTACTCATCTAACAAACACTCATGGTTTGTTGGATTGTCCAACCAGTTCCGGTCCTAAGTATTTTAGGGCCTCAGGCGGTAAAAAAAACCCTCCAATGTTCAAAAACATAGCTATTTTTTTCCTCTTTTTTGAAATTGTATATTTACCACTTGGCGGAATCATTTTCTATCAAACAAAATTGATTATGATTGAATAAATAAGTCCGACTAACATATATAGCATAAGTATTCAAAATTAGTCAAAATATATAGGTTTAATTTGATATTCTAATAGCACATATCTTCTAATATCTTTATTCTTTAATATTTAATATAAGAATTCGTGTATACTAATGTCAATGTATATATCAAAACACAAATTTTACACATCAAATCACACACGTACACCGCACACTCATAACACAACCGTTTACATGTATAATATTTATGGTCAAATCAATACCTATTAAAAGTATTCAATCAAGATATAATAATAAAAAGTACTAAGCACAAAAATGGGGTTTTAAAAGGCTGTTTTTAACTTTAAAATGACCCAAAAATGTTTGGATTTTAAATTTAAAAATAGTCCAAAATACTGAAATTTTATATATAATCAGTTATAATTTTTAAAATTTTTGGGCCTCTAAAATTGATTGAATTTTTGGGCCTGAGGCGAGTGCAACGTCGGCCTCAAAGAAGGGCTGCCCCTGTGCCCAACAGTGAAGTGAGTGATCACTACATCGCTTCACACTCTCAGATTTTGGTCGAATAATTTTTATAAATTTTATGTGTATTAAATATGTATTAAGACTGTAGAAAAATAGTAATTGCACATAAAAAGTCTAAGAATGACTAAGAAATAGGACTCATTTTTACAATCAACTCAAAATATACGCCCCTTATTATTTTTGTTTCAGGCACCTAAAATCTTTGGGACGGCACTGTCTACATTGAACCATGATCGGAACGTGAGGTCAAGAACGAACTGCTCACATCATATTTCGTAATTTTCTTGATGCTAGTAAGCTAGTGTGATGTAGTCGGCCGGTTATCTTCTCAGTCTATTGCACCTTGCATTTACCTTCAATTTATATATATTTTACTTTTTTCTATCAAATGTCATCGCATATATATATATGTGTGTGTGTGTGTGTGTTTGTTAATCCTGCTATTCTCAAACTTATAATATAATTATAATTTTTTTGATCATACGAATTTCTGGGTTTTTGCTTGAATTTTACTTTTGAAAGTGCGCACTATCCAATTGAAGTGTTTTTAAACGTGCTAAATTGCACGAACATGGCACAGCCTTTGGCCATCACACATTTGGAGCAAGCTCATGCAGATCTGAAACTGGAGTCGCTCTATTGTCTGGATCTAGATATAGTGTTCAATCGTATGGAACTGATGAGAGAAAACACACAAAGAGACCTCCTCCTACCTCCTCCTTGGAATTAGTTCATTGTAGCAGCCGAACCCACTAATGACCTAAACCTTAATGCGAACTTCCCTCCCCTTCCCCTTTCTCCGTTCATGGCAGCCCATGAGATTCAAAAATAGAATTGAAAGGTACTTCATGAGAATTCAACGGAGATTTGAATGTACTCTCACATAAATGATGCAAAGAAATAATTTTTCACCTAATATCAGATGTGGTAGATTGTAGTGTCCCAAAATTCCTCAATAATTCACTGAGTATAGTAGAACTATCATCAAAAGTGATAGGATTTATGTCGGCGCCAGTTTGCGACATCCAATCTAGTTCAAAAAAAGTTTCTTCACCACTTTCTTCACCAATATCCTATTCCAGGGAAAGTTTAACCAAATATGAATTAGAGAGTTTCTTGGCTCGGAAGGTTAGAAAATGTATACATAGACTAGTTCTCCACTTGTCGGCATACACTTGTCGGCGCATATTTCCTTCCTTTCTTTACGTTGCATTGCTCATTCAAACTTTTTTGTGTTTGGTAGGAGGAAGGCATGATTCCATGTTGAAACAACATGATGGAGATGTAGACCAGAGAGAAGAAGCTACGTTCTCTCCAGGATTTTACAGTTTAAATTCGAGTGCACTTCCACTGGTTCGTAAAGCTGATGTGATACTTGGTAATTTGGAAGCCATTGAAAGAGCTCCTTTTAGGTTCAGTCCTGCTTCATTACTGGACGCTGAGGCTATTCAATTGTTGGAAATGGCCAGTCACACCTTCAGGGTTCAACTCCAGAAGTTCGAGAGGAGATGGTTGAGCCGAGGCGGCCTAAAATATTTTGCTCAAGCGTCCTTCAGCAGCTTCCAAGGAAAGCTTAGCTGAGCCTTATTCTAACAAAGAAATCCGGCGAAAAACTCCTCAATCATCTACAGAAGGTATATGTTTGTTTTCACTTAGTTTCCCGGCGCATATTTCCTTCCCTTTTTTATGTTGCATTGGAATTTGAATTTTTTGTGTTTGGTAGGTGATCGGTTATAATTTATACACTTAATTTATGTGGTTTATAAGTCTCTTTTACTATTTGATGTGCATAAAGATGTGTTTTGGTGCTGGTGTAATTGAAGAATTGGTGTGAAACAATTAAATGGAGAAAAGCTGAAAAAGAAGCAAAATCAAGCGTTTGGAGGTTTGGTAATTATATTGAACCATGATCGGAATGTGAGGTCAAGAACGAACAGCTCACAACAGATTTTGTGATTTTCTTGATTCTAGTGAGCTAGTGTGATGTAGTCGGTTATCTTCCCAGTCTATTTGCACCTTGCATTTACCTTCAATTTAGGTTGAGTGACAGTTTGATTAAACTAAATAAATTAATATATTTTAATTGAGTATTATATTATAATTTCAAGTTCAGTTCATTATTATTTTTTATTTTTTTGAGGAAAAAATTCCATTCATTCATTCAGGGTTCTAGAAAACGTCCAGAAACGAAAGACAAGAAACTCGGAGGAGAGTTACAATAGTTACAAAGTAGGGGACATGTCTTAGCATAGTTTGCTAGAGAATGAGCTATATGATTATTGCTTCTAGATACCCAGTAGAGTCCCGTGTTAGGGTCATGCTCCAACAAACTCCTTATTCTAGCTATAACAGATTCACAATTCACGGCACATTCAATCTCGCCCTATACCATGTAAATAACCTGCAACGCGTCTCCCACTATGTTTATTGAGCCAAGTTGTAGCTCCGCGGACATCATAAGAGCCTCTTCAAGAGCCAGGCACTCGGCCAGCGCTGGTTCCTGGACATTCGGAAACCTGCGAGTAGGGGTGTTCATAACAGGGTACCCGCACTTCCGGGTACCCGCACTTCCGGGTACCCGCACGTTCGGGTAGTAAAATATGTGACCCGTACCCTGACCCGGAAATGCGGGTACCCGCACTTTTGGGTACCCGAAAAGTTCGGGCCGGGTATCGGGTACCCTATAACACTTTTACTAAATTGTTATGTTCATATTTTGCACATATGTAACCATAAACAAAATCTAAAAATTCAACAATTACATTAAATTAAGTCATAAAGTTTTACTAACTACAAGAAATAGTGTATTTTTTCGTTAAAAATGTATAAGCCAAAATTATTCATTACATCTCCTTTTCTATGTAATATGAACATGAAAAAAATGTGTTATCGAAAATATGTAAAGTGCTAAATAAGAGAATATACATTAGCATTTTTTTACGAGTACTCAACATAACAAACATATTTGTTATCATCTTATTATTAGTAATAACAATATTTAATCGGGTATTTCGGGTACCCGAAAACTCAATTTTGGTGACCCGTACCCGAACCCTATTATAAATTAATTATCGGGCCGGGTACCCGGCCCACTTATACTTATAATTACCCGGACATTAGCATTCGGGTATGTCGGGTATCGGGCCGGGTAGCTCGGGTCGGGTAATTTTGAACACCCCTACCTGCGAGCATAAGCCCTCATGAACTTTCCGCCTGGTTCGAACACTACCACACCAATGCCTGCGTTGGATTGGAGAATTCCTGCATCAAAGTAAATAGAGTGGCCCGTATCCGGTGGTCGCAGCAAAGCAGCCGGTAGCAAAGCATCAGACTGCGCATCCCTCCATCCTTGTGCTGTGTAGCTCCTCAGGCAGGCAGTAACCGTGGCTGCCATTTCTTTGGCCCCCATGTGGATCTGATCGAAAACCTGCCGGTTCCGTTGGAACCAAATACCATCGCAGACTACCAGAATTAAGCTGCAAAACCCAGCATCATCATCTTTCAAGAGATTTCTTACCCAAACATCGCCGCGAGCGCCGGCTAGCTCTTGTACTTTATTCAGCAAGCCAAGTGATGACCAAGCCTCCCTTGCGTAGTTACATTCAAAGAACAAATGAGTAGCAGTATCTCCATGCTCCAAACAAAGAGGGCAAGTTGGCTCAATATCCACTCCACGAGTCCGCAGATTGGCTACAGTGGGAAGAGAATCCGTACACATTCTCCAAGATAAGTGAAGGGTGCGCTTAGGTACCCTAAAAACTTCCTCCAGAAAGTTTGCTCCGAACCATCCGAAGTAGGCGCCGAGGTATGCTGATGTGTTGTACGAGCGTGTTCCAGTACAGCATGGTACGCTGATTTTACCGTGTAGCTGCCAGACGCGATGAAATGCCATATCCAATGGTCCGCTGAGTCCAGGTTCCGAAGCGGGATCTGCTTGATGTGAACCACGTCCTCCAGTGCAAAGAACTCCCCCAATACCTCAACTTTCCACCACCTTGTATCCCTATCAATAAGGTCTGCCACCTTAGATATATGCTCTGGAATAGCTGTCGGATTTCTCACTCTATACTCGCCCTGCCTAGGTATCCACGGATCATGACATATGCTTGTATTCCTCCCAGCTCCAATGGCTTTCCTGCCCCCCAAACAGATCAAGTCTAGAGCTCCATAAATACTCCTCCAGGACCATGACAGTCTTTTATTCAAGGCAGCCGAGAAGATATCAAAATTCTTGTAGTATTTTGCTTTAAGAACCCGTGCTAGCAATGAGTGGGGTTGAGTTATGAGCCTCCAAGCCTGCTTGCCCAGAAGAGCCTGGTTAAAGGCTCCGAGGTCCCTGAATCTGATGCCTCCTTTATCCTTGGCTTTCGTCATTCTTTTCCAAGATACCTATGGGATCTTCCTCTCCATATCCAAGCTTCCCCACCAGAATCGGCTCAAAAGTCCATGTATCTCTTCAATGGTGGTGTCCGGAATCTTGAAGCAGCTCATCGTATAGTTGGGAATTGCATGCAAAGCGGATTTGATGAGAATCTCCTTCTCGGCTTTCGAAAGGTTCTACTCACTCCAGCCATCAATCTTCTCCTGAATCCGGTCCTTCAAAGACTGAAAAACCTCTCCTTTCCGCCGGCCATTAACAGTAGGTAGACCAAGGTATTTTCCATGCGACTGTATTTCTGAAATTCTTAGTATATCACATACCTGCGGCCGGATTTCAGCCGCTGTGTTTGGACTGAACAGTACCCCTGATTTGTCAACATTGATCTTCTGGTCAGAGATATCTTCATATAATGACAGCGCCCGGTGAAATCTCCTCACTTCTTCAACCGTCGTTTCCCCAAATAAGAGGGTATCATCTGCAAAGAGTAAATGCGATACTTTCGGACCGCGATAAGAGGCACTCACCCCATGTATTCGTCCCGCAGATTCCAGATCCGAAAGCAACATAGACAACACATCCGAACAAATTATGAACAAGTGGTCCCCCTGTCTAATACCTCTGCGAGGAGTCAACTGCCCGAATTCCTCGCCATTCAATAAAAATGAGAACTGCACTGTTGATAAGCATCTTCGTATCAAGGCCACAAAAGCAGGAGGAAAGCCCATACGCTCTAAGGTCATCGTGACAAATATCCATTCGATGCGGTCGAAAGCCTTACTCATGTCCAGCTTAATACTCATCTCTCCTCTACGGCATGTTGCTCTTGCCTTCATGGAATGATGAATCTCATGTGCCACCAATACATTATCCGTAATCAGACGGCCTGGAATGAAGGCTGACTGCGAGGGCAAGATGATGCTATTCATAATTGGTCTGAGTCTATTTGCAACCACTTTCGAGGCCAATCGGTAGGAGACATTACACAAGCTAATCAGCCTGAACTGTGTTATAAACTCGGGTCGAGTAACCTTCGGTAGCAGGATTATGTGTGTATAATTGGCACGGGGAATCAGTTCCCCCCTATTCAGAAAATTTAGCACAAAAGCAACTACATATTTTCTAATAATATGCCAAAATTTCTGAAAAAAGATAGGGCTCATACCATCAGGACCAGGGGCCTTCAAGGGATGCATTTTCTTCACTGCCTTGGCCACCTCCAGCTCCGTGTAGGGGCGTGCAATCCTATCTTCCATCTCCATTGTAACCTTCCGTGGCATTCTGTCAAGTACTTGCTCAATCTTCCCCACCTCCGGATTAGCAGAAGAAAAGAGGCCTCCAAAATAGTCAATTATGATCTTCTCCATTCCTCCCGCATCCGTTCGGAGAGACTGGTCCGTGTCCCGAAGGCCAGCTATGTGGTTCCTTGCCCTTCGGTTGGTTGCAAAACGATGGAAGAATCTGGTATTTCTGTCACCCTCTCTGTACCAAAGCTGCTCCGCTCTCTGCCTCCACTTAATCCCTTGAGCTTCTAAAAAGAAGTTGTACTCTTGTTTCAGTCGTAAGAGTTCCTCTAGGATAGCGTCAGAAGCTTCCCCATTTTCCAATTCATGAATATTCTTCTTGAGCTGCTCAATTCTCTTTTCACACACTGGAAACTCATGCCTGCTCCAATCCACCAGGCTGATTGCACATTTATCAAGCTTATCCGGCAACAGTAAGTCATCTGAGCTCCATGATACCCTGACTGCACGCTCACAGTCTTCAGATTTCACCCAGTATGCTTCAAATCGGTATCTCTTCTTCTTCCTTGTTCGCCTCGCCATGGGATCCCTAACTCTCAACTGCACCAGCAATGCCATGTGATCGGAAGAGGGCATTGGTATTGTTGAGGAGGAAGACCATGGAAAATCCTCAATTAGTTGCTGGTTTCCAGTGGCTCTATCCAGGCGCCCATTGATTGTCAATCCTTCGCTCTGAGTCCTGTACCACATAAAAGAAGAGCCTCCATAGCCTTGGCAAGGGAGATCAGCCAAGCCACAATGCCGTAGTGCTTCCCGGAAGCTCTCAATCTTCCATTCAGCCCTAGGCGCCGACCCTACAAACTCCTCTTGCGTCAGAACCTCGTTGAAGTCTCCTAAGTAGAGCCATGGGACACCATCTCCTCTCGCAAGGTCTCTAAACCGCAGCCAAGCACTCCGCCGAAGAGACACATTCGGCTCACAGTAAACTCCAATAATACGAATGTCTTTACCAAGAATATATGCAGACACATCTATGTAATAACTAGAAAAAGACTTCAAATTTACTACTACTTGTTTATTCCATAACAAAGCCATACCCCCCGAAGAGCCGTGGGCATCTACTCCTACACCAAAAAAATTCAACTGACTCTTTATTTTATCAATAACAGAAATAGAACATTTAGTCTCACAAAGAAATAAAATTTGCGGTGCTTTCTGGCGCACAAGAGTGCGCAATTCCTGAACTGTTTGAGTATCCCCAAGTCCGCCCCGAAGACCACCCTAACAGTTCCAACTTATGATACTCATGGTGCTTGGCGGGACTGGAACTCATCGCCAGTCTCCGCCTGAACATTGGAAGAACCGTCCTCAAGAGAAGCTACAGAAGCTGATTCACTAGTTCTTGATTTCTTGTTTCCCACACTTTTATTGTACTCCAGTTTCCTCTTTGCACCCACTGGCACCTCCTCTTGATCAATTATCTTTCCTCGACCCCTACCTTTGCCACGACCACGGCCAGAAGGTTGACCAGCCTTGCCTCTCTTCTTCTCAATTTTACGTTTCTGCGCTTCCAACAATCTAGCTGGGGTGTCTAGATTAATAGGACAGGACACCAGAAAAGGGCTAAGAGGGTCTGCCCTATGATTCTGGAGCATTCTTGGTGGAGAAGTAGTCATTGCTTGAGCCTGGAACTACATTATGGAGTCATGGACCTCCTCGATCTCCTCCGTAGAACCATCTGGTTGCCCCGTATCACCTCCCGTCACCAGTTGGGACTCATGACTCCTCATATTGATCACCGTTTGCATATCATCTCCACGAAGTCCCTGGAAACTCCCATATTGACCGCCCTGTGTGAAACTTGGGAGATTTCCAACCAGTACAATCTCATTCTCCACAGTTTCTGTGGTTCTCCTCCACACTGCTTTACCACAGAAGGTACGCCACGCCGCTGCAATCCCCTCCAGGTTTGAACGCACTGGATTTGGAATATGCTTTGGTATATATACTCATACCCATCAATGGGTCGTCGACGAGCTGCCGTCGTGGTGGTTCGACGGAGCTTATCTCCATGTTTGACAACGGTACTGCTTCGACTGGGTTCCTCCAATCCACTGTGTCCATGCCCTTGTACAATTTCTTTATGATGTCTGAAACTTCATATTTAATGACATAATCAATTTCCCCTTTGTCATAGGAACGCTTGAACTCCCTCAAAAGGAACTTATCCCTATTCGAAAGCTTGAACAGATCGGCCAGTCGAAACACCGCCTCTCTGTCATCCTCTCCAAAAATTTTGTCCAGAATCCCCATAATTTCTTGGACATTTTTGCTGAGCACCGACGACGTTCAGTTCAATATTATTAAGTTAAAGTAATTAACAACTATTTTAACATAGTTTATTATGAGTTTCAATATTTTATTTATTATTATTATTATTATATAGAAGATTGGATGCGACTTCATTAAATTTTACTTTTCACCATATCTATATTTTTTTTTTCAAATCCAAATACATGACCTCTTTTCAGAGCCAGGCTAGCGTTCTTTTACTCTTTTTTCTTATGTCAAATGATTTTAAACGTTTTTTAAAAGAATGAAAGGATTATTTATACTTTTGTGTAAAAAAAAAAACGTTCTCTTGCCCAACTGTTGATAAGCATGCTGGACTCGGATAATATCTAATTTTACTACCTAACTTGAATTTAAATTCTAACTCTTTAATGAAGTGAGGGAGTTTTATAATATTCTTTTGACGATAAATGTATAATAAGTAACTGATAAATTTGTGCGCAATTCAACAATTTCATTCATATAGTTGAATTACATTCACCTAATTTAATTAAATTATATTTTTATTGAATTGAACCGATATATTAATAAGGTTAACAGAGCACGACATAACTACTGACTTTTAATAATTTAGACTACTTCTTCTTGATTAAATTCCGACGAGAGAGTATTAATCCTTCCTCACCGGTAAGATATCGCACCAATTCATTTACATAATCCCGGCAATCATTGTATCCAATCCTTAATTCAATATCCCAATTCTCATTGAAAACCTGCAAACCTTGTTCAACCTCCTCCAACTCCGAGCATCCCACCAGCCAACAAGTCTTACTAGGCAGCTTCTTCAGCTTCCTGGTGAGTATAACTCCGGGAACTTTTCGGCCCGACAGCGCCAGTGCAGCCGTGAGTATATCGTCAGGCTTTTCCGGCTGAAAATCGCAGGCTAGAGTTCTGAATTCCGATGGAGCTGCTTTACTGTCGATGATGACCATGTAATGTTTGAGATCAAACCAGCTGAGAGAGTGTAGTGCAGACATGAGAAGCTGTGGTGGCCCTGCCGGGGCTCTCAGTGGGACAGTTGCAACGTAAACTTCATGTCTGGTGGAAGATCTCGGGCCTCCGGGGAAAATGGAGGACATAATTATTGCCATTTGGGAGAGATGAACTTGGATGTTGAAGATCTGCGGTTCTTGTTCGTTTGATTGCTTTGTTTCTTGTTTGTGTGTGTACATTTCTTAGCCATGCAATTGTGCTATAATTATCGTCCTCAAGTTGGGTTGAATGCATGTCACTGTTATGGTCCTACTCTATGCTATTGTGTTGTGTCCTTTGAGAAAATACATTGGTTAGGTTTTCATTTTGTAATAACAATGGAAATATATATAATTAGATGATCAAACCTTAAATTATGCGTTGTTCCGCTATTAAGTATTAAGTATTGTTTGGTGTCGTTTCATGTTTATAGTTGCCCTCGTCTATTCTTTTTTTTTATGGAAGATATATATTTCATTTCATTCCAATAAATGTCACTTACACATCATAACTTTCACTCTAAACCTTTTGAATAACAAAATAAGAGAAACTTTTTAAGATAAAAATAAAAAAAACAAGCTAAAGCTGAGACAGTCTACTACTCAAAACCAGGCTTAACTCTCTATTATGGTCCAATTCTGGTGACTCCACCTTTTACAAGGGGAGTCCGATTTGGACTAAGGGAGAAAAGTCTGACAGGCTCTGAGCAGAAACTGTTAAACCTACATATAATCAAGATTCATATCTGCCAAAAGACTGCTAAAATCATAATGGCAAAAAGAACTTACACTTGCTTCTGAATGGCCTCCAAAGGTTGGCTTTTGTGCTGGAAAATCCTTCTGTTCCTCTCAAGTCATAGCTGGTAAGCACAGCTAACCATCATCACAAAATTCCTCTTTCTCCTCCTACCTCCAACACTGTTGAGTATCTTCCTGAATTCCCTCATGTTCTGAACTGATTTGAGAGATAATCTCTGGTACAATTCCTTAGTGAAAGAGCATTGGATAAACATGTGCTGTGGTGTTTCCATAACATGTTCTTGGCAAAAACAACAGCAGTTGTGTATCCCTCTTAACATACCAAATGATTGTAGTCTAGTAATGGTAGACAATCTTCCCTTCAACAACATCCACAGGAAAAAGCTCCAAAAAGCTTAGAGCTCCAAATGTACTTAGCCATCCTATCCTTCATGTCAGCTCCCTTTAAGAAATCATATGCCTTTGAGATGCTAAATTTCCCCTTGTTGTCAACACAATCTTTCAGATTTGGGCCTATCTCATCCCTATTCTGCATCAAAACATTCCAGTACCATGTTGTCCAACCCTGTGATGAGTTAGGGCAGTATGCATCCAAATGCTTCCCCTTTAGATAGTATGCTTGTATCCATCTCAACCATAGTACATCCTTTTTGGAATGAACATCCCATAAAAGACGGCAAAGTGCAGCCCTATTCCAAATAGAATGGTCCTTAATTCCCATTCCTCCTCTCTCCTTAGAGATGCAAAGGGTTTCCCAGGAAATAGGGATCAGCTTCCTCTGATTTTCATCTCTTTCCCACAAGTAGTCCCTACACAATTTCCCAATTTCCTGGTTTACACTCTCTGGGATCTTGAATGCTCTCGCCCAATAACTATTCAGGCTCAGCAAAACAGAATTTATAAGGTATAACTTACCAGCATAAGCTAAAGATCTGGATAGAGTTGGAGAAACTTGATTATGACGATCGTAGCAGTTCATTGATTAAGGGCCGGATCTGTCCAAATGAGATGAAACTATACTGAACTATAAATTATAGAATATATTGTAAGTTGTTTCAATGAACGGTAGTGAGTGTGATTAATGAAAAGATATATCTATACTATACTTTAAAAGAGAATGAATTAGAATTTTCTAAAAATTTTGAATTATTTTTAGGATTAATGAGGAATTGACACATCATCATCTTATTTTCCCTTTTACAAATATTATTATTTACTTTTAGTCAGACTAATAATCCTATCTTTAACTTCCACTTAATGATCATGCATTAATTTTACAAAAATATTTATTTATAAAGAAGAAATGGTTGAAAGAATTAAAAATGGCTTAATTCACTGTATTAAACATCTATTTAAATAGGCATTATCTATGTAGTATAGTATAGTACTCTTCAAAACAAAAGAAAATTTGATGATGTGTCTTTTCACAATTTTTTGAATCTATAATTTCATTTTTTTTGAAAATTTGAATCTATAGTACTCTTCAAAACAAAAGAAAATTTGATGATGTGTCTTTTTACAATTTTTTGAATCTATAATATATTTTTTTTGAAAATTTGAATCTATAGTACTCTTTAATGTAAGATGATAAAAGCTGACGTGTCATTTTCTAAGTATTTTGAGTATTTTTTACAATCAACTACAATTTGACATGTGTCAACTCTTTTTGAATTTTTTTAAACTTTTTATTCAACTCCTTCTTAAAATTTCTCCACTGATAACGTGAAAAACTGATACATTATTTTTTTTAAATAAACTGCTCCATAACAAATATGCTCTAATTACTCCAATTACTCCTTAATAAATCTGCTCTAAATCGTTTTCTGCTCCTCTTTCCAAAAATTTCTCCAGAATAAAGTGAAACATCTATATATTAAATTCCATATACTCCAATTACTCCTTAATAAAGCTGCTACAATTATGGACTCATATGTTTTCACAGCAAACCTTTCCAAATTCCCTACACCTTTTTCATTAGCCCTCTCTCTATAAATTATGTTCTCTAAATTCCGGTAAAAAATCCCTCAGGTATGTATGTCTTGCTTAAATTAGTGTGTTTGTTGTTTAGTATGTGAATGATTTACAAAATATCTCAAAATACTGAAAGGATCTTTTTCTTCAAAATGTGATCCAGATGTTTCTGCATGAAGACGAAGGTGTATCAATATTATTGATAAGAAAATATCTTCAAAATGAGGACGGAGTCTCCTTATTATTTCTTTTACGAGTTTTAATCATTTACTTTGCATGTTCAGCTGTTCATTCTTCTCTTTTTCATTGTAATGATTTGTTCCATATTAGCTCTTGGTTTTTCTGTTTATAGTAGTTGTGGTTTTTTAAAACTACAAACGAAATTTTGTTATGTTTAAAATTAGTTAACAGCTTAAAAGGTATGTTACATTTTTCTGGAATTCTTTTACCTTTTTGCTTCTCAGTTTTCATATGTTTCCAATTTATGTTCTACGACACAGCTTTGCTGCCAAGTTAATCAACATTCTGTTACTAAGCATCAATTATTACAGATATTTTAACAAGTCATTTCAATTCAAGTTGATTAAGCTTACCTCAATTTATTTTTCAATTAAAAAAGGTTAGCTGATTTTTCTTTCATTATCACCATAATTGTCTCTTTATTATATTTATTATTACGACAAATCACATAATTAATCATATTCATCACCATAAATAGCTATAATTGTCTTTCATCCAGTAAAATGTATTAATTATCAATTTTGTTTGTATTAACATTCTCACATTGTGAACATTTAGACCTATATCGGAAGAATTCAATCAATTTAATATAATGACATGGTATGTAATATATTTGGTATATTGGAGATATATCATTAGTGAGGAATTAAAATGTCATGCATATTCGTATGTAATTTTTCATGAATTAAATTATTATTATTAATTAATATATACATATGAAATTTTAAAATAAATATTCGTGCATCGGCACGAGCATTATACTAGTTAAACTTTACAACAAGATGCTGCAAGAATTGAGAATGAGTTGGTCTTACCTTTAATTTGGAGCGTTACATTTTGATTACAAACAAGTGTTTAATCATCTAATTCAATTGGTAGGTTGTCACAACGATAGTAACATATACTTTATTAAACTATGCTCCTTTTTCATGTGTTTGAAATACAAATTCTACAAATTTGGAGCAATTTTTTAAAAAAAAACTAATTTTCATGTTTATTAGAAATGATTATGTATAGGTTAGTTAATAATTTCGTATACGTGTACGTCATATTTGTTTATATAGAATTAATGGTGGAACATCAATATTATGTGAATAATAGCATAGAAATATAATTCAAGATGTCGTTTCATAATTATGTCCGGCCCCAAACGAATAGATGATTGAAACGAGAAATGATACGAGTCCTTCTTTCACTTTCATTACTATGGACAACGAACACAATCGAAAACGAAAGGGAACAGTAAGAACGAATAATTTTACTTCTTCCTATTCATAAATAGAGTCCCAATATATAGATTATGGATTATTAATGTTTTTTAGGATTTAGGCTTATTTGATGGAGTACGATATATATGTGAGCAAGTGATGCTAATTTTGGGGGTTAAAATGTTTTGAGTTACCTTTTTAAATTATCAAAGAATATCAAATCGTTTTACATGTTAGATTGTTTCTTAGATCATTTCGATTTTGTTAAAATTTTAATTATTATATATGAAGATAAATATTTAAAATTTATTTTAATTAGTATCGATTTCTTAATACTTCTTCAAGATTTTTGAAAAATAAACTCTTATTGTAAACGTGATGTTTTACTTGTAACATTTTCTAATTGTGTGATCAGGCAAATATGCTCCTTCATGCACCTTTGCAACACTCTCTCAGACAAAGCAAACTAGTGGTAGATGCACTTGCAAAACTAACCGTTGCTCAGAAACTCAGGTAAATGTACAGGTGAGATCTGTCGCCCTCTGATACTAAGGTCATTGTTCTACTGAATCAGGTGGAATTGCCTTCAATCAGATGCTAAAAATATAGTGCAAGCTAGTTCTCACTCACACTCCTTTCTCTTTGCCCCTTGATTTTACGGTGGGACCTAACTTTCTAGCTTCAATTTACACAAATCTAGCTTTTGACTATTATCCCTTATTAGAGTTGGTTTGATTTTTACTTGCAATTCTCTAATAGGGTTAGATTAGGGCTAACATGTTTATATTATCTTTTATGTGGAGGTTACTCTATTCTTTTGAAAGCACTAGTTAGAGTGCTTTTGGGACTTTTATCCTTGTAACATAACTTTGTTTTGGCCATTTAAATCATTGTTGGTTTGGGAAACCTAATACTAATATTCCTCCACTCCACTCCACTCCACGAGTGATTTTATCTTTAAAAAAACATTTAACATTTTCTGCATAAATTTCTCTCTGAAGTTATGATCATTATGTAAATTTGAAAGTGTAAATTTAATTTTATTCCTAATAAGTAGAATACATTAATGGTTCGAGATTTTACTCCTAATAATTAGAATGCATTATTTGAAAGTGTAAATTTTACTCTTAATAATTATAACAATTCACTGAAATGAATTCACTGATAATTATATTTTATACAGAGCTTTTAAATTGTCCGAAATGTCTACGTACATAATTTCACTCACCTCTCCAATTTATAGAGTATAATAGCATTCCTAGACGGAGACTATTTGTAAGATCACAGAAAAGTTCTTAATCTAAAGTTGCTACTATGTAAATACTTTACATAGAGATTTCAAATTGATCGAAGAAGGGCACACTCATAATTATAATCCTATGATTTTCTTTGATCTTTCCTTAGTTACCCTGTGCACGTTGAGAAAGATTTGTACGGTGAAATGATTGAAATCAGAGGAACTGGAAATGATTGAATTCAGATGGAAATGATTGTACGCTGTTTGTTAATTACGTACATAATAAACTTGTTAATTAGTATATGATTGCATTAATCAATGTATGGATTAAAAAAAAAAGGTAATTAATGGGGAGTAGGCAGGTGACCTAACTCGTGCCTAGAAAATTGAAGGCGTGTTCTGTCAGCGAGGCCGACAAGGACGCCCTTGCCTGGACGTGGCTTCCTACCCTTGGAAGTGGGCAATCAACATATCCAATCCTCTGATAAAGACCAACAAGCAAAGACCAGAAGACCCTCACCACCTGAAAAATTCATTATTTTATTTACGTTATTCCTCCTAATATTGCTTTGAGCTTATCTGTTGCTAAACTAAACTGAATTGAAGATATGTTTATAAATAAGTATTGAATCTTCATACATAACCTTAAAATGCTTTAGATCTAAGGGTTTAAGTAAGTTTTTTATGACGGTCTTTCTGATCAAAACTCTATAACTCAATCTATAATTAGATTGCTATCCTTTATATATAATTAGCTTAATTGTATCTGGTTTTTGAATGGTTGGATTTGTGTTTTTGATGCGTCTTCGGTCTGGATCTAGGTGTTTACGCTTGAACGATACAAATCAACGTATTATTGGTGTTGAAGATTCCTGATTAAGAAGGTTGATTGAGTTTGATGTGGATATTTTATTAAGTGATTCACGGTTATCGCGATGGTTAAATAATATTTTTGAGGGCAGGATTAACACCTTTACAAATTTCTTATTTGTAGTATGACAACCATGCTGATTAAAATTTAATTTGATTATCCTTTGATAAGATTATTAGATTAGATGTTAATTCAATTATTGTAATCGTTGTTGGGTGATTTCCAACCTCTTAATGAAGTTAAACAACAAAAATGAGTTGTATTTTAAGTTACATGTATTGAAAAATGAAATCTGGGTGACCAAATTAAGTTAAAAAATTGTAATATTATAATTTATGAACTAAATTAAACTAAACAAAAACTTACCTAGTCGTTTTAAGCACTTAGTTTACGCATCCACTATAACTAATACATGACAGGATGAACAAAAAATAGAGTTCTGCAGCTCATGACAACCAACAGTAGGAGTTTGCATTTGTTTAGCAGGCCAGGGTGATTCCAGAAAGAATATATATATTATTAAAATTGTTAATTGCTCAATCAGGGGAAATTGAGATGGAACTTAAAGATTACAACCAAACCAAATTATTAAGGGATGAGTGGAGACAAATTATGCAATACCAACCCATGTGGCCTTCATATGACAGGATACCTTGTTATGAACTTTAGTTAATATGACAAAATAAAAAAGGTTTAGTTGAGTTGATCAACTTTCTGGGCATGCATTATTAATGAGAGAGAATAAGAAGGGGGCTTTTTAACATAAAATTCCCCCAGTTTCGTACTACGTATATACTAATTAATACTGGTGAATATGTCATGTGTATACAGGGAGCGGCGAAACCAGACCGAAATTTATGATTATGAATATGACTATGAAATTTATGGGTTGTGAATATGACTATGTCTTAATACGAAAATTGCTCTCCATTACAAATTTACCGTACTACCGCCTAGTCCCTCAGCCCTAAAATTGTGGGGTTGCCACCGCCACCTCCAACAACCTCCTAGATTCGCCCATGTCTGATGGAGTCGTGCTTTTAAAAAATGTTGTGTGTTTTGAGTTTTGTTGTGCCGAAAAGTATAAGTTGGTATGATCAACTTCTATTTTTCCACTTAATTTTGAGCTTAAAATGTTTTCTACTTTCAGCCTAGAAACAAACAGTTTTTTGACATTTTATCAAATGCTAAAAACTGCCTTGTTTTGAACTGCGCTGTCCCTGGACGGGTACGATCCGTGCGATCGTACCGGGCCCCAAAATTTGGGGCCCCAAATTTTATATATATTTGAGATATAATTTGAAAATTAATATTTCTAAATATTTAAAAACAATCGAGACAAAAATTGATTTAGAGAAAAATTAAGGGACATGAATGTTTTAATATATATATATATATATATATATATTGTTATGACTGGGGTATAATTGTAAATGATTTACAAAAAGTTAAGAAAATTGAGAAATAAATTGAACCTGAGAATATTAAAGGATCATCAATTTATTTTTTGCACTAAACTTCGAAAATTTCAGGAACGGCCTTGATTTTGAAGTACAATAGTTGAAAAACTCTGTCAAACACACTCTTCTCATTTGTCTCACTTTTATATACTCCCTCCATCTCAATCTAATGTGCACTCTGACTTTTTGACACTATTTACTTTTAAACTTTGACCGCTTATTTAAATAGATCTATAATCATTAATATTTTTAATATTTGGAATCTTTAGATTAATGACAACATAGAATATTCAAATATCAAATTTTTATTTTTCGATGATATAAGTAAATAAAGATACGATTGATCAAATATGTGTGTTACATAGTGTGAAAAGTCAACTGTGCTGATTTGGTTGAGACAGATAGTACTTTATTTTTCTTTTGTCATTTGATTAGATAGCAACATTACATTTTAAAATTAAAGCCGTTTCAACGTTTGAAAATCTAGTCACTAATATCATATTAATTGTTATGGCTAAATATCTAGTTATTTGATTAATATATATTTTGGCTTTTCACCTTCGCTGGAAGATAGCTACATACCTTTTGAATTAATTCATAATTTAAACGCAATATCTAGATCTTCTTCCACTCTTTGGTCGTTCCGATTACTTAAATCAACCAAATATTACGTTTTTTGTCGAGGAATTACACGATATTTTGACTTTGATCACTGATTTCATTCATTTTCTACGAAAATAAAGAAAATGATACTATGTTTCAAAAGCCATTTTTTAGTACTTAATTACTGTTATCTAGTTTTCAATGTGTATTATTAAAATAGAATTTCATATTTACAGGTATAAATATTCTGCATGCATGAGTTCAATTTCAATCAGCTGACCATCATGAAGGGACTTCAAAATTAAGGTTTAATATATTCAAATCTCAAAAAGAGAATTATTACTTTCAACATCTATTAGTATAATTAAAGAAATAAACATTTAAGTAATTGTGAAGAATGACTAATTAAAAAATGAGATATATATTTAGTTCTTCTGATCTTATTAAAACTTTCTTTTTCATTTTTACATTTTTATAAATAGACTCTACAATCTAGCTTGTTCTACGTTTTTATTCATATATATTATGTGTAAACCTATTTAATTAGTATGATCATACTCGATCGTATATATAATATAACTGCTGTTTTATATATAATAATATACAAACCGGCAAAACATCATTATAATTAAACTCAAAACCCTCTCCTATATAATTAAGTTAATTACATAATGGAACATGCATTGGGATTATCATCGCTGAACATGAGGGTGTACTGTTCTTCAACGGGGTTCAAAGTAGCAACCCCAGGCTCATTAGTTTTCCGGACCAAATTGGGCGGAGCCTTCTTATCATAAACCCCTGCAACGTACGGATGAGCGATCATGGTGTACGGAACATACGGCCACAGCTCCACCTTCTTCCCCGTCCCCTGCGCCGCCTTCAACACCTTCTTCGCCTCCACGAAACCCGACACCGTCGCCTTCTGCTGCTTCAGATCCACATCCACCGACTTCGCACCTGCAATATCATATTACGGTGAGCTGAACTGAACGGAACTGAATGGAACTGAATTAAACTGCGGTTATGTTACCTTTGACTCCTTGGAGGGTCTTTTTGACCTTTCTGGCGCAGCCTTCGCAGTCCATCCTGATCTTGAGAGAGACTGTTGCCATTTGTTTCTTTTTCTTGGCTGTTTTGCTGCTGATCATGTCAGCCAAGTACTCCAAAGTGCCTGCAACTCCCATTTCTTTACTGTATCTGCTTAATCAGATGTTTATGTATATGATTATGCGTTTCTTAATTAGATGAATATATTTTCTGAGTTTTTGTTGGGAGTGAAGAGAGAAGAGAGAGAAGTTGCTCAGAGTGAAGAGAGAGAAGTTGCTCAGAGTGAAGAGAGAGAAGATGAAGGTGTAAGAGTGAGGAATTTTCTGAATTTGTTTTCACCTGAGAGTTCGATAAGTAGTGGAATTGTGTGGGATGAATGAAATGGTGGCCACATATATTTATACAATGGTTGGAGCCAAGAATCCCAAGTAGGTATACGAAAGTAATTTCTTAAATAATAAAATAAATAGTGTGGGTACATGTATTCTCAGCTACTACATATTCCATGAAACGTACTCATGTTAAATATAAATATCAAATTCAACATAATTTAAACTAATACTTGTAGACACAAATAGAGTACTTTACCCTATTTAATTGAGGGATAGCACTATTGTATCGTGCTGATATATATAGATCGATGATCAATGCTGAAAATGGATAATGTTATATATATATATATTCTTAAATAATAAGTGTTGATAAAGATATGTTTTTTACGAGAAATATGAATATTTTTTAGTTTAGTTTAATATTTTAGTTCGGTATTTTTTATTAAATTTTGATTAACGAAATTCAGCTTAATTCTTTTAGTACGTTCATTTTCACTTCAAATCCTATTCAACAATAACAAGCTAGTGAACAGACCTACACGTAGTTGAATATTAATAACATGATTTTAAATGTAATGTTGTGCTAATTAAGGTTCTGTTTGTCTGAGTTTATTTCTTACTGAACTGAAATGAACCGACATTAATTGAATTGAACTAAAGTGAAAACTAATGTATTAAAAAATATGATTGGTATGTCTAAATATGCATGAATTCATTCAAATTATAATGTTGATGAACTGAACTAACTTGAAATGAACTAAATTAAATTAAATTGAAATGAACTGAATTGAGTTTATCTAAACTGAACTGAACTATGCTCTATTTTTAAGTTCCAACAAACATGCCTACAAGCCTATGAAATTAAGTTGAGTTGCATAGAATTTGTGGACATTAATCATGGTATTGAAGGTACAATATATGTGTGATACTAGTTCATTTGTTGAAATTGATGGATATCCTCACCAAGAAGGATCAAGAAGCTTCTCAACTAATGTGTGTGAAGTATGGACTCCCTCGTATGGTTCCTTTCTTAACTTACAGCACGGGCGGGGCACCAAGCTAGCTTGTACATGTGTGTGGGACTCTGACTGGTTTCCAATGCTATCAATATACTGTTAATTTCCAAGCCTCATTAATTCTTTGAATGCTACATAGTTTAGTTGCTTAATTTGCATGCTATCCCTAGCTAGTGGACATAATAAATCCATGGAAAGTGAGAAAATTATTGAGGGACAAATTAGGCAAGCTTTTTGGTCCTTTCATCAAATGAGAAAAGAAAGCCAATGCTATTATGCTAAAAAGAACCTCCATTTGAAGAAGGCATGCACTATTTATTTATTTTTTTAAAATTTAAAATCATATTAAAGTGAGGTGAGATATATGAGTTCACCACATCCCGAAAGAAATTATAAAGTACAAATAGTCTTCAAAAATAAAGGTAGTTTGCATGATTGGGAGGAGAATTTAAAGTTATGATCCTATCTATGAGGTTTCTCCGTACCTTATGAGAATAAATACAGAGATTTTTCTAAAAATGTAAACATATTAGATATTCTCCGTATCAATGGCGGTAACACTATAAACTAACTAATTAACCAGTAACAACCTATCAATCCTAATACTAGAAAGGGGTCTAATTAACAAAGTTATGGATGTAGCAAGCAGCACTTTCAAAAAATTCTAGTATAACTAACTGACCGCACAATACTAACTTGACATCATCAATAATATGATCTTTTTAAAAAGTCTCATTTCTCGCTACATGGAATAATAATATCCCTAACGATATGAGACGGTCTCATGCATCTCATCCCCAAGAAGGCATGCACTAAATTTTTACAGCATTAGATCTTTTTCAGTAAGATTTAAATCATATATAATATATATTAATTAGGTGATATATGAGTAATTTGATTTCGTGACAGGGCAAGGGTGTGTTTGATTTAGGAGAATTTTGAGAGTGAATTTTTTTAAAAAAGTTTTGAGAGTTTGGGATTTTGTAAGTTTAGTTTTACAAAAATCTTGTTTGATTGGTTTGTAATTTTGTAAGTATGGAAAAAATTCTTATTTGGTTTATCAATTTTGCAAGTCTAAAATTAAGAATTGCGAGTCTGAACTTGGAAGATCAAAAACCAGACTTGGAAATGAAAAAAATTTGAACGTTTTAAAATTATACAAACCAACAAAAACTTTCAAAACTAAACTTTGAAACTCAAATTTTTCAAAAATCGAGTGAATCAAATTAAACGCGCCCTAAATTGAAAAGTCTGAATGACCAAACACGTACGTAAACACACTGTTTATGAAAAGCACCTCCCACAGACTCACTGTTGATGCAGTACCAAGTCAGAAATACTTGCTTAAAGTTTGTTATTACTGTGCAAAATCATCCATCATACAGTACATTTTTTTGTCTAAATTGTGTGATTCAAAATGCATAGAAACCATTGATTGAAAACACCCGAAATTTACAAATAATTTAAGGAGACGACTCTAGGAAGTTTTAATAATAAATTAACAAATCTGAAACGGAAAGGGATACATATTTGTCTGTTAACGGAAGGCTAATAAGATCGCCGCCGGGTTTTAACACCTGGCGGATTGAACGTATCGGAACGTCGATCGGCACCCACGTGGATATACTATGGCCGGGTTTGGTAGTAACTTGCACCGGCGAAATGTGGATCAGCTTTCACTAATCTTGTCTTCTTGTGGACTAATCAAATATTGTAATGTAGTGGGGTTTAATGGTCGGTGTGATTGTGATATAGGTAAAGGAGAAAACACAAATTGAAAGACCCCGCCATTGAGTTTTGGTATACATTATAGAGACACCTCACCAAAGAATGATCAATATAAATCTTTTTAAAAGAAGAACCTTCGTCAATTTTATGAAACTAACATCATATATTTATACACAAGTGATGCATTTTTGTGCTAACCTATTGATCATTTTAAAATAACTATATAATTCAACATATTTTAATGTAAAATATCGAAAAAACATTTATATAATAAATACAGTTAAAACTCGATAAATGAATACTGTTGGGACCATCATAAAATTATTTATTTAGTGAGATTATTCATTTATCGAAGAATGAATAATATATACATTTAGATAGTAGTATTACATGAATTGTATGTATGTGACTAAGTCCAAAAATAGACACATGTGCATTATATTTAAAACTATTAATAAGATACATAATATGCATTGTATGTAATATATATCTAGAGTTTACAACACGAGCAGAATACTCCTGAAGTTTTGTTTACTCTAGAAAAAGTCAAGGATGAGATGAATTTTCGCTGGAAAAAAGAGCAAAAAACTATAGACACTTTTTTTTTTAAGGGAATGATTTATTATATAAACATTATTGATTGAAATTTTTTTAATGCCTATATATCTTATGAAATGTGGTGATTATTCATTTAAATTTACGTAGGGTCTTTAGAAATTTTTGAAAAATTATTCATTAATGCATTTAGCGAGATTATTCATTTAACCCCTTTAGCCTAAGTCGGAACCGGGAAAAATTATTTATTTAGCGAAATTATTAATTTATAAAATATTCATTTATCGAGATTTGACTGTATATATTATATATCGTCCGGGGGTGGTGGAGTCATTGGTGCGGTGGTGATTTTGATGGCAGCAATACGGGGATGGTGGGGTCAATGGTGCGCTGGTGGTTTCGATGGCGGCGGTTCGGGGAGTGGTGGAGTCATTGGTGTGGTGGTGGTTTCACGGGGACGGTCCGGGGGTGGTGGAGTCAGTGGTGCTTTCAATAGCGATGATCCGGGGTGGTGGAATCAGTAGTTTCGATGGCGGCGATTCTCTAGTGGTGTCGATGGCGGAGGTGGGGTGGTGGTGTCGGCGGTCAAGGCCAGATGGTGTTGAGCCTTGTGGAGAACGGTCTGATTATTGAATATACACAAGCTTTGGTAAAGGGATAATCAGAATGTGGGCCGCTATCTGCTCACATACTTTAATTGACATCTAAAGTAGTATATAGTTGGACCTGTATGAGCAACGTCACATTCACATGCAGTTTGGAGTGTGGTCTCTCGGAAAATGTGAGTATACTCAACAGTTCTCTTTCTCCCCTTTCAACTTCCATCATCGCTAAATTCAACTAATAAATATTTTGTTCAGTTCTGGAGTGATAGGTGATGTATGCCGGACACCAACACTTCGACGACGAACCTTACTCACGAACTGATCTGCAAAACAAAGTCTCGGGTGTCCCGAGGGTAGACACTCCGACGCTCAAGTTAGTATGAGGCGTAAGGCGTATTGTATGTAGTATGAGATAGAAAAGGTGTACCAAACCTTGTGTATTTATATGGATACAATCCGTAGATCACCAAGATATGTATTTATGGTAGGACTACAACTCTTATGGGAATAATAGTTGTATTACCATGTATAGAGGAAGTGTATTTCGGTCATGGTTGTATTACCATGTTTAAGATGGATGTATTACCATCCTTGAGAGAATGTATATTCCTTTTAGAACATTCATAATATACGCATTCCTTATAAGGATTAGGATTGATGGACCTGTGGATCCATTCTCAGCGTATCTCGAGCCCACGACCCTTCTCGGGCCCTGGTCTGAGTATGAATGAGGTCCGAATACGAACCCTGGACTTATCAGTAGCCCCAAGGTAGATCTTCAGAACTTAGAGTACTCCATCTCGAAAGTTGAAGGAGAGGCTTGCTTCTCGAGGGAAAACCAATAACTCGAGGGAGGGTGTCTCGGGGTATTAAGCTCGGAGCGTCCTTCAAGGACTATCCTTTCGGGTTTAACCTTCTGAATATCTACCTTCAAGTTCTTTCGTATTCCATCCAAATATACGGACGACTGAGATTAGCTTCCTCTAAAATCCAGATGGTAAATACACGTGGCGTGCAGTCATTGGTAAGTAGAGGCGGTCTGTGCCCCGTCTCTCCAATTGCTTGCATCGGAACCAGAATCGAGATAATTACTCGCCATAAATGTTGTCTGAGTTTGGGTTAAATCTCCCAAATCATTCTTCTTGTCTTCCTTATTCACAATTTCTTCTTTCCAAGTTCAGAAAGCGTATCATTGCTTTATCAAATCTCTGAAGCCCCAATCTCTGCTTTCTCAATCATCAGTAAGTGATATCTTCTTTCTCCGTTTGTCTGCTTTTTTCCTTTTCCTCTGTGTGTGTATTTCCCCCCATACTCTCTGTGATCATGAGTAATAGTAGTGAAACGATTTCCGTCCCCCATCATGATGAGGGAGAGTATGTAAGTACTCAGGCCGAGGAGAGTAGCTCCCGTGTCCGCCATAGAGCCGAGGTAGCGAGTGGAAAAAAGCCTGTAGTTTTGAAGAAGAAAGCCTCTGAAGAAGAGAAGAGATTAATAGCTATGGCCAGGAGGGCTCAGATAGAGGGGAATAGCCCCATAGTAATGCATGTTGCCGCAGGTGGACCATCCATGAATGGTGAAGGTAGTAGCAATAGGTCAATGAAGGAGGATAAAGCTCATGCTGATGCTGCTATCTTTGTTGAAGGTTGTCCCTCTTCGATTCTCCCTGATGCTGATCTCATGTATTTTGGAGGGGATAAATCTGCAGCAGAGTTAATAACTCCAACCCGGGGGGTTATATATGGGAGATTTTTGCAGCATGGTCTAGCATTTCCATTTCCCTCACTGTTGAATAGGTTTCTTCAGTGGTATAAGGTGCATCCAGGTCAACTGCATGTTGGTGTTGTAATAATCATAATGGCTCTGATAACCTGGTGTGCTCATAAAGGTTATAAGCATGCTCTGTTGCGGACCCTATATAAGGTGTCTATTGTTAAACAACTTGTAACTTTAACTGTCCGAGATAAGTCCATGGGTCGGGCCTTTGTTCTTCCTCGACAGAATGTGGGATGGGACAAGGTGAAACTAACCTTTGACCGAACCAAGTATGAGGTACCCTCCTGGAACAATGATCTCCAAAATGAAGACTGGGAAGATGTTATGACCTCGGACAGGTTGATGGATATAGCTGAGGAGTTAATAAGGGAGAGGATCAAACTTAGGAATTGCAAGTTTGTGTCAGGAGATCCCCAGATGGGTTGGCAGTGGTCTGTTGAGACGTATCAGTGGCTATATCAAATGCCTGGTCGGACTCTCCAAAATGGCAGCTACTTGAGGTTGTCTTATTTCGACCAGCCAGATGGTGTAGACATTGAATGGTATGAAATCATTCTATCCATGAAGCAGGATCCTATTGGTTCGGCTAGAGCGCTTCGTGCCTCTGAAGCATAGAAGAGAGGACAACTCGGGAAGAGATGTCCGAGAGAGATGTGGATAGGGAAATTGCTGGATTTATGTCCGATGCTCGTCGCCGGTTTAAAATATTGGTCCAAGGACCTAGGAATACTCAAGTAGAAGCTGAGGGTCGGCATGAGATAGAGTGTCTATTCGTACATGTTGCCCGAGATCCATCAGATGAAGAGGAGGATGAGGGTTTAGCCTTAGTCAGATATCCGAGAAAGGAGGTGCCTCGGACTTCTGGTTATCCGCAAGTCCTGTTTAATGGTTCGAGAATGAAGAATCTTTAACTTCTGTAGTAGTCTCTGATACACTGCCTGAGAGTATTTCTTCTATGTTGCGTATGACATTTTCGTCCATTTTATATCATATTTCCTGATACTAACTCCGTTCCATTTACGTGTAGTGGGTGTTTCTCAGACCAAAACAAGGCATTGGATATGTTGGCTCAGATGGTCAAGTCAAGGAAGCAGAAAGATCACCACGACAAGAAGAGGGATGCTGAAGCCTCGGGGAATTCCACAGGTGCTTCTACCAAGTCTCCCAAAAGGGCTAGACTTGAGCTCGAACCGCTGGGGGGGTTCGAGAAGTATGTTATGCCTCCTCCTCCAGAAGCTAGGACTGAGACTACTCTAGAATGTCCTGAAGTAAACTAGTTATGCTTAACTTAGATCATAACTTGACAACATATATCATTAATTAATTGTCTTGCTCTTCTCCACGGTCTTTGAATCATATGAAACACTTGTATGATTCTATTAAGACGTTGTACTGTCGTTGTCAAGAGAGGGAGGCTGAGTTGGAGCTGTTGAAAGAGCAGATGGCCAGAAAAACTAACGGGCCTTCTGAAATGGTGAAGCATCTCCAAGATGGGATGGCCCAAGAGAAGGCGAAGAGAGAGGCCTTTGAAGCGGAAGTCATGTCCTTGAAGAAGGAGAAAAGGTTGACAGATAACTCCTTTCAAGAACTGAAGAGGAAGATGGCCGCAGTGGAGGCAGAGAAGAGCCGATATACTAATCCTGATCACCAGAGGCAGATGGTTCGGTTGATAATGGACTTCTGCTTGAACTGCCCTGAAATGGAGGCCCATCGTCAAGAGTACGACGAGTTTTATCATAAATATGAGCTTCCGAAAATGTGGGTCTATCTTCAAGAAGGTCAGGGATTGTTGGCTCCTGCTTATACTTGGCTAGAGGTGTCTGAAAACCTGGAGAAGTTTCGGGCGAAGTTTTGCCGGACTGGGGGGTTCGAGACTAGTCAACTAACTAGTCTGGATTCTTTGAAGAAGGCTTTGACTCTGGAAGAGTTTCAGGAGAAGTTGTGCAGTTTGTATCCTGAGCTGTCATTCCTGGTGGAGAAGCCGGCTGCAGAGACTTCAACTAAAGACGATGAAAACTCCAATGGACAGCCAGGAACTGTAATTCCTTAGAGCCTTCACTCTTATTTAGGATTTTCCTCTTGCTGCCAAACTTTGGTGCTAATGTATTCTGAATATCATGCCCTCTTTTTTTATGAAATTAATTAGTCTTTCATCTTCTTTTATCTCCAGTGTTGCATTGCCGCCTGTGCTGAATTGCAGGTTAAGTATGGAGCTGTCCTTCAGAAGAGCAAGAAGCTGGAGAAAGATTTAGGTGATTCCAAGGGCTGTTTTAGCCTCGTGCAAGAAGAGTGTGATAGTCTTTGTGGTGGACTAAAGATAGCTCTAGAGCGGAGAGCTGAACTGAACAAGCAGTTGAGTGATCCTCAGATAAGGTATAAGAGTCTAGAAGAAGAACACAACAAAGTCTTGGCTGCCAATAAAGACTATGACCGTGAATGGAGAAAAGTCCTGAGTGACTTGATGAAGAGTAAGGGTGAGGATCACGAGAAGGATCTTCGTATCTCTACCCTTCGGAATGAAAACATCAACGTGAATCAAAAGATTGTCACTACCATAGATGATTTGAGGATATGCCAGGCCGAGTTAAATGCTTGTAGATTCCAAATAAAGGAACTTGAAGCTCAAGGTGTGTTTGTCACGCCTTCAGTATCTTCAAGGAGAGAGATAGGTGGACCCTTTTCAATCCCAAATTCAGGTCCGTTGGTAAGGCCTTGTGTCCGAGGTGGTACATCCCGGGGGATGGTGAACCCTCTTGAAGGAACATCATTTAGAAGAGAACGCGGTCACCACCTACTCCTGGGGCTCATAGCTTATCAGGTTCTCCTTCTCGACCTGCAATTATAGGAAATAGGGAAAGATCTCCTACACCTTTTCAATTAATGAGGGTGATTGAAGAAAGTAATTGGGGTCGTGGCCTTCATAGTAGTCGAGGTCGTATCTCTACTTCTTCTCGCGGTCGGGGACGTATCCCTGTTTTCAAAGACCTTCACGAGGTGTAAGAATAATTGATTTTGCCTTTATAAAGGTCTTTATATTGCAATCCTTGAGAAGATTGATTCTCAGGCTTATGAATAGCCCGAATAAATAGTGGCATGTACCTTCGTAGGTGTACCATACTGAGAGTCGAGTTCCAAACTTTGTGAGTTTGTGTGACTCGAATCATGTTAGTCTTTGACCATATACTTTTTATAAGTATATTATTTTATTTTGGCCTAAGGTGATTGTAGTTCGGACACATAGTCCAAACAGCCCATGTTAGATAAGCATCAATCACACGCTTATAAGCGTATAAATCTTATGCAGCAGTCTTTACTTATGCTTTATAAGGCATAGTGTCTCTTTGTATTAGAGGGTATTGACTGCTTCAAAATAAAATAGAAGGTATATATTGAAAAGAAATTGTATTCTTTGAACTTGAGAGTTTGGCAAAATTATAAAGACAACCCCGAGTTTGGGAGCTCGGGTATGAAAAAATAAAAAAAATATGACAAGAAAGGAAGTTTGGCCTATAGGCCTTATTGAAGTAGTTTCTCCTTATTTGGAGAAGATCTACTTTGTTTTAGCTCCGAGGTACCTGCGTAAGAAGGGCACCATGATGACAGGATCTAGGTGTTCTCATTCGCGAGTTTGCAAGAGGTAGAATCCTCCAGATTGTGCGGTGGAAACTTTGTATGGTCCTTTAGTCATCGGCTCCAGCGCTCCTTCTAGTTTGTTAGTGCACCACGGGCCAACCGACATTACCAGTTCTCCCACTTGGAAGGTTTGGTGGCGTCTTTTGTGCCATAGTGCAGTCATCTTGTTGTAGGTCTTTTCCTCGAAGTGAAACACCAGGGGTTGTTCGAGATCAGGACCGGGGACCAGATTCCCTAGGATAGTGTTGATGGTCGAGATGTTGCTCACTTTTCTGGCGTCATGGATAGCCGTGATCATGCAAGAACGCGCCACTCCTTGATCTCCTTTGATGGAAGCTACTCCTTGTGGTGTTGGGAACTTTAGCATCAGATGGTAAGGAGACCATACAACTTTAACTTGGCACATCCAAGGTCTACCATGAATAATGTTAAAGGGTGTAACGGTGTCGACCACCACAAATGTGCAGTAAAGGTTTAAGCTTTTCGCTCATTCTGCCACTGTGACTGGAAGTGTGATTTCTCCAAGGGGTATGACTGGATTTCCGGTGAACCCCGAGATTGGGCCTGTAGGCTTGAGGTCGTCCTTGGTAAATACTACCTTTTGGAAACAATCTTGGAACATCACTTCTACTCCACTTCCGTCGTCGACAAAGACTCTCTTCACCAGAGAATCATGTATTGTTGCAGAGATAATAAGTGGGTCAGAATGGGGCATCTGGTTTGGCACAGCATCTGCATCCGAGAATGTGATGGTTTCTTCGGAGCAGAGCCTCTTGTTGACTGGCTCGGTGTGGGGTATGGCCCGCACACTATCCTTCAGTTTGGTTAGAGAAATTGCTTCTCCCGTGTAGCCGTTGTTAACTCGGTTAGCTCCATTTGGCGGCGGTGGTGGAGGATCTTGAGGATTGTTGCCCCCACCGCCCCTTGGTTGTTATTATTGTTGTTGTTGTTGTTGTTTCGGGAGCCATCCTTCTTTTTCTGCCAGGGCTTTCCCCCATATCTCTTCTGGGTGTCCTGACTGTCACCAGCTATTGAAAGGTGCAATCTGTTGCACGATTCCTTTTCGGATCAATTTCTCGATCTCATTCTTGAGCTAGTAGCACTCCTCAGTGTCATGCCCCTGATCTCGGTGATATTGGCAGAATTTCGAGGATCTTTGACGCTCGGCTGAATCCCATGGTGGTGGGTCCTTTAAAAGGTGCCTGTGAATGGACAAGATCTCAGCCCGAGATCTAGCTAGAGGAGTGTAGGACTCGAAGGTTGGTTTGGGAGTTCCCTCAGTTTTCTCGACCTTCGGTATCTTCATCTTAGGCTCCTTCACCTTATTGTCAAGGTCTTGAGGTCTTTTGCCCATTACTGCATCTGCTTTGCTAGCATATTTCTCCATGATGGCTTGGAGATGTTGAATAGTTGTAGGGTTTTTTGTTGCCAACTTCATCCTCAGAGTGTCATCACCTACACTCATTCGATACAGGTTTATCAAGAAGATTTCATCTCGATCATAGCATCTCGTGGCGAGATCCATATATCTGTGATAGTGTTCTATCACAGACTCTCCTTCCTACTGCCTTTCTGTGAGGATTCATCGATCCTTTTTTTCTCTTTCTTCCACAGAAAAGATCGAGTCGGATCCGCTGTATCCCAACCCATCCTCTTGGTTGAGGTCCTTCGGATTGTTGATGCGATCGCTGTGGTTCATGTTGGTCTGGTTCGAGATCCTCTAGCCCGAGTTCGGTACTTCAAATCCAGCAGGGTTCGATCCAAAAGGTGGCACTCCGGATGTAGCAGGATTTGGACTGGAGGAGGGTACTCCGAATACGACGGGGTTTGGACTGAGGGAGTTCGGAACGCTGGAGTTTCCTGCCCCCACGGTAGAGCCTAGTGGTGGTTCGAGGTGGAGCGCGTTTGAGATCCTCTGGGTCGACCTCGTCCGCGTCCTCGAGGGGGTTGCTCTACTTCTGGATTCTCCTCTGAATTTTTTCCTAGTACACGGGCGCTTCGCCTGAGTTGCTCTGCTTTAGATATGGCGTGAGAAATTTGTTGAACAGGTGCGCAAGATCAGATCAGACACAAAGTTCGGCGACGTCGTCAATAGATATGGGGTCCACTGGGCGTGCCAAATTGATGTATGCCGGACACCAACACTTCGACGACAAACCTTGCTCACGAACTGATCTGCAAAACAAAGCCTCGGGGCACCCGAGGGTAGACACTCCGACGCTCAAGTTAGTATGAGGCGTAAGGCGTATTGTATGTAGTATGAGATAGAAAAGGTGTACCAAACCTTGTGTGTATTTATATGGCTACAATCCGTAGATCACCAAGATATGTATTTATGGTAGGACTACAACTCTTATGGGAATAATAGTTGTATTACCATGTATAGAGGAAGTGTATTTCAGTCATGGTTGTATTACTATGTTTAAGATGGCTGTATTACCATCCTTGAGAGGATGTATATTCCTTGTAGAACATTCTTAATATACGCATTTCTTATAAGGATTAGGATTGATGGACCTGTGGATCCATTCTCCGCGTATCTTGAGCCCACGACCCTTCTCGGGCCCTGGTCTGAGTATGAATGAGGTCCGAATACGAACCCTGGACTTATCAAAAGGTTCCTTACAAACTGAAGATCGGCCATTAGTGATGGAAAGGTAGACATTTTTTGACTCATTTCCTTGATATGATAATATTGTTGAGTATATGAGCTTTTGATGAACCCATTTTTAGTTCTTATGAACGGGGAAGCTTGAAGATCTGATAATACGTGTGAGTGATTCTTGTAGGTTTGACATTTTTAAGATTTTCATGTTGAATTTTTGGGTTTGATGTGTCTCTATTTGTTGCTCAATGGTAAAGAATTGAAGGAGTCATTCAGATAGGCAAGAAAGGTCGTTGCTTTGTGAAAGATTTGGCTTTTCATCTAATGCATGTGTCATTTTTGTAAGTTTGATATTTTTAGGGTTTTCATATTGGAATTCTGGGTTTGACGTGTCTGTATTTGTTGCTCAATTGTAGGTTATTGAAGGGATAATTCTGATAGGCTGAAAAGATTGTTGCTCTGTAAAAGATCTGGGTTTTGATTTGCTACATGTAAGGCTTCTATTTGACACGACTTTTTTGGCCCCTGCACCTGGATGTATCTCTCATCCATCCGTATTTTATGTTCACAACTAGGAAATCGAGGGAGTAACAGTTTGGATAGCTGGATGCTTTTGTGAAAGAAAAGTGTTTTTGTGGTCTGAGAAAGGCACAATGGCAAATGTAAGCTTGGGAACAATGCTGAACAACTAACCTTTCACAATGGGATTTTGAAGAAAGGTCAAAAGATTTTTGTAGCCAAATCTGAAGAAGTTAGAAATGACATTTTACATGCACTTCATTCATCTGCAATAGGGGGACATTCTGGTTAGTTGGTTACGATCAAAAGAGTGCTAGCTATCTTTACTTGGCCTGGAATTAGGGACAACATCACTAAATTCATTCAGAGCTGTGAAATCTGTCAAATCACAAAAGTGAGCACTGTCATGCACCTGGTGTGTGACAACCCTTAGAGCAAATCCAACAGTTTCCCTATAATAGGGATTCACATCATGATCATGGAGAATTTGGATTTTTTTTGAATTCCAACAACTTCTCCATCCCATTCCATATAATAGTGAATTTGAAGAGAGAGAAGATTTGTTTTCCCAAATTCGGAGAAAGAAAAATCAAATGTGGGGAAGCAAAATTTAATGCTACTTGCATTGTTTTTGTTCTCTTCAATGTTATTTACTATATAATAAATATAAATTTTAGATGAAAATATATTAAAATAATTACAAAAATAAAATCATATAAAAATGCATATTTTAATAATATGCATAAAATGGATTATAATAAGATCTCATATGACAGTGTTTACATGTACATATCTATTGAAATTTAATAATCAAATAAAATATATTTTTCAATATAAATTTACTAATTTTGAGATCATAAATACATTTATTTTGACGTTACTTTATAAGTCATAACGTCTAAATCTTTTCTTTAGCACTCATTATGTTTCTAATGATTGAAAATAGTAATTTGTATAAAAAATGAAGAGAGGCGAGTCAAATTATACATAATAAATTATAAAATAAGAATATTCGTAATGTATGATTTTTATAACAGTTTAATATATATCAGGTTCATCCTGATATTGGCAATATCAGGCACCAATTAAACAACGACACATCATCTTTAACTAGTTTATGATTGGGCCACGTGTTCAATCATTACCCAGACGGGTTTATGCATTCTAAATTAGGGTTTTAGAACTTTACTAAATATATTTTAACCAATTAAAACATTACAATTGTACACGTGTCATTATATTATTGGTGCCTGATAAGGCCTATATCAGGATCATCCGGATGAATGTTATTCTCTTTTTATAAATGCAAAGTCTCTGGAAGACCAATTTTCCTAAATGAACTGGAACTACCACTATGTATTTAAACTCAAATGATATATTTTTATGTTAAAACATTGATTATTTTAAAGTAAACATGTAATAAAATACGTTTTAATGCAAAAAATCAAAAAAATGCATATAAAAATTTGAAAATTTTGAATAAATAAATATACCATTCAAATTAAATAAAGTCATGGAAAGCCAAGCTGCTAAACCTCCCTGGAAGAGTTACAATGGCTAAGCATGTGCCACAATCTTTAGCAATATACCCTTTGGGTATTTTCAGGATCCTAGCAAAGATTCTAAGAAGACTAGATGCCATGACTGCTACCTTCATATGGGGAGGTAAACTGGATGGAAGATCACTAAATTGGAAGGCATGGAAATATATGTGCAGAGCAAAATCAGAGGGTGGTCTAGGATTAAGATCTTCTATTGGAATGAATAAGGCTATGTTGGCCAAACATGCCTGGAACATCATTTCAAAGAAAGAGTCCCTGCTTGGAATGGTATATATGGCAAAATATCTCAGACATGAGGGCATTTTGAAAGTTGTGGCAAAGCCTGGAGACTCATGGGGCTGGAGATCAGTATTATGGGCTGCAGAACTGATTAAGAAGAACCTGAAATGGAGGGTGGCTGATGGGAAAGACATACATATTCATGAACAATGGATACCAACAGTGCAGAATCCAATCCAGAATGCATCAGTAGTATCTACTCACACAAACCTAAGGGTTTGTCACCTGATTGATCAACAGAATGCAACATGGAGACTCCCCTTGATCAGGTTAATTTTTCCTCAACAAACCATACCACACATACAGACAATTCATGTGGATCTTGCAGGAAAGGATGAGGCTTTTTGGGGCTGTACAAGAGATGGTAAATACACCCCAAAATCTGGATACTACAAGGCAATGGTGGAATTGGATCAGACCCTCCACCAAGTGAGGTTAAGTCCAGTAGCTAGAAAATTTTGGGCCACAATTTGGAAGCTAAACATTCCTCAGAAACTCCTCATTTTTGTTTGGAGGTTGCTCACAGGAAGTCTGGCTACTAGGGTTAATAGGGAGAAAAGGAAGTTGGACAACAATGCCAGATGCTGCAGATGTTTGAGTACTCAGGAGGATGAAAAGCATTTATTTTGGAATGCAGAGTTACTAAACAAGTTTGGACAGCATCAAATGTTCTATTTCCCCAAATTCAAGATTCCCCTTTCAGCAGCTGGTTTTTCCAAGAGGTAATGAACAAACAGCATGATGATCAAGTGATTAAACTTATTGTTACTCTATGGGAAATTTGGAAGCAGAGAAACATGAAAGTATTCGAGAAGCAAGACATATCTCTGGTACAATGTGCTCAGAATATTCAAGCAGAACTAGAAGTCATACAAAAGCATAGCCACTACCAAGAGGAAGCTGTAGAATGCCAGTCGAGACCAGGTTCTGAATCTACTCAAACTGAGAGCAACCAAATTTCTGTGCAAATGATAAGGGAGGGGACATCAAATGCAGGTCTAACTCAGGCATGTGTGATTAGCTTTGATGGACCTTTCCATCAACAAATGAATTTAGGGGCTGGGGGCTGGAGAATTTGGAAATCAGGCTGGAATCTCAACACAAATGTCTCAGGCTCTGATTTCTTTACGGTGGTAACTCCACTACAGTCTGAAGCGGAAGCTTGTTGGAGAGCATTGAAGGCAGGCAGAAGACAAGGCATTCAACGAGTAAATCTGGTGACGGACTCAGTGCAACTACAGAAATCAATCAATAATCCTGAATCGGCTCCCCTGGAGGTCAAAAGGATCATCAATAGTATAAGGAAATTACTCAATTATATCATGAAATTCGAAATAATTAATGTTCACCGCTCCTCCCTTTTGGAAGAGCATAAGTTGGCCACAAGCCTTAGCAGAAATATATGTAATAGTATAAGAAACTTCCTTGAATTTCTAATAAATATATTGGCTTTCAAAAAAAAAAGCTACACAAATAAGTTAAAACGTATAAAGACTTTCATGAAAAGTTAGGAAAGTTGTAAGTTCAGGAGATTTTCTCTTTTATAAAAGGTATTTTTTTAACTTTATATTATAAAATAAGTATTTTCATATATTAAAATATATAAATATGTATTATAAGTCCATTATTTGTTTGTTCATTATTGTTTGGATTTATAGAAAATATGGTTTAAAAGTAGAAAAAAAAACATTAAAATGTTAGTATTAAATGTCAATAAATTTTAAAGAATGAAAAATTGGGAATTTGTTGGATTTGGGGTAATAAAATATGGGAAATATATGATTTGCTTCCCTATTATAAAGAATATGGATGGAGAAACTGTTGAACTTGCTCTTACCAATCCCCATTCAATCTTGGACTCAATTATTTTTTTGGATTTTATACAAAAACTTCCTAACTCCTAGGGTTATGAGTTATGACACAATCTTGGTAGTGGTGCCAAGTATGCTCATTTTTTTGGCACTGACTCGTCCTTTTACTACCAAACAAGTGGCTTTGCTATTCTTGGATGAAGTTTTTAGACTGCATGGAGTTCCTGAATCTATTGTGAGTGATAGAGAGACAAGGTGTTTACAAGTCAATTCTGGAATTAGCTTTTCTCAAAATTGGGAGTGAAGGTGAAATTCAGCACTGCTTATCATCCTCAGATAGATGGCCAAACATGAAGGGTCAATCAAGTGTTGGAGAACTACTTAAGGTGCTTTTGTGGTGAGTTCCCTACCTCTTGGAGAAGTTGGTTAAGTCTAGCTGAAAGATGGTACAACTCCTGCCACCACACCAGTCTATATATGTCACCCACATGAGACTTTATATGGAGTTAAACCTCTGCATATTCCCATGTCATATTAACCAACTCACTCATACATGCAGTTGCTAACCTACTCCATAACAAGCAGGAAATTCAGCAAAAATTTCAGCTCCATCGTAAGCAAGCTCAGGAAAGAAGTACTTTGTTGACAAAGAAATGTCTGACAGAGCCTTCAACATTGGAGATTGGGTTTATCTCAAAATTAATAGACATAGACAACATTCTTTGCATACCACTCAACTGGATAAGTTGTCAGCTAAGTATTGTGGTCCCTTCCAAATAGAATAGAGAATTGAAGTTGTTGCCTATAAGCTCAAACTCCCATATCCCAGTAAAATACATCATGTGTTTCATGTATAATTGCTCAAGCAGTTTATTGGAATAACACCTACTACTCAGAGTAATCCTCCTGCCTTTGAAGATGAAGAGCTCAGTTCATAACCACAAAAGATATTACAAAGAAAGCTCAATTCACTAGTTGGAACACAACTGACTCAATGGCTCATACAGTGGAAAGGGTTTTGCCTAGTGAAAAGACTTCATGGGAGGATGTAGAAGTAATCAAACAACTCTTTCTTAATTTCAGATCTTAAATTGGCGTGCTTGGGAGGCAAGCACTTTCCAAGAGAAGGGGATTTGTTATGATTGAAGAATCAAGGGTAGAACAATACATTCTAGTGAAGGGTTAACGGCGGACGGTGGTTGACCAAGCAAAGAACGTCAGTTGACTGGTGGTAGGGAGGCAATTCCTAGCGGAGGTAAGATGGCAATAAAAAGGTGAAAGGAAATCAATTCTGTTATGTCATTAAATCTATTAGCTAACTAGGAACTCATATTCTCTCTCCTCTTCATGTGGAGGAGATTGAATTTTCTATTTGTTTGAACTGATCAATTCTATACATTACATGTAATCATAACTACACCCGACTTAGAAAAATAAACTGAATCTTGATGCTGATTTAAATGGGTGCTGCTATACGCAATCCAGTATTTTACTCTTGTAGTCCAAAATACGGTGTAAAAGTACGAAAATGATCTCAACTTATTTGATTTTTGAAAAGTTAGATAACTTGTAGGGGGCGGTAGTGTCATTTAATTGATATTTTGGACTATAATAAACAAAATACTGGACTGCGTATAACACTTCAAATATTCAAATATAAATCCTTGCGAAGGCCCAAATCCTTTTAAGGCTGGGCCTGCTTTGGAAATCAATTTCATCGTGGCAACTTCAGCCCAATAGTTAAACAAAATGGAGGGAGTCCAGGTGGTACGTGGTCAACAACTGTAACTACCTCAACACTCCTTCCCCTGTTCGTCTCTCCTCCAGCCCTTATCCATAAATTCAGTTTACCTTCAAACAAATTCCGACCCCGATTAACAACCCCTCGTCTCTTCACAACCCCCCTTCGTTTGATAAAATTATCACCATCTTTGTATTATCCTAATCCCTTAAACGAGTTCCCAATCCCTGTTTTGCTAAACAAATCCGTTCCCGCGGTAAAAATTGATCCTTATCAATTTCTCCGAAAAAGAAATCAATAAATCCTTGTTTGCAGGTTGGCATTGGGGTTTTTCCAATTGGGTTCGTGTTTTGTCTGGTTATCGCATTTGATTATACTGATTTCAGTCGTTTATTTTGAAACTAGGGTTCCGTTTGAGGAACTGCGTTTAATTGAAAGGGCCCTCTTCTGCTATTTGATCGAGTAAGTATTTTTCTCTTCAAAACATGTATTTAATCTTGCTGAAAATTTACCATTAAAGTGCCTATGTTTATATTGTGTTAATCTAATGTATTTGGATCTGTGCGGTTGGGCCAGCATTTTGTGTGTTTAATTTGGATAAATTACACTTCTCTTATGCTTACTGATTTAGTTTTTTTAGTGTTAGCATTTGTATTTATTGGGCTTTTTTTTTTTGCTTGTTTAGATATTAATTTATCTTGTTTTTGGGCTAATTGTAGTGTAACTATAGTTTTATTATATAGTTAAGGTTCAGTGGGATGGATTGATTAGTGTGGGACTGTGGGTACTGATTAAAGGACACATTTTGATGAAGAATTGAAGAAAATGTTTTATTGTGATTTATGAGAATTTTAACTATTATCTCTATGTATTAGACCGGAAAGTTGATGGCTTGCTTTTATGTGTAGGGTTTAGTATTATTTTGAACTGGTGAGCAAAATGTCAGCACAGTATCCTGTCCTCTATGATCGCCCGATCAACAAGTGGAAGGTGGCAGAACTGAAAGAAGAGCTTAAGAAGCGGAGTTTACCCGTAAGAGGGTTGAAGGATGAGCTGGTGAGAAGATTGGATGAAGCAATTCGGAATGAAAGAGAGAATCTTGGGGCTCAAGAAGAGGCTGATTCTGGCGAATTAGTTCACATGAAGGAACAGTCTGGTTTGGGCGAAGGAATTCTCAATGCAACTGAAAATCTTAGTGCAAGAGATCAGAATGATTTGGATCGCGTGGAGGAACCATTGGGTGAGTTTAATCTTCCAACACCACCATCACATATTGAACAAATGCACGCGGTTGCTCAGGAGGATGTCAATGGTGCTATTGTAAGTGGGGCCCATATTATTGATGGATCTTCTGGAAAAGATGTTCTTGGACCAGCAAGTACTGCAGAGGCTTCTCTTAGAAGCTGTGGTTTTCAGAATGAGGTTGTAGGCAATGCCGTTGCTCTAAATGAGGAAACTGAGGTGGTGCCAACGAGAACCACCGAGAAAGCCTCAGATTTAGGGACCGAGTGCTTAAAGCCTCTTCAGATGGATCCCGAGTCTCACGTGACCCAATCAAGCAGCCAGGTATATGAGGTTAGCTCAAACTTAGGGTTTCAAGTACAATGCGAGTCAATTACAACTGATAATGTCAATTTAACTAATCTTGAGAAAACTGAAATAAAAGAAAACGTAAATACTAATAATATTCAGTTAGAACCTGAAGTTAAAAGGCAGGAGATAGTTCAATCATTGTCCCATAAAGAGTCTGCAGGTGATGACAGCTTTAATGCATCGGGCGATACAGTGCCAAATGTAAAACAAGGTTACATTGTAGAAGCTGATGATAAATGCATTATAAAATCGAGTGAGAAAACTTATAGTGCAGATAATGTCTCTGTATTAGACCAAATCATGGAGAATAATGCTCCAGATCAAGTGGCAGATGATAATGTGTTAGTTCAATCTGCTGCTACTGTCAAGTCTGGTATGCCTGTTGCCTCTCCCGGTAACGAACCTGACTCTGTAGCTCCTGTCAGGCAAAGAGAGCTACAAGGTATGATTGTTTGCTGCATCTTTCTACCTATATCATGTGTCTGAAATTGTTCCAAATGACGTTCATGGTTTTCTCTCTCTGAAAAAACGAATCTCTGTCGATCTGCAGCTGATGATCCAATGGAAGAGGATAATATATTGGATAAAAAGCATACTGACTCTGACTTAAATTCTAGCAAAGAGAGTCAGCTAGAAATCAAGTCATCTGAAGAAATCACTGTGAATGGAGCTTTGCAAGCTGCTACTCCTTTTAATATTTCGGAGTCTAATGTTGCAAATAATGATGCAATGGAACCCTCCTCCGAGGCAAGAGAGTTTGATGGTAATACTGATACTGTAATTGTTTCTCAAGCTTATGTCTCTCCTGAGAAAATGGACACTGAGGCTTCTGTTGAGAAAAGAGAGATGCCAGGTATAAATAGTATTTTATTTATTTCATAAAGTGGTAGAAACTTTTATTGGGTTACTTCTCTCATCTGTTAAAATTATTATTTCAGTGATATTCTTTGTTTTTTGTTTCTTCTTTCATCACTGAAGCAGGTGATAAATTCCCGGGTACAAACACTAGTGAGTTGGTTGATGCGAAAGATAGAGACCCTCTTGAAAAAATAAATCTTGATCAATCTGATGATTCAATGGAAGATGATATCATGGATATGAAACATACCGACTCTGACCATAATCCTAACAAAGGGGGAGATGAGACAATGTCAGATCCACCTTCTGTGAATGGAGCTTCGCAAGCTAGTATTGCTACCAATAAATTGGTGCCTTCTGAGAAGAGAAAAATTGAAGGTACTATTGAATGCTTTATCTTCTGGTCACCACATACCCACTTGCTTCTTATTATTTCCACTGTTGCTTTCTTATGCTTTCGGTATATTGGTTCCTAGGGTTGAGATCTAATTGAAATGAACAACGTCAGTATATTTACCTTCCATAACAGCATTCCATGTAAATGGTCTAATGCTGTATATAACTTGTTGACATTGCTTTTGAAAGGTGAACTGGATCCAGAAAGTAAGGAAATTCGGAAGAGGCAGCGTAGATGGAACAATGCAAGTGTGAAAGTACCTGAACAAAAATTGGGTGCATCATATTCAAAAGTAGCAATGGCAAGATCTGGTACTGATGGGTCCAAGTCCAATGTTGCTGATCTCACTCAGGAACGTGTTGGTAAGTGGATTTTTTCAATGATCTAATTTTGTCTGGTTTGTTTATTTTTCTTTTCTTTTTTCTCTTCAAAGAATGACTTAAAGTGATTTACTTTGTCTGATTGCTCACTCTGAAAATCTGCAGTGCCCCCATCATCGAAAGTTCCCACAGACTCTCTGCGCATTGATAACTTTGTTCGACCTTTTACTCTTAAGGCTTTGCAAGAGCTGCTTTCTAAAACAGGCACATACAGCGCCTTCTGGATGGATAGTATCAAGACCCACTGCTATGTGACGGTACCCATCTCTCTAATGTTTAATCCATTTTTGAGTGTCCTATGCCAATGATGACTTGATTTTACCAAAATTGTGTGTAATTTCCCTTCTGAATTCTAATGATACTCGAGCAGTAGTGATCTATTTGGTTTATATATGCTAACCACTTATCTGGATAATGTTTTAAAAGCTTCGGATTAACCAATTGTACTATGAACAGCTCGAATCCCTCATTTTTTTATCTGTTTGCATGATCTTCACTTACTTGGATCTGTCTGAATAACAATGTTTTTCATGGTCCTAGCATGATATAAATGTTAGCTTCTAAACACTGAATTTGAATTGATGCAGTATGCCTCTGTGGATGAGGCTACAGCCACACGCAACGCACTTTACAACTTGAAGTGGCCTGAATATGGGGGACGTCTTCTGGTCGCAGAGTTTGTTGATCCAGAGGAAGTAAAATCACAGTTAGAGGCCCCTCCAAAACCTGTTGCTTCCGTTCAGCCACCTCAGCATCCAACTAGACAAGTAGCACCTGCTAACGTGGGTGTCCAGCTACCTCAGTATCAAGCTAGACAAGTAACACCTGCAAACTTTGATCCCGTACAGCCACCTCAGAATCCAACTAAGCAAGTAAAACCTGTTCACCAACGTGTATCAGAACGTGTTCCCCCAGCACCAGCAACAGTTGAGCAGGAGGATTCTGTTAAGACCTTGGACGATCTGTTTAGGAAAACAAAAGCCACTCCAAGAATATACTACTTGCCATTGTCCGATGAACAAGTTGCTCTAAAACTCGGGAAACAAAGAAACTGACAAAGACAACAGGAAAGATTGTACTTCTTTACCAGCTATTGCTTATTAGTTTATGTCTAGACATTTTATATTTAGTTTCTATTAAACCATAGTTACATTTTCAAACTTATGCTGTACTCTTTTGATGAATTTTGAACAATGTATGAGTGATCCATTTTGTTAGACAAGTGATATACATATTGCTGATGACAGATGCTTGCAGCTCTGTCTGATGAACAAGTTTCTCAAAAACACGGCAATAATTACATGTTCTATTTACTTTTTCAAATAAGCTACACTCTTTTAATGGTCGTAAGTATGTAAAACGCTCCATATACCATGGGAGCTATCATCATCGGCCTCCTAGTAAAGTAACTGACATGTTATTGACAGAACGAGTCTCTGCTTGTAGTGATGAGGTAGAAGTAGACATGCTACCGAAAGTGAACTTTCCAGGCACAAATCCAGGTTCTTTAGGGGTTGGAAGAGTTGTGGTAACCTCAGTGCCAAGCATATGAAGGACATTAGACATTGTAGGGCGGTCGCTAGGATCATCTTGAACACACAAGAGGCCTATGTTTATGCACTTGATTACATTGTTAACATCATTAGAACTTTTCAGTATCCTTTCATCGACTAAATTTATCGCATTTCCTTCTTCCCACAATCTCCATGCCTGAAACATTTCAGTGAGCCTTTAGATATATAGGCAAATACACTTGAACCTAGTTAAAAGGCTTTAGACAGATATACTCACGTATCCTAGGAGGCTCAAGACTTCTCCTGAATTGTAAAAACCAGTGTTTTTCTTGCCACTTATGATCTCAAGTACAATTACTCCAAAACTGAATACATCGGATTTCACTGAGTAAAAACCCGCTTGAGCGTACTCAGGAGACATGTATCCACTGCATAAAGAACAAGATTTATTTTTTAAAACAGAAAAGAGAGGAAAAATGAAAAGAGAAGAAAACTAGCACGCGAAGAACTTACTAGGTTCCCACCACTCTCATTGTGTTTGCTTCTATCTCTTTGCCTGCAAATATTCTGGCCAAACCAAAATCTGATATTTTTGGATTCATATGTTCATCCAAGAGAATGTTGCTGGTTTTCAAATCCCTGTGGATTATCCTCAGCCTTGAATCCTGGTGAAGGTAAAGCAGCCCCCGAGCGATCCCCAAAATGATGTCAAACCTCATGCTATAATCCAACAATACACACCGCTCTTGATCTAATCATAATGACCAATTGAAGAAATGTGAATATTTATTTCCATCGAAAAAATGATGACCAATTGAAGAAAATACTAACCAAATATGATGTTATCTAAACTTGTATTTGGCATATACTCATAGAGAAGAAGCCTTTCTGGTCCCTTGATGCAATACCCCAAAAGTCTAACTAGATTCCGGTGTTGAAGTTTAGCGATTGTTACAACTTCATTTCTGAACTCATCCATGCCTTGGCCAGTTTGGCTCAACAATCTCTTCACTGCAATTTCTTGGCTTCCAGGAAAGACACCCTACAAAAAACATCAATCACCTGAAGTCAGACAGGAGGGACACATTATACCATATGCATTATACATTATACAATACCTTATAAACAGGTCCAAATCCACCTTGTCCAAGCTTGTTTGAATCAGAAAATTTCTGTGTAGCCTCAAGTACGCTTTCCATGCTGAAGTACGCTAGATCAACCATGTTACCATCTTCGTCTACCAAATCTTCATCATCTCTTTCCAAACTCCCTAAAATCATTTCCAACTTACCTTAGTACTCTGTTTTTAGCTATAAATAGACACAACCACACAAAAGGCTGCTAGAGATTTTGCTTATACGTATACCTCCTTTTCTTCTTCTGTATAACAAACAACCAATGCTGCCTGCAAGCAGGATTGCACCAGCAACTGTGGCTGCAATAATGACTCGTGTCGAGGGTTTTGTAGTAGCTTTACGTGCAGCGGTTAAAGGACCTAAAAGGAGCACCAAAGTGAGATATACAGACATTATACTCATTTAAAAGTTGAGCATATAAAAGCAGACCTGATGAAATGCACTTTAAGGCTTTGCCATCCCAGCGGAAATCCGAATTGCAGAAACATCTTTTAATTTTATCTTGCTTTGCATAACAACTCGACTCGGGCCAAGTTTGACAATCATAGGTTGAGTTGCAGATTGGTTCTAATGGAGGTCTCCAAGCAATTTCATATCTGTTTTGTGAATCAGACAAAGTATTGCAGATGGTAACATCAAATGGTAATGACTCATTGAATTGCAGACCTGATGTTGAGCTACAACCATCAGTATGAAATGTTTGAACCTCAAACTTCTGTTTCTCGGTATACATGCGAATGACTTGATAGCTATTGTTCATTGCTAAGAAATCCAGTTGACCAGTGGAGTCATTGCATGAGAAACTACGGTATGAAGGATCACCACATTCAGTCCCGGTGCTCAGTGGATATGGGATAACATACTTTCCACATGGTTTGCAAATTCTACTCGATGATTCTACAAAACAAAATCGAGGAAAACATTAGTAATCACAAAAATAAATTAGCTATTGTGAGTAACATAGCTAAACAACATTTTCATGTTTCAATTGCAAACATAGCTAGATGAAATAAGATTACCAATTGCAGAATCTGGCAAGCGTATGTAGAGATCATGGCCAGAAGCATCATACTCCTGAAGATTCTTGAGCTCGGAAGTCCAAATCCAGCAACTCCCATTCGAAATAGTATAATCCCCTCTACGACGTTGTATCTCTTCCACTTTGAAATAGTAGGCCTCACACGGCGATTTGCAGTCATCGAGGCACGCCTGTCTGCACATGGAATCACTGGAAGCTGGGGTGATCTGAGTGTTGACCTTCACCAAATTTATCATCTTCAAACTCAAGAACTGGTCTTGTTTTGACTTCCCATCACAGGTAGGAACACTTCTTCGACAGCCTTTACTAAAATCTTCAGGAACAATGGGAACGAATCCTGGCAAACAATTACAGGTAGACCCTCCTCCCTGTATATTACTACACAAACTAGACTCCCCACAAGGTCTAAAAACACTGCAGTCATCATGAGGCTCTGACCATATCACTGACCATGTATGGCTATCCAGACTGTGAAATTGTATCTCTCCAGAAGAGTTCATAAACAACCTCCAGATGATACGACTTTGATTGTTAATTGCCGTTTCGTTATATTTGATTGTCGTCTCAGTACAGTTTGACAGGAAGCAGGATAAATAGGAGGGTAGCTCAGAGTTCGAATAATCGCTTCTCCAGTAAGTGACGTTCTTCTTCATGACCTTCAACAACAGCTTGCCCTTTTCATCAAATTCCTGAAAACTATAGTTTCCAGTCGCGGGATTACCCGGATCCATCCAAGAAACCAGCTTTGTGCTTTGATCCATCACCATCCCCGGAAGAAATGTATCCGTTGGTTGTGTAAAGCTCTGCCACAAAAACTTCACTGGCTCTGAACCATTATCAAAAAGGGCCAAATTCCCTGAATCCAGCAGCTTCAGAGTTCTCGAAGTATTCGGTGTAGAGCTTGGAAGATCTGTGTTGAAATACGAAGCTCCTTCAGAATCTAAAAGCTTGGCATTCCCATCAGTAGAAATCGCCAGATAGCCAGGACCTTGTAAAAGTGGTAAATCTCTATTTGCAATCCACACGATTGTTTTGGGGTTTAGATTGTAGTACCATATGCATAGAAACAGTTTGCTATCTCCAAACTGTAACTGTAAGAAGCCCAGCTCAAATGCTTTCCCAGCTGAAACAAGAGTTTCATCACTGTCGCTGGTCAAGAGCGTGGTTGGAGTAATTGTATCTCTTGCGCAGCACTGGAATGCTAGTATACCCAAGAACATAACAAAAAGTATGCTGCAAGTAGATTGCATTATGATAATTAATAGTGATTTATGGAAATCTTTAATCTGTGAGTTTGAGGAGAACTGGAGAAGGGACTGATTGATGAAGAATCGTTCATTATCTACGTTGAATTGTATGAATGATCTTCCATTGTTCATAAAAGTTTGAAATTGAAAAGTTTTAGCCCGGACGTCAAAGGAGGCTAATTGTGGCCCTTGCTTTGATGATGGTGATCATTTCTGGTTTGGTGCTTACTTTTTATTTATTTTTATTTATTATTTTTAGAATTAACCACCATATGGTGGGGATTGTATTATTAGGGCGTATTTGGTTGGAGAGAATTTTGAGAGTCTGGATTTTGTTTTGAAATTTTGAGAGTTTGGATTTTTGTTTGGGATTTTAAGAGTCTGGTTTTGCAAAATCCTTGTTTGGCTAGGTAAGATTTTGTAAGTATGAAACAAAATCTTTGATTGATTTTTAATTTTTTTGCAAGTCTGGAGTTTGGGAAACTTGGTGAACCAAACAAGATTTTACAAAATTGGACTTGGATAATCCAAGTTTTGCAAAATCTTGCCCAACCAAATGCACCCTTAGACTTCTCAAACCTTTGCCTTAACTGGTTGAAAAATATGGGCAATGTAAAACACTGCTAAATACAAGGACAAAAGTCCTGAAGCACCAAAGTGCTTTCAAAAAATAGATTAAAACTTATACAAAAGAATGGTCTTAAACTAGACCTAAAATGAAACCTATTAGAGAATTGCAAGCAAAACTCAATGCGGCACCATAATAGGTCCATCCAAAAGCTAAATAGGAAACTAAAACTGCTAACCCTAAAAACTAGAGTTGGAACTGAAGCATGGAGGCCAGAGTGACCTATGATGCAGGGGATTGAACTCTGATGGATGGTAAACCAGTTATGTCAAGCAGGCTTATAGCTCTGATTGCAGGTGGTAGGAGATCCCAGTTGAAAACTGTATTTACCTTTTGTACGAGGGCCAGATGCATTAGCTAGTTGGTTTCCCTATCCGAGAGTATGTAGAATTGGAAACTTGATGAACTGGTGAGCTTTATCAGATAGTTCAAACAGCTTCCAGTGTGCTGTTATAGGATTGAGTACCATAGAAATACCATTCAGTGAATCTGATTCTATGCAGAAGTTGTACTGTCTATAGAAGGCTCCAAAATGAATATCCAGACATAATAGCTTTTATTTCTGGTTCAAGTGGAGAAGAAGCATTGGAGAATATAGTACCTACTGCTAAAACATGACCTCCAGAATCCCTAATCAGAATACCTAGTCCACAGCAGTTCCCATCAAATGCACCATCTACATTGATTTTGAAACTAGAAAGAGGTCTTGTCCAACTAACCAATCTTGGCCTAGGTCTAGAAGGTCTAAGTGTGTATGGGATGTGAGCATCAGCTGCAATTTGGAGATCAAATTCTTGAGAAATTTTTACTACCTGAGCTGCAAATGACAGGTGCAGTATGTGCTTGATCTCCTTAACGATTATACTCCTACAAGGTCTAATCTGATCAAAGATGAACATGTTTCTTTCTTTCTAGAGACACCAAACTATTGTAGAACACAACATTCTTATCAGTTTAGCTTGAAAACTTGATAAGCCTGTATATGTAAGATAATCAGATAGTCTATCCCAAATGGCCCTGAAATGTATGTCTTTAACACCAATTGTGGCCAACATGATACCCTAGACATGTAATGCCAGATTATATGAGTTGAAAAAAAAGATTAATATAGTCCTGATGATTGCAGAACGGACATTTGGAAGCTAGTTGGAAACCATAGTGAATCAGCACTTCATCAAAAGGTTATAAACAGTTGAAAAGCCTCCAGACAAAAAATGTGACCTTTTTAGGTATTCTGATGCTCCACAACTTTGTCAGTGAAGGTGAGACTGATCTATTATCATACAGGATCTGGTATGTTGTTTTGAAAGAGAACATACCAGTGATTTCAGGCTTCCATACTAACCTATCTTCTCTGTGGTTGAGGATGACTACATTGGAGAGGAATTGATAAGTTGTAGGTGGCACAGCTCCAGCAGCTGGGGGTAAGTATGTACTCCTATTCTCAATGAACTCAGCCACAGAACAATTAGTGGGGATAGAAGTAAGGTTGGGAGGGTAAAGTTCCTCCAGTGGGCCTTTTCATGTCCAGTTTGAAACCCAAAAATTGCACAAGCCATTTCCATGAATAACCAGGGAGTATTTCTCTCCAATGTGGCTCACTTGAGTGATTCTTTTTCGTGTCTGGGAGTGTCTAGAGGAGGGGGGCAAAGAGTGTAGAAAGTATGTCCAGAGTGCTGTAGCATTCTGGTACTTCCACCAGAGCTTTAGAGAACAAGGCTGTACAATGAGTAGTATGGACTTGAACCCCATGCCATTCTGTCCAACTGGAAACATAATTTGGACCATTTCCTCCACTTTTTGTTATATTTTACAGGTGTTGAGCCCCATAAAAAAGTAGCAAAAAGTTTTTCCAGTTCATTTTACAATGTGTACTGTAGGAGTCATTACAGTGAACACATGTTGAGTTATAGCAAACACAACTGATTTGATCAGTATGATTTTACCTCCAGTAGATAACCACTTGTATCTCTAGTAGCTTAGTTTTTTCCCAATCAATTCTATCAAAGGATTAAAATAGGCATTTAGCAGTTTTACTTGATAGATTTGACAACCAAGGTATTAAAAGGGAATGAATCCTCTTTCATACCTAAAATATCACAGATCAGATTTTTCTTTGTTAAGGTGGCCTTATTACTCAGATAAAATTCACTCTTGTCAAAATTGATTCTTTGACCAGTGACTTTTTCAATTGCCAAAAAAGCTTTAAGATTAGTCGTGTTGTCTTATTTACTGAGATAAATAGGACAATATCATCAGCATAAGACAAATTGGAGACATACACTACATTTCTTGGTAAGTTGAAATAAGATAGTTTGCATGTACTGAAAATGTATGTCAAACTTCTTGAAAAAGATTCTGTGAATATGTTAAACAATAAAGGGGACAGAGGGTCCCCTTGTTTGATACCTCTTGTTGATTGGAAAAAACCAACTGGTTTGCCATTTATGAGAACCAAGCATGGGCAAGGTTGTTCATAATGCAATTATCCAGTTTTTCCTGGAAACCAACTTTTAGCAGAATCATTTTAAGAAAAGGCCAGCTAACCCTATCAAAAACTTTCATTAAGTCTAATTTAATGATACAATTAGGCTCTCTAGCTTTCCTATTGAGGTGCCTAACCAGCTCTTGAGTTGAAGGTAGAGAATATTATCAACAATATCTCTACCTTTTAGAAAAGCAGTCTGGCTTGGAGAGATAACCTCATTCATAAGAGGGTTCATGATGTACATGATCACCTTAGAGCAGATCTTGTTGATGACATTAGATAGACTAATTGGTCTATAGTCATCAAAAGATATATGTGTATCCTTTTTTGGGATTAAGGTTATCCAAGTAGCAGCAATGCCTCTAGGGATTGCAGATCCACTTAGAAAATCATTTACAGCCTCCATCAAATCAGTTGAAATGATTTTCCATGATTGATATAAAAACATGCAGAGAAACCATCAGGATCTGGTGTGCTGTTTTTATTCAAGGAGAATACCACTTTTCAGTCCAGCAAATCCACTTTTCATTGCAGTAGCTTATTTTGCTCAGATTATATACATGCTGGGACTTGTGATAAAAAAAGTGATGCAAAATGTAAATCTTCATGTGATTCCTCACTGGACAGTAGAGATGAATAGTACTGAATGGCTTCATTTTGAATTTCAGATTCATTCTCTAACCAGATCCTAGCTGTACTTCTAATCTTGGAAACATCTTTTTTCTTTAAGTGAATTATGGAAGAATTTTGAATTGACATCTCCTTCCTTAATCCACTAAAGTTGTGTCTTATATTTCCAAAAGTGTTTTTGTTCCTTTAAGGCCTTTTTCAGAAGTGATTTTTTAAATTTTAGGGTAATTAACTCTGAATCACGTTGATTTGATCATAGTTAATTTCCTGCACCCTCAAAACTTCTTCTGCAACTTCCACATTCCTATGTATATTTCCAAAAACCTCCCTGTTCCACACCTTTAAATCTTTTTTCAGCCTTTGCAGTTTCAAAAAGAATTTTAGCATGCCATTTCCAGGGATTGGTTCTTCCCAGTTAGCAGGGTGTGAAATTTAGTTCTCTTGTACCATGTACTTAAAAATCTAAAAAACTTTGGAACAATTTGCACTTGAGTATCTATCTGGAAAAGTAAAGGTGAGTGGTTAGAGTTTTCCCTATTTAGGACCAAGACTGAGGAATTTGAGAATTGTGTGTTCCAAGAATGGTTACACAAAGCCCTATCCAGCCTCTCTAGAGTATGTCTAAGTCTTTTGTTGGTTCAGGTGAACTCATTTCCCACAGTATGGATATGTATCAATGCTAGTTTGTTAATAAATTTCTGAAAATCTCTCATGCTTCCCATTTTAGGAGAAGAGGGACCTTTGTAATCAGATATTGAAAGCATAACATTGAAATCGCCAATGTAGAATTTTTCAGAATTAGGTAAGGCTTGCAGGGCAGTCCACAAAGTCTTTCTACCCTTTCTGGATCTTTCCCCGTATACAAAAATGCCATTTAATGCAATGTTAAGAGTAGTTTGGTTAATGAGAACATATAAAAATTTGATGGTTATCTTGAATTAGAGACACTGAGAGTGAATCCTTTCAAAACAACCATATTTTTCCATTGAATGAAAACATTGAATGTGTGAAGTGTAAAATATTCATATAATGATCACATTTTGAATTAGGGAGCCAAGATTCAATTAAGCACAATCATTCAATATGGTTATCAAAAATGAGTGAAGAAAGTTTATCTAGGACATCTTCCATTCCTTAAATGTTCCAGACTAAAATTTTGATTTTATGATTGTGTATAATCATTAAATCAATTGTTTAGGGCTTTTTGAAGAGGGCTTTGAAAATGACAGTGTTTTGTTAAATTGAGTAAAAAATCTCTTCAATTTAACCTTTTGTGCAGATGCAATTTTTGGTAGGTTAGCGGCTATTACATGAGCATGAGCAGAATCTCCTTTGTCAGATCCAGAATCACTCTCAAAGGCCTCCATTTCCTCTTCCATTGGCTACAGTGGAGAGAACATATTTCTGTTCATGTCTTGTGATAAGAATAGTAAACTATTAGCCCTAAAATGAGGAGGAGAGATGTTATGCAGACCTGATGGATTGTTGTATCATCTGTAGCATAATGCTTCCTGATTATTTGTCTAGCAGTGACCATGGTGAAAGAGTCCTCCACTGGTGTACTTGGCTTGTTGGGTGGCATTGTTGCTCTTCTCAGGATGCCATAGAAGCTTGATGATGATGTGTCAGGCCTCAGTGTTGTAGTAGGCCTTATGAGGGCTGAGGATGAGTTGCTAGATATGGGGAATGGTTTAGTATAAGGGATAGGATCATGTGTAGGAATGGTGGCTAGTTGTTTCTGGCTTTGGTGAATAAGTTGTGATTAGGCAGAGTTATATTCTGTGTCAGAGGATTGTTTATTGGAGTTGATGTTGTTGTACTGAGTGATCTGTGGTAGGATTAGTGGTGGCCTTGATGACTCTCTCCAATCCTAGATGCTTCTTGGCTATTGCTGGTGCAGTTGACTGCTTTCTGTTTTGTTTTGTTTTCATGGCTCTGCAGTTTCCTCTAACCAAAAGAGATCATCTGAGGCATAGGTTCAGCTGAAAGTACTGGCTGAGCTAGGGGGTTGTTGGTGTTCACAGGACTAGGGCACTAGTGGATGAAGAAGTGGGGGTTTGCTCAGGAGGGCTAATAGTTTTGGTTTGGTTGGCCTGAGTAGCTAGATGGTGCTTGTGGTTGAGGTGAGGGTTTAAACTCCTACAAATCTAGGAGTCATGACCAACCTTCCTACAGTGACAACAATAAGTAGGAAGGTTGTTGATCATATTCAAGTTTCACCTTGAGGCTATTTTCAGTAGATCCGAGTCTAATATGGTTTGGGATAGGCTGTTGCAAATCCAGTTCAACACACAGTACAACATCATTACAGTAGTATACTGAGGGATTAACGAGAGTTACCCATACATGCACGATGGAAGACTCAGTTTCCGGTGAGAAATATAGCGTCCATCTCAACACACACATTGGGTAGCCCTCAATAGACCAATTGGCCTTCATCCAGTACCGTTGAAAATCTTTTTTTTTTTTGGCGAATCTGATTAGAATATGCCGATGGTCTATGGCCCCGAGCTGGTAGTTTCCGGCAAAATCCGCTGCCTTGAAGGCGGCCTCAACTCCGGGCATGGCTGGTCGGCCCCTGCTAAATTTCCCGATCAGTGCATTGCGATAGGGGCGGCTGAGAACCTCTATTTGATCCGGCGTGAAGATGCAAGCAAGCTCACCCTTGTACTCAGAGGTAGCTTTGATTTCTGGATTAGATGGGAGGACCGGCGCGAGTGTAGGGGTTTTGAATTTTAGGGCTGTTAGGATGGTTTTCTGACCATTGGATGCTCTGCCATTACGGCGGAGCAGGGGCGGGCGTAAGAGCCGTTCACGGCGGGAAAAGTGAGATTAGAGCCGTTGCAATGGATATAAATCACTGAAATCTATGTCCGTTCAACTGTGCTTGGGGGAAAGGGGGGTGTTGAAATTGAGAGAGAAAATTGAGAGCGTTTGTTGAAAGTGTGGTTTGGCGCTTACTATTTTCAAGGCATGGTGCGTTTGTGGTGCTATTCAATATTTACAATACAGTTAAATCTCGATAAATAAATATTTTTTGATTATAAAATCAGTTATTCATTTAAATGTCTGGTTTTTATTTTATTTTTTAAAAAGGGTGTGGTTTTTATTGTTTGATAATTTTGTTCCAAAAAATCAAAAAAATATATCACCACAGTCAACCACCACTCGTTTTAAGTCAAGGTCTCCGCAGAAAGTTTTTCTATTGTTGTCCCACATTCGGGTGAGAGGGAGAGATGGGACCATTCCACTGGACTCTTCAAACTTAATGAAAAGTTCAAGTTTGCATTTTCAGTTCTTTGCTTAGTTTCAGAAAGTAAAGTTAGATTAAATGGATTATGTAGCTAATAATGCTAAATATTGTTAAATTTCAATCAAGTTCAAATTAGTTTATTAGATAAAAAAGGAGCCATGATTTTTGTTTATGCTATTAATGTCTATGACTTGCTTCATAGTCCATTTTAGATGAATAAGTACACTTTGTTAATCACAAATACACTTGCACCTCGTTAAAAGGTTTACATAGATATACTCACGTATCCTAGGAGGCTCAAGACTTCTCCTGAATTGTAAAAACCAGTGTTTTTCTTGCAACTTATGATCTCAAGTACAATTACTCCAAAACTGAATACATCGGATTTCACTGAGTAAAAACCTGCTTGAGCGTACTCAGGAGACATATATCCACTGCATAAGAACAAGATATATTTTTTAAAACAGAAAAGAGAAGAAAAATGATAACAGAAGAAAACTAGCAAGCGAAGAACTTACTAGGTTCCCACCACTCTCATTGTGTTTGCTTCTATCTCTTTGCCTGCAAATATTCTGGCCAAACCAAAATCTGATATTTTTGGATTCATATGTTAATAGTATAAATATTAATAGTTTCATTAACAATTTCACATATCAAATCACAATAAACCACAAATCCATTATTCCCACAACACACATATTTTATACCTTTCTGCAATGATTATCAATTCACCTTTCTGCATATTTTGTTTCTTTCTGCAATGAGAGGAAAATCCATGATTTATCCAATGCAGACAGACCCTGGTTCGAACAATAACAGTGAAGGAGAAATACACATGCACCTATTTCCAGCAAAATCAATATCCATCTTCAAAAACACATAAATACATCTTTGAAGATGAAGAGGTACATCATCAAACTATATTTAATTTATATTGTCATGTTTTATTAATATTGCAAAATAATTACAATTTATTTATAACCCGACTTACTATTTAAATTTTAGGAAACCTCGATACGGTTGATTTTCAGAAGAACCAGAGGGGTCTAAAACCTTCGCAATCTGGCATGGCGCTGCTATTAAGGATGAGTTTCCGATTATCCTCACCTAAATAATCCTGAGTGCATCTGCCAAAAATATTAAGAACCGTCAAGGTTCGTGTCGGGCTATTTCATGACAGTAAATTTAGTCTTATGTTACCAAAAATCTAGATGCAATTAAATTATCCCGACACGTACCGAAATATTTACAAATGGTACTTTTGTCTTGAACTTTAAGGTATTTAAACTATTATCCCATTCATTTTATATATATTAAGGGTTGTGATTACACTTTTACATTCAGATATACCGCACAACGTACGGTCCAACCAAACTAGTAACTTACAAAATAAATTATTTAAATCAAAGAATTACCGTAATTCATTCAGGTAATCATAGTAATATATTAATAATTAATTAAGTTATCAAATTTTAATATTTCTATTAAAAAAATTAAATAGTGAAAATATACTTTTTATGTTTAATTGGTTATTGTTTTTTTATTCACTAATGTTAACTTGTCTAATGAGAAATATTTAGAAGTTTTTTGTTATCAATATATTTTATAAAATTATTTTGATTACAATATATATTTAGAACATATTTTGGTAACTATATTAACCAAAATCTAGTTCAAATCCTTTTTTGTTTTGCAGGAATATATGTATTTAATTAACTTTAAAATTTTGGAAAATAATTTAAAATTACAAAAATTATTTGTGTCGAGGATTACACCAGCAACTGTGGCTGCAATAATGACTTGTGTGGAGGGTTTTGTAGTAGCTTTGCGTGCAGCGGTTAAAGGACCTAAAAGGAGCACCAAAGTGAGATATATATACAGACATTATACTCATTTAAAGTTGAGCATGTAAAGGCTTTGCCATCCCAGCGGAAATCCGAATTGCAGAAGCATCTTATAATAGTATCTTGCTTTGCATATATAACAACTCGACTCGGGCCATTTTTGACAATCATAGGTTGACTTGCAGATTGGTTCTAATATTGGAGGTCTCCAAGAAGTTTCATATCTGTTTTGTGAATCAGACGAAGTATTGCAGATGGTAACATCAAATGCATGGTAATGACTCATTGAATTGCAGAACTGATGTTGAGCTACAACCATCAGTATGAAATGTTTGAACCTCAAACTTCTGTTTCTCGGGAGCTGAAACAAGAGTTTCATCACCGTCACTGCTCAAGAGTGTGTGTGGTTGGAGTAATTGTATCTCTTGCGCTGCACTGCACAAGTAGATTGCAATATTATGATGAATAATAATGATTTATGGAAATCTTTAATCTCTGAGTTTGAGGAGAACTGGAGAATTTCTTCTGTCACGCGATTGATGAAGAATCGTTCATTTTCATTATCTACGTTGAATTGCATGAATGATCTTCCATCATTCATAAAAGTATGAAGTTGAAAAGTTTTAGGCCGGATGATGATGGTGATCATTTTTGGTTTGGCGCTTTCTATTTTCAAGGCATGCAGTGGTGCGCTAGCTTGTGGTACTATTCAGTATTTACAATATTACTATTTACTGGTTGCGTTGTGGTGGTATAAAATCAGTAAAATTGTAAGATAATATAATTAAAAATTAGTGAAAGAATAAAATTATTGAATGATTGCAAAAAAATCCTAAACTGAAACAATTACGAAACATCTCTTTTGAAAAATCAACTTTCCTAAATAGTATGGAACTACAAGTATTGTAGTCAAATTATATATTTTTGTGTTAAAATATTATCATTTTAAAGTAAACATATATATAGTAAAACATGTTTTGAATTGACGAGAGAAACGCTCTCTCCACATACTTCCCTAAACAGTAGCCCTTCTCCAGATCAACTGGCGGGGTGGCCGCCGGCGTTTCGCCGCCGAGCAGGCCACCCCTCCCACCCAGATATACGCCTCTTCTCTCTAACCCCCAACCCCCAATCCAAAACCCCATATCAATCGAACAACTACATCTCTTTTTTGATACTCCGACTACCTCTCTTTCGGCGGTTTTTGGGCGGGTCGCCACCGCACACAACCGCAACCTTCACGCCGGAGTTCAGATCCAGCATCGACGGGGCAGAGTTAAGTAGATCGGGCTCGAGCTGAAAAGTCAACGCCGGAGATTGACGACGGGAGCCGACGACGGTGAGCCCCGACCTTGGAGTCTGGGAGGTCTACGACGCCGAGGAGACTTCCGATCTGGTGATGCGGACTCCGGTGGACTTCGCCCACGCGCAGACACCGACCAGAGGTTACAGAGCAGAGACAGGTGCTGTTTTTTGATGTGCCGAGTCGGCTTGGCCTGGATCCGACGATTTCGGCTCGGGTTGGCTCGGGTCGGGTCGGGTAGGACAGGTTTCGGATAGTTTTCAACTAGAGATGGCCCAATTAGGTTGAGATGACAGGTTTTGGTCCGATTAGTTATCGTTCGATTTCTGCCGGTCTTTCAAGCGCCGCCGCCGGTACTCCACGCGCCGCCGCCAAGCATACCAGTGTGTCCGTCACCGGTTGCCCCACACGGATGCTAACGCTGCTTCGCTAGAGTTTCCATGTGCCTCGCAGGTTTATTTTGGTGATATCTCTTATCGATGCTTTTATATTGGATAGGATTGTGGGTTGATTCTTTTCTATGCTTTCTTAGATTTCTTAGATTTTAAGAGATGGATGATTAGAACTCTGACTTTTTGCAAAATTGCTTTGACTAATTTATTGAGTATCCCTGCCCATTTGTTTTTCGCCTCCCTCTTTCTTTTGGGAAGACCCCTTGGGGTTCGGTGTGTGCAGTTTCAGTAGAGGAGAAATCCAAGTCGTAGTAATTTCTTTAAATTTACTATCGGCGTCTCTGTGCATACACTTGTAGATTTGAGCATTGAATGCAGACTTTATGTTTCAAATTAGGGATATTACACCTGTCAAAGCAGTTTGACGCTTTTGTGTCGGTCTTTTAGGAATCTTTCAGTTCATCTCTTTTTAAATGCCACTATCAAAGCAAAGAATTAGTTTGGCTGTATCTAGCTACTAAGGCTTTAGTTCCTGCTTCAGATACAGAGAAGGTTTAGAATAGTTATATCTTTAGAAACCTCTCTGTAACCTTACAAATTGCCTCCCATAGAGGAGAACATTGTATTTTATTTTATGTCAATTAATGGTTTGGGGATGCCAAATATAATATCCCTCCACCAATGGTGGTTTGCCAAAAAAAAAAATAACATGTTTTGAATAAAAAATTCAAGAAATTTAATATAAAATATTTTAACATATTAAATATACAGTTCAAATTAAAAGATATACGATATAAGTTAAAATGTATAAAAATTGAGAGTTTAGGAGATTTTCTCGAATAATTAAAACTAAATCACAAAATGAATAACTAATTAAATCCTAATTAAATTTTAATTCAATACACTAAGAAAGATTGTATTATTGTTAGGGTGTGAGAAAGAGATTATATTATAGTTCTCAGCGTTTATGATTACTTTTTTTTAATTTAACACCACCGAAAGTTAACCTTGTTCAGTCAAATTACTATTAATTTTAATACACTAATTTATTTTAGTTTAGCTAAATATACTTAACTTTAGTTAAGTTTAGTTCAGCAAAAATAATTGTATAACCAAACAGATCTAATTTTAGCTTATTTTTGCTAAAATGTAGTGAAGTAAACTGAAAAATATTGAATTGGTCTGAAAAAATGAATTCATTAAACATTAATATTACAGTTAAATTAAACTGAATTTTATCAAAACTGGAAAATATCCAAATAAATAGTAGAGAACAATATAAAGGTGTGGTTTGTATTGTTTGATAATTTTGTTCTAAAATATCAAAAAAAATATATTACCACAGTCAACCACCACTCGTTTTAAGTCAAGGTCTCCGCAGAAAGGTTTTCTCTTGTTGTCTCACACTTGGGTGAGATAGGGAGAGATAGGACCATTCCACTGGACTCTTCAAACTTAATGACAATTTCAACTTTGCATTTTCAGTTTTCTTCGCTTAATTTCAGAAAGTAAAGTTAGATTGAATGGATTCTGTAACTACTAATGTTAAATATTGTTAAATTTCAATCAAGTTCAAATTAGTTATTTGGATTAAAAAGGAGGTATAATTTTTTGTTCTGGATTCTGGACTAATGGTTGCTCCTCGCTATTAATGTCAATGACTTGCTTCATAGTCCATTTTAGATGAATAAGTACACTTTGTTAATCACATAAGCTTGCAGTTCTGAACCTTTCTGGTGCTTTTCCCTTCAAAAATTTCTCCAAAGCAACCTTAGAGTCATAACAGAAGCTTGGCATTCATCTCATTCTATAAATTGTCACTCCAAGATACTACTTGCCATTGTCTGATGAACAAGTTTCTTTGAAACTCGACGAATAAAACTCTATGTCTTAGACATGTTTTTATATACACTTAGCTCTGATTCAAAATTTCAAATATATGCTTTATAATCTTACAAGGCTTTGAATAAATGTGTAAAACATTCTCTTGGAAGTAGGAAGCCACTGTCATCGGCCTTCTGGTAAAGTAACTGACATTTTGTTGAAAGAGCGAGCCTCTGCTTGTAGCGATGAGGTAGAAGCAGACATGCTACCGAAAGTGAACTTTCCAGGCACAAATCCAGGTTCTTTAGGGCTTGGAAGAGTTGTGGTAACCTCAGTGCCAAGCATATGAAGGACATTGGACATTATAGGGCGGTCGCTAGGATCATCTTGAACACACAAGAGGCCTATGTTTATGCACTTGATTACATTATTAACATCATCAGAACTTTTCAGTATCCTTTCATCGACTAAATTTATTGCTTTTCCTTCTTCCCACAATCTCCATGCCTGAAAGGCTGAAACATTTCAGTGAGCCTTTAGATATGTAGGCAAATACACTTGAACCTATTGAAAATGGCATTAGACAGATGGACTCACGTATCCTAGAAGGCTCAAGACTTCTCCTGAATTGTAAAAACCAGTGTTTTTCTTGCAACTTATGATCTCAAGTACAATTACTCCAAAACTGAATACATCGGATTTCACTGAGTAAAAACCCGCTTGAGCGTACTCAGGAGACATGTATCCACTGCATAAAGAACAAGAATATTTTTTTAAACAGAAAAGAGAAGAAAACTGGAAAAGAGAAGAAAACTAGCAAGTGAAGAACTTACTAGGTTCCCACCACTCTCATTGTGTTTGCTTCTATCTCTTTGCCTGCAAATATTCTGGCCAAACCAAAATCTGATATTTTTGGATTCATATGTTCATCCAAGAGAATGTTACTTGTTTTCAAATCCCTGTGGATTATCCTCAGCCTTGAATCCTGGTGAAGGTAAAGCAGCCCCCGAGCGATCCCCAAAATGATGTCAAACCTCATGCTCCAATCCAACAATACACACCGCTCTTGATCTAATCATAATTACGCATGTCCATTCAAGAACATTAATTTACATTTCCATCGAAAAAATGATGACCAATTGAAAAAAATACTAACCAAATATGAAGTTATCTAAGCTTGTATTTGGCATATACTCATAGAGAAGAAGCCTTTCAGGTCCCTTGATGCAATATCCCAAAAGTCTAACTAGATTCCGGTGTTGAAGTTTAGCTATTGTTACAACTTCATTTCTGAACTCATCCATGCCTTGGCCACTTTGGCTCAACAATCTCTTCACTGCAATTTCTTGGCCTCCAGGAAACAAACCCTGCACAAAACATCAACCACCTGAAGTCAGACAGGAGGGACACATATACCATATGCATTATACATTATACAACACCTTATAAACAGGTCCAAATCCACCTTGTCCAAGCTTGTTTGAATCAGAAAAGTCATTTGTGGCTTCAAGTATGCTTTCCAGGCTAAAGTATTCTAGATCAACAATGTTACCACTTTCATCCACTAAATCTTCGTCATCTCTTTCTTGATTCCCTAAAAAGGAGTCTTTCTTACCTTCAAAAGATTGTTTACAGTACACCTTAGTCCTCATGAACTTTGTAGTGAAAAAAGGCAAAATGAGAATTCGCTTAATAGGTATATATACCTCGTCTTCTTTTTCTATATAAGAAACAAGCAATACTGCCTGCAAGAAGTATTGCACCAGCAAGAGTGGTTCCAATAATCACAACTTTTGAGGGCTTTGCAGTAGATTTAGTTGAACTAGCTGTTAAAGGACCTACTAAAAGTAGTAACCACCAAAATGAGAAATACATTCTACAGCTAAAGTGATTATACTCAATTAAAGTTGAGCATGTAAAGGCAGACCTGATGAAATGCACATTAAGGCTTTGCCATCCCAGCGGAAATCCGGATTGCAAAAACATCTTTTTGTTGCATCTTGCTTTGCATAACAACTCGACTCAGGCCAATCTTGACAACCATAGGTTGAGTTGCAGACTGGTTCTAATGGTGGCATCCAAGAAATAATATAGCTTTTTCTTGAACCAGAATAATTACTCGGTTTTTCATTGCAGCTGGTAACATCAAAGGGAAATTTCAGACCTGATGTCGAGTTACAACCATCAGTATCATTTGCTTGAACGAGAAACTTCTGTTCCTCGGTATCAATGTCAATGACTTGATAGCTGTTGTTCATTGCTAAAAAATATAGTTGACCTGTGGAGAAATCACATGAGAAACGAGAGTACGAAGGATCACCACAATCACGCCCGGTGCTCAGTGGATATGGGATGATGTACTTTCCACATGGCTCGCAACCTCTACTAGTTGATTCTACAAAAACATTAGTGAACAAATTAGTAACATAGCTAAACAAGTTGTTCACAGTTCAATGGCAAACATAGTGTGTGTGTGTGTGTTGTGCGAAGACATGATGAAATGAAGTTACCAATTACAGAATCTGGCAAGCGAATGTAGAGATCATGACCAGAAGTATCCCACTCCTGAAGATTATTGAGCTCGGAGGTCCAAATCCAGCAACTCCCATTTGAAATATCCCTCCCTCTAGGATTCCGGCTAGTATCTACGCTGAAATAGTATGCCTCACATGGCGATTTGCAGTCATCGAGGCACGCCTGTCTGCACATGGAATCATTGGCAGCTGGGGTGTTCGGAGTGCCAGACTTCTCCAAATTCATCATCTTCAAACTCAAGAACTTATCTTCTTTTGACTTGCCATTACAGGTAGCATTACTTCTTTGACAGCCTTTACTCAAATCTTCAGGAATCATGGGAACGAATCCTGGCAAACAATCACAGGTAGACCCTCCTCCCTGTACATTACTACACAAACCGAACTTTCCACAAGGCCTAAAAACACTGCAGCCATCATGAGGCTCTGACCATATCACTGACCATGTATTGTTATCCAGACTGTAAAATTGAATCTCTCCAGAAGAGTTCATAAACAATCTCGACTTGGAATAATCCAAGTTATAACTTTGACTGTTGTTTCGAGTACTGATTCTTTTCTCGGTACAGTTTGACAAGAAGCAGGTTAAAAAGAAGGGCAGGTCGGAATCCGAATAATCGCTTCTCCAGTAAATGACGGTCTTCTTCACGATCCTCAACAGCTTGCCGTTTTCCTCATACTCCTGGAAACTAAAGTCTCCTTTGGCGGGATTACCCGGATCCATCCAAGAAACCAGCTTTGTGTTTTGATCCATCACCATCCCCGGAAGAAATGTGTCCGTTGGTTGTGTAAAGCTCTGCCACAACAACTTCACTGGCCCTGAACCATTATCAAAAAGGGCCAAATTCCCTGAATCCAGCAGCTTCAGAGTCCTCGAAGAAATCGATGAAGAGCTTGGAAGATCTGTGTTGAAATACGAAGCTCCTGTCGAATTCAAAAGCTCGACATTCCCATCTTCAGAAATTGCCAGATAGCCAGGACCATGTAAAAGTGGCATATCTCTATTTGCAACCCAAACAATTGTTCTGGGGTTCACATTGTAGTACCATATGCCTACAAAGAATTTTCCCTTCCCATCCCAAGGTTGGAAGAAGCCCAGCACAAATGTTTTCCCAGCTGAAACAAGAGTTTCATCATCGCTCAAGAGTGTGTTTGGAGTAATTGTATCTCTTGCGCTGCACTGGAATGCCAGTACACCAAAGATCAAAACAACAAGTGTACGAGTAGATAGCATAATGAGGAATAATAATGGTTAAAGGAAATCTTAAATCTCTGAGTAATGTTCTTCTGTCACATGATTGATGAAGCAATTCATCATCTATCATTATTCATAAAAGTATGAAATTGAAAAGTTTTAGCCCGGACGCCAAAGGAGGCTACTTTTTGTGGCCCTTGTTTGATGAAAATGACCATTTTTGGTTTGGTGCTTACTATTTCGAGGCAGAGTGGTACTATTCAGTGGATACAACAATATTGCTATTTACTGGCTGTGGTATGGTGCTTTGACAGCGTTGTCTAGTAATATTAGGCAAAATGTAATTGTACTCTACTTTACTTCGGTGAATTCAGTGTTTGTGTTCTTATTTTCAGAAAGTAGCTTAAGTGAACTGTAAGGTCGTCGTTTTTCTTAAAAAATATACGAAGAATTGTTCATGGTTACTCATTCTAAAATGTGTCTATATGTGAAATATAATCGTAACATTATATTATTTTTTGACCTAAGCTAAAAATAGTGAGATTACAAAGAAATATACAAAAAATTATAAAATTTTCGTGTTGTCGATAATTTAACCTGTATACTCTAATAGCAAGTCTAACGGTATTTTTAAAATAGAGATGTTTACTAATTACAGAGATAGAGATATTTATTAATTATAGAGTTTTTTTTAAAAAAAAGTTAAACCACCAAGAAACCGGTGGATGGAACTTTTATTAGGCATCCCTACACCGTGAAATGACAGAAATAAAATACAGATAACTCCCAAAAAGGAGGCAACATGTGCATCTCCACAAATGGAGACGATTTGTGAGATCAGAGAAATTTCTAAACATATAACTATTTTAAATCTTCTCTGTTTTAAATTACAAGTACTAAAGTCAGGGCGGCATATTAAAAACCATCATAATATAGAACCAACATAATTATAGAGATTTTGGAACCCAACATAATCTTCATCTCATTCTTCATAATAAAAAATTTGATGAGAGAATGTTTTGATCCCTATATATAGAGATTGAGAAAATAAATTTAGAGAACGGTAAACATGGAGTGCGCAGTAAATCAATTTTATTTTTAGAAATTTAGAACTACACGAGTTTAATGATTTGTGTAACACGATTAAAAATATTTATTTTTAGGGGAAAAAAGTTACCACAATAATTAGAATTTGTAAATTATGGTATAAAATAAAGTAAATGTTAAAAGTAAAATTAAAACATTCTCTACAATAGAGAAACTGCTGGATTTATTAGGTAAAAATCATGCAGATTCATTCTCTATGAAAATCAGTTAGAAACACTGTTGGACTTCCTCTAACCACTCTTTTCATTTTAATTTAGTTTTTTTTTCCATTTTTTCAATTACATTTTTATAAATTATTATTTGATAAAATTCAAATTCAGTCAGATAACTATTAATGTTAATACACTAATGTTACTTTACTTTATTTAATTAAGTCTAGTTCAACAAAAATAAGTTGCGACTTCTTTTACTAAATTGAATTGAAAAATATTGAATTGAAGAAAAGTGAATTTATTGAAAACAATAGCAGTATAGCTAAATTTTGATAAATTTCATCAAATTATATATTATCAAAATTAAACTGAACTAATATTTAGATAATTTATAAGGAAATGCTTTATAAAAATTACTAACAAAATGTGCTTTATCCAAATTTTGAATAAATTGGACAATTTCTTTTTTGTGGTTACATATATACACATAAATGTGTGGTTTTTGATTGTTTTATAAAATAAAAGAATTACCAGTCTCACCACTCAATTTAAGTCAAGGTCTTCGCAAACAATTTCTTTTTTATTTTTTTGATAAAGCAAACAATTTCTTTTTTCTGGTCTTAAATTTGCGGGTGAGCGAGGGAGAAGAAGAGCAGTTGACTTGAACCTCACTAGTAAAACTTGGACCAGTCCACTGGATTCTTCAAACATATAATAATAGCACACTAGCTCATGAAAATTTCAAGACAAAATCATAGAAATGATGATGCCACTTTTTCTATCATCTCTAGTTATTTTTTGGAAGCATTTTATCAATACATCAAAGCTTCTACCAAGACTCGTGGGAAACAACAAAGAATAACGAATATTACATCAAATGAAATGTAACGAGTTATTAACACCTGAAATTGGAGAGTAACTGTAGTATTTTTCACCCGAAATCGATATCACATCAAACAGTCCAAATAGAGGTTCACTGGGAAAAAGTTAAAAAACCCGAGGAAGAATGTACTCCTACTCTATGAACACACACAGTTGAGTGCAATGTTCATGTTGAACCACAAACAGAGAAGCACATACAGATTCATGAGATTCAAAATATACTCACAATTCATACATGAGATTAGAAAATAAGTGAAGATAGATTACCTTCTTCCGGCACAAAATTCTGTTCCACTAGGTGAGTTTATGTCACTTGATTGGTGGCAGGGGCAAAGAAGGATGAAGCTCCACCCGCCGACTAGCGGTGGATTGGTGGGAAGAGAAGGTGAAATAGACTCGGCCTAGAGAGAAACATTGCCAAATAACAGCACTAGAGCAACATAGCCAACACCCCTGACCCCCGTCCAAAGCCGAAGGAGGTCATTGTCCTCAATTTGAACTGTCCTATCCTCCGCAACGTAGAGAACGAAATCAGTATGAGTAGTGTTTGGGCTGGGGCTCATAGCAGTGTGAATTAATTTAGGACAAACCCCAGGAGTAACATTTTCACTCTCTCCATCAAAGAAATTGCCTGGAGAAGTTTCCAGAGACAAAATGCTACTACTCTTTTGAATACACCTATAGTTTGAAACCGCCAAAAATTTGAAGCATAGTTGTCCAAATTCGCACCCGTAAAATCAGTTTCTTTATATTAAAGAAAAGATTAGGCTCTAGCCGGAAGAACTAGCTCCGGTGATGGTGGCTGCGGTTGAAGAGACGACACATTGACTGTGGCTCTCCCCAAGTGCCTACGGCTAATAGATGGAGAGAAGTTGAATCGGCGTGAAGATGAATGGCGAGAAGGTCTACTGACCTCATCATTCACTAACCCTTAATACCCACGAGTGTATTTATCCTTATTTTCCTAACAAAAAATGGGGGGAAAACCAAAATTCCAATTCCAACATGATATGGTACATACAATCCAGCCTAATTTTGGTCGAAAATACAAAAGTTTTTTTTTTAAAAAAATTGACCTAATAACATTTGGATTAGGTGATAGCGATATTTGTTGTCTATATCGAATATAGGTATCCCGCATTCTCTATTTGTATAATGAAAACTACGCTAGTAATCGATCAATGTTTAACTACCCATCATCTCACGTATTTATAAATTCCTCATTCCTGATATTCACGTCGATCACAAACTCACCATCCCATGAATGTCAGAGACGTGTCGATGACACACCCACCACAACATACCACCCCTTACCTGATCAGGAAGAAGGTATGTTCTTTTAATTTCATCTTACCATCGTATCAGAGCGTACATTTTGTTCTAATGCTCGAGGTACAAACTACCAAACTCCAGAACGAATGCACACTATCATAAAAATACATATCATAATTTAAAATGCACCAAACATAATCAATATTCAATCGGTAATGCACACTACCATGATTTTGTTCTAAATACTCGAGGTACACACTACCAAACGCCAGAACGAATGCACACTATCATAAAAACACATACCATGATTTAAAATGCACCAAACATAATCAATATTCAATCGGTAATGCACACTACCATGATTTAGAATGCACGTACAATCATATTGGAATGGACCCGACTTTATGTTAAGATGTACACTATTTTTCAACACCACATCCAGCAAGAGGGATGGAGGGGAACTCAATTAGCGAGCGATGCTCAATTCGCTAGCATGTAATGCACATACAGTCGATTTAGAACGCACAATCATGTATCTTAAATGCACATATTTTAACCTAACAAACATAACTAAATAAAAGTTTAACATCACATCAAGACTTATTGTTTATTAGTTTCGATAAATATCGATTGGATGAGTAACTAAAACCTTACTAACAACAGGTCTTGGTTGTATATATAATGTTCTTGGTAAATAACCCAATCCAATGACAATAGCGTGTAGTTGATGAATGTGTTCCTACATAAATTGAGTTACTCAGTTGTTGGTTGGTTTAAAATGGGTTTAGTGGGTGCAATTTAAATTGGATTCTAAGCGAATAAGAGGTAGTTATGATTTCGTTGAATAATGATTGATATTTACCACTTCGTACTCATAGAATTTTATTCCTATTTATAAAAAGGGGGTTCGGTTTGTATACCGGTGATATCATTTACCTACTGATGTGAGAGTATAAAGGTTCAATAATCTCACAGCCCAAATCCCGAAACGATTAAAAATTTAATATATTCAGATTGAGGTGGGATGGAGAAAGTAATGTTTTAAACTATATATTAACAAATCAAATGAAATCTTACATAACAAGTAAATTATATTAGAGCAATTGAACACAAGAAATACTTCTTCTTTTTCAAGATTTGGGACCCAAATAACTATTAAAATACTTGTATAATGCGGACTTATAATAAATTATGACTTAATTTTTTTAATTTTGGACTCATTTAGTAATTAAATCTCTTTATATATTGAACAAATCATGCTTTAGTATTAGTTCATATTATCTAGTTGTATCACTTGTATGTGATAATGATTAACCCCATCACTATTCAATTTTTAAATTTAAATAAAATTTTGGGGAAAAAGAAAGTGATGCGTTTTTAGATGTTCAAATTGGTAATAGCTAGTATGGAATTATTAATTGTAGAGTTCTAAAATCTATCCTTGTAAATATGGTAAACTTAATTACCATAACAAAATTTAGTAAGAGTATTAAGTTTCTTTCAACTTTAAATTCTAATTCATCCACACACTGACCAGTGATCACCATTTCACTTATCCTTTACCACCCACGAGTGTATTTATCCTTATTTGTACATTCAATCCTGCCTAGTTTTTATCGAAAATAAAAAAGGTTTTTTAAAAAAAATTAATCTGAATTAAATTAGGATTTGGTGATGGATAAAAGCTCATTTATCTCTAATCCAAATCACGAATCCATTAGTGTCTATTAGCTGGCAATGCTCTATTTCCCACTCTACAATTTTACGCTCTTCTCGATAACTCCTCTTATTTATACCAAGCGCCCTATCTATTATCTGCCAACCCCCCATGTATAATACCTAAATTATTACCTTTCATAAAAGAATTTACATTTTTTATCTTCTACATTGTAATGGAATTGGGAGATTGCCTTGGAGTTGAAAGCTGCGAAGATTTTAAGACCATGGCCGTCGCCCAAGTGGAAGAACACTCATCTTCATCCCAGAAAACTCACCGGAGGAGTTACAGCACCGGAGATATCCCGCCGCCAATTGCTCCGATGATTCTCCGGCGATACCACACCGACGACGGTAGGCTGGTGATTCTAGGGGAGAAGATGAAGGGGCGCGAATATTTCCACGCCGATCGAAGTGACGGCCGCCTCACTCTCCGCCTCGTGCCGATTCGCGACGACTCTGATGGTGATTTAGACGATGATTTCGACGTGGACGAAAACCGCAGTGATGATGGGGAAGTGGATTTTTATTTTGATATCAAGGAGGAAGAGAAAGAAGCTGACTTCTCCGTTGCTAAGGTGGCGGTTCCCGAGAAAGACAAAAGTCTCTGTGTGGAGAAGGAAACTAATGTCGCCGCCGCTACGGTGGCAATTGGGCGGAGTGCTGCGGTGGTGATTCCCGCCAGCGTTGGTGGCGGCGGTGGCGGCGAAGGAGGGCATACTGGTCATTTGTATCAGTGTTGCAGTATGAGTAGGAGTCCTTGTTCCCTCAGTGGCGGAGGGTTGGCGGCGGTGCCGGCTATCAGATCGGTGCATACCTAATTAGTCATATGTAAAACCTGCGTGATTCATTGTTTGGATAATTGAGTGTATTAGCTGTTGTCAAACCAATATCTTTTATTTTAAAACTTGTTTTTTGGATGTATTTTGAGCAATATTAGCAATGATTAATTAGGATATTTTATAGAGAAAATAACTGATAATCAATGTTAGCAATGATTAATTAGCAATGATTGAATTTGAATCTTCGGATGCAAGTCATTCAGGATTTGAATAAAATAATTAGAGCAGATTACTGAAATTTTATCTCTTTTAAGAAGAAGATGATGATGAAAAAGAATGACAATGAGACGCGGCTTTTGGTTGGATCGAAAAATAAGAACAGATTTTTTAGACTTTTAGGATAAAAGTAAATACAAAATATTTGTAACCGTTTCTGCAGATTATATTTATTTTGACTCGATTTGTTTTCCAATGATTTTAAGGCAAGAAATAGTCCTGATTCGGTGTTCAAATCGAGGATAATGTTATCTATAAAGTTCAAAATTACAAATAATTGTTGTTAAGTAAATGTCTATTTTTGCCGATTTATATGCGGAGAATGAAGAAAGTTGTGTATTAATTTGAATTTAAAACCATATATTTATCAGTTATCACAAGTTTTCTCCTTTTATAAATGATTCACTGATTAATTATTTAATACTATTTTTTTGAAGGGGATTAATTATTTAATACTTTAAACCCACTCCTATCTTTTTCTTTTCCAAAAAAAAGAAAGGTGTATAATAATCTAAATCAAATCAATATAAATTATAATTAATTTTAGTACTATTTTATCTATTTTTAAGTTTTGTTTTCTTCTACAAAATTAAAGTTGGGGTCATCCAAGCGGATCTCTACGTTCAAGGCACACTATAACCTATATTTAGTATGTGATGCATTATCAAAGAAACGTAACCCTCTGCCACTTTTAATTATAGAAGGAAATGAAATCAATTTATAATAAATTTTATATATGGGAAGTATTCATGTTACTTATCCCAACATGGCCTATGCCTTACCATAAAATTGTCTCATGCTGCAATTTGTATCATGTCCTTGATTGTTCGTCACACGAGAAAAATTATAAATATAAACGTTACGAATATGAAATAAATTTTTGGAGATACCAAATTTGAAATTAAATTAAATTTTGAGACTATAAATATATTTATTTTGACGTTAATTTATAAGTCATAATGTCTAAAAATTTTCTTTAGCACACGTTTTCTTTCTAATGATTGAAAAGAGTAATTTGTATAAAAAAATGAAGAGAGACGAATCTCTTCATAATAAATTATGAAATACAATTTTTTTGAATTGAATAAAATAAGAATATTTATAATGTATGATTTTTATAAAAGTTCTTTTTAATTTTATATTATAGAGTATAAGTATTTTCATATATTAAAATATTTAAATATGTTAGTATTAAATGTCAATAAATTTTTAGAGAATGGAAAATGGTGAAACTGTTGGACTTGGGTAAGAAAATATGTGAATATGTGATTTGCTTCTCTATTACGGAGAATGTGAATGGAGAAATTGTTGGACTTGCTCTTAGATGATAATTTTAGATAATTTGGGTATCATCTTTGCAATTCACTCTTAACTTAAAAACACATCTTTATTTTAATGTTTTAAACTAATTTATTATGAAGCTTATTGAGTCACTATAGTTTAGAAAAGCTTCATTTAACATTAACATTCTTTAAGAACTCAATTTGACATCACCATACATCCAAGAGTGTTACAATCAACACCGCTGTAAGTCAGAGCCGTTCCTGCGGGAGTGCGATCCGTGCGGTCGCACCGGACCCCAAAATTTGAGGGGCCCCAAATTTTACATATTTTATGTAATTGAGATATAATTGGAAAAATATTTTTGAGATTTAAAAAAAATTAAGGCAAATTTTAAACTAGAGAAAAATTGAGAGGCACAAAAATTTTATATTACGTATATATTTTGTTATGATTGAGGTATAATTGCAAATGATTTACAAAAAATTTAGAAATACGAAAAAGAAACTAAACATAAAAAGATTGAAGATCATCAAAATGTTTTTTGCACCGGGCCCCGAAAATTACAGGGACGGCCCTGCTGTAAGTAATTAACAATGTTACCTGTTAGTTTTCAATTTTATACTATATTAGTTACAAGGGGTTAAATATTGGTGTTTACTATATGCAGGTCCTGTTTGCTTTTGCAGGTCCAATAAAAGTGGGAAAATATCATAATTATCCTTCATTCGTTTATTAATTTTTATAAATATATTTCTAAAACCCTAACCTTGAATGCATAAACCCGTTTATTTAATGCTTGAACACGTGTCCAAATTATAAATTATTTTTCGTGAATTATAATAATATTTAAGAGGGACATTAATGTCATTTCAGATTTAATTTGGACCTGCAAAAGTAAAAGGGACTTGCATATAGAACCACCCTAAATATTCCACTCATACCCAAAAACATGTTTTTTTTTCATATATCAGATTAGATTAAAAAAATTAGTTTAAAGTTTTTTAAAAAATTGGATAATAACTCACTCAAGTGAGTTCCAAATAAAATCTCACCCGCCCTCCAAATTACCCTTGGTGGAGATTGAACTCATAACCTCATGTAGTAGCACTAGACATCAACCATTAGACTAACATATACTCAATCATCAATTAGTTTAAAAACAAAAATAATAACTACAAAATTATTTTCAAATATTTTTAATTATATATTGGATCACATGACGTTACCCACCAAATTTGAATATTCACACACTTAAATTTTAATTTAGTTACTTTAATTTTTTAAAACTAATATCTTAATTAAAATTGAAATTTTAAAGTTATTTTAAAGCTAAAATCTTCAATATCTTGAATGAAATTATTTACAGAAAAAACTAATTAAGTAATCAAACTATTTTACGATATTTTCATTGTTATAAATTATGTGGATATTAAAATTCAAAAATAAATCAAACGATAAAAAATACACATTAGGAGCCTGAATTAAATTATAATGCCCAACAACCATAAATTCCAACTTTTCTAAGCTTTTTTTGAAACTATGATACATTTTAACTTACACATATTATATTTTATTATTCAAAAACACACCCCTATTTAAAGATCTAAATTCCCTATTTGCAGATCGCGCTTAATTTAAATTCACTAAAATATTCCTAATAAATAATAAATACATGTGTTCAACTTTAAGCCCTCAAATCTATTCTAATAATTTTATAATGATCTGGATATAGAGTTTATATATCTTCTTTTCCGTCATAATCCACTCCATTACACTGATATCTCTCTTCGAATTCAAGTAACCCGTCCCTGGTCATGTAATTCAAAGCAGCCACTTTATTAAAACCAAAAATGCACAGTTTGAAGATATATATCGAACTCATAATATATATTAATAATAATAGAAGGGATACATTAATCATCGAAGCCCTAATCCAAAGGACATTCGCACGCATAACATACTACTGACGATCAGCAGCATGCACGCTAGTTTTATTACAAATACGAACGAATCAGTGAGTGGTTTCGCAGTTGGTCTTGGAAGAGATTGGAAAACCGACGTTGATCTTGCATGCACCTGGGATCTGGCTCAAGAACTTGTCCTGGACTCCACCGAACTTGGTGGCGCCAGCTTTCAGGCACCGGCAAGCCGCCTTCTTGTCATCGACAGTCTTCACGGTGGCGAGCACCCTCTTCAGACCGGTGCAGCAGGCGGTGGGAGGGACGGCGCCTCCCTTCCCCTGAGCAAACATGATGCACGGTGCAGCGCCGCCGTCCACGGCTCCACAGGTGATTGCTGCTTCGCTCACATGAACCACGGCTAAGAGGACCAAGACGATGCAAGCTGAGATGGTCTTCATGATGATCAACTTTCTTGAAATTTGCAGAAAAAAAGTGATTTGCAGAAATAGTTTGGTGTGATGTTTTGCAGTAAAGGCGCGGTGTTATATATAGCGAAAGGAGCGGCCTCATCTTCAAGCTTTTGGAAAATGGAGAGTATGCGGTCCCCTAGAAAATTTAAATTCTGGTGGATGGTAGGTTTGCAGGTTTTTCATTGGGATGTCAAAAATATCGACATTTTCAGTCTTGAAAATGAAAGGTGCTGAGCATTTTGTTGTCTAACTAGAAAAATGTTCGTAACAGTTTTGAAATATTTTGAGTAGTTTTTCAGATGCCCGAGAAGATTGTTTCTCTAATTGTATATTTATATTCGATTTAAAATACTGACTTAGGATCAAAATTATTCATCTTCATTTTCATTGTATGCATTGAACATATTTTATTACATGTTAGTTTTAAAATATATGATGCTTTTAATTAATTTTAAATGTATGATAGTAGTTATAACCTTCAAGAATGTTGGACTTTTCATGAGCCTTCATTAAACAATCTTAAAATTTTGGAGTTAAAATTATAAACTTTACCATTGTCGAACTATCATGTAGAACAAAACGTAAAGTTTAAATCTGCAAAGTAAAATTAGAGGTACTTGGCCTTAGCTCTTTGTCTCCCTTTAGAACAGAAATAAAGTTTAAATATACCAAATTTAAAATTTATAGAAGCTACTTAGATGAGAATATCAAAATTCATCTCCTTGTCAAAGTCAAGGCCTGAGCGGAAGAAAGCGCGGACGTAGCGCTGACTACCATAAACTGCAGAACTTACATCAAAACCACTACCAACTTTACCCTGTGCAATGCAATGTGCTGTTTGAGCTATCATGTGAACCATGTCCAGATCCATGGAGTTTTTATTTTCAGATGAAAGATCAGCAACTCACAGGTAATGCAGCAAAGCAGCAACTACTGCAGTTGTCATAGCAGCTGATGATCCAAAACAAGTTTTGGCAACCTCGGTTTTGCCCACTTGACTCTTCGGCATGATTGAACTAAAAGGTGGAAATGAATCCAGTGCTTGGAGTCAAAGGCAATCCATGCGACTCAACCTACAAGTGAGAGCAGAGTATCATAATCAGACTGCCTTTTGTATTATGTTGAAACACCATGATATAGTTCAACAGACCTTTAGCAGACAAGAACTTCTTTAAATGGAATTTTAAAAAATGAAAATACAAATGCTCAAGAGACAATTTAATAAGAGAATACAACAAACAGTGTTCATAAATTACCTGATTTGTATAAGAATAAAACTCATTGCACCCCAAAATTGTAATATCTAGACCTGCATTACTACTAATAGAAATTTTACATCATATTCGATCATGTTCATTGAGCTGAGAATCAACAATGAAGAATATAATGTCAAAACCATACCTTGCAGAAGTAGTTTGTGCAATACACTTATCCTCTCCCTGTCATGATCTGCATGAGCTGCTGCACAGCATATTGAATCGCATGTTCTACAAACGGGTTTCTCGAGTCACTGAAGTTAGTTTAGAAACAAAAGGCGCCAATCCAGTGTCCTAACATTCTAACTTAAATGATTCACATATCGTATGCATATGAAATCAAAGACAGACAAAATATATTAATCGATTATGTACAAGGTTACTTGCCTTGATGAGACAGGGTGAAGCATCAATTGTTTGAACGATATCTTGTACATGGTTTCTCTTGACATTTGAGGGGATGTTAACTTCAAATCAGTCTGAGACTGAAAATGACAACAACAGGTAAAGATTATCTAAATAAAAGGGTAAACACTACTCTCCCTTCCAAAGTTTCAAAAAATCTGTTCTTCACCTAAGCTCCATACACTTTGACCATAAAATTCATATAATGTAAGCGTAATAATATCCTCTTGTGAGCAAGAACCTCATAGGCATAAATTCTCTATGTCAACTTTTTTTTACATGTCATTGCTATGCACATTTAAAGGATATTATATGAAGAGCAGACAAAAACTTAAAACAAGACACGCACCCATGCACAAGTATCAGGTCTGATTTCATCATAAACAGGCTTCACAATCGCATAAAACCGCGCATTCGTGCTTAGCACAATTTCAACATTAGGCCTCTCCAGTCATCAAAACCTTCCCAGGAGCAGAAGCCACACTGTCATAAAGTACAAAATCAATCCACACCAAGGTAGTAAAAAAAAGAATCGATAAATCGCCACTTACACAGCCATTTCTCCTACTCTTCTCAGTGTTGTGTAGCTTTCCAATACACAGAAACTCAACTGCAAATGTTTCAAAAAGAACTTTAACATACTGACAGTATTAGTAATAGAAATTTCATCAAACATTTGCATAAGATTTCTGATCAGTATATTCATGTCATTGACTAGATGAACAACTTGAAGGTCAATAAAGTCACTGTTTTTACCTATATCGCCGCCGCATCAATTGATTAGCCGAGGAGAAGCCAAACTTGCTGTTAACGCTAACGGTGGCCGGGATTAATCTACATAACTCGGTTGTCGGTATCTGTGAATCATCAATTGTCCAATCGTTGGCGAAAGGCTTCACGCCGGTGACGACGAAAGAATTCCTGCGTAAAACTGATTCTTTTACCATGAAACGACACCGTTTGGACAGCTAATCACGAAAATCAAATATACTAAACCAATGCCGTAACAAATTACGGTGTTTTCGGGAAAAAATAATCTGAATTAAATTAGGATTAGGTGATAAGATGAAGGTTCATTTATCTCACAGCCCAAATCCCGATTAGATTAGTGTACATTAGTTGGCACGCTCTATTTCCCACTCTCCTCGATTACTCCTTTTATTTATACCGTCTGGCCCTATCTATTATCTACCAACCCCCCATGCACAAAACCTAAATAATTGCCTTTTATAAAAGAATCAATTTTTCATCTTCTTCTACATCATAATGGAATTTGGAGATTTGGGAGATTGCCTTGGAAGTGAAAGCTGCGAAGATTTTAAGACCATGGCCGGTGGAGTGGAAGAAGGCTCATCTTCCTCCGGGAAAACTCACCGGAGGAGTTACAGCACCGGAGATATGCCGCCGCCGATGTCTCCGATGATTCTCCGGCGATACCACACCGACGATGGCAGGCTGGTGATTCTAGGGGAGAAGATGAAGGGGCGTGAGTATTTCCACGCTGATCGAAGCGACGGCCGCCTCACTCTCCGCCTCGTACCGATTTGTGACGACTCCGATGGTGGTGATTCAGACGTGGATTTAGATGATGACGAAAATTGCAGTGGCGATGGGGAAGTGGATTTTGATTTTGATTTCAAGGAGGAAGAGAAAGAAGCTGATTTGACTCTTTCCGGAGAAGACAAAAATGGATGTGCGGAGAAGGAAACTAATGTGGCCGCCGCTGCGATTGGACGGAGTGCTGCGGTGGCGGTGGCGATTCCCGCCAGTGGTGTTGGCGGCAGAGAAGGGCATACTGGTCATTTATATCAGTATTGCAATATGAGTAGGAGCCCTTGTTTGCTAGGTGGCGGAGGGATAGGGGTGGTGCCGGCGATCAGATCGGTGCATACTTAATTAGTCCTATTTTAAAGCAAATTATTATGTAAAACCTGCGGGATTCATTGTTTCGATAAATGAGTGTATTAGATGTTGTCAAACCAGTATCTTCTAAATTAAAACTTGTTTTTTCGGAGAAATTAACTTTATTTTAATTAATATCAGCAATGATTAATTAGGATTTAATTAGTTTTAGGTTGAATCTGAGCTAAATAATAAGATCAGATTGTCGAAATTTTGTAAATTTTAATTAAGAAGAATGAAGATGATGAAGAATGACATGTATTCACATTAGTATTGTAATGAGATGCGGCTTTTGGTTGGATCGAAAATTAAGGGATATGAAAATTTTTGGATCGAAAATTAAGGGATATGAAACATATGAATAGAATTTTTAGACTTTTAGGATAAAAGTAAATACAAAATATTTGTAACCGTTTCTGTAGATTATATTTTCTTGACTCGATTTGTTTTCCTATGATTTTAAGGCAAGAAATAGTCCTGATTCGGTATTCAAATCAAGGATAATGTTATTTTATACAGAAATAAGTATTGTCAAGTAAATGTCTTGCCTATTTACATGCGGAGAATGAAGAAAGTTGTGTATTAATTTCTCTCTTTCTCTACAAGAATTTAAAACCATATATTTTCAATAATTTTCTTCTTTTATAAAAAATGATTTGCTGAATAATTAGTTCATACTTTAAACCGATTCCTATCTTTTTCTTTTCCAAAAAAGGGTATATAATAATCTGAATTAAATCAATATAAATTGGTAATTAATTTTAATACTCTTTTATCTATTTTTTATGTTCTGTTTTCTTCTACAAAAGTTGGGGTCATCCAAACGGACCTCTATGTTCAAGGCACAATATAACCTATATTTAGTAAGTGATGCATTATAAAAGAAACGTAAATCATGATGCAAACGTAACGTAACCCTCTGCCGCTTTAATCAATTTATATAATTAATTAATTTATATATGGGAAGCATTCATTTACTTATCCTTTATCATGGAATTATCTTGTGCTGCAGTTTGTACCATATCCTTGATTGTTTCTCACGAGAAAAATTCTAAAAGAAACGTAACGAATGAATCGGTCTTCTAAAAGTTTAACTTTTAACTTTTACATTTTAATTTCAGAGTAAATTGTAAAAACAATACTCAAATTATACAAAATTGTCATCTAAGATATCTAAACTATTTTGACTCATTTTACGTATCCGAGCCATCTAAAATTCTTATAAGGTATCTAAATAGTTTTTTCTTCATTTTACATACAAACTTTACTTTTATTTATCCATTTGAATTTGAATTATTAGTTTTTCCTAAGTTACTTTATGAATTTCCCAACTTTTTCCTAACCATCAATACGTTAAATAATTGCAAATGGAGATGGAAAAAAATCATTTGATTTGAAAATATTTTTGATAGTTATTTACCCTTTGGTTTCGAAATTAAATATTATGATTATGTTTAATATTAAAGGAGGTGAATTTTATTTTTTATCGGAGAAATGGTTGCACTCCACTCAAAAGAAAGATCATAATACCCTTTAAAAAATATTGTTAGTACAATTCTTATTAGTATAAGGACATAATAATTTATGGAGATACCAAATTTGTAATTAAAAATGAAGCAAAACTAGTTTAGGTACGTAAAACTAAGATGAAGCAAAACTAAGATGATTTTTTTTGACTAAAGTGCAAAAATTAGACCAAATATTGGTCAAAATACCCAATTTCTAGACCCAACATTCAAAGTGGTTAATTTCTAGTACCCTACATTCTAAAAATACCCAATTTCTAAACCTTGGTTAATTTTCTCCGTTAGTTTAGTTAGTTTGAGGGGTATTTTAGTAATTTAAATTCTAAAAAGTCACACTTCCCATTTTTATTCGTATCTCCCGCACAAAAATTCTCAATTCCTCTTCTACTATGCAGCTCACTAGCGCCCGACGTAGGGGTGTGCCAACCCGGAAAATTGATCCGGCCCGGCCGGATTTTTTAACCCGGACTTGGATTTTAGTATTACGGGTCGTATCCCGGATCACATTTTTTTCAATTTTCGAGTTTGACTTTCCGGGTCCGGGTCGATTCGGGTCAAACCCAATTTATCCTGGATCAACCCGGTATTTGTTTTGTGGAGATACGAATAAAAAATAGGAAGTATGATTTTTAGAATATAAATTACTAAAATACCCCTCAAAGTAACTGAACTAATGGAGAAAATTAATCAAGGTCTAGAAATTGGGTGTTTTTTAGAATGTAGGGTACTAGAAATTAAGCATTTTGAATGTTGGGTTTAGAAATTGGATATTTTGACCAATGTTTGGTCTAATTTTTGCACTTTAGTCAATTGTTTTGATAGTTTCGGTATTTAAAATGAGTAAAAAATAGTTTGAAAATCTTGAATTAGAATTTAAAGTATTTTGGGTTTTTTTCCGCAATTCACTCTTAATTTAAAAGCACATTTTTAAATTTTAATATTTTAAACTTATTTGTTATCAAGTTTATATAACTTCTTGAATGTTTCTATTGAATCACTATTGTTTATTGTTTAGAAAAATTTTATTTAACATTAAAACTCTTTAATAAGTCAAATTGACATCACCATACATCCAAAAACGTTACAAATAACACCTCTTTAATTAATAACATTAACCCGTTCAGTTTTCAATTTCATCTATTAGTTAGGGGTAAAATAGTCCACTCATGCTTCAAAAACATGATTTTTCCCACATATAAGATTATAAAACTAGTTTAAAAACTTCTTTTAAGAAAATTGAATAATAAATCAAGTTAGCCCCAATTAATCTCACCCCTCCCCATAGCCCCAAGTGGAGATTGAATATATGACCTCGGGATAGTAGCATTAGACTTCAACCTTTAGACTAACATTTAATCCTCAGTTCGTTTAAGAACTTTAAAAAATAACTAGAAAATTATTATTTTTTAATTTTTTATTTATTTATTGGATCACATTTATTGAGATTAATGATAAAATAAAAATAAATATATTTATTCCTAACATAATACTAAGACTGAATAAATATTCTTTCTATCCTTAATCTCAATAACATAACCCACAAACTTTATTTTGAAGTATAACCCACAAATTTGTTTGTTCATACACTTAAAGCTAATTCTAATTTAGTTACTTTAGTTTACTTAACTAATATTTTAATCAAAATTTATATTTTAAAGTTATTTTAAAGCTAAAATTTCAATAACTTTAATGAAATTATTTCCAAAAAAGCTAATCAACTAATTTTTTTAAGTTCTTTTTTAAACTAATTATTTTATATTAGAAAAGTCGTGTTTTTGAGTGTGAATAAACGTTAACTTAGTTTCATTGGGATTATGACCCCTAATTTCACTACTATTTGGGCAAGAATCTCTTATTATCTCTCCAGACCAGGAATTTCTGCAATTCAGACCATTCTTATCAGAAACATTGCCTTAATCTCACGTTGGACTTTGTGGAAGGCAAGGAACAATTTTCTTTATGAAAATATTATTCCCAGCCACACTAAAGTCCTCCATGATATCAAATCAATGATTTACGATTCTTTTGCAGCCAAACCATTTTACATACACAGACCCTGTGATCTGGAACTTGCCTCCAACAGATATTTCCCACTCATTTTGAGACCTCCACTGCCTCCCATTTCCAAAATTCTCTGGTCCAAGCCTTCCTCACACTTTAAAATGAATACAGATGCTAGCTGGAGGGCTCTAGACTCAGTTACAGGGATTGGAATTATCATTAGAAATCCTGAAGGTGATTTTGTTCATGCACAAACTCTATACACTAAGGCTCTATCTCCCTTGCATGCTGAACTTTTGGCACTTGGTTTTGGTCTGTCCATTTCACTCAGTCTAAATTGCATATGTTCATTTGAGACAGACTGTAAAAGGGCAATTGATATGATTAGAGAGCCAAAGTTAGCTCCATGGAAACTTTTCTCTTTGGTAGATGAACTACATGTTGCTTTAAAAGAAAAAATCATCACCCATACATTTAGAGAAGGTAACCAGGTTGCTGATTCCCTATCTACTCAGGCTATGTAAACAAAAAATTCATCTGTTTACTATCATTCTCATGACTTGCCTGAGACTGCTAAGGGCCTCTATATACTGGATAAATGTGGATTACCAACTCTTAGACTTCATCCTCCATGAACAGCTACTACTCTCATATTCTCTCTGTTTCCTTTTCAGATTCAAGAATGGAGAGGACAACAGAGTTTGCCAGATGCCCAACCAACTGCTCTTCCAGTTCCTCATCAGTACAAGCCTGCTACTAACTCATGCTAGTGTTCATACCTTAGTCTAGTTTTTGACAGATTACTTATGACTACTTAGTACCATTTTAGTGCCGCATTGAGTTTTGCTATGCAATTCTCTAATAGGCTTTAAAATGTGTACTTAAAATAGTCTTTTTGGAATAGAGCTTGTATAGGCTTCTATTATTTTTGAAAAGCATTACTATGCTTTTGGAGCTCATGCTCCCACAAACTTTGCATGTTATTCCTGGCATTGATTGTATGTTCTATCTATTTTGTAGGTTTGGGAAGCCGAATAAAATTTCCCCCACTACGGTGGTTTAACTTTTTAAAAAAAAACGTTAACTTAGCGGGAAAAGGGAAAGCTAGCGCCTCGCCGGCTCCATTACGTTGAAGGGATGTCATTTGGAATGTTTTGGAAAGTACGTTGATATCAAACATTTTTCCTGGAATACTAGGACTATAAAAAGTAAAAATGTAAAGGATAAATACACATTTATCCCTATTTTTTTTCTCTATAAAAATTGCCTCGTATCCTTTTGAGTTAAGAAGATGACTTTGAGATTTGTTACTCCCGTCCCCACTGAGATCAAGAATACAAAAGAAAGAAGGAATTTTGAGGAGTCAAATGCCATGTGTCACTTGCAACAATAAACTGATCGATCCTCACGATTTCGTTGCCGAGCACTGCCGGCTTTGTGTGAGTCCTTATTTTTTTTATAATTTATTAGTGAATACTGATAGATCAGAGGTGGTTCAACCTGCATCCTGAAACAACTGGAAATTGAGGAAATGAAACTGGGAACGAATGAAATGGAGGAGGACGTCGCCGCCACGCAGCTTCAAGGGGAGCTGTTTGGGCTCCCCGCCGCCGTTAGAGAAAGGCGTTTTGAATTGTCTAAGACTTTTATCTCAGTTGTTCGAAATCAGGAATATGACAAATCAATGTTCCAGGCCACAATATCATCAAAAAGTTAGACAAGGCGGCAATGTTAATGATACTATTTTTAGAAGTTAATGGAAACAAAAGCACTCAAGGGGAAGTGAATGAAAACACAAGCATTGTACTTTACTTCACATTTCTATTAGATTAATGAGAGACTGATACATGCAGGTTCAATTTACTAATGCAGGCCCATAAAAGATGCTAGGGGCATTTCAAGTCCAAATCAGACATGCACTAGCAAATCAGACCTGCATGTATAATTCCTTATTAATTAAGGTGTTTGTTTTATAAGACTCCTATTATGTACTTTTAATAATTTATTATAATGAAATATGCCTATATAATTAGTTCAAGTATTTGAGTCTTAGTTATTTTACATAGTATGGTCGAACTTAATTTCTTTTCAAGTAAGAAAGATGGTTGATGATTTTATATTTTGGGAATTTTACATAAGAATATAAAAGAGTAATAAGAATGAATTCACTGCAATAAATTCAAAGAATTTAATCAAATAAGATCATAAACATCCATCTAATGAGATCATTTCAACAATCCTCCAAGCATAGCAATCATCTATTCAAGGAATTCTTAACTAATTGCAAATAAACTAGTTATAGAAACTCGGCACCACCTGAGCACCAATCTCTTGTTACTTATTCGACAACCAAGGAACCTCCATTAGTCATTCACCAATCAAAAGACAGCCCCAAGAACCTTAGTAGTATTTAGTATTTTGACAGTATTAAGACCTAGAGAAACCTACTTCATCTTTTCTAGTATAAGGGGCTCACCCTCAAAGAAGCAATCAACATGATCTAACGACCAAATATAGGAATCCTTGTTCCAGCCTTGATGGTACCAGATCTTTCGGTTGATTCTAATTCATCCACACAATGACCAGTAACCACCATTTCACTTATCCTTTACCACCCACGAGTGTATTTATCCTTATTTTCCTCTAAAAAAACTACGGTACATTCAACCCGGCCTAATTATTTTGTCGAAAATACAAAAGGTTTTATTTAAAAAAATTAATCTGAATTAAATTAGGATTAGGTGATGGATAAAGGCTCATTTATCTCTAATCCAAATCCCAAATTCATTAGTGTATATTAGCTGGCACTGCTCTATTTCCCACTCTCGCTCTTCTAGATAACTCCTCTTATTTATACCCTCTGCGTCCTATCTATTATCTACCAACCCCATGCATAAAACCTAAATTATTACATTTCATAAAAGAATTAATTTTTTTTATCCTCTACATTGTATGGAATTGGGAGATTGCCTTGGAGTTGAAATCTGCAAAGATTTTAAGACCAGGGCCGCCGCCTAAGTGGAAGAACACTCATCTTCCTCCCGGAAAACTCACCGGAGGAGTTACAGCACCGGAGATATCCCGCCGCCGATTGCTCCGATGATTCCCCGGCGATATCATACAGACGACGGCAGGCTGGTGATTCTAGGGGAGAAGATGAAGGGGCGCGAGTATTTCCTCGTCGATCGAAGCGACGACCGCCTCACTCTCCACCTCGTGCCGATATGCGACGACTTCGACGGTGTTCCAGACGATGATTTCGATGATGACGAAAATTGCAGTGATGATGGGGAAGTGGATTTTGATTTTGATATTAAGGAGGAAGAGAAAGAACCTGATATCTCCGTCGCCAAGGTGGCGGCTCCTGGCGAAGAAAAAAATCTCCGTGCGAAGAAGGAAACTAATGTGGTCGCCGCTGTGGTGGCGATTGGGCGGAGTGCTATGGTGCCCTTGGCGATTCCCCACAGCGGTGGTGGTGGTGGCGGAGGAGGGCATACTGGTCATTTGTATCAGTATTTCAGTATGAGTAGGAGCCCTTGTTTGCTCGGTGGTAGAGGGATAGCGGTGGCGCCGATGATCAGATCGGTGTACACTTAATTAGTCATATTTTGATGCAAATTATTATGTAAAACTTGTGTGATTCATTGTTTGGATAATTGAGTGTATTAGCTATTGTCAAACCAATATCTTTTAAATTAAAACTTGTTTTGTCAAACAAAACCTTCTTCTCACAGTTCCGAGGCTAAATTTCCACTGATCAACGTCGAAATTAAAACTCTAAATTGGTGGTTTCAACATCGCTAAAAGGTAATTACCCGGTGCTCTGAATCTGAATATTATGAAGTTCTTGGTTAATGTGATCTTATACGCACTTTCAATTGGTGCCTATATGCAGTTGAGTCCTTGAATGATTGAAGTAGAGAGAATGACTATTCAATAATGGTGTTTCTAGGTCCACGAGACCATCATTGCCTTTCGTGGTAAGTTATGGTAAAGTATTTCTTTATACATATGTGGTAAGTTGTGGTACTTAATTGGATTCAGATATTTGGATCGTGTAGCCATCATTGGGCATTTCAGTTTGAGAACATTCGGCCTAAACTGTTGGGGATAGAAACAATTTCTAGAGGCGGGCCTATGAGAAAGTATGAAGGTGAATATATGAAATGTTACGACCACAAAACACAGACTTCTCCTTGAACGGAGCTGTCAACGGCTAACATGCAGGTGAACAAGAAATGACTAGGTCAGCGCGGGGAGGGCGATAGCCGTTCCCGCTCCGATGCCAAAGTTAACTCTCTGACAGTATTTGTGATCTATCTCTACAGTAGTGTTGTGTGCTTACCTCGTCTGCTCCTTCTCTCCTCCTTCTTATACTTCCAGCCAAGGTTTACGAGCGTAGGGTTTAAGGCTTGGATCCTTGGGCTTTCGCTGGGCCTATCCTCTCTCGGCTTTAGCTCTCTTCCCCTTGACGTTAACGGGCCTACTGGGCTAGCGTTTGACCAGCCGCTTGGGCCATTGACCGGATCATCAGGCCCACGATCCTCACATGAAAGAAGAAGTGAGATCATGTTATGTGATTGGTTTTCAAGAGACATAAACATAGACATTAGACTCAAACAGATTTTTTTTTATAAAAAAAGCTACACTCTCAAAACTGTTGTAAAACAACATTTAGATGCACAAAGATGAGATATTAAGTTACAGTCGTATGCCCCGCCTCTTAGAAACCTGTGAGCTATTTATTTAATGTTTATTTTTAGTGTTATCTTTACCTCTAACTTACTGTAGTACTTGGCAATCCTATTAATTCCCTGCTGATGGACCTCATTTTTTAATTTTATAAATCAATTCGAATTCTTAGTAATATGCTACTTGATCATAGAATAGACTTGGTTTAAAAATACTATTAGGATGGATATTGTTCATGTACATGTAGTAACTCCTCTTTTAGTGTTTTATTTACAACCTCTTTGCTGGAGTTTTAGTATGGTAAATTATAATATTAGCACAAATGCAATTAGGGATATTTGGGTTCACCTCCCTGTAATAAAATTTATATATAGGCACATATAACATAGTCCTATGCACATGTAGAATATGTATCCCCATTTAGTAGAAAATGACTCAAGAAACAATTATTTGAATTTTCCTTCTAAATATAAAGATTTTTGTATATGCCTAGATAATTATGTAGAAGAATGTTAACATTGTTTCAAACTAATTGCAAAGGAAGAAGCATAATATTTTAGCAATTTTTTGCTCTAGACCTAGAATCTGCTAGGGTATTATCAATACCTTTGGAGATAAGTAATAAGATAGTGATTGAATGCTACGTCTAAGGGGTTATAATGACACCTTTACTTCATTTTCTGTTTTTTGTAGGCTTGCATGCAACAAGTTGCTGAATTTGCGTTTAGAGTAAGGGAGTAACTAAACTAATCCACAAATTTTATCAAGTAAAAGATAGTAGGACTAAAAAGTAAAAAATGAAAAGGATAAACACACACATTCATCCCTAAATGTTTTTGTCCTACCAAGAATTTCAATCCGTGTTCATCTCCATTTGAACTAAGAAGATGGCTTTGAGATTTGTTACTCACGTCCACACTGAGATCAAAAATACAAAAGGAAGAAGAAATTTCCAGGAGTCAAATGCCTCATGCATCACTTACAATAAAAAACTGATCGGTTCTCACAGTTTCAATGCCGAGCACCGCCCGTTTATTGTGTGAGTCCTTACTTTTTATATATATATTTTATTAGTGAATAATGGTAGATCATAGGTGGCTGCACCTGCATCCTAGAGCAGCTGGGAATGGAGGAAATGGAGGAGGACGCCGCTGAAGAGCTGCAAGGGGAGCTGATGGGTCTCCCCGTCGCGTCCAAAGGAAGGTGTCTTGAATTGTCTAAGGCTTTTAACTAATTTTTCAAAAATCAAGAATATGCCAAATCAATGTTTCTAGACCACAATAACATCAAAAAGTTAGACAAGGTAGCAATGATAATGACAATATTTTTAGAAGTGAATGAAAAACACAAGCACTCAAGGAGAAATTAATGAAAACACAAATACAAGCACTCAAGGTGAAGTAAATGAAAATACAAACGTTGTTCTTTACTTCACATTTCTATTAGATTAATTAGGGTATTTGGTTTATAAGACTCTTATTATGCACTCGGCTGTAAAGGGACTGACCATATTGTTTGGGATGCCGACCCAGTACTGTAATCAGTATGCACTCGGCTTAGTCAGACTCGGACTTTTCGAAAGCGCTGCTGTTTACAACCATGACCCTTTAGACCCCTCTTGTAGTAGTATGTTTTGATAGGCTCTTTGATATGGTGTTACCGCCATTGATGCAGAGAATATCTAGCCAGTTCACATTCTCAGAAAATTCTCTGTAATCATACACATAGGGTATGGAGGAGGCTCATAGATAGATATATTTTTAGATTCTCCTCCTAATCCCACAAACTGCCTCCATTTTTGGAGATTATTGTACTACATAGTTGGTTTCAGGGTGTGGTGAGCCTATATATTTCACTCCACCTTCGTGTGGTTTAAATTAAAAAAAAAGACTCTTATTATGATACTTTTAATCATTTATTAAAATGAAATAGGCCTATATGATTAGTTCAAATATTTGAGTCATTGGTTCTTTTACACATATAGTATGGTCGAACTCACAACAACGGAAATTAATTTCTTTTCAAGTAACAACAATTGTTGATGATTATTTTTTGGAATTTTAGATAAAATATAAAAGACTAATAAGAATGAATTCAATGCAACAATTCACATGATTTAATCAAATAAATCATAATTTTTTTTTTAAAAAAAGATAATCCACCCTTAGGTGGGGGGAGTTATTATAAGGTTCCTTAAACCTATAAAAGGACCAATTAAGGTCAGAGTATATACATCATAAGATGACAAAAAGGAAATCTTAAAGCTTTCGAAGCATATAGCCTCGCTTCCAAAATAATAGACTTAAACTAAGTCTATATCTAGATAATCTAGCAAATAGCCTTGCCATCGTATGAGGAAGCTTATAAGTGAATTGTAAAAATAAAACACTAAGCGGCACCCAAACACACAAAAGCTAAGGTACAAAAGGATTGATGTGAAGTGAGATAGACCAGTTGGTGCCTGAACAGACTTCATTTTTGCTGAGCAGAAGAAGCCATTTGTCTCTAAAGAAGCTGAAACAAGAACACACATTTTACATAGCATCTGTAAATGGTGAGAGTCTGAGTGAGGGCAGGCCTAACCTGTCCAAGTACAATAGGCATCTTGCTTCCTGGGATAGAATATGTGCAGTAATCTGAGAGCTTGTCTTGTCAGTGATAGCAGACTTTGCAATGGAGTCAGCCAACAGATTTCCCTGTCTCATAATGTGAAAAATAGGGCACTTTGCAGCTAGGGCACAATAAGAAGCTAGTTCATATATGAGCCAGGGAGCATGAAGTGGATCAATAATGGATTTGACAGCTGTAAGACAGTCTGACTCAATTGTGCATGGTGTTATTGAAGAAGCTGCCCATTGTATAGCTTCTTTCAGAGCTAAAAGTTCAGCATGCAAGGCTAAAGGGGGCATAACCAGACTACTGAGAGCACATATAAGATCACCATCAGAGTTTCTAACAACTATAGCCAGACCAGCCTTTTTGTTCTGAAGCCAAGAAGCATCAGAGTTTATTTTTAAAAAACCAGTAACAGGGGGAATCCATTTGATTGCCCTTATCACTGGTTGAGGTGGTCTGGCATGTAGTGGCATAAAACCTAGGTTAGAAAGTTCAATATCCAGTGGAGCATTAGAAGCCATAGGTTTAGCACAAAAGGTGAGAAAAATATGTTCCTTAATGGCCTTTTTAATACTCAGAATATTAGGATTAACATTTTCAAAAATGTAAGAGCATCTTGCCTTCCACATAAACCAACAAATAATGCATGGAGCAATTTTTGACAGAGTAGTGTGCAGTTTAGTGGATCCTTGAAATGAAAAATAATTAGATAATCTATCCCAGATATTGGCAAAAATCATGGGAGAAGTGCCAATCATAGTATGAAAATAGACCATAAGGAGATAGCCAAGGGGCAACTGTTAAAATAATGGTCTAAATGATCAATATTGTCACAGGCACAACATTTAGATGGCAAGTTGAAACTCATTTTCATAAGCACATCAGGGAAAGGGACAAATAAATTTACCATTTTCCACATGAAGACACATATCTTTTTTTGGAGCCTTGAGTTCCACAATTTTCATAGTGTGTAGGAGACATTTCTTGTGGGGGCAACTGCTCTATATGCTGTCCTGAAGGAAAATTGTCCTTTAGTGTCTGGCATCCAGATAAGTCTGTCCTGCCTGGATTGTGTACATTGCACCATCTGTAAAATTAGAGCAATTGAAGAGGGCAGATATGGTGTAATGTTAGGTAGAAAAGCATGTTTGTTATCACAGAAAGATTTCACAGATGAGTGTGTCGGAAACATTGCATATAAGTGAAAGAGGACCAAAAGAGGTCCAGTTTGACTGCCAGAAGTTACATAGACCATTTCCATGGATAACTTTAGTAAGACTCTCAGCCAGGTCAGTAACTGAAATTATTCTTTTCCATACAGAGGATGTTCTGTAAGAAGGAGGAAGGTTCCAGAGAAATTGAGACCATAATGTGTCACCAGTTTGGAAATTCCACCAAAACTTGAGAGAGCAATCTTTAACTATTGCATGGATGGATCTAATTCCTATCCCATTTTGGTTGACTAGGAAACAAATTTCACTCCACCTTTTCCAGACTTTCTTTGGTTTTAGGTCAGTTTCCCCCCAAAAAAATATGGCCATCAATTTTTCAATTTTTTAAATCACAGAGATGGGAGGTTTCAGAACTGACCAAATGTGCTGGGGAATGGAGTAGATACAAGATTTTATCAAAGTGACTTTACCTCCTGTAGATAGCCACTTATTCTTCCAATTGGAAATTTTATTTTCCAATCTTTGGATTAGTGGTGTAAAATGAGCGGTAAGGACTCTACCCTTAAAGATGGGGACCCCTAGGTAGGTAAATGGAAAATGACCATGTTTCATGCCCAGAATATCCTTAACCTGTTGTATCTTTGCAGCAGAAGCATGTCTACCTAAAAAATAATCACTCTTCTCAAAATTTATTTTTTGACCAGTGGTTAATTCAAAAGCCACAAGGAAGTCCTTAAATCTAGAGAGATTAATTTTAGATGCTCTAAGGAAGATGATGGTGTCATCTGCATAGCTCAGATGTGATAATGGGGAAGGACCAGAGGGGATGTCATAGTATTGAAGCATGCCAGAATTAAACATATGAGAAATACCTCTAGAAAAAGTCTCAGAAAATATATTAAAAAGAAAAGGTGACAGAGGGTCACCTTGTTTTATCCCTCTAGAGGATTTAAAGAAACCTTGAGGTCTACCATTTATTAACACAAAGAAGGATGCACTACTGAGATTTTTCATAATACAGTGAACTAATTTACCATGCATGCCAAATTGCAGAAGAATAGAATTTAAAAAGCCCCAATTAACTCTATCAAATGCCTTTTTAAGGTCCAGTTTAATGATCATATTGGGGTTTCTGCACTTTTTATCAAGAAATCTAATCATCTCTTTCAAATATATAATGTCAGAGATGTCCTTATTTTTTAAGAATGCAGATTGCTGTGGAGATATCAATTTGGCCATAAAAGGTTTCAGCCTCTCCATAATCAGTTTGGAAAAAATTTTATTTAAAAAATTGGAGAGGCTGATGGGCCTATAATCATCAAATGAGGTGACAACATCTTTTTTTTGGAATTAAGGTAATCCAAGTTGCAGCAATTCCAACTGGAATGGGGGATGAAGACATAAAATCTTGGACAGCCTTTAGTAAATCAAATTATGTCCCAAGATTTAGTGAAAATTTTTGAAGAGAACCCATCAGGGCCTGGGCTACTATTTTTATTTAGGTCAAAAACAACAGATTTAAGCTCTTCAATGTTTACTGGGCTTAGCAAAATTTCATTGTCTGCCTCAGTAATTACTGTAGGGATTTGACTTAAGAACTGGTCATAGTAATCACCATTCTCAACATTAGCAGGCTCAGATAGTAACTCAGAATAATAAGAAATAGCTTCTGAGTCAATGTCTGAAGCATTTTCAAGCCAATTCCCAGAGGAGTCATTAATTTTTGTGATACTTAGTAAAGATCTCCTTTCTTTCACTGTGTGGTGAAAGAATTTAGTGTTATCATCTCCCCCTTTTAACCACTTAATTCTGGACTTTTGTTTCTAGAATTTTTGTTGTTCAGTGAGGGCTCTCAGATGCAATGCTTTTAGTTCTTTGAGTTTAATAAGCTCATTAGTTGAGTTATTATTATCATAAACTATTTCTTGCAATCTGAGATTTTGTGCACATAAATGTTTCTGGTAGCCCTAGAATCCTCCTAAATCTATCAGCTTTCTAGTTTTTGTGTTGTGGTTCAATTAAACATGGCAATTCAATTCTATGTTCTCTAATTATATCATTTAGTCTGACCATTGATTTTCTCATTCCTCTAATATTTCAAACTAAACACTTAATCTTTAAGGTTGTACTAACCATTAAAAATCATTTTTGGAGCTTTTTGACCTTGTAAAAGCAATATTAGGTGATGGAATTTTTTGAATTTTTTGTGGAGTGAACTTCTGATTGATTTGAGTGAAGAAAATAACCATGTTAGATTTTTTCCATCTGAGGAATATCAGGTTGATTAATGTCTGCATTCAAAGCAGTAGAAGGAGAAGAAGGCAATACCTGATCAGTCTCAATAAGGTTATCATCCTCTGATGATTCTGCCTCTAGTTCTTTTTTAGGGGGGAGTGCATCTTCATCATCATTGTCAGAGTCATTCATTAAGCAAGAAAACCTATTCTTATTGTGCACCTGAGACAAAGAAGCAGCCTTATCAGTAGAAAAGGAAATATTTTCAAAAAAGGAGGGCTTACTGAGCATAAGATCATCCTTTGCATATTTTTTGTTGGGAATGAGAGCTTGTGCAAGTAGTAGGAAGTCTGAGTCTTTGGGGAAGGACTCTTTTTGTATAGGAGGGAGAGGTGGGGAAACTGAGTGGGGGGTATGGATGTGAGTGATGGTGTGGCTCTGGATGGTAACTGTGCCTGTCTTTTTTTGGATTTAGTCCACACTTTAGCTGGGAGGGAAGGTAATGAAGTGGGAGGGACAGTAGGAATTGGGGATGGGATATCAGAGTTGAGAGTGATAGATGGTATGTTAGCATGAGGATTAGAAGAGGAAGGGAGGTGTGATGTAGGTTGAGAAGGGAGTGAAGTGGAAACAGGAAGGTTGATAATGGTGCAGTCATCTGAATCTTCAGGGACAACTAAACCCTTGCCTTTGTCTAAGGCATGACTCTTCTTGTGGTTGTTCTCAGTGAGGTTTAGGTTGGCCTGGGGAGGCTGAGCCTTTGTTGCAGGCCTAGGCTTCAGTTTTTATCTCAGCTCAGGATGAAGAAAGATGCATTTTTCATCATTATGACCCAACATTGAGCAGTGACTACAGTATCTGGGAAGGTCCTCATATTCTACTGGATATCTGAGAATTTCTTCTCCTTCAATTCCCAACCTAATAGAGCTACTCAATTTCTTCCTCAGATCAACTTCAACACATAATTTTATCACAGACGGCTTAGTGAGTGCTGCAGTAGCAGCATCCATTTTTATAAACGTCCCAATCTGGTTACCCATGGCTTGTATGAGAGTAGAATTGTAAAAGTAGCATGGTACCTTCTTGATTGAGGTCCAAACTGGCACTATAGACGATTCTACCTCCGGTGAGAAGTCCAGGGTCCATTTAAGGACCTTCATTTGTGCCTCGCATAGAAACCAGTGGCCTCTCATCCAACAGGGTTGATAATCTTCTTGATCTTGGAACCGGGTGAGGATGTGCCTGAAATCGATGGCTCCGATTTGGTATTTCCCGGTGAAGCCCATTGTCTTGAAAGCATCATTAAGCCGTTCCATGGTCGGCTTTCCTCTGAGGAATTTACCAATTAAGGCATTGCTGTAATGTGTGGCTAGGGTTTCAGCTTGTGATCTGGTTACGATGCAGGCAATTTCGCCTCGGAATTGAGTTATCGGCGTGATTTCAGGGTTGTCAAGGAGGTTGGAGGTGAGAGGGGGAGGTCTGTTTGATAGGGCTTGAAGAAAACTTTTTACCGGCGCTGAACCGCCGCTATGCCGCGGCGGCTCCGCCATTGGCGTCGCCGTTATAGCCGTTGGGTGTGACCGTTAACGGCAAAAGACTGTCAGAACGGGAAAAAAGAGGGTGGATATGTGGTGGAAATTTGTGTCTGGAAAATGAGTAATTGCGGAAAAGGAGAGAGACTAGAGAGCATTAGTTACTGTTCTAGAGAGCACTTTTTTCGACATGTCTAATTTTGAACTTACTATTAGTATTACTCTTGAATCAAATAAATCATAAACATCCATCTTGAGATCACTTCAACAATCCTCCAAGTATGGCAATCATCGATTCAAGGATTTCTTAACTAATTGCAAATTAGCTAGTTTTCTTAAACTCGGCACCCAACTGAGCACCAATCTCTCTTTACTTATTAGACAACCATGGAACCTCCATTTAGTCATTGACTAATCAAAAGACAATTTGACAGTATTAAGACCCAGAGAGACCTAATTCATCTTGGGTGGTACAAAGGGTTCACCCTCGAAGAAGCAATCAGCACAATCTAACAAGGAGTCCTTGTTAATGGCTCCCGGCTCTTTTAGTGGATATTTACAATATTTTCATATAAATTATTTAGATATTAAAATTCAAAAATCAAGTAATAAAAAATACAGATTAGGAGTCTGAATAAAAGTATAATGCCCAGCAAGCTTAGATTCCAACTTTCATAACCATTTTATAAAGATATTTATACGTACATTCCAACTTACCCTCTATATCTTTTTATTTGAATCTTATATTTTGTTACTTAAAGACACATCCATTGCACTGATATCTTTATGTCAACTGAGATCGAATTCAACCCGTCCATGGTTACATAATTCAAAGCAACCGTTTTAATAAAACCAAATTCTCAACTCTTAATGAAATCAATAATGATAATATTGGCTGGGCTAGTCGGATCTCAACAAAAAAAATCATATATGCAGTGCAGTTAGTTAGCAGTATATCATGATCACCACCGGTACCCCACGGCGCACGGCTGTACAAACCCAAATTGATTATACCCAGTTGAATAAATAGATTTGAGGATTGAAAGTTGAATAAATATAATTATCATTTTCTAGGGATATTATAGTAAATTTAATAAAATGTGATCAACAAATAGGCAAGTGCAATCTGCAAATAGAGTTCTCCTTTAAAAATTAAATTAAATTTATAATTATGTAATTTTTCTTGTATTTTTTACATTAAAATGTGCTAAACTATTAATTTTCAAAATCTTAATAACTACTAAAAGAAACCGTTTTTGCCACGTGGCACTCTCACAATTTTCCCCCCAACTTAAAAAAAAAACTTAAAAATAAATCTCTTTTACCGGTTACCTTTCCAACTACTCTTCTTCACCATTCTAATTTACTGCATCTAGATAATCTAACTTTTTAATTATAATACGGAGGAAGATTCTGGAAGATCATATTACGCCCGCGTCTTCTCCTCTTCTCCACTTCTCCAGTACCTGCGTCTGCTCTTCTTCTCCAACGATTCAAACTTCTCCAAGGTAACCTTAATCCATTCCATCTTATCTCTTTAAAATCTTCCTCAGTACTCTTCTTCTCCTTCGATCCTTTAGTATTCCTCAATAATATATATGTAGGCCTTTGGTATTACCAATCTGCTGCGTCGCCGCCGCATCTCTGGCGAAATATGGTGCCGGAATACGCCAGGTTGCTTTGTACAACTCGAACAGCGCTTCAAATTCCGACCGGCGATGGCTCCACGGGAACTACTCCGCTGGCTATAGTTTTCTCCTCAATCGTTGTTTTTATAATTGCTTTAAGGTTTTGAATGCAGGTGAGGATGATGCCAAGTTTATTCGAGAAGCCAATTGACCAAAGAAATAATTCCTCGCATATGCACATCAGGTATTCGATAAAATGTTTGTTTCAGTAGCTTTTTTTTCTGAGATGATTTGTGCTACTGATGTTTGTGTTTATTGCAGTTTGGGCTTCTCGCACATATGCCACCATGACGGAGAGTAGCATAGCTCAGGTATGGATTCTTGATCTAAAAAGGCATCTCTGTTTGGTTCATGAAGAATGGATTTCGGTTTCAAATTTTCATATTGTTTAACTTTCTGTGTATGTAGTTCTCCATGTTGGGTTACAATTGGTGCTGTGATTGGAGCTATAACGAATGGAAGAATGGCAAATTACGTTGGCCAAAAAGGGGTATTTTTCTTGATTAGATCCTTAATAGATCAGAAAAGTTTTGACTTGAGAGCCCTTTTTCATGTAGTTTAGGATTTTACCTCTGTTTTGGTTAGGCAATGAGGTTATCAGCTTGCTTCTGTATCTCTGGATGGCTTGCATTCTATTTCTCAATGGTAAATGTTCAACCTTTTTCTCTTTTAATGTGTAATGTTAAGGCAGAGAACTGTCAGTTTCCTTGCTAATTATGTAAGGTGTAAGCCTTGATTTGTTTCTTTTTTGCTCTTTTCAGACTTACAGAAGATATGGTAATAACATTAGATTTGATTTCTATGGCAACATCATTCGGTGATTGCTCTTCTTCTGATTTTTAACAAAATTCTTACAAAAACCTTTCATGTTATTAAAACTATTGATTTACCATCTGCTTGGTGAAGTTGGAGCAGTTGTAGCTATGGCAACTGCTCATGTACTTTTTATAGTTGCATTCGTTTTCATTAAGAACTGATCAACTGTCTGAGTTGGATTATAAATGAGTGTTTAAATATTAGACCATATAATATATGTTTTTACTCAGAAATCAAGTGATGATGAGGTAAATTTATGGTGCATTGAAATCTTCTTGCTTAGGATTGTAAATGCATGTTTCTAAATGATTTTTTTTTTCAAAAACTTTTTGCAGAAAATTTCTTCTGATCGTTCCATAAGAGTAAAATTATGTGAGGGAAAGAAAGTGTGGCTTGGGGTGCAGGTGCAACATTATAGTGTTATAAACTTTGATGTCCTCATTGGAGCCCTCATTACAGCTTATGGAAGTATCAAGATGATCAAATTTTTGTACGTATTGTTATGCATCCCATGATTCATGTTAGTTTCTTTTAATTAAAGAATGTTACCTCATACCACCGAAAACAATTCTTTGAAGGAATGTAACAGCTAAGAGACTTTTAAAATTTACTAATACATGTAAAATGATTCCTTCTAATTTTTTTGTATTGCCATTTGCAGTCACAGGATTCCTGGTTTGCCGACAGAATAAGATCACTACTTTGAAGAAGACGAGGGCAGTATCCTAAAGTCAAGTTGTTGCTATCTGAATTCATGTCTGATTTTTAACCTGTTTATCACCAGTTCTAAATTTGGGTTTCCGCACCACTTCATTTTTTTTTCTTTGATGAACTTGATTAAAGCTGCTTTTGGTGATTCTGGAGAAGTGATTGACTGGGTTGTTCTCAGGTAACATTTTGTTTGTTTTTGTTCTTTGCATTGGTTTCATTTGTTCTTCTTTGTTTTCGATTGCTGAAAGTCAGGGAAAGTTTCTATATTGCTTTCCTACATGAATGAGAATGAATGATTGGAACACCACTTGCTCTTTTGATCAGAACAAAACTTTTTTTTGAATTGTATTCCTTTGTTCACTCCTTCTGAGTAGTGTTGTTGTGGATCGTTGCCCATTCTTTCCTGTTTTTTTATTTCTTTCAAGAAAGGTTGAATAAATCGTTATACTTGACATATTGTTTTGATGATTGAATTTTGTAGATTGCTTAATAAAGATGTTGCTGAGATCTGAGTGTTCAGTAAGAAAGAAGATGCTGGTAATGATGAGAGAGCTGGAGATCAAGAATGAGGCTAGATAGTATTTCTTTAAAAAATCTTTGTTTGTATCAGTTAGGTGATTTGGAAGGTCTCCTAGGAAAAAGTTCAGATTGGCATAATATTGCATATTCATATGAATTCGTCCGTATGTTTGATGGGTTAAATTGGTGATGAATGCATAGAAGTATAGATCATTCAAAAATTATGCTTATTTTATGTTATTTTACATTATTGAATAGAGTATGGAATGCGTTTTGAAAGTATTTCAGTTGAAAGCTATTCTTTATTATTAAATTTATTGTTTGAATTTCCTTAACTTTTGTATAAACAAATTAATCTTTAACTTTATAACCAGAAGAGACTTATTATCTTAAAATACACTCAATATGACCTAATATCACATGTTCATCCTTGTTTTTATATTACAAAGTTATAATTAATTTCAAATATATGATTTATATAATAAGTTCAAAAATTATGTTCGACTAAATTAAAATAATTTATATTAAGTTTTAGAAGATGTGATTTCATAAAAAAACGTGCCATGTGGCGCGGGAATTAACTAGTTAAAAAATATAGTGTCTGAGCTGAAATGTAGTTTTATAGTGCTCAGAGCAAGTCCAACAGTTTCTCCATTCACATTCTCCATAATAGAGAAGCAAACCTCATATTCCCTATATTTTTTTGCCTCAACTCCAACAGTTTCTCCATTTTTCATTCCTTAAAATTTATTACTAACATTTAATACTGCATATTTATCCAATTTTCTTCTATTTTTAAAGTCATATATTTAATAAGTTCAAATAATAATGAACAAACAAATAATTAACTTATAATAAAAGTTATAATAACATTTCATATTTGACATTATTTAATTCATAATATAAAATTATAAAAATATATTTTATAAAAATAACACATTATGAATTACAATAGTATTATAAATAATTAGACTCATCTCTTTTTAATTATTTATTACAAGTTATTTTGTTTCAATCATTAAAATAAAATGTTTGCCAAAAGAAAATTTTAGTTTAGACGTTATGACTTATAAACAAACGTCAAAATAAATATATTTATGAATTTAAAATTTAGTAAATTTGTAGTGAAAAATAGATTATATTTGATTATTAAATATCAATAGATATGTACATGTAAAAATAGTCATATGAGATTTTATTACAATCGTCTTTATGCATATTTTTAGAATATGTATTTTTGATAAAATTTTATTGTAATTAATTTGAGATATTATCATTTAAAATTATTAAAGAGAAACAATTTATGAATGAAATAATAAAAAGCGATGCAAGTAGCATTAAATTTTGGTTCTCCAAATCTTCTCCCTCATTCTCTAAATTTGGAGAAGCAAACATTCTCTCTCTTCAATTTTCCTATTATGGAGAATGGGATGGAAAATTTGTTGGAGTTCAAAAAAAGCTCAAATTCTCCATATTTGAGCAAATTTGCTATTATACCAAAGGTGTTGGACTTGCTCTTATAAGTTATAGGCAGTACATAAACTTTGCCAAAACCAGAAGTTCTTTAATTTGGAAAAACACAACATAGTGATTTGTTTTCGAGTCGATGCTCGCAACAAAACATAACAAAAACCAAACCACTTCATGACTAGCAAATTAACTCATAATATTTATAATCATAATAGAAGGGTACATTAATCACGAAGCCCTAATCCAAAGGACATTCGCACGCATCACATGCCACTTACGATCAGCAGCATGAACGCTAGTTTTATTAGAAATACAAGTTCAAAAACAAACGAATCAGTGAATGGTTTCGCAGTTGGTCTTGGAAGAGATCGGAAAACCGACGTTGATCTTGCATGCACCTGGGATCTGGCTCAAGAACTTGTCCTGGACTCCACCGAACTTGGTGGCACCGGCTTTCAGGCACCGGCAAGCCGCCTTCTTGTCATCCACGGTCTTCACGGTGGCGAGCACCTTCTTCAGACCGGTGCAGCAGGCGGTGGGAGGGACGGCGCCTCCCTTCCCCTGAGCAAACATGATGCACGGTGCAGCGCCACCATCCACGGCTCCACAGGTGATTGCTGCTTCGCTCACATGAGCCACGGCTAAGAGGACCAAGACGATGCAAGCTGAGATGGTCTTCATGATGATCAACTTTCTTGAAATTTGCAGAAATAGTTTGGTGTGATGTTTGGCAGTGAAGGCGCGGTGTTATATAGTGAAGGGAGCGGCCTCATCTTCAAGCTTTGGAGAATGGAGGGTGTGCGTTTCCCTAGAAAATTTATGTTTTGGTGGATGGTAGGTTTGCAGGTTTTTCCTTGGGATGCAAAATTATCGACATTTTCAGTCTTGAAAATGAAAGGTGCTGAGCATTTTGTCGTCTTACTGGTGCACTGCTACAATGTCTACGATAAAAATGTTCGTCAAAGTTTTGAAATATTTTGAGTAGTTTTTCAGATGCCCGAGAAGATTGTTGTCCGAGTAAATAAAATTAATTTGTTTCCCATACTTCAGTTGTTTATTTATATTCGATTTAAGACACTGATTTAGAATCAAAATTATTCATCTTCATCATTTTCACTTTATACAACAATCACTTGCATTTTACCCTGAACATATTTTATTGCATGTCAAAAATCTTAAATGATGATTTTTAATTTAAAAATATATATTTTAATGTTAAATGTATAATAGAAGTTGTATAACCTTCATATAAATGTTGGTCATGAGCCTTTTTATTAAAAAAATAAATATAAAAAATAATTAAAATTTTAGAGTTAAAATTATATATACACCCTCTTAAACTTTACCATTAGCGTCTACCAGAGATAATTGTTGAATTATATACACACTATAGATATACTCTTTGACATTTTCATCAAGCTGTTTTCATGTTTATTTTATTAGACACTTACTATAATTAAATTAAAAGATATATTAAATATTTTTACATAGTTTATTCAAGTGTTCATGTCATTAATTATGTTTTATTGTATTTTTATTTATTTAAAAATTCTATATATTTGCTTAAATACAATTTGTGAACTAATTAAATAAGACAATAAATGTTACAAACACACAAATTGTTCTGAAAATTCTTTTTCTAATATAAAATTATGGTAGAATTGTGGCATTACAAAAATTGGATATGTGATATGTATAACACTTTCCTCTGCCATTCCATTGTACCACATCACCATATTATATGTAATGCAATAAAAGAGTAACACTCATATACCACTCATTCATAAGCTAAATAAAGAGTAACAGTAATTTTCTTACTGTTATTGAAATTTTGATTAATCTATTCTTTAAAATGTTTCTCTTGGTTTTAAGGAGTTCCCATCAATTTTTTGGCATGGAGAAAAAAAGGTTACATTCTGTTCATTTTTTCCCTCAGGTGGTGAACTGGATGACCAAATATTTAATCTGACTTTGCTAAAGTTTCTTGTTCAGGTCATCAAGGAAAACACGAGAAAATCTCCACAACTCCCAACTTTTCTGACTTTCCGTTAAAGTTTTTATACGTTTTAACTTATAATGTGTACCTTTTGATTTGAACTGTATATCTAATTATTCAAAATTTTCAGATTTTTATACACATTTTTTTGATTTTTTGCAATAAAACGTGTTTTATTATATGTTTACTTTAAAATAATTAATATTTTAATACAAAAATATATTATTTGAATTTTAATATATAGTGTTAGTTACATAACATTTAAGAAAGTTGGTCATTCCAAACACCTTGCAGGAAACCATAGGCCGCCTTCTTTCGGGATTATCCAAATTAAGAAACTACTAGCTCTGTCTAGTTCCTATTTTAGTTATATATTTCCTAATCTATTTCAAGAATGATATGCTCTTTTTTTTTTTTTTTTGTTAGCTTGGCTATATTAGAATTCAGCTTTCTTGGCTGGATTTTTTTAAAAAAATTAAACCATCCAAGTGGACGGGAAGATTATTTACGGCTCTTCAATCTTTCATACAATAATAGAATTACATGATTGGGTTTGGGGAAACTCAATGATACACATGAAACCTTTTTGGGGTTATCGTGGCTATTTGTTGCCCGAATGCTATGTTTCGATCTAGTATCGGAAGCAAAGTGGGATATAAGAGAAGTGTCTGAAAATATTATAATAACTAAGTCATCTCTGTATCAATGCCGGTAACAGCATAACTAAAAACAGACTTCCCCCCCCTTCTCCTGCATATAGACATCACCAAGTATAGCATTCTAGAACTTGTAAGAATTCACCATCCCACTTTCTCACAACCTAAACAGAAAAATCGGTTCTTATAATAAATACTCTCTACCTGAATCTCAACCAGCAACCCATTGAACCCGGTGGCCTCTTGACCACCAGAAGATAGCAAGTCTTTACAACATATAGCAAGTCTTGGCTGAATTCTAAAACAACAGATATTTTAAAATAATCTCTAAAAATTGGACATGCTCTATAAATTTTTTTGATCAGATTGAATAGCTGCTCTATTTTACATACTCCAACATTTATTAGTACAGTAATAATCATCTTAATTAATTTATTATAATTCCTTTTAATCTCTCTAACACATAATTTGTGCACACAAACTAAACAAATCTCGAGGTCGGGACTATTTTGCGAATCTCGAGCTCGTGAAAGTCTCGAGTTAGCATGGTCTTTAGAAAGACTGTGAGGAACTCCCGAGGGTCAGTGGTTCCATCATATTTGCAGATGAATTGGCACCTTCTTGGTATTGTCATGAGGAAGAGTCATGATAGGTTGGGAGAAGGGAGATTGAGCTGGCTGTCCTAAAGGTCCGAGAAGACGATCTAGCTCTCTGTTTATCTCTTCCTGGTCTTTGGTTTGATATGTATGGGGGTTTGCCCGCTAATAGCCATCAGGATTCTGCTGCCTCCGGGCCTGTTCACATTCTCTTTGTTGTTGGAGCAACATGTTATGGTTATGTCGGATAAGCAGTCTATGGCGTTCCCCCGCACTTACATGCCCGAAGTCGTCGCCATAAGCTTCTGGTGGCTGCTATTGTGGCGGCTGTTGTTGGAGTTTGAGTGACAAATTCCATCCAGGAACTGCTGGCTCTAAGGTACACTTGTAGCTTGAGAGGTCAAAACCGGGCCTGCAGTCACCGCCCTTCCTGGTCCCATATAGGAAATATGTGCCTGGTGAATGCTCGGGTTAGTGGTACCAATATTTTCACTCCCTAGAGTTTGTTCCCATAATAAGAAGGCTTCCCCGTAGGTGTGCCAGGATCAAGGGATCATATGATGCTATGTCTGGGATGGTTGGTTTGGTTCGCAGTTCATGGACCAGAGCACGAGATCCAAGTGGGAGATCAGTTTGTAGGCTTCCCGCCAACTCCAACGCCAACTCAGTTTGTAGGCTTATCGAGGGTAATCCTGGATCATTTATGTCCAGGATATGCAGAATAGCTATCAGTTGAGCTCGAGAATGTATCGATCTGCTGTCAGGATGCTTACTGATCTGCTGTCAGGATGCCTTCGTTTGGTCAAATAGAGGTTGTACAGGTCCACCACTCCTTCCGAGTGGGTGTTATTCAGTACAATTACCTGTAATATCAATAAATAAAACCATAAGAAAATAAAACAAAACTATGCAACGTTATTTTTTTTTTGGCTTTTCAACTTTTTTTTTTGGTTTTTAATACTAAGAATAAAGAGAAAAGGGAAAGAAATTTGGGTTGCCTCCCAAGTAGCGCTTTTCTTTATAGTTTTTGGTTAGACTTTCTGCTGCGATCATTGGAGACCTTGAGGAAACATCCATCCTCTATCCTTGTACCACATAGATTGATCAAAATTATTCCAACAAAATTCTTCAAGCTCCTTTAGTTGGTACATGCTATCTTCCTTACATTTCAACCTTTGCATATCCATTTGATTCAATTCAGAAATTGAGGGCTTGATACTTGTAGGAAGTGGTTCAGAAAATGTATTCTCTGGGCATACATCACCACCTTGCAGCATTTTACTTTTGGGCAGGGTTTGTTTGGGTAAACAGTGGGCTCATGCATTGAAGTGGTAGAATTGCTCATGCTCGTCATCATTAGTGTTGGTGAAGTCGCCGTCTCGCTGGTCACCTGGTCAGAATAATGGAGATCCGTCTAGATGGTTACTCGATCCATTGGACCTAAGATGGGTCCCATCGAGGCTTGAAATCTTTTCGTTGGGATGACAGTGTGGAGAAATCTTTTCGTCAACTCCAGTAAGGTTTAACGTCCGCTCCGGTGCTTAGCCTGCCATATTTCTCTCAACAGTTTGTGGTTGAATCTGTTGCTAGTTTGGGCTTGAAGAATCATATCTTATATAATTAAGTATAAATATGGGGTGGACAATAAGGCTGCTGATGCACTATCTCAAGTTGCTGAATTTCAGGTGATATCGTTGTCATCCCCTCAGGCGGATTGGTGTGCTGATCTTCAAGCAGAAGTACATCAAGATAAGTGTTGGAACTACATACAAAAAATTAATTGTAATATAATAAAAACTTAATTATCATGCACAATAAATCCAAAAATAAAATAATCAAATATATATACACAGATGGAGTCGTGACAGGTCACTGCTCTGGAAACGAAATTGGCCCGGTAAAGCCTTCGTCCCCCAGGGTAAAACCATCAATGTACTCGCCTACTAAACAGTAGCAGTACCTTGTACTCGCGCTTTGCCCAATGGCTATCTATCACATAATCATAGAAAAAAGGCTTAAAACAAAATCGGACCTTTTAGACTGAGGAGGGAGAGAGAGAGAGAGAGAGAGAGAGAGAGAGAGAGAGAGAGAGAGAGAGAGAGAGAGATTGAGACTTCAGGACTTGTCAACTGAAGAATGGGATTCATAATTCTGAACCTAGAGGGTTCTATTTATAGGCACCAGACACCCTATCAGAATCAGAAAATGATATGTCTGATAATTATGAGATAATTCTTTCCCATAATTAGTTTACTATTATCGGTAAGTAAATATGTTGAGATGATTATCTCCCATGATTAATTACTATTACTGGTAAGTAAATATGTTGGAATGTTCTTAGATAATCAGAAAATATTAGAATTGATATTCTATTATCTGAACAAACTCGAATTTATCTCAACAGCTTGTATTAATCAACTGAAAATTCGAATTTAATATTTGACCCAACTATGGAAAATAATTGAATTCATTTTTCTGAAAACTAGGCCCAAGTTCGGCCCAATTCGTCAATTATTTTCAGTCCAAGAGATCAACTTTGAGCATCGATATCTCATTCACCATTGATCTGATTTGAGTGTTTAAATAGTCAATTTTGTAGTACTCATAGAGGAGAATCCAAAACCACCAAGAACAGAATCCAAATCACATTGGAAGCCACTCAAAATCGAGGCCCAAAAGTCGAGTAAAACCCAACGCAAAAAATCAATTTTCCAACAATCCCCCACATGAATCAGATATTGATGTGGGCGTCAGACAATCACGAAAGACACGGAGTATGACTATGTGATAGATACGTTATTGACGGCATAGATGTTGCATAGGATAAGTATGTGTTACCCTTTGAACTTTCCCTTGAGAGAGTACACTTAGTCCACTGATAGGAAGTAGAACGCGATGTCTTTGAACTTCCCCAACCATTTCGTGTGAACGACAATGCACTTCCCACAACCATCTGTCCTAGCCTCAACGCTTTCCTCGGTTGTGTTCGTTAATAAGGCCATGAACACCGTCCTGGTTTTGTAAGTGTTTTATGAAATAGCGTCCCAACTATTCCCTTTTGAAGCGGCCACACTTCTCGCTTACATAGGTGATTCTCTACTAAGAACGAATCCTTAAATCTTGAATTCTGAAAGTATACCAAAGATCTGGAATTATCAATCTCTGAATCGAAATTCAGGAAATTCGACCATAAATTTGGGATTATCGACTAACAGAATTACTTGTGAATCATTAAAAGCACACAAAGGTTTATCCTCACAAACCATTAAACGCAATTAATGCTTAACAATAAAAGCGTTTAATCTTTCACTATTTCTCATCAGGAATAGGATCGGAGGTATAAAACCCCCACAGTGAACGTCGATGGGTCTTTACAGTTTAGTTGTCCCTTTGAACCTAGACCATGGGATCTCCAATCTCATAGGTTGGGTGTCCACATACGTAACCACATCATTTAATGGACTTTAGTCCCATTCCTCTTGATGATGTTTCAACTACCTTTCGATTCAACCCTTTCGTTAAGGGATCATCTATGTTGTCCCTTGACCGAACATAGTCTATCGTAATCACTCCAGTTGAGAGTAGTTGTCTAATAGAACTATATGTCTCCGTCTGATATGACGAGACTTTTTCTTATTATATATCGCAAACTGAGTCATATCTATAGCATATGTGCTATCACAGTGGATACTAATCACAGATATGGGTCTCGGCCATCTCGGGATATCCTCAACAAACTGACGAAGCCATTCTGCCTCTTCACCAGCCTTATCTAAGGCAACAAACTCCGATTCCATAGTGGATCGAGTTATAACAGTTTGTTTTGTAGATTTCCAAGAAATTGCTCCACCACCTAGTAGAAATACAACCACTAGTGGATTTCAAATCTTTGATATCATGTATCCAGTTGGCATCAATATATCCCTCAAGTACTGCTGGATAACTCGTGTACTGTATACCGTAGTTACGAGTAAAACGAAAGTATCTCAACAACCTCGTTATCGCCTTCCAGTGAGTTTCACTTGGATTACTCGTATATCTACTCAATCTGCTTACAGCATAAGCAATGTCTGGTCTTGTACAATTCATTAAGTACATCAGACTTCCCATGACTCTCGAATACCCCAACTGGTTAACAGCGTCGGATTTATTCTTGAATAGATGCATATTAGGATCTATTGGAGTAGGCGACGTTTGAGAGTCATCTTTGTTGAATTTATCCAAGATTTTATCAACATAATGAGATTGGGTCAAGGTAATACCTTCAGAACTACGAATGATCTTGATCCCTAGGATCACATCCACCAATCCCATATATTTAATGTCAAATCGAGAATTCAACATTGCTTTGGTAGATTTTATCATTACATCATTATTACCCACAATGAGCAAGTCATCTACATACAGACAAAGAATCACATATCCTTTATTAGTGTCTTTCACGTAGACGCACTTATCAGACTCATTGATTCTAAAACCATTGGCTAAAACAACACTATCAAATTTCTCATGCCATTGCTTTGGTGCCTGTTTTAAGCCATATAATGATTTTACCAATTTACAGACTATCCCTTTTTGGCTGGGAGCACTGAAACCCTCAGGTTGCTCCATGTAGATTCTTCTTCTAAATCTCCATTCAAAAAGGCAGTCTTTACATCCATTTGATGAATCTCAAGCTTTCGCAATGCAGCGATCGCTAGTATCATCCTGATGGAATATATTCTCGTAACAGGAGAATAGGTATCAAAATAATCTAGACCTTTCTTTTGTCTATAACCCTTAATGACAAGTCTCGCTTTATATATACTTTTCAATGGTTCCATCCGTCTTCATCTTCCTTTTGAAGACCCACTTGTAGCCTAGAGGTTTACAACCTGGGGGTATATCCACTAGCTCCCAAGTATGATTATGTAGAATAGAATCGATTTCACTCTTAATCGCTTCTTTCCAAATTGGTCCCTCAGGCGAGCTCACAGCCTCTTTATAGCTTTGAGGTTCAGACTCAAGCATGTATGTTATGTAATCAGGACCATAAGACTTTTCTGTCCTAACTCTTTTGCTTCGCCTGAGTTCATCCACATGTTCCTCTTGACCCTCAAGATCTTCAGGAATCTCTACACCATCATCGACAGACTCGCGAGTCCGTCTTGACAAATCCACCCTACCCTTCGCGGGGAACACATCTTCAAAGAAAGAAGCATTTCTTGATTCCATGATCGTGTTCTTATGAATCTCTGGATGATGAGACTCATGTACTAAGAAGCGATAAGCATTGCTCTCATGTGCATATCCAATAAAGATACAGTCAACCGTTTTAGGTCCGATCTTTAACTTCTTAGGAGGTGGTATCATAACCTTTGCAAGGCACCCCCACATTCTTAAGTATTTAAAAGATGGTTTCACACCTTTCCATAACTCTTGTGGAGTCTTGCTTTCATCTTTTCGTGGGATCTTATTTAAAAGATAATTGGCTGTTAAAATAGCCTCCCCCCACATGTTCTGTGGTAACCCTGAACTAATGAGTATCGCATTCATCATCTCCTTAAGAGTGTGATTCTTCCGTTCAGCTACACCATTTGATTGTGGTGAATAAGGAGCAGTGATTTCGTGAATAATACCCTTTTCAGCACAATATTGCCCAAATGGTTCAACATATTCACCTCCACGGTCACTTCTAATTACTTTGATCTTTTTATCAAATTGACTTTCAACCTCAGTTTTGTAGAGAATGAATTTCTCCAACGCCTCATCTTTGTTTTTCAGCAAATATACATAACTATATTTCGTACTATCATCCACGAAGGTGATGAAATACTTGTTATTTCCTCTAGTTTGAACAAACTTGAGATCACAAATGTCGCTATGAACAAGTTCCAGCGGTTTAGTATTTCTCTTAACTTGTTTGAACGAAGTTCTAGTCATTTTCGCCTCAACAAAAGTTTCACATTTGTGAATTTGATCGATTTTTAAATATGGAATGTTTTCTATGTTCATCAATCGTCGGATTGAGTCATGATTCACGTGTCCTAATCTACCATGCCATAAATTGGAAGATTCAATCAAGTAAGCAGAAGAAGGAGCTTTCATTTCATTATTGTTTGAAGGTACAAACATAGTGTTCAATTTGAACATGCAGTCAAGCACATAGCCACGGCCAATGAACACATTATTCTTAGATAAGACTACTTTACCAGACTCAATCACTAGTTTAAAGCCATGGTTATATAACAGAGAACCGGGCACAAGGTTCTTGCGAATGTCAGGCACATACAGAACATTCTTCAAGATAAGCTCCTTCCCGGACGTCATCTTCAGCACCACGGTGCCACGTCCCTTAACCACGGAGGTTGCTGAGTTGTCCATGTAAACTGGCTCGCCGTTTTCCACAGCTTGGAAGCTTGAAAAGGCCTCACTGACACAGCTGAAATGCTTTGTGGCGCCTGTGTCAATCCACCACTCCTTGGGGTTGGAGTCTGCCAAATTCATTTCGCTGATCACAGCGCACAGGTCCATGTAGTCCACATCCTGGCGGGATTTACGACCACATTTGTCTGGTTCTTCTTTGACTTCTTGCAATCCGTTGAGTTGTTGACTTGTGTCCAACGGCACCGCACTTATAGCATTTCTCGGTGAATTTTGTCTTCTTCGAGATTCCATCTCTTGCTATCAGTTTTCCGCCTTTCTTGGCGTTGCGAGACTTGTCTGACTTGAAACCACCATAAGGTTCAACATCATTCGCCTTCGCTGCAGGCATGGTAGTCTTGATTAAGCCCTTCTCTTCTTTATGAAGACGTAGCTATCAAGACCCTGAGTGCTCAGCATGAAGAATATCTTCTGCCGCCACAGTTTTGAAGTTCATTCTATTCTTGAACTTCTCGGGTCGTTCAACATGGTTAAATGGTACCAGCGGTAGCCCATTACCATCACGTCCAGCAACAACATTGTTGTTCGTGGACATAGTTCTCGTTGTAAAAAACAACATACCGAATCATTATTGTTCGCAGACATGGTTCCGTTGTACGAAACAACAAACCAAATCAGTTTTGGTGGTTATACGTGTGTTGGAAAAATCCGTACAAATATAAAAATATTGACGGAGATCTCACTCGAATCAAAGCATATAATAATCAAGTAGATTACATGAAAATAATTAACATACGTACACACATTTATCAATTATCAAATAAGCATGCATATTAGATACACATCCGTTTCGGTTATCAATAACTAAATAAGCATGCATATTAGCAAATAAAATATCTCTCATGCAAACAGATAATACACATGCATGTATGTAAATAAGAGATATAAACAATTAATATACATGCATGTAAATTAGGGACGTGTAAACGATGTATGAAAACAACTAATTAATACATTTAAACATGCATACTAATTGACAACTAAGAATATAAATGTAAACCATTAATCATATACGTGTAAATTAAGTAGCATGATTTCGAAAACAGCAAGTACATATCTTTACAAAATACAGGTACGGTCTGTTCGGAAAAACAGATATATCAATTAACATGACTGTGCATATAATTTAATTGATTTTTGGAATTCTTGATTCATAATATAGTTCAAAAAATTTCGTTTCCAGACTGTTGGAACTACATATAGAAAATTAATTATAAGATAATACAAAATTAATTATCATGCACAATAAATCCAAAAATCAAATAATTAAATATATATACACAGATGGAGTCGTGACAGGTCACTGCCCTGGAAACGAAATTGGTCCGGTAAAACTTTCGTCCCCCAGGGTAAAACCATCAAGGTATTCGCCTAGTAAACAGTAGTAGTACCTCGTACTCGCGCTTTGCCCAATGACTATCTGTCACATAATCACAGAAAAAAAGTTTGAAACAAAGTCGGACCTTTTAGACTAAGGAGGGAGAGAGAGAGAGATTGAGACTTCAGGACTCGTCAACTGAAGAATTAGATTCATAATTCTGAACCTAGATGGTTCTATTTATAGGCACTAGACACTCTATCAGAACAGAAAATGATATGTCTGATGATTATGAGATAATTCTTTCCCATAATTAGTTTACTATTACCGGTAAGTAAATATGCTGAGATGATTATCTCCCATAATTTATTACTATAACTGGTAACTAAATATGTTGGAATGTTCTTAGATAATCAGAAAATATTCGAACAAACTCGAATTTATCTCAAGAGCTTGTATTAATCAGCTGAAAATTCGAATTTAATATTAGGCCCAACTATGGAAAATAATTGAATTCATTCCAAGAGATCAACTTTGAGCATCGATATCTCATTCACCATTGATCCGATTTGAGTGTTTAAATAGTTGATTTTGTAGTACTCACAGAGGAGAATCCAAAACCACCAAGAACAGAATCCATATCACATTGGAAGCCACTCAAAATCGAGGCCCAAAAGTCGAGTAAAACCCAACTCAAAAAACCAATTTTCCAACAATAAGTTCTATGAAAGCTTCATGTACAGTACATTAGTATAATTATGGTATGATTGGTAGAAAAATTCCAAATAAAATAATTAAAACTAAAATTACAAAATTACTCACAAATTAGGTTCTAATTAAATGGCTACTTAAATCCTAATTAAATACCAAGAATTCTTATTTGGGTGTGATGAGTAAGGGATGAGTTGCTTTAGTGGTTAATAGTGTAGATACATCATCAAGATGTACATCAATTAAGCTACTAATATATTAATTGTGCATCATTTACCAATAGTGATCTACTTTATTGGGTGCAGGCTCTATTTGTTGAAGTTTATAAGTAAAACAGTTCAATTCAGTTCAATTCAGTCCCGTTTAGTGAAATATAATTTGATCAAATTCAGATAAATTTAGACATACTTATTCTAGTTTTCAATACATTAATCTCACTTCAATTTAATTCAGTAAGAAATAAGCTCAGTCAAACAGGCTCTTAATCCTACAAACATCTCCAAATCTTAATCATATCATTTAAATCAACTACAATCTGAATTTCACAGAACTCCCCAAATGAAAAAAAAAACATGTTACTACTTAGTTTTTGTCCTTTTTTTAAAAGGCTGTGATCATAGAGAACCACTAGTACAATAATGCATTACAACTAAGTTCACATCATTCAAACCAAAAGTTTACAGGCCTCCTCCTCAAAGGGGTCAAAATGTTACTACTGAGTTTCTGATTGAAAAAAAGGTGGTGTCATAGAGAACCACTAGTATAATGCATCACAACAGAGTTTATTGATACAGCAACATGTTATTAGCACAATTCAAAGAATCTTGTCCTTGCTCAAAGTAGCTAGTCCTTTGCCAACTGAACCATATTGTCCTGCTTTGTCGACAATCCTTCACTGACAATCTTTTTCAGATTCCTCTGCAAAGCAAGCACATACGAACAAACCATCATTTACAGTTAGGATGTCCATGAGCTCCATAATTAACGCCAGACTTGCGGATTCATGATCATAATGGACAGATACATTAAGGTTCAAGTAAAACACAACTAAGCACTGGAGAACCATGTATGAAAGTCACGATAAATCAAATTGAAACAATGAGCTGTTAATCTTGATTTCTAGAGCCAAAACTGTATTCTACCCATTCTGGTTGGTTTAGGGTTTAGGTTGTTTGAGTATCTCAGTTTTACACATACAGTCAATCAAGTGTGAACTTATCATAAAAAAAAATACCTTCAAAGTCTTCAGCGTCACCAAGTGACCTACGATGCTCATCAAGCGATCAAGCATCTGCTTCCTTATCTTGCCATCGCTGGCTTGCTGCAAACAAGAAACATGGACCATTACATTTATTAGCTAATAGAAGAAAATGACAGGTGGGAGCATAGAAAGAATGTACTTATTGAAATAAACAGATGTGGTACTAAATACAAAATTTATGCTGAATACCGCAAATGTGGCAACTTCAGCTAGCTTAAGCTTGATGTTCTGAGGCAATCTCTTTCTGATTACTTGGGATGAACTCTCAGCCGAAACAGCTGCCCTTGGGGGTCTAGCTGTAAATTAAGTAAAAAAGTGTGTGAGAGAATCTACTACAAATGCAATTACTTTTAAGTTTTAATATTTCTAGTTCAATATATAAAGCTAGGCATAACATACATTCTGTGACCAGCTTCTCCAAGTCCTTTATAGCCTTCTCGAGGCTAGCACTAGCACCTTCATTCTTTGGGATACAAGGGATTCTCTGCAATTAAATCAATTAAATTGAATTGAACTGACTACTATTATAAAAGGAATATCAATAAGCAGTCAATATAGAGAAGGAAAAACATTCAACTGGGAAGCGATACTGGGTGGAAGAATTACAGGTAGCTTCGAAAAAACTGAACTGAATCTTACAAAATATCAAGAATAGTTATTAATTATCAGAATGTAGAATTGGCATTTACCAGTATTATCCTACGATCATTGGGATCAGAATTGGCATTAACCAATCTAATTCTGCGTTCACTGGGCTCAGAATCGGCATTTTTTTCATCTCTGGTAGCCTCAGTCAAATTACTCTGCAAAGGAAACTTAAATAAATCATCATTTACAATTAGGATGGTCTAAAATACTGGCCATGAGCTCCACAACTAACAACTTAAATATAACCACTTTATTCTAACAAAGAGGAAATTGCAGGAAACTATCCCACTGAGTCTTTTAATACATCATAATAATCCTAAGATTTACACCCTTCCTGTTAGCAAAGGAAAACCCTAACCCACTTAAACCCCTACTTTCAGAGGATAGTACAATATAAACCCAAATATTGAAAAGATATAAAAGTGAAATTACAATGACTGCTTACTGAATCTCTTATACTTCTTCATTTTTGACCATGCTTGTGATCAAAGAAGAAGAAATGTACACAGATAGAGAATATTTACGTTTGCACCGTGAGTGTGTGTAAACCCCCCTAGAGAGCCTCATAGAATCTTTCCATAAGGCTCTTAAAATCATGGCTACCAGCTAAATATTACTATTATAATCATCATCATGTAAGTATGTTCAGACATAGTTCTCCAGTACTTAGCTGTCCATAATTGAAATTACGCTCATAAATTTGCCAATCTGGTGATGGTTTAACATGTTTCTAACTGGGATGAGAATGGAGATATTCAGGAGCATTCTATATATGAGGTATAGACCTAGAGTAACAAAAAAGAGTGGTTAAGGATGGAAACAAAACTCAAGAGGTTAAAATAGGACTTTGAAGCCTGCCAAAGGAGCAGCGAAAAACCCAGGCTAATGTTGAGTATTGTTCAGGGAATTGAGTGTGTTGTTCAGAGAGCTGGTAAAGCTCATGCGGATGGTTTTACATTGGTATTCATAAAAAGCATCAACAAAGGCCCGTAATATTCATTATTAAAGCTTAGATGGATGCGCAGAAAGATGTTGGGATGAAAGGAGGGTTCTAATATGGTGCAGATGAATGCTAGAAATGCAGGTATTAATCTTTAATCAAATATATAACTTCCTGTAATGTAAGAGGTGTAAACTGACTTGGAGGAATACACAGTTCGTTATTTGCAGAAGAGTTTTGTAAAGCTCAGGAGAAATCATTGTGTGGGGAGGAAAGAGGTGCTGGAGATATTCTTGGAATTGCTCATGGTGAGTTCCCAGTATTATATTTGGATTTGCAACAACGAAATGGACTTAAATTGTTGCATGATATTGACAGATGAACTAACAGCAAAATGGAGTGCCAGATATAATTCGATTTTGTTAAGTGCTTTGGATACTGGATGTCAGTGTTTCAACTACCGATAGCGAGAGCATAAACAAAAGCATTAGACAGATAATGTGGCAATTTTCTCCAAGGCATGGAGTACTGTCAGAAAATTGATTCTAGTGGCATGGAGTACTGTTTGCAAAGCAAAATAAAAGTGGTTGTTTGGGCCTGAGATATCCTGCTTTGTGGAAGTTGTCTTGTTTGGGGAAAATATGTTTGAGAAAAAGTTGTCTGTTTGTTTGAATCAACAGGAGAATGTTGCATAAGGAAAGCATATAATGTTATACATCAAGATAGCAGAAGAGATTTTTTTTGCTGAGTTGATATGGAAAAATCAGTCCCAGGCATAAATTCTTTTTGGGGCTTCTGATGCAAAAAAGGTTGTCAACATCTGATAGACTTTTGAAGTTGGGAATCCATGTTTCAGTTTCAAGGTATTATCTCTGTGGGAGATTTGATGAGAGAGTATTACAAATCTCTTTTTGGAATGTGAATTGATGGACTGGAGTTCAATTCCTGGGAGGTGGTGCAGATTTAAAAGCTACTTATACAATCCAGCTAGGAGCAACGATGACCAAATTCACAATTAATATCCGCCTATGCAAACCCTCAATGCCAAAATTTACATAATTAACATTTAATGCATGATTATTATTATAAAAAACTAGTACACTAATGTAAATATTTAGGAAACTGAACTGTAGTATTCACCAAGAAAATCAAATTATATTTGGATTTTAAAGGTAAAAATAAGGTTTTAATGAAAATACCTGTTCTCTGGTTTTGGACAATTGAGCAGGCTTTCTGGGCTTCTTTCCTGGTCTCGCATGGTTACTTGGATTTGGATCATAGTCGTATGCATCAGAATCTTCTGAGAGCGCTTTCATCCTCCTTTTCTCTGACTGCTCAATTGGCAACATGCTTGGCTCACTATGCACATACAAAGACACAGGAAGGGAAATTGTAAAATCATAAATCATGAGTATGCTCCTAGCAAAATCTATGCAATATATTGAGGTAGAACAGGAAAATCAGAAGTCCCAGAAACTACAGAAGAATTCCATTTAATAAGTATAGAAAAAAGGCATCTCGTGGCAACAAAATTAGCTGTAAATGCAAAGTAGTTGATATATTAATGTGCTTGATGAGAGAAAACATTATATAATGACAACCCTAAAGACATGTGCTAACTATTCAAAGAGTTTTTGCTAAGTTAATATGGAAACATTATAAAATTACTACAATATATGTATATATATATATATATATATATATAGAGAGAGAGAGAGAGAGATAGTACATGAGTGAATTTGTAGGACACCCACACACAAACACACAGTTTGGATGAGCCAGCCATCTGATTCACGGATTAATTAATAAATACAAAACAATTGAGATGTATTGCGACACTTAAAGTTCGTTGATGTTTGGAGGGTAGCAGCAATTGTCTTTACTATTTTATGTTTTCGTAATTAAGTGATTTGTGGTTTAAAACAAGGACGCTTAAAGAAATGCTGTTAATTGGACTGCAATGATAAGCAGGCATGGAAAAACATGATGGATACTGTAATTATATGCATCATTGGATGAAGGTGATTTCAAGCATAGAACAATGGCAACTGATAAGGAACTTTCTTCAGATAGCATAGATAAGGTGAAGATATAGATTTTGTTCATATGGATGCAAGCCGAATCTTCAAGCGTGAGAGAGGTATTTTCAAAGAATTCCAGTAACATCTTTTCCATGTTTGTCACATAGTAATAATTATTTTATGTTACACGTATAAACTGTCTACTAAGCTACTTTCACTATATTCTGACGACAAATTGTTTTTTAAAAAAATTTCCTTCCTTTCAACATTATATGCATGTTCTTTTTCTTTAGTAATTAACCACAAGTGTTTCAACTCATCCAAGTTACATTCATTTCTTTCCTTTGGCAAACAAGGAATGTAGTTTAATGAGGAACCCTGGTTTTGTTATTTCAATTAAATTTACCTTACACGTTTAGAATATGAACTACCTACTCTCTATGCGTACTTAATAGTATTATGAGCCTCAAGTTACATATAGCATTTTCTCAACCTTTCTGGAGTTTTCATCATCTTCATACTTTTTTCCACAATTCTTATGTGGGCATTTCAATAAATTTCCACACTTTGAATTGTTGTTACAGGTTTTCCCCCCTATATATTTGGACTTCAAAAGCATGAGTTGTTGTACTATTTTTCTTGCAGGATGAAAGTACTACGTTATCCTACTTCAGTAACACTCAATTAAGTTAATCAAATAACAACTTCTATTTGATGTGTTTGACTCTTACGTAAGGCCCCAATACGTTTAAGCTGTAGTTACTTCCATTTTATAGAAATAATGTATGGTTTTAATTATATATTTCTGATTGCACCTTCCTCGCTTGAGGTTAAAAAAGTGATAACTAGTCATTTTCTGATTTTCTATAGTTAAAACGATATCCATACCATACTTGAATGCTTGTCATGGTGCTATGATTTGCTCTGGATTTTTTATAGCATATCTACTAACAGAGAGTCGTATTACTTGTGTATGTGATTTACTTGTAGAGGAACAGATTTGCTGGTCTCCACAGATAAAGAAAAGTCCTTCATTTTGCACATAAGGTGTAAGATATCGTTGTAATAGTTGATTGAGTCTGATCTTGTTATTGATTAATGCCAGTGGTATAATAATGGCATGAATTTTAGTTTAGTTATTAAAAGACAAATTTTTCTGACATAGAATGGATTAAGAATCTGTTCCTATTATTTCTCTCTTGGCATTGCTCTGAAAATTTCCAGTTTTTAGCTTCAGTTATCTAAGAAATAAATCTTGTATCTTTTCAGATTTTTTGATAGTTCTCATGGGACTTTTATGTTTGTACATAGCAACACAAGGCTAAAGGAGATTTTAATGGATGAAGGCCTGAGAGCAGCACCATTCAGGTATGTCATTTCTAATAATCCGAGCTCTGTTACCCCAGCTTGTGCATATATGTGATTTATTGAGCATATATATTGTGCATAATTGCATATATCGTGCATAATTGCTTATATTGTGCACGTATTGGATTGAACCATATTGTGCATACATGTGATATTTGACTAATTCTGTTAGACAGCAATCATGAATTCTTATGATGTCCTAATTAGAGTAAATATAGTTAATGGAGTCAAAAGAACAATGAGAAATAAAATAAAACTTACATTCCCGCAAACTTCCTCCCTTGGACATAATATCCATCGTGCGTTGCAGCAGCAGAATTATCTGCAAGAAGATAATCGTTCTGGCATTGAACCATTTAGAAAAGTTAGAATGCGCATAAAAATTTCAGAACTCAGGCCAAATATAAATAATGTTTAATGAAACTAACCAAGTCGGAATCATCAATGAACGAATCTTCTGTGTCATATTCATCATCATCAGGCACATCACTAAGATTCTCCTCATCACTGCTAGCTTTCTACAAAATACATTTCGTAAAATTAAAAAACAAAACAAATTTAACTATATAAAGAAACAACTTCAATCAAAGATAAAGAGACATGTCCAGTAAATACACAAAATTAATCAATAACCCTAGAATATATGCCTACCGCATACAACCTCAATCAAAATGAATATGCATGTCCAGTAAATGCACAAAATTAATTTTATAACTCTGGACTGCAAACATACCACATACTTCAATCTGATAAATGTACATGCCCAGTAAATGCACAAAATTAATTTATAACTCTGGACTGCAAACATACCACATACTTCAATCTGATGAATATGCATCCCCGTGTTAAAAAAAACAAAAAATGCCCAGTAAATGCACAAAACTAATCAATAACCCTGGACTGTAAACATACCGAATACAACTTACATCGAGATGAATATGCATGTCCAGTAAATGCACAAAATTAATTTATAACCTTGCATGCCCAGTAAATGCACAAAATTAATCAATAACCCTAGACTAAAAACATACCACATACAACTGATCAATCTTCCCAATTACATCATTCAAGCGATTGGAGGGCGCAGCCACAACTTTAGCATTTGCTCCAACTGGTACCTGTCATTTCCCCAACCAAAGATTAAACTCAAAAAAAATTTGTTGAATCTGAGGCCAAAGAGGAAAAAGAGTAAAGGGTCCAGAAAAAATTAAACTGACATATGGAGTGGCATAACCAGCAGAGGCAGGAGGAGCGCTGAGGGTAGGAAACTGTCCACCAGCCATCTCATTCGGCCTTGAGGTGAAGGAGGCTCTAGCAGCAATCTCACTAGCGTGGACCCTCAATAATTTTTTCCATGAAATTACTGAAACCTCCCCTGGAATCGAATTCACTTCAAAAAGGAAGCTGCCATCTGATTTGAATATGACCTTTGATCCGCCTGTGCCACCGCTACAGCTACTCGACTCAGCTGCATCACCACCTGCGGCCGCGCCTCCTTTATTAATTGGTATAACAGGAAACAAATCGATCACTCTGATTTTTTTAGCATGTGCAAGTGTGTGATTTTGAATGGTCGTCAAACAGCATGTGTAAAGAAGTAGAAGTAACCAATCATTAGGAATATAACTAATATGAAAAATACCAATTAGCCAACCTTTTTTGGTCATTCTTCCCAGAAAAAGTGTTGGCCTACGAATCACGATCCTTTCAATGATGCCAGAAGTCGTCTGTCGTCTTGATATACGATTGCTGGTGTTTTGATTTTGATAAATGTGCAAAGATGATTGGAGAACCGACAGAACAATGCAGGCTGCTGCTATTTATCGATTTCTGTGAGAAAATAAATGAAAGGCTCGATGAGACCATGCAAATTTATTTAATGTTAACAAAACAATCCATGCATACGATTCATGTGAGATGAAGTAAAATATTAAATAGATCAAAGGGGAGAATAAATCTACACGGTAAAAGTTAGTCAAGCTGACAGACATACAAATTCAGAAACTAATTAAGATAACAAAAGTCAATAACATCTTTAAACATTGCACAAACAGAGATTATTTAACAAATTACACAAAAATTCAATGTTCAAATTTTTAGTAAAAATGATAATAATTAAGTGCATGCGCTATTTCACCAAACAATTGTTCTAAGCCCCATTTTATGTGTATTTGATAGTGTAAAAATTGACTTTGATGTGTCTCTCCATATCAGTTTATTAATGAAAGATGAGAAAACTTATCAAAGTGTACATGTGAGAGCATCACAGCCAATCAGCAAACAATACAGGGGTTGGGAGATCAACAAAACTATTCTCAGCCTTAAACCACCTGATGGGATCTAGGATTCTGGGTTGGAACATCAGAGGTGTAAATTAGGGAGTCAAGCAGAACAATTTAGAGAGTTTTGCCATGTACATAAAGTAGGGTTGTTTGGGATGGTCATAAGAAAAGTAAAAAAAAACACAAAAGACACAGTGTGGAGGAAAATGGGGATGCAACGGGAGTTGCTCACAGACACTGAAGTGGTGGATTCTGGGAGAATTTGGCTTGCGTGGAGGGCAAATTTCTTTGAGGTGAAATTGTTGAGCATGGGGGGGGGGGGGGGGGGGCAATGGATTGATGCGGAGTGTATGATTAAGGATCAGATGTTTTACATAACATAGGTCTATGGTTACAATCAAAAGGAGAGGAGAATACCACTCTGGAATCAACTAAGGGAACAGAAACGTCAGGATCTTCCTTGGTTGATATTGGGTGAGTTCAATTCCCCTTTATATATGGAGGATAGAGAGGGGGGAGATGCAGTAAGTTCTGATGATATTCAGGACTTTGAAGAGGTGGAAACAAGTCTGAAACTGGAGGAATTAAAAACCTTTGGTCCATCTTTTACCTGGAGTAATAAGAGGATTGGTGAGGAAAGGATAAACAGCAATATTGATAGAGCTTTGGTGAATGGTGAGTGGGTACAGCAGTTAACAGAATCTACATGTTTGATAAACACATGGCATCTGATCACCTTCCTTTGTTGGTGCTGGTGAGAAAGGAAAAATACATTGTTGAGAGGCCTTTCATGTTCTTCAACATGTGATGCAAATCACCACAATTCAAGAATGTGTGAGGCAGGTTTGGAGAAAGGGGCAAATTTATACAATGTGTGAGTTTTATGCTGAACTTCAGAAGTTTAAAGCATCTGAACAAAAGAGAATTTGACCAAATTCGAAGTACATCAGCTAAAGCAAGGGAAAGTTGGGAATATGCACAGCAAGCCAGTTTAATTGGAGAGGTGACTAATGAGGAAATAATAAAGGCACTGAAAGAGATACAAGCAGACAAAAGTCCAGGAGCAGATGGATTTTCAAGCAAATTTTTCACAAAAAAGTTGGGAGAGTGAAGACCCATTCAAAGCAATTAGGAGTTATTTTGCTGGAGGTTCTATGCATGAGGAATTTAACCTAAAGTGAAGCAATTACAGACAGCAATATTGTACAAAGTGGTAACAAAAATCTTATGCACAAGGTTGGGGAGGATCTTACCGGATATCGTTAGAGTTAATCAAAGTGCCTTTTGTAAAAGGGAGGCAGATTGGACATAATGTTATGCTAGCACGGGAATTGCAAGGAAAAAATATACACTACCATTAGAGGTGTAGAAGAGTTGGGACTCACTGTTTTGTTGTAGACTTTTTCTGCTATGGCTGAATCTGAATTGTCTCTTCTGGCTAATATCCTCCTAGTCCAGAAGTGTACACTCCCCTTAAAGTAGCTTGGATTACCAGTCACAGGAGTGAGATGGGACAAGCAAGTGTGTAATGCCCTTATTGAGAAGTTTTTGTGCAGACCGAAAACATAGGGCTCACAGCACCACCTCTCCTATGCTGGGAGAATCCAGCTTGTAAATACTGCCCTTCTGAGTATTACTAGCTATTGGACCTCAGTATTTCAGCTGCCTACATGCATACATGAAGAAATTAGAAGGTTGTACATAGAGTTCATTTGGGGGAAGGAAGAAGGGAAGGAGAAATTCTATCCAGTCTCATGGTCAACTGTGACTAGAGCCAAAAAGCAAGGTGGATGGGAATTAGAGATGTTGGAACCTAGAACACAGCAATTTTGGGTAAGCATGTCTGGTATCTCATAAAAAAGAAAGATGTGATGTGGATTAGGTGGATCCATGCCCATTGCTTAAAGGGGATGCTTTCTCTAGCTATCAAGTGAAGAGGGGGCAGTAAACACACACAAAAAATGGTACCTCAAAAACAAAAACAAAAAAAAAAGAGCATGTAAACACAAGTTCTTCAATAATCGTACCTTAAGGCCATTCTCAGAGTGCAAAGATGAAAGGAAAGCCAATGGAACAACGCAGGCTGCTGCTATTAATCTATTTCTGTTAGAAGATAAACGAAAGGCTCGATGAGAATGTATTTAATGTTAATAAAAAAAAAATCAATGCATAAGATTTTATGTGAATGAATTAATATATTAAATAGACCAAAGGGGAGAATAAATCAACACAGTAAAAGTCAGTCAAGCTGACTGACAAACAAATTCGGAAACTAATTAAGATGACACAGATCAATAACATCTTTAAACATTGCACAAGATTTCAGCAATCACTGAGATTATTTAACAAATTACACAAAAATTCAAATGTTCAACTTTGTAGTAAAAACCATTATATAATTAAGTGCATGAGCTATTTCACCAAATAATTGTTCTAAGCCTCCTTTTATGTGTATTTGATAGTGTTCAAATCGACTTTGATGTGTCTCCATATCAAGTTTTAAATTATTCATTAAAGAAAGATGAGATAACTTATCAGAGTGTACATGTGAGAGCATGTAAACACAAATTCTTCAATAATCATACCTTAAGGCAATTCTGCTGTCCAAAAAAAAACCCATGGAGCTTCACTGTTCACATGTCTATATTATACTGCCCAGTTGATCACACTTTTTTCTTAGTGACTGTAATGGCAGAATCATCTGGCTGCTCTTTATTGATTTTGACTTGAGCATTCTGTCCCTTCAGTGGATAAAGCAGTTGCCTTTCTTCTCCGTCTGATGGTGAGGGTTTGGGATGTTTCCACTGCTACATTGTGCAGGCTGTAGCTGTGAGAGTGGAGAAAATTGAAACCTTTCTGCCTAAAAACCAATCTTCTAACTTGACATGTCCTACATCCTTGTTGTCCTGAAGTCCATATTTCAAATTCTAAAAGCCATGATCATTGAGCACTACTCTGCAACTTCAATGGAAACCAATCAAACCCCTAGCTGAAAAACCTAAATATGCAAACACTATATACAAATCAATACAAGCTTACCCCAGCAGAATATATACACAAAACAAATCAATATCAAGCAACCAAACTGAAATTCCTATAAATGACCTGTGATCCGATCAATATCGTAGCCCTCAGACACGATCAGAATCGACGTACAGAATAATGAAGTAGAATGTATAACAGCATAAGTATCAAGTGAAACCTTACAAACTAGGCAGGCTGGCAGCCAAAAACCATCTTCCCAAAGAATACCCATGAACTTAATCACGAAATAACGAAATTAGTCTGGATGACTGTACAGAACAATGATTAAACAAATTTGAGAAATCCAAGTCGACAGGAGAACTGCAAACAAAATATTGCTAATTTCCTCCTCGGTGACATCGTAAAACAGATACTATCTTGATTCTTTGGCAGCAAAAGTTCCAATGTTTCCAGACATCGCTAGTAAAATGACGTTCCTAAACAAGCCTCAAAGTTCATACTGCTGCATACTAAAGTTTATTGTTGTTGACCAAAAAATAATTATACCATGTTCTCACTTTTATGAAATGTTTCCAAAATATTCTCAACCTTTCAAAAGTTAATAATGGAAAATACCTAAGACCACAAGTCCACTCTCATTGAAGATGCAATCAGTAGAATGTATGTATGCAACATCTATCACTTATAAGGTAAGATATCTCAAAATTAACTAACAATTGAATTGGTATTACATGAACCATTAATTTATTGTACTCTTGATTCCCCCACAGTATTAAGAATCAATGTTTGTTTTGCGCTGATATCAGACTCCTAGAATTGAAAATTTAACGCAAGACATATTACAGCACAATAGATTGACGAAGAACCTTCCTGACTTAAATCAGAACAGCCTAATACTTGAATTATGGACAGCCTTTCTTCCAGAAAATAAGAAGCATTTTTCGAACTTAAATCTTAAGTGCTTAATGATCGTCAATAAGGGCACAACCTTTCTTCAGAAAACAAGAAGCACTCTCTGGAGAATGTTTATCACTCTATAGTACAACTTGTTATTTGCATACAAATTTTATGTGCTTCCTTAGGCCAATTAACTTATCATAGGAGTTTATCAAAGTGTACATGTAACACAAATTGTTCAATAACCGTACCTTAACACAATTCTGCAGGACGACAAAATACCCGTGGAGCTTCACTGTTCACACTTATTTCCCAATTGATCACACGTTTTTAGTGATTGTGACGGCAGGATCATCTGGCTGCTCTTTAGTGATTTTCTCTTGAGGATTCTCAGACCCTTCAATGGATATGGATAAAGCAGTTGCATTTCTTCTCTCTCGGGTGGTGAGGATTTCGGATGCTTTCACTACTACATTTGTGTGGGCTGTAGCTGAGACTGGAGGCAAAAAACCAATCTTCTAAGTTGTCATTCCATGATCATTGATCACTAGTACTCTGCAACTTCAATGGAAATCGATCACGAAAAACCTGAATGCAGCAGAGTAGAATATAGCCAGAACAAATCAATATGAAGCAACCAAACTGAAACTCATATCAAACAAATGGTCCCTCGGGAACCAGCGTAGAGAAATGATAACAGCACAAATATCAACTGAATTCAAACCTTAAACCACGGCGGCCAAAAACCATCTTCCCAAAGAACACCCATGAACTTAATCCGAAATATCGAAATAAGTCTGGGAGAAGACGAATCCACGACTGTACAGAACGATAATCGAACAAATTTGAGAAGGATATTGCTTTGAGAAATCTTTGATTCTTCGCAGAAAAGGTTATCAGTAACGTTTTCCGGAGTCTGTTTAAACGATGATATCATCACAGCGTTAGTTAACAATAGTTCTTTTTTTCTTTATCGTGATAACTAGCATGAATAAAGCATTTTAATAAGGTGTTTGTTATATGCATGTCCATTTTACTTCTACATGTCTAATGAAAGTGTGAAAAAATCATAATTACCTTTCACTCATTTATTAGTTTTTACAAATATATTTTTAAAACCCTAACCTTACATGCATAAAACCGTCTATGTAAAGATTGAATACGTGTCTAAATTATAAATTACTTTTTCGTTATTTCCATCCTATTCAAATAATTGGAGTGCTTTTCGCAATTCGGGAAGGATGATTCAATTTGAATTATAATGCATATTTAAGAGAGATATTATTGTCAGTTCAAATTTAATTTGGACCTGCAGAAGTAAAGTGGACTTGTATATAGAACCACCCTTTAATTATAGTTAGGGGAAAAGTAGAGTTATTTTGGTTGATTTTAATTTTGTTTTGATCTTGAAACATTCAACTATATTACAATTAGAAATACTTTGGTTCGATCGTGTTATTCAGTACTACTTAACAGTAAATTATCTAGCAGTATACGTTTCAATTTGAAGTAATATTGTTTGAGTGATTATTGAAGGGCCAAATGTCAAAAGAAATTTTGATTTCAAACTTTCTAATTAAAGATCTTTTTGTCTAGTTCATAATGGTGTTCAAACCATAAATTTTGGAATTCAGACTAAAGAGTTATGACATGTTTAGCATAGCATGGGCAACCAATAATGTTTCATGCCAGTTTTTACTAATCGGAATTGTTTGAGGATCATTCGCTTGGTGGATTTTGAAGTGTAGACTATCAAATTAAAACTACTGTCTAATTTCTATGTATTTAAAGATGATAGTATTGAGAATAATATGTAGATGAAACCTACAAATTGTGTGTATTTTCGCATTAATATAAATTATATTCTAGTATCACTATAAGTAACGAACTTATCTACTTCAAAAAAAGTGGACGCATTTCATGTAGTACGTAGTGCTGATTGGGCTAATGTGCTCGTGAAAGCAGTCTCTATTTGCCCAGAATCTCCCTTCTAAGTGCAACTTTATGATTATATCTCTACCCAATTTTGGTATGTGATCAACAAATAAAACTGAGCCCTTCAGTTTTGAGTTATGGTCCACTTAAGGAGACAAGTCTAATTCACAAAGAACGCATATTATTGAGTGCTTTAACAATTGTGCTTTAACATTGTGCTTGTGTGTTCGTCAAATAGCATTACTGCAATCAGAGCCTAACATAACAATTCTACATCAAATAGCAATGTGGTCAAGTTCTACATTCTCCAGCCAAGAATTCTCGCTGTCTCCAAAGTAGAATAGCAATTATGAAGACATTCAAGAGAATTGCTATTCTAGGCTGTCAAATCTCTTCAACAGACGAAACATACAAAAACAGAGAAGCTGATGCCTACCTAAACAATATGCAAGTACAACAAAAGATGTTCCTGGAAACTCGGACAGCTAAACCATCTTAAATTGCAAACGAATCAACAAACAGAAGCAAAGAAAAGGATGGGAACAATCCCTAACCCACACAATAAAACAGGCACATTCAAGATGCAATCAGAATCAACAAATGCCTAGCCCTAAACAGAGTACAAATGTTAACATGCGTCATCTAAACTACAAAAAGAGAAGACAGCAATGATGTTCTCGAAACAGCAGGCACAATGAATCTCCAAGTGACAACCGATCCAAAGGCATCAGCAAATGCCTAGCCTCATCAAGATGCAACGTACAATTTTAATACATGCATCATCTAGACTGCAAAGACAGAAGATAGCAAATGATGTTCTAGAAAGAACAGGCACATAAAATCTCTATATCACAACTGATCGACGCATAAAACAGGCACATTCAACATTCAATTAGAATAAGCAAATGCCTAGCCTAAACAAGATGCAAGGTACAGACATCATCTTAACCATGATGACAGAAGACAGCAAAAGATGATCTAGAAACAACAGGCACATTCACTTTCCATGTCACAACCAATACACACATAAAACAGGCACATCGAAGATGCAGTTTGAATCAAAAAATGACAAGCAACAAGATGCAAGTACAAATCTTTATACACAAATCATCTCTACAATAAAGACAGAAGTCAGCAAAACGTGTTAGGCACATTCAATTACCATGTCACAATGGGCACATTCACAGATCATACACGCATAAAGCAGCAGCCACAATCAAATCTACAGTACAGCATAAACCAAAGGCACATTCAAATCTACAGACCCGCGCGCAAGCGCAACACCAATCTGTAAACCTCCACAGAGGCACCGAAATAAGTAAACCTCCACAGAGGAACCTAATCATACTGGCAGAAATAAGACAATAAGAGCAATCAATTAAAACAAAAAGTAAACCATCAGAAACACGAATCTGCGCATGCATAGCCTAAATCCAAATCACCCCCTGGTGAATCCATACTTAGATACATAACATAAATCCGAAACATGAATCTGCGCATGCATAGCCTAAATCAAAATCATCAACTGGTGAATCCATACTTGGATACATAACATAAATCCAACAACAGTAATGACAAAACGGAACTAATCATCCGAAACAACGACATCACCATTAGCAACCTCCTCCTGCAGGTCCTTGGGATCCTTGCCGTCAACAGTGCAACCAACCGAAACGCAGGTACCAAGAATTTCCTTAACAGTGCCACTGAGCTCCTTTGCCATTGATCTAGGCTTCATGATCTTGGCGATTTCGATAACATCGTCGAGGGAGATGTTGCCGTTATGGCGAATGTTCTTCACCTTCTTCCTGTCCCGCTCGGGCTCCTTGAGCGCCTTGATGACGAGGGCGGCGGCGGATGGGACAACCGAAACCTTGGCCTGCCTGTTCTGAACGGTCAGCTTGACGGTAACTCGAAGGCCCTTCCAATCCCTGGCGGTCTCCTTGGCGATGTCCTCGCCGATCTTCTTGGGGGAGAGGCCGAGCGGCCCGATCTTCGGAGCGAGACTGCTTGCAGCCCCGACTTCTCCTCCGGTGACGCGCACGTACACCTCGACTACCTGAGAGGGATCAAACTTGGGCGGCATAGCTCAGCTAGGGTTTGGGATGGGATGAGGTGAGATGGAAATACTCTGCGGCGCGTTAGGGTTTCTCTAGGAGTGATGGAATGCGGCGAGAGGCAGCGCTTTGGGGGGGTTTATAAAGCTAGGGCGTTAGATGTGTGGAGAATGACGGTTTTCACCCTGATCTCTGGGCTTAGCATTTACTAGGTCTTGCAGATTAGTAATAGAAGCTTAGCCCAATAAGGCCTTTTTCTCTCCACAACCTATTTACATTTTATCAGTTTGGTTCTGTTCAGCTCAATCTAGTTTAATTTATTCGAGTTTCAACGACATATGATTTGGTGAAATTGAGCTAATTTAATTAACATTATTTTCAATACATTAACTTTTTATTTCACTTCTGTTTATTGGTGGACATTTTTATTTCTGCTCCATAGAATGTCGGCACAATAAACATTGTAACCACATGAGATTTGTTTGGTTGCATGTAGGAAATTATTATTATTTTAAGATAATCCACCAATAGGTGGGGGAAATATTATTAGCCTTCCCAAATCCTTACCATAAGTGGCCAAAAGAATGAAATGCAGCATAGAAACTGCAAGATTACAAGGACCTTAGTCCCAAGCACCTCAGTGCTCTCAAAAATTAGGTAGGCCTATATAAGATTGCCTAAAAACTGAAACTATCATGAAACTTATTAGAGAATTGTAAGTGCAAAACTCAAGGCAGCACCACAAAATGTTCAGCTAAGGCTATTTAGTAAGCTAATAAATAGAAACAAATTACTATTCTAGAATGGAAGAAACCAGTAGATCAGTAAAATTATCAAGCCCTAATGGATGGCAGATTTGCTTTATCAATCAGGCAGATGGCCTTAATATCGGGGGTGATTCCCATGAGAAGACTGTTGTTGTCTTGTGAGTAAGAGCAGTTTAGAGAGTGCATAAGCCAGTTCATTACCTTGTCTGAGAGTGTGTAAAAGGGGTACCTGGATCAGTTGATGAGCAGTGTCAGACAGTGTAAATAGCTTCGAGTGAACAGTGATTGGATTGAGCACCATAGATATATCCATTAAGTGAATCAGATTCAATACATATGAGGTTGTGCCCATAATATGCTCCAAATTGATATCCAGCTATAATAGCTTTAATTTATGCTTCCAGTAGGGATGAAGCAGATGCAAAAGTGGTCCCTGCTGCTATAAAATTTCCATCTGAGTCTCTGAGCACAAAACCAAGACCACAGTAGCTATCTTTGTAGGCAGCATCAACATTCAGCTTGAAACCAGAAACAAGTTTAGACCATGAGACTAGTCTGAGCCTAGGTCTAGGTGGTCTAATTGTGTAGGGAATGTGTACTTCAGCAACAATCTGAATGTCAAATTCCTGTGATATTTTGATTGGATGTGCAGCAAGTGACAAGTGAAGCAGGTGTTTGATCTCTTTTAAGATCAGAGATCTACAAGGTTTACACTTATCAAATATAAACCTGTTCCTGGCTTTCACTAAGCATCAAACTATTATAGCACAAAACATTCTTATCAATTTAGCTTGGAAGCATGATAAGCCTGTATACGTGAGATAATAGGATAATCTATCCCAAATAGATCTGAACTGAATGTCCTTTACCCCAATAGTGGAGAGTGAGACAATCCATATAGAAGAGGCCGAATAACAAGAATTAAAAAAGTGATCTATGGAATCTTGACTGTTGCAGAAGGGACATTTAGAAGTCAAAATAAAGCCATAGTGCGGGAGAATCTCATCAAAAGGCAGTAAGCAATTAAAAAGCCTCCAAACAAAAGAACAGTATCTTTTTTGGGACCTTAATGCTCCACAATTTTGTTAAGGTGGGGAAATCAGGTCTGTGAGTATGGGATAACTGATAAGCAGTTTTGAAAGAGAATTGACCATTGGTAAAGGGCTTCCAAACTAACCTATCTTCTCTGTGTGTGTGGATCACTGCATCAGTGAGTGTCTGAAAAATGCTATCTGTCACAGCCCCTTGTAACTGTGGCAAATATGACTCTCTATGAGTAATGAAATCAGATACTGAGCAGGAAGTAGAGATAGAAGTGAGAGAGGGTGAAAAATGGTCTTCCAAGGGGCTTAATCCAGTCCAATTGGGCTTCCAAAAATTACACAAGCCCTTACCATGTATGACTTGGCTATTCATCTCACCTATATGATTTACCTGACATATTCTCTTCCAGGTCTGTGAGTTTCTTGATGATTTAGGCAAAGAGTAAATGAAGTGTACGTCCATAGAGCACTGGCATTTTGGTATTTCCACCATAGTTAGAGTGAGCATGCATGTACTATGTGGGGAATGGATCTAAATCCTAGACCATTCTATTGAACAGGATAACACAACCTTGACCACTTCCTCCACTTCTTGTTTGCTGTTATAGGGGTAGAGCCCCATAAAAAGGTTGCAAACATTTTTCAATTGATTCCACAATGTGCACTGTTGGTATCATTACACTGACCACATGCTGAAGTATGACATATAAAACTGATTGTAACAATGTGATTTTACCACCAGTAGAAAGCCATTTTAACCTCCAGTAGCTCAACTTTTTGCTAATCTGTTCTATCAAAGGGTTAAAATATGCATTTAGCATTTTTCCTTGATAAATTTGACAACCTAGGTATTTGAAAGGAAAAACACCTTCTTTCATACCTAAAATGTCACTGATCAAATTTTTCTTGGTTAAAGGTGCATTATTACTTAAGTAAAAATCACTTTTGTCAAAATTGATTCTTTGACCAATGACTTTTTCAAAAGTTACCAAGAAAGCTTTCAAATTGATCAGTTTGAGCTTATTAACTGAGATAAAAAGGACTGTATCATCAGCATAAGATAAGTGTGAAACTGACACTACATTTCTTGGCAGATTATAGTAGCACAGTTTTCCAGTTGTGAAAATGTATGACAAACTCCTTGAAAATGATTTTGTAAATACATTAAATAGTAATGGAGATAGTGGATCTCCTTGTTTAATGCCTCTAGAAGATTGGAAAAATCCAACTGGTTTGCCATTTATCAGCATAGAGAACCATGCCTGAGCAAGGTTATTCGTAATGCAAGCTACCAGATTTTTGTGGAATCCAACTTTCAGAAGAATCATTTTAAGGAAGGGCCAACTAACCCTGTCAAAAACTTTCCTCAAGTCTAACTTAATGATGCAGTTAGGCTCTCTGGCTTTTTTATAATATGTCTAACCAGCTCCTGAAGATAGAGTATATTATCAGAAATATCTCTTCCTTTCAGAAAGGCTGTATGATTTGGAGATATGATCTCATTCATTAGAGGATTCATTCTCATCATAATCACCTTTGAACATATCTTGTTAATGACATTTGATAGACTTATGGGTCTATAATTATCAAAAGATATAGGAGTGTCTTTTTTTGGTATTAATGTAATCCAAGTGGCAGCAATACCCCTGGGCCCTGGGAATTGCAGCTCCACTTAGAAAATCATTCATTGCCTCAATCAAATCAGTTGAGATGATATCCCAGGATTTGATATAGAAACTAGCAGAGAAGTCATCAAGCCCTGGTGTGCTATTTTTATTCAGTGAAAATACCACTGTCTTAAGTTCCTGAATATCCACTGGTCTCAACAGAGAAGAGTTTTGTTCAGTAGATATAGAAGTTGTAACTTTAGAAAGGAAATGTGAGGCAAAGTGTAAATATTCATGTGATTGCTCACTGGATAGAAGTGATGAGTAATAATGAATAGTCTCATTTGTATTTCAAGCTCATATTCTAGCCAGATCCCAACAGTACTCCTAATTTTGGAGATGCACAGTTTGGATCTTTTTTTCTTTCAGTGTTTTGTGAAAGAATTTGGAGTTAACATCTCCCTCTTTAATCCATTTTAGTTGTGTACATGTCTTATACTTCCAAAAGTGCTTTTGTTCCTTAAGTGCTTTTTCGGGAGGGATTTTTTTAATTTGAGAGTAATTATTTCTGATTCACATTGGTTGTGATCATATCTAATTTCATGTAGTCTCAATTGTTCTTCAGCCACCTCCACATTTTTATGGATATTACCAAAAAATTTCTTATTCCATATTTTTAGACCTTTTTTCAATCTTTGGAGCTTCAGAAAAAAATCGGATCATTCCACATTCTGGAAGAGGTTCATTCCAGTTTGATTGAACAAAAGGATGGAATTCAGTTCTTTTATACCATGTACTCATAAATCTAAAGGATTTAGGAACAGTAGGCACTTGTGTATCTATTTGAAAGAAAAGTGGTAAGTTGTCTGAATTTTCCCTATTGAGAACCAATACTGAAGAATGAGGAAACTATGTATGCCAAGAATGGGTGCACACTGTCCTATCTAGCCTTTCTAAAGTTGGCCTTAATCTTTTATTGGTCCAGGTAAAATCATTCCCCACTGTGTGAACATGGATTAGGTCCATTCTATCAATAAATTTCTGGAAATCTCTCATGCTTCCCAATTTGGGAGTAGATGGACCACTATAATCAGAAATTGATAGCATAGAATTAAAATTCACTATGTAAAATGTATCAGTACTTGGCAAGGCTTGGAGACCTTTCCACAAAGCCTTTCTGCCTTTCCTGGATCTTGCCCCATAGATAAAAACACCAGTTAAAGATAAACTTAGGCTGGGTTTCTTAATGCAGACATTTAAAAATTGTAGATTTTCATGAATGAGAGAGTGAATCTTTCTAGAGAATCCATATTTTTGCATCAGTTGAAAAAATGCAATTAGAAAAATGCAAAAGATTAATGTTCAATTTTTGAATTGGGATGCCATGGTTCTGTCAAACATAAAAGTTCAATATGGTTATCATTAATAAGAGAAACCAGTCTATCTAGGGCTGTCTCCATCCTTTGGATATTCCAGACCAAAAACTTAATTTTATGATGGTGTACAATCATTAAAAAGATTTTTTGGGGCTTTTTGATAGTGATTTTGAAAATGAAATTGTTTTGTTAAATTGAGTGAAAAAAACTCCTCAATTTAATTTTTTGAGCTGATGCAAGCTTAGGTAATTTGGATGATGAGTTTACCTCAGTTTCCACTGGATTGTCTTTGTCAGACTCAGAATTAGTAGCAAAGTTTCAAACTCATCCTCTTTATGGCATCTCTGTGGAGAGAACTTGTTCCTGTTTCTATCTTGAGAAAGGAAAATGAGATTGTTAGCTTTGAATTGAGGAGGGGAGATGTTATGCATACCTGATGGAATACCTGATGTTATGTCATCTCTGGCATATGACTTTCTGATCTTTGATTTGGCAGTGCCCATGGTAAAAACATCTTTCTGTGGCTTAGCTTTAGGTTCAAAAGAGGCCTTTCTGAAATTTCTTGAGTAGCTAGTAAAGGTAGTGGCCTGCTTTGCCTTCGAAGAGTCTGAGCTGCTGGTTGTTGGTATGGTTGTAGAGGTGAAATTGGTGTGAGCTATGGGATGAGTTTGGGGGAAAAGAGGTGTTTGCTGTGTTGGCATTATATGAGCTGTTTTGTAGTCTGAGGTAGAGCTGAGGTTGGTAGGGTTTAGAGGTTTGATTTGAGCATTGTTGACAGGGGGTGGAGTGAGTGTCTCAACAGTTGTCTCCTTAGCTAGGCGTGCCTTGACTGCAGCATGAAGTGCTATCCTTTTCTTCTTGGCCTTAGCTCTTCTGACCCTGTACAGCTTCCTATTTCCAAAAGAAATGGCATGGGGGAGACTTCTAGTGTCCTTGTTTGTAACAGGGGGGTTGAGGTTGAGATGAGGAGGAGGCAGCAGCCATAGTAGGGTTTGGAGGGGTTGGTTTGGAGTTATCATCTACTGGAAGGTTTGAAGGGTTACTAGTGGTGTTTGTATGGTGTTTCTGTTGGCCAGTATGGTAAGGTTTTTGGGCTGAATCAGGGTGTAAGTTCCTGCAATTGTTTGAATCATGGCCTACTTTTCTGCAATGGCCACAGTAGGTAGGTACATGATCATACTCCAACATGATTTTGGAGCTACTAAATGTTGAACCTAGTCTACTGTGAGTAGGAATAGGCTGCAAAAGATCTATTTCAACACAAAGTTTGATTGCAGATGGTCTTGTAGTGAGTTGAGTTGCAACTTTAATAAAAGTGCCAATATGATTTCCAAGATCTTTAAGCACAGATTCATTATAGTAATACTGGAGGATTGAATAACGTTTCCCAGAACGGTACAATCAAGGATTCAGTCTCCGTTGAGAATTCTGGCGTCCATCTTAACACCCTCATCGGATATCCATCAATCGACCAATTGGCCTTCATCTAGCACCTCTGGAAATCTTCTTTTTTGGAGAATTTGATCAGAATATGTCTATGATCGATTGCCCCCCATTGGTACTAGCCGGAGAAATTTGCCGCCTTGAAAGCTGCTTCAACTCCGGACATTGCAGGTCTGCCTTTGCTGAATTTCCCGATCAGTGCGTTTCTGTATGACCGACTAAGGACATCGATCTGCTCGGGCGTTAGATACAGGCAAGTTCACCTTTGAACTCCGACATAGCTTTGATTTCAGGGTTCGACGGTAATGAAGAAGATAGAGATGGGGCTTTTGTTTGTAAGGTTGAGAGGAATGATTTCTGGCCCGTGGAAGTGGAAGGCTCCGCCATGACGGCGGAGCGATGGCGGCATAAGAACCGTTCACGGCGGAGGTGGTGTGATTATGTCCATTGTAACGGGCAGAAAGGCACAGAATTGTATGGTGGTTTGCTAAAAGTTAGAGAGAAGGGAGTGAAAATTAACTTAGAGAGAGAAGGAGCCCCCAACCAGCAAAAGTCTTATGTCATTTGATGCATGTTGGAATTTTTTTTTTGAAATACATGTAGGAATTTAATTACATAGAAATATATAATTTTTAGATCATTTTAAATTCCCAGGAGTTTGATCTTTTTGTTTTATTGGACGTGGGAAAAAGAAAGGGTGAAATTCCTTGACATTTCTAGTTACATAGGGGATACCTAGGTGAGTAAATTCACATTGTGTGGAATAATCAAATTCCTGGGAAGATTAAAATCCAACCAAACAAATAGAAATTTAATTCATAAAAAAACTGTAAACTGTAAACTGCAATAGTTGGATGTTTCGGGGGAAAACCCTTTACCATTTCTATGTATACACATTTCATTGCCAAAAATGAAGACACTGAAAATCTAGGGAAGCTTAGTCAGTACAGAAATATACACTCAAGATGAGACCATCCAAAGACGGGTAAGCAAAGGCTCTAGACCAGGTAGACCTATCAATCTCTACATGAATTCTTTTCTAACTCCCAACAAGTGTACCTTCTCAACAGTCATCCATCCTCGCAATCTGAAAGGCTGTGCGTACTGAGCTCACGATGTGACAAATGAACTGCTTTCGAGTCAGTTGGGCTTCTCAGCATGCAATTGTGTGCCCCAGTTTTAAGTAAACAAGGAACTGAATCGAGAAGCAAGTTTAGCACTCTTGTAGTCATCCCTAAGTTGTATAAACCTGAAACCACATGTATTTCACACTTAGCTTAAACATTCAATAACTGGAAATTTGTGCGAGTGATATTATCAGGCTATCACTTTCACTGAATAAGAAGTGTGTTTCAGACGCAATTACCTCTGTGCATCTTTCTTGATACTTGGAGTTCCTTCAAACAGACTGGCCAGGCTTTCAGGAGCAACAATAAATACATTTGCCATGCTGTTGGAGAAAACACGTATTTATTAAATAAACTTAGACGAACTAATATTGGAAGCAATAAGAATGTTGGTAAAATATGTCAAGCTTACATTCCCAATAATTCAAATTTCTCGTCAACTGCAGGAGCGTTAAAACTACGGATGAACTCCCCGTACTCAGTTATATCACGCTTCAAACGCAAACCTCCACTAAAAAAGAAAGTCAAACCGTGAAAGGCCTCAGAGCAAGGTAAGACTAAAAAAAGCAATTAAAACAGAATTTAGTGGTGTAGAGTATAGCAACTAGAGCCGTTAAGGGTACAAGAGTTGGTCAGAAATGATTTTCCATTCGGTTTAAAAAGGAAGTGATTTTAATATCATGCTTTCAATATATAATGAGTGTATGTAATCACATATACACGCTCTGTTTGGAAAAGGCACATTACTATAACAGTATACAGGAAGCCCGCACAGGTACTACAAATGCATTTCTCAAAAGAGGATATGATGTAGAGAATTTTACCTAGGGTTGAAAGTGAACTTCATCCAATGATTACTTAAAACCTTGTGCAGTCGATTCCCCTAAAAATTGGCAAACTTACAAAATCAAAGGCAGTTCAGATGCAAGCATATATATTACAGCAGAAACAACTACAGTGTAATTGGTTAACACAGCAGATGCAGACCCCGTTCCATAAACATTCATTCTTCGGAGATAGAGAGAAAACACACTTCATATTTACAAAAACCTGAGTTGGCTGTGTTTCATATTCACGAACTGTTCAGTAGGTGAAGTCTTGACAAAAAGTCCATTACCTTAATGCCTTGCTTCAGTGTATCAAAGTTATGATTTTCCAGCGACACCCATTTTATAGACATTTTTAGTCCAAAGGCTAGAAGCAGAGATTTTTAGGAAACCATTAAACTAAGAACGGAAAATGGAGATTATGAACTCCTAAGAGTCTGAAAGCTAAAAGACATGCAACATTGCACACATGAAACCATTTGAGTAGCTAACACACAGGACAAGTGAGAAAAATATATGTGCACACTGCGACTACAATAATCAGGAACGAGAAACAGTACCAGTTCTGAGAGAAAAGCTTGCTTGTTGAGACCCTCTAGGGCAGTAAACGCAGCTTCAAGCACACGCGAAAGATAAGCCACAACCCTGGTCAAAGAAAACAGAGTGTAACCTCTAGACACTTTTACTTGTAAGAAACTACAAAAGTCTGGTGAAACAAATTTGAGCATGAAGCTGAAAAGAACGAAATTTTACAATTACCTCAACAAAATTCACAGAGCATTAAAAGAGGAGATTGATAAATAGACTGGAAGAATACACTAGATTTAAACAGACTTCACAAACCTTGTGCAGGCAGTTGTGGGTCGATGATCAGGAGCAATTCCATCTTCAGGCGACCGGTAATCTGTTGCTTTTTGCTCAGCTGATAGCAGCCTCTCCACCTGATTAAAATGCCAAACATAAATCACTAGATTACAAAACAATAATTGAGTAACAAAAAGGCCCTTGTCGCTGCAGACAGGAACTCCAGCATGAAAATGGTTTACTATGCTTTAGACAGCTGCAGACAGCCCAGTAATTGAATATATTCTAATAAGGGGATGGGAGAAGCGCGTTCACAAACACACGAAAATATATTTTAAAATTCAATTGCTTTGTACTCCTTGGGTACCTGTGTTGCGAACCTAAGCTACATATGAATTCAACATTAAGAAATACATACCTCAGCCATGACAGTTTCAATACACTGCTGAAGACCCTTTTGAGCAGCACCCTCAGCACTTGACATAGCCGTTGCCATTTCTTCACAGGAAGCCGCATGAGCACCATCAACCGGCAGTAAAAGCCGAGAGATAGAGTTAGCAAAGTACTGCACAGAAGAAATTTGATGAGAGAAGTGCTAGGGAAATGACATTTATCAAGGTATACCACGATTAGTCATTCAACATACTTGCTGAACAATGGCCACACTGCTTCCGCAACGTTGCACGGCAACCATGAAAGATCTGAAACTATTTTCACCAGCAGCAGCAGCAGCTTCAGCCTATAAATAGGACCAATCTTATACATCAACAAGTCATTAGAGATGAAAAACCAACTGGAGTAAATTGTAATGTCCATACAACAGTCTATCAGCTAATAAAACACAAAAATGGAGTTAAGAGCCTTACAGCTGAAGCAGCAGCTGCAGCAACCCTTCGACTCATACTTGTACCAATCACAAACCTTTCCCTTAAAGCAGCTGCTTCAATGAGACTCTCTCTAGCCCTTTCAAGTCCTTCAGTGATATATTGACTTACCTACAAAAATAAGGAATGTTTAAGGCACCTTGACGTAAGGGTTCATTATCTAGAAAAACCTAGATGGGTTTTGAAACAGATATGATTAACTTACTTGGTCAAGAAGGCAGTTGAAAACAGCTTTCACATTGGCTGCAAGTGTGGCAGGCTGACAAGAAAATGAGCAACTTATAAAACACCAATATAATAGATGGGTGTCATGGCTTACATATAATTTAGGCAGATTATGCTAGTACAAGGCTTAAAATGTCTAATGCAGAGCGCTAAAAATTTAATTGTCTTTATATGCTGAACTACTCATTCTCATATATTTTTCCCAGTAAAGCTCTATTCCAATATTAACCAAAGAACAAAGTAAAATAAAACCAAAAAAACACCATTCCCATTCTATTTAGAACCTAAAGTTCAGCCTCCATGGAGAACTAAGGTTGGCAATTTTAACTGTTGTTTACATTGAATACTTGTAAACAATTCTAATTACATACCTGTGGCGTAAATAATGTGCATCTTGAAATGGCTTCTTCGTTCCATCGCACTAACTCTGTCACCACAGTAACCGATATTTGCTGGTGAGAAGAGGTAATTGAAGCTCCTTTTGAGCGTCCGATAGTCCCACTAGATTCAGATGATTGTTGATTTTCAGCACGAAGCTCCTCCAACTACCAAAATAATAGGACAGTACAAACACATAAGGAGAAGGGGTTTCACTTTAAAAACTACGGTGGCAAGAATTTTTTTGACATTTCAACAAGCTAAATGGAATGCGACGTTCGAACCTTATTCCAATAAAGTTGTGTCAGAGAGGCTTGCTCACACTCGATGTAGATATCCTTGTGTGTAGAAAACAAAGACTCCGTAAGGCCTATACGAGAAAACTAAATTAGCACAGGCTCTAATAAAATAAAATGTACAGTCAAGCACAACTTCTGTCCCCAAATCAACCTAACTGATCTTTGTACACTACAGAGGTACTAACTTGTATCTAAGAGGTGTTTGTAACATGATTTCATCCACACTGTATTACAAAGATGTAAATATCTAAGGGTATGCTTGAATGTAAACACACAAAAGGAATGAGACCCCAGTGGCAATAAATTTATACAAAAAAGATGTCACTCCTTTTAATAACTTTCGTGTCAAGTAGAAGACTAGGTACCTTCAACATCCAAGTCACCACATCCTACACCACGCAAGTCTCTGGATAGCTCCTGAGTCTTTTCATATGCTACTGCTAGCATTCTAAGATACTGAAATGTCAGGCAGATAAGAGGAGGTCAACTTTCATATCATAGCTGAAACAAATGTATATTAAGAGAGCCAATAGTTCCAGTAAGGACTCACTAATATAAGTCCACCTTCTTCCATTGGAGGCCGATTAACAAGAGATGGCTTGATCAAAAGCTTTTCAAGAAGTTTTGGAACTCTGTCCTCCATCACACGCTACACCCACAGCCAAAAACAAGGGGGAAAATGAGTGCAACAGAAACTGTGGATTAAATATAGATTGAATATTAGGCCAGAACTAACCCTTTTTCCCACTGTGGATTAAATATAGATTGAAAGATATTACAGCATATGGAAGGAACATATCAATAATAATCACTAATGATCTTTTTTATAAACTTCGAATTCTTTGTATAATTTACAAAATGAACTTTCTCAGGGTGATATTGACAAGCAGCTTCTCCACGCGCCAGATCGACTACATAAATACCTGAACCAATATGGACATGACATCATTTGGAGATGGAAAAACCGCAGTTATGGTAGCAGCTTCTTTGCGCACCATATCTGAAAGTCAAAGATAATTTAACTGAGAAATAGAATTATATGTCAGAAGAACACCATTGATAGATCAGCCATTCCATACCAGTGATCTCTTTGTACAGTGTAGAAAGGCCGCGTGCAACATTACTTGGACTAGGCAAGGAACCCTGATCACCTATAACCAATTTAGCATCTTCATTCATAACTTCTACATCAAACATTGGGCGGAGTCCCACATAGTGTTGCATAGCACTTGTTCCCCTGTTGAACTGCAATCCAAATTCAATAATGTAATAACAACAAATCAGGCGGAGAATTTTATAATCCTTTCAAAGTGTCATAACATTCGGAAACGTTCAAGAGCATCACATCATTGGACTCTATGGCTAGCCCTTTGATCTCAGAAGAGAAGGTTACCTGTGACAAGATTTTAGCACACTCAGCCATGGTTGACAATTCTCTTCGCTGTGATGCTGCATCAAACCTGGACAGTAATCTGTTCTCCAACTCTACACACAAGCATTGAACAGCAAAAGAACTTAATAAAAAAAGATGTTAACTTCGGTAAAAAACAAATATTATACACATGGAAAAACACAGATCGTTAAATCATACCGTTGCAGTATTCTTGAAGATTAGCAACTGCGACTTCCAGTCCTCTGCTTGCTGTAGCATTTCCCATAGCAGAAGACACAGCTGATTGCCTTCCCATATCTTCCTCAGCAAATGATCCTGCCATGAAACATAGCCAAACAATCAGCTTACGTTAAGAATACACAGGATCTCAATTAAGATTCAAATACATGCTAGGCATATTGCACAGGTATTTCCAAATCAAATAATTTCTCAAATCTGATGATGATGATTAGGCTCTACCACAAAAGATCATTTCACATCAGCAATACAATTAAGCCTCAAGTTACAATTATATCAATTGAGTTACATAATTTAAGCCTCAATACAATAGACTCAAGGATATACAAGAAAATCAATTAGCCGATTAAGTAGAAATACTTATTAAGTAGACAAATTTTCAGTTCAAGGCATCTTACTCAATTTCTGCGCTATAGAAGCAGCCTCTGCAACACGATTGTCGTCAGAGAAAAGAGGTGAAAGCTCCATTAAATCACCAGGACTACTATTGAATTCCATCAGATACTGCAGAGTTAATTTTGATAGCATTTGTTCAGGCTCTAGATGCAGTAAAGGCATAAACCATCTTTATGATATTAAAAAGAGAATAGAAATAAATAAAAAGTGGATAAAACAAACACCTTAATAAGCTCTATTGTTTGACTGGCAGTTTCACGCTGAGCATCTGCACTCTGACATCAGAATTATCTCAAAATTGGAACAGGCCGCAGAGAATGAACCATGTTGCGGGTTACCACCAATTGCTATACATGAGTAGTAAAAATGTAACAGTGTAAGGACAATCTACCTGTAGGTGATCTCCGATTTTCGCTGCAGTTTGCCCAACACTTGATATGCGTGAATCCAGCCTTGCGAAACTATCAAACAAGCCATCCACACCTTTCTCAAGCTGAAAAGTGTGATACGGACACGTAAGAGGAAAAATAAGCAGATAAAAATTTCAGACCTTCACTGACCTTCACTGTAGCTAGAAATTGTGTCAGGCTAAGGACTAAAACAATATCTCATAGAAACTTAAGTTATTTAACTTAACCAACCAACACTGTAAATCTCTCTTTCAGAAACAAATATATACATGTATACTTTTTATTTGGCTGCAGCCAAAACCCTTATAAATAGAGATCTTGATATCAACTTTCATTTCAGACATTTTAAAACTACCACTCAACATAAATAAATGATATAGGAGTGAAGGTAAGATAGCCATTTCTCTGTGCAACACATGCAAAATCATTTAAGTGTACATTGCCCCCTATATTCAACTGACAGTCACCTTCATGCTATAGTGACTCCAAAAGATTAAAACACAAACTCACCTCACCGAGGGTCTTGCGGTGTTTGGAGTCTTGAATAGCTACTTCTTTCTGGAGGTTGAAGAGTTCCCCATCGATCTTCACATGTTAAGGGGAGAAATATTAGAGATATTTCTACTAAAAGATATGAGTCGAAGTGTATGCAATGTACCTGCTTTCTAAGATCAGTCAACTGTGTACAGGAATTCTTGAACAAAGACAATAGCGCATCAACCTCTGGAAACATAGGAGTTGATTTTCCTGCATCTGTTCGCAAGTTTCCATTAGATAGATCCGCTATGTTGGTGATATGGCCTTCTGTTGAATCATCAGCTTCTTGATACGAAGGCAGCAGCTCATTCACTAAGTTGCCAAACAAAGCATCAAACGAAAAGTCCCCCTGTACGGTGTGATTAAGTTAGCCATATAAGGGAGCCCGTCTGCAAGTATAAAAACAAATGATGTTTCAGGAGTCACCTTAAAGTCATCTATGTCCAAAACAAGTGGATATGAGTCCACAGACGAGTGCATATCGGTCTTTGTACCATCTTTAGTCTCTTTCATCTAATCAAAGCCCAAAATGAGTAGAAAATCAATAAACTGTTGCTAGTTTATGCTAATTTGCAGTTGTTAGAATCATCATTTGTCTCAGCTTGTAACTACAAAACAAATTCCAATGTTGCTCCGACTCGCCAGATAGGCCTCGTGTCACCGTAAATGCGACACAAAATATGTGTCTGTCGAAAAGCAAATACCTGTATGAGTATCGGTCGGACGCCGCTGGAGTTGCTGCGGCGGCGGGCTCACAGGTGGTAGTGATGGGCAAATTTGGGGATTACGTGGGCAGTGGGCACCCCGGCGACGTGCTTGATGATCGTAGATTCAATTTGAGCCCATATTTAAGAGAATTGTCATGCTTGATTTGACGATTGTAGGGCTGGTAAACGGGTATACGAGTAAAATATGGGTTGGGTAAAATGAGTAATATGAAAATATGGGTATGACCCGTTTTCTACTCATTTTAAAAACGGTTTGGGTAACATAAGGGTCAGATAAAATACGGGTTGGGTAAAAACTCGCAGATAAAACGGATAAATATTATATCAAAACGGGTAAACTCGCAGGTTAGACCCGTATTTTACCCGGCCTGTTTGGACCCGTATTTTAAATTACCCATTTTACAATACTCGTATTTTACCCGTACCTACATGGATAAAAAATAAATTATCCGTTTACCCGCGGGTAACGGGTAAAAATTGCCAGGCCTATACGATTGACTTCTGAAAACTCTTTTGCTTCCTTTTTTTTATTTGTTTATTATTTTTCGAATAAAATCATGTACTAGTATGATGTTATTTGAGAAATACAAATTTTAGATATAAATTACGAGATAAGTGATGAAATATAATTATAATATAATCATCATTTGAGATAATATAATACAAATATACATGCAATATGTTACTCTTTCCGCCCAACTCCCAACCTACGACTCATTAGATAAGACTTCTCACTCTCCTAACATACGATTTAGAATCCGTGCCTATTGGAACTGCAAATTTGTGGTAATTTGAGTCTATGTTTTGAACGACATAAGTAGATAACACGTTCCTGGAGTCGGAAGATTTGATATCGTCATGATATAGTAGAGGTGTAAAGGTATGATTTCTAGTTACTATTTCTCCAATTCCAAAATATTCTCATGGAGCACTAGTGCACCACTGAAGTAATCCAGTATCAAGAAACTGAAGAAGGAAACACACATGTATTTTATTAAATCCAAAAACATTGCTCAGTGTGTATTAATTATCAGATGTATCTAACATACTCATTGTTACCAGGTTTAGAATGTTTTCTCTATGTAGAACTATATTCATTTCTTTTATGTTAGTCATCTACTTGGTGATTGCTTAGTCAGCTTCCATTGTTAAGCAGATTGCATTTATAGCTTAAGAGAATCGAAATTTTAGTGAACACAATGAAACTAATAATTTTTTTCTTCGGTATAAAATTTATTCTCTTCCATGTTAATAGTTCATTAGGAAAGATAGTGACAAAACCTAGTTTATTTTATAAGATTGTTTTGATAAAACTTTGTTTTAATGTCCTAGTAGCAGTAATTTATCAATCATGTTGTGCGGAGTCCAATAATTTAAGGTAGGTTAGGCTATCCGGAGAAACAAATTAAGGTGATGCGCTCAATTGGTGTTTGAAGGTAATTATGTTGTGTTTTGAATTTCTTAGACACACTTTCATCTGCTCTGGGTTACTTGCATATTTCATTAGTCCATCCATTTTGATGTTGTTTCACATTATTCCATTAAGCTGCAGCCATGTGCGTCGAGTGAAATTGATGCAAAATTACTATCGAATATGAGCATGTGCGAAACCAAATTGAATTTTGACAATCATGCTTTGGGTCGAGCACATAGTTGCATTAAACTTAAGGCTAAATTGGCGAAGGCCCACTACAGGAATGGTGCAATTTGGAATGTTCTTACGGTAGAAGTATATATAGGTCGCATTCCCAAAGTGATGTGTACGTGAGAAATTGCAAGTATCTAAAAAAGTGTTTTTATTTACCATGTTTCCTTGCGTGTGAATATTTGAAAGGCAACAAAAGCATTTTCTAAAGATTTAACTTGTGATATTAGTAATGAAGAAATTAAAATGTTATACATGCATGTACGCTTTTGCATATTTTTATTAGTATAATATTGTTCTTTCTTTTTCCAAGTTCTTGCTAACTTCGTTTTCTTGGTTGATTGATATTTACAGGGAGGTGCGTGTAGCATTACAAGTTTAAATACAAAAATGAGGTCTGTCCCTTGATTTGTCTTTTTAGCTTTAGTTGATAGAAAGTGAAAGAAAGAAGGGTTCGTTTCTGGCCTGCTTGTAGTATCTTTGTCAATTGAATGATCGAATAATGGAGATTTTAGAAGGCCGTACAAATGACCACATATGCCTAAACATTCTACATTTGAAGCTAATTAGGAGTTGGATTTGATGGCATGTCCTCAAATAGGAAGGTTTTAGCTAGTCACATGTTTATAACGACGGTTCCAAAAATAAATTTTATGTAATCACCTGTTTATAATCACAGATCAAGCTGACACAAGGTGGTGTTTTTATATAAAGAATTAATGTCGCAGTCTTGCAGACACTTGACTCCTCTAACAAATCTCTTTGAACTATTTTTATTGTGATTGTACTCTTTGATTATATAATGCAATGATACTGGATTAAAATCATATTCTTGCGCTGTGTTTCACTAGAAAAAAATATATAAAGAGGAAAAAAACATTGTGTATAATGGTTGTTGATATTGCTAGAACAAGAAATAGGTTTCAGAGCAAAATATGTGGTTATTTTCCAAAAATACCCTCAAAACAATATATAAATTCCAAACATCTTTTCTTTATTAGTTTGTTTCCTGCACAAATTACTATTTGTCCCCAATTAACCATCAATTCCTGGTGGATAGCGGCTCTTCCCGAGTTACCTGCTCATGTCTGCCTGCCCAACATTTTCAATAAAGTGTCTTTCATGACAATGACCTTTCTCATCTCCGCTAATCTTGTTCAATCAAAATATTGCCGAAAACCCTTCCATCCATTTTCTGGCTTGGATACATCGTCTCTCAAATTTCAATGGCAAGCGTGTTTGCTTTCTCCATCAAACATATAATCTTTGATTAAACTCTACACATGTACACGGCCGTCACGTCGATAACATTTGCCATAGGAATGTGAGATTTTGATCATGAAGCAATCAATATATAGATACTTTCAGAGAATGTGAAGAAATTGATCGCTTGATCAAATTAATAGGTTTTCACGACCCATGGGTTCTCAATTTAAGTTCAACAATGTTGAAGCTTACATGGAGTTCAACAATATTGAAAGCTTTGGATGGAAATTTTGTAGTTGATGATTATTATTATTTTGGAATGAAGGACACGGATTGAATGTTGTTAGGATATAAATACTTTTGTATCTGATTCTTTTATATTCAACTCTCCATGCTGTTTGAGCATAATGGTACGAAAAAACAAGTGTTTCTCATTCGAAAAGTTCAATGTCAATTCACCAATAGTTAGATTAATTTATTTCTTAAGTCTTGTTCGTGTAATTAATGTAGTGTCAATGAAACACAAAATAATCGATCAACACGTGAATAATGCACAAACGAGTACGAAAATGTATTTCATAAACAATTAAGATTACGATGCAAGGTTAAGATGTAATTTTTAGCTAGTTTTGATTATTTATGAACCGCTAACTTTGTACGTACCTCGGGACTTTTAGGTTAAAACTACATATTCATAATATTAATCATCCAAAAAATAATTTTTAAACTAGGTTTCACACTAGTCAAAGGCTCAAAGCTCATACTAGTGATTTTTCCAAAGGATTCTAACTTTACTTACCATTATTTGACCGGTCAAACTATACATTTTTAGATGGGCTGCGCCGAAGAGGGGTTTGAAGAAGAAAATGAGAATGCTGATTATACGAAAACTTTGATTTCGATATAATGTAAAACTACGAATTAATTTATGGCAATCAAACTCAACATGCATGCACGGGAATAAAGATATATTATTACATGGAAAAAATGACACTGATTAACTCTAATTTTAAATAATACATAATATAAGAATAATATGCATAAATACGTGCAAAAATAGAGTTACAATCTGCATTTTCACAGGTTATGATAATCAAAGAAGCAACAATTCAATTTTCAAAATAGAGAGAAAGCAAGTCAACATTAAAAAAATATTTAAATAGTTTATGGAAATTGCCTTAATACATAATATGCATTGCATAGCAACTGATTCTTATTGATCCAAAATCTTCTACATAAATTCAAACTAATTATAATAAGAAACTTAATTCAAAACGAGTATATGGATATATAATTTCTAGGATTATTGCAATATTTTAGGTGATACTAGCAACTTAGCACTAAACAAAGTACTCATTCACAGCTCTCCATCTCATTAAGCTTTTGAGTCTTAATCAATGCAGTCATTTATTTGATTTGCTTCTGTCCAACCTTATTTGATAAGTATATAGCCAATTCTTTACTGGTCTGCTAGATGCAGTCCATATTTTGCTTATTTGGAGTCCGTATTTTTGTTATATAATCATTTATACAATGATTATGATATATAACTGATTTGCAAGTGTATGCTATAGAAGTAATATATATATATATATGATGCATATGTCTGATATACATAATAATTGACCATATCACATATATCGAAGACGTATTTTTATTTTAGACTGTAAAATAAGAAAAATACAGACTACATCTAGCATGCTCATTCTTTATCATCTGCAGTACCGTCAAATAATCAAAGGGCCCTACTACATATCATAGGCTACTCATTCTTCTTCTCAAGTCAATTAGTGGGTGCCTCTGATTTATAACGCTAGAAAAAAAATTTGGATGACGGAGGATTACGGTGTACATAAGTTTTTTGCCATACTTTTTTTGGGATTGTGGTTTGGTATATTAATCTCATTGGTATGTAGAGCAAGTTATGAACTTCTATCGCCATATGGTTTAGGGGAAAATACATAGATTACAAATTGGATTTTGGATAAAACCGGTATGTAAAGCCATGCCGGCCCTAGGTATTTGGGGGGTTGAACCGCTTTTTTTTAAAGAGCCCTAATAATGGATCCGGAGAAAAATAATTAAAATTAGTTAAAATAATGGATTTCTTAAAAAAATAGGGCCCTTATATTGGCCCATTTGTAGAAAATATAAGAGTTTAAAGAACAACTTCTTTTAAAAAAGTACACTAAATCTGATTTTTTTATTAAAAAATTGAACCCTATATTAGCCCATTTTTGGAGTCTGAAGCGCGGGGTTCACTTGTTTCATGGGTTGGGTTGGGCCTGTGTAAAGCAAGTTCTGAATTTCTATCACCATATGGTTTAGGAAAAAAAACATAAATTACAAATTGGATTAGGATTATTTTTCCATTCTTGTTATAGTTTTTGCTTTTATAAATAAAGAACACGAAAGAATAAATTATCCTTGTAGTTTTCTTGTGACATCGTTTGCGGAAAACATGAACCGACCAATGGAAGAGGATGCTGTGAAGAATATGAACGAGGAGGAAGAATTTAGCACAGGACCTCTCTCGATTTTGATGATGAGCGTGAAAAACAACACTCAGGTTCTGATTAATTGCAGAAACAACAGGAAACTTCTTGCGCGTGTTAGGGCATTCGACAGGCACTGCAATATGGTTCTGGAGAATGTTAGGGAGATATGGAGTGAGGTTCCCAAGACTGGTAAAGGAAAGAAGAAAGCCATGGAAGTCAACAAAGATAGGTTCATAAGTAAGATGTTTCTCCGTGGAGATTCTGTTATCATTGTTCTGCGTAACCCTAAATAAAGCCTAGTGATTGCTGACCTCATCTATATTTTTTTATGGTGTGTTTTTCTTACTTCTATCTATTTCCTGGTTGTGATATTTATTAAGACACTCTGTTGTATCTGATGGTTGTAATAATACTATGGTATTGTAGAATTTTGATCAGGAATTGCATCTAACTTAAATGGCCTTAATCTTACGTCTTCGTACGTTTAATTTTTTCTATTTTAAAAACAATTTACCCTAAATTATGCCTCTCATTTTAAGAAAAAAAAAGAATGGTGAAGCAAAATTTATATAATAATATATATGTATGATAATATTGTATATTAAAGTTGGGTTGGTATTCTAAAAGTCCAACTTACCATACTTAAGGTGTGAAGTCTATACCACATGCTCTCATTTTCTAGAAACATTTGCATGTTTCTCACTTTAATGCTTGAAATATATTTATCATAATATTCTGATTTGTTAAGAGATCATAATGCATTTTGATTGAGAGATTGTAGGTACTGTTTTTAATTAATATTTTCAATGAAATTACATCATGTGTTTGTTATATTAACTTATAATTTTAACCACAGATTCATTTAAATATTGTAAATGAGAATTTTGTGATAAGACAACCTTATGATAAGGTAAGAAGTGTTAGTACAAGTAGCAAAATAATTTGGAGTTGGATATAAATATTGTTTATTTGGTACCATTACTGAAAATGTTAATAAAATCCAGGGACCATTATGCAATAAGAAACATTTAACACGTTTAGAGCATCTCCAATGTGATTGTCAATTTAATAAATTTTGATTGACACGTCATTATGATAGACTTTCTATACAAAATCATGTCTCCAATGCAATCCTCATTTAATATAGTCTATCATATGTGTTAAAATTTTCAAGAGACAATGTCAATGAGAACTTCTACTTCTTGACACTCAACTTGATATTGTCTTATATTAAATTTGACATTAATTATCAAAAACTTTCCTTTTCTTACGAATTCATCCAAATATAAATTATTCAAAAATCTAATATACTCTATCTCATAAAACATGGTTAGTATAAATTTCACTTTTTATGTATATGCTACTTGAATATAATTGTCACTTTATTCTAAATAAAATTATAGTAACGACTTCTAAATTATAGTAATGACTTCTAAACATATTCTAGTTATATTTTGCTTATAAAATTTTGAATTTAGTTGAAATTGGATTTCAAATGCTAAATTTTAAAATTACTTGGATGTTAATAGTATGTTATAAATTATTTTGTAATTATTGTTAATTAACATTATAAACAAATATCACTACTTTCAATTTTATTTGAAATGAGTGTTTTGAATAAATATAAGTTAATGGTTAAAATATTAATTAACATGTCCAAAGAGAAGTTTGCATTGGAGATAAAAAAATTTAGAATGTCAACATTCAAAAATTATGTGTTTATGTCACTTTAAAGTTCTATAATATCATGACATTTGTCACCTAAAAACATGGATGACATTCATAGCATTGGAGATGCTCTTAATCTCCCTATTCATCCTCACTATCATCAAGATCATCATCATCAATAACAAATCATCAATCATCAAACTATCATAAAATACTCATCAATAGAAAATCATCAATCATCAAAAGATTATAATCGACATTAATTATAAATAAAAAAATCACCAATCATCAAAAAATAATAATCAATCATCAACACTGAATCATCACCGATCATCAAATCCACCGTTATTATGAATCATGACATAACCGTCATCAATCATAAACATCAAATCATCAACTATAATATACACATAATCAGATCATCTAATCGCGAGACAAGATTCTCGTAGAAACATAGCTTGGATCATCAACATAAATCGTCGTCGTCATCAATACGATCGTCAAATATGTTCAATCATCAATAAAAAATTATCAAACCATCAAGTCATCATAACCTGAATTAATCATGAAGTATCAAGTATCAACATATGAATATCATCGTATCAATCTAGTTTTATCAAGTATCAAAATACGAATATCATCGTATCATCGTCGTCTTCATCATCATCAACATCAATTATAATCGTTATCATCAATATCACCACCATTAATCATGATCATCTTTAGAACTAAAATCATTATCATAAATCATCTTCATGATTAATAATTTATCATAATCATACATCATTATCAATTAATAAATTAAGTTCACCAGCACCACTAGTCCAAACCAGTCCACCACTAGTTTCCGCCGCTCCATCACCACCACCGCCAGCCGCTGTCGCATTAGCAGCACCAACACCGCCACCACCACCAGCTGCCGCCACAACCTCATCATCATCATAAAATCATTTTGTAAGTCTTCAAATCGAAATCATCATCATCATCATCATGAAATCGAAATCATCGTCATTGGTTCATTCTCGTTCTCCGGCGCAATCAATTTTGGAAAAGAATTGAGCAGAGCTCCGATCGACATCATCGCCGTTAACACCACCAGAGCTCCGATTGGCAACCTCCTATCATATACCTTCTTCATCATCACCTCCAGCCTAACCTGCCATCTCTAGCAATCATGGCAGACGCCACCGTCGAGTCCTTCATCCTTCACCAGAATTGAGCAACGTTGAAATCGCCCTTCAAACGCCGTTAGCTACTTTATTTATAAAAATAGTTCCCTTCATTAGCTAACAAAAATTTAACTCAGTCGGGTTCAAAAATTAAATTGTGATAATTTACATCTAACAGTACCAAGTGCATATACTTTAGAAAATATCTTGATAATATTTTTTCCCCTTGTAATTTGGAACACACAAGAGTACAAAGATGAAATAATGCAATGATTATGTTTAATTTCTCGGGAAATAAATATGAAACACAATTGCTTGCAAATACTTAGGATAAAAAAGAAATAACTTTTATGATGAAAAAGGAAAGAAAAATAAGAATTATTCGGAGCATTAAATTTTAGAGTGTCAAACAAAATTCGCTCATATGCTTATTCTATATTTTTATTTTACATATCTCTATTTTAGATTACAATGATAGAAATAACTGTTGGAAACTAAATTATGGCAAAAAAAAAAGATAAATTTGACTAAAATTTATATTATATCATACATGTTGGACTTGGTCTTATATATTTATACATTGTAAGCATTTCTTTTTTAAGACACTTTATGACTGTTGATTTGGTCATGAGTTAATCGTGATTGAATGAAAAGATATGATTTCATATTTAATTTATAATATATATTTACTATTGGCGCATTGTAAACTCCTATATATAAATCCCCCTCTAAACCTCATCGGAATGGCACCATCGAAAATCAGATCTATTTTTCAAATGGAAAAGTCGATGAAACTTGTTTTCTTTTTCGTCCTTCTGCTCATCGCCCAAGGTACGTATATTTATGCAGATCATATCAGTTATGATTAATGTCTTCATCTAATAAGCCATATCTATTTTCCTCGCACAAAATTATACTCATAATTCATTGTGATGTTTCAGGTTTTCAATCGTCCCAGGGAATACGTTATGAGAAGGAAGCAATTGGAGGTTTAAACATTGAATTCTGTCATAATGACGACGATTGTGCCAAAATGTTGGAATGTCCAGGGGGGAAAAAACCTGTATGTTTCAGGGCTGGACCTCAACCTATGTGTGAATGTTTCTGATAGATCTTCGACACCGTGGGCGAGCGGATCGTTTTTTTATGTGATTGATATTTTGTATTTTTTTAATCGAATAAGGGTTCTATCTTTCATTATAATTCTATAATTTTTTAGAATTGTACGTCTGATGAATTAAAGGAATTCTCCAGTACTGAATTTTTCTTGACGTCTATGAATTCAAGTTTGTGAAACTATTCCTCCATCCTTGGCATGTGAGTGATGTGATTTCTCATCTCAACACAGGTAACCTTTGGATCTAATTTTTATGGAGACCGTGGTACATGAATTTTATGTTTATAGTTAACAAATTCAGGTTTATAATAAAATACTAATATTGTCAAAGGTTTAATTACACATATTTGGAGAATATTTTATGAAAGCATAAGGAAATAAATTCATCAAAAAAATTAATTTCTTTAAGATTATATATTGGAGTTTGAGGGTATGTCTGACTAAACTTTTTGTTAATGATCTGAACTGAATTTAATTGAACTGAATGAAAGTGAAGTGAAAATTAATGTATTGAAAATATAATCAGCAATTCAGCATGTCTATATTTACCCGAATTTGACCAACTTATTTTTTTGTTGAACTGAATTGAAATGAACTGAATTATACTGAACTTAACTAAATTGAACTGAACTTAAATTCTATAAGCTCAGCCAAAAAGTGCTGAATCAACTTGATATGGATTAATTCAGTAGACTAACAATTAGATAAGACATCGATCCTTATGGTAAAACAAAGGGACCTCATATGGTTCATACAAAAGTATTGGGGTCAAATCATAATTATTATATTTTAGTTATCTTCAAATCAATTTATTATATCAACTGCAAATCATCTCCCTCTTCATTACAACATCGTCGCTCATCATCAAATCATCGATGTTCATCAAATTATCACCGTTCATCATCGATGTTCATCAAATTATCACCGTTCATCATCAAATCATCAAATTTTCGTCGTTTATCATAAAATCATCGTTGTTAATCGTCGAATTTTCGTTGTTTATCCTCAAATCTTCAGCGTTTATCATCAAATAGTCGTCGTTCATCATCAAATCATCGTCGTTCATCATCAAATCATCGGTCGATTATCATCAAATCATCGTCCTCATCATCAATAATTATAAAATCATCATCAATAAAAAATCATCAATCATCAAAACATTATAACCGATATAAATCATCAATCAAAGTTCACCAATCATTAAAAATTAATAATCAATTATCACCATCAAATCATCAATCGATCATCAGATCCACCGTCATCATCAATCACGTCATAACCATCATCAATCATACATATAAAATCATCAACTAAAATATACACATAATCAAACCGTCAAAACGAGGTCTATTTGATGATCCGAGCCACGATTCTTCGAGAATCTGGGATCCCGATTTAATGATTTGATTATGTGTATATTTTAGTTGATGATTGATGATTTTTTATTGATGATCGAACGGATTTGACGATCGGAATGATGACGAGGATGACTGGATGAGTAATGTTGGTGACCGATATATATTATACTCAGTCTATTTATGATCCGAGCCACGATTCTACGAAAATCTAGTTTTCTGATTTGAAAATTTGATTATGTGTATTTAGTTGATGATTTAATTTTTATGATTGGTGGTTTTTTATTGATGATAGAACGGATATATGATGGAACGACGATCATTTGACGAAAAAGGAAGATTTGACGATTAACAACGATGATTTGATGATGAACGGCAAAAATTTGACGATGAACGGTGATAATTTGACGATGAACGACGAAGATTTGATGATGAATAATGATGATTTGATGATGAACAGTGATAATTTGATGAACTACGATGTTTTGATGATGAATGTCGATGATTTGGTAATGAACGTCGATGATTTGATGTAGAGGAAGATGATTTCTTGTTGATGTAATGAATTGATATGAAAGTAACTAAAATATAATAGTTACGATTTGACCCCAAAATTTTTGATGATCTATATGAGGTCCATTTACCTTACTATAAAGCTGGCTTATCAGAGAGTTCTATATATATATATATACATGTATTTATTTTATTTATTGTAAGAGCATTCTCTTTTTAAAACACTTTAATGACTGATGATTTGGTCATGAGTTATTGAGTTAATCGTGTTTGAATAAAAAGATATGATTTCATATTTAATTTTATACATATTTACTATCGAATTAGCTCTTTGATTTGAGTAGAAAAAGGAGCATTGTGAACTCCTATAAATGCCCCTCTAAACCTCATCGGAATGGCACCATCAAAAATCAGATCTATTTTTCAAATGGAAAAGTCGATTAAGTTTGTTTTCTTTTTCGTCTTCCTGCTCATTGCCCAAGGTACGTATATTTTTGTAGATCATATCAGTGTTGATTAATTTCTTCATCTAATATACTCAAAATTCACTGTGATGTTTCAGGTTTTCAGTCGTCCCGGGGAATACGTTATGAGAAGGAAGCAATCGGAGGTTTAGACGTTGAATTCTGTCATAATGACGATGATTGTGCCAAAATGTTGGAATGTCCAGGAGGACATAAACCTATTTGTTTCAGGGCTGCGCGTCAACCTACATGCATGTGTACTTCATAGATATTCGACATTGTGGGCGAGCAAATCGTTTTTTTCCGATGTGATTGATATTTGACAATCTTTTTAATCCAATAATGGGTTCTACCTTTCATTATAATACTATGATTTTTTAGATTATACGTCTAATGAACTAAAGGAATAGTTAATTTATTTGCAGTTCTCTAGTATTTAATTTTTGCTTGATTTCTATGAATTCAATTTTGTGAAATTATTCTACCATCCTAGGCATGGGAGTGATGTGATTTTTCATCTCAGCAGAGGGCAACCTTTAGATCTAATTTTTATGGAGACCATGGTACCTGAATTAGATGTTTATAATAAACAAATTCGAGTTTATAATAAATACTAATGTCAAAGGTTTAAAAACATAATTAGAGAATATTTTATGAAAGCATAAGGATATCATTCATCCAAACAATTTCTTTAAGATTATGAATTGGAGTTTGAGGGTCTAGGGTGTGCCTGCCTGAATTTATTTCTTAATGATCTGATTTGAACTAAATCGAAGTGAAAATTAAAGCATTGAAAAATATATAATCGGCATGTCTATATTTACCTAAAATTGATTAAATATTTTTTGGCTGAACTGAACTGAAATGAACGGAATTAAATTAAAATGAATTAAATTGAATTGAAATGAACTGAACTGAACTTTTCTGCTTATAAGCTCAGCCAAACAGGACATGAATCAACTTGACATGGATTAATTTGGTATTATTAAGATTAATTCAGTATTAAGAAACTGTATATTAATTGCACTTGTTGACCGTAAGATAAAATAATTTTATATATTAATCATCTTTTATCATGATAAAAATTAAAAAAAGGACACTCGGATTTCTAGTATGCTTAACTAGCTTGTTGGACCGCACGTTGTCGGTATATTATGAACACTTTTAAAAGAATTTAATTTGGTACAAAGTGTAAATTAAATTTTAGGCATGAACTTTGATAAGTCCAGGGTTCGTATTCGAGCCTCATTCATACTCGGACCAGGGCCCGAGAAGGGTCTTGAGCTCGAGGTACGCGGATGATGGATCCACGGGTCCATCAATCCTAATCCTTATAACGAATGCGTATATTATGAATGTTCTACAAGGAATATACATCCTCTTAAAGATGGTAATATAGCCATCCTAAACATGGTAACACAACCATGTCCGAAATATACTTCTTCTATACATGGTAATACAACTACTATTCTCATAAGAGTTGTATTCATAGCATAAATACATATCTTGGTGATCTACGGATTGTAGCCATATAAATACCCTAAAGGTTTGGTAGACCTCTCCATCTAATCTCATATTTTACGCCTTAAGCAAATATACTGACTTGAGTTTCGGAGTGTCTATCCCCGGGACACCCGGGGCCTTTGTTTTGCAGATCAATTCGTGAGCCTGGTTCGTCGTCGAAGTGTTGGTGTCCGGCATACATCAATTTGGCACGCCAGTGGGACATCTCATACTCATTGACGACGTCGCCGAACCTTGTCTCTGATCTGGTCTAGCGCATCTGAAGAAGCAACAACATGTCTGACGCCGAGCAACCCAGACGAAGTGCCCGAGTACTAGGGCAAAATCCGGTGGAGAATCCAGAAGCAGAACAACCTCCCAAGGACGATGACGAGGACGAGGACTTGGTCGACCCGGAGGATCTCGTACGCGCTCCACTTCTGAACCACCGTCAGGCTCTACCGTGGGGGTAGGAAACTCCAACGTTCCAAACTCTTTCGGTCCAAATCCTGTCGTATCCGGAACACCCCTCTCCGGTCCAAATCCTGTTGCATCAGGAATGCCACCTTCTGGATCGAATCCTGTTGGATCTGAAGCACCGAACTTGGGGCAGAGAGTCTCGATCCAGACCGACATGAACTACAACGAACACGTCAACAACCTAGAAGGTCTTGACCAAGAGAATGAGCTTGGATATGACGGACCTGATTCGATCTTCACAGCAGAAGAACAAGCACAAAGAGATCGACAAATCCTCGCAGAAAAACAGCAGGAGGAGGAAAGACAAAGACGTCTTAGGGAAACCTTGAGCCAGACTGTACGAAATAATCCGCCAGGCTCTGAGCCACCTTATATCAACCTTGACTCGGACACCCCTCCGAGAACAATCCCTGAAGATGTCCGAACGTTGATGAGAAACTTACAGGCCCAATATCCTGATTTCGTCGCATCTTTGATAAACTCAAGTCAACAACTCCATGCACAGACGCATGAAGCCCCCAACCAAGTAGCTGTCTCAGGAGCTCAAACTACACCAACTACTGATTCTACTCAACAACGGAGACTCCTCAATAATTTATCTAAGGATCTGCCGCCTTACAATACTCCGAGCAGTCTGCCACCACCTCCTAATCCATCCAATTACTAGAGTGAAGGCACAAGATTAAGTAGGGAGGAAGTGCGAAAGATGCGCATCATCAACATCGAAGAAGAACTCAGACGCGAGAAGAGGGAGCGAACTCAGAGCGAATGGCAAAATAGCGCCGATCGGCCTTTCACCCAAGATGGAGCCTACCCTACCCGAGGAAAATATGAGGTGGATCAAGAGATCACGCGTATTCTCGGACCTAGAGGACAATCTGCTCGTTCCCCCTCTTCGCGGCATATTATAAACCTCCCCTTCGATAATAGCAAGAAGGTCCCAGAGCACCTACCCACATATGATGGAACTAGTGATCCTTGAGATTTCTTTCGGTCTTCTTCAAAACTTTGGAAACCATGAATTTTCATGAGTTGGAAATATGTAAAATTGTCCCCAGCAACCTCCGAGGGAAGGCACAAACATGGTTCACTCAGACAAAATCAGAAAGTTTATTCGATTACTGGGATTTTGCTGAATTCCTTCTCCACGCCTTCTTCCAGAAGAAGAAGTTTACCAAGTCCCTCGGAGATCTGGGATATGTGGACCGCCTTGAAGGAGAAACTGTGATAGAGCACTATCACAGATATATGGATCTAGCTACTGAATGCTATGATCGAGATGAACGCCTCCTGATCAACATGTACCGAATATGTGTAGATGATGACATTCTGAGGATGAAGCCGGCAACAAAAAATCCAACAACCATTCAACATCTTCAGGCCATCATGGAAAAATACGCTAGCATATCAAATGTCGTGACGGGCAAAAGACCCCTAGAATTTCTTATGGACAGAAAAGAATCCAGGGCGAAAATACCGAAGGTCGAGAAAACTGATAACGCTCCCAAGCCTACCTTCGAGTCATACACTCCTCTGGCGAGATCTCGGGCTGAAATTCTATCCATTCACAGGCACCTTTTGAAGGACCCGCCGAGCGCCAAAGGTCACCAAAGTTCTGTCAATATCACCGAGATCGGGGGCATGATACCGAGGAGTGCTATCAACTCAAGAATGAAATCGAGAAGTTGATTCGCCAGGGAATTGTGCAACAAATTGCACCATCAACAACCAACGATAATCAGGGTACCTAGAGGAGATATGGGGGAAAGCCCTGGCAGAAGAAGAAGGATGGCTCCCGTAACAACAATGGCAATAATAACAACCATGGTGGCGGAGGCAACAATCCTCAAGATCCTCCTCCCTCACCACCTAATGGAGCCAACCGAGTCATCAACGGCATCAATGGCTATACAGGAGAAGCAATTTCCTTGACCAAACTGAAGGATAGTGTGCAAGCTATACCCCACACTGAACCAGTCAACAAGAGGCTTCGCCCCGAGGAAACCATTACCTTCTCGGACGCAGACGCCGTGCCAAATCAGATGCCCCACTCGGACCCTCTCATCATCTCAGCAACCATACAAGACTCCCTGGTAAAAAGAGTCCTCATAGACGATGGGAGTGGGGTAGAAGTAATGTTCCAAGACTGCTTCCAGAAGTTGGGATTTACCAAAGATGACCTCAAACCTACGGGTCCGATCTCGGGGTTCACAGGAAATCTGGTAATACCTCTCGGGAAAATCACACTCCCCGTCACAGTAGCAGACGGAGCAAAGAGCCTAACCTTATACTGCACGTTTGTGGTAGTGGACACTGTCACACCTTTCAACATTATCCTTGGCAGACCTTGGATGTGCCAAGCTAAAGCCGTATGGTCTCCCTACAATCTGATGCTGAAGTTTCCAACACCACAAGGAGTAGCTTCAATCAAAGGAGACCAAGGAGTGGCGCGATCTTGCATGATCACGGCCATCCGTGACGCCAGAAAAGTGAGCAACATCTCGACCGTCAACACTATTCTAGGAGACCTGATCCCCGATCCTGATCTCGAACAACCCATGGTGTTCCATTTTGAAGAAGAGGCCTACAATGAGATGATTACACTATGGCATAAACGCCGCCACCAATCCTTTCGAGTGAGGGAACTGGTAATGCCAGTTGGCCCGTGGTGCACCAATAAGCTAGGAGGAGCGCTGGAGCCAAGGACCAAAGGACTATACAAAATCTCTGCAGCACAATCCGGTGGATTCTAATTCTTGCAAACACGCGAAGGAGAGCACTTGGACCCTGTCATTATGGCGCCCTTTCTACGCAGGTACCTCGGAGTTAAAACGAAGTAGACCTTCTCCATATAAGGAGAAACTACTTCAATATGGCCTACGGGCCAAGCTTCTTTTCTTTTCATCTTTTTATTTCTTCATACCCGAGCTCCCAAACTCGGGGTTGTCTTTCATAATTTTACCGAGCTCTCAAGTTCGAAGAATACAAATTCTTTTCGATATATATATATCTTCTATTTTATTTTGAAGTAGTCTATACTCTCTAAATACAAAGAGAAACCATGCCTTATAAAGCATAAATAAAAACTGCTGCCTAAGATCCATACGCTTATAAGTGGATGATTGATGTTTATCTAATATGAGCTGTTCAGACTACGTGTCCGAACTACAATCATCTTAGGCCAAAATAAAATAATATACTTAGAAAAAGTATATGGTCAAAGACCAACATAATAAAGGTGATACAAACTCACAAAGTTTGGAACTCGACTCCCCATGTGATACTCCTATTAAGGTACACATCACTATTTATTAAGGCTATTCATAAGCCTAAAAGAGTCAATCTTCTCAAGGATTGCAATATAAAGACCTTTATAAAGGCAAAATCAAAAAGTGTCATTACACTACGAAACTTCTTACACCTCGTGAATGTCTTTAAATACAGGGGTACGACCCCGACCGCGAGTAGAAGTGGAGGCACGACCTCAACCACTTTGGAGGCCACGGCCCCAATTACTTTCTTCTGCCACCCTCATCAACTGAGAGGGCGTAGGGGACCCACTTCTATTTCCTATAATTATAAGTCGAGCGGGAGAATCAATTGAGCCACGAGCTCTAGGAGTAGGTGTCACCTCTCTGCCCCTTCCACATGGGATCCCTCGAGATATACCCTCTTGGACATGAGACCTTATCAACGGTCCTGAATAAGGGACATAAGAAGGTTCACCTACCTCCCTCCTTGAAGATCCTGAAGGTATGACAAACACACCTTGAGCTTCTAGTTCCTTTATTTGGAACCTGCAAGCATTCAGCTCGGCCTGGCACATCCTCAACTCGTCTATCCTGGAAGAAATCTTATGGTTTACGGTGATATTTTCATCTCGGGGGGTAGAGATACGAAGATCCTTCTCGTGACTTTCACCCTTGACCTTCATTAAGTCACTCTTGACTTTCCTCCATTCTTGGTCATACTCCTTATTGGTGGCTAGGACCTTGCTGTGCGCATCTTCTAGATGCTTATATCTCTTTTGAAGATCGCTCAACTGATGATTCAGTTCAGCTCTCCGCTCCAAAGATATCTTCAGCCCGCCACGAAGACTTTCACATTCTTCCCGCTTGATGCTAAAACAGTTCTTGGAGTCACCCAAATCTTCCTCCAGTTTCTTGCTCTTCTGAAGAACATCTTCATACTTGACCTGCAAATCAGCACAAGCGGTAGAGCAACACTGGACATAAAGGAAGGTAAAAACCAATTAATTCCAGAAATAAAGCATATGTTCAGAATACATGAAACGCCAAGATATGGCGAAAAGAGAAAACTTTTGAGTAAAAGACAAGGCTCTAAGGAGTTACAATCTTTTCCTGCCCATCGAAAGTATTCGGGTTCTCCATTGAAGTCTCCACATCCGGCTTACCCACCAGGATTGACAGTTCAGGATACAAATTGCTCAGCTTGTCCTGGAATTCCTCAAGAGTTAATGCCTTCTTCAAGGATTCCAAGCTAGTCAATAGACTAGTCTCAAACTCCCCGATCTGGCTAAATTTCGCCCGAAACTCCTTCAAATTCTCTGGTACTTCTGGCCAAGTGTATGCAGGGGCAAGACATCCTTGAATCTCTTCACTGAGAAATCCTTTCAGATGAATCCACATCTTCGAGAGCTCAGACTTATGGTATAATTCACCATATTCTTGGTGATGAGCCTTCTCTCTGGACAGTTGAGGCAGAAATCTATTATCAGCTGAACTAGCCGCCTCTGGCTAACTGGATTAGCATACCGATCTCTCTCCGCTTCCACCAAAGCCATATTCCTTTTCAGATCTAAGAAGGAACCATCAGACAACCTTTTTGCCTTCTTCAAAGCTTGGTTCTCCTCTTCCAAGGCCTTTATTTTGGCCTTATCCCGAGCCATCTCAGTCTGGAGGTGCTTCAACATATCGGAAGGTTCCTTAGACCTCTTGGATATCTCCTCCTCCATCAGTTCCAGCTCAGACGCTTGCCCTTGAGAACGGTTATACAATGTCCTTATGGAGTTGTACATATACTTCATTTGACTCACAGACTGTGAAAAAAGATAAAGACAGTTAGCTAACTACATAGCTAATTCTATTGAGAGCTAAGCTGATCGTACCTGGCTAATCTCAGGAAAACCTGGTACCACCTCGACCAGAACCTCAGAAGGAGAAGGTGACACATACTTCTCGAACTCCTCCAATGGTCCGAGTTCGAGCCTTGGTTTCTTCGAAGACTTGTCCGCAGAATTCCCCGAGGCCTCCAGATCCCTCTTTTTCTCATTACTATTTGACGGCCCTCTCGATTCAGCTATCTGAGCCAACAAATTTGTTGCCATATTCGCCCTAAAAGCACCCACTGCATATAAAAGGAAGGGAGTCAGCATAAGAAGCGATTGACACATTGTGGACGAAAATAAAATAAACAGGAAGAAATACCCTCTTGCGACGCATCCGAATCTACTATAGGAGTTACCATCATGACCTCATCAAGATTATCAATCATGGTTGGGAGGACACTAGAAGTCCGAGACACTTCATTTCTCGGACATCGAACTAGGGTTGAACCCTCATCCTCTTCCTCATCTGATGGATCTAAAGCTACAGGAACAAATAAGCAATTTGCCTCCTCAATCACCTTAAGCTGTGATTGAGCCTTTTTGGGTCCTTGAACCAGCCTTCTGAACCGACGCCCACGTCGAGCATCTTTCATCAGACCCGAGATTTCCTTTTCTACTTCTTTTTCGGATACCTCATCTCGAGCAGTTCTCTCTTCTAATGCCCTAGAGGCCTGCAACGCCTTGGCTGCACCAACTGGATCCTGCTCTAGACAAAAGGGTTTCATACCAATCCATCTCAACACCTTCTGGCTGATCAAAATGTGTCAACTTCAAGAAGATGCAATTTTGAAGAGTCCGGTCGGACAATTGGTTCAACCAATCATACGTCTCAATAGGCCACTGCCAACCCATCTGATGATCTCCTGATACAAACTTACCCTCTCTAAGTTTGATCTTATCTCTCACCAACTCCTCAGCTATATTTAGCAGTTTACGGGAGGACTCCACTTCATGCCAGATCTCATTTTTGACATCTTTGTTCCAATTAGGAACTTCATACTTGGTTTGATCGAAAGTTAGTTTTACCTTATCCCACTTCCCGCAGTTTACAGGAAGCACAAAAAGCTTACTTAATGAGGTATCCCGAGAGGTCAAGGTCACATTTTGTTTGACAACGGAGACCTTATTCATGGTCCACAACAAAGGGAGACTAGGACGGTAACCTTTACTAGCACACCAAGTTATTAAGGGCATAATGATTACTATCACATTGGCATGTAACTGCCCTGGATGCACCTTATAATGTTGAAGAAAATCATTCAACAGTGGGGGAAAAGGGAAGGCTAACCCATGCTGCAGAAATCTCCCATATATGACCCCTCGGGTCGGAGTTATTAATTCAACTACAGACTTGTCTTCTCCATAGTATATGAGATCAGCATCAGAAGGAATTGAAAAGGGGCACCCTTCTGCGAAGATAGCAGCATCAGCGCGTGCTTTATCCTCCTTCTTCGATTTTTTGCTACTACCTCCACCATCCATGGATACTATACCTCCGGATGCATGCACTACCATGGGGCTACTCCCCTCTATCTGAGCCCTCCGGACCATTGCCCTCAACCTCTTCTCTTCCTCAGAGGCTTTCTTCTTCAGAATTACAGGTTTTTTCCCACTTGCTACCTCAGCTCTGAGGCGGTCAAGGGAGCTACTCTCCTCGGCCTGAGTTTCTACACACTCTCCCTTATCATGATGGGGGATGGAAACTGATTTACTACCATTACTCATGATTACAGAGAGTATGGGGGGAAATACACACACAGAGATAAAAGGAAAAAACAGACACAAGCAAATGCGCAGAGAAAGAAGATAGCACTTACTGATGATGGAAGCAGAAAGCAGAAATTTGGGGCTTCAGAAATTGATGAAGTACTGATGCGTCTTCTAAAATTGGAAAGAAGAAATTTTTGAATCAGAGAAGGCAATTGGAATGATTTGGGAAATTTAATCCAAACCCAGACAGCATTGAAGACGAGCAATTACCTCAATTCTGTTTCCAATGCAAGTAATTGGAGAGACGGGGGACAGACCGTCTCTTCTTTCCAATGAAGACACGCCACGTGTATTTACCATCTGGAAGTTAATCTCAGCCGTCCATATATTTGATGGAATACGAAAGAACTTTAAGCTAGATATTCAGAAGGTTAAGTCCGAGAGGATAGTCCTAGAAGGACACCCTGAGCTTAACACCCCGAGTTAGTCTCCCTCGAGTTATTGGTCTTACCTCGAGAAGTAAGCCTCTCTTTCAACCTTCGAGATTGAGTACTCTATATTCTGAAGATCTATCTTGGGGCTACTGATAAGTCCAAGGTTCGTATTCGGGCCTCATTCATACTCGGACCAGGGCCCGAGAAGGGTCATGGGCTCGAGGTACGCGGAGGATGGATCCATGGGTCCATCAATCCTAATCCTTATAAGGAATGCGTATATTATGAATGTTCTACAAGGAATATACATCCTCTTAAAGATGGTAATATAGCCATCCTAAACATGGTAACATAACCATGTTCGAAATATACTTCTTCTATACATGGTAATACAACTACTATTCCCATAAGAGTTGTATTCATACCATAAATACACATCTTGGTGATCTACGGATTGTAGCCATATAAATACCCTAAAGGTTTGGTAGACCTCTCCATCTAATCTCATACTTTAAGCCTTAAGCAAATATACTGACTTGAGCGTCGGAGTGTCTATCCCCGGGATACCCGGGGCCTTTGTTTTGCAGATCAATTCATGAGCCTGGTTCGTCGTCGAAGTGTTGGTGTCCGACATACATCAAACTTGAATAGTAGATTTAATTGGATTGAATTTTTATCATGCATGCAATTAATTTAGTTGAATTTATTTCAATATATTTTAGTTCAAACAGACCAATTTATTATTACAAAATCAAGCAAACATTTTGATAATACACGGTTTCTACATAGATGTTAATACTTGAAAATCTGCTTGTGCAATTTGAAACACTTGTAAATATTAAATTAAATCTTGAATTAGATAGTATTTGCATAAGAGTAAATGTAATTGATCAAACTATTTTTCTCTATCTTTATATAGCGTAGAAGCTAACCTATTGAAAATATAAGTTTAACATACCAAAATTGTACCACACAATGAATCGTGTAAAATAATAGCAGTAATACATAACTTATAAGTTTTAGTTTCATAATAAAAAACAAATAAATTTGTAAGAGATTCTGATTTAATGAGTATATATTTTTCGAAAGTGAATGATCCATAAGTATGTGTTACCGTTAGACGTTTTTCCATGTGTTACTGTTGTTACCTCTTTTAAGTATGTGTTTATATAAATAAGAGCAATAGTAAATTGTTATATTTTTTTCAAAGAGGTAACCATCCATTTATAATTTGGTACATCAAATTAATATTTTTAAGTTAGTAGTGAATCTTGGAATTTTTAACAATGTATATTTGATTATTTTTATAAAAATAATGATTATGAGATATAAGTAAGTTTCTATTTATAATTTGGCGCATCTTATTAATACTTTTAGGTTAATAATGATTTTTTGATATTTTAAGAGAATTTATATTTGGTTAGTGATACATAAAAGAATAATGATACTTTCACATTTTATAATTTGGCACATTATATTAATATTTTTAAAGTTAGTAATGAATTTTAGGAATTAAAACAGAATATTGATTAGTGCGCTGAGTATTCTAAAATATCCAATCAAATAATTTTATAAAGTTTAAAAATGGATGTATACATTTAATTTCCATCAAAATTCTTTTAAATAAAAGAAACAAAAAAAAAAGAATATACAAAAATGGTAGGCACCGGAATATGGTGAACTCGCGGTGGTTATGTGGTGGTTTTCATCAAAACTACGTAGTTTAATGCTTTTTAATGTTTTTTATTAATTTATTTATTGACCGGAGTAATGACTCTTCTAGTTCCCTTTAGGATTAGTTTTAAGGTGAAACATGTACATGTATTTCCTTTCCCCAAAAATCATCATTAGAAGAGATCAGACAATAAATAAATAAATATATATATATATATATATCATCAAAAATTAAACCAGATATCGCACGAAAGAAGCACGAATGAGTTTGATTGACGTGCATTACTCACACGAGTAATAAATAAACTGTAAAGTTACTGATTAATTATGTTGGTATTTTACTCTAGTTTAGCTTTTACTTTTAGTCAAAGTCAAAGTTGTTACTTCATGGATCTTGAATTCCATCAGTCCAGAGGTAGCAGAGGGATTCATGTATGCAGATAGTGCTTTGGAAATTTGGAAGGAGCTGGCAGAAAGGTTTGGCGTGCCTAATGCAACTCAAATCTACCAGTTTGAGAGAGAAATTGCTTCTTTAAAAAAAGGTAATCTTTCTCTTGAAACTTATTTCAATAAGATCAAAGGTCTATGAGATAAATTGTCTTCAATAGATGCAATTGTTGTGTGTGAATGTGCTGGATGTACTTGTGGAGCATCTAAGAAGTTAACTGAAAAAGAGAATAAGAGGAGAGTAATGCAGTTTTTTATGGGATTAAATGAGGAGTTTGACAACATTAGGACCAGATTCTTGTTATGGAACCAATGCCTGTGATTACTAAAGTGTTTTCTATGCTAATGCAAATTGAAAACAAGAAGAATGTTCAGAATGTGTTTTCAGCAGAAGGAATTGATGCAAATCAGACAGCTTTCTTTGTGAATAATGGAGTTTATAAGCCTGTTTTTAAGAAGAAGGAGAATGAATTGAGAAAGGATTTCAGGTGTGAGCACTGTCATAAGGAAGGTCATACTCAGGAGTTTTGTATAAACTGAAAGGATATCCAGATTGATGGAAACCAAGGAATGTTAGAGGTAGACAGAATTTTGGTGGAAGGAACTTTGCACATCAGGTTGACTCTGGGAGTTGGAAAGGTCAAATAGTCGAGCCTATTCATCTCGTGTGCCTTTAATATAACCAGTTACTATGTAATTATATGGACGATGATTATGTAACATTCATAAAACACCATAGATAATGATGGTTATGGCAGATTGTACAAATCTTGCTAGAATAGCAGTACAAGGCAAATGAATCTTTGCAAATTATTCAAATACTGTATTTAATCCATCTTTTCTTCCTAACGGTATCATCAAAGGCCATACATAACATGGTTCTCGGCACTGCAAAAGTCGTACAAACAACAGGTAGAAACACTTATCGAGTCCACTTATGCCTGTGTTTCTCTCATCACTGCGGGATGAGAAACACGTGATAAAACACCAAGAGAAACTCATAAAACAGCGTCAAACGACATTCTGCATTCAGAAAAGGTAAGGTGATCTAGAATAATCGATGAGTAGGAGTAAAGTACATTCCGAAAATGAAAAACCGGATGTTCTCTCAATAATGGATGAGTTAAAACATCAATTCCTTCTCATAGTTGGATTAATTGTTGTATATAATTGCACTTATTGACCGTATGATAAACTAAATTTATATATTTAATCATCTTTTATCTTATGATAAAAATTAAAAAAGATACTATGATTTCTAATATGATTAATTAGTTTTTAAGGTGGTACATGTACATGTAAATCCTTCCCCAGAACCATTAGATGAGATCAGAAAAATATATATATATATCATCAAATATTAAACCATATATTGCACGAAAGAAGCACGAACGAATTTTATTGACGTGCATTACTCACACGAGTAATAAATAAACCTATAATTTCTGTTAAACGTGTACATACATCGGCTAACCTTACTTAACCTGAAGTTCTTCATTCATAGGAAGTAGTACACACTGTTTCAAAGGCTTGTCGGAAAGTGTTAACCTGCAAACGCAGAGTCCCAGACCCAATAATCGAAAGTATAATAACTCCGATGTGAAATCAAGCTGTAAACATTATGGGTGTTGCTATTTACGTACACACATCTAATGGTGAAAATAATCTCGATGTAATAAAAAGTTGGTGGACCATGTGGTGTAAATAGAATTTCTATTTACACCTACCATGGTCAAACTTAATACTCATTACACGTATGCAAGAGTGTGTCTTAATATTATATTTGATTATGATGGTTTATAAGATTTGTCTATATAAAATAAATTATGTATTTTTGAATTTTGTTTCATATCACATTTTAAAATATATGTTAAATTAATATTGATAAATATTTTTAAAAAATGGGTTAGGATCACCCAACCAACTCCAACTCGCATTCAATATCCAAAACTATAGAATATAGGTCAATATTTGAAGAATTGTAAGATTAGATAATGGTTAATATTCAAATAGTAATTTTGATATTACTTACGCCACCCGACTTGCTATATACACTCACATGATCCACTTTTACTGAAATTAATAAGTATTATTTATCCCACTTCTAAGGGTAAATACAGGTCCAACTTTTCAGGGTGCATTGAGGCGGTTGCACGGAAAACATCCCAAAAAGTAACGCCTTCCTGTTGTTAGGATAAAATCACTCACCACTCAAATACAATATCAATCAACACAAAGAATAATCAACGATAAAAAGAACGAACACACCAATTCACGTGGAAAATCCAAATCAGGAAAAACCACGACCAACCAACTATAAAAATAGAAGAGTTATTAAAATGTATGCTCTATCTCTCAACACACAATATCTCTCAACACTCTTCTATCCTTCCTATTCTCAAACTCACAAACTCATGAACTCAAACCCTAACCAACATGGAGGCTCTAACTAAATATATAATATTTATACTAAACCTCCCCTTAAACTCTAACTCAATCTTATTCGGCCTAATTCTCTTAGCCCAACAAGAAAATAAGACATCATCATCTCTCATTCTATTTGGGTTTTGAGGAGATATCCTAACACTTCCATCTGCGTGGTTTTTATCAAGAGTGCTGAAGTTAAAAGGTTTTTATTTTATTTAATCATCTTTTATCATGATATAAGTTTATAAAGATATTATGATTTCCAATCTGAATAATTAGTTTAAGGTGCAACATTACGTGCATTTCCGATCGCACGAAACAAGTACGCCAGGAATAAGATTGGAATTCCTTTAACTACAAGTTCTGATTAAACATACAGATAAACTCCCCTGTCTCTCTTAAAAAATGTGTTTATTATCTCAGTTTAAGGTAATTTGTCTAAGAAACATGCTCTACTACTTTAATTGGTTTGATTCGTTGAGAGGAGTTTTGCATGCAGAATCTGAGATTTAATTTGGATAGTACAAGTGATAGGCATGAAAGGCGTACGTTGCTCTTAATTTGCATGAAAGGCGTATGTTGCTCTGCAGCCGCGTGTAACACACGCGCCACGTTAGGCCAGAAGAGCCTGGCAGGCGCGTGATCCACACATGTCACGAAGGATGTCTGCTGGCCATTGGGCGCGTGCAAAGGACGCGCCGAAGAGAGGGCCCGCACGTGGCCTTCACGCGCACAGGAGGGCGACAGCGGCATTGGCGCGTGATAAACACGCGCTACTGGGATTTGTGGGCGAATTTCGGGCGCGTGATTCACACGCGCATGGAGATGTTGGAGCGCGTGATCCACACGCGCCGTTGCCTGAGGTGGCGCGTGATTCACACGCTTCGTGTTTACTAGCCGGGCAGTGATCGGACGATTCATCTTTTTTTTTCTTCAACCACTGGAGAGATCGTGGATAACGGGAACGTTGACACACCAACTGAGAAGCGGAAAAGGTGGAAGAAACACCAAAACAAAAGCACCACAATCAAAAGTTCGAAGAAGCACCGAAATTGATTGAGATTTATTTGTCGAAATTGAATTTTTGACTGATTTACAGGTTATTGGATCGAATCGGCTGATATCATGAGAGAATGTAATTTACCGTAGTAGGTGTGTCTGTATTATATCAAATATATAGGAGTACAAGAGTACAAATACAATGTATCTAGACTAGTCTAAATATGGTGCAGAAATATATATACAAATCAATCACAGTTATTCTCATGATAATTGTGATATTCTATCAACAAGTACAGCTATTTTTTTTGTATATGCAGGCTGAACAAGACACATTGGAAAGAGTCTAATGAGATTCATACTACAAGAGAAGAACAATCGACAAACTTCTGCATGGACCAAGCTTTGACCAGAGCTTCAAACTGGTTCCATTTGGAATGTATTTTTAGAATCTCTAACTAAGATAATTCCAATCCCCTATCTCTTATTTGATTTGAGAAAATTATGTTTCGTGAATTAATCACTAATATAATCACTAATATGCTCGGTGAAGTAAGGTACAGAGGAAGAAAAGGGATTATCTTTACTTTATCATTTAGACAATAACTTAGAGACAAATCTTTACGTTTGCATTTGGAAGCTTCTGCTTCATTTGTTGGATTAAAAAAATTACATGTGCCTAGGGACAAACCTCTGTCATAGAAATGATTGATCTGGCTGATCGGAATCGATCCCAGTACTAGCATCAAAAATGTGTAAATATCTATAATCAATTCAGTTTCGGAACCTGACATGATCGAGACCGAGCTGAGTGAAGAAGTTGAAGAGAAGAACAACTTTATTTGCTTAGGGCTTAATTTTGAGAGAGAGGAAATACTCGAGTGTAATAAAAATAAACTAAGTCCTATCAAGTTCATCTTATTTTCATCTTAACTGCGCCGAACTGCGTGAAATTTAGCTGGAACTAGTTGAAGCAAATTGCAATTAGTTGAAACACGCTGTATTTAATTGAAACGCAGTTCAGTAAGCTGAAGTCGGCTTCAGGTAATTGAAATTAGCTGAAATTGTTATTACTATTATTATTATTACTACTACTATTATTATTGTTGTTGTTGATATGAGTTCAAATATGATAACATACAAATAAATTAATGCTCTTTAATTTCAAATTTACGCAAATATATAATTTAAAATATTACGTTGTGTGAAGAATTCAATTTATTCATGAGATTTATTTTCCAGATTAGTTCAATTCATCAAAAATGAAACAAGCTATCAATTTAAATTTAAATTGAAAATTTAATTAATAATTGTCAAATAAAATTCTTTCATTTTTACTGTATGAATAATAAAACACTAGGTTTATATATTAAGAATTTGTTAGTTGGTGACACTAGTGAAATTGAACCATCAGATAGCGATTGATAGTGGATGCAACCGATATGCATTATGGGAATATATTGACATGTTTATAAGAGTTGCTCAAAACAAAAATATTGATAAAATGTAACTTTACTTCAAACATCTTATTGAAAATGAAATTAATTGAAGCTATCTAAAGTTAGCTTAATGGCAGCTGAAATTAGTTGAAACAAACTGCAATACCTGAAACACGTTGGAGTTATTTGAAACACGCAGTTAGCTGAACTTAGGTTAACTTAAATGCAAGCTGCAAAAAATAATTTGAACTTGACAGGGCTAATCTCTCAATTTAAAATTCTATTTAACATGAACGGTATTACTCAAAAATACATTTGATCAATAAATCCAATAAAATATGAATGATTACAACCTTAAATTTATAATGCAAGTTGGGTGTTTTTGATTTTTGGATGGTCGGAAATAGAGTATTTCTTTTTGTCGCAAACTCTCTGAACACTTCGATCCATTTCTCCGTAGTAATTGAACCTCTTAATAATCTCCGGCTAGATTTCATGCTTCTTCACTACCAATTCACCGTTGCAAGCATCATATGAATTTGAACGCACATCATACTCCTATTTGAAAAGGAAGCGAAACTGACAGGAAAACCTTTTTCCAAACCTTGAGAAGTCGATTGCGCTTAAGGAAGAAAGTATTAGAAATATCCACATAATATAGAATAATACATGTAGGATAATATGTGGATCCAACTTTGCACAGAGAGTGTTAGTTAGGTTATTAAAATCTAGAGAATATTATTTTCGTTATTAGTTTTGTGAAGGAGTTGAGAAAAACATTCATTCGGATGATCCTGATATAGGCCTTATCAGGCACCAATAATATAATAACACGTGTACAATTGTAATGTTTTAATTGGTTAAGATATTTTTAGTAAAGTTCTAAAACCCTAATTTAGAATGCCTAAACCCGTCTGGGTAATGATTGAACACGTGGCCCAATCATAAATTAGTTAAAGATGATGTGTCGTTATTTAATTGGTGCCTGATATTACCAATATTAGGATGATCCTGATATATATTGAACTGGAAGGAGTTATTTAGACAAAAAAATCGGAAAAAAACCAAATTGAGCAAAGAGCTCTTTTTAGCTAAAGATTAATATAATGTTTTGAGTAGTCAGGCTATTACTTTTCAAAGCAATATTAAACAATAAATAAAATTATAAATTATGTAGAGTGCTCTTTGAAAATATCTTTTCATTACAAAAAAAAATACCTTTACAAAATAATCGCACGCACGCGTCAAAACAGTAGACGTGCGTCAAAGCGGTGAATTGCATGTCTAATTTGTGAAGCTTCATCATATATAGTTAGAAATAAAAAATCTTACATGCGGTTTTAATTTCGGGCGATTATTCATTATATAAATTGCATGTTTCGTAAAAGTTTTCCCTTTGCATGATAAGTTTCCGTCGTGCGATTATATATAAATTTATGAAAAACACATGCAAGATTTTTTATTTCTAACTATATATGAAACTTCACAAATTAAATGTGCAATTTACTGTACGAACATGCAAGACTCTGTATATACAGACGCGATGGTTCGGTTTCGGGGAATCAATTTTCTTCACAACCATTTCTAAAACCTAGAATATTTCTAAACCCCGCTAAACAACCATGGAACCTGCAGGGCCGTCGAGGAAAGGCACCCGGCAGAGGGGCGAGTGGTACCGGGTGATGGTGATCGATGCCAAATATGACGGTGTTTGGTCGCCTCCTGCAGAGGGCCGAGATCTGATGGAAAATCATTGGAAAATATTATGGCAGATAGTGAATTCTAATGAACATATTTCTTGATCAAATTGAATAATATTTATCATCTCATATATTGTATTAGTGTTTTTTAAAAAACTTTTTATGAAAATAAAGTGTGATATTTAACTTATATATAATCGTTACAACTAGACACATATTTCACATGCATATAAATAAAAAGTAAATATTTGTACGCACGATCCTTTCAAGCTGAAAACGTGCATGCACGAACATTGATATTGTTAGTATTATTTATTATAAATATTTCAATAGTCATCAAATTAAAAACCACTGACAGGTATATAAATTTTTGAAATATATAATTACACTTTCACCGATGAACGAGGTTTAGGTATAACAGAATATTTGCAATAGCTCACGGGATTCATATATTTTTTATTATTTGCCCACATCTATATTTCACGCTTTCTTAACCCACGCCTTTTAAAATAAATATCATAGAACTATATCTTTTCTCTATCTTTAAAATACGTATAACATGTACGTAGTTGACACTTTGATTATCATGCGGAATTGCGGATCATCATAAGAATATGCTTTTTCAACACAAAATATTGTTTATCCATTGTTGATCTTGCGAGTATTGATCTTTTTTTGATAAATGCATGCTGGAATAGTACGTACATAGATCATCCCACTTCGTCCCAGAAAAAGTCTTGGTAGATAGCTAGCTTCATCATCTAAATCCAAGCAGGAAATGTTCCTCAAGTCATTATCATCCACACAACACCAGAGCAGCACTAACTGGATCGAAGAGCTCTCGCCGGAATCATCACTATAATCCCGATCGTCTGAATTCTTCCACGGGAGCTAGCTGAATTCTGGTCGAAGGTAAACACCAGACTGAACAAAGGGGCCCACTGCTACCACCAGAGCAAGATGCCGATGAAGACGACAATCCAGTTCAATTACCTCATGTATCTGCTTCCCTTCAGATTGAGCGGTGCAAAGACCTGAGATTTCTTGGATTCCCCATTCCCCAGTTTGCGTATAAGTTTACTGCCTTCCGGTGACTCCTCCAGATTGCTCTTTAACACTTGCACAATCTGTTGAGTGTTTTCCTTAGCCATCCTTCCCCTCCTCTAAGTTCGCTAGACTTAAGCTATCCCTCTTGCATGTCTACGCGCTGGTGAGTTGAATTCCATTGGCACCTCTTTGTTACGTTGTTATTCTGCATGGCTTGGGAACTTCATCCCTAACATCCTTCGGAGCTAACCACCTGGTAGCACTACATTCATCTCTTTTATGGCTCATTACTCCACAAAACTCAAGTATTGCAGGCAACTTTTCATAACGCAGCGGTAGTGAATGACTATATCCTTTTTAGTGCCTAAAAACACTTGATAGGCTTTGTTATATTCATCTGATTTGGAGGAAGTTGCGCACCACCTTACCATTCACATCCTTGTTTACCTTGATGTAGCGCCCAATATCCAATCTTCACTGCATCCGGGATATTGAACTTCTCCCGTGGAACCTTGTGCCTGTGATCCCAGAACTGTGCCTTGTCGAATACAATCTCTGATTCGATCATTCCAGCTGTTGGTTCTTTAAAAACAAGAAGGTTGTGATCCATCAACCACGGCTGCATGCTAAAAACCCTAGCTTTCTCCGCTACACTAGGAAACTCAAACTGTTACACATTCTCATGCAAAGCGTGAACCTTTAGCAGATTTGGAAGGTTCCAAACACCCCAGAACACTATCTGGATCCCCTCGTGTGGGATCTTCCTTGGCGCAATTAGTATTCTGACCAACATCCGCCCCCAATTCTCCTCGTCAGCCTTAAGTTACCGTAACGTTTTTCGATATCATCCAAACTCTCCATTGTTTCCGATCCGATTCAACGGTTATTTCCTGTTTGCCGAATATATGAGGTCTCAAAAGAAATTCAAGATGATCTCTAGGGTTTTAAAGAGAGGGAGAAAACACATCCCTTATTCTAGTAGTTACCTTATATATTAACTATTAAACATTTATAAAACAAGTTGTGTGTGTTTGATTTTTTACAGGGTTGGGAAATAGAGTTACATTTTTTTTTGTCGCAATAAAAAAGTCCATTTATTATAGGTCAACTAGTTCTGCTTAATATCTGGTAGCTTAATTAGGATAGGAGCTATTTTTATTATGACTACTATATTAATTTTTGGCATGTGATTATCACAATAGTAGTTTGGGAAAAAAACCATATTGAAAGAAAGAGCTCTTTTTAACTACAGATTAATATAATATATTGATTAATTAGGCTATTACTTACTTTTCAAAGCAGTTTTTAAAAATAAATAAATTATGAATTAGTGTTGATGTTCATAATAGCCCTAGAGTGCTCTTTGACAATATCATTGCATCACAAAAAGAAATACCTTTACAAATAAAAAGCAGAGTGCCCGAAATGAATAAAAAGCTTACATTGCACGAAACATGCAAGACTTTGTTTTTATCTAACCATGCATGCACGCATCTTCCCAAATCTGCAATTTATATAATGAATTATCGCACGAAAAATGCATGCAAGATTTTGTATCTATCAAACTAGGGAACTTCACAAATTAAATAAACATGCGATTTATATAATGACTAGCTAGCAAGCTTATATAATGACTTATGCAAATTCACAAATATATGCAATTTATATAATGAGAAAATATATATAGGTAATTTAAGCGGCATCATATTCAAACATATTGTTCACAGAACTCGAGAAAAGTGTATGATGAATTAGGGCTCTTGTGCGAGACGAAGAGGTAGCGAAGAAGATGATCAAACTAATGGGGTTTCCAAAGAGTCTCAAATTAGGATTGTGAAAATCTTCGATGTTAATTCTGAAAGTTCTGAAAATCTGATGGAAGATTGTTGGAATATATTTAGGCATATAGTGAATTTTAATGAACACTTCTCCTTATCAGATTGAATATTTATCATCTCATAGATTGTATCAGTATTTTTATAAAAAATATTTATGAAAGTAAAGTGTGATGTTTAATTTATAATCGATGGTTACAACTAGACACATATTTCTAATGAATATAAATAAAAAACAAATATTTGCATGCACGACCATTGCAAGCTGAAAACATGCATGCATGCACGAACCTTGATTTTAGTAGTATTTGATTTATTATAAATATTTCAATAGTCATCAAATTAAAAACAGCTGACAGTATATGATTTTTTGAAATACACTTTCACCAATGGACAAGGTTTTGGTATTATAGAATATTTAAGGGAATCATAATTTTTTTTTTTTTTTGCACAAATATCGCACTTTCTTAGTGCTTTTAAATAAATGTCATACTGTCAACTATGTCTTCTCAATCTTAATAAATAAAAAAATCAATTTAATATTTATTAGCATTATCCTAAAATAGGCATGTATCAAACACCAATCAGATAGTGACACGTCATGTAAATGTAATTTATAATTGGACCACGTATTTAATCATTACTCAGACGAGTTTAGACACTCAAGGTTAGGATTTTCAAAATTTATATATTAAAAATATTTTAATCAATTAAAACATGTTAATTGTACACTAATATTAACAAAGGCCACGGGGCCTGTCGGAGCATGTCCCTGCACATTAGGCCCCCTCGTCTTCTCCAAATTGGTCAAAAAGGCCTCATAACCTTTCGCTTGATCAACAACAGTAATATATGGAGGGAGGGGATAACGAACAGCAATAAGGGCACTAAATTCCTTATAGTCATGCCCAAGAGCAGTAAGAAACCACATAAGTTTATCACTATTCTCAGTAGGTTGACCCATAATACTCAACTGATCAATTGTTTTCATCAAGTTCAGATGCAGTTCATGAATCGTACCCGTTTTAAGGAGGAGGTTAGCCTGCTGGTGGAGGCTGAAAACAGTGATGGAGGTGCTATGCTGGTAGGAATGAGCAAACGTATCCCACATCTTCTGGGCAACGTCACACTGCGAGATCTCATTCTTCGCTTCAGCAGTGAGGGAGGAAAGAAGAATGCTGCACAGCCTCTGATCATCCACGATCCAGGAGTTGTAGGCAGCCAGGGCAGAGTTGTAGGCACCATGTTCCTTCTAGAGAGCAGCAGGATCCGGCGGTGAGGAGGAGAAGGAGACGGCCGGCGGCGGCATGTGAGCAAGGGGCCATCCAGGTGACCAAACAAACCCTGGGGTTTGAACACATACTCCACCTACTGCTTCCACTGCAAGTACGTTGAAGCCTCAACGTTTGTGTTGAAAAGGTGAATCATGGTGTTGATTGAGAGCACATCATCGTTCTTACGTTCAGTCATAGTCTAGCAATTAACCAAAAATGAGTAGAAATTTTTTTGAAGGGAGGGCGGCGGGATTTTGAAGCGTGCGAGAGATATAGTCAAAGATTAGGAGTGGTCGAAACGTCTCTCGAAGTCCATAAAGTCTCCGAAGTTTAATTTCAAAATAACTCATCATATGATCAGGGAGCTATACACCACAAAAAACTACCATGAAAGTTGTATTTGACTCAAATATACATGAGTGTAATTAATTAATTACTCTGCGCCGATTAATAATAATATGCACGAAATGAATAAAGAGCTTACTGTAAACTGTATATGATTGCTTGATGAGAATAAGGCAGTACAAGGCCTATATATATAGTTACATACAAGGGCCTAAAACTAAATACTGAAGCTAGCTAAACCCTAGGCACATAAGTGCAATATACAAAGTACATACATAAATTAATAAATTAGTCCTCTACTTCTTCTTCTATCGTCACACCCCCCTTCAAGCGAAGCGTCAGATTGATCGAGACGCGAAGTTTGGACCGAAAGAAGTCAAACAACGCACGATTAAGTCCCTTGGTGAATATGTCTGCAACCTGTAATGAGGTCGGAACATGACCAACTCGAAACTTGCCAGCACTAACGAGTTCCCTCACAAAGTGATAGTCGATGTCGATGTGCTTAGCTCTCTTGTGAGCAACTGGATTCTCCGCAAGAAAGATAGCACTGTTATTGTCACAAAGAAGCACCGGGGATCCTTGAAGCGGAAAACGCAGATCCCTAAGAATGTGTAACAGCCAAACTACCTCCGAAGCAGTATTCGCAAGAGCTCTGTACTCCGATTCAGAACTTGAGCGAGAGACTGTAGGTTGCTTCTTCGCACTCCATGAGACCAAGTTGCCACCAAGGAAAACAGCATATCAATAAGTAGAGCGACGTGTCTCCAAGCAGCGCGCCCAATCAGCATCAGAATATACGAGTACCTCCGAAACACCATCAACAGTAAAGGTCAATCCACAATGTTGCGTCCCACGAACATATCTGAGTATCCGAGTGACTGCGGCAAAATGATCATCCTGTGGATCCTGAAGATACTGACTCACGGAGTTGAAAGTAAAGGACAGGTCAGGATGAGTGATAGTGAGGTACTGAAGAGCTCCAACAAGAGACCGATACAATATCAGATTGTGAAACGGTCCACTGGTGCTACTGTGTAACTGCGACAACAGAAGAAACGGTGTGGAGACCGGTGTAGCATCCAGCATCCCAGCTCTCTGAAGAATATCCCCAGCATACTTAACTTGACCCAAGAACAACCCTGTTGATGTAGGTGTAACCTCCAGGCCAAGAAAATAGCTGAGGTGTCCGAGATCCTTAACAGAAAACTCCCGATCAGCACGAGCTATGAAACTCCGAATAGCAACCTTATCATTCCCGGTAAGAATGATATCATCAACATAGATGAGAAGGTACAAAATGACTGAGCGACGAGTGAACACGAACAGCGAAGGATCCGATAAACTTCCAACAAAGCCAAGGCCTTTAACAAAGGCACTGAAGCGATCAAACCATGCCCTAGAAACTTGCTTAAGATCATAAATGGCTTTCCTCAGGAGGCAGACATGATCAGGACATGCAGGATCCTGATAACCAGCTGGTTGAGCCATGTAAACTGGACTGTCAAGAATGCCATTCAGAAAAGCATTCTTGACATCTAGCTGATGAAGTGGCCACTTCTTCATAGTGGTAATGGCAATCACTGTTCGGACAGTAGCAGCCTTGATAACTGGACTGAAGGTATGATCGAAGTCAAAACCTGGAACCTGTGAGAAGCCTTGAGCCACCAAACGGGCTTTATATCTCTCAATATAGCCATCTTCACTACTGGAGGGCCGTGGAAATCACGGCGGTTGGCCCCCCCCTACGCCGGCGGTTCTGCCCGCCGTCGGTGGCTGCGCCGTGGGTGGGGGGTGTGAAGGGAACGGCGGTCTTAACCGCCGTTGTGCAGAACACAGGTAACGGCGGTCTTAACCGCCGTATCTGTGTTTTTTTTATAAACATCGCATACATGTTCCGTATTCGGAACATGTATAACGATGAGGTGTTGATGAGTTCGTTCCGGTTGTGGAAGCCATCTTGGTTACGCAACCGGAAGTTGGAACAAATGAGTTTTTTTGTACATACTTCCGATAACGGAACAGACAAATTTTGATAACGAAATGGAATTTTAATTTCCCCAAATCTAGTGCTGAAATTAATAAAAAATAAAATCAAAAATGAAAAAATCAAAATTTATAAATTATATTAAAGATCCAAATTGTCATTACAACATTATTACACAAATTTACATATCATTCTACAACTAACTCATAAACCATTCTACGCTAATTCTAATCCAACAAGCATGCTACACTAACTCATAAACATTCGACACTAATTCTAATCCAACTATGTTTGTACTTGAATACTTGAATAAGAACGTAACCATGCTTGAACTTGAGTAGGAATGTGAAGGAATCTCCTAGATTCATCTCTTGTTTCGTTAACTGCTTCTTCCTCTCGTATACTACCTGAGCTCTCTCTTTTCTCTTCTTCTCCAACTCCTCAGCACAACCAAATTAGCTCTAGAGATTATCAGACTCACATCTCACATCTCACATCAATCAAACCTCAAGAGGGATATATGATGCAATTCTACAACTAATCTCATTAGTTAGTGTAAGAGAATTAAGTAAAATACAAACTATCCCAAAAAAGTTAACTGCCTACACTCTCAGAAGGGAGCGGAACTTACAGATGGCTGGACGGCAGCTTTTACGCGGGAAGATGGAGCCAGGACGGGAGGGAATTGAGCGGCACCTACTACCTTCCACTTCGGAAGGTGAAGGTGAAGCCAACTGGGATCCTCGGACGCTCTACGTTATCTGCCTCAGGGACTGTAAAATCAGCAGGGGTGAGAAGATATCGGTTTACCCTTGTCACAAACTGGTCAACTGGCCTGCTCAGGGAGGAGGCGATGCTCTGCAGAAAGCCTCCAGGTTTAATAGAAACTCATCAGCCGAAGGAATATTTAGATTTCGTTGAACATTTGTTAAAAGTTGGTTGAACATCTCATCATCACTTCATGCCAATGTAATCTTCATGAACCTACACAAGTAAAGCAACATATTTAAAAACATAAAATTACATTTCTAGATTACTTATAGATGTCTATCTAAGCTAAAACAATCAAAAACACCAAAACCTCTAAAATTGTAAGACAGTAAGGAAGACTATAAGGATGATATACTTCATGGATATAGACAAGGGAAAAATCAAGTATTTTGATAAATTAATGTGAATACAGTAGAACAGAACACAAGTCATATCAATAAAGTTTTGGTGGAAAAAGGGGCATCTTCGAGAATCCATCCATCTATGAGTTTTCCATTGAAATTAAACAAAATCAAGATCAGATTCTTACCGGAGCCAGGGAAAGCGGAAGCTACAAGACCCCGTAGGGTGAAATCAGTTGTCGGAGGAGCTTCCATGGTCACCGAATTTGTGGCGAGCTTCCATGACCACAACATTGGAATCTCGCACGACTCTTCCAGCAGCACAAGAGCAATCCTCTGCCCGGAAACAAAGAAGTGGTTTAGTAATATTAACTATCCCTAATACCTCTATCAACGTAAGCCGCCAATATAGTATTCCACAATGAGATCATCAGTTCAAACACAACATATATATCCTTGAACTCCCTGCGGCATGGAGGTAGCATTATATGCTTAATTTCAACAATATCCGGATGTCGAAGCAGCCTGAGCAGCTTGATTTCTCTAAGAATACCGAGTGGCCTCAGAAACATGCTCAAAGATATCTGTTATCTTTTATATTGCCACCTTCTCTCCAGTGTGAGTATCAACTGCAGCAGCAACAACGCCATAGCTTCCCTTGCCAACAACCTCTTGGATTTGATATTGGCTTGCCTCACCATACTCGGTGAAGAACTCCTTGAAAGGCATGTGCTGTAAAATAGACAATAACATTAGTATAGCCATTCAATTTGAGACAAATCGCTATCAACCTACTGTAGTTACATGAAAAGAAGAAAACCATACCATCCTCCCATCAATCTTCGTCTCATTTTTACCAATCCTCTACCACCGCCCGGTGGCACGAGAGCAGTCCTCTGCCGCTGGTGCTCGACGCAGCCTGTATTTGGGAGCACACCGCCGTCAGATCTTTCCGGGTACCCTGTCGTCGTCGGATCTTTCCGGGTAGCACGTCGACGTCGAATCTCGATTGGGATTTGGGGGCAAATCTCGGTTCAGAGAGTTGGACCGAGGATAATGTTTGAGAATAGGATTTCTTTTTTTTATAGCCACACATATAACCGGTTGAGATCTAATCATAAAATTCTGTTAACGGTTCAGATTCAAATGAAATCAAATCAATTTTAAATCAAAAATTAATTTCTGCAGTTTTTTAATGTTGTTTTTTGTCAACATTTAAATTTTAATAATTTCATATTTACCCATCAATTTTAACAAAATTTAATGAGGGATTAAATAATTTTTGAAATTCAATTTAAACATGTAATTAGTTTTCATTATTGATATTTACAAAAATGACATTAATTGTATCATATGATAACAAGTGGCATAACACTTGGCTTTTCATTCCAATTTAGTTTTGAGTGTTAGTAAATAAGTTTGACTGTGATTAGTTGAACTTAACTTAATTAGTGTACATAAAAAGTCAATTAGTGCAAATCTAATCTGATTAGTTCAAATATTTCATTGTAGTACATCGTAAAAGGAATATTAGCATCAAAAAATATATTATTTCAATATAAACTTTAACTTTTACGTTTAATTGATAATGAATGCTCGAACATTCATATCAATACGATTTCATGCACTCATGTTAGGATGTCTTAGAAACACTCAAATTTACTTAAATTCATCCAGTGACTAATATAAATCAATCACAACTATGTGGTAGAACTATGACTCAAAAGTATATATACTTAGGTAACAAGTTATAATCTTAGTTGTGCTTCTCAAGTTTTTGATACTACAGTTTTCACTACACGTACCTTTAATTGCACTAGTACCAAAGTAAATTTAAATAAAAAGTGTCCTATGCATAATAAAATTAACATAACCATCAAAATTTTCAGTTTTAAAAGTCAAAACTTGATGTCTAATGACATTTTTCAAATTTTTACTAAACTGAACATTGATATCAATGTTATTTCATGGACACCTATGTTATAATGTCTCAAATATACTCAAATTCATTTAGTAATGAAAATAATTTGATCACAACAATGGTGGAAATATGACTCATAGATATATATACTTAGGTTACAAGTTATAGTCTAAGTAGTGCTTCTCAGGTTCTTGGTACTACAGTTTTCTCTACACGTACCTTTCATTGCACGAGTACCAAAGATATTTACTTAAAATGTGTCTTATACATAATAAAATTAACGTAAGCATAAAAAGTTCAGTTTTAAAAGTCAAAATTTGATATTTTATGACATTTTTCTATTTTTTACTGAACTGAACATTGATATCAATGTTATTTCATGGACACCTGTGTTAGAATGTCTCAAATATACTCAATTTCATTTAGTAATGAAAATAATTTGAGCACAATAATGGTGGAAATATGACTCAAAAGCATATATACTTAGGTAACAAGTTATAGTCTTAGTAGTGCTTTTCATATATATTCTCGATACTGAAGTTCTCACTAGTCACTATGAGTATCTTTCATTGAGCTAATAACAAATTACACATGAAAGGTGTATTATGCATAATAAATTCAGCATAAATATCAAAATTCATGTTTAAAAGTCAGAATTTGATGTTTTATGACATTTTTCAAATTTTTACTTAAATTAGCGTTTATATCAATGCTATTTCATGGAATTTATGTTAAAATATATCAGTAACACTCAAATAATCTTAACTTCATTTAGAAATGGAAATAAATTGATGACAATGGTGGAGGAAATATGTCTCCAAAGTATATGTACACTTAAGTAACAAGTTATAGTCTTATTAATGTTTCTCAGGTTCATGATACTAAATTCTAACTATAAGTACCTTTAATTTGGTTCATACCAAAGTAAATTTTCAAGAAAAGTATATTATACATAATAAAATTAACATAATCATCAAAAATTTCAGGTTTAAGAGTCAAAATTTAATATTTTATGATATTTTAAAATTTATAATAAGTTTCAATTATATATTCAGTCATGTTCCTTAACCGGAAGGTCATCATGTCGGTGTTCCTTTACATATATATTAACATTCTCAGGACACAGGTGGGACCTGGTGACTAAGGCTCAGGTATTTCCCGACTTCCGTCATCGGAACACATAATCTTGACGGCGTTCATGGCTAACCGCCGTTTCGTATGCGCCGTTTCCTATTATCCGCCGTTAACCAAGCGGCGTTTATGTGGCAAACGCCGCTAATCATTTTCCCGCACCACTCCACCACGGTTCCGATATCGGAACCTCAAAAATAAACGGCGTTCTTGGGGAACCGCCGTTAACGGCCGCCGTTAAAGGCCCCCAGTCCACTAGTGCTTGTTTGTACTTCAACCGATAGACCCACTTCGAGCCAACTACATTAACGTGTGGAGGGCAAGGAACCAACTGCCCTGTCTGTTGCCGCTGAAGTGCATCAATCTCCTCATCCATAGCAGTAACCCATCGTGAGTCCTTCATCGCAGCCTTAAAGTTTCTTGGTTCCTTCTGTACGAGCAACTCAGCAACCAAACCTGTAGCCACAAAATCCGGTCCAAAACTGCGAGCTACTCTTGTTCCATCCTGATGACGAGTGACCATTGAGTGACCACGAGGGGCAGGCGGGACTGTCTGAACCTGTTGAGCTATGGGAATAGGAGGAGTCAAAGGACCACTTTCAGATGAAGCTGAGTTACCGGGTGAATCAAATGAACTCGAGGATGCTGGAGAAGGTACTGGAGTGACTAGTTCAGGTTCATCATTAATTTCTGCTGGTGCAGTCGAAGAAGACTCATGACACACCGTACAAGGCTGCTGTGGTGGAATGATCTCAACAGAAGCAGTCTCTAAATCGGGATCAGTAGGATCAACAAATGAGGAAACATCCAAAGAAGAGAAATGAGCCTCTGTGGATGATCTCGAGAATGGAAAGTGGTTCTCATCAAAGCGAGCATGGCGAGTCATATAAATGTGACCAGAAGCAGGATCCAAGCACTTAAATCCTTTGTAATGCGCACTGTAGCCCAAAAAGACACAGGGCAGACTACGAGGGGCTAATTTATGCTCAGATGTCGGCCGAACATAGGGAAAAACACGGCACCCAAATGGATGAAAATTCGAGTAGTCCGGTGAGCGCCCAAAAAGTACTTCAAAAGGAGACTTGTTATCAATCACCGGAGTTGGCAACCGATTGATAGTGAAAACAGCAGCACTGAATGTGTCATCCCAGTGAGATAGCGGCAGGTGTGAATGAAACAACATGGAGAGGCCCATCTCCGTGATGTGTCTGTGCTTTCGTTCTGCTCTACCATTCTGCTCAGGTGTATAGGGACATGAAACTTGATGGTGAATACCGCGAGTTCCAAAGTGAGACCGCAACCTGTTGTTGATGAATTCAGTCCCTCCATCACTCTGGAAAACCTTGATGCGAGATGAGAATTGGTTCTCTACAAATGCTTCAAACTGGAAGTAGACATCGACGAAGTCTGACTTACCACGTAGAGGATAGAACCACGAAAATCGCGAATAATCATCCACAAACAAGGCATAATAAGAAAAACCATTTCCAGAAACAACCGGAGATGGCCCCCACAAATCACAATGAATCAAATCCAAAACATTATTAGCACGTCTGGGGTTCTCAACAAAAGACAGTTTATGGCCTTTAGCCATAGCACACGGTTCACAAATACCAAGCTTTGGAAGTACAGAATTAAGGGATAAAAACCCATGTTTGTTCAATAAAGAAATAACAGCAGAGGACACATGTCCTAATCGAGCATGCCACACTTCAAAAGATGCTCTATTATTATTCTTCTTCACCACTGAAAGGAGTGCTGTCTCACCACGGTCCAGCACATACAGCCCATGCTCACTGTGTCCCTGCCCCAGGATTGCCCTGCTGAGCTTGTGCTGAATAATAAAAGACTTGTCATCGAAAGAAATAATAGCACAGAGCTCTTTGGTAAGCTTACTAATTGACAACAGGTTTTTAGTAATAGCAGGCACAACCAAGACATCAGATATATGCATAGAGGGGCTAATTCTAACATCACCAACAGCAGTAATAGGAAGAGAAGCACCATTACCAACAGAAACAAAGGTATTACCATTATATGGAGCCACAACAGTCAAGGTCGAAGTAGTGGCACTCAAATGGTTGGTAGCCCCTGAATCAAGATACCAGTCTGAAGCTGTAGGAGCTGTAGTGGGCTGAGCCTGAGGAGCCTGGTAGGGCACATACTGTGGTGCATACACAAGTGGCTGAGGAGCCACTGTCGCAGGAGCAACCGGAGCAACATAGGTTTGAGCAACAAGAACCTGAGGAGTCGATGGAGGCTGTGTCGACTGAGGAACATAAGTCTGGTACTGCTGCTGGCCATAGGGCTGTGGTGGTGGAGTCACATAACTCGGCGTAGAGGAAGGACAAAACCTAGAGATATGCCCGAAACCTCCACACGTGTAACACTGAATCGGAGCACCCAAAACACCAGATCTGGACCCACCAGGACCTCCAGGAGCTGCCCAGGGACGACGACCACCACGGCGACCGCCGAACCGGCCGCCGCCGGCCGCGCGTGGGCCCCACGCGCGGCCTGTCCAGGCGCGTGAGCCCATGCGCCGCCCTCTGGCTGCTGGGCGGCCGCCACAAACGCCACTGGACCCGCCGGAGCCTGTACCTTCACATTTGTTTGCTCCAAATTTGCCAAAAAAGCCTCATAACCCTTCGCTTGATCCACAACAGTAATATACGGGGGCAAGGGATCAAGAACAGCAATGGGTGCACTAAAATTCTTATATTCATGGCCAAAAGCAGTGAGAAACCACATAAGCTTGTCGCGGTTCTCAGCAAGTTGACCCATAATACTTAATTGATCAAACATTTTCACTAGAGACAGATGAAGATCATGAATCGTACCAGTCTTGCGGAGGAGGTTAGCCTGCTGTCGGAGGCTAAAAACAGCAATCGAGGTGCTGTGTTGCTAGGCACTGGCAAAAGTCTCCCACATCTCTTGAGCAGTAGCACACTGCGAGATCTCATTCTTCGCATCAGCAGTACATGAGGAGAGAAGCACACTACATAGCCTCTGATCATCCACGATCCAGGAGTTGTAGGCAGTTAGGGCGGTGTCGTAGGCGTCCTGCTTCTTCTGGAGAGCGGCAGAGTCTGGTGGTGAGGAGGAGGAAGAGGCGGCCATTGGCGGCACGGGAACGAGGGGGCGAGGAGTAGAGCCATCCAGATGACCAAACAAGCCTTGGGGCTTGAACACATACTCTACCTGCTTCTTCCACTGCAGGTATGTTGAAGCTTCCAACTTGGTGTTGAGAAGATGGATCATCGTGTTGATCGAGAGAGCATCATCATTGCGAGCAACCATCGTCGTGTGAAGAACAAAAAAGAGGCAGAGAAAATAATTTTTGAATTGAAAAGGGAGGGAGAAGGCTATGGTGACAGCCTGTGCGTGCGTGAAGGTGAAGGAGGGAGGCGGCGGCGGCCGCAGAAATAAAAGAGGGAGAGGGTTTAAGGAAAGAGGATCGTCAGGCGACTGATACCATGTAAACTGTATCTGATTGCTTGATTAGAATAAGGCAGTACAAAACCTATATATAGTTACATATAAGGGCCTAAAGCTAAATACTGAAACTAACTAAACCCTAAGCACATAAGTGCAATATACAAAGTACATACATAAATTAATAAATTAGTCCTCTAATTCTTCATCTATCGTCACACTTACATCGCACGAAACATGCAAGACTTTGTAATTATCTAACCAGGCATGCATCCTCCCAAACATGCAATTTATATAATGAATAATTGCACGAAAAACGCATGCAAGATTTTGAATTTCTAACTATATATGAAACTTGACAAATTAAACATGCAATTTACCGCACAAACATGCAATTCTCTGTATATACAGACGTACGCGATGGTTCGGTTTCGGGATATTAGTATTCTTCACACCCATTTCTAAAACCTAGAATTTTTCTAAACTCTGCTAAACAGCCATGGAACCTGCAGCGCTGTCGAGGAAAGGCACCCGGCAGAGGGGCGAGTGGTACCGGGTGATGGTGAATGATGCCAAACACTACGGTAATTGGCAGCCTCCGGTAAAGGACCGAGATCTGATGGAAAATCGTTGAAAAACATTAAGGCAGAGAGTGAATTCTAATGAATATATTTTTTGATCAAATTGAATATATTTATCATCTCATATGTTGTATTAGTGTTTTTTTTAAAACTTTTTATGAAAATAAAGTGTGATATTTACTTATATAGACACATATCTCACATGATTATAAATAAAAAGTAAATCTTTGTACGCACGATCCTGCAAGCTGAAAACATGCATGCACGAACATTGATTTTAGTATTATTTATCATAAATATATCAATAGTCATCAAATTAAAAACAGGCAAGAAAGTGACAGTTGACGAGCATTGTTCTATTAATGATACAAAGACCTCCGGAAAATCCATCCTTCTCAGCACTGCTAAGAAAAAGTTCCATTCTATCATATCGAATGCCTTATTCATATCCAGTTTAACTCTCATATGACTTAGCTTTCCTCTTCTCCTTCCTTTCATAGCATGATGAAACTCGTGAGCAACCAAAACATTGTCTGTAATTAGCCAGCCATGGATGAATGTTAACTAAGATTCTGATATGATGTTGGGAATGATTGGTCTGAGCCTATTTACCAACACCTTCAATGCAATCTTGTATGCTACGCTGCAAAGGTTTGTTTGTCTAAACTGAGTGACCAAGTCCGTATTTATTCAACGGAAGAAAAACAATATGCATGTAGTTCACATTCGGATCAAGGACGCCATTATAGATGAAGCTTAACACGATTGTGATCACGTATGTCTTCACTACAGGCTAGAATTTCTGGAAGAACACGAGACTCACACCATCCGGTCCGGGAGACTTGAACGGAAGCATTCCTTTGACTACTTTCTCTGCTTCAATTGTTGTATAACTCCTGGCCAGGTCCCTCAAAATATTCTCTTTAAATTTCGGCCTAAGCCTACTCAGCATCGTATCTTGAGCCGAGGCATTTGATGTGGAAAATAATCCTCCAAAGAAATCCACAAGTATTCTTTCAGTGTTACTTTCATCACTCTGCAGCACTTGGTTTCCATCCCTTAGCCCCACAATTTGGTTCATCCTTCTTCTTTTGGTAGCCCATCTATGGAAGAATGACGTATTCTTGTCACCTTCCTTGTGCTAGTGCTGTTTAACTTTCTTTTTCTACTGTATACTCTCTACTCACCTCATCGTCAGTTACTCCTCACTCTACTTCTTGTGATTGGCTCCGTATTCCCTTAAGTCTCTTCGACAGTATGGGAAAGAGGACTTACTCCATTGCGTAAGCCCCACATCAAAGCTCTCCATCTTCTCTGGTAGTGGAACATCACCCAAGCTCCAATTTTCCTTGTTCGTATCTTCTAGCTCACTTTCTTTGATCCATTTGGCTTCGAAACAAAAAACCCCTACGTTTTATGTGCCTTATAACCGATGAGTCTCTATCACGAAGCATAATATGAAGGCAAACATGGTCAGAGTTAACCATATGGATTGTGTTTACCTCCGACTAAGGACTATGTTGTAGAGCACTTGATTGCATGCGGCTCGATCAAGTCTACTTCTTTTCGTGTCAGGATTCGTTGCTAGCCCGCTCCATGTGTATTTAGTGCTATCATATCCCATATCGAATAGCTCGTAGTGGTCAAAAGAATCCCTAAACCATTGAATATGCACCTTTGGTCTCAAGTGGCTTCCAACTGCTTCATCTTGAGATAGCAATTCATTTTAATCCCCCACGCAGAGCCATGACCGTCTCGGCTCTCCACCTAGTTGCTTGAACACTTCCCACCAATTCCTCCGTCTTGCTACATGGGGTTCACCATACACTCATGTAAATCTAATTCGATGCCCTAACACATCGGCAAGAACATCAATGTGACGCACACACTTAAACTTCAAAGTATCTGATTGGCCCTATAACGCAAGACCACCAGATTGGCCATAAGAATATGATTTGTGCCATAAGAATGCAAGATCACCAGATTGGCCCCACAACGCGATTGCTATACCATTATAATCTAACTGACTTAGTATAGCCTCCATCTCCCAAACCGAACATTTAGTTTCACAAAAAAAAATTAAAGAAGATGAAATCATGCGTACTATAGTACGAAGCTCCTGAACTGCCTGAGTTCCCCAACCAGGGCCTGACAACTTTCGGGAGTTCCAAATCAGAGTATTCATTAGCCTGGGTAGGACTTGAACACGCCAGTCTCTCTGCATGTGTTTCGCCTGAACCTTCCACGATATAGCTTTTATTATTCAGTGGTGTGTGCTCCAACGAGTAATTTCTTGGCGCTTGCTCCAACTTATTATCAACTTGGGTCTATCCTCCAGGTGTTTCTTGCAGGAACAGCTTCCTCTTTAGTCTCGTGTCTGACAGAACACATCTAGGTTGAAATTCTTCATCATTTTCTTCTAGGTCAGTTACCTCGAGTATCTATTTCCCTTCTAAATGAGCTGTGCGCACCTTTTCATCAAAGACCTGAGATTTATTGGGTGCCCCATTCCTAATTGCGGTACAAGCTTTCTGCCTTTCGGTGACTCTTCCAGATTGCTCATTAACACTCGCACAATTTGTTGAGTGTTTGCCTTCGCCATCCTTCCCCTCCTCTTAGGGCCTGTTTAGTACAAATTATCTGAGTATTTTTCAGTTTAGTTCAGTTCAGTATTTTTCAGTCCAGTTCAGTATTTTTCAGTTCAGTGCATTGTTTTAAAAAAAAATTAAACAAATTAAATGTTAATAATTCAACACAATTCAATCCAGTTTAGAGAAAATATAATTTATTTCAATTCAGTTCAACGAATATATAATTTAATGATTTTAAGTTCATATTGAAAATCCAATTCATTTCAATTATATGTAGTTCAATTCAGTTCATTTTAGTTAAGTATGGTTCAACTCGGTTCATTTCAGTTAATTGTAGTCCAATTCAGTTCAGTCGATTCAATTCAGTTAAACTCAGTTCTGTGTAGTTCAATTCAATTCTGTTTATATTCTTGATAAAATACAACTTCATTTAGTTATATCAATGCATTGATCGTTTTCTTCAATTCAGTTCAATGAAAATATAATTTATATATTTTAAGTTCATATGGAAAATCCATTTCAGTTCAGTTAAGTGTAGTTCAATTCAGTTCATTTTAGTTAAGTGTGGTTCAACTCCGTTCATTTCAGTTAAGTGTAGTCCAGTTCAGTTCACTCAGTTTCGGTTCAGTTCAATTCAGTTCAGTGTAGTTCAATTCAGTTCTGTTTTATATTCTTGATAAAATACAACCTCATTAGTTATATCAATGCATTGATCGTTTTCATTAATTCAGTTCAATCAAGTTTAGCTCAGTATGATTCAGTTCAATTAAGTTTAATTGGATTGGTCCAATTAAGTTTAGTTCAGTATGATTCAGTTCAATTCAGTTCAAGTCAGTCTAGAATTGATGAAATATGATTTGATAAACATTTTCTAATTAAATTTTATCAATGCATAATTTTGTAAGTTCAACTTAATTAAGTTTGGTGCTTATAAAATTTGACTTGATAAAATATAGCACAATTTGGCTATATCAATTCAGTTCAATAAAGTTCAGTTCAGTATACTTCAGTTCAATAAAGTTCAGTTCAGTATATTTCAGTTCAATAAAGTTCAGTTCAGTATACTTCAGTTCAATAAAGTTTAGTTCAGTATATTTTAGTTCAATTATGTTTAACTTCTAGGATAATGATGAAAATAAATTTGATGAAATTTAGCTAATGTCGATGTAGTTATTTGTTTCTTCAATTCAGTTTTGTTCAATTAACTTCAATTCAATATACTTCAATGGTTTTTTTTTAATAAGAATTTTGAATATACATATATATTATATAAAAGAATCAAATGTATTTTTCAGTTCAGTATTTTTCAGTTCAGTTCAGTTCATTTCACTTCAGTTCAGTCATATTAAACAGGCCCTTAATGCGCTTGGCTTTAGCTATCCGTGCTGCATGTCTACACGCCAGTGAGTCGAATTCCACTGGTACCTCTTTAAGGAAAGGACTTAAAGGGGCTTCATTTTTTGGTGTCTGAGTGCCTTGCTGAATTTTCTACATGCACAACCCTTTATATAATGTTGTTCTGCATGGCTTGGGATCCTCCATGCGTTATCTTTTTTTCACAATCATCTCGCTGTGCTCCATCTGCGTCAGCACCCTCCCTCCATCGCTATACGTGTCCAAATTCTGCGTCACCACCCTTCCCCCAAAGTGTATATTGTTTCCCCTTCTCCACTAGCTTTCCATGACTCCCAACCATTCCCTGTTGGACAAGGTTGCTGGGGTAGACCTCTCCATTGCGCGCGGGCTGTTTGAGTGAGCGCTGTGTCTGTGCACTTATTGCGTTGACGTGTGTGGCTGTGTCATGCTCATCTGCATGGCTATCTAAGGCATTAGATTCGACCATGGAATTCGAGGTATTCAATCTCTGCCGTTTTTCTACAATCCTTTCCTCTGCTATAGCTCTAGCTTTTCTCTCTCTCTCGAATCTACTCTGTAGATCAGGCCCCCGCGAAGACAGATTTTTTGTGAAAAAACTTCCGAGTCTCCTCAGTTTGAGTAGCCATACAAACGACGGGGCGTTGCTCTCTGGGTTCTTCTCAAACCATTTAATATGATCTTGCTCCCTTTCAAGTCTTCTTCGGTTACTCTCATCTTCTTGTTCTTGCCATATCCTTTCACTTTCCTCCAATGTAAGGCCCATGCCTCTAAACGTGTCATTTTAAACCGCATCTACCGCTCCTTTGCTTGTTTGCTTTGTCATCTCAATTCTTGGCGTTGCTTCATCTGCTACCTGGTCTCCCCTGCGCCTCGGTTTAGCTGGAACAGTTGCATGACTTGGCATAGTACTCGCGCCAACATTCACTTCCTTATACATAGGCTCTGTTGCAGCTATTATTCGGTTGGGCTCATCAATATCCATCACCACTTACGTTCTCCTTTCGTCTCTGAGCACTGCTAGTACTCCATGCACATCGTTTTCCAGGTCATTGAATGGATTTTTTAAATCGATTTCACGGATATAATCCTTGAGTACCGCACATTCCCAACTTTTAATCCAACAGCTTCTGCTTCTTTTAGCAATTCTGCACCATGTTTTCGGACAAATTTCTTACTTTCGTTTCCTCTCTCCTAGATTTCGAGTCTGGCCCCCTAGGGTTAGGGTTTGGTTTCTGGTTTGATGCCCTATCCATGTCTGACCTATACCTCCAGTTTTGTTGTCTCTGCATTCCCCTCTCCGATGTTTGGCGATTGGAAATGGTATTGGTTTGGTCGGACTCCATAGCCCTCCGGGTAACGAATTTAATCCTATCATCCTCCAGAGCTAGCCACCTGGTAGCACATTCATCTCTTTTATGGCCCATTACTCCACAAACTCACATATTTCAGGCAACTTTTCATAACGCAGCGGTGAATGACTATATCCTTTTAGCGCCTAGAAACACTTGATAGGCTTTGTTATATCCATCTCCACTCTGATTCAGAGGAAGTTGCCCACCACCTTACCATTCACGTCCTTGTCTGCCTTGATTTAGCGCCCAATATCGTTGCGAATCTTCACTGCATCCGGGATATTGAACTTCTCCCATGGAACCTTGTGGGCGTGATCCCAAAATTGTGCCTTGTCGAATCCAATCTATTATCCGATCATTCTAGCTGTTGGTTCTTAGAACAAGAAGGTTGCGATCTATCAACCACGGATGCATGCTAAAAACCCTAGTTTTCTCTGCTATACTAGGAAACTCAAACTGGTACACATTCTCATGTAAAGTGTGAACCTTTAGCAGATTCCGGAGGTTCCAAACCCTCGAGAACACTATCTGGATCTCCTTGTGTGGGACCTTCCTTGGCGCAATTATTTTTGCTACCAACATCCGTCTCCAATTCTCCTCGTCAGCCTTAATTTGGATCGCCGAGATCGAGTTGTTGCTCTTCATCCACCGTCAGCCTCAAGTTACCGTAACGCTTTTCAATATCATCCAAACCCTCCATTGTTTCCGATCTGCTTCAGGTGTTGCCGATCCGATTCAATGTCTATTTCCTGTTCGCCGAATTGATGTGGTCTCAAAAGAAATTCAATATTTATTAATATTTTGAGTATATTTAGGCTATTACTTTTCAAAGCAGTTTTAAAAAATAAATAAATTATGAATTATGTTGATGTTCATAATAGCCCTAGAGTGCTCTTTGTTGACAATAACATTGCATTACAAAAAGAAATACCTTTACAAATAAAAAGCAGAGTGCCCGAAATGAATAAAAAGCTTACATCGCACGAAACATGCGATACTTTGTATTTATCTAACCATGCATGCATGCACGCATCTTCCCAAACCTGCAATTTACATAATGAATTATCGCACGAAAAATGCATGCGAGATTTTGTATCTATCAAACTATGGACAAATTAATTGAACATGCGATCGATTTAAATAATGACTTATAAATCGCATGTTTAAATCGCATGTTTAAACTACTAGCTAGTCATAATCTAAATCGCATGTTTAAGCTTGTATAATGACTTATGCAACTTCACAAATAAATGCAATTTATATAATGAGAAAATATAGATGATTTGATTAAGCGGTTTCATATCCTGACACGTTGTTTATATAGAACCCGAGAAAAGTGTGTGACGAATTAGGGCTCTTGTGCGAGATGAAGAGGTAGCAAAGAAAATGATAAAATTTATGGAGGTCAACACAATAGGGGTTTTCAAGAAGTCTCAAATATGAGCTGTGAAAATCCTCAGTGTTTTTTCTGAAAGCTATGACGAGGATCTGATGGAAGCTGATCGTTGGAATATATTGAGGCAGATATTAATGAATTCTAATGAACACTTCTCTTGATCAAATTGAATATTTATCATCTATATGTTGTATTAGTTTAATTTTTATTTTTTAAAAAACTTATATGCTACCATCAAAAACTTTTATGAAAATAAAGTGTGATGTTTAACTTAATTATAATCGTTACAACCAGACACAAATTTCATATGAATATAAATAAAAAGTGAATATTTGTATGCACGATAATTGCAAGCTGAAAACATGCGTGCATGCACGAACCTTGATTTTAGTAGTATTTAATTTATTATAAATATGAGAAAGTCTCCTGAAAGTCCAACTTTCCTGACTTTCCATAAGAGTTTTTATACGTTTTAACTTATACAGTGTACCTTTTAATTTGAACTGTAAAATTTGTTATTTGAATTTTATTAATGTTTTAATGTAAATTCATGAATTTTTGCATCAAAACATATTTTACTATATGTTCACTTTGATACTATCAATGTTTTAACACAAAATATTATCACTTGACCTTAAATATATAGTGGTAGTTCCATAACACTTAGGAAAGTCGGAGTTTCTAGATACTTTGCATATAAATATTTCAATAGTCATCAAATTAAAATCCGATATTTTGAAATACACTTTCACCGATGAACGAGGTTTTGGTATTATAGAATATTTGCAATAGCTCGATGGAATCATATATTTAATTTTTAATCGCACAAATATCGCACTTTCTTAACACGCCTTTTAAATAACTGTCATACAATATCTTCTCAATCTTGATAAATAAACAAATCAATTTAATATTTATTAGCATTATCCTAATATCGACATGTATCAGGCACAAATCAGATAGTGACACGTCATGTAAATGTAATTTATAATTGAGTAACGTATTTAATCATTAGACGAGTTTAGGCGATCAAGGTTTAGGGTTTTAAAATAATCAGATTGTGAGAGAAATTGGATATGATTGTAATAACCGTAATAATACTCATAACTGTTGATCATCAATCGATGATGACCGGCGTGGATAATCTGGCAGATCCTAGGCTGTATGTTATGTGGCCGGAAAATCTGGGTACTCATATTATTGTGCGGTATATTGTTAGCTTCAAAACTGAATGTAATATTCATACAGGTGAAAATCACTGCTCTCTTTTGGTTGATTTTGATTTCTTCCACCACTTTTATTTTCATGCTCAATATATAGTTTATGTACCTTCTAGATGCAGCCAACGGCGACGGACTTCTTCCGCCGGCCGGGGACTTTTCCTGAACCATTGCCTAGCTATATGAAAGCTCTACTTGGTGCTGAGCCTCATGAGAGTTGATGAGTTCAGTTCATTCAACAAAGGTAATTAACTATTTATAGATTTCATTGATTATTTAGTTTGGCGTATTATCTATATAAATGGTGTATTTTATTATAAATTTAACTAAATTTTGCCGTGCAGAATATCATTTGGTGATAACGCTGCACAAGCTTCTATCGATGAAAATATTTATGGGGCGTCTCGGAAGTTTTTTTATGAAAATAAACTGTGATGCTTAACTTATAATCGTTACAACTAGACAAATATTTCATATATGTAAATATAAATAAAAAGTAAATATTTGTATGCACGATCCTTGCAAGCTGAAAACATGCATGCATGCACGAACCTTGATTATAGTATTATTTAATTTATTATAAATATTTCAATAGTCATCAAATTAAAAACCGCTGACGGTATATGAATTTTTTGAAATACACTTTCACCAATGAACGAGGTTTTGGTATTTTAGAATATTTAAGGGAAACATAATTTTTTTTATTTGCACGAATATCGCACTTTCTTAACGCCTTTTAAATAAATGTCATACTATATCTTTTCAATCTTAACTAGCGTGAGTTCACCGCGCGTTGCGCGGTATATTATTTAGCACTTACAAATATCATGAATTTGATGAAAAAGTGTACATACTTATACTGACATTAAAAAATAATATTAGTTGTGAGAATTATTCATATTAATCGATAATATAAGGAAAATTTGATTTATTTCTTGAATATCCCAAACATTTTTTAGAAACGCGCGTACGGTATATGTTTTAGTTTAAACATTGTACAATTTAAGTTGAGTAATATATTTTGTATCATAAATATTATAAAAAAATTTTATATATAATTTGTTGAATTTTTTTATTAAAACATGTTTACTATATGTTTATTTTTATATTAATAATATTTAAATTAAAAATAATTATGTTTAAACTTTAATGAACAATTGCATGACTTTTTAGAAAATTGAATTTTCTAAAGATTTTGCTTGAAAGGTTATGATAGTAAAATAACTAAATGTTAGAATGATCCACACTGATGAGATCTATTTCTTATAAGGATAACAATAAAATTAATGTGTTCTACAATTTATAAATGTTTTCATCATATTGATAATAATGTGCATTTACAATTTATGGAAATCAGAAGTAAAACAATTACAATATACAAATATACATATTAAAATGCAGACATTTGAATTTTAAGATGTATTGGAAATACGTGGTGGATTCCAACCATAAAATTAAAAACTGATAATGTGTTTACAAATTATATATACATTAACTCAATACTGCATTGTAATTAGGCTGATATCTATTTCTATAAATACAAAATTAAATATTCTCATAATATAAATCATACAAAATTAGGTTAGTAAAAGCTATACAAACTCCAAAAGAATATCCACTGCGTTTAGATTAGAATTTACTTGCCATAATTGTAGGAATCAAATAAAAGGGTTCTTGTGATCACAATGAATAAGGAAAACCTACCAAACATATAATAATATAAATTATGAATAGTGATCGTAACCCGATACCAGCACACTTCCGATACTAACATAAAAAATGAGCACGTATTCTTCTTTGTATAAGATGCAAAGGGAAATAAGAAAAGGAATAAGAAAACAATCATATGTATTTATTGAATGAAAGAAATTAAAAGGAATATATAAATATTATAGACGCCGGAATATGGTGATCTTGTGAATATTTTTTATTAATATATATTTACCAGAGAAATAACTCTTCTAGTTCGTTTTACGATAAAAAAATATCATAAATTATTAACGGGGACAAAGCAATAATCTCGTTGTTTGTTTGGCCTATCAATTCCAAATGAACTCATGTAAATAATTCAAAACCAAATCAATACAAAGCCTGGAGAAAGAGAAATTAAAAATATAAACTAACTTCTTCAAAGATAGGGCATGTGAAATGATCCAAATTCAAGTGATTCTTGTGCAATACATCAATAAAACATAAATGGTGTTTTAGTTGGTATCTTTTGCCCCAAATGATGTACTTTGATCCCATGATATTTTCAGTCGTATGACCGAACTAAACTGTCATTCTAATGTGAGATCGTTCTCAATGATCCGAATTCCGCACTCTGCCCAAATTTTTAACCTGCCGAGTACATTCCTCAAAACTCACAAAACTCATAACTAACGAATATAACAAAACAAAACTCAAAAATAGAATCCCCAATAAAATTGTATGATGAATTAATAAGTTAGAACTCAATCACCGAATCCAGTGTCAAGATCAACCCCCTGAGTTCACCTGATTATATCAAAATAATAATCTAGGGAAGAGAATATTTGAATCATACCACTAAAAACCTAAAACTCTCGTGCACATATCCCTCTCCACCGACCGCAGAACGTTGGATTCGGTCAAATCTCAGTCATTCCCCAGTTGAACATAATCATCAAATCATCTAAATTTTTTAAATCCTGAAAAATCAACAAACCAAAAAATACGTGAGATTATACAAAATAATACAAAATTTTGTAAAAGTACAAACAAACATACATCAGCAAAAAAAAAAAAAATCAACAAACGGTTATACAAAAACTATGCAATATTCATACAAAATAACAACAAAACATCGTAGAAAAAATCAAACAAATTTGTTTTGAGGTAGATACGCATGAGAGGTTGTGAGAATGTATTCGTACAATAGAAATTATATATAAGGACAAAATATTCATACATGGTAAAGCTTGTGAGAATGTATTGGCTTGTGATGTCTAAGTATGGAGATTAAAATATATTAATACCATAAATATAATGTTTAAAAGTAAAAATGTGTGAGAGTCCAATTATATACGTATAAAGTTTGGAGATTAAAATATATTAATGTCATTAATATAATGTTTAAAAGGAAAAATACGTGAGAGTCCAATCGAGTGATAAGGAATAAGAAAACAATCATATGTATTTATTGAATGAAAAAAAATCAAAAGGAATATATAAAAATGGTAGGCGCCGGAATATGGTGAAGTTGTGGTGGTTATGTGGCGGTTTTAGTCAAAAACTACGTAGTTTCATCCTTTTTAATACTCTTTATTAATTTATTTATTGATCGGAGTAATAACTCTTCTAGTTCCCTTTAGGATAAATAAAAATTAATTTAATATTTATTAGCATGATCCTAATCTAGACATGTATCAGGCACCAATCAAAACGTCATGTAAATGTAATTTATAACCGGGCCACGTATTTAATCATTGGGTGCTAATATTATCAGAACAATTATTAACATTCAGAGCAAATATTTTATTAAATACTTAAATTACCCTTTCTTATCTTTATGTCTCCTGGGCACGCAATACATCTGGGAGAGGCATGTTAAACCCCATCAATTGGACTGCGTAACCCCAAGCCACATAAATCGTCCACGGAGACCTTCTGTCATAGCAAACTGTTTGCAAGATTCATAGCAGATGATTAATTATGATGTTCTTGGTCCATGATTTTGTTCATTCTTCCTTTAGGAATGTTTCTACTTTGAGGATACACTTTTTTCTTCAATATGGCCCTCATTGCTGCATCCACACGTACGATCCCAAAAACAAAACAACAAATAAATGATCTCCGAATATGAGCTTTTTTTAGATTACGAATAGTACCTTCTCAAATCTTGGTTTCTCCTGCAGTCGAAGCTCACGTATCGATTTCCCAGCGGGAAATTGAGCTGGAATTTTCCAAAGCTGTGAAACGCCTTTCTGAGAAGAAAAGTCACCGACTTCTTACTCGTGTTCTTCTCCTTCTTGTTATATAAATTGTCATCCTGTCCTTTGCTACAGACTGCAGCATATTTCTCCCCTGCTCATCTTCGAGATTATCGAGAAAATCATGAGTTTTTCTTCAGAACTTGAGCTGGTTATCAGTTTCAATTCTCTCTGGAGCTGTATGAACTCATCAGCTGTTATATCCCGATGATCCAACTCAGGATCCTTGAGAATCTTGTTGTTTCCAAGTGTTCCCATAGTGAGAAGAGAGATCTTCTTCCTTGGGGGCTTCATGCATCACATGATCATTACTGAAGAGTCCATAAGACTCAGCATAATGAAGTTGGCAATTTTGTAGAAATCACCATGTTTAAATATACTGATGTTTAAACACTGGTTTCAACTGAATCAGAAACCGAGTAAGAATGTTGGAGGTGAAGTACAACTCGTATACAATCAAAGAAGATATTCGATCAAATCAAGATGATATGTGAAGATTGATCTTATGCTGATTTGATTAGCTAGAGAATATATATTATAGAGTTGTATCTTAGTCAGGTTTAGTCTTAAATAAGGAAAGAATATATTTCTTATCCTATAGCTATAGAAGTAGAATATAGCTAGAAGACTAAGTGTAGTTGTGATGAGCTGGACGAGCAGATCAGCCTTGCCGTGATTGAAGGACCGAGAAGATCAACAAGGAAGCACAACATTGGACTATAAATATATAGAGCAGCTGCAACAACAAGTATCCATCTTACAAGAAAGTATTTTGCACATAAGAATAGCTTTATAGTTGGAGCAGCATATTGGAGGGAGTCCAATAGACCTTAGCCATCGACAGGAGTTTGAAATCAACAAGTCATAATATTTCGGGAGAAGTGGTCAAGACAAGCAACGAGGAGTTGCTGACCAGCAGTGAGTGGAACTCACAAATCCACAAGGAAAAGATAAGTCCTAGATAGTTAATTGTTTGGAGAACATTGTAACTGATCTTGGTTATTTTAGTGGATGATTTTCAGACTGGGCAAGGCCCCGCAGACGTAGGTGTTTATCACCGGACTGCGTAAACAATTCTTGTGTTCTTTCTTTCAGTGTTTAAACTCTGTCTTATGTTTAAACATACGTGCTAGAGTAGAAAGATTAGTTAATAACTTTGTGAAACTGATCGATAGTAAATTTCATTTGGTATCATAGCTAGTCCACTGAGTTGTGCCTTTAACAAGGCCAGTGGAGATCCCTATCGATCATGGCGAACCAGGAGAAGGATGGTTCATTATATACACGCGCACCCATGCTGGATAAGAACAACTACGATTATTGGAAGGCAAGGATTAGCCATTACATTGATGCTCTAGATGAAGAAGCATGGTACTGGGTCGAGAACGAGTGGACACCAGCCAGAAAACCACCTGCATCAGGGGCAACTGAAGGTGTTTTGAAAAACAGAGAAGAGCTGAGGACTCAAGAGAGGAAGGACAAACGACTTAATAGCAAAACACTCAACTGCATCAACTCTTGTGTTGATCAAGAAGCTTTTCGCTTAATTTCAACATGTTGCACTGCTAAAAATGCATGGGAGAAGTTGAAAGCTAGCTATGAAGGGGATGCAAAAATGAAACGACAAAAAATGCATACAGTAAAGTCCACTTTTGACACGATGGTTATGCATGATAATGAGACCATTGCCGACTATAATTCAAAAATCAGAGATCTGGTCAACACAGCTCATCAGTTGGGGAAACCATTCGTTGAAGATGATATTGTGCAGAAGATTATGAGGTCTCTACCACCAAGGTTCAAAGGAAAAACTATTGCAATGGATGAGCTATATGATACATCTAAATGACCGTGGATGAGGTCATGGGAGCATTGTCAGCCTTTGAAATGAAGGAGTTAGCTACAGTAAGGCAGAATGATCTGGCATTCACTGCAGCTACACGAAAAACAGCTGAACAAAACTCTGTGTCTAAACACAATTCTGTGTCTAAACACTCTACCATAAACAGCAATGAAGATATGGACGAGGATGAACTTGCTCATATATCAAGAAACTTTGCAAAAGTTCTGAGGAAATCTCAAAATCGAAGAAACGAAGGAAGGGAGCAAAGTTCAAGTATGAACAGAAGAACAAATAATGATCAAGCAGAATCCAAACCAGTGTTTAAACATGCTGGGAAAATTCAATGTCGAGAATGAAGGTTACGGGCATATTCAATCACAGTGTCCAAGTAGATCAGCTAACAAGAAAGGGAAAGCCTACAATGCTACGTTTAGTGATGCAGAAGATTCTGTTGAAGAGCATGTTAGCAACCATGTAGCATTCGGAGCAATCACTGTTCAAAGCAACGAAGAAAGTGAAGAATAAACCTATGTTGCTTTTGGTGCTACTGTCGTTTCAGAGAATGAGAGTTTAAACATGGACTCTGAGGATGTTCATGAATCATACGACAAACTCCATAAACTCTGGATCAATGTGATTGAACAGAATAAAGTGTTACAGAAAGACAACCATAGCCTAAATGAAGAATTTGAGCAACAACAGATCACTATTGAAGCAATGAGGGAAGAACTGAAGATAGCTCTCGTTCGAGCAGAAGTCGCTGAAGGAACCATCACCAAACTGAACAAAGGAACAACAGCTCTGGATGATATTCTTGGTATGGGAAAATTTGCTGGAGATCGACATGGATTAGGATATGATGGAATGGAAGTGACCAATAAGAATGATCAGACAAAAGGGAAGTTGAACAAGAAGATGATTCAACCTAATCCAGGCCAAGTGAGAAAAGAGCAACCTGTTAGAGCTCCAAACAATTTCACCAACGCTCCAAAGTTTGGTACAGGTTATAAACCTATTTATCATCAACAGCAAAATATGTTTCAACCATGGTGGGAGGCAACGTGCAATTATTGCCGACGACCAGGACATTACAAGAGACGTTGCTTTCGTCTTTTACGAGATCTGATGCAAGGACCAACAAACGGAGCAGGTTATAACACAGGAGCAGGTTACAACACAGGAGCAGATTACAACATGGTACAATCAGAAAGGTCTCAGCACTCAAAAAAGGTATGGGTTCCAAAAACCAACTACTGCTTTGCTGTTCATACATGTTATAGCTCATATGCTAGAGATGCCTGGTACTTCGATAGTGGTTGTTCTAGACATATGACAAGTACTCCTGAGTTGTTGAGCAATATTGTTCCATGGACTGGAACTGTCAGATTTGGAGATGGGAAGAAATGTTGAATAACTGGAAAGGGGGAGTTACAAGTCAAGAACTTTCCAGTATTTCAAGACGTACTTCTGGTGGATGGACTAAAGGCAAATTTTCTCAGTATTAGCCATCTATGTGACAACAAACTAACAGTTTTATTTGATGATAAAGTGTGCACAGTCAGGAAGGACGAGCGAGGTGTTCTTATTGACACTAGATCATCAGAGAACTGCTACATTCTGGATGATTCAGTAAGTTGTCTCAAAGTAAGCGTGGATGACAATCTTCTGTGGCACAAGAAGCTTGGTCATGCAAACCTAAAAACACTGTCTAAGGTGACAAAACTTGAAGCAATAAGAGGAGTACCATTACTCTCTTATACAAAGGAGTTGAACTGTCCACCATGCCACGAAGGTAAACAAGTCAGGTCACCACATTCTAAACTTCATGAGATTACTACTTCCTATGGTCTTGAACTGCTGCATATAGATTTAATGGGACCAATCAGTCCAGCTAATGTTTCGGGGAAGAAATATATCTTTGTATGTGTAGATGATTTCTCCAGGTTTACTTGGGTAAAATTCCTGAAAGAAAAATCCGATGCAGTGAGCATTATTATTGAGCTCATTACACAAGTTAATACTGAAAGATCACATGACGGTCTTAAAGTGGTTCGAGTAAGGAGTGACCATGGAAGGGAATTTGCAAACTCTACTATGATGGATTTCTGTGCAAAACTTGGAATCAAGCATGAGTTTTCTGCCCCAATCACACCACAGCAACGGGATTGTTGAACGCAAGAACATGACTCTCATCAACATGTCAAGAGCTATGATGGCAGAAAATGATACTCCTAAGAAATGGTGGGTTGAGGCAGTTCATACTGCGTGTCACACAATAAACATAGTCTATCTCCGTCCATTCACTCAGAAAACTGCCTATGAACTCTGGAAAGGGAGGAAGCCAAACGTCTCTTACTTTCATGTATTTGGGAGTGCATGCTACATTCTCAGAGATCGTGAACCTCTCGGTAAGTTTGATAAAAGGGCTGATGTTGGTATTTTTCTTGGTTATTCTCCAAATAGCAGGGCATACAAGGTTTTCAATAATCGCACAAATGTCATGATGGAGTCCAACAATGTGGTCATTAAAGATCTGAAGGTCATCAGCAGTGGAATCCTACTTGAAGATGAACCTGATCTGCCAATCAATTCAGATATTGATTCATCTCTGCCTGATGTTACAACACTGTCGGATGTTACAACACTGTCTGATGTTACAACATCATATGACGCTCTCGAAAGTAACATTGTATCTGAAGCTACAACATCTGATCCATCTACATCTGTCAACCCTCCACCTAACACGTGCAATCTGAGGCAAACAGAACGAAAAGACTACGCCAAAATGAACGCTGGAATGCATGTGTTGCAATGCTTTCTCTCCTCCATAGAACTCAAGAATCACAAGGAAGCATTGAATGATGAGTACTGGATTTCAGCCATGCAAGAGGAACTGGAGCAGTTCACAAGGAGTGACGTATGGTATCTTGTTCCACGACCTCCAGGAGTCAATGTCATTGGCACTAAGTGATTCTTCAAGAACAAGTCTGATGGAGATGGCAATATCACCAGAAACAAAGCCAGACTTGTAGCCCAAGGATATACTCAAGTTGAAGGTGTTGACTTTGATGCAACCTTTGCTCCAGTTGCAAGGTTAGAATCTGTCCGTTTCTTACTTGCTATGTCGTGTATTATGAAATTTAAGTTGTTTCAGATGGATGTCAAGAGTGCATTCTTGAATGGCATTGTCAATGAAGAGATGTATGTTGAGCAACCCAAGGGTTTTGAAGATCCTTATCTCCCTGATCACGTTTACAGACTAAAAAAGGCGTTATATGGTCTTAAGCATGCACCCAGGGCTGGGTATGAGCGTCTCACCCAATTTCTTTTGCAGAAAGGCTATCGACGAGGGGGAGTAGACCGAACGCTCTTTGTGTTTAAACATGATAAACATATTCTGCTTGCTCAAATTTATGTAGATGATATTGTTTTTGGGTCAACATCTCAAAAGTTGGTTGATAACTTTATAGAAATGATGAAGAGTGAGTTTGAAATGAGTATGGTCGGTGAGCTGTCATACTTTCTAGGGCTTCAAGTTAAACAGCACAAGGAAGGTATCTTCATCAATCAAACCAAGTATACTTTAAACTTGGTTAAAAGATTTGGGATGGATGACTCTAAGAGTATGCGAACTCCAGTGGCATCAACAGAGAAACTGACGTATGACAAGTATGGAGTGAAGGTAGATATCAAGCTCTATAGAAGTATAATTGGGAGTCTACTGTATCTTACTGCAAGCAGACCAGACATCTGTCTGAGTGTTGGACTATGTGCAAGATTTCAATATGATCCTAAAGAGTGTCATCTTTCTGCAGTCAAGAGGATTATCAGATATGTACATGGAACTGCTAATTATGGTCTCTGGTATTCTAGAGGAAGTCAAGCTGAGATTATTGGCTACAGTGATTCTGATTGGGCTGGGAATTCTGAAGACAGGAAGAGTACCACTGGAGGTTGTTTCTATGTAGGAGGAAATCTGGTTTCATGGTACAGCAAAAAGCAGAATTCTATCTCACTATCTACCACTGAATCCGAGTACTTGGCAGCTGGAAGCTGTTGCCAACAACCACTATGGATGAAGCAAATGCTGAAAGACTATGGGTTTAAGCAAGATGTTCTAATCATCAAATGTGACAATAAGGGAGCCATTGATATTTCCCATGATCCTGTTGATCACAAGAAGACAAAGCATATAGACATCAAGCACCACTTCATCAGACACTTGGTGGAAAAGAAGGAATTGACCATTGACTTTGTTCATAGTGCTGAACAGTTTGCAGATATCTTCACCAAACCACTGGATTCTTCAACATTTGAGACACTAAGACAACACTTAGGTGTTTGTCGAATTTGAGGTACCTCTGATCGCCTCGTATTTGTTGTATATTAGTATTTTCTGTTTTTTATCTTTTATTTTTGTTGAAAAAGAAAAATACAAAAAGAAGTCGGTGTCGAGTATGTTTAAACACTGTGAATCAGTGTGTTTAAACACTGAAGAGTTAGCCAAAAATGAAGTGGATAGTCTATTGGGCCAGACTAGTCAACTCTTTGAAAATGGGCTGAGCGGGTCGACATCAGCGGGCTGAAATCTCCATATGGGCTGAAGATAGAATCTTGGTCTCATATTTATTTTGTGAGGGACAATCAGTGATTTTCTGGAAATTGGGGACTAGTGTGCAATCGCGGATTTATTTTCCAAATTGGGTTCGGATTTGAATTTCTGTAAACATTAAATATAAGAGGGAAAATCTTTTTTCACCTAAATTTTGTAGCTCCGATGTTCCCAATTCAGCAAAACCTTCACCGGCGATTCATCAGAGCTCATCATCAAACCAGTGCCCCGATCGGTTCTCAACTATCAGTCAACTGGTCTGAGCAGTACATTGTCGAATCGACAGTGCGAAAGCAAGAAAAACCTGATTTCTTGGTCGACTGGATTTCAAACCCCAATCAGTGCATGCACAAGGTATTTAGCCCTAAACTGTTTCAAGATTGTGTTTTTCTTGCTAGTTTAGTAGTTAGGGTGCTTGCCGCACCTAGGAGTTCTGATATTTGGGAGTTTTAGTAGTTTCTGTGAGTAGTGGTTTGTGTTTGAACCTGCTTCTGTGTCTAAACAACCATGGGCAACCTTCCATCCAACTCCCCTATTGATTCCATTCCCTCTATCAAGTCCATGGAAGATTTGCGTATGGGTGAACAACATACCCCCAATTCCACTAGAGCCACACCAGAATCTGTGGCTCAAGATAGTAATCCTATAGTTAGGGTAGGGGTTGAGTTTGAAGGAGGACCAGATTTGAATTTTTTCTATGAGAGCTCAGAGATTGATGATGAATCTGAGCAAACTTTGTGTTCAGAAAAGGCAGAATAAGGAAAACTGGTTAAGAAGGTTTATCAGAGGAGGGGAAGAGAAGCCAAGCAGATGGAAATGTGAAGACTGGACAAGGAGTGTTCAGTTCAAGAACTGTTGAACAGGAGAAGCCTGTTGAAGTTGAGCAGGCAGTAGATGTGGACAGAATATTGGAGAATGTCAGAGCCATGATGGAGCCTCTGGCAGAGATAGCACCAGATAGTGAGGATAGTCATCCTTTAAGTGTCAAATTTGAGAAATTGCAGGAGCTGAAGAGGGAGAAGTTGAGGAAGAAGTCCCTACCTCCAGTTATTCAAGTCTTCCCTAGCAAGAGGAAGAGAGATGAACTTCCAGAGCTCAATCTGGAATTTGAGGAAGTATCACTCCCAGAAGTGCCACCTGCAGAACCTGCTGCAGAAGTTCATGAGAGCAGTAGCTCTGAATCTGAGTCTGAGGAGGATGATGATGCTGCAGATGAGGTGCCATTGGTGTTTCCAGATGACAATCCTCTGCTAGAAAAGGCTTGGGATGAGATTTTTTACTCTATGAGAGTAACGACTGTGTATGAAGGGTTGATCAACAAGAAGGTGCATGTGGAGAAGAGACTAACTGAGAAGTCTAAACATCCTGGGTTTGTGACTTTCATGAAGAGGATCCACATGTTTGGACCAGCAAATTTTTGTGTGAAGGCAAATCATTCTCTGGTGCTGGAATTCTATGCCAACCTGAGAGGAACCAACAGTGCCCCAGATTCTGCTTGGTACAGAAAGGTGTATATCAGAGGCAAGCTCTACAGATTTGATACTGCTTTAATCAATCTGGTGTTAGGGACAGAGAGACATGATTTCATCTGTCCAAATGGATTATGATGTGGTGGCATTGGAGTTATCTGGTAGCACACTTGGAGAATGGGGTGCAGAAAAGACTCTCAAGGCAGCTTATCTCACTCAGAAGTATTTCTGTCTGTATAGGGTAGTTGCTAATTTATGGGCCATGTCTACCAATGTGTCTTTGGTGACTGAAGAAATGGCTTGTCTGATGTATTGCATTGGCACACGAAGTCCCTATAATATTGGTTGGTTCATCTATGATAGGGTTATGTTAGTGGCTCAGCACCAGAAATCTGATGAATATATCACCTATCCTGCCCTCAATACAGGTTTGCTATATCATGTTGGTCTAGTAGATGGACTTGATGATCAAATCACTTTTTGTGATGATGTACAAGTGAGCAGGATTGTTCTCCGAAAGAGAAATGATCTACCTGCAGTAGCTGAGGCAGATGAGGAAGACTCAGAAGAGGAACCAGCTTAGGAGAACTTTGCTACTATCAGAAAAAGGGAGCTTAGAGGTTTGATCAGATACCACAGACAGAAGATGCCGGACTTTCAGGAGGAGCTGGAAGCCATTGAAGAAACAGATGATGAGACCAGTGGATCTGCAGCCATCTGAGATACTCAGTTGAACTACTGTTTTTTTTTCTCTTTCCTACATTTTTTCGTTCTTATGTTGCATTCTGGATATGTGTGATGTTTCTTGGGATTAATTTTGGTGCCACTTTGGCTTATTTTCTGTTCCCAAGGGGGAGAATATTTTGATGGTTATGGATGGCCATTTTGTTTTGGTTTTTATGGTTGTTCCATTTATGTTGACTCTGTCTATGACTGGTGAGTAGGGGGAGCATAGTGACTATGAATGATGTTTCTGATTTATTTGATGCAAGTACAGACGAGGTCTAGAATTCTATATGCAAGGGGGAGTTATATATTATCTCTGCATCAAAATACAAGTTATGGTTCCACAAAATGCCAAAGGGGGAGATTGAAGTGTCCAGAAGACTCAGCATAATGAAGTTGGCTATTTTGTAGAAATCATCATGTTTAAACATACTGATGTTTAAACACTGGTTCCAACTGAATCAGAAACCGAGTAAGAATGTTGGAGGTGAAGTACAACTCGTATACAATCAAAGAAGATATTCGATCAAATGAAGATGATATGTGAAGATTGATCTTATGCTGATTTGATTAGCTAGAGAATATATATATTATAGAGTTGTATCTTAGTCAGGTTTAGTCTTAAATAAGGAAAGAATATATTTCTTATCCTATAGCTATAGAAGTAGAATATAGCTATAAGACTAAGTGTAGCTGTGATGAGCTGGACGAGCAGATCAGCCTTGCCGTGATTGAAAGACCGAGAAGATCAACACGGAAGCACAACATTGGACTATAAATATACAGAGCAGCTGCGACAACAGGTATCCATCTTACAAGAAAGTATTCTGCAGATCAGAATAGCTTTATAGTTGGAGCAGCATATTGGAGGGAGTCCAATAGGCCTTAGCCATCGCCAGGAGTCTGAAATCAACAAGTCATAATACTTCGGGAGAAGTGGTCAAGACAAGCAACGAGGAGTCGCTGACCGGCAGTGAGTGGAACTCACAAATCCACAAGGAAAAGATAAGTCCTAGATAGTTAATTGTTTGGAGAACATTGTAACTGATCTTGGTTATTTTAGTGGATGATTTTCAGACTGGGCAAGACCCCGCAGACGTAGGTGTTTATCACCGGACTGCGTAAACAATTCTTGTGTTCTTTCTTTCAGTGTTTAAACTATGTCTTATGTTTAAACATACGTGGTAGAGTAGAAAGATTAGTTAAGAATTTTGTGAAACTAATCGATAATAAATTTCAATTACTTCCATCACTTCTCAGAAGATCTTGCAACAAACAGTTTGCTATGACAGAAGGTCTCTGTGGACGATTTATGTGGCTTGGGGTTATGCAGTCCAATTGATGGGTTTAACATGCCTCTGCCGGATGTATTGCGTGCTCAGGAGACATGAAAATAAAAAAAGGGTAATTTGGGTAATTAATAAAATATTTATTCTGAATGTTAATTATTGCTCTAGAAATATCAGCACCCTTGCTTAAGAGATCAATCATTCCTTAGAGATCTGATCGTAATTGAGTATAGTGAAATTATATTCAATTTGGAGGATTGAAATTTTAATGCCACCGTTTGTCAATCAAATCATTTATTTTCTGATGTAATAAACATAACTAATTAATTACACATAAATAAGATATATATAATTTCCTTATATCTAATATATAGGCTCTATGGCCCTGTCAAATTCAGTTTAAATTCTGCACATTTGAATTAAGTTAAGGTGACTTCAGGGGATTTCAGCAGATTTCGTCGGACTTCAGCAGATTTCAGCGGACTTCAGCGAAATTCAGCGGACTTCAGCTGGTTTCAACGGATTTCAGCTGGTTTCAGCGGATTTCAGCAGACTCAAGCGGAGTTCAGCAGACTTCAGTGGATTTCAGCTGACTTCAAAAAAATTCCATGTTTTCCTAGTTTTAAAATAAAATTTGCTACAATTCAAAAATGCCAATGAAATACTTTTGTTTTGATTAATCAAATGAAATTACTTGTGAACAAAATACATGTTAATGATTCAGTCCAGTTCAATCCAATTCAGAGATATTGTAAAATATTTCAGTTCAGTTCCCTGAAAATATAAATTGATGATTTTAAGTTTATATTGAAAATTCAGTTCATTTTAGTTAAATGTAGTTCAATTCAGTTCATTTCAGTTAAGTGTGGTTCAATTAAGTTAAGTGTAGTTCAATTCAGTTCGATTTTCGGTTCTTGATATTTTGTTTCTCTACCTTAGATAGAGATTTCCATTTGATTTGGTTGCAATATCCATTCGATTCAGTTCTAATTAGTTCAGTTCAGTTCAGTTCAGACGCATTAAACAGGACCTAATTACGAATATGTCCATTAACAAACAAAATAATTATTGCGAAATTTTTATTATTTGATCAAATAATTACTGCGAAACAAAATATTTCATTTTCTCGATTTGTAATGATATGTGTAATTTTTGAAAAACCATTGTACAAATAAAATAATTACTTCAAAATCTTTATTATTCGATCAAATTTGAAGTTGAATGTTTGAATTCAAATTAATTATAATAAGTATTATTGTGTTAGAAGATTTTTGTAGTTATTTTCAGCAGATTTCAGCGGATTTCAGCGAATTTCAGTGAAACTTCAGTAGACTTCAGCGAACTTTAGCTAACTTCAGCAGACTTCAGCGAACTTCAGTTAAGTGAATTTCAGTTCAGCTGAACTTGACAGGGCCTATGTCTCTATCCGATTGAGGTTAATGATGTTGTATTGAATTAATTAGTGCTGAAATGCTTCTGTAAGTTGAAAATTAATGAAATTAGTTGAAAATGATGAAATAAACTATTCAATTTAAACATTCAATAAAAAATAATGTTATGTTGCCGTATAAACAATAACTTTCTTAATATATATATTTTCTGATTGTACAGTTTGTTTTTCACATTTTTCATTTCAAAAACCACAGAGGGCGTATTTTACTCTGCTGGCCAGATTGAAATATATCGATTGTACGTTTATGATGCGTTTCAGATTTAAGTTTCCTCTTTAACCTGTCGTAGTTAGTGTTGATGATTTTTTCATATTAATTGTAATAAAGTCTAAAAAGATAACGATTTCATAATCATTCATGATTGAAGATTATATATATTCCCCCTCCAACATCATCAGGTTGAATATCGTCGCTATTTTTCATATGGAAAAGTCTGTAAAATTCGTCCTCTTTCTGGCCCTTCTGCTCACAGCTGCCCCAGGTAGATACACATTAGAATAAAATTCATTCCACCATCTTCTCCTTTTTGACATTCTAGTTAATTTTCCCTAATCTGATACATGTATAGTCGGTCAGAACCGTTCCTGTAATTTTTGAGATCTAGTGGTAAAATAAAAATCGTGACCCTCAATTCTTCTTCACTTTAAAATTTTCTCCATTTTTCTAAAATTTCTGTAAATATTTTCTAATTATACCCCATCTATAACGATATATATACATAATATATACAGAATTTAGCACCTCTCAATTCTTCTTTATTCAATTTCTTTCTCAACATTTTTTAAATTTCTACAAATCTTTTCCGATTAAAACTGAAAGGAATAACAAAATGTACAGAAATATAAAAAATTTGAAGCCCTCGCATTTGGGACTTAGTGCGATCGTCGTTTCGTATTTGGTAAAAGAAGACGGATCGGTGTATTGTACATACACTGGTGTATTGTACATACACTGGTGTATTGTACATACACTGGTGTATTGTACATACACTGGTGTATTGTACATACACTGCAGTTCGTGCATGTATTATACACAGACCCGACTTTAATACTGAAACATGTGAAACACTCGCCTCAGATCTCCGAACAACTTGTTAAAATGAAGCCCCATTTTTTTAAAAAAATATATCTTATATATTAAAAAAATAAATTTTCTTTTAAAATCTCGTCTATTTAAAATATAGATCAAAATAAAGGTTTATTTTTTGAAAAAAATTCTATTATTTTAATTTATTTTAATTTTATTTCTTCTTTTACGTAATAAAAATTCTCTTACACAACTCCATAAAACCGAATTTCATTATACTCTCATTTTTAAGAATTTATTTTAATTTTCGTTTCAAACCCCCAAATACTCGGGGCCGGCCCTGATTATACATGCACGAATATCATATGATTGAATGAAATCAGCTTAATTTAGCAATACCATTATTAAAGTTTTTTATATTAATCAGATCAGAACATAAATCAAACTTTTTTTGTCAGGTTTGGAGTCATTGCAAGGAGTACAAGAGAATGAAGTAAATTATGGAATGGAATTAAACATGGGTAACTGTCATAGTGACAGTGATTGTGCTCATTTTCCATGTCCACCGAGATTAATACCTGTGTGCTCTAGAGCTGCAACTCAACCTACTTGTAAATGCTTGTGATCCGTGACAATTAATGGATACTACGTATTTTGCATCTATTTCCTTTTATAAAAATGAATATTTTTATAATTTTTCAGCCTTTTATATTATTTATAATGTAGCACTGCAAAAAATGATGCTAGTTTTTAAATTTTATACTTTAAATAATAGCAATTAAAAGTCATGTGATGAAAAATATCCATTACACTTCTATAATTTATATAATGTGTAATGGTTCGACAATCTTAATATTGTCAAATAAAAGTTGAGAAATAGTGCAACGTAAACGGGATAAAGCTGAAAAGAAGGGGATGAATGTAAATGAGATTAATGGTTTAGAAAATCATAAACTTTGCTTATAAAATTCTATCCCGACTTAATCATCCATTCACTGTCTATCCAGTAGGTACAATTACACATTTACTATCTATCAAGTCAGTGTTACTAGAGAATCAAGTAAGAATTCACCTTTGATTCGTTCAAATTTAATTATTCAGTGTTTATAAATATACGAGTAAGGTTTGATAGTGTGACAATAGAATCAGAATTGGAGGACTGATTTATTAATTATGTATGTATTTTGTATATTGCACTTATGTGCCTAGGGTTTAGCTAACTTCAGTATTTAGCTTTAGACCCTTGTATGTAACTATATATAGGCATGCTTCTGCCTTATTCTAATTAAGCAATCAGATACAGTTTACATGGTATCAGTCGCCTGACGATCCTCTTTCCTTAAACCCTAGGGTTTTTAAACCCTCTCCCCCTTTTCTCCTTCTTTGGCCGCCGCCGCTTCTTCCTTTCACCCACACGCACGCAAACATTTTTTTTTCTGCCCTCCCCTCTCAGTTCAAAAATTTTCTGCCCTCTTTTTTGTTATTCACACGACGATGGCTGCTACCAGGGATGATTCTCTTACAATCAACACGATGGTGCATCTTCTCAATACCAAGTTGGAAGCTTCGACATACCTGCGGTGGAAGAAGCAGGTAGAGTATGTGTTCATGCCTCAAGGATTGTTTGGCCATCTGGATGGCTCTACTCCTCGCCCTCCCGTTCCCGTGCCGCCAACGGCCGCCTCTTCCTCCTCCTCACCACCAGACTCTGCTGTTCTTCAGAAGGAGCAGGCCGCCTACGACACTGCCCTTGCTGCCTACAAATCCTGGATCGTGGATGATCAGAGACTTTGTAGTGTGCTCCTCTCCTCATGCACCGCTGATGCATTGAATGAGATCACCGGGTGTACCACCGCTAAGGAGATGTGGGACACTTTTGCCAACACCTATCAACACAGCACCTCGATTAGCGTTTTCAGCCTCCGACAGCAGGCTAATCTCCTTCGCAAGACTGGTACGATTCATGATTTTCATCTGTCTCTGGTTAAAATTTTTGATCAATTGAGTATTATGGGCCAACCTGTGGATAACCGCGACAAGCTTATGTGGTTTCTCACTGCCCTTGGTCAAGCTTATTTAAATTTTAGTGCACCTGTTGCTGTTCTTGATCCCTTGCCCCCGTACATAACTGTTGTGGATCAAGCCAAGGGCTATGAGGCTTTTTTGGCGAATTTGGAGAAAACGAATGTGCAGGTACAAGCTCCGGTGGGACCGGTAGCCTTTGCTGCGACCGCCCAGGAGACTGCCCAGGCCGCCCAGCATCCAGACGGTGGCGCGTGGGCTCACGCGCCTGGACAGGCCGCGCGTGGCGGCGGCGCGTGGGGCCCACGCGCGGCTGGCGGCGGCCGGTTCGGCGGTCGTCGTCCTTGGGCAGCTCCTGGAGGTCCTGGTGTGTCCAGATCTGGTGTTTTGGGTGCTCAGATTCAGTGTTACACGTGTGGAGGTTTCGGGCACATCTCTAAGTTTTGTGGCAACTCTACGCAGAGTTATGTGGCTCCATCACCACAGCTTTATGGCCAGCAGCAGTACCAGACTTATGTTCCTCAGCCGGCACAGCCTCCGTCTGCTCCTCAGGCTCTTGTTGCTCAGACTTATGCTGCTCCTGTTGCTCCTGCGGCAGTGGCTCCTCAGCCACCTGTGTATGCACCGCAGTACGTTCCCTACCAGACTCCTCAGACTCAGCCCGCTACTGCTCCTACAGCTTGAGACTGGTATCTTGATTCAGGGGCTACCAATCATATGAGTGCCACCCCTTCGAACTTGACTGCTCTGGCTCCATATAATGGTAATATCTCTGTTTCTGTTGATAATGGTGCTTCTCTTCCTATTACTGTTGTTGGTGTTGTTAGAGTTAGCCCTTCTATGCATATATCTGATGTCTTGGTTGTGCCTGCTATTACTAAAAACCTATTGTCAATTAGTAAGCTTACCAAGGAGTTATGTGCTGTTATTTCTTTCGATGACAAGTCTTTTACGATTCAGCACAAGCTCAGCAGGGCAATTCTGGGGCAGGGACACAGTGAGCATGGGCTGTATGTGTTGGACCGTGGTGAGACAACGCTTCTTTCAGTGGTGAAGAAGAACAATAACAGAGCATCTTTTGAAGTGTGGCATGCTCGATTAGGACATGTGTCATCTGCTACTCTTTCTTTGTTGAACAAACATGGATTTTTGTCTTTTACTTCTGTATTTCCAAAACCTGGTATTTGTGAACCGTGTGCTATGGCTAAAGGCCATAAACTGTCTTTTGTTGAGAACCCCAGACGGGCTAAGAATGTTTTGGATTTGATTCATTGTGATTTGTGGGGGCCATCTCCGGTTGTTTCGGGAAATGGTTTCTCTTATTATGCTTTGTTTGTGGATGATTATTCGCGTTTTTCGTGGTTCTACCCTCTTCGTCGCAAATCAGATTTCGTCGATGTCTACTTCCAGTTTGAAGCATTCGTAGAGAACCAATTCTCATCTCGCATCGAAGTTTTCCAGAGTGATGGAGGGACTGAATTCATCAACAACAGGTTGCAGTCTCACTTTGGAACTCGTGGCATTCATCATCAAGTCTCATGCCCATATACACCTGAGCAGAATGGTAGAGCAGAACGCAAGCACAGACACATTACGGAGATGGGCCTCTCCATGTTGTTTCATTCACACCTACCGCTGTCTCACTGGGATGATGCATTTAGTGCTGCTATCTTCACTATCAACCGGTTGCCAACACCAGTGATTGATAACAAGTCTCCTTTTGAAGTACTCTTTGGACGTTCGCCAGACTATTCGAACTTTCATCCCTTTGGTTGCCGTGTGTTTCCCTATGTTCGGCCTACATCTGAACATAAATTAGCCCCTCGCAGTCTTCCATGTATCTTTTTGGGCTACAGTGCACACTACAAAGGATTTAAGTGCTTGGATCCTGCCTCTGGTCGTATTTATATGTCTCGTCACGCTCGTTTCGATGAGGGTCACTTCCCATTCTCGAGAGTATCCACAGAGGCTCATTTCTCCTCTTTGGATGTCTCTTCCTTTGTTGACCCCACTGATCCTGATGTAGAGACATCTTCTGTCGAGGTCCTTCCACCACAGCAGCCTTGTACGACATGTCATGAGCCTTCTTCGACTACATCAGCAGCAATCGCCGATGAACCTGAACCAGCCACTCCAGAGCCTTCTCCAGTATTCTCGAGTTCTTCCGATTCACCTGGTGATTCAGTCTCGTCCGGAAGTGTTCCTTTGACTCCTCCTGCTTCCACAACTCTACAGGTTCCAGCAGCCCCACCTGCTCCTAGAGCTCACTCGATGGTCACTCGTCATCAGGATGGAACAAGAGTAGCTCGCAGTCTTGGACCTGATTTTGTGGCCACAGGTTTAGTTGCTGAGTTACTGGTACAGAAGGAACCAAGAAACTTCAAGGCTGCAGTCAAGGACTCCCGATGGGTTACTGCTATGGATGAGGAGATTGATACACTTCAGCGGCAACAGACATGGCAGTTGGTGCCTTGCCCTCCACATGTTAATGTGGTTGGTTCCAAGTGGGTCTATCGATTGAAGTACAAACAGGATGGCTCTATTGAGAGGTACAAAGCACGTCTGGTAGCTCAAGGATTCTCACAGGTTCCGGGGTTTGATTTTGATCATACCTTCAGTCCAGTTATCAAGGCTGCCACTGTCCGCACAGTGATTGCTATTGCTACTATGCGGAAATGGCCACTCCATCAGCTCGATGTTAAGAATGCTTTTCTGAATGGTGTTCTTGACGGTCCAGTTTACATGGCGCAACCAGCTGGATATCAGGATCCTGCACGTCCTAATCATGTATGTCTTTTGAGGAAAGCCATCTATGGTCTTAAGCAAGCTCCTAGGGCATGGTTTGATCGCTTCAGTGCCATTGTTAAGGGTCTTGGCTTTGTTGGCAGTCTATCGGATCCGTCTCTGTTTGTGTTTACCCGTGGTTCAGTCATCCTTTACCTTCTCATCTATGTCGATGATATCATTCTTACCGGGAATGATAAGGTTGCTATTCAGAGTTTCATAGCTCGGGCTGATCGGGAATTCTCTGTCAAGGATCTCGGATATCTCAACTACTTCCTTGGCTTGGAGGTTACACCCACCTCCACCGGGTTGTTCTTGGGTCAGGCTAAGTATGCTGGGGATATTCTTCAGAGAGCTGGGATGTTGGATGCTCGCCGGTTTCCACACCGTTTCTTCCGTTATCTCAGTTACACAGCAGTACCAGTGGACGATTTCACAATCCGAAGTTGTATCGTTCTATTGTAGGTGCACTTAAGTATCTCACCATCACTCGTCCTGACCTATTCTTTGCTGTCAACTCTGTGAGTCAATACCTTCAGGATCCACGGGATGATCATTTTGCTGCAGTTACTCGTATTCTCAGATATGTTCGAGGCACGCAACATTGTGGATTGACCTTCACTGCCGATGGTGTTTCGGAGATACTAGCCTACTCTGATGCTGATTGGGCGCGCTGCTTGGAGACACGTCGCTCTACTTATGGATATGCAGTTTTCCTTGGTGGCAACTTGGTCTCATGGAGTGCGAAGAAGCAACCTACAGTCTCTCGGTCAAGCTCTGAATCGGAGTACAGAGCTCTTGCGAACACTGCTTCGGAGGTAGTATGGCTGTTACATATTCTTCGGGATCTGCGCTTCCCACTTCAGGGATCTCCGGTGCTTCTTTGTGACAATAACAGTGCTATCTTTCTTGCGGAGAATCCAGTTGCTCACAAGAGAGCTAAGCACATCGACATCGACTATCACTTTGTGAGGGAGCTAGTTAGTGCTGGTAAACTACGAGTTGGTCATGTTCCGACATCCTTACAAGTTGCGGATATCTTCACCAAGGGGCTCAATCGTGCGTTGTTTGACTTCTTTCGGTCCAAGCTTCGCGTCTCAGTCAATCCGACGCTTCGCTTGAAGGGGGGTGTGACAATAGAATCAGAATTGGAGGACTGATTTATTAATTATGTATGTATTTTGTATATTGCACTTATGTGTCTAGGGTTTAGCTAGCTTCAGTATTTAGTTTTAGGCCCTTGTATGTAACTATATATAGGCATGCTTCTGCCTTATTCTAATTAAGCGATCAGATACAGTTTACAGATAGTTAAATTAAATTTAGCTTATGGACAATTTATTTGTGGCATCCAACTGCCGCCTGATAGTATTAAGGCGTTGCACATCATTCCCAAAAATATCTCGAGAGTTTAAACGAGATGCCGCGAGCTCTTGAGAGAGAGGTCGTACTCACAACCACAGTAGGTCGAAACATGGGAAAATACTCATAAATCCATGTGTGCAACACCCAGCCATCCCTATTGATGTAGCACGAGAAGCAATACCCAAATTATGATACAAATAAGTTAATGTGGCTGTGTCCGGAATCAAGACTGACTCGTTGATCATATAGGGCGTAACTACTAAAATATAGGACGTGATATTTTGAGAATAAAAACAGTGTTGATGAGTCATCAAGTACGCATGCGTGTAAGCAGTAATTTCTTTGTACTAAAACTTGAAAGAAAATTAAAATTTCTTATAAAATAAAGACTTCATTTTATATTAATGAAAAGGTGATTAGTACAAGTGATCGAGTAATATATATAACATGCAAAGTTACAGACACCTTGTTCTTAAGTTGAATAATTAAAATATACAAATATTTATTATAAAAATAATTGTAAATTGATAAAAAACTATCAGTGACAATAATTATTAGATTCAAGCACAAGTAATTCAATCTAACATTAACAAAACATGTATAGAGCGTCCTTTAAAAATAAAAACATGTATAGAGCGTGATATAACAATTCAGATATTTGTGTAGTAGTATCTCAAATTCCCGCTTAGTTGGTATAGAAGCCCAACACGGAGCCCATGCCGTAAGTAAGCCCAAGTCTATATGTACACAGACGCCATCATTTTCATAATTCTGTCACTGAAAAAACTCCAAAGGGGCAAAACCACATACACTTCATGGAGTCATCACCGCCGCCGGCGTAAACTCCGACAACGTCTCGGTTACCATCTTCCATTGATTTGGTTCTGCTGCAAAACTTCTCCGGTAAAGCCTCTCGTAATTCTTGCGGAACATGTATCGTTTTTATTACCTGCTAATCTTGCTTGTAGCTTATAATCTAATCCATGTCTGGAAGCTTTAATTTATCTATCCTCTGTATGTTAAGGGGGCTTTATGATCTTAATCTATTCCGTGTAACTGCGCTGTTTTGTCTATTTTCCCATTGTTTGCCATTAGCATAGCAGTTTTAAGGATAGCAAAAAAAGATACGTTTTTTTATTGTTGTTGATTGAATCTCACTTTCATTCTTGGGGTTTGGAACTAGATTAACCCCTCTAGGTGAACCTCTCTGTCCTTTTTGAGGATTTGTTATGTTTAGAAAGAGATTAGAGGAGCAAAAATTGTTAGTGTTTCTATCTTAACTTTCTCAGCATCATTGTTTGGCTGCCAGCAGTTTTAGTGTATGTGTTTTTATTAGTGCTTATCACTTTTTAAGTGCCAGCAGTTCTGATTCTGGTCAGATGTTGCAGTAGTCAGCGATCAACAACAGAAATGCCCCTAAAATCGCGCGAAACTTGTTCTAGTTTCTATTTTAAATTTGTGCTTACTGCTTACATCTGGCTGACTTATTTGTCCTTTTAGAGCACCTTTTTTATGTTTAAAATTAGATTAGAGCTAGCGAAAATGCCTATCTTGAATTCGCGCTTATCATTTTTTGGCGCGAAACTGGAAAATTGTTCTTGTTTCTATTTTGACTTTGTGTGGTTTCCGTATTGAATTTGACAGGTTTAATTCCTGTTGGGTTTCACAGTTGTCATAATGGCAGCGAACAACAACAATAATGCCCCTAGAAATCTCGGGGCACCATCCCCTTTCAACAATGGTATGTCTGCAAACATGGCCTTTCATCTCCAGGCACAGTCTCAAGGCCAGCAACAACTAGGATCTGGCTTTCCCGGGCAGTACAATATCTCTCAGCTTACTGCTGCTCAGGTTCAGGCCTTTGCTCAAGCACAAGCACAATCTAAGGCTCAACAAGCTGCCCATATGCAAGCTCAAATGACTTCAAATGCTCAGTTCCAAGCTCAGCTACAAGCTCAGGGGCTGGCTCATGCCAGCGGCCTTCATAATTTGTCGGCTGGTAATCCGAATATGAAAAGGATGCAACAGAAACCACCTGTTCGACCTCCAGGCATGGCCACGACCAACACTGCTTCTCCTATGAGAACTATGGAGCTGTCTGCTGCTGCTGCGCGTCGAAAGAAACAGAAGATTCCCGAGAAGCAGATGCATGAAAGGATTGCAGCAATACTGCCTGAATCGTCTCTTTACACTCAGCTCCTTGAGTTTGAATCCCGTGTCGATGCTGCTCTGTCTAGAAAGAAAATTGATATCCAAGAGGCAGTTAAGAATCCACCTTGTAACCAGAAAACTCTGCGTATCTATGTATTCAACACTTTTGCAAATCAGATGCGCACGATTCCTCAGAAGCCCAATGCTGAGCCACCTACCTGGACCCTGAAAATCATTGGGAGAATTCTGGAGGAGGGGATGGATCCAGACCAAGCAGCCATGTTTCAGAAAACAAATACCATGTACCCAAAGTTTTCTGCTTTCTTCAAGAGAGTTACTGTATCATTGGACAAGAATTTGTATCCTGAAAATCATATGATAGTATGGGATAATGTCCGATCCTCAGGACCTAATGAAGGATTTGAGATCAAAAGGAAAGGTGATCAAGAATTCACAGCTAATATACGGCTGGAGATGAATTACATGCCTGATAAGTTTAAGTTATCTGGTCCTCTGATGGATGTTTTAGGGATTGAGGTTGATTCTCGAGCAAGGATTATATCTGCAATCTGGCACTATGTGAAGGCTAGAAAGCTGCAGTGTCAGGATGATCCTTCATACTTCAATTGTGACCCACCACTTCAGAAAGTTTTTGGTGAGGCAAAGGTCAAGTTTACAGATGTGACTCAGAGGATATCCCATCATCTGGCTCCACCTCAACCTATACATTTGGAGCACAGGATTAAGGTCTCTGGTAATAGCCCTGTTGGAACTGCCTGCTATGATGTACTAGTAGATGTGCCTTTCCCAATTCAGAGGGAGCTGAATGCTTTGCTAGCTAACACAGAGAAAACAAAAGAGATTGATGCTTGTGATGAGGCAATTTGTAGCGCTATCAGGAAGATACACGAGCACCGCAAGAGGAGAGCGTTTTTCCTTGGTTTCAGTCAGTCACCAGTTGAATTTATCAATACCTTAATTGATTCCCAAAACAAGGATCTCAAGCTCTTGGCAGGGGAAGCTAGCCGGAGTGCTGACAAAGAGCGGCGCTCTGAGTTTTACAACCAGCCCTGGTATGTTTTCCTTGATCTTCTTCCCCGCATTAGTTTTTATTCATGATCACAATTGTATTCAGTCTCGGGTGATCAACATGACCATGTGAAACCAATGTGTAGGGCCTATGGATCATATGAAAGCAGTCATTCTATTTCTCTAAATGCTTTAAAAGATGTTTGATTCCCTAAATAAACTCTGGCATACATTTATAGTCGTTTTAGAATCTTGAACTGGAGATTCTGATTATTGACTGTGATCCACAGGGTTGAAGATGCTGTGATTCGTTACCTGAACAGGAAGCCACCTGCAGATGCTCCTTGAAGCACATGATGAACAAACTTGCAAACTTGCCGGCGATGGACTTATATAGGCCGGCCTCTCTTGTTCGCCCTGTAATGAATCTGTGCGCTGTGCTTGGCTTGGAGATTCTTATTGCCCTTTCGGATTTCTAGACTTGGTGGTTTTGGATTCACATTACTTGGATTTTATTGCTTTGAGATGGAGATTTATCAAATTAGGACGTTTGCATTAATATACACATTTCTGAAAATAACCTATCAAATTAAAAATGACTTTGTTTTTCATCAATGAAATTAAAAAAACTGCATACAAGTACTAGTTACATCAAGAAAATCACATAAAAATGTTGCATATGCTATATATATCAACACTCAGCTCTATTTATGTTTGACACACAACAAACAAAATGAGGATTTTTTTTCTGGAAAGAGGTATCCATGGAAATCAATCAAAAATTCATACCATCGAGTGAAGATATTGGTGGGATAGGGAGAAAAATGAATCACGGTTGAGATCCACAAAAAAACATCAACGTACACTAAAATTAGGGGATCAAATTATATAATCTAGAATTCATGTGTTCGCACTTGAGCAAAGAAAATTTCCTCTTGAATAATGAATTTGGAATTTTGGATACGTCTTAAAAATAGACTAAAGTGTGAAAACTAGACCAAACAATGGTCAAAATACCCAATTTTAGACCCAACATTCAAAATACTCAATTTCTAGTACCCTACATTCTAAAAATACCCAATTTCTAGACCTTAGTTAATTTTCTCCGTTAGTTCAGTTAGTTTGAGGGGTATTTTAGTAATTTAAATTCTAAAAAGTCATACTTCCCATTTTTTATTCGTATCTCCCGCACAAAAATTCTCAACTCCTCTTCTACTCTGCAACTCACTAGCGCCCGACGTAGGGGTGTGCCAACCCGGAAAATTGATTCTGCCCGGCCCGAATTTTTTTGATCCGGACTTGGATTTTAATTAGTATTACGGGCTGGATCCCGGACCACATTTTTTTCAATTTCCGAGTTTGACTTTACGGGTCCGGGTCGATTCGGGTCAAGCCCAATTTTTCCCGGATCAATCCGATGTATTTTTGTGGAGATGAGAAGAAAAATTGGGAAGTATGATTTTTAGAATATAAATTACTAAAATACCCCTCAAACTAACTGAACTGATGGAGGAAATTAACCAAGGTCTAGAAATTGGGTGTCTTTAGAATGTAGGTTACTAGAAATTGAGCATTTTGAATATTGGGTTTAGAAATTTGGTATTTTAACTAATGTTTAGTATAGTTTTTGCATTTTAGTCTTAAAACTATGTGAGCCTAGTCAAACCTGATATAATGCTTGAAAAATAATCGTGACCTTTAATTATTTTTCCAATTGATTTCTTTTTTTATTATTTTCAAATTTCTGCAAATCAATTTCAATTATACCTTACCCATAAAAATCTATATACATAAAAAAAGTTTCTTCGATGATCTGCGAATCACCTATTTCTAGAATTTCTTGATATTTTGGACATAAATTTGATTTTTCAAGGGCTAACCAAACTTATATGACCGACATGCAATTTCGACTAGTCATGCTTTGGTCCCTCTTTCATCAAATAATCTGACGGGAGTTGATATATTTAACTAATTTCCGATCATATTTAAGTGAAAATTGTTTTGATCCAATTTGATATATTTTGATCTGATCTGAACTTAATATGAAAATCAATTTGACTTGATAAGATTCGAATTTGTCCTGAATCCAAACCTAACCAGACATGATATGAAATACATCTAAATTCGAATCAACTTGCGCTTAACTCATAATTAACTAAGTAATGGCACTGAAAATGTTCAACACTATTTACATGATATGATTATTAGAAATTATAGAAATATAAAGTATTAATCTTCTATTATTTAAAAGTTAGCCGATTTATTATTATTTCTCAATCAAATGTTAAGTATTATTGATAATTTTTGCTCAAGTATAAAAAAAAGGACGCAATTTTACTAATTTTAAACTAATTCAAATCTGAATTCTGCCAATACCTGATTCAAAAATAAATATGACAGTAATGTAACTCGGCCATTTGGAAGGATGCCTCTAAAATAAGTATATTATTGATTTCACAATTTTCCGAAGAAGGGCACAAAAAATCATCCTTATATTTTGTGTGATTTCACAATATACCACTTGATAAGTATAATGTTATCTTAATTTTGGAAAAAATAAACTTTTCTTGGGTAATTCCAATATTGCATTCTGTCTCAGTATTTTATTTTTTATTTTTATTGTTTCATTGGGGGTCCTATATGTATGATGAACTTGTGTTTAAAAATCAATGTAGATAGTTAGACGAGCATTCTGTTAAGGAATATACTAAGCATAGTTAATTATGGACGTTAGGTCCTTTCTTGTGTAGGAAAAGGATTGTATGCTCTTTCTAACAGATATTTCATGATCTTCTTCGCAAGTTGGGCATTCTTGATCATCATACTCCAACTTGAGAGAGGGTGTTAAGGAATATATTAGAGATAGTTAATTATGGACGTTAGGTCCTTTCTTGTGTAGGAAAATGATTGTACTCTGTATTGTAGTTATCCCACATCGGTCACGGACAGTCTAGAGGCTGCTGTCTAGAACTATAAATAGTGTAATCATCCTGTTGTAATAATTGCCTTTGATAATATATTCGAAGTGCCTATTATATATATTATTATTTATTTTACATGGTATCAAGAGCTGGTTCAATTCCGGAACCCTAATCGACTTCTTCCCGGACCCTGATCAACTTCCTCCTTGTTGCTGGAACCTGATCGACTTCTCCCGGAACCCCGACCGCCTTCTCTCCGGATCCTGATCGACTTCCTCCTTGTTGCTGCCATCTACTTCTAACTGCCGTCGTCACTACTATGGATTCATGTTCTCGCCGTTGCCTTCTACTTCAAGCCGCTGCCTCTATGAATTCTTGACGTCTACATTTTTTCTCGCCGAACTCTTCCGGCTTCGACCGAAATCCGGTCCTTGACTTTATCATTATTTTTTCTGCCGAACTCTTCCGGCCTTCTCAGTTTAACCAACTCCTGGTCTTTGACTATATTTTTTCTCGCCCAACTCTTCCGGCTACGACCGAACTCCTGGTCCTTGACTCTATCTTTATTTATTTTTTGCCGAACTCTTCCGGCCTACTGTGTCCAACTGCAATGTGCATACAACTTGTACCTTGCACTTGCGGAGGCGAGATGGACTGCGATGATTGCTGCTCGTTCACTCGGACCACCGACTCCTTCTGATGGGCTGGACTCTGCTACTTTTTCTACTATTGCTGATATTGCTATTCTTGGAACTTATGAAGTGGAGCTACACTATACTCTTTTTCTCACTGAGTTTTTTAATGAGATTGTATGCTCTTTCTGACAGATATTTCATGATCTTCTTCGCAAGTTGGGCATTCTTGATCATCATGCTCGAACTTGAGGGAGGGTGTTAAGGAATATACTAGAGATAGTTAATTATGGATGTTAGGTCCTTTCTTATGTAGAAAAAGGATTGTACTCTGTATTGTAGTTATCCCACATCGGTCATGGACAGCCTAGAGGCTGCTGTCTAGAACTATAAATAGTGTAATCATCCTGTTGTAATAATTGCCTTTGATAATATATTCGAAGTGCCTATTATATATATTATTATTTATTTTACACATTCTTCAGATTTTTGACAATTGACTGGTAACTAATGCCTTTTGGAACTTCTAGCAATTACTCAACTTCTTTTAAAAAGACAAAGAACTTCTCTCAGTGACCTCATGAAACTTTTCAGAGCAATAATACAGAAGAAATGCCCAACTTGATAAATCCTTTTTAGCTTATTTTTATTGACACTAGATAGAAGCTGGATCTCTGAATTCCAACTCCCATTCATAGAAGATATTTTTGTGTTACAACTTTTAAAGGTATGTTTCAATAACTTTTAAAGATATTTTTTGTGTTACAACTAATTACGTTAGTGAATCATCAAAATAAATGAAAAATACGCATATATGGAGGTTACTGAAATGCTATATGCAATCTAGTATTTTACTGAATGTAATCCAAAATACTAATGAAATGACACTACTGTCCCCTGCAGGTTGCCTAGTTTTTCAAAAATCAAATAAGTTGAGGTCATTTTCGTACTTTTACATCGTATTTTGGACTACAAGAGTAAAATACTGGACTGCGTATAGCAACACCCAATACTAATTAGATTTAGGCTCCGTTTGATAAAACTGAAGTCTGAAATCTGAAGTCTAAAGTGTGAAATCTGAAGTCTGAACGAATAAGTGCTTAATATTGAAAAACTAAAAATAGTAAATTTTTTTTTTAAAATGACCACCAATGGTGGGGGAATTATATTAGGCTTCCCTTACCTATTAGCCTTAAATGGCAAGAAATTACAAGCATGGTTATAAAACCAGTTTTAGCTGATACATACCTTAGTATGTACCACTTTACAAAAGAATAGAGTTTAGAAACTCTACAAAAACCTAAATTCTCCATAATATCAAATTTTATTTCAAGCCTATTAGAGAAATACAATGTAAATCTCAAGGCGGCATAAAATAAACCTTGGCATAAGGAGAAAAGGTCAAAAGAATACCTATTTCTAGATTAAAATGCAGAAGCTGAGATTCTTTCAAAAAGGCAGTGGATGACTGACACTGATCAGATCCTACTGGAGAGCAGTTGAGCTTGATCAAGGAGACATAATGCCTTCACTTCAGGAGGTAAAGAATCACCAGAGAAGACTGATGAGACTTTAGATTGCATTGCAAGTCTGGCCAAAGAATCAGAGACCGTGTTTCCTTGTCTGAGTATATGTTGAAGAGGGACTGAAATGATCTGATTTGCCTCATCACAGAGTGTAAACAGGTTCCAGTGTGCTGTTATGGGGTTGAGTATCATAGATATCCCACTCAGAGAGTCAGACTCTATGATGAAGGGATTGAGGCCATAAAAGAATCCAAAATGAAATCCATCTAGAATAGTTTTAATCTTAGCTTGAAGAGGTGAATCTGCCCTTGAGTGAATGGTTCTTGCTGCCAGAGGGTTGCCAGAAGAGTCCCTAATGATAATTCCAAGTCCACAAATAGATTAAGGCCAAGCTGCATCCACATTCACCTTGAAACCCTCCAAAGGTTTCTGCCAGGAGACAGCCCTAATTCTACGCCTAGGAGGTTTTGTGGTGAGAGGTATGAAAGCAGCCCTTGAAATCTGCTTGTCTATCTCCTGAGAAATGGCAATAGGATGAGCTTCCAGAGAGAGCAGTAGCATATTTTTGGCATCCTTTATGATATGTGAACTGTTAGGCTTGATCTCCTCAAAGAGAAATTTATTCCTTGCTTTCCAGATGCACCAGCAGACTATGCAACAGACCATTTTAGTGAGTTTTGATTGGAAACTACTCAGACCAGAATGGGTGAGGTAGAAAGCAAGTCTGTCCCAAATTGAAGCAAATGGTCTATCCAGAATACCGATGCATGCCAGCAATTGCTTCCAGATGTGAGTGGCAAGGTTACATTTATTGAATCAGTGGTCAATAGAATCAGAACATAGACATAGGGGACATTTAGAAGCCAAATGAAAGCCAAAGTGGTGTAGTACCTCATCAAATGGCAGGAGTGAGTTGAAGAGCCTCCAAATAAAGAAGCTAATCTTTTTAGGTATTTTAATCTTCCAAAGAGTGGCCAGAGTGGAGGAGTCCCTTCTGTGTGGCTGCAGAGTCTGATATGCAGACTTAAAGCTAAACTGGCCATTAATTGAAGGCTTCCAAATAAGCCTATCATCTCTGTGGTGACGAATAGTAGCAGCTTCCAGAAAGGATGTAATAGAAGAGGGAATGGAGCCAGTCAAGGATTCCATATATTTTGCCTTGTCACCAATGAAATGAGCCATAGTACAGTCTGAAGGGATGTCTGTCTGGTCAGGAGGAAAGAAATCCATCATTGGACCATGGCCTGTTCAGTTTGATGACCAGAAGCTGCATGAGCCTTTTCCATGTATGACTAGAGAGCATTTTTCAGCAATATCATTGACATGGCAGATTCTTGCCCAAGTCTGGGAAGTTATGGCCTTAACTGGGAGAGAATGCAGGTGCTGAGTCCATAGAGTCTGACCTTGTTGAAACTTCCACCATAATTTAAGAGAGCAGGCCTGTATGATATATGGAATGGATCTGAATCCCAGACCATTTTGACTTAAAGGAAAGCATAGTTTGGCCCATCTCCTCCATCTTTTTTTGGCTTTCACAGCTGTAGAACCCCATAAAAATGAGGCAAAGAGTTTTCCCAGTGTTTCAATGATATGAACAGTAGGGCTCATAACAGTGAAAAGATGTTGTGGCATGGCATAAAGCACTGATTTGATCAAAACCATTTTGCCACCAGTGGATAGCCATTTATACTGCCAAAAACTTAGTTTCTTCTGAACCTGTTCTAGAAGAGGTTTAAAATAGCAATTAAGCACTTTCCCTTCAAAGATAGGACAGCCTAAATATTTGAAGGGAAATACTCCCTCTTTCATACCTAGAACTTGTTTCACCTGATTTATTTTAGCAAGACTAGCATGTTTACTAATAAAAAAAATCACTTTTGTCATAATTTATTTTTTGACCAGAGACTTTTTCAAAAGTAACTAGAAAAGCTTTCAGGTTGATCAGAGTAGTTTTGTTAACTGAAATAAAGAGTACAGTATCATCAACATATGATAGGTGAGAAATAGGGCTAGTATTTCTTGGAAGATTATACTGAGATAATTTTCCATTGCTGAAAATAAAGGCCATGCTTCTTGAAAATGATTCAGTGAAGATGTTAAACGGGAAAGGGGAAAGAGGATCCCCCTGTTTAATTGCTCTGGTAGGCTGAAAAAATCCAACAGGTTTGCCATTTACTAGCACTGAGAACCAAGCCTGTTTGAGATTATTCAGAATACAATTTACCAAATTGGCATGAAAGCCAAATTTTAGTAGAATCTTTTCTAAGAAGGACCAGCTAACTCTGTCAAAAGCCTTCCTCAAATCCAACTTAATTATACAGTTTGGATCTCTGGCTTTTTTATTAACATGTCTCACCATTTCTTTAAGGTAAAGAACATTGTCAGAAATGTCTTTACCCTTCAGAAAGGCTGTCTGGTGAGGTGAAATGATTTCAGTCAATAAAGGTTCCATTCTATGCATGATAACCTTTGAGAAAATCTTATTGACAACATTGGACAGACTTATAGGTCTGAAGTCATCAAAAGAGAGGGGTGTGTCTTTTTTTGGAATTACTGTGATCCAAGTAGAAGCAATGCCTCTAGGAATAGGTACACCTCTCAAGAATTCCTTGACTGCCTCAACCAAATCAGAAGAAATGGTATCCCAGGATTTCATATAAAAATAAGATGAGAAGCCATCAGGACCTGCTGTACTATTCTTATTCATAGAAAGAACAACAGACCTGAGTTCATCTTGTGTAACTGGCTCCAGTAATTTCTCATTTTGTGAGGGAGAAATTAGGTCTGGAATGTGTGTAAGGAAATGGGAACTGAAAAACTCATCTTCCACAGTCTGCTCATTGGTTAGAAGAGCAGTGTAATATTCAACTGCTTCTTTTTCAATTTCTGATTGATCTTCTAACCAAATCCCTGCACTGTTTCTAATTTTGGATATGCTAAGCTTAGTTCTCTGTTGTTTTACAGAATTATGGAAAATTTTGGAGTTTAGATCCCCCTCCTTCATCCATTTTAACTTTGCTTTGTATTTCCATAAATGAGTTTGTTCCTTTATAGCTCTCTTCAGAAGAGCTCTTTTCTCTTTTAGGCATATCAGTTCGGAGTCACATTGATTGTGATCAAAAATGATTTCCTGTTTCCTAAGTTCCTCTTCAGCCATCTCCACATTTCTATGTATATTACCAAAGACCTCCTTATTCCAACCTTTTAGTTCCCTTTTCAGTCTTTGGAGCTTAAGAAAAAATTTAAGCATCCCAGTTTATGCTATAGGGCTTGTCCAACTATTATGAACAAATGGCTGAAATTCAGTCCTCTTATACCATGTGTTGATGAATCTGAAGGGTCTAGGGAAAGATTGCACCTGAGTGTCAATCTTGAAAAGTAGTGGACTGTGGTCAGAATTATCCCTATTAAGAACCAAGACTGATGAGTGAGGGAATTTGTTGTCCCATTGCTGGTTGCAAAGAGCCCTATCTAACCTCTCAAGAGTAGGTTTAAGTCTTTTATTGGTCCAGGTATAATCATTTCCCACAGTATCAATGTGATAAAGTGTCATTTTATCTATGAATTTCTGAATGTCAATCATACTCCCAAGACTGGGAGATGAAGGACCATTATAGTCAGAAATAGATAACATGGCATTGAAATCACCTATTAAAAATGTATCAGATAAGGTAAGGGCCTGAATATCCTTCCACAGGGCCTTTCTACCTTTTCTGGTTCTAAGTCCATAGACAAAGATTCCATTAGTGGAGGTATTAATTCAAGGTTTAGATATATGCACATGTAAAAATTGTTCATGCTCATTAGTAAGTGAAATGGAAATAGAATCCTTCCAGAAAAGCCAAATGTGGCCTGTATTGGAAGAAATGCAATTTGTAAAATGGAGAATATTCATGTAATAAGAGCATTTGGAAATGTCATGCTTTGGTTCAGAGATGCACAACAATTCAATTTGGTTATCAGATAGTAAAGTTTGAAGTCTATCTAGGGCAGTTTCCATGCTTTGGATATTCCAAACTAAAATATTTATCTTATGGTTGTGACTAATCATAAAAATGGATTTTTTTGCAAGTTTGAGGGTGGTTTTGAAAAAGACATGGATTTGTTAAATTGAGTGAAAAAATTCTTCAGTTTAGCCTTTTGACCTGATGCAATTTTAGGGAGTTTAGCTTGAGATACCTGATGAGTTTCATGAATTGAAGGGCTACTATTGTTGGATCCAGAATCAGTAACATAGAGCCCCTTGTCATCATCCTCATTCTGTGTGATCAGTGGAGCAAATCTGTTCCTATTCCTGTCTTGAGATAGGAAAATCAAATTATTAGCTTTAAAAGATGGGGGAGATATGTTGAGCAAACCTGTGGGGACAGAACTGTCATCCTTTGCATAAGCATTTCTCAGCCTAGGTTTAGCTGAAACCAATGTAAAGGTGTCATCTGGACCAACCAGGGGCTATTTTGTAGCAAAAGAGGCTTTTCTGAAGGGCATGTGAGAGTGTGAAGAGGTGTAAGAGGATTGGGAGGTAACAGGGGTGGCTTTATTGGAGTGGGAGGCCTTATTGGAGTGGGAGGATGTTGCAGCACTGTCTTGGATGGGAGTAGTAAGGCCCTGTCTAGGTAAATTATTGTTGCATGAGGGGGTGGTGGAAGTGGGGGATAGCAACTTTTCAGAAGCATCAATATAGGTATCAGAAACCTCATTGATTTTGGAGGCAACATAGACTGGTGGATTGGCCAGAGCAGACAAGGCTTCAGTAACAGGGAGTTTCAATTTCTTCTTCTTGGTTTTCTTTTTAACCATTCTATGAAGCTTTCTGTTGGCAAAGGAGATGTGGTGTGAGGATGAAGCTTTGGTAGTAGTCTCATTTTGGGGAGGGACAGGAGTGGGGGGGTGACACTAGGTTTTGGGACTTGAGAAGTGGTGGCAGCAGTGAGAGTAGTAGCAGGGAGTGGGTTGGTTCTTTCAGTGGCTGATGTTGAGGCTGTCTGTTTAGGCTCAGGGGGAGGAGGGGGGTGAACTGTCTTAGAGTTCAGTTCAGGATGCAAAGTTCTGCATATCTGAGCATTATGACCAACCTTCTTGCAGTGATCACAGTAAGTGGGAAGGTTTTCATACTCAAGTTTAACCTTAGGGCAATGCTCAGTGGATCATATTCTGATTTCTAGAGGAATTGGCTGTTGGAGATCCATTTCTACACAGATTTTTACAGCAGATGGTCTGGTAATCAGCTTGGTGGCTGCATCTACCTTAATAAAAGTACCAATGTGGTTCCCTAGTTGCTCCAGAATAGCATCATTATAATAGTAAACAGGAAGTTTGTAAAGAGTTACCCAAACCGGAACAATGGGGGACTCAGTTTCTGTGGAGAATTCAGGAGTCCATCTCAGAACCCTCATTGGATAACCCTCAATTGACCAACTCGACTTCATCCAACATCTTTGAAAATCTTCCTTATTACCAAATCGGATCAGAACATGCCTGTGGTCAATGGCACCTAGTTGATAGTTCCCTGTGAAATCTGCAGCTTTGAAAGCGGATTCAATGGCGAGCATCGATGGCCTTCCCCGGCCAAACTTTCCGATAAGCGCATTCCGATATGGTCTGGATAGAATCTCGATCTGATCTGGCGTGAAGATACATGCAAGATCACCTTTGTATTCTGACGTAGCTCTGATCTCTAGATTGGAAGGTAAGGTGGAGAAAAGAGGTGGGGCTTTTGATTGGAGAGCGTGGAGGAAGGTTTTCTGGCCATTTGGTGGTGGTGGCTCCGCCATTACGGCGGAGCTAGGGCGGCGTAGAGACCGTTATCGGTGGTGTCGGGGTGTCAGGAGCCGTTCAACGGTTATAAGGTGTCGGAAAAATGAAAGTTTGTGCTAATAATGGAGGAGAGAGGGGAGAGCGTTTTTAGGAGCATGAAAGTGAGCCCTACTACATATGATGTAAATTCATATCAAACAATGAGAGAAGTAAACTAAATTTTCTAAAAATAGTAACATTTCATGCATTAAGTGAATAAGTGAAAACCAAATCACTTATTTGAGAGGGTTCATTTATACTAGGTAATTCAGATCCATTTTTTCATTCAGATTCTATTTTTAACATCATCAAACAACCAAAATTTTAATTAAGTACTTAATCATTAAGTTAACTACTTAATTCGGTTATCAAACAGAGCCTTAATCTAGTTGCACGATATATTTAATCTTTTTTAATATAAATATTATGAACAAACTTATGAAGATCGAGGATGAAGTGTGTTTAAAGAAAAATTCAATCTGCAATTACCAATGTCGGGAGCATAAGAGGAAGAGAAGGCACCGTTCTTTACTTGATATCCTTGGTGCCAAACAGAACTCCACCAATAAGAGAGTGTCAAACCAGCAATAAGAGGAGCCAATTGAGAAAATTTGGCAGACAGAATAATCCAGTGGTTGGCAAGATGAAGGTCATTCAATATCTCAATACTGGTGCACAGAACCTGCAGCTCAGTCCAAGCACTCCAGTTCAACGGGTAGCTATTCACCGACTCCACAAGAACAGTTCGAGTAAGGCTCTGAATTCTTGAGAAAATGCCGTGTACAATAATCACTCAAATCCATCATCGTGTACATCGTAATTAGCATGATGAACTGAAATTACCGTGTAAATTAGTGTGTAAAATAGGATCTTATAGGTGGAATGAGTTGTATTTGTAAAAATAGAAGCCGGAAGCTATTTAGTATGCTATTAAAATATGTTATAATATATGCATACCATATATTATATATATTGAAACAGCCAACTGCATATTATATATACGATAATGAACACCATGACATCATATTAGAAACAAATATATTAATACTAAAGCAATTACGTAGATTAAGTTCGGGTAAATAGTATTAATATAGTATACAATATTAAGTTCGGTAAAGTTCGTAGATTAAAAGAAACATAAAAAGAAATATATAAAAATGGTAGGCGCCGGAATATGGTGAACTTGCGGTGGTTATATGGCGGTTTTAGTCAAAACTACGTAGTTTTATCCTTTTTAATTCTTTTTATTAATTTATTTATTGATCGGAGCAATAATTCTTCTAGTTCCCTTTAGGATAATGTGGCCCAAGCATAAATATAGGAGTTTTAGTTTTGAAAGAGTGTTATTTTGGGAATCATTTTCAGAAGAAGGTCAGTTAGGCAAAAAAACTCGAACATTTTAGAGCATCTCTAATGCTAAGCTTCTATTTGTCTCAAGCTAAAAAAATACCCTAATGCAAGAGTCAATTAAAGCCTCTACATGACGTGGCGTTCCTTTTTTTTTGAAATTTCAACTTGACTTGCAAGGTACAGAGGCCCAATTTGCAAGTTGCAACTCTCTCTCTCATTTTTTCACCCAATAAATGAACCCAACATGTCTAATTTACTTAATCTCTCTCATTCATTTACTCTAATCTACTTTAGAATTGGAGAGGAAAATTTTAAAATGACCCTCAATAAATTGGTATCCATTACATCATATTGTTAAATCTCGATTAAATAAATACTTTTGGGACCATCATAAATATATTCATTTAGCGAGATTATTCATTTATCGGTAAATGAATAATATATTCATTTAGACAGTATTATTACATGAATTGCATGTATTTGTACTAAGTCCAAAAATGTACACATGTGCATTGTATTTAAAACTACTAATAACATACATAGTATGCATTGTATGAAATATCTAGAGTCTACAACACGAGCAGAATACTCCCGGAGTTTTGTTTTCTCTAGGAAAAATCAAGGATGAGATGGAATTTTTGTTGGAAAAAAAGATCAAAAAAAATATACACTTTTTTTTTGTAAGGGCATGATTTATTGTATGAACATTATTGATTGAAAAAATAAAATTTAATACATATATATCTTATGAAATGTGGTGATTATTCATTTATATTTACATAGTGCCTTTAAGGATTTAAAACAAATTATTCATTAATGCATTTAGCGAGGTTATTCATTTAACCCCTTAGCCCAAGTCGGGACCGGGAAAAATTATTCATTTAGCGAGATTATTCATTTATCGAATATTCATTTATCGAGGTTTAACTGTATTGAAACTCCATTCAAAATGTGTCATGTGGAGCAATTGACACCCAAAAGTGATATTTGTATTGGAGATGCTCTTAACCTTCATTCTCTTGATCAGTTTTATGTATAAATTAGTTCAATACATTTTAATTTAATAAATTAAAATTTAACCAATAAAAGCATATAATTCTATCTTTTAATATATAAAATTTTAATTACATTTAATTTAACCCGAAAAAACGAACTCGAAAACAGACACCATCGTTTCTCTTAACCTAGCTAAGCGTATAATATTGACTGGGGGCGAGGGTGGCAAGTGGGGAAACAACTTGGATTAAAATATCATGGTTTGGCTTTCAGGCAGAAGGTCAAATACGGCGATATAGCCTTGACTTGGTTTGTGCCACAAGTCATCATTCATCGACCGGGATGGGCATGAACATTGACTACAGTATTGATGAATATTGTGACTACAGTATTGATCGAGTCTATAAGAATCACTTCGATTTGTGTTCAAAAATTCATATTTCATCCATACGTAGACTTGGTGTGTTTAATTCCCAGAAATGACAGCATTTCGAGGGATTCTATTTCTTTCAGTATTTTTCTCCTTCACTCTGCTAAACAGCAGAACAGATGCGGCCAAAGCTGAAGCAGAAGCTCTTTTGAAATGGAAGGCTTCCCTCTCACAAACTTCACCCTCTCTTGATTCTTGGACTCACGAGAACGCCGGAAATCTATGCAGCAACTGGCAAGGCATTGGTTGCAGTAATTCACAAACAGTTGTGTACATGAATGTATATTTGCCTGCTCTCAATAATGGTACGCTTGAGCAATTTGATTTTGCATCCTTTCCGAATTTGACCTCTTTTGCAATGGGAAACATTACTGGGAAAATACCACCTGCCATTGGCAAGCTCTCCAATCTGGTCTACTTGGATTTGAGCAGAAATGCGTTGGAGCATGCCATTCCCAAAGAGATAGGCCAGCTCAAGCATCTCGAATCACTTGATCTCAGCCATAATCGTCTGAATTCGTGCATTCCTTCTGAGCTTGGTCTGCTTACTAATCTCACCATCTTAACCCTAAATTCTAATTTACTAACTGGCTCGCTGCCTCTGTCACTCAGTGGGTTAGTCAGATTAAGTTTCGTGGATTTGTCTGAGAATAGTCTTTCCGGCGAAGTTTTGCCTTCTCTTTTAGGTAATTGGTCTGAAGTGTATATATTACACCTATGGAATAATAATTTCACCGGCGAAATTCTAGGCGCAATTGGTTTTTTGCCTAAACTCAACCAGCTTTATCTCTTTGGAAATCAGTTTTCAGGATCTATCCCCCCCGAAATTGGTGTTTTGCAGAACTGTGCTCAGTTATATCTTTCAGATAATCAGTTTTCTGGACACATTCCACCTGAAATTGGCCTCTTGAATAACCTCAATTACCTCGAAATGGCTAGGAATCAAATTACAGGACATATTCCACCTGAAATCTGCTCACTAACTCATTTAAAAGGATTGGATCTTTCCGAAAATCAGATTTCAGGACCTATTCCACCAGATATTGGGAACATGGTGGAGTTGGGGGACATCGATCTTATAGGAAACCAGCTTTCTGGTACAATACCTTTATCTATTGGGAATATCAGGCAGCTTGTAAACCTTCGTCTGCGTAACAACAACTTAACGGGTATCCTTCCATATACATTAGGTAATTTAATCAACTTACAAGTGTTAGATCTTCGGGAAAACTCTCTCTCGGGTTACATATAGGGATCTAGATGATTAGATCTATGTATCCATATTCTTTTTATTGTTGCTCAAATCTTCCTCACATCCTTATAAAACTATGGTGTTTCACAATGTGTTTAATTAATGAGAAAGTCTTGGCCATTATTTCAACTAATCTTCCTCACATCCTAATAAAAATTGGGTGTTTTGCATGCAGTATATTTTACCAGTTTCATTCCCAATGACAAACCAGCACCAGCTCTGCCATTATTCAAATACGAGTCATCGGTATTTAGTTTGACATAACCAGGGTTAGGTAACTTTCACTGTATTATCCTCTCCGATCTAGATCTAACCCCTAAAGTTGCTACACCAATTCTGAAATGTAAGAGAGGTTTAAATTTAGACCATGAATGAGAGTGAGCCTGAGTAATAGAGATGATAATATCCTATATATTATTTACAAGTACATTCCAGTCAGGTGTCACATTGTCATATAAAAATGCATTCCTTGCACACCAAATAAACCACAGTACCACAACTGGAATCAGCCTTGTAATGTTAATTTTAAACAGTGTTGGATCTTTCAGGTTCTAGTAGTAAAATAGCACATTCTAAAGAGATTCACAATTCTAGTGTAGGATATCAAAAAATCTGCTCATAGAATTCCAAATCCATTGGAATAATGCCACAACTGCTTAAAAAAGGGTGCATATCATCTGCAGAAGCATAGCAGAAACAACACACATAGGGCTGATGGATGTTTAAATCTTCAAGGATGTTAGCTGTAGTAATTAGTCAGTTAGCTAATCTCCGACGGAAAAGCATATCTTTTTGACAGATACTTTGACCACATACGCTTGAAAGAATTCATTTGCATTTTCTCAGGTCTCCTTGGTTCATAAGTAGATGCAATAGAAAATTTTCCATTAGGATTCCGTTTCCAAATCATAAAATCATCATATGATTAAAATAAGGGGAACTCAGTTGAAAGTATATCAACATATCGATCAGTCAAACCTTGTCTGAAAAGATTGACATTGTGCTCACCTTATGCAACAAATTTATTCACAGTTAGTTCAAGATGTGGTAATTCAAAATTCTCATCCCGCAGATCAGTTAAAGCATCACCACATTTCCATTGAGCATTCCAAAAAGTGATCTCACCCTTCCCTACCCGTATAGTGATGTTTTGATGAGCAATGTCTTCCACTTCCTTTATCATGCACCATGTCTTAGAGTTTTTCAAGTGATTAGGTAAGAGCCACATAAACTCTGATTATAAACTATCCCCCCTCAACAACTTTCACCAGAGCCTTAAAAAACAATCTTTTCATAGTTAAGTGCAAGTCTTTCACCCCAAGCCCATTCTCAATTTGAGAATAACATATTTTGGACCATAATTCCCGGACTCTTTTTTTTACCATATTCAGAAGATCCCCTTAAAAATTTTGAAAATAAAACATGTAATTTCTCAATCACTCCCTCGGTCGGTTTAATGGCAGTCAATATGTGAAGGGGGATAGCAGATAAAACATGTTTCATCAGTACTAGTCTACCAGCTTGGTTCAACCACTTATTCTGCCAAATATCCAATCTATCTGCCACTGTATCGAAAGGTATCTGAAAATAAGAATGTTTTGTTCTCCCTACGTAAATAGGACACCCTAAATATGTGAAGGGAAATTGCCCCTCTATTATTCCCGAACCCTATGCAACCATATATTTTGTAACTCCCGGAGCATATTTAGTATAATAAGCTGATTTCTTTAGATTTATCCTTTGACCAGTTTCATGTTCATATCAGATTAGAATTTTTCAGGTTTTGCATACCGGTTCTATTTTCTTTCAAGAAAACTACCGTATCATCAACAAGATTGAGATGTGTTATTTTCTTAGTTGAATGTGGCAACTAATTAAATAGTAAGCTAAGATTCCTTGAAAAAACTTCAGTTAGTAATATAAATAGGAATGGAGATAAAGAACTCCCTGCTTTATACCCCTTGAAGTATTAAAGAAACCTTTCGGTTGACCATTAACAAGGACAGAGCTAGTTGCAGCTATATTTCCCATAATAGTAGTTACATAATGATTATGAAATCCCAGTTTGATTAGAAAACTTGTCAAAAAAGACCATGAGACTCTATCAAAAATTTTGACCATATCTAGTATGAAAATAATATTACTTACTCCAGTTTTGTTGTTTTAAAAAATAGTAATTTATTGCATCAAAAAAACATTAGAAGCTAGCTCTTTCCCCTGAACAAAGGCGGACTGTTCAGAGGATATGAGCATAGGTATTATGGGCTTAATTCTTTCAGTGTATAATTTAGTGAAAGCCTTGTTCAAAAATTTGAAAGACATATTGGTCTAAACAGAGAAATGGTTAACAACAAGTTTCTTAGGAATCAAAGTAGTATAAGAGGCAACTATGGCTCTGGGTATAGGAACACATGCAAGAAACTCATTCAATGCACATAAGAGCACTTAATATAGAACTTTGCAGATGAGCCATCAGGCTCTAGAGTAGAGTCCCCATCCATAGAAAATAAAATATGTTACAACTCATGAAGATATGTGAGTTTAATTAAATTCCTATTATTTTCATATGATATTAAAGTAGGAATATTATCCAGTAATATATCAGAATCATGAGAAATATTGTCCTACGGTTCCTCAGTTAATAATTTTGAGAAAAAAATTAACTGCCTCTACTCCTATCTATTCTGGATCAGTAAGAAGATTATTATATGAGTCTCTATTGGCTAAAATTTGTTGTCTAGCATGCTTAGATCTAACTGTAGCATGAAAGAACTTTGAATTAGAGTTACTGTCTTTTAGCCATTTAACCCTTGACTTTTGTTTCCAGAAAATTTCTTGTCTAGACTCAATTAAAATCAATTCAACTTGCGCTTTGTTCAGTTCAATTTTATTAGCCTCAGTACTATTATTTTGAAATTCAACTTCTTTCTGCTCAACCAATTGTTTAGCTATTGAAACTTGGTCATGTACATTGCCAAATATTTTCTTGTTCCACTGTTTCAATTTTAGTTCAATCTTCTCAATTTCAAAGAAAATCTCATATCATGCCATAGGAATCACAAGATAGACCCCAGTTTTCCAACACCACTCATTTAAAAGGATTCTATATGCAGGTCCAATTACTTCTGCAGGTCAAAATTAAATCTGAAGTGATAATAATGTTCCTCTTAAATATGTATTATAATTCACGAAAAAAATAAATTATGATTTGGACACATATTCAATCATTACATAGACGGGTTTAGGCATTCAAGGTTAGGGTTTTTAAAATATATTTGTAAAAGCTAATAAACGAATGAAGGGTAATTGTGGTATTTTTCACATCCATTAGACCTGCAAAAGTAAACTGGACCTGCATATAGTAAACACCTTTTAAAATCATTATGCAAGAGCCAGCAATATTGAAATCTAAAAGACTTAGGACTAGACTATTGATTGTTGTTTTCTAGAGACAATAATAATGGTGCATGATCAGATGGTACCCTAGACTTAACCTTAACTCTACTGCTAGGGAAAATGCTCAGAAAGGAGTTATTACCAAGACTCTTTCTAATCTTTGCCACACATTACCTCTACGTCTGACTCCATACCATGTAAACAAGTTTCCTAATGTGGGCAATTCTATTAACTCATTACTGTCAATAAAATTATTAGAGTTCATCATACTACTGTGACTAGATGAAGATTGACCGAGATACTCATTTGCTTGCCTAACTACGTTGAAATCATAAGCTATCATCAGTGCATTATTAGTTAATGCACTTAAATCCTGCTAGAGAGGTTCCCTATCCAATCTAGTATGTCTCCTATATACAAAAGCAGTAGAGCAAGTAGCGGATAAGGATTCATGTCTCAAGTCAGCAAAAACAAATTGATCATGCAAACGTGTAACTGAAACAGAGAAACTATCATACCAAAAAAAATCCATATTTATCTCTTGATTCAGAATAAAATTGATTGTAACCTAGCTTAAAAGCTATGGATCTTATTACGATGCATATAAATATTAAGTTTCTTAATTCATTAGTGAGAAATTTTACATATGAGTACGTTGGATTTTCTAAATTATTATACTAACAATTGTTTTGTAAGTAAACTAACAACTCAGGGTGTTTATGTCTTATTTTTACTAATGCGGGTTTAGACCATAGTGAAATATTTAGACCTGTATTAATAGAAATCAGACATGTAAAATCAAACTGTCCCTACACGAATAACCCCGAACAATTTTATAACTCCTTTTTAGTCAAACTAGCTAAATTGATAAGAATCCAAAAAAGGACAAAAACATTAAGGGGCAAGTAAAAGAAATTTTCAATCTCTAATATTTCTTTTCTAAATTATCATATTTCAACCAACATTAATTTTTCGTATACTAATCAATGAAACTACCATAAATTTATAATTTTAACTTGGTATTTAATTTAAGTACAAAATTAAACATGTTTGAACCTTAAAAAATGGGGTTGGTTTTTGGAGTGACCGTCTATATTATAACTATAATATAGACCAGGGACTAACTTACAGTATGGAAGGAAGGATTCCGTTATTTTCAATTTTTGAAAAATAACGGAAGCATACTATTTTTCCACGCGCTAAACTATTCACACGAGTTACTATTCAATAAGTTGAAAATTATGCCGGTAAACCTAAAAACAAAAGGTTTTAGACATACACAATCAAACTGATGAAAACCTAGCTATTTGCTATAAACGGGACAGTTTACCATGAAAATCTGACATGCACACAGTAACTGTAAACAAAGTTTTAAAGACTATGATGCTAGTCAAACGGATGAAATCTAACTATTTACTATGAAAACATGGCATTTATCATGAAATATGACATGCACATAGAAACTGCCAACAAAGTTATAAAAACTATGCTACTTAACCTAAAAACAAAAGGTTTTAGACAAGCACGTTCAAACTGATTAGACCAAGATATTTACTATGAAAACATGACAATTTAGCATGAAAATATGACATGCACGTGGAAACTATCAACAAGCTTTTGAAACTATACCGTTTTAACATAAAAGCAAAAAGTTTTAGACAAGCACGGTTAAATTGATGAAAACTTAGCTATTTACTTTGAAAATAGGACAGTTTATCATGAAAATCTGACATGCATATAGAAACTATCGACAAAACTTTAAAAACTATGTTGTTTGATATAGAAACAAAATGTTTTAGACAAGCAAGTTTAAACTGATGAAAACTTAGCTATTTACTATGAAAACGTGACAGTTTATCATGAAAACCTGACATGCACACGGAAACTATCAACAAAGCTTTAAAACTATGATGTTTAACATAAAAACAAAAGGTTTTAGACAATCACATTCAACTATGAAAACTTAGCTATTTACTAAGAAAACATGATAGTTTATCATGAAAACTTGACTTGCACACAGACAAAGCTTTAAAAACTATACAGTTTAATGTATATACAAAAGGTTTTAGACACAGTCAAACTGATGAAAAGCTAGAAATTTACTATGAAAACATGACAGTTTAGCATGAAAACATGACATGCACACAGAAACTATCGACTTGCTTTAAAAACTATGTTGTTAAACGTAAAACAAAAAGGTTTTATAAAAGAACGGTCAAACTGATGAAAACTTAACTATTTACTATGATAACAAGACAGTTAGCATGAAAACCTAACATGCACAGAGAAATCGGAATTAACGAGGCTTTAAGATGCCGAATCTCGGGAGAATTCTTCGCCTTCTCCACTTTTTTGAAATCTCCAATTTCCTTCAAATATCCGTGAAGGTTCTCGGCTGCCGCAAATATTTGCGAAGATTCTCGAGCTCCCCTTCTACTCCGATGTTCACGTGGTGATCGAGGAGACCGCGGATTCGATGTGGTTCATGGTGTCCACCGGTGACGTTGGTGAGGGCGTCGGTTCACGCGATCGAGATCTACCCATGGGTCACGAAGATATTGATCCGGGAAAACGACGACGCCTGGGGTACCTTGTCGATGGGATGGAGATGGATGTTTGGACGTTTCGCCTTCCGGCAGCGCCTCTGCCGGAGTTGACCACGACGGCGATGGTCTCTGGATTGAATCGGAGCGAGAAGTATTTATGGAAAATGGAACGACGAATTTATGAAAAAAATGAAATTGTATTTATAATTTTATCCACGGCCACGTTATATCAATTTCCACATATTTGCATAATGGGGACCACATAAAAACATGTCTGCGGACAAGGAGCGGCATAAAAAAAAATTGCAAATAAACCCAGTCTATAAATATAGACGGTGATCTATTCCAAGACTAATCCTAAAAATTCAAAAAAAAAGATCTTATGAAATATGTAACTTTAAGATAGAAATACATATTACACTTTTAAATTGCATTGTTAAACTTAAAATATGTACTATTAAATGGATCTTTTGCATTTTTATTTTATATTTATCATAAAATAAATAATATGTGAATTAAAAATTATGATGTTTTGATTTTGTGATAGTTAATGTCATTTTTTAATTATTAAAGAATGTAATAGTTAATGTCATAATCCTTAAAAAAGATGAACTTTTTAAGAAAATCGTATGAAGATTAGTTGAACTTTACATGGATTTTCATTAAGTATACATGTATATATCATTTTTAAAAAATTCCTTTCCTTAATTAGTTGAAAAATGACAAATAAATTATAATAAAAATACTACTCAAAATATGTTGATAATTGCATACAACTTTTTACGCTAACAAGATAAGCATAACAGGTATATTCTATAGTCTTCTTCTGATGTAATAATTATGGACAAGATTACGTAATATTTTGTCGATAATTTATGTGCTATGATGAATATCTTTCAAAAAACAAATAGGGATAAGAGAGAAGTAAAAGATGAATCAGTATTGGATCTTGAATGATATTTCATTTCTAAAAATATCAATAGCAAAGCAAAAGACAACAAATTGGAAGCTACTAGCTAGCCAAAGTCCGCAAGGAAAAGATTATTATTTTCGAAAACTTCGTTACGACCGAGTTTATGATATTGCGCAATATTTGTCTTATTAAAATTCATGTCAAAAACCTTTAACCTGAAGTGAGTCTGGAAATTATAATTTTCATCTACAAGTACTATATTCTTGCTTTCCCCATCAATCCATTGGAGAACAGAAGAACTCAACAAGAAGTTTCTCTCCCACATTCTTTCAGCTCACGCGTTCGAGCTATTAAATTCTGTAGATTTAGTCACTCTGCCGGTTTGATTTGATAAAAATTCCATCTTGTTCTCTGTGCACGCTGTTTGTTGACTTTAAATTTCCAAGAATCGATTTTTATCGTTCGGAATTCAGTGAATCTTGATCTGCTTCTGCGGAATTCGGTGAAAGATTTGGCGGGGTGATTGAAGATTGGAGAGAGTTTTATGTTTTTGTTGGATTGATTCATGGCGGTGGAAGATTTGGTTGAGATCAAATTCAGGCTTGCTGATGGCAGCGACATCGGGCCCACCAAGTTCATCCCTTCTACCACTGTGGGAGCTCTCAAAGAAAAGATTATTGCTCTCTGGCCCAAAGGTAGTAATCTGCATACTTGGTTTTAATAGTTTTGGATTGGAATTATTGCTTTTGATGTGTTTTTGTGATTTACAATGTTTTGAAGTTTTGTTTGCACTGTTTTCTTGATTATATGCATGAGTTTCAGTGATTACTGATGTCCAGGTCTCTGTAATCAATAGCCTGTAAAAGTAAGGTTGAAGTTTTGTTTACACTGTTTTCTTGAATATATGCATGAGTTTCAGTGATTACTGATGTCCAGGTCTCTGTAATCAATAGCCTGATAAAGTAAGGTACTGCTGGCCTGGATTCAGGAGGTCATCTCTATGTTTCCTTTTTATGTTCGCTGTTCAATTCTCTTAAAAACTCTGATATGTTTATCCCCATTGTCAGAATGGTTTTTTTCCAAGGTCAAAATTGTTGTTTGTTGGAAGGTAGCACTAGGCTACTGGATGCTTTTTTTTCCAAGGACAGAACTGTTAGTTTGTTGGAAGGTAGCACTAAGCTAGTGAATGTTTTGCAATTATGCTTTTTTGTTTGCCCGAGTGAAAAGCATATGCACTGTTGTTTGATGGCCTTTTGACAATATTTCCTGGATTCAGTGGCTGTAACTTGTGTTGTTACTAAACTTGCTGTCTGGTGAATAGTATATGTATTGTTTCCTTGTGGCCTTTTACGAATTCAGTAAAATGATATGAATTCAGTAGCTGTAATTTATCTCCTCCTTTGTTGGTGGCAGACAAAGAAAACGGACCAAGGTCAACTACTGATCTGAAGATTATCAATGCGGGGAGGATACTGGAAAACAACAAAACTCTAGCTGAATCAAGAATTCCCGTCGCTGAAGTCCCTGGAGCTGCCATCACTATGCTCGTTGTGGTTAGACCTCCAATGTCTGAGAAAAACACTGGTAATGCTGCTGATTATTCTTTTCATACATACTGTACCTTATCCTATGTTTATAGTCTCTATATTATTTTTTCCTTGAAGCTATTTGAAGTAAATTGTGATGCATGTGTATACAATGTGTTTAAGTTGTTGATCAGTTGCATAATGATAGTATAACTAGAGAACAAAGATATTTCTTCATTGAGTTGTATGTTAATGTGATTTCATATGTTGCCACTGTTGTAACTACATACAGAAAATTAATTGTAAGATAATACAAAATTAATTATCATGCACAATAAATCCAAAAATCAAATAATCAGATATATACACAGATGGAGTCGTGACAGGTCACTGCCCTGGAAACGAAATTGGCCCGGTAAAGCCTTCGTCCCCCAGGGTAAAACCATCAAGGTACTCGCCTACTAAAGAGTAGCAGTACCTCGTACTCGCACTTTGCCCAATGGCTATCTATCACATAATCACAAGAAAAAGGCTTGAAACAAAGTCGGACCTTTTAGACTGAGGAGGGAGAGAGAGAGAGATTGAGACTCCAGGACTTGTCAACTGAAGAATGGGATAAAAATTCTGAACCTAGAGGGTTCTATTTATATGCACTAGACACCCTATCAGAATCAGAAAGTGATAAGTCTGATGATCATGAGATAATTATATGCCACAGCTTAAAAATGCTTTTTTTTTTCATGTCATTTCATATGGCGAATGAATCTTTAGTATTGTGGATTAAATACTTGGGCTTGTGGTAGATCCTTAACTGATATGTTGTACTCTGGACAGATAAACTGCAAGATGAGTCCATGAAGAAAGGGGGATGTGGATGCACTATTCTATAGTGCAGAGATGCACAGCGTTTGGCGTTCCTGTTTCTGTTTTAGGTTCCACCCAGCCATGTTACCTACGTGTAGGATATCTGAGATATTCATGCGAGATTCTATTGAACAGCTTGAAATGTTTGGTGTCATGAATTGTCGGGGTTCAAAATTTTGACCTTTGTCATGACCGGTGTCAAGGAGCTCCTTGCATTTAGTCCGAGTGCAATTGGCAAAAATGGTTGCTCAGCGTCAGTTAGTGCTGGTGGATGAAGCAGAAGACAGGAAGAAAGTTTGAAAGAAAAGCGAAACAATTGTAAAGGATTGCTGTGTTTGTTTTGAGTTTGTTTGATATGATTTTTCAAAATGGTTAAATAGATACTCCCAACATTGAACTCTTGTAGCCTTTTTTTTCATCAAAGGGGAAGGCTTCATTATAGAATTTTCGCTGCCACTGCTTTTTCTCATATATAGTTTTTGTTCTTGTTTTTAATTTACTATATATGTCGTGATAAAGAAGTAAAAGGTTAGGGTTTTAGGGTTAAACCCATCAATTACCAATATGGCCACTCTTCACCTCACCACAACTCTAAAACCCCAGTTCCACCACCCAAAGGCTATCGTTACAAGCAGAAGAGAAGTCTGAGGCTGGTTCTCAGTAAAACCAACAGAAAGGAATTATTTTTCTACTGTACTGAGAAATTACAGCACACAAGTAAAAAGGTCTCCAAGCACATCTGTAATTTTAACATGGGACAAAATTCGACTGCAAGTCTTCTATGCAACCATAGAGGGCTCTTCTCTTGCTGGAGCAACTGCATGTGATGTTAGCCAAAGTGAGATTGCTGGCTTCCTCATTTGCATCTCCCACTTCGCTGATCCTCACTCTTGACTTCCTCATTCTGCAATATTCTGCCGAGAAAGCTTGCTAGTAAGTTCAGCATTCTGGGAACGCGTTTTCATCAGCTCCCCCCTACGCTCTTCAAATACAGTAGCGTGTGCAAGTAGTATGACCATTTTGTCCTTGAGAATAATGCTTGCAATTTCCATTTGTTCGTTGGCACATAACAAATTCATGGTCTCTTCTTCTGCAATTTGCAGTTTATCTATCCTCCATCTCTACTGACTGAACCTCCAAAGTTGTTTGCTTCATCTATTATTCCTCGAGTTGAAGAGCAGTATTCAAAAAATCCTATCACCTTGTTGGTATCCCATAACCATGCTTGAGCATGATTCCTTTAACCTGCTCAACTTTTCTTGTTTCGCCCCATTGCATGTAGCCCTTGTACAGAACCCAACATGTTTTCTTTGACATGGACAAATTCACTTGGTTCATTTCATGAATGACCTTCTCCATATCAGCAAGTCGCCTTTGAGCTGAGTACATCACCATTTTGCAGTGGTATAGAGAGTGACATATTTTCCAACCAGCAAACTCTGCCCGCTTTATGAAGTTAGCAAACTTTTCCACTGCATTCTGTCTGAAATAACACGAAGCTATGCTGCGCATAACAGATACGGTGTTGATCAAAGTATTTTTCTCAAATGCTTGATTAATGGAATTCTCCATATCTTCCAAAAAATCCTCTTTTGCATACATACGAATCAGTGACACATTTAGCCAAGGTCTATACTCATCTTCTGGAATCAGCATCAGCAATTCTTCAATCCTCCCCACTCTCTTTGGACCCGAAGACTTGCAGTACGCACATATCATAGCTCGAAGCAAGGCAGTATTCACATTATCTTTCACTAGCTCATATACCCTTTCCATTTTTTCCAATCTACCAGAATGGGCATACCCTCGAAGCATTAGTAAATGGGTAGCGACATCGGGCTCAACACCAGCTGCTTTCATTCTCACACACGCCTTTTCCATACTGTTCCACATCCAAGCAGTAACATATCCCGCAATTAAATTATTGTATGTACTTACATTAGGGGAAAGGTTTTCATCTTCAATTTCTTGTAAAACTTTCTCAATGTGATCTGTCAGAACTTGCCGTCCAAACACCGAAATAAGAATGTTATATGATACTATAGTTGGTTGACAAGTTGCTTGCTGCTTCAAATTCAGGAATAGTGACAGGCAATTTGCAGACAGCCCATTATACATATAAGCACCCATTAGTGCATTATATACACAAGTTGCCTTCAGCTTTTTTTGGGCAGCTTCATCAAAAAGCTCTTCAGCTAAAACAATATCCTGCAGTTTTCCAGCCATAGCTATACCCCTGGCATACTCCTCTGCTGTCATTGGTGATCTACAGTCCCTTTGTTCCCTTCTCCAGAGAAGTACCTGGATTAAGAATGATATGTAACTAATAACTAAATGCACACAATTACAATAACATTTTATATCTCCTTCATTAGATCTCAATGTAAGTCATATCCTGACCCACATTTGCAACTGCAGAATATTAGATTAACGAAGTAACATGCTCAATTATGGCAAGGACTCTATCAAACTAAAACCGGATCTATCTTCAGTTACTTCAGTATCATCTAAAGCTATGACAAGATTTTTTACTCAAGCATTCAACAATACAAAATAGTAATTAAAAAACTTTTCTTTTTACAAATTAAAAATACTAAATAAAATGAAACATAAGATTTTCATCAACAAAAATATTTTGCAATTTCAAACAGCCACTAGATCATAATAATTTGCAGGACTTCGCAAAATCAATTCAATCTAATATACAACCAGAAACACACAAAACACCCTACATCCTCTCCTGTCAAATTTTCGTTCCAACTTGTTTGATTGCTTTTACTTTGTAGGCTCATGATTAAGCACCAGACCATGTCAATAAACTCATTCCACTTTACACTTTGATTTTGAAAATCTGTAAAGCTAGTACAACAATCTCAATTAATTCTACAAACAACTCAACATACGCTAAATTTCAATTATCTGAGAACCTATGATCTAGATGCATTACACCTTTCATTCATTCACATTTCAAATACTTTTGATACATATCTTCTCTATACACTTAATAGCTTCAGATAGGCCTCCATTATTTTTCTTAAAACGCAAAACCATCTGCAACTAATACCATTTTTCTGACTTAAAAGAGATCAAGTAAAATAAAGGTTTTATACTTTCACATGAAGTCCTAGTTCTCCAGTGGTTAGAAAAACAAGAAAACAGGTCTTGAAATTCACCTGAAAAGCTAAATCGGGCTCCAACTGCTTTAACAACTCAACAACAGCAGAGCCATCACGGTAACTCCTGAACAAAGGCAGCCCTTTATCTTCAAGAACGTGTTGAATATTCTCCAAATCACCACTGCATCTCACTAACTCTTCTTTCAATACAGAGACCCTGTTCCTCTGATCTCTTTTGGCTGGTGAATCCTCATTACTTCTCTTGTTGAACATCACGCCAGAGATATGCGACAATGTGGTAAATTGATGTTGGGAAGTGGAGTAGTGGTTAAATTCAGTGCGGGAACCTAATAATACATCTTTAACCTTGGCAGCTTCTGAACATAATCTCCAAGCTTGCCTCATTATTCACTGAATTAAAAAATGAAAATGCAGGAAGGAAAAAACATCAGTGTATTAAAGACACCAAAATTCTACTAATGTCAAGATCTGGCACAACGGTGGTCTTAAAAAGAGCTACAGAATAAAAGATAGTAATCCCGTATACAGCATAATTCTACTAATCTCTTGTCTCTTCCTTTCACAATGTTCTATGATAATTATAAAAGAATGAAGCACAACTGCTATGGTAATTGCATCCAAAAATCCCCTTTCTAGCAAAGAATAGACTAAAATCTATCCCCATTTATCTTCACACAACCATTGTGGCAGAATTCCAGTAGATACTATGAAAACTCAACTGAAAATCATTTTGGTAATATAAGATTTAGAAAAGACCAATGCTGCATAAATTAAAACTTTTTAAGCTACAATGAAGTAGCCATTTAAAGAGGTCAGCAAACCATTTTAACAAAAGAACCAAATTGGAAAAGGGTAAAGAGATTTGCAAGCAGATTAAACTATTGGAGTATTTCATCATACAAACTCAGCTGCAACAGACGTTGTTTAAAAACAGTGTACGATATCAACGGAAAAGGCATTGACTTCATTTCAGCTTTTAAAAAAGACCCAATCATAGTTCTTTCATTTTATTTTCAGTTTCTGACAATGTATCATTTTACAGTATCATTTCTATCTAAACAGAAGGAGAAAACCATTCAAAGCTTTCATTAAAGAATAGCCAAAGCATCCTTTATCGCACTGCACATTTGACCAGACAAATGAAGTAACCCTCATATTTCACTAGTTAATCTAGCACAAAGCACTGCTTTAAATCACATTAACAACTTGACTTGTGCAGCAGATACAAGCAAAAACAATCTGCTAAGTCTTAAAGCATTTGCTCTTTCCTCAGGTAGAACATATAAGTACAAGCACAGCATGATTCTTACATGGCTGTGTAATTCCAAATTCACCAAACACAAGGAGAAGTATAGAATACTCAGGCAAGACCCAGACTTGTCATTAGATAAGAATGATAAGATAAGAGATATAGCTCTAAATCATGCACATGCTCCCCAATCTCCATACAAATCAAATCAGAAGGCCATCCATATGTATGAAAGTTGTTCTTTTTCTTCTTCTAGGAACAAAAAACTCAATAGAATTTACCAGAAAGTGGGAAGAAACTATAATCATTTTAACACAGCTTAAAAGCTGTACAACAGGAACTTGACTAACCTACGTAGAAAAGAAAGCTTGATTGAGAAATTGGAATGACTGGCTCGTGTTTGGGAGTACACAGATTCCGGTTGCGACCTTACAGATTCCGCTCCGCCCAGGAGCTGATATTGATACCCGGCGGCCGGGATTCAAACAAACTCAAGAAAGGGATGAAAATTATAAAACGGGGAGGCCAGCTTGAATCTTCATGCTGAAATTTAGATTTTTGGAAAAGTTCGAGGGTTTAAAGCTAAATAAGTATATATATCTTTAAATGAAATCTTTAATGGCGAGTTTTTGTGATTTGAGTTTGCGGTTTAAAGACACATTCGTCTGATCTGAACTAAACTAAATTGAAGTGAAATTAATGTATTGAAAAATAGAATTAGTATGTCTAAATGTACCTAATTTGATCAAATTATATTTTACTGAACTAAATTGAATTAAACTGATCTCATCTATTTATAAACTCTAGCAAATAGGACCTGACTCCTAAACATCTGCTCGTGCTTGGGGCCAATTTTACTTTTATGCCAAAACCCTGGTTTTCTTCTACTCTTGATTCCCACAAGTAGAAGCTTAGCTTAACCTTGACCACAGAAATAAAAGTTTTGGACCAAAAACAAGAGAGTATGTAGAATTAATTTTCTACTGTACATGAGAAATTACAGGTAACAAGGTTTTCAAGCACACTTGTAAGTTGTAACTTTAACATGGGACAAAATTTGACTACAAGTGTTCTATGTACTGCAGGAAAGTAATACCACCAATACAATCGTTCATCATGATACAACTATGCACAGCTCTTCTCGGGGTGTTTTCTACCAACTAATGCCAGCAGAAGCAAACAATTGACCACCGTGTTTTTTAAGGAGAAACATCTGCATTCGTCGCTGACCAGGTGCGATTTAAGTTGCCTACTTTTCTAGATTGTCGCACGTTTTTAAGTGTCATCTTGATTTTCTGCCGGTCACCTTCAACCTCGGCAAACTTCAGGCTTAGTTGAGAGTATCGATCATGCATTTCTCTCAGCTCACCCTCTGCAGCTGCATACCTTCCTCTCACTTCCAACAGTTCCTTGATCACCTCATTGATGTCCCTGAAGCTCTTCAGTATGGCTTCCTCATTGCTGTGCTGTTTTATAAAAGAACTGCAAAACGAGAATGAAAATTGGTCAAGCAGTTCAAGAAACCATCTGAGTTTAACAAGCCAGGTAAATGAGAATCAAAACATAGCATGCCCTCAAGCCATAAACTCAGGTTTGTGTACAGCCTCAATCACCTAACGACATTTCTATACAAATTTCTGGAGACAGTGAACTGAATAATTGCACTTCCCTGAATCTGGACTTAGTCCAAGAAGGTCACATCGGATCAAGTACTGACCAACTTTTACATATATTGAGGTAATCCAGCTAACGTTTTAGTACTAGTATTGAAAACTTGCAGCCCAGAGTCTATAATTTGATAATACCAAGAACAAAGCGAGCTATTCAGTTCTTCTATTATGTCACATAAGAAAAGAAGTAACAAGCAACCAGGTTAGCAAGACAAAGCAAGTAATTCCAAATCCTACCTTTGGAAATTGATTTTCGCCTTTTGTTTCGCTCTCAGTGCTTCTGCAAGCTCGATTTCCAGAGCTAGTACTCTTTCCAGAGCATTCCCACTACTTGAAATTTCATTATACAGAGGAAATATGCTTTTGAGTTCTTCATTGGCCTTCAGAAGAGATGCAGTAATGAAAAGAAACGTCAATAGTGAAATAAAAGCCCCATAACTTGGCAATTGCATATATAAGCTGGTGACAGACCTTTTCTAAGCGCAAAAGCTCATCGTGCAAATCATGGCAATCCACATCGAAATGGAGGTCATCAGCATATAAGGAATTTTCCCTTTTCATCCTTTCTAGCTGCAATCAAAATCAGAGAAACGTTAAATCTTTCAATGCAGGGCTCACATCTAATCTAACTGAGAGAAGGAATTCACAATCTTGTCTTACCTCTTCATGCAGATGATTAATGCTGGATTTAAAATTAGCAGTGTGATGAAGATAATTTTTTTGCTCAATATGTTCCAGCTGAGAGTCTGCCTCACGAACTGCATGCCCAGGAGTTGTACATATACTTCTCTCAACAGCATCAGTCTATAAACATACATCATAGACCAGACCGGAACAAAATTTAGTATGGTTACATTTTTTTAAAAAAAGGTAGTATGAGTGAATATTAAAAGTAGCATTTCGAAAACTGAAAATGTATTCCAGAAAGAGATGAAGATCTCTAACATAATTTCTGTTTGAGAACACATACTTAGGCTGTTAACGAAATAAAGAACCAAGCCTGATATTCATTAGTATGTACCACATCACAGCAATTTCAAAAGTGCCAATTTATGATTTAGCCAACTGTCAAAAAGTACTCACCTCAATGGCTTGAGTGCTTCCTGCAAGATTTTCATCTTCTGTAGTCCCACCCATCGAAATCTCGTGACGAACAGTAGTAGTAAAAGACTCTCCAGGATGTTCATCTGCTAGAATGTTTACTCTGCCGATCCCTATACACTCTTCCCTTGAAGTAACTGCCAGTGATGTAACATTCTCTAGCTGTTCCTTTTTGGCGGCAATTATTTCTTGCTCACTCTGTTGTAAAGCAACCTGAAGCTTTTCCTTTTCTTCCTTGCAACATTCGAGGCTTAAGAGAGCACACTCCAGCTCAGCCTTCATTCGATCACAGGCCTTCGCCTTTTCACGACTATCAGAAAGAAGTGACTGTAGTTCACCCTCCAATTCCAAAAGCTTGAGCGCCAACTCTTCATTTTTCTTCAAACATAAAGCTTCAGACCTTTTCCTGTTTTCAATCTCATCCACAGCGTCTTGTAATTTCATTAGCATCTCCTCTGCATGCCTCTTGGACATAGCAAGTTGCTGCCTCAATTCTTGGATCTTGGTCTCAGACTGTTCCTTAATGAAGGCCATACGCAAAGATTCTTGAGGTTGTTCTTGAGGTTCTCTTTTTTCCCTCGAAAGACGACACTCTACATCAGCCCTATCTTTGAGCTCCTTCAAATGGATGGACAAGTTCTTCAGCTCCTCACTCTTCATGATCTGCTTGGAGAGCTTGTTGGAAAGCTCATTATTAGCAGAATGTAACCTCATCAGCTCATCTTCCCGTTCATGCAACAATCTTGTACAACTGATCTGTTCACTTAATTTGTCCCTCAATAACATAGATGTGATTTCCAACTGCATGTTAGCCAAAGTGAGATTGCAGGCTTCATCATCCACATCTGCCACTTTGTTCCTCAACTGCTCAACCTCAATTATATGCTGATCATCATTCTTGACATCTTCATTCTGCAGTATCTGCTGAGAGAGCTTGTCTGAAAAATCGGCATTCTGGCCACATGCTTTCATCAGCTCCTCTTTACACCCCTCCAACATAGTTACACATGCAAGCTGTTCGACTATTTTGTCCTTAAGGACAATGATTGCAATTTCCGTTTGTTCGTTGGCACATAATAAATTCATGGTCTCTTCTTCTGCAATTTGCAGTTTATTCTTCAAACGTTCCATCTCTAACAAATACTGATTTTTCTCCTCTGATGACTGAACCTCCAGAGTTGCAAGCTTCACCTTGCATTCCTCGAGTTGAACAGCAGCAACACTCTTCTCATTGGAAAGAATTTTGTTCTGGGATACACAGGCTTCTAAATCTGATCTCAATGATTCAACTTTCTCAATGAGATGTGTGATTTCATCAGTGTAACGATATTCATTAACAATAGAGACCTCCAACATTTTCTCCAGATCATGATACTTCTTCTCAAGTTCACTAAAACAAATTTCAGAAGATCTAAGCTGCTGCTTACAGTCCTGCATCCTGGTCTTGTGTGTGCTAATGAGGAAAACAACCATAACATCAGCAGAGATTATATACTCCTGCAAATCCAATAAGTCATTTTCAAGATCAACAGCATCGGCAGACTGTGCTACAAACTTTTCTTCAGACTGAAATAAAAGATGAGAGAGTCTGGATTTCTCCAACTCTAGATCTCCAGCAAGCTGCCTCACATGAGCCAGTTCAGCTTGCTGCTGGTGAAACTCAATCAGCCTATCCTGTTCTTGACTCAATTGAGAGGTAAGATCTCCGACCCTGTTCTCCAGCTTGTCTTTCAGCTCTCTCATAGCACTTAGATCAGCATGCAAACATGTCACATTCTCTTTCAGATTGCTAACTTCAGATGCAAGTTTGGCTGATTCCTCAGTTTTATCCTCCAACGAGATGACCAAGTCTTGCTTCTCCTGAGTAAGAGAACAAATGGTTGATGTATTACTGTCGAATTTCCCAGCCAAATCATCTAAGGTCAACATCTCTCGAACCAGCTGTCCGTCATTAGACACCAGATTTTGAAGCTCTTGTTCAAGAAAACCAAGATCAGCCAAGAGCTCTTTCTGTTGCTCAATATATTTTTCTTCAGCTTTACTATGGAGAACTTTGTTAGAAAAGGTTTCAAGTTTCAGCTGAAGATTTTCCACCATTGCATTGGAGACGTCCATCTTAGCCACCATATCCTGTAAGTTACTTTTGAACATCTGCTTCATCGCCAAAAATTCAGATTTAGTAGCACTCAAGGAGGTTACAGCATTAAGCCTCTCTTTTTCTAGATAGCTATTCTCCTCCTTCAGTTGAATAATCTTGCTGCAGGCATTATGCTGGATTTCTTCCAATAGCAGGATGCCATCTCTACAGTCATCTGGCTTTGAGCCAGGAAGCTGTCTATCACCATATTGAAAATTTCCAGCCAAGGCTTCGTCATAATAAGACAATAAACTGCCCACTCTCTCTTGTACGAAACTGACAATTTTCTCCAGATTTTCTTTGACAGAATGCAGTTGAGAAACTTCGCCTTTGAGAGTTACTAACTCTTCATTGAAAAGAGACTTCTCATTTTGAAGCTCACTAGATACCAATGTTTCTTGCTCTAGTAAAACAAACAGGTTGGTTTTCTCAGCCAAACACAGTTCATAATTCTTGCTAGATGCCAAAGCTTCTTGCTCCAGTTGAGAAATTTCATCTTTTAGAGCTAAAAGTTTGTCACTGAGAAGAGACTTCTCACTTCGAAGCCTATTAGATACCGAAGCTTCTTGCTCAAGTAAAATTGACAGCTCCATTTTCTCTGCCAGGCACTGCTCGTACTGGCTCTGATAATTCTTACATTCAATTACAACTGCTTCACAATCTGCCACCTTCTTCAAAAGAAGAGAATTTTCTTCCAAAATTCTGTCTAATCTGGAATTTAAATTTTCATTCTCTGTGGACAAATCATTAATCTTGGCAATGCTACTAACCTTATACTCACTGAGGATATGAATATCATCCCTTGCCTCCTGCAACCTCACCATCAAGATATCCTTGGATCCATCTGAAACCCTCAAGTTATCTGCTAGTTCATCCATTCCCGTCTTGAGCAGATTCTGATCAGAAATAGCCTCACTCAGCATTTCCTGAAGAGCCCTTGAGAATATATCCAGCTGTAGATTCACAGAATGCATTTCCATAAGTTCTTCTTCTACCTTTTGATAAAGTTCTCCTTGCAGAGAAAGTGATGTTTTCATATCCTCAAAAAGAACATCTCCGCCTTGTTGCTTTCTTAAACCCATATTTTGATTAAGACTATGCCGCAATTTGGCAGCATCAGAAAGTTCAAAATCCTGATTTAGATCCACGTATCCTGGGAAAGGGGGTTGAGAAGTTTCTGAAAATGCTTGCTTGATAAGATTCTCATTAGTCTCAAACATGGACACCACTTGTGAGGATAACAGCTCAAGATCATTCTGCAATTTACCAACTGCAATAGTATAGTTCAAGCGGGCTCTTCTTAGAGCTGCTTCTGAGGTAGTAGCTCGTCTTTCAAGCTCCTTATTCAGAGTATCCAAGTCATGCCGCTCCTCCGAAAACCGTAGAACCTGGTCATTCATACTCTGACGCAAGGACTCCATTTCAGCATTATTGGTTGAAACTGTATACAAGCATGTAGAATGCTCATTCCTGAGGCTCTGCAACTCACCCAGAACTTGTTTTTGACTTTCTTCAAGCTCATGAATTAGAGCTTCATAGTACAACTCCATCTGTCCCATTTTTCTGGTCAGGCTTTCCTTTTCACCTTTTGCTCCATCTAACTCTCTAACCAGGTCCACAATGTGCTTTTTCATCGTATCAATAGTACCCACGGTATCTGATTCTTGGGAAATAAGTGGTGGTATGCTAAAATTGCTCAACATTATTTCAGGTTCACAAACTTCTAGTTCAAACCCACTCCCTGATAACTGTTCATTTCTGGATAACGATGTTTCTCTAACCTCGTTTAACTCGGTCCTGTCAGCTGATACAACATTAAGCAAGGAAACTGCTTCCCCAGTACCATGTTTGAGACCTAGTAGAGTATTCAGCAATGCTTCCAACTCTGAATGTAGAAATCGGGTGTCTCTTTCGTGGAATCCGAGATATACCTTGCTTTGAAGCTCCCTCACATTGTCCTCCATAACCGACATGCCTTTCATCCACTGAGCCTGTATGTCTTGAAGTAGGTGATGGTGCTGAAACTGACCAGATCTGCTACTGGCAAACTGAGGACTCAATTTCAAACTTTTAAGCCTCTCAATTTCATCTTTGTATTTGTAGCATTCGGACTTTAGAAAAGCCACATCCGATGACAGCTCTTCATAAGAAGAAACTTCAGTAGCAAGTATGTGGGAAAACTTCTGCGTTTGAAGACCGATTTCATCAGCTTGACTCTGCAAAGAGTTGAGCTCTAGCTTGATATCAAAAATGGATGATTCCGTTGAATCCAAGTTGCCTCTGAGCCGGATATTCTCCTGATAAGCCATTACCAAGTCATTATCAACTGAATAGTCAGAACACCATCCTTGAACCAAGTCACTACTTTCATGTGCCCGACTGTCGGAAGGATCCACTCTCCGAGCTTGTGAGCTTTGACAGTGCAAAACACCATTCATATCACCTGAAACTGCACTCTTCACACTGGAGGTATCATTCTTTTCAGCATATAAACTTCCTGATGTATTTGATGAACCATCAAAAGCAACAGCCAAGTCTCCACGTTCTTCATTTCCGCCATCTTCAGCCGAAGAAAGCTCTTTAGCATCTGATCTGGATCTGATCCTTGGTCCAACCTACAATTGAAGAAAACAAATGGTCACGTGGAGGAAGACATCTTCAGAAGTTGCTTTCAACAGCTATACATGCAATCCAACAGATGATGCCAGAACCACAAAGAAGTAAAATGAACCTTTTGTGAAATTATAACCCACCGTGCCCATAATTACATTTTTTTGGGAGAAAACATTCTGCATGCTGTGTAGGTGAATCTAGTGGTCCAAATTAGAACCGTCTAACCTACCAATAAAACGTGCTTACAAAAAACCCTTTATGATGGTGTTTCAAGAAATACAGCAGGAGGCAAAAATACTTTCCACTGGAGTACACATGGATGAAGACACTTGACTTGTACTGCATGAAATTAAACAAAAAAAAAAAAAAAAAAAAAGCATTACCTTGTCCACATTTTCCGTTGTAGGGTCTGCTTTCCCAGGACTGATCTCATCATGCTTATCACCAGCTTGCAAGCCCCGGTCTCTAGTTTCCCTCTGTTGCTCAAACTCCCTGACGGTCGGTTGATTTTTTTTTATTAGCTTATCATTTTTATCAAGAAAGTAGAGATAACTTCAATAAACCAAGTGATGTTTTACCTGAATCCAGTTTTTGAAGTAAGCAGCTGGACAGTCACCTGATAATAAACATGTCTGGAACTTAGTATCCAGCAGCTAAACCACCAAAATTTCCAACAGTAAAGTAAAATTTCCAACTAATTTCTTGGTCCCAAACTAATCATAAATCATTTCCAGCTTACATGTAATGTTGTTCCAGAATTGCATCCATGAAGAGGCAATGCCGCAACTAAAGGCTTTGACGCATCAGCATAATCAGCGAGGTTTATTATAGCCTCACCAAGGATACTAGAACGTGAAGATCCCTGCAGCAAAAATGAATGGGGTTGATATATCAGAATATATTCCTAGGGCTTAAATCGTACAAAACAAGTCAGAGACTCTACCATGGACACAACAAGTTTGTAAAGCTTCTCATCATACTGTTTGGATTTTGCGTCTTGTAAGAGCCTTGTAGTTTCATATATGGGATCAGACCATTTACATGTTCCATTTCTGACATTTGCTTTTGTGGTCTTCGCTGTAGCCTTTCCTGAGTCTGCTGGGATGAAAGATATAAACAACTTATCCCACCCACTTTGAGGTACCTGAAACATCCAAAAACACATGTGGTATTCAGACATTAGCAGCTGAACACTGAAAGACTATGATAAAACACGCAGTGTAAGAAAAACTGGCATCAGAAGTTACTAAGCAACCTGGGAGATTGTTTTGTAGATATCAGAAAGTCTCATGGCATTGTCTATACTGATGCTAGGTATAGTCTCACACAACCATGTGGCACAATTTGAGGAGTTTCTACTGAACACACATAAAGTAAAAAATAATTGAATGCTCAGGCTTTAATAATAAATGCCATATATTCCCCTGTCCCGTGATTTGAGTATAGTTTGAAAAATGGAGCATTGCTTTTAATCAAAACAAACTGTAATCAATTTTAGGTCAATCTTTCTCACTTGTGCCCCAAGACTAATTCTAAATGCTCATCTATCACCTTATGGAATGATTCTAGAGCATGTTACAGAAGAGGACATGATAAAAATTTTAAGTTTAATTACTTAAACATTCACTCTATTTAGGGGGTTATATTATTGATAGTAAACTCTACTAAACAAATGGGGAATGTAAATACTGATGGACCTGAGGTTCATAAGCCAAAAATGTAGAGAAGTTTAATTGGTTTAGCATTGCTGTTTATAGTAAGCAAGTAACTACTCGATGGTATTCCACTATTCTGCAAGTAATATATACCAATATTTAGTGTCAAACCTCAAGAAGTTTGAGAATGCATTTTAGAGTTGGTTCTGATGTCAGTGCAAACTACTCGTGATAATATTCACTAGTATCTTTCAACAAATTGCCAAACATCCTCATCAAATCTCTTTTCCTTCCGTACAGATCAATTTCACTGCATTAAGTCCTCTAACTCAAATGATGAAACACATTCAAAATGCTCATAAGCTAACTCTAAGGTACTGCCATACACCTAGAACATCAGGAAATACGGGAGTCATTGGTTTGGAGTTTGGACCAATGCCAACATGTTCATTCTTAAGTATCGAACTCACTACTCCAAAGTCTAGCTTGAAGAAATGAAACTGATTTAACAGCCAAGTGAATTTGTTTTTTAACTACACTATGGACACTATATGCAAAGGGAATCTTCATAATACTAGAAGACAAGGACACAACATAATATACCATACCTAAAACCAAATCCTACGGGAACAGGAATTTAGACAATTCTTTTTAAAAGAAAATGTCCTAGGAGAAGCATTTCATATATCAAAATAATTGTGAGTTATTGCCCAAAAAAAAGGTACACATACGTGAGTTGCATGAAACTGAAGCCGAAAGACCACTTTAACTTTGGTCTTCTCCAACTTCCACTTAGTAATCTTTGACATTCTTTTACTCCGCTAGTCAACCATCAGTTGCTCATCAGTGTCCCGCCACTATCTTCTGCAAATTTCCCACACAGAATGCCTGAAAATTTGTTTTGTATAGTAGTATAAATCATATAATGCTACCACAGTGTAGTGAAGAAAACAAAATTTTGAGACAGTAGCCCATGATCTACACAAAAATTGCACACATTCCAACCTCTAATAATAATTACAGTCCCAAAATATGTACAGAATTTTTGAACATTAAGATAACATTTGGCCTATGAAATCCAGCATATTATCCAAGGATTCATCTGATAACATAAATAACCCGGGTCCCAATCTTCATAAAAAGGCCACTCAGCGAAAAGATAAATTCTGATTCACCGCAACCAGACAAGTAAAATTAACTTCAGAGCTTGAGCAAATGGACTGATTGGTAAAGTGGAAAGTAGCATTGAATCCCAAAGGGCAAATACCAGTAAGCTGGTTCCACAGACAGTCCTATGATTGGGTCAAATCAAATCCCAGAAACAAAAAGCTTCTTAGTAAAATAATCACAAGTTGGATTCCCAGAAACTAGACCCATGAGATCACTTTGATCCACTCCAATTATACCACAAAAGAAACTAAATTTCAACAATGCACACAGAAATCAACATACAAAATCTTGAAATTTACCTTTCACAATCCAATTAGAGTACGAAAGGCCCGGGAATTCCCTAATGCCGAAAGGCAAATATCAGAATCAAATCTCAACTAAGAAAAACATCCCAGACCAAGATTCAGTAAAAATGCTGCCTTTGAAGAAAACCTTTGCAGAAAACTAAAGGAAGGAAAAGCAAAACAGTTTCCTCCAATTTTGCCCCGTTGTTTGCGTACTCTTTTGTCAATTTCCTACCGCAAAACGCCAAAATGCTCCATTAATTCTACTCTAAAATTCACCTAACAAAACAGTAACTCAGATTCTACCTTCCTCCTACCTTGTACACATCACCAAATTCATAATAATAAAAAACACATCAAACCCATCAAAATTTTCGCAACATTCAGAAATCAAAATGGAAACCAATTCAAAAACTCAGAACTAAAAAGGAACAATTTTTATGAATCGGTACCTACTATGGATCTGGGTTCGGCTGAAAGACGCAGTAAAAAGTGAGTCTTTGTGGAGGAGCGATCGCGTAAGATGGCAGGAAGATTGGGGTCTCACAGCCTCGCCATTTCTGTTTGTTTATTTGCATCAAACAGAACCGCAGAGGTCAGTGTGAGCTAGTAGCAGGTGTGTGTCAGAGAGGATGTAGTGCGTGAGTGTGTGAGAGAGAAAGAGTTGAAACATCTCGATTAAAGAAAGAGATATCCCGCCAAATCCCTCCCCATTTCCGCTAATTTGATTCTAATTTCAGCTTAGTTTTCGATTTCCAGCTCCGCTTTGTTTTAAATTTTAAAAGAATAAAAAGTGAATAGATCTGGAAATTACGAGAATGGGCAGGTGTTAGATCGGTTGATAGGGACTTGTTTGGAAGGTAGCACATGTAAAAGATAAAACAAATCCTCTCAGCTGCCTCGCAATTTGTTTTTGTTTTTATTATAGAGTAGTGATACGTGCAGATCAATATTTATTGATGCATGTCTAAAATATAATATTTTGAATGCACTAGTACAATCCAGGGTCAAACATGCATTAGTAAATATGGACATGCATTTGGGGTGTTCATAATTACCCGACCCGATCTATCCGGACCGATACCCGAAATACCCGAACATTTAGATCCGGGTAATTAGTAATATATTCGGGCCGGATACCCGGCCCGATAAATTTAAGTTTAACCGGGTCCGGGTACGGATCATAAAATCTAAATTTATTGGGTACCCGGAATACCCGGTAAATATAATCTTAAAGGGAACTAGAAGAGTTATTGCTCCGATCAATAAATAAATTAATAAAGAGTATTAAAAATGATGAAACTACGTAGTTTTTGACTAAAACCGCCACAAGTTCACTATATTCCGGCGCCTACCATTTTTATGTATTCCTTTTGATTTTTTTCATTCAATAAATACATATGATTGTTTTCTTATTCCTTATCACTCGATTGAACTCTCGCGTATTTTTCCTTTTAAACATTATATTAATGGTATTAGTATATTTTAATCTCCAAACTTTATATGTATATAATTGGACTCTCACACATTTTTTCCTTTTAAACATTATATTTATGATATTAATATATTTTAATCTCCATACTTAGACGTCACAAGCCAACACATTCTCATAAGCTGTACCATGTACGAATATTTTGATCTTATTTATAATTTCTATTGTACGAATACATTCTCACAACCTCTCATGCGTATCTACCTCAAAACAAATTTGTTTGATTTTTTCTACGGTGTTTTGTTGTTATTTTGTATGAATATTGCATATTTTTGTATAACCGTTTGTTGATTTTTTTTTTTCTAATGTTTGTTTGTTTGTACTTTTACAAAATTTTGTATAATCTCACGTAATTTTTGGTTTGTTGATTTTTCAGGATTTAAAAGATTTAGATGGCTTGATGATTATGTTCAACTAGTGACTGACTGAGATTTGACCGAATCCAACGTTTTGCGGTCGGTGGAGAGGGATATTAGCACGAGGGATTTAGGTTTTTAGTGGTATGATTCAAATATCCTCTTCCCTAGATTATTATTTTGATATAATCAGGTGAACTCAGGGGGTTGATCTTGAGACTGGATTCGGTGATTGAGTTCCGACTTATTAATTCATCATACAGTTTTATTGGCCATTCTATATTTGAGTTTTGTTTTGTTATATTCGTTAGTTATGAGTTTTGTGAGTTTTGAGGAATGTACTCGGCAGGTTAAAAGTTTGGGCAGAGTGCGGAATTCGGATCATTGAGAACGATCTCACATTAGAATGACAGTTTAGTTCGGTCATACGACTGAAAATATCATGGGATCAAAGTACATCATTTGGGGCAAAAGGTACCAAATAAAACACCATTTATGTTTTATTGATGTATTGCACGAGAATCACTTGAATTTGGATCATTTCACATGCCCTATCTTTGAAGAATTTAGTTTATATTTTTATATTTCTCTTTCTCCAGGCTTTGTATTGATTTGGTTTTGAATTATTTACATGAGTTCATTTGGAATTGACAGGCCAAACAAACAACGAGATTATTGCTTTGTCCCTGTTAATAATTTATAATATTTTTTTATCGTAAAAGGAATTAGAAGAGTTATTTCTACGGTAAATATATATTAATAACAAATATTCACAAGATCACCATATTCCGGCGTCTATAATATTTATATATTCCTTTTGATTTCTTTCATTCAATAAATACATATGATTGTTTTCTTATTCCTTTTCTTATTTTCCTTTGCATCTTATACAAAGAAGAATACGTGCTCATTTTTTATGATATTATCGGAAGTGTGCTGGTATCGGGTTACGATCACTATTCATAATTTATATTATTATATGTTTGGTAGGTTTTCCTTATTCATTGTGATCACAAGAACCCTTTTATTTGATTCCTACAATTATGGCAAGTAAATTCTAATCTAAACGCTGTGGATATTCTTTTGGAGTTTGTATAGCTTTTACTTACCTAATTTTGTATGATTTATATTATGAGAATATTTAATTTTGTATTTATAGAAATAGATATCAGCCTAATTACAATGCAATATTGAGTTAATTTGTATATATAATTTGTAAACACATTATCAGTTTTTAATTTTATGGTTGGAATCCACCACGTATTTCCAATACATCTTAAAATTCAAACGTCTGCATTTTAATATGTATATTTGTATATTGTAATTGTTTTACTTCTGATTTCCATAAATTGTAAATACACATTATTATCAATATGATGAAAACATTTATAAACTGTAGAACACATTAATTTTATTGTTATCCTTATAAGAAATAGATCTCATCAGTGGATCATTCTAACATTTAATTATTTTACTATCATAACCTTTCAAGCAAATTTTTTAGAAAATTCAATTTTCTAAAAAGTCATGCAATTGTTCATTAAAGTTTAAACCTTATTATTTTTAATTTAAATATTATTAATATAAAAATAAACATATAGTAAACATGTTTTAATAAAAAAATTCAACAAATTATATATAAAAATTTATAATATTTATGATACAAAATATACTACTCAACTTAAATTGTACAATGTTTAAACTAAAACATATACCGTACGCGTGTTTCTAAAAAAAGTTTGGGATATTCAAGAAATAAATCAAAATTTCCCTATATCGATTAATATGAATAATTCTCACAATTAATATTATTTTTTAATATCAGTATAAATATGTACACCTTTTCACCAAATTCATAATCTTTGTAAGTGCTAAACAATATACCGCGCAACGCGCGGTGAACTCACGCTAGTTAATTAATACTAAAATAATTATTAAATATTAAAAATATATGTAAAGAAATTAGGGTTTTCCATATAAAACCCTATTACAGACGGCATCTTTTATTTACCTGTTGGCGTCTTGCAAATAAAAGGCAAAGCTGTCTTTAGCCCTTTAGGCTAGCTAGCTACTGCCTACTGGAGGCCACAAAACCATGTAATAATATTGTTTGTCAATGTGTTTTGGAACTAATCTATACTTATTTTTTGCTTGAATTTGGTTTTATTGCGATTTAATTATGATGTGTAACTTTGATGAACGCATTTTACGTGAATGTTGGATTTTTATTTTTATTTTTGGTCACATATGTACATGATTTTTAATTATTATATTAGTATTAAAGGGCCGACGGGTACCCGTTACCCGGCCCGTACTTTTCGGGTACCCGAAAGTGCGGGTACCCGTATGTGCGGGTCGCGTCACGGGCCGCAATTTAAGCTATCCGAAAGTGCGGGTACCCGAAAGTGCGGGTACCCGGTTATGAACACCCCTAACATGCATGTATAATTTCTCTTATTATATTATAAAGATAAATAATAAAGAGCTCCGTTCATCAATCATCATCATCATGTAAATCATGTAGAATTGATTGATAAATACATAATTAGGAGGGAGATGTCCAAATATTACACTAACTAGAGCTTTTTTGCATAATTGGCTATATAATAATGAGCTAAAAATTACTGTCACTAGCTCCAGTGACGTAGAATAAACTCGAAATGCTCCTAATTTCTGCGTCCAAATAAATTGTGACTAGATTCTTCGGATATCTCATAAGATATTGTTGCATAAAAGTTGGAGACTTTGAAAACGTTCAAATTAGTTGATTGTCATGAGTTTTATTGAAATTATGTTCAAACCACTTCTTATTGTAAATTATATTTAAAAACAGTGTATATCACTTATAGAGCGGTCTCTAAGAATTTAGAGTAAGTAGAAAAATGAGTTCCTCGAAGATCCTTACCCATTTCAATCAAATACACATCAACAGTTTTAAGAACTTTTCTTTCTATTAGAAGTTGTTCAGCGTTTGTCATGTCTTGAGCCTGTCTTGTAAAATCTCCACAGAACTCATGCTTGTATTTATTCCATAACAACATTGGATTTTTTACGGTGTAGAATACCAACAGAATAGGAAAACGAGACCTCAAAGTTGCTGGCATGTGGTAGGAGCAAGCTTCTAATATAGCCTCTTCTACTGAACTTAGCAGCCCAAGTGCAACTGCCGCTTCTCTAAAAGTTGCATATTCAGTACCATTATCTGTTATTAAGTGTTCATGTGATTATGGACCCCTTACATGGTTGAGCAGTAGTCTCAAATAGTACCTTTCACCATCTCGTAGACTTACGAAAACTAATCTTCCTATAACTTGTCCAAATCAAGAGAGTACCATTCTGGCTGAGGTAATATGATAGCCAGTACAAGAATGTAATGTCACGAGCTTCGCAAAAAACAGACAAAATGCAAATTGGCGAACTCGAGGAATCTTCCATCCCCCAATAAATCTGATTCCTCGTCTATTCACTCCAACAACCCGAGAATCAGACCTATTTTTCTTCTGATCATCAACATATACAATCTAATCCCTCCTTTGAGCTGCCTCCACATCACCACTAACACTACCACTACAATTCCTAGAAACTGCCTCAGTTTCAACAGATAATCCATTTGGGCAGGGAAATCTAATGTCATTTGGATAAGCGGGCAAGAACAAGTACACCATGATTCCACCAAGAAATATAAAACCCCCTGGAACAATAAAAGACCATCCCCATCCATGCTCAAGAACACCATCAGCAAGAAGGGAACCACATATATTCCCCACAAAGGTATGAACATTCCACACCCCCATAATTAACCCCCTCCTCTTCTTCCCAAACCAGTTTCTCACAACCGCCACAACCGAAGGCCATCCCGTCGATTGAAACATCCCAGCCAACATTTGCATGACAAGGAAGAACCAAAACACATGGACATCGAAAAACTACCCCACCCCAAAAAGCCCCACAAAGATCCCACTCCACACCATCCTTGTCGACAGAAATAACCTAAGATCCCACGAATCAGCCACGTGTCCAGCGAAATACATAGCAAAGGCATAACACGCAAGGAAGGCCACATCAATCACCCCTAACTTTAATGTCCCGTCTTTATCATTAAAGAGATCCCATCCTTTCGGTCTAATTCTTCTATCCAAATCATTAATAAACATATCTCCAACCGGCCATGGATCATAATCAACTATACTACTATTCTTCGCAGAAGGATCAAGAACACTTTTTACTATACTACTAGACTTCCTGGAGGCATGATAACATGCATTTGCAATAAAAGTTACCACCAAAACTATATATCTATACGTATTAAATCTCCAATCTTTACCTCGAATCTTCTTGATTGAAGATATCTCAGGTGGATTTCCCCTCTTTGCATGATGATCACCATCATCTTTTCCCATCATATTCATATATCGAATCAAAATCAAACCCCAAACCCAAATCAAAACGAAAAAAATCGAGCATCAAAGCAATACTGATAGAAATTTGAAACCTGAAACTATCCTTTCATCAAGATTGTTGGATTAGGAGTTTTGAGAAGATGGCTATTCTCATGGAAATGGTTTGTTCTGGATGTGGGGAGAGAAGTCGATCATGGCTGGAATAACGAAAACGTGGAGGACACGTGTCATGCTAATAGATTAATACTACTACTAGGATGAGTGTTTAGCAAAAAGAGGGTTTCTGTCTCTTTACCATTATTAGCATTTTATTTGTCAAACATTTACCATTATCAACAATACCTAAGTAATCTCTGATGGAGAAAATCAATAAATCAAGCTGATAACATGAAGAATGCAACTTCACTTGTGACTTGTTTGACGTAAATTCAGTAAAAGATTCTACTAATATGTAGAAATTTCTTGAGTTATCTTTATCTGAATTAAGACAAGACCTCTACACATACATAATATTAATATTGACAACCAAATTTGGATATTGTTGTTGAATTAACATCATTATCTTTTTTCCTATTAGATTGATTGTTGCTTTAATAATTTTCTAAATACATCATACCCAAAACTATCATAAACTTATGATATGACTGTCATATCATAAGTTTATCATATGACCATCCTAACCAAGACTCTTTCTTTTCGCTAACTTATTAGCCTAGATTACTGACTCTAAAGAATATACTTGTTTTATATTTTCTTTTCAATTTAAATCATAATTTTTTAACTAAAATACCCCTTATAAAAATGAATATTCTAATTAAAGTGGGCATCCGGCCACAAATGATACAGTTAGTGCTTTTAGAGGTTATGAGACGAACAATTTTATTTATGTGTCATAAATGATACTTTTTGAACTTTTAGGGGTCATGGAATGCAATTAATCTAAAATTTAATCTACTAAAAAAATTTAATCGAAAAGGGTTGAAATATATTTAACTAACATGACAATATGTAACAATTAAAACTGATACATACATATATATATATACCCCCTAAATCAAGCAAATTGGAGCACAAAATTTAAAACCTTAGGGTGAATCAATCAAAAAAATTGCTGAAAAATTACAGAAACACAAGGCACCGAGAAAGAAATACCTCTTCGTCCGCGGGAGGAGTAGCATGGGTCACTGTGATGCCGTCTACATTGGCTATACCGCGTTGAGTAGTCATCTCGCCAATCATTTCCCAATACCCCAATCTTCTGAAAATTGGGCGCTTGAGGAGTTCGTTGTGGACCTCCCTCCACCCATTCCCGGATTTGTCCAAGGGGAGTACGTCCATATACACCCCGGCATTCACCCTTAATTTCCCGAACTCTTCAAATACTAACTGACGTGATTCGTCCTCAGTCATTGGGCTTGCCATATCGGCCGTAATTTCCCGAAGTTGGCTTGGGATTTTTTTGTGTCTACAGTTTTTTGAATCGGCCGTATCTTCTAACTCCCTTTTTCTTTTCATCTCAATAACTCAATATTTGTGGTTGGAGAAGATAAAGAGGGAAACAAGAATATGGAACAGAGCAAAAGCTGTGTTCCCTGTGTCAAATTAATGGACGAATACTGAGCCCCTGCCATGCGTGTTCCTGGGCTAAAATCTTATGCGTGTTTGACTTTTTTTTCTTTTTTTTTGTTTTTTTTTTAAATTATGACTCAAAAACGAATGGGTTCAGGTTGCTTTCTTTTAGATAAATTTTTTATTTTTTTTTATTTCTTTATGCGTAAATTCATTTTTTTATTATTCTTAATTTTTTTATATTGATGCGTAAATACAATTTATTTATATGTTATTATTATTCATATATTATTATTATTTATATATTTTTAAATAATTTGCTACTAGTAGATTACAAAATAATTTGAATGACTAATTTGCTACTAAAATATTTAAATAATTTGCTACTAGTGAATTAAAATAATTTTTTACTAAACTGAATTTAAGTAAATTGTTAATAAATTCAAAGCCATAGTTTTATAGCATTATTGGATGACTAAATTATTAGAATATTAGATAAATCAAGTGTAATTCCCCGAATGTTCTTTTGTCACTATTTTCATCCGTCTTTCATTCAGTTTCATAAAAGAGAAACCGGTTTAATTTGATCTTATCTAATTTTTTTTGAATGCAGAGAGGTCAAATAATTAATTAATAATTAAAAATTGATCAGTTCCGTTGTAGGAATTCAAAAATTCAAATTTAGGGTTTAGGGGCATCATGAGAACATGGTTTCAGTTGGTAAACAATATAATTTTCAAGCAAAGGAACCTCGTGAGAACATCCCTGCATATGGATGAGGAGCAAAGAGAGAACATGATCCCAACTGGTGGACAATGTAGTTTTCAAGCAAAGGAACCTCCTTCCTTGTTCCGCCCATCTAATCAGATTAGTACTTTCACTCTTTATAAGCGGCATTTGGATGTTTTGGAAATTTCAAATTCAGTCGCAAGGCTAGCTAGTATGGAAAGAGGTCCATGTCAATTATCCAGATTTTTCAAACACCTTACAGTGACCCACTGTTCCCTCATCAGTGTAGCTACTTTCCTAGAGGGAAATATTGTGGAAATGTTGAATTAGGGATTTTTGTTTGTGCCCGAATTCTTCGACTATTATGAGCCTCCATCCTTCCCATGGCCAAGTCACGATTTAGCCAATTTAACAGTTAATATTAGTAATGCTACTTGGCATAGAAGTTGTTTACTAAACTATAACATCATGAATTCCAATGATTAATTCAATAATCTAATTGGCAACTCTCATTTGCAAATGGATCCTCCGATGGGAGTCGAATGAATGACAATGTTGGAGAGGGAATTACAGATTGGATGGGGTGATGAATGATATTCTCTCAAAATCTTTCACCTTGTGTTTGTGACATTCGTGGAAAGACTCATATCTTGCTTGTTTCTTGGAGATAGTGAGGAAATTCCATCCACATCTAGAGCAGCAAATTAGGTACCAAGGGTCAGTGTTTCCTTCCGTTCAGGTAGGATAAAATGATATCATGTCTTTATTGACTGTTTCAATTCCATACTTAATTGTCTTACTTGTGCGCTCCATTACAAGTATGATAAAGAATGGTCAGAGTTTTATTTATTTATTTTGACATTAAACCCCCATTGCCTGTAGCTGATTGTCCTATTTATCTAAATTTTCATGCACGCATATACATTTTCTTAATTAAAAATAGATTTAAACAATTTTTTGGGCCTTTGGTGATGTAGCAAAATTACAATTATATTTTAATTATGCTCCAAATTGATCAATTGGCAGATAATTGGAGGAGAGGGATTTTCATTTGAGTTTGAAATGTTTAGTTCAAATTCGTCATAGACAGCTGATTTTCTCAAATTGAAGCTACATGTGCTATTTTTGGTAAGTGAAACGACTCTACAGACATCATGAAACGAAAATCCTCTCCTCAAGAACAAGATATTGAAAAATGTGAATGATTAATGACATTGCATCTCAATAGAACTTGAATGAACTTAATGAAACTATACTACATTTAATTTAATAGATGTGAACTGGGAGAAAAACTTAATTGAATGTTGGAATGGAGTTGAATCGAACAAAACAAATTATTATTATTATTTTCAAAATTGAGGTAATTTTATGAATTTTATCTAAACATAGAACTTGACTCAAACTAGAATACTATGTGGGTAATTAGTAATCTACTATATTTTTCAAAAGACCATCCCCTGCCTTAAAAAACCCCATACTTTACTTTTAAATTATGAAATTTCCAATATAATAAAATTTTCTATGAAATTATAACACATATGCCATAAACTTAGCATCATGCTCATTAAAAACCTAGTACTTTAGATATTGAGAAAGTCTTGTGTGAGGCAATCTAAAATTTAGGCAAGACCTCTAATTACCCATAAAATATAACATTAGGATTAATATAAATTTATCATACAAAGTTATGGGATTAAAGTATACATATTTTAGTTTCACAACCTCATTTATTATTGTAAAAGTTTCGGCGATCTTAATAAAGATCTCATTACTGTAACTGCGCCATCTTAGTACAAACCTCATAGCTAAAACCTCTTGGCATAAATTTTGACGGTGGACGGCTGGCGGTGTGGATGGGATTTCAGTGGATGGCGTACAACCGACGATGTGGTTGGCGACGACATCTAAAATGAGGTTTATTGTATTGTATTTTAATTTTGTTACTTGTGTAAAAATAAAAGAGACTAGGTCGAAGGCACGGGAGATGTCATGGGTTTTTGATTTTTGATTTTCCCGGCTCTCCCATCCTCTTGGTGGTGTGTTTGTATTCCGGGGCGGCCCTATCTTGAGCCCAATGTTGGGCTCGGCTCAGACCCAAAAATTCAATCAATTTTAAGGGCCCAATTTTTTTAAAAAATATAATTGATTATATGTAAAATTTCAATATTTTGGGTTCTTTTTTAATTTAAAATCCAAATTTTTTGGGCCCATTTTAAAGCTAAAACAGCCTTTTAAAACCCCATTTTTGTGTTAATTTTTTATATTATCTTATTGAATACTTTTAACTGGTATTGAATTGAGTCATAAATATTATACATGTAAACGGTTGTGTTATGCGTGTGCAGTGTACGCGTGTGGGTTGATGTGTAAAATTTGTGCTTTAGTACTTTAATATATACATTGACATTAGTATACATGAATTCTTGTTTTACAGACTAAAAAATAAAAATATTTGAAGATACTGTGTGCTATTAGAATATCAAATTAAACCTATATATTTTGATTAATTTTGAATACTTATGCTATATATGTTTGTCGGATTTATTTATTCATATAATCAATTCTGTTTGTTAGAAAATATTTCCGTCAAGTAGTAAATATAAAATCCTTCCAAAATTTTAAGAAAGAGGAAACAAAATAGTTATGTTTTTAAATATTGGAGACTGTTTGTATTATCATTTTTTTTTTCTGATTTTTGGTTCGGCCAACGTACATAGACGTACAAATCGCAAGACCAGTCTTTTTTTATTATTATTTATTTAAAACCACACAAGGTGGGGTGAAATTTATTTGGTTCAACACACCATAAAAAAACCTTGTAACAAGGTAAAGAGCCAGTCACCAAAGCTTCAATTCCATCACAAAATTTAGTCTCCATTAGCATAACTTAGGGTGGTAAAATCAGATAACCTGCGGCCTCGACCCGACCCGCCCCGGCTCGAATTTAAACGGAATTCCTTGTCAAATTTACCTCATTTAAAATTTTGTGAATTCCTTAGCACAAATTTGAACGAGTAAAATTGAATACAAACAATTTTAAATCAAATTTAGTTCATATAGAATCTCGTGCAATTAAACAAGATTTCAAAAGAGAGCTTTGGATATTGATATTCATATGGATACATCCATGAAACAGGGAAAAGAAAAAGAAAACAGAAGAAAGTGATCAGTTGAATCAATTAAGATGGCTAGGAACACCAGATGAATGGTTACTTGAAGGATGAATCTTCTTGAATATCCTCATATGGAAGCATCCTCCAGACATGATCTTCTGATCATCATCATGATCATCAGTAGGATTACCAGATTTTGTTATCATCATCATATTTCTATCATCCATTCTTCTCATCTTCTCCTTGTGGATTCTCTTCAGCACAAACACCTCTGCCATCCCAACTGAACCTGTGGACATCTCTTCTTCTAATTGCAGAAAAAATGAAGAAAAATGTGGCAAGTTTAAGACAGTTGCAGGTGCAAAATGGGCTCTATTTTATACTTGAAAAAGGTGACATTTTTAGTGGATGATAGTAGCTTTAATGGCCACTCACTAATCACTAGTATATATATGTATAATCTAAAAAAAAAAAAATGAGGTGACATATGCAGTTTGATATTTTAAATAAGTGTAGTCTACAGTAACATTGAAATTACAATACCGTTCCATAAATATTGCTAAATTTCCTAATGAATCTAATAAACGAGGATATTTTCATAAATTTATACTGTATCTTAAGCTATAAAATACTGGATTGTGTACAACAACAAAAATTAAATTAAAAGCCACTTTACCAAATTAAAGGATAAGGCTATCTAATTCAATCATTTCTTTGTACTCCTATTTATCAAAAAAGTTACTAACTAACAAAATATAAAAGATATATATTATGCTTGCATGCTAGTGGGAAAATAATTGAAACACAATTCCACTGTGACGCTCAATCCGAACGAATATGTACAAATCATTCAAAACAAATATTGATAATTAATCCTAGACATATCAGATCTCCAATAAGCAAACCCAAAAATACAAATCAGATCTGATCAACTACAACTAATCTGTTTTTCTTAAATAAAAAAAAAAAACTGCAAATAAAAATCTGATCGAATCCTAATGTGAGACATATTTGGCTGAGTGCGGTCTTCGTACCCAAACCAGTTATATGTATGTTTGCCAGCGTAGGATTCCACGTCTTAAAGTTATATCATTACGCACAATGGACGTCACAAAACTAAATTATTCATGATGCAGTTGAAAATAATCTTGATTTAATTGTAAATATATATGTTATACTTGATTATATTATGTAAAGGCATAAATTTCAGTCATATACCTGTGAATTGGTTAGCTACAGTCACTGTCAGGATAGATGATTAATTATTCACAAAATTTAATCATCTTTTAATAGTAAATATTGTATTTTTATCAACAAACTCAAAAATAGATATAATAAACATATATAACGAGAATTATTCATGAATTTTCAACCAAAAGATGTCCGTGCCTAAACAACATGCTGCACGAAAGCTATTTAGATCAAAGACCAGAAGTAAAGAGCAAAGATTGAAAGTGGCATGTTAAATAGAAAAAAGGATGAATAAGCATAGTGGTCATATATTCTATTCCTACTTAAGTCACTCGATCGATCGTTCGATAATCAAATAATAATTTTTACCAATTATCATGTACCGCATATTTAATAGATAACACTATCAACTCAATTAGTACATTACGCTAAAATAATGGTATCTATAATATATGTAAATGCAAGATCGGGGGTGTCCAAATCACCACCGATCTTGAGGGTGCCCGATCGACATATTAGGTTTCGACGCCATCGTTGTAGAATAAACTAGCTCTCATGGAGGTTTCGCCGACAAAGCTAGGAGTAGACAAGGATCGGGACAAATCAGAGTGATGGAATAGGCGTAAGCCCTGACGCCTCCATCACGCGTCAGCATGTTGGCGACGGGCGACTCTACCCGAGCGAGCGCATTTCTCACACGCTTTATGCAGTGCGTGTAGGCGACACGCCTCACGCGCTAAAATCCGCTGCAGCATCCGTGCGTGCCGCGTTGGAGTTCTCCCACGGGCTCTACCACTTTTTTCTGTGATGGATTTCTTCTATTTTTCCTTTTTCTAATTCTATTTTTATTTTCTTAGTATTTGAGAATAGATAAGTGCATATGTGATTCAGTGAGCCAGTTTTGCTCAGATATCAGTTGAACTTGTTTGTCTGCTAGTGCTTAGTTTTTCCTATGTGTACTTTTGTTCGAGTCCCACGAGTATAGGAGAAATACAAGTCGGGGTCAGTTTGAATATTGACTTCTTGGCGCCACTCAAATTTAGATTAGTACACTGTACATGTTGGTTCTCTAGTCTGGTTCAGTTAACTTGTCAGTGCCCTTATTCAGTGAAAACAAATTGGAACGTCTCTTACTGCCCCGACGGGGAAATTCAAAATAATGTCAAATGAGACTAACTAGGGAATGATTGCGGCATTGGGGTGTTATATCCGATATGTAGGCAACTCGTATTTAGTTAGTTCGACCCAAATTAATTAGTTGAAAGTGGCGCTATCTACGACCCATATCTCTTTTCCATGCATGTGTCCTTGTTTGTTTTTAGATTATGGTTAAATATGCTATTCTGACATTATTGCTACTCGATTGAGATGCATAGATAATTTCTTTAGAAATTTTCTTGTAATTTAACTTATTGCCTTCCGCTTTGTGAAATTATTGTATCTATAATTTTTCATTTTAGTTATTGTATTATTGTATCTATAATATATATATCTTCACCCTTCTTGGACTCATCTTAAAAAAGGTAAAGGCCAGATTGATATACTAACGTTTATTTTGATTCTCGAGCTCCAGTTTTAATGTTCAAATGATGACCCCGGCCATCCATTAATCATATGTTTAATTTTATATCTTCAACAAAACATTTTCTTTCATAAATTTCTTGAATTAAACCCATACAATATTTTAATATGTATCATTAGATTTTTAGGCAAAATTATTTTCCCAATCCATATCGAGTACTACCAAAAAAGGATCTCGACTCAATACCCAGTACTATTGGATTAATTATATGATGACTGGAAAATTACATTTAACGGGGCAAAACACATGCATGGGAAGTTCATAAAGGGAAAGAAAACCAGGCTCCAAGAAGAGCATATACAAAGACACGAGACGAGCAAGCCAGTACGCATGAATTTTATTAGGTGCTTGAAATCCAACCAACCGTCGGATCGGTTTTGCAGTGGTGTTTCTGAGCTTCCATCAATCAATGGTACAGCCAGTGGTGCATTTATCAGTGCAATCCTTTCTATCGTTTGTGCATTTCTGAACGAAATTAAGTGGATCGTCGCTCAGGGCACCGTTGGCCAGGCAAGCAGAGTAGGCTGTGGTACAAGGGATGCAACACGTATACACCTGTGCATGGGCACTGTCTAGCAGTACTGCTCCGTTCAGAAGCAGTACTGCTAGTAGCAGATGCGCCATCGCGACACCACTCTTCTTCATGCTAGCTCAATGAGGATGAGAGTGTTTGTATGTATGGATGTGAACTTATTTTAGTTTGTGCTTGTGTGCATATAAACCTTGATCCTGGGGACTTTTTATAGTTGATATTACTACATATTCTAATGCATTCTTCCTCCATATTGCGATTCATACTCATTAGTCATTAATCCTCCAGTACTTGCAACTTGCAGGCAACAATAGACATTGGTGATATGGGCTAAGTCCCATATCCTGGTCCAGTGGATATACTGGTAAAGGAGAAGAAAGGGTTAAACCCAGCAGTGGTCCTCCCATGACATCATCTATCTTGGACACACCCGGGGTAAGGACCACTTAGCTTAAAACCCTCTCTGATCCGATCCATTATAAATAGAGGAGCGACCAACAGTAATAGGTATGTTTTATCAGACTTAAATACTCTCTGTATTTATTCATATTCTCTCTCTTCTGCAAAAAGCCCTATCTTCATCATCACGCCGGAGCGTCTACCCTCGGGTGACCCCGGGGGATTTGTTTTGCAGGACTTAGGTGAGAGATTGGTCGCGGGCTAGGATTCCAGCTTTTCCCCGGACTACCTCATACCGGAGCTGGTATCCCGGAGCTTACTGGTAGCATCAGTTGGCACGCCCAGTGGGATACGCTTCGTCATGCCCCGCGGCAGACCTAAAAAGATAGTGGAAGAACCCCCTTCCAAAGCTAATCAGGCAGAAGGCGGTCCTAAGACCAAAAGGGCCGCGGCTGCCCAGGCGACGCGGAAGGCGGCCGAGGAGAAGGAGCGGGCACGCAAGGAGACTGCCCGCGCGGTCGCTGAGAAGCGCCAAGGAAAGAAGAAAGTGCCGGAGAGTACTCTCAGGGAGATGCAGAAGGAGCATAGGGAGAAGGCCCGGCAAGAAAAGGAAAGACAGGACCAGGAGACGTTCGGAGAAGGCGGTGAATCCGAACCGGAGTATTTCGATTCCGGGGAAGAGGACCCGGAGCGCAGAGATCCAGAGACAATTCATACCAATGCAGAGGAATTTGGGGAGTTTCGAGCATGGAAGGCAGCTAAGGCAGCAGCCCCCAACAAGGTGCTCGAAGTGGTGGACCTGGAGAAGGATGGGAGAGGTGGTCCTGGATATCAGCAGATGCCCCCGGGTCAGCAGATGCCCCCGGGTCAGCAGATGCCTCCAGGGCAGCAGATGCCTCTCGGACAGCAGATGTTTCCGGGGTAGCAGCAGTACCCGGATCAGCAGTTTCCAGGAGGTTTAAATCCGCAAGCACAACCATTTTATGGTGGATACAACACCCCGTTTAACAACGGGTCCATTGAAGATCGTTTGACTAGACTTATTGGTAGGCGGGGGATGGTTCCTCATTCCCCGTGGGTTCCAGAGGTGTTGAACTATAAGTGGCCGGTGGGCACTAAAGCGCCTGATGGGGTTCCGACGTACAACGGGGACGGGGATCCAGAGGAGTTTGTTCACACCTACCTCAGTGTCATGGGGGCCCGGGACATTGAGGAGCCGTTGCAGTGCAAGTTGTTGCCTTCTTACCTCCGGGGCAACTGCTTGAGTTGGTTCAAAAGTCTTCCACAAGGCTCATTGAAGACTTTCTGGGATTTTGCTACGGTCTTGGTCCACAGATATGCAGCAATGAAAACCAACTTTGTCAACCTAGCCACGGTCTTGGCTATGCGGCAGTTGGAGACGGAGTCTACTTGGCAATATTATGTCCGGTATATTGCTGAGTCTATGAAGGTCCAGGATAGGCACTTGCATGAGAAGGCCCTGATTGGTAACTTTGTCAATGGGCTGAGAGACGAGATGTTCTACATTGAGTTGATGAAGAACATGCCAGGAACTTTCTACCATCTCCAGTTGACAGTTGAAATGCATTGCACTGTGCATGAAACTAATCACACTCGGATGAACACGGTCGGTTTCTTTGAGCAGCGGGTGATTACGGCCACAGCGACCCAAACAACTACACTCCGGGCCACTCCTCACCAGGGGCCCCGCCCGGAGACAGCAAGACGCCCCCCGGCCCAGGGAGCAGCACCTGTACCGGGAGGACAGACGTTGGTGGTCAGACCAACATATACTCCACTCTCCAAGACCAAAACGGAGATTTTGGCCATTCACCGGGGCCTTTTCACGGATCCCCCAGTTATACAAGGGGTCCCGGCCCCGGCTAATGCCCAAAAATGGTGTGAGTTCCACAAGTCTTATGGTCACACGACAGAAGGCTGCCGTGTCTTGCGTACGGATATTCAGAAGTTGGTGGAGCGGGGTCAGCTTCGGGACTGTGTAGCAGGTGAAGCACACCCGGCGGCTGTCCCGGCAGGACAAGGGAGGAAACGTAACTGGAGGAATAACCGAGGCCAGGGCCAGGGCGGCAACCGCCCCGCGGAAACCAACATTGCTCCTAACCCCGCCCCACAAGCACCCAGACCAGGAGTTCCGGGACCCGGAGCACCCCGGATGATAAACGTGATCAACGGGATAGTGGGAGATGGAGCGCAAACACTGTCGGCGGTAAAGGCCAAGAGTAGATATGTCCCCCCGGGGGAGATCCAGGGAAAAAGGTTTAAACATGACGAGACAATCACGTTTTCAGAGAAGGATGCAGTTCCGGCCCAAGTACCTCACTCTGACCCGATGGTGATCTCAGCTGAGGTAGAAGGTGTGGTGATAAAGCGAGTCTTTGTGGATGATGGGAGCAGTGTAGAAGTTATGTTTGCTGATTGTTTCGATCAATTGAACATTGGTCGACAGAATTTGAAGCCATGCTTGTCCCCGCTGTCAGGCTTTACGGGGCGCACAGTTCACCCGCTGGGTGTCATAGCGCTACGGGTGACTCTTGTTGATCATCTGGATATTAACAAGAGGTGCACTGTCCCGTGTAACTTTGCGGTCATCAATGCTTCTTCCCCGTACAACATGATCATAGGTCGTCCCTGGTTGACGCAGGCCCGGGCGATATGTTGGCCCTACCATCTAACCATGAAGTTCCCGACGGACCAAGGAATTGCATCGGTCATTGGCAATCAAACGACCGCCTGCAGCTGCATGCTCACCGCGATAAAGGAAGCCAAGAATGGAGGATCGGAAAGAACAAATGTGTCGGAGCCCGGGGAGTGTTCCGGGAAGAATAACTCGGTGGGAGCCATGCATGGTGACCCGGCCTCTTTTGAAGTGGAGGACATGGAAGTAGGATCCCGGGGGAAGGTGAGTATCGGAAAGCACCTCCCGGTGAGTGTGAAGGACGAGCTCCGGAAGTTGTTAAAGGAATATGAGGATGTGTTCTCATGGGGAACGGAAGACTTGACAGGGATACCGGAGGAGTTCGCCATCCACCGGCTGAATGTCTACCCGGATTTAAAGCCCATAAGGCAAAAGAAAAGAGCCTTGGCAGCAGATCGGGTAGAATTCGTCCGGGCGGAGGTGAGAAGGATGCTGGACGCGGGAATGGTAGAAGAAATTACTTATCCAGAGTGGATTGCCAACCCGGTCCTAGTGAAAAAGCATGACGGGTCCTGGAGGATGTGTATCGATTTTACAGATTTAAACAAGTGCTGCCCAAAAGACAGTTACCCGTTGCCCTCCATCGACCAACTGGTGGAAGCTATAACAGGCTACCAGCTTCTAGCCGTTTTCGATGCACACCGGGGATACCACCAGATCGTCATGGCCCCGGAAGACCGACCAAAAACCTCTTTTATCACTGACTTTGGTACTTTTTGTTACAGGAAGATGCCATTCGGTCTTAAAAACGCAGGAGCAACATACCAGCGCATGGTGGACCGGGTGTTCAAAAACCAGCTAGGAAGAATCTTGGAGGTCTATGTAGATGATATGGTGATCAAAAGCAGGACTCATGACGCTTTTTTGGACGATCTCCGGGAGCTTTTCGTCGTGTTGAGAGAGGTAGACTTGAAGCTAAGCCCGGAGAAAAGTACCATCGGGGTGGCGGCATGCAAGTTTTTGGGATATATGGTGTCAAACCGGGGCATTGACGTGAACCTGGAAAAGGTTGAAGCAATCCTGAGCATGCCCTCCCCGAGCAAGGTGAAAGATGTACAGCGCTTAACCGGGTCCCTGGCGGCGTTAAGCAGGTTCTTGTCCCGGGGAGCAGAGAAGCAGTTGCCTTTTTTCAACATTTTGAGACGAGCAAAGAAGTTCGAATGGACTCCTGAGTGCGAGCGAGCTTTCAAGGAGTTGAAGGAGCACCTGGGTAAACTCCCTACTTTGTCCAAGCCAGTCCCGGGGGAAGAATTGTTCTTGTATCTGGCAGCCACAGATCAGGCAATAAGTGCGGCCTTGGTTCGAGGGTCTGGGAGAGCGCAGAGCCCGGTGTATTTTGTGAGTAGGGCTCTTCAAGGACCGGAGACGCGTTATTCTTCACTAGAACGTTTGCTGCTGGCACTGGTGCACGCGTCCCGGAGACTTCGCCCATACTTTCAGGGTCATCCTATCACAGTTCTCACAAATCACCCACTTAAGCAAGTCATGCTAAAACCAGAGGCATCTGGCCGAATGATGAAGTGGGCGATAGAGTTGGGAGAGCACGAGATTACTTATCAAGCCAGGAAGTCTATCAAGGGCCAGGCTTTGGCTGATTTCTTGGTTGAGATGGCGGACAACACAGTGAAGGACCCGGGTGAAGGGGAACCGGAATGGAAGTTGCACGTGGATGGCTCCTCCCATGCCGGGGGGAGCGGTGCCGGGGTAGTGCTGGTCAGTCCTGGCGGCAAGGAGTATCGGTATGCGTTGCAGTTTGAGTTTAAAACCACCAATAATGAAGCTGAATATGAAGCTCTCCTTGCCGGATTACGCCTAGCCCGGGAGACAGGTGCCAAAGTGATACAAGCTTACAGCGACTCGGCCATTGTGGTCCAGCAAGTAAATGGGGAGTACGAGGCAAAAGAAAGAAGCTTGCAGAATTATTTGGAGACAGTGAAGGTGATGATACAGGGCTTCCTCCGGGTGACCCTAACACAGGTCCCCCGGGAGGAGAACTGTCAAGAGGATGCGCTGAGCAAGTTGGCTTCTTCAGAGCTCAAGCCAAGTCAAGACCGGAATCTGTATATGGAGATGTTAACAACCCGGGGATATGAGCAGCCAAGCCAAGTTGCGGCAGTGCGAGAAGCCGAATCCTGGATTACACCCCTTCTGGAGTATTTGGAGAATGGAACGCTGCCAGACGACAAGGTGAAAGCTCGGAAAATCCGGGTCAAAGCACCCCGATATGCCGTCCTGGACGGGGAGTTAATCCGGAGGGGATATCTCCAATCTTGGTTGAAGTGTGTGGATGGAGAGGAAGCACGCCACCTTTTGAAAGAAGTTCACGAGGGCCCTAACGGAAGTCATCAAGGGGCTCGGACAGTGGCTCGGAAAATCATGTGCACGGGGTATTACTGGCCAACGCTATTTGAGGATGCTCAAAAAGCAGTCCGCTCCTGTCAGCAGTGCCAGAAATTTGCACCCCTGATCCATGTGCCACAGGGGGAGATGATCGGGATATCAGGAACTTGGCCCTTCATCCGATGGGGTTTGGACCTGGTAGGCCCCTTTCCAACTGCTCCGGGAGGTCTCAAGTATTTGATAGTGGCAGTTGACTATTTCAGCAAATGGGTAGAAGCTGCTCCTCTGACAAACATTAGGGGAAGTACGTGTGTAAAATTCTGCTGGAAGAACATCATCTGTCGCTACGGAATTCCCCGGTTCATAGTGACAGATAACGGGGCACAGTTCGAGAATGATCCTTTCAAATCCTGGTGCAAGGAGTACGGGATTGAACATAAGTTGACCTCGGTCTATCACCCACAGGCTAACGGGCAAGTTGAAGTGACCAACAGGACCCTTGTTAACGGGATCAAGACGCGGCTCCAGGGGGCAAGAGGAAATTGGGTTGATGAACTCCCAAGTGTCTTATGGGCAAGTAGAATGACAAAGAGCTCCGCTACGGGTGAGTCCCCCTATAGTTTGGTTTATGGGGCGGAGGCGGTCATCCCGGCTGAAATTGGAGTTCCCAGCCTCCGATCAAAGCTCCCGGATGAGCAGACAAACCAGAACGACCGACTCCTGGATTTAGATTTACTGGAGGAGAAGCGAGAAAAAGCAGCCCTGCATGAGGCCCGGGTGAAGGAACGGGTCAAGAAATATCATGACAGAAGGGTTCGCAAGGAGTGGGTAATGCGTCGGAATGACAAAAGCCAGCAGGTTGCAAGCGGGAAGTTAGCCCCCAACTGGGAGGGGCCTTACAAGGTGGTAGCAGCCCACCCCGGGGGAAGTTATGAACTGCAGGACAAGGCCGGGAAGAAGGTCCCGAGGCACTGGAATATTGCAAATTTACGTAGGTACTATGCCTAGATTTTCCTATGTATTCACCCCTCTGGCATGGATTATGCCTAGGACGGTGGCAGAGAAGCGGCACGGGGACCCCTGGCCAGGATTGAGCCTGGGTTGTCCCGTGGCCCGCAGTTGCATTTTCTCATTTTACTTATGAAGATTATCTTTCGAGTTAATATTTTCTCTTAAGTATAGTTAACCCGGGGCCGCTTGAACAAGCGCCCGGGGGGCTAGGGCAAGTCGATACGGGACGCTTGAACAAGCTCCCGGGAGGCTAGGGCAAGAATATACGGGACGCTTGAACAAGCACCCGGAGAATAAACTAGGCACGCTTGAATAAGCGACTGAAACGAATATTTGAACAAATATAAAGGAAGGATAATTTAACAAACAAATCATTAACGTATGATTGAAGATACAAAATTTACAACTTTGAAACTTAAAAAAGAAAAGCCTAAACAAAACTAACAAAGGGAAGGAGGACCATCCCAGCTAATAGGAGAGTCCGGATCATCTTGGGTTCCGGGGTGACTTGGCCGATTATTAGCAGCAGGAGGGTTCGGTGGGTTAGCAGTAGCAGTACTCCCCGGGACATTGGGATCCGCAGCTGGATGAGTACCGGACGGACCAGCCCCCGAGGGACCAGCCCCCGAAGGACCCGCTTCGGCATATGGGTAATAGTCGTCGTCTGAGGATGAAACCTCGGGAGATGGCGTCCTTCGGGGAGCTCCAATGATAACGGGCCCTTGGGCACGGGGGGATTTTTTCTTTTTCGTAGCAACGACTTTGCTTTTGCCCTTCCCCCTTTCCCGGGCCAAACGCCTTTCTTCTTTGGCGGCGTCCTCGTGGGCAATGTAGGCTCGGATTCTGGCAGCGTTCTCGCGGAGTCTAGACACCCTCCGGGCGGATTCTTCCGGGTCAATTGAAACACGGAACCCGAGATACCTTTCAACGGTGAAATCAAGGGAAATTCGGCTTGGCAGAAGTACCAAGGACGGGGGGAGATATTGCCCCTCCCTTTGACGTTGCCACCAAGCTGCAGCTTCCTCGAAAGCGGGCCGGTACCGAGACTCGGGGTCATTCCAGCCCATCCGGAACATGCGCACTAACAATGCAGAGACCTCCCGGGGAAAATTAGTGTAAAGAGGGGGAGAAACCCGACCTAGACGCAACCCTGTCAAGTGATAAGTCAGTTGTAGGGTTACTAAATTCTCCCGGAGGGTGAGGTTCCGGGCCGCCAGTTCCCGGTTCTCTCTTTCCAACATTAGATTCCTCCTAAGGGGGTCGCCCCGCCTTTCCAACCATTTGAGCTTGTCGCAGTAAAATGGAAGCTCGGACCACACAAGGTCAAACTCCTCCTTGAGACGAGATTTAAAAGCGTCATGTTCGGCTTGCAGCATAGAAATAGTCTTGTCTGCATCCAGAACAGCGTTTACTCGGTCTCGAGCCAGGGATTGACACCGGGAAAGGGATCCAAACTGATTGGATATTTCTCTAAGTTTTGTTACTAGAGAGGTGACGTCCGGGAACTCATCAATCACTGATCCTATCCCGGAATGGACAAGAAGATACCGGGTCTGAATGCCGTCCAGTTGCCAGTGACTCAACTGCTCTTCCAACTCCTCACATCGGGGGCATGGCTTTTCGTTGTCCGAGGCTGCCCCGGATGGAACTGCACCTGGGGGATCATCCCGGGGCTAGCAAAACAAAACACAAGGATTTTAAACGTAGAATTAAAACAAGGTTGTACAAAGCCCGGGGAATCAGAACAAAAGATAAGTAAAAAGATAGAAATTTGTAATTCTAAGCAAGTAATAAAACAAAACAAGTTATAAAGCGATAAACCCGGAATGAATAATATAAATGCAAAAGTCATAAGTTACAAAGGAAAAGAGAGGGGGACTCTTACATCGTTTGAGTCGTCGCTCTCATCCCCGGAGCTATCATCTCCTCCCTGAATTACAAAAGGGAAGGGTTCAGGGAAGGAGCCCGGGGGAGGTCAAGATTAAAAATACAATTAAAAGGAAAAGAAGAATAAGAAGACTAAGTAACTATGTTTACTTCTTCATCAGCATCGTCTTCATCTTCTTCCTGGGGAGACGGTTCTGCTTCTTGAGCTTTGCCTTTCCCCGGGGACGGCTCCTCCTCCTCCCCCTCTTCTTCCTCTTGCACCGGCTTGAACTCTTGCTCCGGAACAGGGGACTTAGCATTTTCATCATCTGATTCCCCGCCCTCTCCCTCCGAGGTCACCGGGGTCTCAATGGCAGCAAGATTGGCTAAGTCGTCTGGACCAGGGTCTGCCCTATCTTCGGCAAGCTTTGCGGCATCCCCGGCATAAGCCATGATGTCCTGGGGATCAACACTTCGAGCTCCCTCAAAAACTTCGAGCACTTCGGGGACAATCCCGTCGAGGCCATCCTTCATTAGTCGATCTGCTGCATAGTTGAAGCGATCGTCGGCCTTGGGCCGATACCAGGATTCTCTGAAAGCTGCCCGGTTCTCCCGGGGGATGTACTCCCGGACGGCGGAATAAACAGCGTACAGGGCAGATTCATTTGAGATGTCGCACAGGGACATCATCTTTGCCTCGAAGGAGCGACTCCTGAGGACCTGATTGGTGAAGGCCCGGCAAAGAGCCTCTTGAGCCGGGGCCATGCCGCGCTTGCTGTCCTTCTTTACCCGGGACAGCTCCTTGTGAGCCTCAGACAGCTCCTTATAAAGGGAGGCTTTCTCCAGCTTTAGTTGATCAACCTCCCGGGACAAGTTCTCCCGGGGCAAGCCTGGTTAACCAGTTCTCGCAACCCGGGGAACTCCAACAATTTGGAGGCATTATCCTACAAAGTTATAAGCACTTAGAATCAAAATATTATATGAGGAGTAGATATATTAAAGGGCGAAGAGATGCGTACCTGGGGGCCGTCCAGTGTCAGGGGTTGGGATGAGGAGCCATCCGGATTTTCCTTTATAGCCTGGAGGCGGCTGTCGGCAGTGGACTTTTCCTCTTTCCGGGGAATTCGGATGGAGCCTTCGGAGTGAGGCTCTGTCTTCTTCTTCTTCAGAGGATGACCCCCGGACGGAGGAATGTTGAATGCTAGCCGGCGGTTGCCGATTGAGGGGACTTCCGTAGAACCGGTTTCTTTTTCTCCCGATCTTCCTTCCCCGGACTTCCTTTTCTTTGTGTCCTTGACCGCCTTCTCGGTCTCGGACTTGTCCTTCTTCTGCCCCACCGTACCCTTGCCACTCCCCTCACCGGACTTCGACCCTGACGAGACTATCGCTGGTCTGGGAGATACAACTAAGACAAGGAAGGTAATAGACTTAGCCAAAAACAAAAATAAGAAGTAAGAAAAATCAGCAAAGGGAATAAATTAAACAAAGGTTACCGAGGCTGCGCTTGGCATATAGGCGGCGGCAGGTGAACACCTCTGCGGGATACGCCTCCCGGGGGAATTCGTAACCTCCCGGCCTCTGGTAATCCTTCAACTGGACGAAGAATTTTGCAACCTTGTTATGCTCATCTTGCACTTGCCGAAATTGAGCCGGGGGTAGAGCCGCCTTTGTTTCAGCAATCCTCGGCTGGTTCCATCTCGGGACTGAGAACTTCTCCTCGTTGAAGGTGAAGTAGCTGTTCATCCAATCGCTTGTCTTCACAGATTCCAGCCTCCCGGAGCAGATGTTTGGTGTCTTGTTCCGGCGCAGAGCATTGAATACTCCCGGGACAGAGGTTGCCGCCAGGTAGTAGAAACTGCGGAATATCTCCACAGTCGCTGTAATCCCTGCCCGTTGGCAAGACAGGAGAAAGGCGATCATCACGCTGACGGCGTTCGGATGCACCTGGGCCGGAGAAATGTTGTAATACTTCAAATAGGAGATGTAAAGCGGGGGTAGAGGAAAGGTTAAACCATGCAGAAAGTGGTGCCGGGGGATACACACCCGGGTTTGCACATCCCCGGTGTATGGCTCCAATCCCGCATCATAGGATAAGGGCACATACATCTTCTTCACTAGTTCCCCGACTGCCTCGCTCACCGGGGTCATGCCGGGATCCTTTGGGTCCACGGGTTCCGGGGCACCGTATGCGATCTTGGCTTTGGACGTCATAAGTCTCTTTCCACCGGATGGGGGGGGGGAGAGGAGAATCGTCTACGTCCAGGGAATGGTCGTCAGCCGGGTTGAGAACTTTATTGCTCATGTCAGATGGGTAAAAAGATAGAGATATTGGTAAAAGAAAGCAAAGAGGACAAACGAAGAGAAAGCGACAGCGCAAAGTTGATGGAAAATGAAGCTGAGATTTTTTGATGAAGTATTTATAGGGAAGGATAAAAGGAATTTCTCGAAGTTGGGAAAAGTACGCACAGCATTTTAGAAAGGTAATAATGAGCATTTATGGTTGCGCGAAGGGCGAAAAGGCGCGCATAGTAAAAACTAAGAAGGGAAAGGAAGGATAAGCACGCGCGGCGCGTGATGATACGGCCCCATATATCCTGCGACTCAGTGTCTCCTTTTAAGAGACCCAGCCTACCGGGCCGAACCCCGGAAGTCAGGGTCTCGGGGGGCTAGTGGTGATATGGGCTAAGGCCCATATCCTGGTCCAGTGGATATACTGGTAAAGGAGAAGAAAGGGTTAAGCCCAGCAGTGGTCCTCCCATGACATCATCTATCTTGGACACACCCGGGGTAAGGACCACTTAGCTTAAAACCCTCTCTGATCCGATCCATTATAAATAGAGGAGCGACCAACAGTAATAGGTATGTTTTATCAGACTTAAATACTCTCTGTATTTATTCATATTCTCTCTCTTCTGCAAAAAGCCCTATCTTCATCATCACGCCGGAGCGTCTACCCTCGGGTGACCCCGGGGGCTTTGTTTTGCAGGACTTAGGTGAGAGATTGGTCGCGGGATAGGATTCCAGCTTTTCCCCGGACTATCTCATACCGGAGCTGGTATCCCGGAGTTTACTGGTAGCATCAGACATATTATCGACAGTGGGTATGTATATAATGAGCATTGACTCTCCAATTACTGGCTACATTTCATATCGCGTCTAAATAAATTATCTGATTAGATTCTGAAAAAAAATTATACATGTAGGATTATGGATGTTGAACTTCACATTAACTTTATTCGATGATAGATCATCAATGGCGAGTCAATTAATTTATTAGATCTGTCAAGTTCAGGTTACTGAGAAAAATTCTTAATTAATATAATATCAGTTTGATTTAAGTTAATATAATTAAACAATTATCTTAAAAGTTGAATTATAATGATATCAACATTGAATTAAATTATTATTTTTTTCAATTTTTATGTAAAAACAAATATAAAGCTGAAGATAAGAAATTAATGGCGGGGCCAATTAAATCAAACACAAAGAAAGAAGGAAGTAATATTTTTGAATAAAAAAGATGGAATGATTTAATAATATGTACACGACAACAATCGATCTTGAATGTATTTGATTGGTACCTCTCTTGTGTCAAATGCATAATCTTCGATTAGATGCAATCTGTATTTTGTTATTATATAATTTTATATATATAATAATTTTGGTATATAACTGATTTGTAATTTTATGTACCAGAAGTAATATATGATACATATGTTCGATATAAATAAATATAGACTATAAGTTATATATTGGACTTTCTTTTCACTGCAAATAAGTAAAATGCGGATGCGCATGTGTGATGCGCGGCTTAGATATCACAGCACACATCGTACCCATATTTTACCCGTATCCATATTTTATTCTTATCCACATGGGTAAAAAAATTAATTACCCGTTTACCCGCGGGTAACGGATAAAAATTGCTGGGTCTAATGTAAATGTTGAAATCCACAATCATGTAGCAACTATGGGAATAATAGTTGTGATGCAAATGGTGGAAGGAGTGTTTGTTCCGTTGAAATTGAAGAATGGGAGGCAATATTTGTTAGGAAGATGCATCTTGATTTATCTTTATCTAAGTGTTATGATAAATCTAACCTAAGAGTTTATCATCACAGTTGAGATGTAAATGCATCAGAGAGGGATTACTGGACCAGATAACTATAAATATTATATATAACGAAGAAGAGGAGAAGTTGCAGAACTTTATGATCTCGAAGTACAGTTCTAGTAACGATCAGAAACAGTAGATGAGTAAATGATTGAGGGATGGATCTTCTTGAAGATCCCTATGGAGAAGCACCCACCAGATGTTGTCTTCTCATCTCCGATAACATGATCATCATCATCTGGACTGCTATTATTCATTGCAGATATGTCCATTCTCTTCATCTTCTCCTTGTGGATCCTCTTCATCGCAGCCACTTCTCCCAGACCTGCAGACATGATCTATATATGCAGTAGAATGATCAGTGTATATATTAAAACGAGACTAAGAAACTTTGATGAGAATTAGTTGTAAGGATGAGCTCTATTTATACCTGAAAAAAGAGCCAATCTGCAAGTGGATGCTACTTATTGTTATATGGTCACATACAACTACTTGCTAAAGTTGATCCACCAATTACTAAGGATAATATTGTTCCAAATCATTGTATTGTACTGTACTCTTCCACCTCCTTTTTTCTATAAGAAAAAACTGTATCCTTCCATTTCATTAAGAGGTAACTAACTCTATGATTCTGACAAAAATATGGGAAAGTATATATATTTAGAATAAGATATATCAATTTTTATGTGGATTTCACTACTTCCCTTCATGATACCTGGTTGAATCTACTCTTCTGTAGTCTGTGACGGAACCATGATTTTATTTTAGACTAGGATCAAATAACTAAATGATTTAAGGATAGGCTCAACCTAATTCAGAAAGTTTCAATTCTGATTGGGGAGAACAATAATTTATATCTGAACACTGAATTTTATGATAGCCAACGATCTACCCCAGCTGAATAACATAGATGATAAGTTAGGCACGTTTCGGAATCTCATAATGACCTAAACTTATAGTAGTACTTCTGTGCTGAAATGCAATTCAACCACATAAAAATGGTTGGCCCATGATTTCTATTCATCAAATAGTGGTGCCTGGGTGAGTTAGGTTAATATTTCATATATTCTTCTCTCAGGGGAAAGGTGGTACATGTCCCAGCAGAAAAAAGTACGCACCCAACTCACTTAAATTAAAACGTGAAAATTCTTTTTAGCACAGGACACACATTGTAGGGTCTTTTTTATTTTTTTTAAGTGGAAGATAATGGTGTCATGATTATGGGAGAGAGATTTTTGTATAAAGTTACTTTTTAATTTTAGTTAAATTAACTTGTAATTATAATAGCTATGAATTGAATTGTGTGGAGGTAATAATATAAGACAATTAGTGGGTGAAAGGTATTTAAGAAATTAGAAAGCATATAAATTTTTTTTGAGAATAGTAAAAGTCTGACTGATGAATAAAAACCACCCATAAACTATGATTAGCTATTAATTAATTGTGTGTCATTTAGGGTTTGTCGGATAGGCCTAATCCACATGTAAAGTAAGAGAATAAAATAAGAGTTATACACAATTTAATATTTTCTTCAACGTGAAAATATCATCAAAATTATTTTACCATTCCTATATTGTTAGATTTCTCAACATAATAATTGAAGATATTTTTGTCAATTCATGCTGTATGTTAGATTATAAAAAGAAAATACCGAACTGTATATAATAATACTAAAAGAAACAGTACTAGAGGCTGAAGTTGAAACACTACAATGAGAAAACCAATACTAAAAGAATTGAACGAAAGTAAAAATAAATATATTAAAATAATAAATTATGAAACAAAATATTTAAATTATATTTTATTAAAATTGAATTGAACAAACAGCTGTAAGTACGGTCAGAAAACCTTATAAGTACATATATCCAAAAGGTTTTCATGATGATATATACAAATTAGACCTAATATTCTAGGTAGGGAATGGGAGAGAATTTAATGAGTTCTTGTATATATCTTGATATTATATAATACTAAATTGAATTATTTAGTTATAAGTTCAAAAAAGAACATGACCTAAAAGTTTATATTTATTTAAAACATTAGAAATATGTGAAGTGCTTGTTTGATTGGGGGTAGAGATGCTGTCAGGTGTCAAAAAATAAATTATTCACAAGTGACAATTCTTTACGATTTAATATATCATGATATGCATTTAAAAAAAAATTAATTTCCACAAAATATAATAATTGGGTATCTTGCTCGTATCTAATATTTTATTGGAAGCATAGAATGTGATTTCCTCACATGGAGATTAAAAAACACCACTACAATTTAAATAATTGACGAATCCCCACTTTTGAAGTTGCAATTTTCTAGTTGAATCTAAGCAGGGTTTTCTTCTCACCATTACATATTTTTAATCTTATCCTAGCTAAGTCCTAATGCATCTTTATAAATTTTAATAATTATCACCATATTGCATCTTATAATTTGTATAATATATAAACAAGTAGCTGACTCTGTATCGAATATAAGTCTTAAAGAACCTCGAAAGTAATTTCCCACATGGAGAATAAAACGCCACTACAAATTTATTTATCTAAAATTAAAACCTAAAGAATAATTTGAAAATTGTATCTTTTTACGTAACAAATTTGAAAGTTAGCATTCAACTTACTCTCTTTGCTTCCTTATAACATTTTATGTCGTCCCTTGATTAATATTGGAGGAAATTGAACGTATTATTATTATTTATTTTTTAAAAAATAGTTAATTAATTCAGCCTTGGATTAATTATATATGTTTCGATTATGAGAAAACTAAAGCATATTATATATAGTAAGGAAACTTTTGATTTAGCGGGAGAATAAAAAGGAAAAATAGAAAAAAATAAAAAAATATAAGTTTATTAACATCCAACCTAAAAACGGAAAGAAGCAAAATTTTACCTCTGATAATGAGAATAGTTTATTTGAGTTTGAGTACACCATACAAATTTCAAACTATGAAAATTGTCGCGGTGTGGGATTGGATTCCCAAATAGATTATGAGTTTTTTTATGATATAAAGTTGTCTAGTATAGGATTGTGATAGAAGAATTCCAAACCCTTATGGATTAGGAGAGAGGAGCTAATGATCTTGTAGTATAAATACAACATTCATCCATCCACAAAATTCACAAATCGAACTATCATTCAAACGAGGCAAGATGCTTAATCTATTCAAGCAAAAGGAAATTGCCGGAAATGGCCGGAGTTTCGCTAAGAAGGAAACCATCGAGAAGTCACCGTCGGAGAACTCCGTCTCAAAAAGACATGAGCGAATTAAATCTTCCCAAAAACTGTTTGGGAATTTAATGAGTTCTTATATCTTAACATTATATAATACTAATTGAATTATTTAGTTATAAGTTCTAAAAAAGAACATGACTTAAAAGTTTATGCTTTTTTAAAATTAGAAATTTGTGCAGTCTTGTTTTATTGGGGTAGAGATGCTGTCAAATATAAATGATGTACGAGTGACAATTGTTTACGATTTAATATATCACGATATGCATCTTTTTTTTGTTTTGAATTAATTTTCAGAAAATATAATAATTGAGTATCTGCTCGTATCTAATAATTTAATGGAAGCATCGAATGTGATTTCCTCACATGGAAATAAAAACACCACTATAATTTAATATAATTGATGAATCCTACTTTTGAAGTTAATTTGTAATTTTCTAGTTGAATCTTAGATGGGTTTTTCCTCCCACCATTACAATTTTCTTTTATCTTATCCTAATAATGCATTTTTTCATCACATATTATATTTTGGAAAAATTCATTAATGATAGGGGATCGAAACGATTATAGTGAAAATATACATCCATTTTAACTAATTTAAATTACAAGAGTAATTGAATTACATATTAATCCGATCATCCGTACTATTATAAATTTAGAAATTTAAAATTAATAGAATTATCGCTCTAACAGATATTAACATGCTGATTGCAAAAACCACCAAAAGTTAGCTCTTGGAAAAAGAAAAGTTTATCATGCATCAATAGATTCAATATTACATCAAACAGGGATCTGGTATACAAGTACAACAAATATGGTTTTAGAGCATTATTTATGTGTACTAAATTAAACCTTAGAATGACACAAATTATAAAGAGAAACATGATCCACAAATCAGATAAAAAATAAAACATGACCTACTGATCAGATTGAGATCAAGTTACAATCTCACGAGAGATCAAGACACAATCTTTATAAGTAGGTCGAAAACAAAACATCAATTGAAAAATCAGATTAAGAAACATTTATTTTACATCAATTCTCAAGATTTAATTGATAAAAAAAAAACAATATCAATGTGAACAATTCACGTTATTTAATAATACGTAAGTTTAACCAGACTATTATAATGTCAATTTAGTAAAATAAATCAAATTTAATCAACTTACATCTCATTTTCCCATGGTGAGGATATTTGGAGGTTAGAAATTTTGTGATTATAAGAATTTTTTATTTTTTTTTGGCAAACCACCATTGGTGGAGGGATATTATATTTGGCATCCCAAAACCATTAATTGACATAAAATAAAATACAATGATCTCCTCTATGGGAGGCAATTTGTAAGATTACAGAGAGATTTCTAAAGATATAACTATTCTAAACCTTCTCTGTATCTGAAGCAGGAACTAAAGCCTTAGTAGCTAGATACAGCCATACTAATTCTCTGCTTTGATAATGGCATCTAAAAAGAGATGAAATGAAAGATTCCTAAAAGACCGACACAAAAGCGTCAAACTGTTTTGACAGGTGTAATATCCCTAATTTGAAACATAAAGTCTGCACTCAATGCTCAAATCTACAAGTGTATGCACAGAGACGCCGATAGTAAATTTAAAGGAATTACTACGACTTGGATTCCTCCTCTACTGAAACTGCACACACCGAAACCCAAGGGGTCTTCCCAAAAGAAAGAGGGAGGCGACAAACAAATGGGCAGGGATACTCAATAAATTAGTCAAAGCAATTTTGCAAAAAGTCAGAGTTCTAATCATCCATCTCTTAAAATCTAAGAAATCTAAGAAAGCATAGAAAAGAATCAACCCACAATCCTGTCCAATATAAAAGTATCGATAAGAGATATCACCAGAATAAACCTGCGAGGCACATGGAAACTCTAGCGAAGCAGCGTTAGCATCCGTGTGGGGCAACCGGTGACGGACACACAGGTATGCCTGGCGGCGGCGCGTGGAGTACCGACGGCGGCGCTTGAAAGACCGGCAGAAATCAAACGATAACTAATCGGACCAAAACCTGTCATCACAACCTAATTGGGCCATCTCTAGTTGAAAACTATCCGAAACCTGTCCTACCCGACCCGACCCGACCCGGCCCGACCCGAGCCAACCCGAGCCGAAATCATCGGATCCAGGCCAAGCCGACTCGGCACATCAAAAACAGCACCTGTCTCTGCTCTGTAACCTCTGGTCGGTGTCTGCGCATGGGCGAAGTGCACCGGAGTCCGCATCACCAGATCGGAGGTCTCCTCGGCGTCGTAGACCTCCCAGACTCCAAGGTCGGGGCTCACCGTCGTCGGCTCCCGTCGTCGATCTTCGGTGTTGACTTTTCAGCTCGAGCCCGATCTACTTAGCTCTGCCCCGTCGATGCTGGATCTGAACTCCGGCGTGAAGGTTGCGGTTGAGTGCGGTGGTGACCCGCCCAAAAACCGCCAAAAGAGAGGTAGTCGGAGTATCAAAAAAGAGATGTAGTTGTTCGATTGATATGGGGTTTTGGATTGGGGTTGGGGGTTAGAGAGAAGAGGCGTATATCAGGGTGGGAGGGGTGGCCTGCTCGGCGGCGAAACGCCGGCGGCCACCCCGCCAGTTGATCTGGAGAAGGGCTACTGTTTGGGAAAGTATGCGGAGAGAGCGTTTCTCTCGCGTTTCTCTAGCCAACAATATCGTCCTGAAACTTCTGGACTCTTCAGATTGGATGCCTGTACTCAGCATCAACACCATTGTGTATGGTCTGCCTCATCTGTTCACAGAGCTGAATCACAAAACGCTCTAAATCACGACACTGTTGAGGTTTTGAGAGATAAACCTGACAAATTTAAATCGAATGTGGACAAGGCCGTGGTTGGTGGAAGAATTGGTGACACATTATTTACAAGATGCAAGTAGAGATCTTGGGGCAATTTGATTTTCTTAAATTTGTAGTGACAATTTTACATTTTTGTAGTCAGAATTTTATCATTTTTTAATAATTAAATAAGTTCATTGGTTCCCATAAATTATAGCTTGTTCTTGATATGTTTTTTAGATAGCGTGTAACACATGCCAATTCATTCTCAACTTAAACGTACAATTGTATAACGATATTAACTACTATTGTAATACTTAAAAAATTAAAATGTATAATCTACTACTCACACATATATATATATAGTGTTTGATAGACCGGCTTGTGTGCATACCATAAAGCGAAGTAGACTACAATCGCACATGTTGTGGAATAAGATAAATTCCAGGATAAAATAGCAAAAACATTTACACTTAAAATTAGAATTCAAAATTCTAGGAGATCCCTTATTTATTCCGATACTACATCTACAATATAAGTGTTTGCTAAGTAAATTAATTTTTTATTAATAACTAGTCTCGTCAATCTCAAGCACTAATGAAATTAGGATTTCAAATGAACCTATTAAAAGACCCAACGTACTCTTCAATGACATTATTTATGTGAAATGTATGGGATCCATAAATCATACCCCAAAATATGGCATGTATCATGGATTTGGATCTAACCATCAAATAGATTACGATTTCCCTGCAAAATTTTCTGAAATACCAATTTTTTTAAATATTGTGGAATTAACACTTTGTATCAAAAATAAAATGATATAATTTGAGAAAGTCTCCTGAGAGTCCAACTTTCCTAGAGAATAGGAGCTACGGGGTCAAAATAGAAATATCAGAAACTATTGGGCCAACACGCGTAAATTATAGAAAATATTGGGCAAGGACGCGTAATATTACCGTATTTCCCCCCAAATCTTTCTCGGTCTCATAATTTGTTGTTTTAACTTACAATGGTGATCTTTAAAACTATTTAGGCGACCTTTGAATCTTTTGATACTTTGAACTTTTATATGAATTAAAAGTTATAGGTACCTTTTAATTTAAGAACATAAACTTTTAGCTTAAAAACATAATGTTGTTAAGTTCACACACAAACTGTCAAAATAAAAGAATACCTTTCAACATAAAAATGAGACTTTGTAAATTAAATATTCGAACTCTTAAAAAACATGAAAAAAGTTGATGAAACAACAAAACAAACACTAAAAAGCTTGATTAAAACGTGCAACACATTCATATTCATCATGTCAGGAACCCGTACACCATTCATAAAAATCTGGACTAGCAAAAGAATTCCTGGCTGCTTTGTGAACTATCAATAGTAGCAAAGGTTGAATCATCAACATGAGAGGCAGCATTCGAAACAGCATCAACTTCACTTTGGAACTTCATATAGCGCTCATAATACTTGGCAACAACAAGGAGCATATCTATTTTTAAAAATTCATCTGCTTCTTGAGGAGGCTACAGAAACATATGCAAGTTAGAATAAAAGAACATGCATGGAAACCAAAACATATATACGTAAGCTGTGTGGATAAACTGTAACGTTTTAGTGTATAACTATGATCTTATAAGCTATGCCACTGAACTTTTGTAATGCAATCTGTTACAAATCTAAAATAGGGGTACATAAACTATGGAACTTTTAGATTATGACCCAGACCTTTCAGATTATGAACAAGTCCTTTACATTACAGAAAGCAAACTTTCTTGTAAGACATGGACCTTTTAGTTATGACCTAGATCTTTCTCGCTATGAACAAGACCTTTAAATTACAAAAAACAAACTTTCATGTAAGACAAGAACCTTTTAAATTATGACCCAGACCTTTTAGATCTACACCTACAACCCAACCATATGCACATCTACAGTTAGGATCTGATCTTTCAACCTATGAACCGGATATTTCAAAGTACACAAACGACCCTAGGGTTTATGCAAGCATACACACATCAAACGCTAAAACATAAATTCAAAATCTAAAAAAATAGTGCGAACCTTCTTCGGTTTCATTGCCCATCCCAACTGACCCTCGGTATTCTAGCCGCCGTACCATCGCTCTTGTCCGACATGTCCTTGTCCTCCTTTCGTTGATCTTGTTTTTTCACCATGACTGAACAACAACACACCAATCGAATCAGAACAATTAACCAATCAGAACAATCGAATCAGCAATAAAATTGATGTGGGGAAGAAACTTACCGTCGATAGATCACTCCGATTGCAATGAATTCGACGCGAAAATCTCAATCTGAGAACATAGGGTTTGATCGAGAGGAGAGGGGGGAGAGCCGAGAGGATTTCAGAGAGAGAAAGTGGATTGGGAAAGTGAAAGAATTAGGGGGTTTGGGTATATATGGATTGGCCCATATTTTACCGTATTTTTAAATTTACTCCCGAATTTTCCCACAACTTTTATTAATTACAAATTGACCCCGTAGTTCCTATAACTCCAGAAAGTCTGACTTTCTGGAGAGCTACCAATATAATTTTGTGTTAATCATTGATTAGTTTAGAGTAAGCATAATATTTAATGTAAAAATTCAAAAAATTTCATTTAATATTTAAAAATTTTAAGTAATAAAATATATAGTTCAAATTAAAAGGTATACTAAATAAATTAAAATATATAAATACTTTTCTGAAAAGTTAGGAAAATTAGAAAGTTCGTTTACTTTCTCTTTTTATGATAGTTACCTTTTACATATAGGATTAGGTTTAAGAAAATTGTAAAGAATTCTAAACCCTTATGGATTACTTATGATAGTACCTTTTACATATAGGATTGTGTTTAAGAAAATTATAAAGAATCCCAAACCCTTATGGATTAGGAGAGAGGAGCCGAATGATCTTGTAGTATAAATACACCATTCATCCATCCACAATATTCACAAATCGAACTATCATTCAAACGAAGCAAGATGCTTAATCTATTCAAGCAAAAGGAGAAGCAAAAAGAAACCGCCGGAAGTGGTCGGAGTTTCGCTAAGAAGGAAACCGCCGGAGAGCTCCGTCTCCAAAAAGATATGAGCGAATTAAATCTCCCAAAAAACTGTCACATGACATTCCCGAACGGCAAGAATGATCTGATGCACTTCGAAATCTCCCTTACATCAGACGAGGGTTATTACACAGGTGGGACTTTTCAATTCACATTCGATATTTCGCCCATATATCCCCATGAAGCACCAAAAGTGAAGTGCAAAACCAAGGTTTATCATCCAAATATCGATCTGGAGGGGAATGTGTGCCTTAATGTTCTTCGAGAGGATTGGAAGCCTGTGCTCAGCATCAACACCATTGTGTATGGTCTGCATCATCTGTTCACAGAGCCGAATCACGAAGACCCTCTAAATCACGAGGCTGCTGAGGTTTTGAGAGACAACCCTGACAAGTTTAAATCGAATGTGGACAAGGCCATGGCGGGTGGGACAATTGGTAACACATTATTTACAAGATGCAAGCCGAGGTCTTGAGGCAATATGATTTCTTAAATCTGTAATGACAATTTTATCCCTTTATTTTAATAATAAAAAATTTCATTGGTTCCTATAAAGTTCTTTTTCTTGATATTGTTTTTAGATAGTGTGTAGCAATTCATGCTCAAAAACGTAAAATTCTATAACAATATTAACTACTTTTTTATTAATACTTAAAATTTAATATACTAGATTTCCCAGCCGTGCGTTACGTGGCTTGACAATGTTGTTGGCACTTGATCGGCCATTACTCATTCAAGAACCATTTACTTAAATTCAAAAACATTGAACACCTTTTACGAATTGGCAAACAAATTTGGAACCTTTATCAAAAATATGGAATTTCAATCTTCAAATTATTTATTATCAAAAAAAAAAATCTACAAATTACTGACATTGATTCCACGAATATAAACCGAAACTGTGACACTTTTGAGGATCATCATCTTATTGCTACACCATCTGCAAAAAGTCATTGAAAAAATTAATTAATGCTTTATCCTAAATTGAAATATATATATATAAACACTAATACAATGCATTCATATGAACCAATACAATGATTAGGGTTGTTATTATTAATCCTTCTTCCCCTAAAAATAAGTCTAGGGTTTTGGTTAACTTTTTCAAGACGAGAGGTTAGTTCAATGAAAAAGGAATATTGTTACCCATGCCATCGTAAAAGTCGGGGTTCTTTGTTACAGATTATTAATCCGCTCACTTGTACACTTTGTATATATAGACCTGAATAAGCTGCATATACTGTGGGTGCTTGCGTTCACTAGTGCACAAGCATATCTTTCTCGGCACCACATTTAAGGCGTTTTGGTCAAATTTTCGCGGAACCGCCGAGTACAGAGCTTGCGAGTTCGCCTCTGTACGCTCGCCTAGGGCAGAAAAATAAAAAAGGTGTTTTACAGTTGAATAGAAGGTGTTTTAGAAACTGCCTTAAAATGTTGAACAACAGGCGAATTCGTAACCGGAATCGCTAATGAGCGAGAGGAGAAGCGAGATCGCCGGTAAGACTCAGGAGAGGTTGGAAAAGATGTTCGCCAGTAGTTGTTGGCTGGTTTACTGCTAGCGATTCCGCCAGATACGAACACCTGTAGGCGAGATAAGGCAAGTGATATCGCCTAATAGTACGTCTACAGGCGGCTCAGGAGGCGTATTCGCATGCTAACTCGCCGATATCATATTTCTATCAAAAGAGCTAGATTACTTCCTGGTGAAATCGTGACTATATTCGCCTCTTTTTAGCGAGTTCGCTTAGTGGCACGCCTGTTGCTCTCTGTCCATCCAGTCGAGTGAAGAGGCGAGCTCACTTCCTTGAACGCTTGCAGGCGACGTTGTTTCCGAGTTCGCTACCAGGACAAGCTGAACTATAAACTACAAAACTAATTCTATTCTCTTTTTTTGTTTTTACACATGAACCATATACTCCAATACGATCGACAACACAATTTGATTCAAAGAAGAAAAGCATTGATCAAACTAATAATAAGATTATCACAAGTAGGTAAAGATTCGAATTTGTAAAAATGTAGCATTACAGTTGAAATAAAATTCCTAGTATAATTCAACACTTCTAGCTAGGTAGAGTTGTCATTGGCTGGACCGTCCTGGTCCTCTGGTGTGGCTTGGTGTGGATTCTAGCGGAGATAGTCTTTACAGAAACTCCAAAGAATGCGGCGAGTCTCCCACCCATGCTCTTGGACGTTAGCAATCTCGGTCATCACCGAGAACATAGAGTCCTCAAGCCCTTGGTAATAGGGTTCTCTTGGCGCTAGTAAATGATAGACATTGAAAATGTCAAGTTTTGTTCTAAATTGTACTAACATCACAAGTACAAAATATATGAATAAAAAACAATTTACCTCCATTTGGTTCTGGATCCGCCGGCACGGCCTTCTCCACCATCTCTTGCCAAGTCCCCCTAACCAACTCCCATTTCTTCTTCTGGTAGTACTCCTTCGTGTAGTACTCACACGACTTCCCGGTGCCGGAGAACTTCAGCCTTGGATGTTCTTTGCGGAGGAATTTAGTTATGAAGTTCGCATAGGGCAATTTCTTCACAACCATGTTGTTTTATACCACGCTCTTCCTCATGTGTTGGAAAATGGTATATCCAATGTTAAGCATGACTTCCTCCGCCACCATGTAGTACTCGATCAAAGTCGAGTAGTTTGGTTCGGCCAACCACCCACCTTTAGGCACAAGATTTGTAGCAACCATCTCATACAATATCCTCCTCGCAGGGGTGAGTTTGGATAGCTTGTACTCCTTCGGCGTTCCAAGTTTTGGCTGATCTCGACCAAAGTGTGTCTTGCCATATTCCTTCAGCTTCTCGTGGGAAACGAGCAACTCACTAGGCCATTCTCCCCTTGCGTATAGATCCACAGGTTTATCCTCATCCTCGAACACAACACCGAGGGCATCATTGAACAGTTTGGGACTTAGTTCATACTCCTTCTTGTTCACCTTGGTCTTCCACAGGGCACCAGACTGTCAGAAATTAGCGTAGAACTGCATAGTCTGCTCCAGATAGCCCGGCTCGTTCACCTTCATCAACTTGTGAGCTTCTTGATATTCAAGAAGTTCCCAAACCTCTTTCAAACCTATGTCTTCCACTTGACTCTCATCCACCACCATCAACTCGTTCAAGACAGCCTTGGCATTTTGAAAACTACAGTACTTTAGATAAGATTGTTCACTAACAATCTTACCCTTATCGTACTTGATAGGCTCGGTCGATTCGGCGGCGGCCTTTTTACCCTTACCCCTCAGAGGCATGTTTGAGATTGCCTAAAAAACCTAACAAACAAAACCCAACCTTAATCTATGATTGAACACATAAAATATCACATTCAACATCACACCTAAATTGAAATCTAATCTTGTACAGAATGAATGTACAAAATAAACTGAAATAAACCAAAATAATGATTGAAAAGAGTTGAGGATGAGTAGAACTTACAAATTGGGGGGAGATTGGGCCGTGACAGCGCTGATTTGCCGGTGTAATTGACGGGTGGGCGGCGGCGGATCGGAGTTTGGGGAGGATTCTGATGAATGTGAGGGTTACAAATTTGGGGATCTGATTTTGAACGCGTCTGGGTTTCAGTTGACTATTTATAGGCCCTGCTGTTTACGAGTTCGCCAACTCCATCGCTTATAGGCGATATTTCAGGCCAATACGCTTATATAAAAAAAATGTTGGCCTTTGGGCCTATGAACTATGATATGGGCAAGATCATGGGCCATGTATGTATTGTGTATGTATAGTGCATTGGAGAGGTGTTTCATGGGCAGTTTGCGCGGGTCGGCGACTTATCGAACTCTTCTATTTTGCCAGCAAATATATACTGATCAATTGGCCTTCAATCCACCGATGTGGGAATAAGGACAGTGCCATGAGGCGAGTTCGCCTCTTACGACGCCTGCAGGCGTGGGGAGAAGGCGAATTCGCTTGTATGTACTACTATATCCCTTTTTATTTTGGTAATAATGACACTTATTTTAATCTTTTGATCATTTCTATTTTGTAGAAATTATTATGAAGGACTGTACAATTACAAAGAACTTCAAAACATGAGTTTCACATAACAAATATTCACAACTTCATTTGAAAATATTCTTTTCTATCCTGCTGGGTTATAAATCCCGGTCCAGTGCGGTAGTTGCCTAATCAGATTTTTATTGAATTCTTATTTTATTAAAAAACATTTTTTAATTTTCTATAAGTATCTGGGTTTAAGTTAGGCGGAGTTTGGCGTCAATTGCTGGCGGACTATGGAGTTCATTCGGCGGGTTATGGACGCTTAGTCTTCCGCCGTTCGCGCAAAATCAACTTTCCGTCGAGTCAACCTGTTATGGCGGAACCTGTAGAGTGCCAGGACGACTAGTCGTCATCAAAATGGACGACTTTTCAACGCCGTGTATTTGGACTATATGGCAAAAAAGAAGGATTAAATATGTTGTTAACTTTGACATATTTTCATGATACATACAGGCGAATATATGAGTGAACTCGCTCCAGTTTGTTTTTATTAAGAGAATGCTAAACCCTACTTGATACTTAGAAGCGATATCGCCTCTTAATTCGTTTATGTATGAAACAGCGTCGTTATTTTGTGTTCAATACTTGTGCATTTTAACAAAATAATCAACCTGGTGAGCGACACCGTAAGCTCATTCGCCTACATTTTACGAGTTCGCCTCCACAGTCGCCTGGTAGACTCTGTCGCCTGTGGCGAGCCAGACAAAGAGTTTGCTTTTAGATAAGTTTATAGACATTTATAGATACGATTTCGCCTATGCTGTCGCCTAGTAGACTCTGTCGCCTGTGGCGAGCAAGACAAGGAGTTTGCTTTTAGATAAGTTTATAGACGTTTATATTTACGATTTCGCCTATGCATTCGCCTAGTAGACTTTGTCGCCTGTGGCGAGCAAGGAAGCGATATCGCTTGTATGATAAGTTTGTAGACGTGTATAGTTACGAGTTCGCCTCTCCTCTTTTCATGTAGCGAAATCGTCTTCTTTATCGCCTACTCTTTGAATACACTTTGTTTACATGTAAATCTAGGTGCTTTTGTGTATGGTTAACATTAAAGAAATACATGAAGTTGAATTTTATTATTAAAATACCATACTACATCAATTCAATACCAAATAAAACCATTCATGAATCATTGTTTAGTGTTGAAACAAAAGAAAGGTAGACTACACAATCAGATAAAGTGAAGCGATCATTCTTCGTCGTCATCATCTTCACTATCTTCGCTTGCAGTCTTCTCACTATCTTCGCTTGCAGTCTTCTCAATATCTTCACCGTCATCATCTTCTTCAGACAACTCCTCAGTTGAAGATCCTTGGATTTCCTGTGTTCGGCGAACCACTTGAAATATATCGCCGTCTCCATTGACAATGTCTTCACCTCCCTGTGGTTCTTCATCCATGATATCATTCTCAGGTTGCTGTTCATCGGGCTCTGAAGCTGCTCCTCCCTCGCCATCAGTGGGTTCTTCATCGTCTGCCTCGCTTTCAGGTCTCGCTCGATCTTCAGGAATGTAATCAACAATGTTGGTGTCGGTCATGGGAGGCAAGCGTTGAACCGAGAAATCTGGCTTTTCTTCATCATCGCTCATATCCGGATTCAAATTCAGCATTCTACCAAATGCCAGTACCTCCTCCCTGTCTTTTGCTTGCTCCAGCTTCACTTCTTCTATCTTACTTGCAAGCTGTCCAACATAGAGGACCAACCGTTCATGCCAAGCGAGACCGCGAGCTGCAAACGGGAACAAAACAATTAGTAAACTAAATTGCTGCAAACATTTATCATATCATGAAAAGACTTACTGTATAACAATTACTTACCCTCACTTAATTCAGCTCGGGTTCGAGAACTCGAAGCACCCATGGCCTTCTTCGTCACCACCCCTTCCGCACTGATTTGCAACCCCTTGTTGCGTAGCCAAGTCGCGTCGTAGTATTTCACTGGATCGGCCATGCTCACAGGTCGCACACCCTTCTTCTTCATCATAGCGGTTATGAGCTGCCCGTAAGGGATCGTGTGATCGGCCTTGTCCTTCGCACGCTTCAGCATGTGCTTCATGATGGTGTACCCGGGATTGATCTTCACCTTCTCCATTAGGTGGTAGAAAACCATCAAGTTGGCGATCGTTGGCTCACATGGATGACCACCCGAGGGCATGATATTAAAGCACACAAGCTCGAACACCAACCGCTCCTCTGAGTAAGGCTCACAATCTTATACTTCTTCGCCGTACCAGCCACCTTACTACGCGTCTTAAAGAACTTCCTACGCTCGGCCACGGGGTCTAGGATGCTCTCATTCAACGAGGTTGGGAAATTTTGGGTGTGGTATATCTCATAAGGGCCATTTGGATCCAACGGCCTAAGTTGATCACTAAACAAATAAGGGCATCCTATGACCTCATTAACCAAGAACTTATCTACCTTAAATGTCACACCCCTAACCATCGTAGTCGCCTCTTCGGCATCCTTCTCAAACTTAAGATTAACATAAAATTGAAGACATTCTTCCCTATGCACCGGCTCACTCAAAGTCAACATCCCATCTAGATGAGTGGCTCTAAAATTCTCAAATATATTATCAAGACCCAAGCTAGTTATTTGAAACGGGTCAAAGACCTTAACATTTAAAATAGTATGACGAGTATATCGCTGGTACCTCGTCTCCACTTTCGGGCTGATAAAAAGGGACCGCTCCTCGTTGTAAACTGTATCTGATTGCTTAATTAGAATAAGGCAAAACTATGCCAATATATAGTTACATACAAGGGCCTAAAGCTAAATAGTGAAGCTAGCTAAACCCTAGACACATAAGTGCAATATACAAAGTACATACATAAATTAATAAATTAGTCCTCTAATTCTTCTTCTATCGTTACACCCCCCTTCAAGCGAAGCGTCGGATTGATCGAGACGCGAAGCTTGGACCGAAAGAAGTCAAACAGCGCAAGATTGAGTCCCTTGGTGAAAATGTCTGCAACCTGTAATGAGGTCGGAACATGACCAACCCGAAACTTGCCAGCACTAACGAGTTCCCTCACAAAGTGATAGTCGATGTCGATGTGCTTAGCTCTCTTGTGAGCAACTGGATTCTCCGCAAGAAAGATAGCACTGTTATTGTCACAAAGAAGCACCGGGGATCCTTGAAGCGGAAAACGCAGATCCCTAAGAATGTGTAACAGCCAAACTACCTCTGAAGCAGTATTCGCAAGAGCTCTGTACTCTGATTCAGAACTTGAGCGAGAGACTGTAGGTTGCTTCTTCGCACTCCATGAGACCAAGTGGCCACCAAGGAAAACAACATATCCATAAGTAGAGCGACGTGTCTCCAAGCAGCACGCCCAATCAGCATCAGAATATGCGAGTACCTCCGAAACACCATCAGCAGTAAAGGTCAATCCACAATATTGCGTCCCACGAACATATCTGAGTATCCGAGTGACTGCGGCAAAATGATCATCCTGTGGATTCTGAAGATACTGACTCACGGAGTTGACAGTAAAGGACAGGTCAGGACGAGTGATAGTGAGGTACTGAAGAGCTCCAACAAGAGACCGATACAATTTCAGATTGTGAAACGGTCCACTGGTGCTACTGTGTAACTGAGACAACGGAAGAAATGGGTGGAGACGGTGTAGAATCAGCATCCCAGCTCTCTGAAGAATATCCCCAACATACTTGACTTGACCCAAGAACAACCCTGTAGAGGTGGGTGTAACCTCCAGGCCAAGAAAATAGCTGAGGTGTCCAAGATCCTTGACAGAAAACTCCCGATCAGCACGAGCTATGAAACTCCGAATAGCAACCTTATCATTCCCGGTAAGAATGATATCATCAACATAGATGAGAAGTTATAGGATGACTGAGCCACGGGTGAACACGAACAAGGAAGGATGCGACAAACTTCCAACAAAGCCAAGGCCTTTAACAAAGGCACTAAAGCAATCAAACCATGCCCTAGGAGCTTGCTTAAGACCATAAATGGCTTTCCTCAGAAGTCAGACATGATCAGGTCGTGCAGGATCCTGATAACCAACTCTGATACCATGTAAACTGTATCTGATTGCTTAATTAGAATAAGGCAGAACCATGCCTATATATAGTTACATACAAGGGCCTAAAACTAAATACTGAAACTAGCTAAACCCTAGGCACATACACTAGTAGAATATGGGACGGAACACGGCGGTTCCGTCCCAGTTGGACGGCGGTTTTGACTGCCGTCCATGGTGGCACCGTGCAATTGGCGCCACCGTTACACGGCGGTTGAAACCGCCGAGTAACGTTTCCGAGTTCGGAAACTTACCCGGATGTCTATTGATTCCGAGTTCGGAAAAGTTAGCCGGATAGAATAAAAAAATACCGGCCAAATTGGCCGGCGAAATCAAAACCACATGTGCTAATCTGAGATTCCCAATATCCCGGAGAAGCTCCAGGAATATGTCGAGGTTCTGGCCTTTCCTACGACGTCGAGCATGCGGAAGAGTGGCGGAAGTGGGGCTGCTTCACGGCGGCGTACTGGTGGAGCTTGTAGATGGGTTTCGATGAGCAGGGAAACTTGTTGCAGATCTAGAAGAACTCATGGGTGAGATCAAAGTTGGTGTTGCAGAGCGAGGTGTGGAGTTTTTGGATCTAGTAAGTTCATAAAACCAAATACACATTGAAGGAATGAAGGAGAAGAAGAAGAAGAAGAATGGAGAAGAAAAAGAACAAGGGAGAGAGTGAGAGATGAGTGAAGGGATAAGAAAAATGAATGGAGATAAGGAGAATGAACGGGAGATAAGGATACTCCTGTCTGATAACAAGCATCCGGCTAAGTTTCCGAACTCGGAAACCTTAGCCGGAAGTCAATAAACGGCGGTTTCTTAAAAAGTCACGCGGAACCGCCGTTTATTGAGTTCCGGCTAAGTTTCCGAGTTCGTAAACTTAGCCGGATGCCTTGCACGGCGGTTCTTTTAAATTCACGCGCAACCGCCGTGTAGAGGCGCCGTGCTCTGGCCAGTTTCTACTAGTGATAAGTGCAATATACAAAGTACATACATAAATTAATAAATTAGTCCTCTAATTCTTCTTCTATCGTCACACTCGTCCTCGTCAGTGTTTCCCCCGACGTTTGCAGCAGACCGGGATGCACTGGCGGTGGCGGGACCAGGCTGGGCAGCAGTGGTGGAGGTTGGCCGAGACTGTTCATTGGTGGCGGCATCGTCTGGTGGCTGTGATGAACTCCCAGCAGCGTGGGAAGTGTCTCTACCCCTGTTACCGGTCGGAGATCCGGCCGTTTGTGCCTCCGTTCTCCCCCGGCGACTGAGCTGCTCGAGGGTGAGCTCTTATTCCTCCTCCTCGTGGTTCGCGGCGGCGCCTGGGTCGGAGCGGTTCTCTGACACTTTGGAGCGGGTGGGGTGAGGATTTTTCCGGCTTGCTTGCTCCGGCCCACGGTGGCTCTGCAATTGATCGACGGCGACAGCGATTTTAGGAGTTAGGGATTGAGAGTCGTGGAAGTTTTGGGGATTCTGATATCCCAAAACGCGAATATAATTTAAGTATTTTTTTTTGTTTAATTTACCCATTTACGAACTCGACACCACTCTCGCCAGTAACCGTTTCCAATGGGCGAATTCACCTCTATTTACGCCTCTAGGCGAAACTAGTAGCGATATCGCTTGGATGCACCCTTAAACCTAAACCCTAAACCCTAAACCCTTCACCCTAAACCCACACATGCATACCCACACTCATAAACCCTATATATGTACCATACCCATTCTGAAATGGATTGATCAATCATATTATACTCTATTCATAATTGTTACATGTTTAACATTGAATTTACACGAAAACCGATCTGATCCGAGATTCTTGATACGATTCTGACCGAATCTGCACAACTAATCGTAGCACATATTTTTAAGCGGGTCATTGTTGGTGAACAATTACACACTACTACATCCAAATGTTTGACGAGCCAACACTGTAGTATTAGTTCCTCGACTCATCCCGGCACTAATATACAAAATTTGAAAACATCCATGTGTACTTTAAGATAACCGATGGTACACGAGTCATAGTGTATTCCTGTAATGTGCTGTTCTGCAGATGACAACCCGACAAGAACATAGTTTCCCAATAATGATCAGTAACTAGAATTTTTTATATGGATTTTTGTTATCAATTACAAAAAATAATCTCATAAAACGCGGAACATTCTTAACCATTTCAACAGATAGTGACCATGATTTGTTGCAGATGTAGTAGTAATGGCCTCTCTCAACAAGCTTTGCTTTCCACATACGATTTGATGACCTTCCCTTATCTCCAGTGATGAGTGACTAAGGAGATTTACTCCCCTTCAGGTCATTTGAAAAACTATGGGAATTCGCTAAACCAAACAAATATATATAAAGGTTTAGTGAGAATATATGAATTGAAACTATATATAAAAAAGATAATAATTGGATGAACTAATTAACTTACAATTCCATGGTTGAAATCATATTCCATCAACAGCAATTCGTCTTCAGTCTACTTGCATCATGTAATGAGTTTCTCTGGAATTGGAAAAGGTTATGTATGAAATGGGTAAATAATTCTGGAAATTAGAAAAGTGTTAATTCTTTCCACACATCGATCATTTCAAGATTGTTTTAAAGGGTGTTGCTGTTTACACCCATAGTACAATGACATATGTGCTCTCCGAAGCATATATATATTAGGGCATGAACGGATTTGAAATATTCCAACACATTAGTACTTGTAGATTTATGACAAATTCTTTCTAAAATACACATACTGTAACATGTTTGATTAAACATTTTATTTTTACAAACGCGTTATATATGGAAGACTGAAGAAAGAAGAAGCGATACCGCCACCAGTACTCGCTAGGAAGCGATAGTACATGCGAACTCGCAAATAAGTAAAACAGTAACCGACCAAATATACTATTCAGACATGGTTTGTCCACCTAAACCATGCTATATATATATATATATATCATTTTACCCGGATTTTCCTACTATCAACCTCATTTTCACCATTCCTATCCATCTACCCCTCCATTCTCTCTCACCTTATCCCCTCCTCAACCTCAAGCACAAATCCATTCAATCCAAATCCATTCTCATACCATTCCAATCCGAAAATCACTTCCATCCTAAGCACAATCTCATTCTCAATCTCATTCTCAAAGCTCAAACCTTGTTCTCTTGCCATGAAGTTACCCTAGGAACCTAAAAACCCATCAATCTAGATCAACCTTCATTAAAATTTGGGTAAAACCAACAAAGCTTGCAACTTTGTGAAGTAGACATCAACTACAAGCTAAGAGCTTCTTCTACAAGTAAGGTATGTGTCTAAAATTTCATGTCTATGTTGAATGGGCATTTAGTTTCCTTTTTTTTTTTGACATTTATTACATGAAGGACATGGTAGAGTAAAGTTTATTACTTGTTAGGCCCTCACAAATAACTATTGTGTGTGTTTTTTATGTGCAAGCAAGAATGATGAAGTAGTGAACCCACAAGCAAGAATTAGTTTGGAAAATGTTGTGTTAGTCCACCTCTACGATCTCATATGTTTACACAAACTAGGATTGGCTAACACTTGCTCTTACAAATCCAATATAATATTCATTGACTAAAGTGCAAAAACTAGACCAAACATTGGTCAAAATACCCAATTTCTAGACCCAACATTCAAAGTGCTCAATTTCTAGTACCCTACATTCTAAAAATACCCAATTTCTAGACCTTGGTTAATTTTCTCCGTTAATTCAGTTAGTTTGAGGGGTATTTTAGTAATTTATATTCTAAAAAAATCATACTTTCCATTTTTTCTTCGTATATCCCGCACGAAAATCCCCAATTCTCTTTTGTTCTGCAACTCACTAGCGCTCGACTAAGGGGTGTACCAACCCGGAAAATTGATCCGGCCCGGCCCGGATTTTTTCACACGGACTCAGATTTTTAGTATTACGGGCCGGATCCCGGACAACACTTTTTTCACTTTTCGGGTTCCGGGTCGGTTTGGGTCAAACCCGGTTTTTCCCGGGTCAACCTGGTGATTTTTTGTGGAGATACGAAGAAAAAATAGGAAGTATGATTTTTAAGAATATAAATTACTAAAATACCCATCAAACTAACTGAACTAACTGGGGAAATTAACCAAGGTCTAGAAATTTGGTATTTTTAGAATGTAGGGTACTAGAAATTGAGCACTTTGAATGTTGGGTCTAGAAATTGGGTATTTTGACCAATGTTTGGTCTAGTTTTTGCACTTTAGTCATATTCATTCGACCATATCTCGAGAGGTAAACCTTGCAATTTTCTTTATTCTTTTAGCTTTTCTAGATTGTATGTTTCTCCAAACTAATATGACCATGTGGATTATTTCATGCCATTTGTGGTGATCATTGGAGCTTTGTTGCAATAATACCCGATTTGAAGCAAGTATATTGGATAGACCCCCTCCACCGCCCTTCATCCCGGACATTCGCCGATCTCCTTGACAATGCATTTCATTAGGGTAACTTGTTATGCTTATGCTATCATTTCATTTCAATTCATTTTTTTTAGCCTACACCATTGCTATAACCATGGAATATATACATTGTAGTCTAGAAAGCAATCCTCAGACTGGGAATGTGGCTATTACACGATACTGTTTGGTTTGATGGTGGTAGATGGTCTTCAAAACAACATGCAGGATCTTCTAAAGGTAACCTAAAGGTAACCTTCTACAATCTAATTCTATTACTCTTCATGACAACTTCCTAACGCACATTTCTTTCATGCATAGGTATTCGTAGATGATACCACGCCTTTCTCCTTGGAAGACCATAACAATGGAAGAGACCGATTGGCACGCCTTATAGTCCACGACCGTGCTTTTACCATTGCAAGGCCACAATTCCGGAAGCTACATACCACGTGACAATGTGTTGGTCCATTGCATTTAGTTTTTTTTTAAATTAGGAATTGACATTGGTAATGCACTTGTGTGCACTTGAAATATGAGGTTGTGCCTCTTTAGTATAGGGTGGTGATTGGATATTGGCCGGTTTTTGTTGTATCAGAATACCGATTCATGTTTCGAAAGAAACGGGTCACACTTTTCAAATATTAGCCAATTTTGCAGTGCTTGTAGACGATATCGCAACAAGAGATTCACTTACAGGCGAATAAAGAAGCATTTTCGCCACACCACATTTTTCACGCTCCATAATCTACAACCGCACACAAACACGATGTCGCCTCCACATTCGCCTACAGAAGCGATTTCGCCATGCCACTCGCTAGTGAGTCTCTGTTGGCACGATCATTTCAGGAGGCGAGATCACACAGAACTTCGCCTGTTTCAGCAGGCGAGTTCGCCTTCCTGATACGCCAACAAGCTTTTTTTCAGGCGATATCGTAACCATTACGGTTTTTAAAAATTCCCCCCATTCAATAATTTACCAAAATTCAAGTGAATGAAGTGGCCGTTTCGTAACCCCTTCACAGGCGACTGAAATGAGCGATATCGCCTCTGCAGGCGAAATGATACTGGCGATACCGTCCAGCATAATATCACCGAAACCAGGCGGCACCTGGTGGCGAGTTCGTAAGACCAATTCGCTTGGTTCACGGCGTTTTCAAAAGCGCCGAGAAAAAGTCACTTTTAAGGCACAACCGAACAAGGCGTTTTGAAAACGCCTTGCTTGGTATGATGCAACCGCCTTGCATCCTATGCATGCCCACTAGTGGTTCTTGTCCTCAATTAAAGAGAAAACGAAATTTCAACTCTCTCAACATTGAAGAATGAGACAACGCTTAAGATCAACAAAATGCGGTAAGTTTCACCTGGAAACGTACACTGACCACTTCAGAATAATTCATCCTTCATGATATCCAACTATGAAGATCAAACCTAAAACCTATATTTATACAAAAGGCGGTATCTAATATATATATGAAGATATGAGCGAATTAAATCTTCCCAAAAACTGTCGCATGACATTCCCCAGTGGCATGAATGATCTGATGTATTTCGAAATATCTCTTAAACCAGACGAGAGTTATTACATAGGAGAGACTTTTCAATTCACATTCGACATTTCGTCCATATATGGCCATGAAGCACCAAAAGTGGAGTGCAAAACCAAGATTTATCATCCAAATGTTGATTTGGAGAGAAATGTGTGCCTTAATGTTCTTCGAGAGGATTGGATGCCTGTACTCAGCATCAACACCATTGTGTATGGTCTGCCTCATCTGTTCACAGAGCTAAATCACAAAAACCCTCTAAATCACGAGGCTGTTGAGGTTTTGAGAGATAAACCTGACAAATTTAAATCGAATGTGGAGAAGGCGTGGTTGGTGGGAGAATTGGTGACACATTATTTACAAGATGCAAGTAAAGATCTTGGGGCAATTTGGTTTTCTTAAATTTGTAGTGACAATTTTACATTTTTGTAGTCAGAATTTTATCATTTTTTTAATAATTAAATAAGTTCATTGGTTCCCATAAATTATAGCTTGTTCTTGATATGTTTTTTAGATAGCGTGTAACACATGCCAATTCATTCTCAATTTAAACGTACAATTGTTTAACGATATTAACACCTATTGTAATACTTAAAAAATTAAAATGTATTGAATATATTGAAGAATTTGATGCAAGTGAACAAGCTAAATGGAATTGGTGCTACAGCCTATGGGCCGAAACTGTCACATCTCTTCTTCGCAGATGATACACTTCTATTCGGGGAGACAACTGAAGAGGAGGCAAGGTATATGCAATGGGCTATCTCATTGTATGAAGGAATATCAGGGCAGCGTATCAACACAGAAAAGTCCGGTGTTTTGTTCAGTCCGAACACAAGCATGGAGGCTCGCAGCAGAATATGCGGACTGCTTAAGGTGCCGGAGGTTGAATCTCATGGAATGTACTTGGGACTTCCATCCGAGATTGGTAGAAACAAGTCAGAGGTTTTCCAGCCGCTGAAGGATAAGGTCAGACAGAGAATTGATGGATGGATTGAGCGAAACCTCTCAAGAGCTGGAAAGGAACTGTTAATAAAATCGGTAGTGCAATCTATTCCTAGTTACTCTATGACTTGTTTTGAAATACCAGGAAAGGTTCTTGAAGATATAGGGACCATGGTAAGAAACTTCTGGTGGGGAGACACGGATACGAAGAAAAAGATGCATTGGGTTGCATGGCCGAGGATGACGAGGGCGAAAGGCAATGGAGGGTTAGGGTTCCGCGAACTCAAGGCGACAAACTTAGCTTTACTTGGTAAGCAAGCATGGCGCTTCCTCACTCAGCCGCATTCACTCGTAGCACGAATTTTCAGAGACAAGTACTTTCCTGGATCCTCGATTATGGAGGCATACCCAGAGAATGACATCTCATGGTCATGGAGGAGCATCTTAAAAGGAGTTGAGGTACTAAGGAAAGGAGCAAGAAAGCAAATCCGATCTGGCCTGACAACGAGGATATGTTATGACCCATGGATTCCATCCTCTGAAGGTTTCCACGTCAAAGAACCTAACCGCATTCCTGACCACTTAAGAGTCGTAGTAGATTTGATGGACCCAGACACGCGGTGGTGGAACTCGACACTGCTGCACCAACACTTCGAGAGAGAGGACGTGGAGAAGATTCTAACCATTCGGATGGCAGAAAGAGAAGGCCCGGATCATTGGTGGTGGCACTACTCGAGCTCTGGTAAATTCACAGTTAAGACTGCGTATCACTTGCTTGTTGAGACTCCAAATTCAGATTTTTACCATAATGTTGACTCGGATACACCTGATAAGAGGTTTTGGAGCCGCCTATGGAAGCTCAGAGTGCCACAACGAGCAAAGCACTTTGCATGGAGATTTGTTATAGACTCACTACCAACAAGTGCCAACTTACTTGCCAGAACAATGCAGGTTTCTCAGACATGTCCGCTTTGCAACAAGGAAAACGGCACTTCAGCTCACCTATTTTTCACCTGCGAGTTTGCTGTTAAGATGTGGACTGCAGCAGGTCTACTAGACCTTGTACGAACTACTCAGTTCAATCGAGGGGAGTTATGGTTCAAGCACATCTTGTCGGAGCACGGGACTGATACCGCGGAGCTAATATTGATGATGTGTGATGCATTATGGACACAAAGGAACCAACGTATATTTACTGATAAAACCATGGAGGCAGAATATATAGCGGTTTCAGTGGCCGCAAATTTACGGCTTTTTCACGCGGCTAATTCCTGGCCAGAGAGAACGTCAGATGACCTCGCAGAAGCTTCATTACTGATGCCACTACCTCAAGGCTCTCGGGTTTTATTTGATGCTAGCGTAAAGGATGGCAGAGCAGGGTTAGCGGCAGTTGCACTGGAGGAGGATGGCAGTTTCATCAAAGCACTATCGTCGAATGTCCCCGGAATATCAGACCCGCTTTTTGCGGAGTCAATGGCTTTGGGCTTGGCGCTTGACTTGGCTAACGAGCTAGCAATGGATTGCAGAACAGTCGCAGGAGATTGCCTGAACCTAGCGCGCATGGTTAGAGACATGGAACCACCTACCGTAATGTGCCATAATCTAGTCGAGGAGCTGAAGAGGAAGATTGTGGACTTTGAAAAGGGTTTCCCATGTTGGATTCCAAGAAACAACAATAATTTAGCCGATTCATTAGCCGGATATGCTAGGGAACGAACAGCTAGTAGATTAGAGTGGAATACTCCTCCCACATTCTTCTTGTCAAACGATTCTGGACGTTTTTCAGTAACATGATTATGATATTTTTTTCCTTCAAAAAAAATAAAATAAAATAAAATAAAAATGTATAATTAAAATGTATAATTACTACTACAATTGTTTGATAGACTGGCTTGTGTGAATGTAGAGCATACCATAAAGCGAAGTAGACTACAATCGCACATGTTGTGGAATAAGATAAATTCCAGGATAAAATAGCAAAAACATTTACACTTAAAATTAGAATATAAAATTCTAGGAGATCCCTTATTTATTCCGATACTACATCTACAATATAAGTGTTTGCTAAGTAAATTAATTTTTTATTAATAACTAGTCTCGTCAATCTCAAGCACTAATGAAATTAGGATTTCAAATGAACCTATTAAAAGACCCAACGTACTCTTCAATGATTATTTATGTGAAACGTATGGGATCCATAAATCATACTCCAAAATATGGCATGTATCATGGATTTGGATCTAACCATCAAATAGATTACGATTTCCCTGCAAAATTTCTTGAAATACCAACTTTTTTAAATGTTGTGAAATTAACACTTTGTATCAAAAATAAAATGATACAATTTTATGTTAAATCATTGATCAGTTTATAGTAAGCATAATATTTAATGTAAAAATTCAAAAAATTTCATTTAATATTTAAAAATTTTAAGTAACAAAATATATAGTTCAAATTAAAAAGTATACTAAATAAATTAAAATATATAAATACTTTCCTGAAAGGTTAGAAAAGTTGAAAGTTCGTTTACTTTCTCTTTTAATGATAGTTACCTTTTACATATAGGATTGGGTTTAAGAAAATTATAAAGAATTCTAAACTCTTATGGATTACTTTTTATGATAGTTACCTTTTACATATATGATTGTGTTTAAGAAAATTATAAAGAATCCTAAACCCTTATGGATTAGGAGAGAGGAGCCCCATGATCTTGTAGTATAAATACACCATTCATCCATCCATAATATTCACAAATCGAACTATCATTCAACCGAGTCAAGATGCTTAATCTATTCAAGCAAAAGGAGAAGCAAAAGGAAACCGCCGGAAGTGGTCGGAGTTTCGCTAAGAAGGAAACAGCTGGAGAACTTCGTCTCCAAAAAGATATGAGCGAATTAAATCTCCCAAAAAACTGTCACATGACATTCCCAAACGGCAAGAATGATCTGATGCACTTTGACATCTCCCTTATACCAGACGAGGGTTATTACACAGGTGGGACTTTTCAATTCACATTCGATATTTCGCCCATATATCCCCATGAAGCACCAAAAGTGAAGTGCAAAACCAAGGTTTATCATCCAAATATCGATCTGGAGGGGAATGTGTGCCTTAATGTTCTTCGAGAGGATTGGAAGCCTGTGCTCAGCATCAACACCATTGTGTATGGCCTGCATCATCTGTTCACAGAGCCGAATCACGAAGACCCTCTAAATCACGAGGCTGCTGAGGTTTTGAGAGACAACCCTGACAAATTTAAATCGAACGTGGACAAGGCCATGGCTGGTGGGAGACTTGGCAACACAACATTTACAAGATGCAAGTAGAGGTCACGGGGCAATGTGATTTAAATTTGTATTGACAGTTTTACATTTTTGTAATTAAAATGGTATCTTTTGCTTTTATGATTAATAAAGTTTATCGGTCCAGAAATTAAGTATCCTTGATATTTTATTTAAATAGTGTGCATGTCATTATTCTCAATTTAAACGCACAATTGCATAATGATATCACCACTGCTTTTATAATAATTTAACTTTAAATGTATACTTTATATATAAAAAACAATATTTGCCATATCAACCTGTGTGAATAGAGCATACTACTTTTGGGATGGCAGCTTGATTTTCTTGTCATTTTTATGTCCTTGACCATTGATAAATAATAATGTTATCATATTTATATAATTTTGGATCTTTGTAATAATATTTATTTTGAATATCAACATTTTAGTCACTAATACAGGGCTTCTTCAAGCACCTAAACCTTAACAGAATTAAACTAGGTCAACCTAAACAACTAGCTTATCACTATGTTTCCCGCCATCTTTTAATTTTTGAATCAGATATTGGATTTTTTATGTTTTCTTAGTTCAAGCGTGCATCAAGAAAAATCTCTTGAAAATTCAACTTTTTTTATATAATTTAACTAGTACTATAATCTAAATTGTCATTTTTTAAGGTAAATATTTAATGTAACACCTTTCAATGTAAAAACTTTTATTTTATTAATAAAAATTTATGATTCTTAGGCCGGGAAAAATACGGTTCAAATTTAAAGTTTGACGGTTTATAATAAAACGTATAAAACTTTTCTTAGAAAATTAGGAAAGAATGGACTTCCAGGAAACCATTATTCCTAAATATGTTTTCTTAATCATTACTTCATTATGCCAAAAAAAAATAAATTAAACATATGAAAATATATAAACTAGAAAAATTAATTTATTATTTTTCTTACATCGGCAAATATAAATATTTTACTCCCGAATGCTTATCAATTTTTATTGGTCAACTCCCATGCAAGATTACATTAATTAGCTTACGTTTATTATTCGACGTGCGTAGCTGCGTGCACTATAATCTTGTAAACAAATATAACTTCTAGGGCATGAAAAGACTGTGCATGCACGCGCCATTAAAAACTCACAAGCAATGCGCGTGCGAGAAGCATGAATAGGATCCGTGACTCCAAAGTATTATCTATACCAATCGTTCAAAAATACATGTAACAAATAAATCAATTGATAAAAATAACAAAAATTAATGAAGAGTATTAGTTTAAAAATACAATCAACTTGATTGAGATTTCAATTTGATCATAGATAATCAATTTAGTTATTCAATTGGATTCCTGAGTATCGAATTAACTGGCACACCCATGTATAATTGATGTATACCCTAATTAATTAACCCCAATTTGATACATGCCCTAATTAACATGTGATTGGTTTTATTGTACTAGAATTTAGGAATGGTCATGGGTAGGGGACTCGACCTAGAACCAGTGAGTATAGAATCACGGAGTCGGTTATGAATATAATTTTTTGGACCAAATGGGTATGAGTCGGGTATGAGTCGGGTATGAATATTCGTTTAATAATATGGGTATAAGTATGAGTATGGGTATGGGGGTGTGTGTTTTAAATTAAGACCCGTGTAAATAATATTAATATTATATATTTATATATGAATGCCTAAAAATACATGTATCATGTACTGATGTGCATGAATTTTGATACGTAAAGTATTCGGCTTGACTAGTTTGAGAAACGTGCATAGTGCGTACATGAAAATTTAACAAGTAGTGTTCAATTTTTATTTTTTTTTGAAATCTGGTTTTAAGTGATATTAATTATGAATCTGGTTTTTAGATTAATTTAATTATGAATTGTAAAAAATAAACTGAATATAGAGGCTGATTTGAAACCGATTGAAGAGTGCTTGCACGCGCCATTGATACTAGCAAGCTGTGCGCGTGTGAGAAACGTGCTTTAAAAGCACGATCGAACTAGAGAACTTTGACCTGCCACTATCAGAAAAACACGCGTAGATTTCAACGAACACTAACTACACTACAAAAAAGGACTCCAGTAGCGACGCAATATTAGTGACGGATGGGCACCCGTCGCTAAATTTGCTACAATTTTACGCGTCACTAAATGTTACGGACACGTGAACATGTCACTAAATGAACATGCGACACCTGCTCAAGTCATAATTTTTTGTGACGCTTGAAAGTATCATCATTTTTGTGACATGTCAAACTGTCGGCGTTTAATATTACACTTATATGCGTCGCTAATTTAAAGGTCCAGATTAGAGTCAAACATCTGGGTTTTGTACCGTTGACCCACACAACCTAATTTGCAAAACAGCCAAGTAAATGAAAAATTATTTTCCTACCCAAACTTTAACTAAATATCATATGAACCCAAAACTTCAACTAATTATTTTTCTACCCAAACTAATTACTGCATCAAAAATTGTATGACGGCCTAAAAAATTGTGTATTTTCTGAACTCCTCTTTCTCTGAAATATGAAATCCCAGTCCAATTATCCCTTTCAAATCTGTACGGCCACTGTATTCCCATCGATGATTTCGGCATAAGAACCCACTGATATTCTTACATCCCTTTTCACCGGAATTGTATTCTGGCCGTGAATGAAAGCTCTTGAACGAAAGCTGCAGAATTGATAACTGCGGAATTGTTAAGCTGCAGAATTCGGTACTTCTTTATTTATTTGTTTAGCCTAATGTTGAGAAATACTTGGTTTTGTTAATCTGTGAAGTTAATCTGCAAACTTACCAAGCATTTTTCAATTGTTTAATTTCTTGCAGCTTTGCTTCTGATAAGCTGTTTATGCCGTAAGAGCTCGACTCTGTCCGGAGAAAGTGAAACTTAGTGGTGAAGCAGAGTTTGTTTTGTTTCATTAACCTTTGGATAGTGTGGCTGCTAGTTTTTCTTATTCTTCTTCTTCTGTTCAGGTTAGTCTCAATTGTTTTGTTTCATTAACCCGAAACTGACATCTTTTACTGAACATGAACTGTGTAAATATGTTCTCCCTTGCTATTGTTGAAAGATTATGAGTAGAAATTGATGTTTTTTTTAAAGATGGGATTTTGCTGAATCTCCTTATGTCTGATTTTATATGAATATTTGTGAGTCCTCCTAAAGGATTACTCCTTTTTTGCATGTAGGAAGTAACTGCAGAAACTCATTGCCGTTGTTGTTGCATCTAAGTTGGCATTGATGCTACATAGTTTTGATATAGTATTAGGCTTTCTTGGTTAAGTGTATGAAAATTTTATCTGGATCTTCTTTCTGCTTATAATTTACGGCTCATTATGTTTCAGTTGTAAAGTGAAGATTAGGTCAGAAGAGATGGAGAAACAAGTGATAAAGGGAGAAGAATGGTCAAGAGAATCACGCCATTCTGATTGAGTAATATTACTCCCATTGAGTAAGTCATTGACAATCCTGAACTAATTTACTAGTTTGATTCTTATATTGTTTCCTATTTAACTCTTTTTATTGGATCTGTTTAATTTTTGGAGTCTTTCTTGATTCAGTTTAAGGTTATTTGTAGCTTTGTTAATAACAAAATAGCAAAATAGCTATTTTGCTATTAACAAAATAGCTATTTTGTTAATATTTACAGCGTTTCGACGGTTAGCTCTGTTCATCAATCTTTGGTCAAGTTTGACCATGTGAGACTTGCTGACATGAAAGTATTGACTGGAATGAGAGTTGAATTTTTTGAGGGACCCAGATTGATATCAACAAAATTTCAACCTATCATTGATATATCAAATGCTGACGAGGTAGTGTGTTGAATGGCTTACAAGATTTTTTGGGTTTTCATTAGCGGGCTTTTGCAATGGGTGAGGGTGACACGGCCCACTCTATTTTTCAAGTGCGTTTCAACGAGACAAGATGAGTTCGTTGTTATAGAAAAATATTGACCAGGTCATATGTTGAATGTGTTGAATGGGCTTACATGATTTTTTATGTTTTCCACTAGCGGGCTTTTAGCAATGGGTGAGGGTAACACAGTCCAGTCAATTACATTTTCGATTTGTTTGACCTCGTGGGTTCCATAGACCCATAAAAATATTGTTTCAACGATTCAGGTTATAATCTGTTGAAATGATAGTTTGGCTTTTGAATATGTTGACTGACTTCATTTTGAGCCCATTAGTTTGGGGTTTTCGGGTGGGTTCGTAACGGGTTTTTTAAAAATTTTGAGCGAAAAAAGCCCAATTTCAAATTTAAACACTTGTCAGGTTGAGGAAGAGCCACGTCGCTCTCGTTTCAACGATTTAGTTAGCGTTGATATGTATAATATTATGAAAATTGCCTTAAAACATCAAATTATACTTTTAATATTGAATTTTTTGATGATTATGTTAATTTTGTCATGTATAAGACACTTTTTATGTAAATTTACTTTGGTATTAGTTCAATAAAAGGTACGTTTAGTGAAAATTGTAGTATGAATAACTTGAGAAGCACTACTAAGACTATACCTTGTTACCTAAGTATATATACTTTTTCGTCATCTTTCCACCATTCTTGTGATCAATTTTATTTTATTACTAAATGTATCTAAGTATATTTAAGAATTTTTGAGACATTCTAGCATAATTGTCCATGTATTAGCATTGATATCAATGTTCAATTCATTATAAAATTGAAAAATGACATAAAACATCATCAAATTTTGACTTTTAAAACTGAATATTTTGATGATTATGTTAAGTTTATTATGTATAAGACACTTTTTATGTAAATTTACTTTGGTATTAGTGCAATGGAAGGTACTTGTAGTGAAAACTGTAGTGTCAAGAACCTGAGAAGCATTACTAAGACTATAACTTGTTACCTAAGTATATATACTTTTGAGTCATATTTCCACCATTTTTGTGATCATATTATTTTCATTACTAAATGAAATTGAGTATATTTGAGACATTCTGACATAGGTGTCCATGAAATAACATTGATATCAATGTTCAGTTCAGTAAAAATTTGAAAACTGTCATAAAACATCAAGTTTTGACTATTAAAACTGAATATTTTGATGGTTATGTTAATTTTATTTTGCACAAGACACTTTTTATATAAATTTAGGGTGTGTTTGGTTGGACAAGTTTTTGCAAAACTTGAACTATCCAAGTCCAGTTTTGTAAAATCTTGTTTGGTTCACCAAGTTTTCCAAAATCCAGACTTGCAAAATCCTAAAAACCAATCAAAAACTTTGTTTCATACTCACAAATTCAACCCAACCAAACAAAAATTTTGCAAAACCAGACTTTCAAAATCTCAAACAAAAACCCAAAACAAAATCCAGACTTTCAAAAACCTTGCGAACCAAACACACCCTTAATTTGGCACTAGTGCAATGAAAGGTACGTGTAGTGAAAACTGTAGTATCAAGAATTTGAGAATCAATACTAAGTTATAACTTGTTACCTAAGTGTATATACTTTTGAGTCATAGTTCCACCACATAGTTGCGATTGATTTATATCAGTTATTGAAGGGCTTTAAGTAAATTTGAGTGTTTCTAAGACATCCTAACATGAGTGCATGAAATCGTATTGATATGAATGTTCGAGCATTCATTATCAATTAAGCGTAAAAGTTAAATTTTATATTAAAATCAATATATATTTTTATGCTAATATTCCTTTTACGATGTACTACAATGAAATATTTGAACTAATCAGTCCTCATTAAGCGCATTATATTCACATATTCATTTTGAAATAAGTAAAAAAATTATAGGGGTGAATTTAGAATTTATCAAAAGTTTAATTGAGAGCTTTATTGACTAGACTACTGATTCCACTATTTTCTGCAAGAATCGCGTTATTAGAAGTACACAATTGATATAAGTGTTAAAAACTAATGATTTATGAAATTGAAAATTTTAAAATCAAAATAGTTCAAATTTAATTACTTTAGAATCGCGTTATTGGATTTTTTTAAATCAATATGTTGAAATTTAATTCAAACAAATCAATATAGTTCAAATAAATTAATTACTTTTTTCAGTGTAGGATATTTAAATTTGTTTTAATTTAATTCCTTTCAATAACAATATGGTATAAATAAACTACAATTTATAAACAAAACTTTCATATTCAAAGCATTACAGACTTGGAATCTAAACCGTTGAAAAAAATCATTTGATCGTGACCGTTCAATTGTTCATACGTAGATCTAAATCTTAGCCATTCAAGAAGAAACTTTCGATCTCGTCCATTCATTTTCTCATCACCATGGCAGAGCTATATATTAGTTAAACCCTAAATTATTCTCATCCTCTTTCTTTTCAATCACTCTGTAAACAAAAGATAGCTTTCAATCTGCGAATCGTTGACTCCTTAAATCGATCCTATCACATTTGGATCCAGCTTTCCAATCAATTCTCCACGGTGAACTTCTTCTTCCACCAGCTAATCGTTAATATTCCTTTCATTCTAAGCAATAACAAGTTTGCTGCCAAGTTGCTGCTCATCAATTCATAGATTAAGTGGGCTGCATCCTGCTAGGTATGATCTAACTGATTCATCTGGAAAATTTGTGTTTTTTTTGTTTGATGTTTGTGTTATGGGTGTGGAAGAGGGAATGGAGGATGGTTTGTTTGCAATGTGATTATTGAAAAGATTGGATTTTTATTTTAGAAGTGGGGAGATCGTTGAATTCGGATCGGATCTAGGAATAAGAGAGCTATGTCTTTTACTGGGACGCAGCAGAAATGCAAGGCTTGTGACAAGACCGTGTATCCAGTAGAGCTGCTGTCTGCTGATGGCATCAACTACCACAAATCCTGCTTCAAGTGCTTCCACTGCAAGAGCACTCTCAAGGTATGTGGGGCTTTGATCTCTCTGTTTTGATTGCATTTGATCTTTGAGTTTTGGTTCGATTTGATTCAGTTCTATTGATTATTGTTTGTGGCTTGCATTTTATTTTTTCAGCTCAGCAATTACTCATCAATGGAAGGTGTTTTGTATTGCAAGCCTCATTTTAAGCAGCTCTACAAGGAGTCTGGCAACTTCAATAAGAACTTCCAATCACGTATGCCTTTTGTTTGGCGGAATCCTTTTTTGTTGGTTTAGTTTAATTCTATCTGAAGTCGATTTTGTTACATCTGCTCTTTCTCTTTGACAATAGCAAAGACTGCTGAGAAGTTGACTCCCCAGCTGGTATAACTTCCTCCATTTTGTAAGCAATTCTGATCGCCGCCTCTCCATTAGTTAATCCACCTCTGTCACCGGATCTGTTCGCCTCTGTCACCGTTATGAGGTATTTTTCTTTTTCTTCAACTTCCATGCGTGTTTCCTTTATGGGTTAAGTTTTTTGTTGATTGATTATATGGTCTATTGATTATGAATGCTTAGTTGTATGCTTGTACATGTTCAAAGTTGTTTAAGGATGCTTGTGGAATAGGATGTGGTTGGTTAAATGGGCTGGGAGAATTGTTTGGTTCTTATTTCATGTGTTTGCACTTGTTTTAATTGCAACAATATGATACAACTATTTAGACTCCCGTGATGAGAGTCATGTTCATAGTGATGAGAGTGTTGAGGAACTGGGGAAATTCAAGAATATCTCCAGGGAGCTGTGCAGAATATGGCTTTGGAATTTGGAGGTCGATGGTGGTGCAAGGCTATAGCATATGAATAGAAAATATATGTTCAAGTAGAAATTAGCTTTTCCATTTTAATCCTAGCTAGTTATTAGTGTAGAATTGTAATTGAATTAGTGTAACATATGTTATGTAACCATTTAGAATTTTAATAGAAAAATTTAAATTCTGATTTTCTATTTTATTAATTTCAGCATCAAATTTGGGGAAATCAAAATTCCATTTTCATCAATATATTTTTTTGTTTTCAATAATATAACTTTCAACGGTTTCTAAAATGTTGAAACATTCACTCAAGTGGAATGTCTACTCTGATGAAACGTGGATGTAAACGTGGAATGCGTGGTACCCTAGAAAAATGTTTCAACGGAAATTATGAAAAACATGAGATATCACCGAAACGTTTCGATGATTATACACCCAAAAACAATCGTTGAAACAGACGCATTTTTTCTGATAGTGTGCCCCTGCTAATTGATTGAAATGGCTGTGATTTTGTTATGAGTATTAAATAAAGGACATGTTAGTAATTTAGCTAAGTTAGGGGGTTATGATGCAATTAAGTGGTCAACAGTCAACCAGTACCTCAGCTAGGATAGGTAGTTGGCCAGACTGTGTACAATCTCATCTTTTGCTAATTGTAATCTGAACTTTTGCTCTTTAATCGATTCTTGCTCCGTTGAACTAATTACCAAGCAGTCCTTGGTAGATCCGATCGTTACAGATTTTTAATTAGCACTTTAGGGTGTATTTGGTTAGGCAAGATTTTGCAAAATTTGGACTATCCAAGTCCAGTTTTGTAAAATCTTGTTTGGTTCGTTATTTTGGAAAGTCCAGATTTTACCTTACAAAATCCAGATTTTACTTTATAAAGTCCAATTTTTGCAAAAGGCAAAATCCAAACAAGATTTTTGTTATACACTTCCAAACTTCACTCCAACCAAACAAGGTTTTTGTTTCAGATCTCAAACCAATCAAACAAGGTTTTAGCAAATCCAGGCTTACAAAATCTCAAACAAAATCTAGACTCTCAAAATCCCAAAACAAAATCTAAACTCTCAAAATTCTCTCCAACCAAACACACTCTTAATATTTTCTACCGCTAAGCTTCTAATTTTTTGTATGACTGAATAGAATGATGTACACACCGCATTATTTATTATTTTTTTGCATTGTTTGATCAACGATAACTTTAAATGTTCATATTAATTATTAAAATTATGTGATATTTAAAAAATATATCTTAGATATAAATTAAAACTATATCAGTTTAATATATACCAGGATCATCCCGATATAGGCAATATCAGACACCAATTAAATAGCGACACGTCATTTTAACTAATTTATGATTGAGTCATGCACTGGTGGAGGCAAACAGGAAGGAGGGCGGGGAAATGGGGTTAGCACGGCGGGGTTGTCCCGCTGTTAAGGTAAATATTTAATGTAACACCTTTCAATGTAAAAACATGTATTTTATTAAAATAAATGTATGATTCTTAGGTCGGGAAAAATACGGTTCAAATTTAAAGTTTGACGGTTTATAATAAAACGCATAAAAACCTTCTTGAAAAATTAGGAAAGCTGGACTTTCAGGAAATCATTAATCCTAAATATATTCGGCTATATCGATCATGTTTTCTTAATCATTACTTCATTATGCCAAAAAATAAATTAAACATATGAAAATATATAAACTAGAAAAATTGTATTATTTTTCTTACATCGGTAAATATAAATATTTTACTCCCCTATTGCTTATCAATTTTTATTGGTCAACTCCCGTGCAATATTACATTAATTAGGTCACGTTTCATTAATCGACGTGCGTAGCTGCGTGCACTATAATCTTGTAAACAAATCTACACTAACTATAAGGGCGGATCGCGCCTGCTCTCTCCGGTATAGGTACGGTAGCAGGTTTTTGCCGTTTTCTCGCCTTCCTTTTCCTCGTCGAATTCCGTGCCTCCTGTGTCTCCTTACGCTATGATGACCGGCCCCTCTCGTACAGTGCAGGTATTCGGTGCGCCGCTTTTGTGGACGGAGACTGCCACGTGCCCTCCGCCGTGATTCCTCTGCCCAGAATGTTGACACGTGCCAGCCTGAGTCATCGCGTTGGTGTGGGCACCCCGCCCATGTTATTCATCCCACCAGACACTTCTCGCCTCTGATTCATTCTGATCTATTTCAGGCAAGTTTTGTTTCCCCTCTTTCAGGCTGAATTCTTGTCTCCCTCGCTTTCCTGCTTCTTTTCCGTGGCCTTCCCTGTGGGGTTTGGTTTGCCTCTGGGATTTATGCCCCGGACATGGCCTCTTTTCTGTTTTGTTTCTGTGGCTTTTGTGTTGCTTGAGCTGTGTATTTTGAGGCAATTGTTAATTGTAAAGAGTTTTATGGGCCTATTGTAAAAATTAAGCAACTTTACGAAGTATTTGTGTGTTTTTGTGCCTTGCTTGTTGAGTTTCATATATAGTAACACAGAGATTTTTGCAACTGGTTGTTTTGTGTGGCTTTTGTATTGCTGGAGCTGTGTATATTTTGAACTGATTGTTGATCGTAAGAAGTTTTATGGATGAGTGAGTCTTCCTATTTTAAAAATTAAGCAACTTTACGAAGTATTACTGTGCTTCTGTGCCTTGCTTGTCGAGATTCACATTAACACGAAGTTTTTTGAAACTGGTTGTTTTGTGTGCCTTTTGTATTGCTGGAGCTGTGTATTTTTGGACAAATTGTTGTTTGTGAGGAGTTTTATGTATGAGTAAATCTTGCTATTTTCAAAATTAAGCAACTTTACGAAGTATTTGTGTGTTTATGTGCCTTGCTTGTCGAGATTCATAGTAATGCCGATATTTTTGCAACTGGTTTTGTGTGGATGTATTTGATATATAATGTAGTGAAGGATAAACATCCTTTAGGAGGAGGATCGTTGATAATGATTTTAGGAGGAAATTGAGGGCTGTGCTCTGTATCATCCTTTCGGATGCTGTTTATACTTTTTCATTGATTGGTTTAACCAGATTCGTGTTCTACACAGAGTATTTTGTTGGGTGTGGTCAACCCAATTCCCACATCGAAAACGGAGAGTGTCATTCCTCTCTTTATAAGGAATAGTCCCACCACACTAGTATGAGGCCTTTTGGGGATTGACCCATTGTTTAAAAACCGTGCGGGCTTTGCATGCGGCCCAAAGCGGACAATATCATACTAGTTTGAGCTGTGGTGGGCTCGGCACACTACTACAAAATTGTGCCATTTAAGGCGGTTGGTCCTTCATGTTTTAAGGCAGAAGACAAATGCCTTCTCTGGGTGTGTCTTAAATGAGAAAAATCATCTAAGGCGGTTCCTCTTTCGCCTTAAATGTTTTCAGTTTTAAGGCGTTTATTTCCGCCTTAAATGTAACTTGCGAGTTCGCAAGGAAGCTCGTTTGTAAAAAAAAACCCTAGCAAGCTGGACAGCTTGCGATGTCTCAAGTCCATTCTATTATAGCAAGCTGGACAGCTTGCGATGTCTTAACTCCACTCTCCTCGATAAAAAAATGAGCTCTCCGATCCAAAATGGATCAGAGAGCTCTATAAACATGAAAACACCAAATTTTATTGACAATTCACTAACTCAAATGATTAACAAACAATTCTTGTGAACGGAACAATGTACATAACATCTAAATGCCAAGGATCATACAATATTCCATTAAAGTAAGTACTCATCTAAAATTGAAGGTTCCTCTATAAAACATCATACTTGTATCTAGAATGATCGATTGTCCACTGTACCATACAAGCAACGTCATTGTTTTAGCTGATTTGTGTTGCTTAAGGAGGTTTTGCTTTATATCATCGTTTTGCCTTATCTCATTAGCCTGGAGACATGAAAATACACATATGAGGAAACAAGAAATTATATCTCAAACTTATGTAAAAACTAAAAACGTAGAGCAACCAACCCCATTAAACTAAAAACGTTTGTCCACACATCATATTATACCATAACTATTTCTAAGCCGTCTCTTCACATTCCACCACATCTTGAACACATACATTACAAAATTTCCTCACTCTTAATGAACAACTAAAAACTTGTTCATTGGGCTTATCTGCACTTAAGCTAATATCAGTTCAGTTTTTAAAAACTAACTTGATTCAAAATTCATACTTCAAAGCAGAGGGATAAAAAACATTAGTAATATCTATTCAAATTCTCATGTTTGAAATTCTAAGAACAAGATTCTGCTGCCTTAAAAGTTCTGTAGTTTTACACTCACTTTCATTACTGGTTTTGAACTAAATAAAAAAGAGTACTGATTATAGAGTTCGGTTCAATGTTACTAGATCACTACCAAACAAAAATCAACCAAATCAGAGTCTCAGTTACAAAGATGTGCTTATCATAAGTTAAACACGCTAGCTATCATTAATTTGTAATAAACTAAAACCAGCAGTTTTGAAAGCAAATTATCTCAGTCAATACTTATTCGTTTTCAATAATTTGAGGTTCTAAAATATAGCTTATCTTACAAGGATTACATAGGAATAAAACATGACAAAATCAGAGCTATTGCTTGAAAATTACAGGCTTTTCAAGTTCAGAATTCTTCTTATGCTACTGAAACAGAACAGTTAAAAGAGCAGAACTTCAAGATTATTTTTCTCCCTTGTTTGTACACTAAATCAGTCGATTCTTGATACCATATTGTAACTCTAAATCCAAGGTTTTCAAATTTATCATTAGTACCATGTATAAAGCTATGGATTCAATGTTACAAGCTTTTAAAGCTCAGTACTTCGATATTAGCAAAGTCCATATTTTTACAGTGTTTTCATATAGCCAATTCATCCCTTTATAATTTAACTCACCAATCATATTCAAAATCTAATATTTCAAAACTACAATTCACCACACCCCCTCTATAATATAAACACATAAGAAGAGATTCTTGATATCCCTAAGTTATAACCGTAAAACATCAAAATCAACATTGAACCCAGAAGTTGCTAGTTATCATATGAGTTTCCGAAGAATACCTGGGGAGTGAAGCAAACTAAAGAGCAACGGCACTGAACGAGCGGCGCGACCAAGCTCGTTTTTAATAGTGTAGCCACTGAACTACTACTTCTGGTTCTTCAAAGCAGAAATGATAGAGCTCTAAGAAGCCACATTATCACACACAGCATCACCAAACACCCGTGAAGCATCCTCAAACCTACAACTCACTGAAAACAAGTTCATCATTCCAGTCCTCACATAAGGACTTGAAAAGAATCCATCTTTCAGAGAAACCAAATAAACCTGCTCACCAAGTCAAGCACTCCAGACTTCCACACGCATAAAGAATACTCCCATAAGTATATTCATCCATAGCCAAACCCAGCCGGTGCATTCAACAAAACTCCCTCCACAAACCCCCAAACAGAAAGTTATTATTATAGCCTAAGTTCAGAGCATTCCAAGAAACAATATTTGGTTCAGGAATTTTATCAAACACCTTGAACACATAGTCGATGTTTTCACATATCAGAAGTAACAGTTGAGCAAAGTATTCGCATCGAATACGTCCCAATCGAGCACACTGATCTTTCAAATACGTCCCAATGCACGATCTTCGTATCCCGAAGGCAGAAGTTTCTGGATAATTTGGGGTCTGTAAGGATGAAAAGAGGGTTGAATAGTTATAGCTCTAAAACAACAAAATCAACATTGAACCCAGAAATTACTAGTTATAATATGAGTCTGAAGAATACCTGGGGAGTGAAGAGCAGCGGCACTGAAGACGATTTCCCATCTTCGAACAAAGCATGGACGAGAACAACGCGACAGAGGTGAAAGATTTACGGGTTCTGCAGAAGACGGTGTCGGGAAAAGGCTGATGGCTCCGACGAGGGCTTCGAAAAAAGACAGGCACAAGAAGGCTGACGGCCGTGGTCGGAGAATTCGTATGCCGATGGCGTTGCAGAAGATGGGATTGAGACTTTCTGTCTATGTATGGGTAAGATTTTGGGGTAAGGGTTTAATTTGGGTGTTTATATCTTTTAAAAATCTCTTGCGATATCGGAACTAGTTTTTTATCTATGACCGAGTCTACTTCCGAATTCGGAACACACTTATATTTACGACATTAATTTTAAACGACTTAAATATTTTTTAAACGCCGTAAACTTAACTTTTGGGACAAACGAAATACAGTTGCGAGATCGGAAGTAATGTTTAAGGCGGATGTTTCAACGTACACGTTAAACGTCTTAAATTTGTGTCTTAAATGAACCCCTTTCTACTAGTGGCAGTCCCAACAAGTGGTATCAGAGCTTGGTTACGCTCGGGACGGGACTGCCTTTGTTGCCTGATGTGGAGGAGACCCTCATTCATTCCCTTGGAGAGGCAAATTTGTCCCTTGTATCGAAAGTCTGTCTGACCAAGGGTTTGTCAGGCAGCGTGTCCCGCAACTGTTTGGCGGCGGTGCAAGACGGTCCAAGGTGAAGGACACTTGTTCATGTGGTCCTTGGTTTGAGGGGGAGATTGTTGGGTGTGGTCAACCCAATTCCCACATCAAAAACGGAGAGTGTCATTCCTCTCTTTATAAGGAATAGTCCCACCACACTAGTATGAGGCCTTTTGGGGATTGACCCATTGTTTAAAAACCGTGCGGGCTTTGCATGCGGCCCAAAGCGGACAATATCATACTAGTTTGAGATGTGGTGGGCTCGGCAGTCCCAACATATTTGTTTTGTTTCCACACAGGTCTGCCGTGCTGGCTTGCGATAGTTCGAGAGGTTACCAAATTGCCCCTCTTGAATAATTTGCGTGGCTGCGTTTTCCTCCTGAGGTCGACACTGAAGCTAGAAAGGTGACAATTAGTCTCATCTTGTGTCCAGTAAGAGCTTGTTGTCTCGTCATATCCTCATTCTTTGATTTATGCAGATGTTTGTGGAGGAGGTTATGGAGCTTATTGAGCTGACTCCTCTGAGGGAGACACTGGTTGGATTGCCTGGATGAACCGATGTCAGGGCTTGATGCCAGGGCTGCAACCATTGTGATGAGGACAGTTGGGAACACAGTGGATACAGGATGAACTGTGGTTTGCACGATTCATCAGCCAAGCATCGACATTTTTGATGCTTTTGATGAGGTGAGTTTTACTTATTGGATTCAGATTGCTTTCTTCACTAAGTAGTTTATAACATGATCATATATATGCCAGCTTCTTCTCCTGAAACGTGGTGGCGTGGAGGTTTACGTTGGTCCATTAGGCCGGCATTCTTCCAACCTTATCAAGTACTTTGAGGTGAGGATTCTTTGAATATTACTGGTACAATGATAAAGTTCATGTGATGTGTTTAGTTGCTTACTCGAGTTTGTCGAATAGGATATCAATGGAGTCAGTAAAATTAAAGATGGTTATAACCCAGCCACATGGATGCTAGAAGTTACTTCTTCATCACAAGAAGTAGCCTTAGGCATTAATTTTGCACAGGTCTACAAAAGCTCCGGTCTATACAGCAGGTATGTTATTCATGGAAAAAGACACTAAATTTCGATTTCGATTTCCTTAACAAAATTACTGTACATTCCGGAGAAACAAAGAATTGATCAAGGAACTAAGCATGCCTGCACCAGGGGCAAAGGATCTGTACTTTCCTAGACAATACTCACAGTCTTTCTTCACCCAATGCATGGCATGCTTATGGACACAGCACTTATCGTACTGGTGAAATCCAGCTTATTCAGCAATTAGATTTCTATTTACAACCTTCATTGCAATAATGTTTGGAACAATTTTTTCTGGGACATTGGCTCCAAAAGGTACTACTTATCACTGTTTAGCTTCTCAAGGAGTCTTCAAGTTTTGTTAATATATGTGAATTCAAGAAAACACAACAAGATATCTTCAATGCAATGGGGTCCATGTATGCGGTTGTCTTATTTCTCGGCGTGCAAAATGCTACTTAAGTACAACCAGTTGTGGCTATTGAGAGAACAGTTTTCTACAGGGAAAGAGCAGCAGGAATGTACTCAGCTCTTCCATATTCTTTTGGACAGGTAAAAAAAAAAGAAACTTCATTTTTGTTGAATGAAATGGCAACATGATTCATGTTTGCTAATATTCCTCTTTCATCATGCAGGTTGTGATTGAGATTCCATACAATCTAATTCAAACCTTGATCTATGGAGTCATAGTATATGCAATGATTGGTTTTGAACTGGACTGTTGCCAAGTTCTTTTGGTACATATTCGTCATGTTTTTCACCTTGCTATACTTCACTTACTATGGGAAGAGTTGGGTTTACTCCAAATGCGAACATTGCAGCCATTGTTTCATCGGCATTTTACGCGATATGGAACCTTTTCTCGGGATTCATAATTCCAAAAACTGTAAGTCCATTCCCTGTGGTTAGTAAAAATGCTTAGATTGTTTGCTAATAAGTAATGTTTGTCACAGAGGATCCCAGTGTGGTGGAGATGGTACTACTATGCTTGCCCGATTTCTTGGACGCTGTACGGATTAGTTCTTTCACAGTTTGGGGATTATGAGGACAAGCTAGAGGACACAGATGAAACGCTGAAGGAATTCATTAAGTCATACTTCGGATTCGAAGAAGACTTTATCGGATATGTTGCACTCATTCTTGTAGGAATATCTGTGCTTTTTGGTTTCATCTTTGCTTACTCAATCAAGACATATAACTTCCAGAAACGATAGCCGGAGCTATCGGGAAAATTTTGCAGCTGCAATGCAATCCTTCTCATGAATCACAAGGAGATGATGCATAGTCGCAGACACGGTTACCTTTTTCTTGTCTTCCCTTCAAAACTTGAAAGTTGAAACCAAAGCAGGCTAAAAATGAATATTTGCATTAAGTTAAAACTCTTGTAACTTGTAACCTGTCACCAACGCCCTTGCTGCGGATTATACTACTGTGCAGCCAATACATCAAGCGCGTGGAAGAACAAAAGAAATCATCCTAAAATGAGTACTCCTCCGTTTTCTTATCAGTGGCACTTCTTTTGTGGTAAAAATTGTGAATTGTCATAAACCGTCCAGTATTTTATTTACCGTTGTCTAAAACACCATTAAAATTACAATATTTTGTTGAGATTTTACATGAACATGAATATTAATGATATTTTAAGTTGCGATCTTGATGATAATTTTGACTGTTGTCAAGTAGTTTTTCATTTACTACGACATGAGTTCTTGAATAAATTAGATTCTTTTTCAAAAAAAAAAATTTTGGAACTGCAGTCTAAAATATCTAATTTTTAGAATAAATTGTTTCTTTTTTAAACCATCTTTAGTTCCAGTCTAAAATGTTTTCGGATAAAATGCTGCTGTATATCAATTTTAGTTCAAAATATTTATTTTTTAGAAGAAAATACTTATTTTTTTAATACCATCTTCAATTTCAATCAAATTTTTTTAGCTTTTAGAATAAAGTTCTTGTTATTTAATTGTCTACATTTCAATCTAAAATATCGATTTCTTCTAAAAATTTAGGACTTTAATTAAAAGGCACGTTTCTAAACATTTTTTTGGAAATTCAGTAAATTTCTATTATATGCATCAACAACTCTTAGGTTCAATTATCCTAAGATATTGATAGATGCACTGAAAATCTGAAACGAAATAAATTGAAAATAATAAAACTACACTAATTATTTTGAATTAAACTAGACGGAACTAAACATGCATGCATTGAAAAACTAAATTAATGCGATTCAATTTCACTAAATTTCGCCAAATGATAATTTTAATGACGGTACAATGAAATGAATTAAATTCTTTTCAAAAAAATGAAATGAATTAAACTTATTTAATTGGCTGATAAAGTGTATGTATCATATGTATATTAAATTATATTATTTCCATAATTTTTGTTAAATTATTAAATACGTTTACGTACATAATTAAATATAATATTCATCAAGATAGAATACGAATCCTTTTCAAAACATTTCCATAAAACGAGATATAATTTCATTCATTTCAGTGTAGTTCAGTTAAAATTAATATTATAGTTTCTATATTTTTTTAAATACACAATTATAATTCCAATATTGCGGTATGTTTCTCTTTTTGAAATACAAAAAGCGTTTCGTACCTTATAAAAAATTTCAGTTTATAACTACAATTATAATTTCTCAATAAAATTTAAGAAAATAAAACTATATTACAGTTTAAGGTTGGGTTAAATTTGGGTTAATATCACATAAATAGTAATATCCATCCCCTAGTATAATTTATAGGGCATATCCAATAAAAAGACTGTGCATGCACGCGCCATCAAAAACTCACAGACAATGCGCGTGCGAGAAGCATATGCTTAATGCATGAATAAGATCCGTGACTCCAAAGTATTATCTATACCAATCGTTCAAAAATACATGTAACAAACAAAAATCAATTGATAATAATAACAAAAATTAATGAAGAGTATTCGTTTAAAAATACAATCAATTTGGTTGACATTTCAATTTGATTATAGATAATCAATTTAGTTATTCAGTTGGATTCTTGAGTATCGAATTAACTGGCACACCCATGTATAATTAACCCCAATTTGATACATGCCCTAAATTACATGTAAAAACTAGCTCTAATTCAATGTATGTGCCCTAATTAACATGTGATTGGTTTTATTGTACTAGAATTTAGGAATGATTATGAGTCGGGGACGCGGTCCAGATCTAGTGAGTATAGAATCATTGGGTCAGGTAAGAATTTTATTTTTTGGATCAAATGGATATTGGTAGGATATGAGTCGGGTATGAATATTCGTTTAATAATATGGGTATAGATATGGGTGTGTGTTATAAATTAAGACCAGTATCAATAATATTAATATTGTATATTTATGTATGAATGCCTAAAAATACATGTATCATATACTGATGTGCACGAATCTTAATCACGTAAATTGTAGGTCTTGACTATTCTGAGAATCGGGCATAGTACGTGCATAAAAATTTACAAGTAGTGTTCGATTTTTTTTTTTGAAATCTGGTTTTGAGTGATATTAATTATGAATCTGGTTTTTAGGTTAATTTAGTTATGAATTGTCAAAAATAAACTGAATATAGAGGCTGATTTGAAACCGATTGAAGAGTGCATGCACGCGCCATTGAATACTAGCAAGCTGTGCGCGTGTGAGAAACGTGCTTTAAAAACACTTTGATCTGCCTGGCTGTGATTTTTAGCACTGTAATATTTTCTACCGCTAAGCTTCTAATTTTTTGTATGACTGAATAGAATGATGTACACACCACATTATTTATCATTTTTTGTTGCATTGTTTGAACGATAAATTTAAATATACATATTAATTACTAAAACTATGTGATATTTAGAAAATATATGTTAGATATAAACTAAAATTATATTACAGAATAATATTAATATTGAGTATTATTTGAGGGCTGATAGGTGCAGTTTCAATTGGATTATGCAGGTCAAAAAATGTGATTAAATGACCCAATTGCTCTCAGAAATTCTTTTTTCAGATTTTAACCCTAATTTTATAGGGGTATTTCAAATATTAACTATATTTTTGGAGTTGCATAATTTGTTTGGAAGTGCACCTAAAATTCATGTATTGTTTCCAGAAACACGCTTTCTTCATGCAATAATTCTACCTACGAATCACATGTAACATGATCTCAAAGAAAAATAAAATAATGAAAAGTATAATTTACAAAAGAATTAATAGTGGTATCTTAATTCTACATAAATTAATTATCGGTGATTACATCATCTTGCCGGCGGTGGTGCCGGTGGCGGTTTTACCATATCATGGATGGACCTTCCTGCTGAATTGGCCGAAAAAGCTGCGGACATCAGAAGACTTCTTAGTTTTCTTAGCATTAGAGTCGACGACTGAGGTTTGACGTTTTTCCAATTTCTTACCCTTGTCGTTATGGATTTTTCCGGCGACGTATGCTTCGGCAAACCCAGCTGTAGCAGAAAACATGTTTCTGGGATTTTTAGCTCAGACAATTACACAAACAAGTAGAGCGGATGATATTATGGAGAGAGAATAAGCGATGTGGAATTAATGTATTAATCGTAATTCGGGTATTTATAGATATTGTTCCAATGGTCATAACGAAAACGTCGGAAAATGCATGGAAAATTCTATTTGTTATATTTGACTTGGTGGCTCTCAATTGAGACCGTTCAAAAATGGTCATCTGTACTTGGAAACAGAGCAAGAAACTCCTAATCCATAGCCACGAAACTTCCAGTATGCATGAAACCCTTGAAGCCAAATTACCCGAATCATGCAGTAAAAAGATATATGCTAGATATAATTCATATTTTATTTATTTGTGTTTCATATGTTTATTATATAATTTTATATACAATCATTTTAACATATAATTGATTTGCAATTATATGCAATAGAAGTAATATATATATATATATATATATATATATATGATCCATATGCCCGATATACATAATTATGGAACAACCTTATTTGGGACTTTGAAAGTTTGATTTTGCAAAAAATTTGTTTTGTTGGGTTGAGATTTTGTAAGTCTGAAACAAAATCTTTGATTGGTTTTTAGGATGTTGCAAGTCTGGATTTTGGGGCCAAAAATAGGATTTTGTAAAATTTAGTGAACCAAACAAGTTTTTGGAAAATTAGACTCTCAAAGTCCAGTTTTCCAAAAATCCATCCAACCAAATACACCCTTAGTTTTGTGACGTTAATATAACTTTAAGACGTGGAATCCTACTCTGGTGTTAAGGAATTTAAACCCGTGAAATATAGGCAATTAGACCTCGATTTCACATGTATAATTAGACCCAGGCCCAGCCCAGCTAATGAGTGGAGTAACATCACTGCTTCAGGCCCTTAATTTTGGGCCGAAAAAAAGGCCTAACTTTTAAAAATTTAAAGCGTATTTACTATGTATTTAGACTATTAAAAATAATAATTGTATATAATGAATTAAAAAATAATTAAAAAAGGCCCAATTTTTACAAGCAAATTAAAATATAGGCCTCTTTGTTTTTTTTTTTTGCTTCAAGCCCCCAAAATTCTTAGGCCGGCACTGATTAGACCCGTGAAATATTTTAACATGTATAATTAGATTCAGTTAGGCATTATTTTCCCGATATCGAGGACCACCAAAAAAAGGATCTCGACTCATGTGATCAGCGGAATCAGACCGAAATTTAAGGGTGCATTTGGTTTGTCAAATTTTTGAGAGTCTGGTTTTAGTTATGGGTTTGGGTTTTTGAGAGTTTGGATTTTTGTTTGGGATTTTGAAAGTCTGGTTTTGCAAAAAAATTATTTTGTTGGGTTGGGATTTTGTACGTTCTGAAACAAAATTTTTGATTGGTTTTTAGGATTTTACAAGTCTGGATTTTGGGATCAAAAAAAGATTTTATAAAACTTTGTGAACCAAACAAGTTTTTTGAAAACAAATTTTTGTAAAACTGGACTTTGAAAGTCCAGTTTTTCAAAAATTCATCCAACTAAATGCACCCTTGAGTGCTTATAAATATTTGTAAGATTATCGACAGAAAAGTTGAAAGCTAAATCTTGAACTAAAAAACCATAGCCGCAAGGATTGAAATCCGAGATATGGTTGTGGTTGTAAGCAGAGGCGGAGGTATGTCGGGGTAAAGGGCCGCTGCCACTCTAGAATTTTTTTTAATATTTTTTTCATTAATTAAATTTCAAAATTATAATTTTTGTCCAAGTAATTTTTGAAAATTACTTGTACTACCTCTAAATTTGTAATAAATTTTGTATAAATCCATACCTTATACAATAAATAACCCAAAGTAAATATTTTAGGCATAAATTGTCTCATTCCTCGTAGAATCCTGACTCCGCCACTTGTTATAAGTGACATTTAGTCTGATAAAAATATGCCAAGCTCAATTTGGTATAGATGTCTGCTGAAAGCAAGTTCCAGAACAAGATCCAGCATTCGCATTTTCTTTGTGGTTACACGACGAATCGTGAACCATATTCTCAACATTTGATCTAGTTCTCTCTATATCCACACTCACATAAGTACCTTTGTGGATTGTTATGTTAGCATTAACATCACAACCAATCAATGTAAGTTTATTTTCAGTGTTGTAGTACAAAGTCCCTAGTACCTCAATTCTATTACCAGCACCAGAGCGATAGTGTTGACGATTTTTGTTGTTTGGGATCATATCAATCACACACAATACCATATAGTGCGTGCTCTTGCAGAGATATTTCTTTGACCACTATTGAAGTGTTCCTAGCCATGAGCTTGGAAGAATCAACACACTGAAGGAGGAAATTGTCATTAGATAGCAACCTTTTCTTGTACGCCATGGAAATGGAATGCTCTCACCACCACAATTGCCCTGATCTTCGCATCCTGGCCTTGTTATTGGGAATGTGCCACAGAAATAATGAATCAAGAAAAATAGGGTGAGAAACATGATTGATGATGTAACTATATAGTGACTAGAAGTGGAAATGCCCACTTTCCCGGAGAGGATCGAGTGTATAGTTTCTTTGAGGCTTGTAGAGTATCGGATGTATAGTTTCTTCGAGGCTTGTATTGTGCGTGTTTATGTTGTCCAATGGGATATGTATTTATATTCATGACAACCACAGCTCAAAGGTAGGGATGCTTATCGAGCGAGTCGATCGCGAGTAGTGGGTAATTCCACTTGACTTGAGAAATATATAAACCATGTTCGATTCGACTCGAGAACTCGCGAGTAAAATAATACCTTGTTCAACTCGAACTCGTTATTTATCGATTATCGACTCGAATCGCGAGTTTGAGCTCGATTTTCTATGAGGCTTGTATTTTGTGTGTTTATGTTGTCCCATGGGATCTGTATTTATATTGATGGAGCAAGTACCATGATGGTAAAATTCAACATGCATATATTCGTGACTACCACTGCTCAAAGGTAGGGATGCTTATCGAGCGAGTCGATCGCGAGTAGTGGTCAACTCTAGTCGACTCGAGAAATATATAAACCATGTGCGGTTCAACTCGAGAACTCGCGAGTTTAATAATACCATGCTCAACTTGAACTCGTTATTATTTATCGATTATCGACTCGACTCGTGAGTTTGAGCTCGATTTCCTATTACCAGCACCAGAGCGATAGTGTTGATGATTTTTGTTATCGGGATCATATAAATCATATACAATACCATATAGTGCGTGCCTATGGACTTGCCGAGATATTTCAAATCTAAACATACACAAAAGGTTCAAAACTTCGTATCCACTCACTAGGTATAGGACCGTAGTCTGCAACTCTGATTTTGTTCTGCTCTTGACTAACCAACTCCGGTTCGATTGTTGACCTAACATGCCTAATACGACGACATCATTGTTCGGCCTGACCCGACCAACATTTGCAACCAAACCTTTTTTAAAAAATAACATTTTTTTAAAACAAGAAAACAACGTGTCGTGTTTTTTTAGAAAACAGCAATGTACGCTTTGTATCCACTCATTCATTCATCTTCGTATCCACTCATGACCGTAGGACCTTGCCATCTTCATTCATGGCATGAGTGAGACAATAAGAATGCCCTCAAGTTTTTTCTCATCACCATCAACGGTAATCTTGTCAGGCTACATGAGTTTATATTATTTTGCATCATTAACCCTAGCAACAGAACCCTAAGCCACCGACGAAATATATGTTACTGACACATGTGACAGAATACATAAAGAGTTAAAATTATATAGGTGGAACCAAAGAGAGATATTATATGATATAGGTGGAACCAAAGAGTTAAATTTATATAGGTGGAACCAGAGAGCTAATCTATACTACTCTAAAATAGGAAGAGATATATACTACAATATACAAGAATATCTTTATAATCAATCAAGATATTCTAATGTAGGAAGAGATATATAATACAAATACAATAATATCTTCATAATCAATCAAGATATACTAATTCCCCCTCAACCGAAGTGTCGGATTTGTGGCGACGCAAAAGCTTGGAACGAAACAGCTCGAAAAGCGGACGAGACAACCATTTTGTGAAGACGTCAACCACTTGAAGAGTAGATGGGACATGACTAACACAAAACTTTTTAGAGGAAACAAGCTCACGAACAAAGTGATAGTCAATGTCAATATATGGGTATGTCGAGGTTTGCAGGATATGTCGCTCCTTGTTAATTTGTGGATTAAATTGAATTGTATGAAAATTTATGGGTACAGTACTATAAAATTGAGTCCAACAGTTTTTGTAACTTGTAACATGGCCCCAGCACGAATGTAGGAGTGTTGGTAATGGAATAAGTTTTGAAAGAATATTATTTTGGGAATTAATTTCAACAATAAGATTAGTTAGGCAAAAAAACTTGCGTAAATCCAATTTGTTTTTCTCCTTTAGATTAAGATTTTGATCATCAGCTTAGATTTTGTTTTCAACAGATATTAATGAAGGAATGTGATATCTTGTATATGAAATTGAAAGATATCTGTTCAATCGAAAGTCACGGCGGTAATCAGCGAGCACATTTCTAGTCTCCGTCGGAGTGTCTTCGTCTACGTCGTACCGAAATTTGAACCATTGGCACTTTGGGATCCCAGTTGGGCCTGGGCTGCGGTTGGGGTCGCCATGTATCTCTAAATTTATGAAATTTCATAACTATGAATTCATTACAAAGGGTTGTATTTATATATGTGGATGGAGAGGAAAGCTAGCAGTTTCGGTCCTTGATGTTTAGGTCGTGTTTTGTTTGGGACACTCACACTTTGGTTTCGATAAAAGTATCATCTAAATTATTTTTCGGATGTTATTATTTATTCCGGCCGACTGTTATCTACTATTCTGATGACTGATTTAAAAGGGAAAATTAATTATTAGTGAACAAAGAAGTGAACAAAGAAGAGCCATTAAATTAGATCTCAATAAAGGATTAAGATTTTGAGTAAAAATGGAACCGCTTATTTGGGCTTGTTAATTGTGTCATTAATATTCTTATTAGTTTGAGTTTGTTAATATTGTCATAGTATATTGCACTATATTTGGTTCAACCAATCCTTGCCAAGCCAGTGGAGTTACGATGACTAAACTAGAATCGTGTCAGTTTTTACGATAGAAAATTTTGATTAACACCGGTATTAGTTTCATAATTTAAAAATTGGGTGTAACTTTTACATAATTTCTAAAAAGGATGGTAATTTATTAGCTTATATTCATGTAATTTAATTCTTGAATTAAAAACATTTATACCCCTATTTTGTAGTCTAAATTTTATTATAAATTTAGTTTATTTTTGTGGACTCTAAATTTGATTAAAAATTAATTCAGTCCTGACTAATATTTTTAATATTTGATGAATTTCAATTTAGTTCACACTGAAAGAATTCAACTCAGTTCAATTTTACTAAATTTCATGATGTTCGTTCAATTAAAATGCTGGTTAACTTAAATCATATTTAGTGTTCAATCCCATAACTAATTAATTAAATTACGCAAACAGATATATACCTACCAAAATTGGCCGATTCGTTTTGCTCCATGATTGTTTTTCAGCAATGCAATCGCCTGTAGGGTTAGTGTAAATTTTGTAGTATCCTTGATTGCATTTACATGTGTAACTTCCCACCTCGTTCAAGCAAGTACAATGCTTTGGACAATGGTAAAGTGACGTACATTCATCAATATCTGCAGAGTTAAAATAAAATCAGCAAAGAGGGAAACGAATTATATATTCCCATCTAATCATTTTCTTTAATTTGTCCATATCTTTTTGTAATATCATGACATTAATTTCCACATATTTGATGTTGCATAAATGCAATTAAGATTAGAAGAAATTAAAAATGGAATCCGACAAGTGCAATAGTTTAAAGTTTAACACAATATTTAGATGATTACGAGACATGTATAAAACTTAACTAAATAATTACGTACCAATGCAACCATTAAACAAATAAGGATTCCCCTCAAATCCATCTCGGCACCTACAACGATAATCAGTAGCTCCTACCTCGTTGTAGCAAGTGTTGTTCTTTGCCTTGCAAGCATAAGAGGTCAAGTTTGATCTCGCCATTGGACATGTCACAATATTTTCAACGATCCAATCCAACAAAACCGGGAAACTTGAGTGCTTATCGATATTGGTAAGGTTATCCACTGAAAACTTAAAAGCTGATTCCTGAAGTAAAAAGAGATAGATGCACAGACTGAAATCAGAGACATAACTGTGGTTTTGGGTTCTGTTGAGTTTGGTGAAAATCTGCCAAGCTCCGTTAGGTACAGATGTTTGCAGACAACCAATTCCCAAACAAGAACCATCTTTGACCTCTTTCTTGCTCTTACAAGAAGAAGACCGGGTCATATTTTCCGTGGTTGCTATAGTTCTCTCGACATCCACACTAATATAAGTACCTTTATTGATTGTTATGTTAGCATTAGCATCACAACCAACAAGTGTAACCTTATTTGTTGTATTGTTGTAACATAAAGTCCCTGGCAATGCTTCGAGTTTGTTGCGAGTACCAGAGTGATAGTGTCGATGATTTTTGCTGTTGGGATTATAGCAATCATACAAAAGATCGTACACTGTTGGGATTTGCTGTTGGGCCTTGCAGAGAAATTTCCTTCACCACTATCGAAGTATTCTCGATAACGGTTTCGGATCAGTTGAGCCATTCGATAAAGAATCCATTGTTGAGATAACATTCTGCCCTTGTTCCGAACGGATATGGAATTTCCACATCGCCACAATGATCCTGATCTTCGCAACCAGGCATTGCTATCGGAAATGATGTACAAGAAACAAGGAAAAGTAGGGCTAGAAAGAAGATCGATAATAGTATGCTATAATTTGAGATGAAAATTCCCATGTTCAGGAGAGTGTGGAATGAATTCCGATTGAGGGGTTTGTACTATTTGGATGATTTATGTGTGTGTGTGACTTTGTGCGAGAGAGAAAGAGATAGCTCCAGAGAAAAAGAACTGGAAATGTGATTGTGTGTGAGAGAGGGAGAGAGTTTAGATGTGAAGAATAATATGCATTGGACGACAACATTATGTCATTGAAATGATGAAAAGTGTGTACCATAAACTCGCGAGTTCGAGCTCGATTTTCTATGAGGCTTGTATTGTATGTGTTTATGTTGTCCCATATGATCTGTATTTATATTGATGAAGCGAGTGTCATGATGGTAAAATTCAACATGCATATATTCATGACTACCACTGCTCAAAGGTAGGGATACTTATCGAGCGAGTTGATCGCGAGTAGTGGGGGTAACTCGAGAAATACATAAACCATGTGCGATTCGACTCGAGAACTCGTGAGTTTAATAATACCATACTCAACTTAAACTTGTTATTATTTATCGATTATCGACTCGACTCGCGAGTTTGAGCTCGATTTCCGATTACCAGCACCCGAGCGATAGTGTTAATTATTTTTGTTTTTGGGATGATATAAATCATACACAATACCATGAATATTTTTCTCTCTCAATTAAATTTTTTTTAGTAAAACTTTTTATGCTCAATTAAGAGTATTTCACGCTTACAATTAATTCCATTCAACTTAAAAAGACAATGAGTACCATTGATGTTAGATGTACCAAAAAAAAGGAGATGGTCCAAAAAAGACCGACTCATCAAATGACAAAAATGAAAGTCTTCCTTAATGCAATTAATTTAAATTCAAATGACAAATCGAAGCACTTGGATACCCATATTAACAAAGGCAATGGAGCCAAAATGGGGTATCTTCATCAGGATTGATGACGAGCTCTCCATTCTCAGGTACAACGGTAACCCATTGCTCCTTCCTGCTCGTAGCAGGTGTTGTTCCCTGTCTTGCAAGCATAAGAGGTTATGTTTGACCTCACCAATTCACATGTCATAGAATTTTGAATGACCCAATTTAATAAAACTAGGAAACTCCTAGTGTTTATAGATATTTGTAAGAATATCGACAGAAAAGTTGAAAGCTAAATCTTGAACTAAAAAACCATAGATGCAAGGATTGAAATCAGAGACATGGTTGTGGTTGTAAGCAGAGGCGGATGTATGTAGCGGTAAAGGGTATCCACTGTCACTCTAAAATTTTGATTTTTTTTTGTTGGTTAAATTTCAAAATTACAATTTTTTGTCCCAGTGCTTATTAAAAATTACTTGTACTATCTCTAATTTTGTATAATCCATACCTTATATAATCAATAACCCAAAATAAAAATTTTAAGCATAAATTGCCCCATTCCCCGTAGAATTCTGGCTCCGCCACTTGTTGATATTCAGTCTGATAAAAATATGCCAAGCTCAATTTGGTATAGATGTCTGTTGAAAGCCAGTTCCAGAACACTATCCATCCTTAACATTTTCTTTGTGGTTACACGATGATCATGAACCATATTTTCAACATTTGATCTACTTCTCTCCATATATACACTCACATAAGTACCTTTGTTGATTGTTATGTTAACATTAACATCATAACCAATCAATGTAAGCTTATTTGCAGTGTTTTTATAGCCAACTATACCAGCACCAGAGCGATAGTGTTGATAATTTTTGTTGTTAGGATCACATCAATCATACACAATACCATATAGTGCGTGCCCATGGCCTTGCAGAGATATTTCTTTGACTATTAAAGTGTTTCCAGCCATGAGCTTGGAAGAATCAACGCACTGAAGGAGGAAATCATCATTTAGATAGCAACCTTTTCTTGTACCCCATGGAAATGGAATGCTCTCACCACCACAATTGCCATGACCTCCGCATCCTGGCCTTGTTATTGGGAATGTGCCATAGGAACAATGAATCAAGAAAAATAGGGTGAGAAACATGATTGATGATGTAAATATACTGTAACTGGAAGTGGAAAGGCCCACTTTCCTGGAGAGGATCGAATGTGTAGTTTCTTTGAGGCTTGTAGAGGATCGGATGTATAGTTTCTACGAGGCTTGTATTATGCGTGTTTATGTTGTCCCATGGGATCTGTATTTATATTGATGGAATGATACCATGATGATAAAATTTAACATGCATATATTCGTGACTAGTGCCACTGCTCAAAGGTAGGGATGCTTATCGAGCGAGTCGATCGCGAGTAGTGGGTAACTTGACTTGACTCGAGAAATATATGAACCATGTGCGATTGGACTCGAGAACTCGCGAATTTAATAATATCATGCTCAACTCGTTATTATTTATTGATTATCGACTCGACTCGCGAGTTTGAGCTCGAAAAGGATGGAGTGCATGGTTTCTTTGAGGATGAAGAGGACGTATAGTTTCAGGAGAAAATAGAGTGTGTTTATGTGCAGCACACTTGTTTATAGAGAGGATGTATATATAGTTTCAGAAGCTAAGGTCATGTTCTAGCTGATTGACATAAGATGCAAAGTGTGTTTATAAGGTAAGGAGAGGATGAAGTGTGTTTATAAGTTAAGGAGAGGATGAAGTGTATTTATAAGGTAAGGAGAGGATGAAGTATGTTTATGAATATGTGCAACACATGTTTATAGAACATGATAAGATGCTTAATTAATTTGCGTTCTCATCTTTCCATGCATTATATTCCTAGGAAAAGAAATGACATCAATTGCATGAAAATAATAGGCCGGTGCTTTATCTAATTTGCTGCTTTTTCATGTCATCCGTTAGATATATATGTTCCATGCATTAATATTCTCGCTATGAAAACCTAGTTTTTCCATGTTGATTAACTAATTGTACGTACATACATGCATTATATTCCACATGAGCATCAGCATTTGCCTTTAAAGTTTAAAGTGATGAAGTTAGAATAAAAACTCACATGGTTAAAAGGTGTAAGGTGTGAGATAAAATGGTACAATTTACTGAAGCACTTGCACTTCTACAAATACATAATTGATTAGTGATATTGCTCTTAATTTCATAACTATTGCGGGGAGATGAGGATCATTGTCTTATTAAGCAAGGCGTTATGCAGATAATATTAAGCTCTCTTCAGGCTATGGATGAAAAAGACTAAATATTAAGCTCTCTCATGTTGCTCACTAAATATTATAACTTACGGCTAAGTATCACAAACACGATGGCACGGAAGGATTATAAATTTAGAACTCTGAGTGTACCACTATTGGCCCCTGAGAAAAGGTCAAATCTATCCTGAAAAATACAGCAAATTATAATATATCCAGAATATACATATTCCCAATATATTTTTGTACATTTTAACATTAAAAAATGTGCAGTTTAATATATTTGATTGTGCATTATATTTTTTAACTTCCAATTTTTATAAATAACATATGTCCTCTTCTTCCAACATGCATACTTTCATGACTACCACTGCTTAAAGGTAAGGATGCTTATCGAGCGAGTCGATCGCGAGTAGTGAGTAACTCGACTTGACTCGAGAAATATATGAACTATGTGCGATTCGACTCGAGAACTCGCGAGTTTAATAATACCACGCTCAGCTTGAACTCGTATTTATTTATTTATTGATTATTGACTCGACTCTCGAGTTTGAGCTCGATTTCCTATTACCAGCACCAGAATGATAGTTTTTATGATTTTTGTTGTTGAGATCATATCAATCATATGCAATCCCATACAGTGCGTGCTTATGGCCTTGTCGAGATATTTGTTTTTACCATTTGTGAAGTGTTCCCATCCATGATCTTGGAAGAATTGATGCACTGAAGGAAAAAAAGCGTCATTTAGATAGAAACCTTTTCTTGTACCCCATTGAAATGGAATGCTCTCACCACCACAATTGCCCCGATCTTTGCACCCCAGCCTTACTATTGGGAATGTACCATGGGAACAATGAATCAAGAAAAATAGGGTGAGAAACAGGGTTGATGATGTAAATATATTTTGTCTGGAAGTGGAAATGGCCATTTTTAGGAGAGGATGGAGTGTATAGTTTTTCTGAGACTTGTATTGTATGTGTTTGTCTTGTGCCATGGACCATGTATTTATATTGCAGATTTTGTTGTGTTTATGTTGTCACTCTACTTTTGTCCAATGATGGAGGGTGTCGAATATTTTTGACCATTTACAAGTTAGACCATTCCAAACTTTCGTATCTGATTCTATGGAAAAAATTTTTGTGCTGGCTCCTTGTGGGTGCCGAATATTTTTGAGCATGTGAGTTCGAGCTCAATTTCTATGAGGCTTGAATTGTGTGTGTTTTTGTTGTCCAGTGGGATTTGTATATATATTGATGGAGCGAGTACCATGATGATTAAATTCAACATGCATATATTTGTGAGTACCACTGCTCAAAGGTAGGGATGGTTATTGAGCAAGTCGATCGCGAGTAGTGGGTAACTCGACTCGACTCGAGAAATATATAAACCATGTTCAATTCGACTCGAGAAATATATAAACCATGTTCGATTCGACTCGAGACTCGTGAGTTGAATAATACCATGCTCATCTCTTACTAGTAATATGCATTGGAATGATGCTCCTGATGCATTAATGCAAGAATTAGATACCACATGAATTAATGCAAGATAGAACAAAATTCAGTACATGACGATAGCCAAGTTTTCCGCAGTAACATTACATTTGTTATCAGTGTGTTCTACTTCTTATGAGTAGTACTCCAATTGTTGAAGGAGTTGATCAGATTACCAGATCCACTTGTTGGTCTCATTACACGTCAACGATCTACTCCTTCCAGAAGGGCAGCAAGTGCACGACATTACATGAGATAATTGATAAGAACATGAATTAACCCTAAACTTGTAACTAGTCCAGGTGTACTCAATAAGTATATTACATATATTAATTACTACTCGCTTGTTCTTTCATTATTAATTTGCATCTGTATTTTTATTTTGTGTTTATAAATACCAGGACTTCTTCAGTCACTTAATTAAACGTCTATTCCACCAAATCCCAGAAGCTTCACCAAATTTCGTCTCTTCCATCTTATATACTAAGTAGTTTGTAGTTTTCCTTTTCTGGATCGATGCGTAGTGGTACACATGGGATCTGTATTTATATTGATGGAGCGAGTACCATGATGGTAAAATTCAACATGCATATATTCGTGACTACCACTGCTCAAAGGTAGGGATGCTTATCGAGCGTCGATCGCGAGTAGTGGGCAACTCGAGTCGAATCGAGAAATATATAACCATGTGCGATTCAACTCGAGAACATGTGTTTTAATAATACCATGCTCAACTTGAACTCGTTACTTATTTATCGATTATCGACTCGAGTCGCGAGTTTGAGCTCGATTTCCTGTCACCAGCACCAGAGCGATAGTGTTGATATTTGTTGTTGGGATCATATCAATCATACACAATACCATATAGTGCGTGCCTATGGCCTTGCCGAGATATTTTTTGACCACTATTGAAGTGTTCCTATCCATGATCTTGGAAGAATTGATGCACTGAAGGAGAAAATCGTTATTTAGATATAATTTATTTCCACAACACTGTAACGTATTAGTAAAGAAGCGTTGAAGGACTAGTTGACCAGACTAACCATTCAAATTCATTGAATTGACCATACAATACGTCATTAAAATGATGAAAAGCTGTCTATTTATTCCTCATTTGTCTACATGAAAAACTGCATGTTACATCGTATTACCTCATGAAGGATAAAAAATCCGAGAGTGCCGAATGTTGTCACTCTAAATTTGTCCACTAGACGGAGGGTGCCGAATGATTTTGACCATTTCAAACTTTCGTATTGGATTCTATGGAAAGTTTTGTTCGTGCCGGCTCCTTGAGGTTGCCGAATATTGTTGGGGCTTGTATTGTGTGTGTTTTATGTTGTCCCATGGAATCTGTATTTATATTGATGGAGCGAGTATCATGATGATAAAATTCAACATGCATATATTTGTGACTACAATTGCTCAAAGGTAGGGATGCTTATCGAGCGAGTCGATCGCGAGTAGTGGCTAACTCGACTCGACTCGAGAAATATATAAACCATGTTCGATTCGACTCTAGAATTCACTAGTATAATAATACCATGCTCAACTCGAACTCTGATGCAGCGTGCGTGGAAGAAACAACGAACTATGAATCAAATCCTCGTTGAATTCATCAAAACAAGAGAAGAATTGACAGGTATGGAGGGAAAACCTCAATTTTCATTCAATATCAAAAGCCATCCTACAAAATAACCAGAAAAATGTTTATATACTAAACCCTAGCAGCTACTAATTGTAATAAATAATAAAAAGGTCCTCCCTAACTTAAAATATTATTTTTAAGTATCCAAAAATAATAAAACACGATCTTGACCCTTAAGACAAAAGAATTCGCCCGGAAATCAGAAGTGCTTATGTAATACATGAGTTCTTATTAGAATGACGTTTCCAATAAAAAAACACTACTTGTTTGTTGAATTCTGAGACTGCGACAAGAAACATCAGAATTTGCGAAAACTATTCGGCTGCTTCAACTTGACAAAATCACAGTTTCACTATTACTAGTTGACTTGGCTTTTTACCCTAAGTCAAATAGTCAAAGCATCATTTACTGTGATTGAATGAGAACCACATGACTACTTCTTCAACTGCTTCAACTGACAGGCAATTAGCTAGCTCCTTTGGTGTGGTTCTTCTCTGTCAGTTTTTCCGGCAATTTCACCGGCCGATTACCGGTCGTTGTTCAGTTAGATAGGAGCAACTAGATGTTATAAATATTCCAGTAGCTCTTTCCCTGTAAACCGATTTTCTAAAGTGATAATAATGAGAGTAAATGTTTCATTTCTTTTCTGCTTTGTTCTTTGATTCTTGAGCTGTAAGCTCGGTTTTGTCATGGTATCAAAGCGGGTTACAATGTTATTGTTGATCCTTGCTGAGTAGTTTATTGATCAGTCAGTGTAGATCTCAATATTCCCGGCCATTTTTTTTCTGAATTTTTTCCCTTATTCTGAGCTATGGTGAATCATACTGGGAGTCCGATCAAAGCCTGGGCACGAGGTGCCGGACCGATTTTGAACAATGTCGGAGCGGGAGTGAGCCAGCACGGCGGTATAGGAGGCCAACACGGCATCGGGGGAGCTCAGAATGGCGCTGGAACTGGTGCCGGAACGGGTGATGCAATCGGAAAGCTTCTCGAACTATATCACTCTGATTATCCCGGCGTCGTCCTTGTTACAAAAGTCCTGACATAGAATAACTAATCCTCTTGGGTTCGTGCCATGAAACTTGCTCTAGGAGCAAAGCACAAACTAAAATTTGTTGAAGGAGTCGTGGACAAGCCAGCTGAAACTGATCCACTCTATGATCAGTGGAATAAGGTTGACTACATGGTCACATCTTGGATTTTGAACTCCATTTCTCCAGAAGTTGCAGAGGGGTTCATGTATGCCGGGAGTTCTCTAGACATTTGGAAAAAGCTGGCTGAAAGATTTGGTGTGCCCAATGGAACTCAAATCTATCAGTTTGAAAGAGAGATTGCCTCTTTGAAGCAAGGTAACCTCTCCCTTGGTACCTATTTCAATAAAATAAAAGGCCTATGGGATAAATTGTATTCAGTAGATGCCATTGCTGTTTGTGATTGTGCTGGTTGTGTGTGTGTGGAGCTTCTAAAAAGCTAATAGAGAAGGAGAATAAGAGGAGAGTTATTCACTTTTTAATGGGACTAAATGAGGAGTTTGAAGGGGTTAAGGATCAAATTCTTGTTCTGGAACCTATGCCTATGATTACTAAAGTGTTTTCTATGGTTATGCAAATTGAGAATAAAAAGACTGTCCAGAATGTGTTTTCTGCTGAGGGAGTTGATGTTAATCAAACAGCTTTCTTAGCTAACAATGGAGGATACAGGCCTGTTTTTAAGAGAAAGGAAAATGAGTTGAAAAAGGATTTCAGATGTGAACATTCCCATAAGGAAGGTCACACTTAGGAATATTGCAATAAACTGAAAGGTTATCCAGACTGGTGGAAGCCTAGAGATGTTAGAGGGAGACAGCACTCAGGAGGAAGAAACTTTGCACATCAAGTTGACTGTGAAGAGGGTGCTGTTTCTGTGCAGCAGTTTGGGAATTCTGGCTCAAACTTGATTCTACAAACATGTGCTTCACCATCTCATTCTGCAGGAGCAAGTGATGGTAACAGTTAAAGGATGATGATTTAACAAGACTTGATGCAGCTAATCAAAGGGAAAAGAAAGCTAGAGGAGGACCAGGCTATGATCAATTTTGCATATTTTGAGGACTTTGCATGTATGACAACCTACTATGCAATGAGTTCTTTGAATATTGATGTTCAAGACTCTTGGATTATTGACTCTGGAGCTTCTATGCATATGAGTTCTAGTGAATTTGTTCTTTCTAAGTGTGAGGTGCAGAAGGATTATATTCCTTTTTATTTGCATGATGGATCTATTAAGACTGTTAGGCATGTTGGAGATGTCATTTTGGATGAGAAAATTAGGTTAAAAGGTTGTTTGCATGTGCTTGGTTTTAAATAAAACCTTTTATCAGTGAATAAATTGGCTTCTGAAAGTCTAATGGCTTGTTTATTTTTCCTTCAAATGTGCTGTGTTCAGGACCTCTTGACTAAAGAGGTGGTTGTTGTTAGCACTGTGGAAAAAAAGTTGTACATACTCAATAAGGAATCTTTCGACAATAATACTCAATAACTGTTGGCTTTGCAGAATTACTTGCAAGCTATAAGGAGGAACACTCTTCATTTGAATAGCTGCAATAGTGTGTTTACAGTTTCCAGCAGTAGACTATGGCATCAAAGGATGGTCCAACCCTCTTTGAATGCACTTAGACACCTACCAGTAGATAGTGCTAGTTCCTTTGAAAAACATGTGTGTGAAATTTGCCATTTGGCTAAACAGAAAAGGTTGCCTTTCTCAGAGAGGGACAGTAATGTAGTTCATTGTTTTGATTTAGTACATATGGACATTTGGGGGCCATTCAGAGAGAAATCTTTATGTGGTGCTCTTTATATTTTGACCATAGTGGATGATCATTCCAGAGGTACTTGGACCTTCTTTATGTCTTCCAAAGCTCAAGCAGTTTCTATTTTTCAGAAATTTGTAAAGGTGATTCACACACAGTTTTCTGTTCTAATTAAAACTGTGAGGACAGATACTGGTTATGAATTTCTAATTACAGAATTTCAGACATTTTTGGCTGATAATGGAATTTTACATCAAAAGAGTTGTGTGTACACTCCACAACAAAATGGCTTAGTTGAAAGAAAGCAGCAGCACTTACTTCAGTTAGCAAGAGCCTTAATGTTTCAGGCATCTTTGCCACTGGAATTTTGGGGAGAATCTATTTTAACAACTACATGTATCATCAACAGATTGCCTTCTCTCTTTCTACATTGGAAAACTCCTTATGAAATGCTTCTTCACCAAGCTCCTGACCTTTCTAGATTAAGAGTGTTTGGCTGCATATGTTTTGCTTCAAATTCTTTACCTTCTAAGTCTAAATTTGATGCCAGAGTCAAGAAAGCAATCATGCTAGGTTATTCTTCTGGACATAAGACCTATAAACTGTATGATGTTGCTGAAATGAAGATCTTTCATTCCAGGGATGTTGTTTTTCATGAGCATCTCTTCTTCTTTTCTCCTGCTACAAAAGTGTCTTCTGCTCCTTGTCTTCCCATCCCTGTTGCTGAGGAAGACAGTAGCTCCTCTTCTGTTCTACATGAAGACCATGAAGCAGCAGATACTCCCACCTTTGCTGATTTATCATCTCCTCATGAGCATGACCAGAATCAGAATTCAAACTTGTTTTTTGATACTGCAGAATCTATTTCTTCAGTTCATGTTCCAGCTGTTGTCTCTTTGCCTCCCAGAACTAGGCAAAAACCTACATGGATGCAGGATTACATTGTTTGCCAGGTCTCCAATACTCTACCTGCTGAACCAGTCTCCTACTCAGAAACTAGTCCACGGAATGAATGGATCTTGGCCATGCAAAAATAGCTCAATGCCCTTGAGGTCAACAAAACTTGGGAGATTGTTATTCCTCCTAAAGGAAAGAAGGCTGTTGGATGCAGATGGGTTTATAAGGTCAAACAGAATGCAGATGGAACCATTGAGAGGTATAAAGCAAGACTTGTGGCAAAAGGTTACACTCAAAAACTGGGAGAAGATTACACTGAGGTTTTTTCTCCAGTAGCTAAAGTTATGATTGTCAGAGTTCTTTTTTGCATAGCTGCCACTAGAGGTTGGAATCTTTTTCAGCTGGATGTGAACAATGCATTCCTACATGGCAGCTTGGATGAGGAAGTTTATATGCACCCCCACCTGGTTACACTGTACCATCTCCACAACACAAGTGTCCTTTGAGAAAGTCCCTCTATGGCCTAAAACAGGCTAGCATGCAGTGGAATCAGATTTTCTCCAAAACTTTATGCAAATTTGGTTTTACTCAATCTCCTCATGACCCTTGCTTGTTCATTCTTCAAGAAAATCATAGATTTTTGGTCCTCCTTGTCTATGTTGATGATGTCTTGCTGACTGAGAATGATGAAAATTCTATTATGATGTTAAGCATTATCTGAACCAAGAATTCTCCATCAAAGATTTGGGTCAAGCTAAATATTTTCTTGGTGTTGAAATAGCCAGACAATCTTCTGGCTTCCTCCTTCATCAAAACAAGTACATAGCTGATCTTGTTAAGCAAGCTAGATTGGACAATGCTAAGAATGTTTCCACTCCTTTACCTCCAGGAACTCAGCTTTCAGAAGATAAATCTCCTCTCTTAGCTGATTCCAGTCAATACAGAAGATTGGTTGGGAAGCTTTTGTACCTTAATTTCACTAGACCTGATATAAGTCATGATGTTCAACACTTCAGCCAGTTTAAGCAAGCCCCAACTGAAGCACAATTTAAGGCAGCTTTGCACATCATCAGATACCTATTTGGATGTCCTCATTTAGGGTTATTTTTTGCTGCAGATTCACCTTCAACATTTAGAGATTACTCAGATGGCCTTCAAGGTTTTTCAGATGCTGATTGGGCATCTTGTAAGACCTCCAGAAAATCCTTAACTGGTTATTGTTTGTTTCTTGGCACTTCACTTGTGTCATGGAATACAAAGAAGCAATCCACCGTGTCTTGTAGCTCTGCTGAAACAGAATATAGAAGCATGGCTGCTTTGACAAAAGAACTGAAATGGCTTTCTTATCTGCTTCAAGATTTGGCTATTCCTATTTCACTGCCTATTCCATTAAGGTGTGACAACAAGGCTGCAATCTATATTGCTTCTAATCCCGTTTTCCATGAAAGGACTAAGCATATTGAAATCGATTATCATGTGGTCAGAAATCAATATCTCAAGGGCTTCCTCAATCCTTTGTTTCTTGCCTCTAAGCTCCAGCTGGCTGATTTATTCACTAAAGCTCTTGCTGCTCCCATTTTCTCATTTTTGCTTTGCAAGTTTGGACTGCGTTTTGCCCATTCCAACTTGAGGGGGGAGTGATAAAATCACAGTTTCACTATTACTGGTTGACTTGGCTTTTTATGTTAAGTCAAATAGTCAAAGCAGCATTTACTGTGATTGAATGAGAACCACATGACTACTGCTTCAACTGATAGGCAGTTAGCTAGCTCTTTTGGTGTGACTCTTCTCTGTCAGTTTTTCCGGCAGTTTCACCGGCTGATTACCGGCCGTTGTTCAGTTAGATAGGAGCAACTAGATGTTATAAATATTCCAGTAGCTCTTTCCCTGTAAACTGATTTTCTAAAGTTATAATAATGAGAGTAAATGTTTCATCTCTTTTCTTCTTTGTTCTTTGATTCTTGAGCTGTAAGCTCGGTTTTGTCACAACTTCCGCGGGTAAGGTTCGTCCACATCATGCCACATCAAACTCATTATTATTTATCGGTTATCGACTCAACTCGCGAGTTCGCGCTTGATTTTCTATGAGGCTTGTATTGTGTGTGTTTTATGTTGTCCCATGGCATCTGTATTTATATTGATGGAGCGAGTATCATGATGATAAAATTCAACATGCATATTATTCGTGACTACCACTGCTCAAAGTGAACTAACAAATGAATGCATTGACAAATTAAATTAGTAAAATTTGATCATCGGATGATATTTCATCATACTTAATAAACTGGACCTACCTTATCAAATCAAATTGATCAGAGTCATACTGAACTGAACATAATTGAACTGAATAATAGCTTAATAAATTTTATTGAACCGAACTTAACTGAACAAAAAGAAATTAAATAAACTAATTAAATCAATACATTGTTGGAAATCGAATGGATATAGCAATCAGAATTTGGCAATCTCTACCTAAAAGTAAAGAAACTGAAACTCAAGAATATAAAATAAAACTAAATTGAACTAAACTTAACTAAAGTTAACTAAATTGAACTGAATGTAACTGAACTTAATTGAACCACACTTAACAGAAGTTAACTGAATTTTATATAAAATTTTAAAATCATTAACTATATTTCCATTGAACTGAACTATATTGAATTGAATTAAATTTTCTCTGAATTTGATTGATTTGGTCAAGTTTGATATGAGTTGATAAATATGCAATTTTACATTCATATAATTTAACTCCCCCAAGTTAGTTAATTGAAGTTTATTAAACTAGGTGTTCAAAAAAAAGTTTATGAAACTAGTACCATAAATTGTCAGCTCACTTTGAATGAGATTATAACTTACTATTGTACATACTCTGACACTTCAAACAATCTAATTGTAATTGTTATATCTAGCTAACTAGCTATAGCGCAATGCTTTGAACAGCATTTATACAGTCGATCATCTTCTTAATCGAACTCGAACTAGGTCGGCAGACAAACCTTCCTCTTCTTTAGCAGGCCGGAGAAACAGCCGTCGGAAGAACTTTTCTTTGCGGGGGACTTTTCTTCCTCAGCTGGGCATTTCTCCACTGTACTTCTCTGCATATTCTCCTTGTGCATCTTCCTCAGCACACAAATTTCAGCCCTCTCCATTGAAACGCCTGTGATTCTGAGCACTACAATATGATCTACGGCTTCTTAAGTTGCTGATTTTCTTTATGAATGTTGAAAGACAAAATGCATATTTATATTGATGAAACTGCTGCTTTGTAGCTGTGGTGGGAATATTTTATGTAATTTCGTTCACCACGCAAAATTTTAGACTTGGTGGGTACGCAAATTAATCCAAACGTGTGGTTACTGGGAAACGTTGAATATAATAATTGGTTAAATATGCAGCAACTAGCTAGCTATCGTTGACCTAATTAAATTTTTTTTTTTGACAACTTAGTTTCAATAATAATTAAGGAAAAGTTGTAGAACTGATACTATTACAGACATTTCTGCTAAGGCTAAAAACTAAATTATACTCCTTCTCTAAAAAGGAACGGGAAACCTTGATTACAGCGAATTCAACCAATGAGTCCGCTAGTTGCCTGATGCTGCTTATAATTCCTTTGATCGCAATCGGGGCAGACAAAGGATTCAAGATCGACGCTTTAAGCTGAGCCGAATCTGTGACCAAATTAACCCTCAAAACTCCATTTCTTCTTCCTGCTTTTAGGGCTCTCCAGCATGCCTCCGCTTCTACTTGTAATGGGGAGGTAGCTGGGAAGAAGTCCGAACCTGATATGTCCATATCTAAATTCCAGCCAGGCTTCCAAATTCTCCACCCTGCAGCTCCTATTTTCATACCATCCCTGTAGGATCCATCAAAGCTTATGACACACGCTTCTGGAATTCCTTCAGATGTATCACCCTTTCTGATGTCTTGTACGGAGGTTTGCTGATTTAGGTTGTTTGTCATGATCTCCTGCTCCTGGTCTACAGATCCGTGGTTTCTGTTGGAGTTTCTGATCATCAGTTGTAGTTATGACTGAGCTTGTTGAACACAAAGTGCTGCTTGAAGATGGCGCTATTCCTGCACTTCCATATTTCCCAGAGTAAAGTGATGATCTGTATCAGCTGATCTGTCTGCGTCAACTCCATGACTATCTGGAAGAACCATGTACTGAAATTGGAGGCAAAAGAAGTGTTGATGGTAATATTTGCAGCTGTCCAGATGAGCAGAGATTGTCTGCAGTGCAGGAACAAGTGAGTCTCATCTTCAATTCCTTGTTGACACCTTGAACGGGTATCATTATCAGTCATCTTTCTTTTCTTTCTGTTGGCTCCTGTTGCAAGGCACCCTGATAGTGCTTTCCATATGAATATTGCGTACTTTTGTGAAATCTTCAAATTCCATATTCTCGACCAGAATTTACTTGCCATTGGACTTAATCTGTGAGGAGCTATATTTCTGATGTCCTCCATGGCTTTGTGATATCCTGATTTCGAGGTGTATCTGCCATCAGTTGTCCATCTCCAGAGCGGTTCATCCTTACCCTGAGTGTTCAGATGTATGCTTTGAATGTGTGGGATTAGATGTTGAGGGAATAGTGATCGAATGAGTGGGTATCTCCACACTCCATGTTGTTGGTCAATTAGATGAGATACTTTCAGGTTGGTGTGAGTAGCTATCACATTTGTTACCTGGATGGGGTTCTGTAGATTCGGAATCCATTGTGCATGGATGCTTATATCTTTTCCATTCGAAACCTTCCAGCAAAGATTATTCTTGATCAGTTCTGCTGCCCAGGCAATAGATTTCCAGCCCCATGAGTCACCTGATCTCACTGAGACTGTCAATATACTGTCATGTCTGAGATATTTCGCAGTGAGCACCTGTGTGAGGAGAGACTGTTTGTTTGATAGCAGATTCCATGCATGTTTGGCCAGCAGTGCTTTGTTCATCCCTACAGCAGATCTCAGTCCTAGGCCTTCTTCTAGTTTGGACTTGTTCAAATGTGCCCATGATCTCCAATGCATTGCTCTTCCGTCCATCTTACCCCCCATATGAAAGCTGAGGTCATGGCATCTAGTTTCTTCAGCACCCTTGTTGGAATTCTGAATATTCCTAAGGGGTAAATAGCCAAAGATTGTAGAACATGCTTTGCCAATGTTACTCTACCAGGGAGGTTCAACAGCTTTGACTTCCAATAATCATACTTCTGTCTGAATTTACTGATCAGATATCTGAAAATGTCAGATTTGTTTTGGTCAAAAAGTATGGTGTTTCCCAAGTAGGAGCCTCCAATACCTTGACCCTGGATGTGAAGGTGATCCCTCATCTGTTTCTGATTCTCAGGGGATGTGTCAGGGCTGAAAAAGATAGAACACTTATCAGTGTTTAGTTTTTGCCCTGCCATTGTTGTGTATGTATCCAAAATCTTCTTTAGATCCTCAGTGGCCTGCGTTGTGCATTTCGAGAATAAGATACAGTCATCAGCGTACATTATATGAGAGACCCTGGGACCTCCTCTAGACACTTGAATTCCCATGTGCTTATTCCTCAATGTTAGAGCTTCCAAGCTTGTTGAGAGGAATTGTTGGCATAGGATGAATAAGTAAGGGGATAATGGGCATCCCTGTCTTAGGCCTCTAGTTGGAGTGAAGCTGTTACTGACCATCCCATTCACAACTACCTGATATGTGACTGATTGGACACACATCATTATGAGGTTCAGTAAATTAGAAGGCATTTTGATGAAATTCAGAGCTTTTTCCAGGAACCTCCAAGAGACTCTGTCATATGCCTTGCTCATATCAAGTTTTATGGCAGCTAATCCTTGTCTGGCTGTTTTATACTTCCTGATATGTTCCAGGACTTCATGAGCCAATAGGACACTTTCTGATATATGTCTGCCCGGTACAAAACCATTTTGTGATGATGCAATTAGAGATTCCATGTGAGACTTCAGTCTGATAGCAATCATCTTGGCTATTATTTTGTACTTGACATTGCAAAGTGAGATGGGTCTGAAATCAGCTGCTGACCTTGGGAGCTTTTTTTTTTGGAATAAAAATGATATGAGTTCTGTTCAAGTGCAGAGGGAACTGATCTCCTCTTTCTATGCTAAGAATCATCTGTGCCAGATCTTCCCCTATCTCTTTCCAATAATGTTTATAGAATCCAGCAGGGAAACCATCTTCTCCAGGTGCTCCCCAAGATTTCATCTGCTTCAATGCTTCCTTTACTTCTGTAGTTGAGAAAGGTTTTGCTAACCTCTGTATTTGTGATGTGGATAGGACCTTCTGGTTAGTCTGAGCCAAACTCTCCCATTCAGCTTCTGCATCTGTCAACAAATTGTCTCCATAGTCTTCTGTGAGAATATTCCTCAAATGTAGTGTCATTTCCTGTAAAATGCAGTTCTGATCTGATGTCCAACTTCCATCTTGCAATTCTAGGCCATGTATGATGTTGGATTCTTTTCTTCTTGTCGCCCACCTGTGGTAGAACTTTGTATTCTTTTCCCCTTGTCTCATCCAATTTACTTTTGCCCTCTGCTGCCAGTAGTCAGACAGCTTTTGCTCTAAGACCTCCTTCTGTGCCACCACATTTTTTATTCTTTGTGCATTTACAAACATACCATTACCCATCTGAAACTTCTTCAGTTCCTCTTCCTTGTGTGCAATTTGCTTTTCCATATTACCAAATGTTTTCTTGTGCCAGTTACATAGATGTACCAACACCAGTTGCAATCTAGCTGAGAAAATGTCACCTTCAATTTGTTGTGTTGAAGGTATTTGTGATGCTTGAACAGTAGACCATACTTTCCTTAAAATTTGAAGAGGTGGATCCATACTTGTCCATATAGACTCAAATCTCCTCAATTTCATTGGTTTCTGATCTAGTTGTTTTAATTGCAGTAGTATGGGGCTGTGATCAGAATGAGAGAAAGGTAGATTGGTTACCTTAGCTTCTGGCCATAGGGAGAACCATCTATCATTTCCAAAAGCTCTATCCAGCCTCTCCACAATGGTGTTTGGATGTTCCTGTGAGTTGGTCCATGTGAACCAGAGTCCCTTGGATTCTAGCTCTCTCAGACTGTGCAGATTGATGCAGGTTACTAGTGGATTTTTTTGGGGGGGGGGGGGGGGGGGTTATATGAACAGGAACTCCCCCCTTTTATCGTCTTGAGAGATGATTTGATTGAAGTCCCCTATGATGATGTATGGGAAATCTCTAAAGTAATGCAAACTAGAGATGTCATTCCAGAAAGATGGCATCTGCTGAAGGATACGAGGGCCATAGATAGCTATTTGGCACCATTTCCTACCTGAGGCATTAGTGACTAGACTAGTGATGCAATGACTAGAAACAAAAGCTATGTCTACTTCTAAATTGCTAGACCAAAACAGAGCTAGACCACCTGATCTACCAGTCGGTTCCACTATTTTTGAATGTCTGAAATATGTGCTTTGCTGCCAACGGTCAAAATGTTCCTCTGTGGCTTTTGTTTCTAGTAAGCACAGCATATCTGGTTTGTATCGCAGAATCAACTGGTCGATCGCTCGCATTGTAGGGGCGTTGTTGCATCCCCTACAGTTCCACACTATGGTCGTCATGGCTGCTGGGGTGATTGATTTGGCTCAATCACCAAAAGGCCTGCTTATGAGGCTGCTCCTTCTGCCTCCTTCAGCGCCGGTGGTCTTCTTGAGGACACCTCCTCTCCTCCAGAGCTGGTGGTTGGATCATCGCTATCTTCCTTGGCCAATTCAAGTAGATCCTCAATCTGGTCCTCCCCGGGTGTATTTGAGCTTGTTGTATCCTCCTGCTTCTTGCTGCTGTCATCAGATGGCACTGCTAAGATCTCTCTTCCCAGTCCCACTATGCGACTGTTTTGCTCCCCTTCTTCTTCAGAATCTGGAACAGTCAACTTCTCCTCCTCTTCCTGTTTTATCACATGATTCAAGATTACCTTCCTGCGCTTTGGAGACCTGGTGAGGGCAAGGTGGGGTTCTTCTGAGCCAGCTCTTTTCCTTGGTTGGAGGACTCCAGTTTGCATGATTGGTTCAGATGATGCCCTATGAATCCCTTTGATGTTCCAGTTATAGGAGATGTCCACCATCTGATTTGCTGCTTCGATGGGAGCCCTGTCTTCTTGGAGGACCTGTTCCACGATTCTAACCTCTGTGTGGGGAATTTCCAACTGTTGATCAGGTTGGGCCAACTGATCTTGAGGCTCGGCATGAGTTGGCCTTGAGGATTTCCCTACCTCAAAATTGGGCCTTCTCCTTCTCAGTATGAATCGAGCATAACCTCTCCTCTTCCTGCCTGTCTTCTCTGGCTGTGTCATCTTCTGCTTTTTCTTTTCCTTATCATCCTCCTCCTCCAGTTGATTTCTGCCTCTTTTGGGTCTTCTCTGCCTTCCTATGACAATGGCAGGTCCTCTGGTTTGCCTGGATGAGTTGGAGCTTGAGTCTAGTGATAATACTTCTGAGTCACTTTCGTCTGAAGATATAACAATAACCTCCTCCTCTCTATTATCTTCCTCTCCTGGCCTGTCTGGGAGACGGTTCATCCACTGAACTTGTTCTATGGAAGGAGGGATCTCAGAAATGTTTCCTGCCTACCCTGGAATAGCAGAGGCTCCTCTTACTGTGACTCTCAGGTGCATGCCATCTGCATTTCCTTGCAACGCTGTCTCCATTATGGAGGTGAGGGCGTTCTCAGCTGCTTCTAAATTTCTCAGGTCTACTGTCACACGCTCTAACTCCGCCTGCATGTGGTTTTCCAGCTCCTCCTGGCCTCTCACCCACTCTCCTAGGTTCTGAACTTCAACGTTCTGCCACTGTGGATTCTGTTCTTCATTATCAATGAGCATAGAAGATGGGGGTGAGACCTGCCTAGGTATATTTGGTTGAGGCTCCCTATCTTGTTCACCAAAGTAGGGATCAAAGACCTGACTTCTAGCCTGAAAAGGATTTCCTTCCAGTCTATCTCCAACTGTAAATCTTCTATCATTTCCCGGTTCCATCCTCATGGAGATAAGAAATCCCTCCTAAACATCATTATCTCTCATGTGCCTATATCTTAGGCGTCTGGTTTCCATGTAGTCTACCGGGATATTTGTGTTCCTGTGGCCTCTCATGTGATTGTAGGCCCTTACATCTCCTGCAAACATCCGCCTCCTAGGATCGTAGACAATGTTGACCCCTCTGAGTTCAAAGTGAGAACGAACCTTGTGTTCTATGAACTCATCTAACACCTCATCACTAACTATTGGGCACCGACTCATTAGATGACCTATGACCCCGCAGCGACGACACACCCTAAACACCCTCTCATATTGCACCTGGATCCAGATTCTCCTATGTTCCGGATTCTCTACGTAATCCAGGTCAACATAGAAACCTGTGACGAGCGGCTCTCCGGGTACAATCCACATGGTCGCTCTCAGGTACGAGACATGTCGGGCTGGAGGCGGTTCAATCTCCACGTCAATGACATCTCCCGCCATATTTGCCGCCTTTATTGCCGCCATTGGGGCAAACGCTTCCACCGGCAGCCCATGCAGTTGGACTCTGACCTTGACCTTTTCCACACGGACATCCCTGAGAATGATACCTGCACCCCATCTTCTGAATGCCAATAGACTCCCCGCGATGGCGTATGGGCTCCGGTGAAGCACCGCCAGCGCATCCTCACGGGAATCGAACCTAACAACATAGAAATTTACATATCTGTGTATTACCTCTGTGGTGACCGCCCAGAAGTTTCTGAAGTACTCCTCTACCGCGTCTTGTGAAAAGCTCCTGGAGTCGAGGCAGTACGCCGCAGTTTTGCTCCACTAGGATGGATGCTTCGATGTCCTCCCGAGTCAGAGTTAAGACTCCTCCTCTTCTGGTTGGGCGAGTATATCTGTTGAAATCCACCCCTGCTGCATTCAGTTCCCTTCTTTCCTCGGAGTAATCAGAGCCCGTTGGTGACAGGGCCTTTCATCTGTGTTCAGAGACGGAGTATCTCCCATTTTACTTTCACAGTGATGGCTATATTTAAGAAAGTTTATGTCTTTGTTGACAAAGGGAGATGAAAAGTTGAACTTTTTCCTGAGTTTTGCTCTGTCCTCATGAAGGGTATTTATAGAGCCCTTCCTTCTCAACATCTTTCCACCTTCTGAGTGACTAATTCTGTCTGAATTGAACTTATCCCTCAAAAAACTACTTGGCATGATTATGTTTTCCGGTAATCGATGGGCGTGGCTATGTATTAATTACCCCTGCCCAATAAACGAGGCTATAGAGCACTTACCTTGAGAAATCTGACGTCTCGGGACGCCGCGAGATTAGCTGCCACACGCAAAGTTGTTCTTTTTAGACGCCTAATTTCGATAATCCATCCGCCCTCCAATCCCTGTGAATCCAGAAGGCCAATCGGACGGGGAATCTTTACTTTTCCAGATGCTGCCCACACACTACCTAATCTACGTTGCGTGTTAGAACCCTAAAACTGAAACTCTATGCATGTGGAATCAACCACTACCATTGTAATCTCTGAGAGAGAATTTGACAGATCCCTAAATTTCTGAGCTAAAAACACAGCGGAATGATTGAAGGATATACCACAATATTATTTTATATCCTAAGAAACTCACAATAACACCAACAACAACAATACACACAGCGGAAACTATCTCAACAAACAACAACTCTTTATTAATCTTTAGTATATTGGAGGAGGCGATCACACAACAACCACGACGTCACAAACCCGACGTACGTTCAACAGGGTAAGTTCAACCAGACTTAAAACCCTAAACTAGACCTCAATGTCTATCTCTATTTGTTTTCCTTAACTCTCAATCTTGCCTCTGCCTCACTCACCTAAAATCAATCTATACGTCTCTTTATATAGAGACTACATCAATCCTAATCCATAATAGAATCCAACTTCCTAATCCTAAACGGATACAATAAAACATGCAATATCAAATTATCTAGAATCCTAATTAAGTTTGGTTTAATACCCAACATAGCCTCCCTTAAACCAAACTTGTCTTCAAAGCAGCTCCAGCACCATCACGAGCTTCAAACATCATTGCAAACTCTGTAGCTGTATCAACAGCATGTAACTCTTTCGCAGTCTTCTCAAACACTCTATTGATCACTGCATATGCCATTAGCATATTTATAAACTCCTGCTTCACAAAATATTTCTTTGAATTTTTCTTATCAAAAAAGTCATCTATATTCACCCACTCTTCTTTGAGATAGGGTTTCTTCATCATCACAGCTTCAGTTTTAACTTTATCTTGAAAGAATTTATTTACTTTCTCTTCCCTGTCTTGTAGTGTCTTGGATACTCCATCCATTGTATCACTCTGACAAGTTTTTATATTCATCTTACTATCTTCATCTTTGTCCCTCAAAGGAACAATCTCTTTCTCAACATTTTCTGCAACCGGAACTTCAATCTCCGTGTCTTCATACATCATCTCCTCCCAAGAACTAATATCTTCTATCAAACCTTTAACGAGATCAAATTCCACCAGCACTTCTTCATCTTCATCTTTCCGTTCAGCTTCTTTGACGAGCAAATTTTCATCTTTCTTCTCCTCAAAATTTACACCGCCTTCAGCTTCTTGCAATTCCTCTACCATGCAAACGTTAGCTATTTCTTGCTCTTCCAACACAGAGCTTTTATCTTCTTCAATCTTCAAGTCATCTAAAATATCTTTTGGTGAAATTTCTGTCTCTTTCTCAACTATGTTTTGCTCTTCTTTATCTTTCTTTCTTCATGTGTTCCCTTTTCTTCTTCTTCTTCTTCTTCTTCTTCTTCTTCTCCTTCTTCTTCTCCTTCTTCTCTTTCTTCTTCACAATTTATTTTCTCCAAAATATTTTCTGCACTCTGAACCCTCATATCCGTTTCAAGAATACAAGGAACACTAGAACTCACAGCTGACGTCTTTAATGTTGAATTATGAGCACGAAACAATTCACGGAATCCTGCCAACGTCAACATATTAAGATCCTCGTTCTTATATATCATACGTACAAAATTTTCATGTTCCGGAAATAGTGAAGCAAGCAATCTATCCGCAAACATCTTATGTCTAGGATAATATCCATAAGATAGCATCTCTATTTTAAATTCTTCAAGCCTATTAATATAATCATAGACTGATTCATTTATTTTCATCCCGCACATTTGCAACTTCGTCTTTAGCAAGCAAATTTTATCTCTTTGGTCATCCGGTGAACCATACACCGCATACAAATTGTCCCATGCTCTTTTAGCACTACAATCTCCCATAATTAGATGATTAATTGTAATCGATCTTTCAACAGTTTGAATAATCAGTGACAAAACAATTTTATCACGACTAAACTCATCTTCATCTGTACTCTCTCCGAAATCTTCTTCTATGTAATTAAACAACTCATATATTATTAGATGAGATTCCATCTGATATCTCCACTCTTCATAATTTTCTGTTCCAACCAACTTCGGAACTCGGTAAACAGGATACTCCTCAAAAAAACACATTTTTAATCAACACAACAATTTGATTTTTTTTCCTTTATTCTTTCTTTACCACCGTATGAAATTTTTTCCACCGGTCACCACGTCTTCAATTTTCCCAAAAAACGTTTTCTTCAAATATCCCGAACTCTTCTATTCAACCTCGCTCGGATACCACTTGTAGGATATACCACAATATTATTTTATATCCTAAGAAACTCACAATAACACCAACAACAACAATACACACAGCGGAAACTATCTCAACAAACAACAACTCTTTATTAATCTTTAGTATATTGGAGGAGGCGATCACACAACAACCACGACGTCACAAACCCGAAGGGTAAGTTCAACCAGACTTAAAACCCTAAACTAGACCTCAATGTCTATCTCTATTTGTTTTCCTTAACTCTCAATCTTGCCTCTGCCTCTCTCACCTAAAATCAATCTATACGTCTCTTTATATAGAGACTACATCAATCCTAATCCATAATAGAATCCAACTTCCTAATCCTAAACGGATACAATAAAACATGCAATATCAAATTATCTAGAATCCTAATTAAGTTTGGTTTAATACCCAACATAGCCTCCCTTAAACCAAACTTGTCTTCAAAGCAGCTCCAGCACCATCACGAGCTTCAAACATCATTGCAAACTCTGTAGCTGTATCAACAGCATGTAACTCTTTCGCAGTCTTCTCAAACACTCTATTGATCACTGCATATGCCATTAGCATATTTATAAACTCCTGCTTCACAAAATATTTCTTTGAATTTTTCTTATCAAAAAAGTCATCCATATTCACCCACTCTTCTTTGAGATAGGGTTTCTTCATCATCACAGCTTCAGTTTTAACTTTATCTTGAAAGAATTTATTTACTTTCTCTTCCCTGTCTTGTAGTGTCTTGGATACTCCATCCATTGTATCACTCTGACAAGTTTTTATATTCATCTTACTATCTTCATCTTTGTCCCTCAAAGGAACAATCTCTTTCTCAACATTTTCTGCAACCGGAACTTCAATCTCCGTGTCTTCATACATCATCTCCTCCCAAGAACTAATATCTTCTATCAAACCTTTAACGAGATCAAATTCCACCAGCACTTCTTCATCTTCATCTTTCCGTTCAGCTTCTTTGACGAGCAAATTTTCATCTTTCTTCTCCTCAAAATTTACACCGCCTTCAGCTTCTTGCAATTCCTCTACCATGCAAACGTTAGCTATTTCTTGCTCTTCCAACACAGAGCTTTTATCTTCTTCAATCTTCAAGTCATCTAAAATATCTTTTGGTGAAATTTCTGTCTCTTTCTCAACTATGTTTTGCTCTTCTTTATCTTTCTTTCTTCATGTGTTCCCTTTTCTTCTTCTTCTTCTTCTTCTTCTTCTTCTCCTTCTTCTTCTCCTTCTTCTCTTTCTTCTTCACAATTTATTTTCTCCAAAATATTTTCTGCACTCTGAACCCTCATATCCGTTTCAAGAATACAAGGAACACTAGAACTCACAGCTGACGTCTTTAATGTTGAATTATGAGCACGAAACAATTCACGGAATCCTGCCAACGTCAACATATTAAGATCCTCGTTCTTATATATCATACGTACAAAATTTTCATGTTCCGGAAATAGTGAAGCAAGCAATCTATCCGCAAACATCTTATGTCTAGGATAATATCCATAAGATAGCATCTCTATTTTAAATTCTTCAAGCCTATTAATATAATCATAGACTGATTCATTTATTTTCATCCCGCACATTTGCAACTTCGTCTTTAGCAAGCAAATTTTATCTCTTTGGTCATCCGGTGAACCATACACCGCATACAAATTGTCCCATGCTCTTTTAGCACTACAATCTCCCATAATTAGATGATTAATTGTAATCGATCTTTCAACAGTTTGAATAATCAGTGACAAAACAATTTTATCACGACTAAACTCATCTTCATCTGTACTCTCTCCGAAATCTTCTTCTATGTAATTAAACAACTCATATATTATTAGATGAGATTCCATCTGATATCTCCACTCTTCATAATTTTCTGTTCCAACCAACTTCGGAACTCGGTAAACAGGATACTCCTCAAAAAAACACATTTTTAATCAACACAACAATTTGATTTTTTTTCCTTTATTCTTTCTTTACCACCGTATGAAATTTTTTCCACCGGTCACCACGTCTTCAATTTTCCCAAAAAACGTTTTCTTCAAATATCCCGAACTCTTCTATTCAACCTCGCTCGGATACCACTTGTAGGATATACCACAATATTATTTTATATCCTAAGAAACTCACAATAACACCAACAACAACAATACACACAGCGGAAACTATCTCAACAAACAACAACTCTTTATTAATCTTTAGTATATTGGAGGAGGCGATCACACAACAACCACGACGTCACAAACCCGACGTCCGTTCAACAGGGTAAGTTCAACCAGACTTAAAACCCTAAACTAGACCTCAATGTCTATCCCTAAAGCAGCTCCAGCACCATCACGAGCTTCAAACATCATTGCAAACTCTGTAGCTGTATCAACAGCATGTAACTCTTTCGCAGTCTTCTCAAACACTCTGTTGATCACTGCATATGCCATTAGCATATTTATAAACTCCTGCTTCACAAAATATTTCTTTGAATTTTTCTTATCAAAAAAGTCATCCATAAGTGGTATCAGAGGCAAGATTGAGAGTTAAGGAAAACAAATAGAGATAGACATTGATGTCTAGTTTAGGGTTTTAAGTCTGGTTGAACTTACCCTGTTGAACGTACGTCGGGTTTGTGACGTCGTGGTTGTTGTGTGATCGCCTCCTCCAATATACTAAAGATTAATAAAGAGTTGTTGTTTGTTGAGATAGTTTCCGCTGTGTGTATTGTTGTTGTTGGTGTTATTGTGTGTTTTTTAGGATATAAAAGATTGAGAGAACTTATATCCTACAATGATTACCGATTTGATGCAAGAACGTGATCGGAAAACTGGGCTACTCTCTACTGTTTTTAGAGAGAGAAAGTGTCTTTTCGTTACCGGGTGTTTCCTAATTAATTATTCCAAGCCACTAATTAACAATTTGATTTAAGAAATGTAAGAGCAAATCCAACAGTTTCTCCATTCACATTCTCTGGGAAGCAAATCTCATATTCACTATATTTTTTTGCCTCAACTCCAACAGTTTCTCCATTTTTCATTCCCTAAAATTTATTACTAACATTTAATACTACATATTTATCCAATTTTCTTCTATTTTTAAACTCATATATTTAATAAGTTCAAATAATAATGAACAAGCAAATAATGAATTTATAATAAAAGTTATAATAACATTTCATATTTGACATTACTTACTCAATAATATAAAATTATAAAAATATATTTTATAAAAATAACACATTATGAATTATAATAGTATTATGAATAATTAGACTCATCTCTTTTTAATTATTTATTACAAGTTATTTTGTTTCAATTATTAAAATAAAATGTTTGCCAAAAGAAAATTTTAGTTTAGACGTTATGACTTATAAAGAAACGTCAAAATAAATATATTTATGAATTTAAAATTTAGTAAATTTAGATTGAAAAATAGATTATATTTGATTATTAAATATCAATAGATATGTACATGTAAAAATAGTCATATGAGATCTTATTACAATCGTCTTTATGCATATTTTTAGAATATATATTTTTGATAAAATTTTATTGTAATTATTTTGAGATATTATCATTTAAAATTATTGAAAAGAAACAATTAATGAATGAAATAACAAAAAGCAATGCAAGTAGCATTAAATTTTACTTCTCCAAATCTTCTCCCTCATTCTCTAAATTTGGAGAAGCAAACCTTCTCTCTCTTCAATTTTCCTATTATGGAGAATGGGATGGAGAATCTGTTGGAGTTCAAAAAAGTCTCAAATTATCCATATTTGAGCAAATTTGCTATTATATCAAACCTGTTGGACTTGCTCTAACAGATTATCTACTCACATTCTCCATAATAGGGAAGCAAATCTCATATTCTCCATATTTTTTTACCTCAACTCCAACAGTTTCTCCATTTTCCATTCTCTATAATTTATTGATATTTATTACTATACATTTATCATATTGTTTTCTATTTTTTGATCATATATTCAATAAGTCCAAATAATGATGAACAAATAAATAATTAACTTAAAATACATATTACAATAATATTTCATATTTGAAATTACTTACTCTAACTTATAAAATGATAAAATTACATTTTATAAAAATAACACATCCTGAGTTACAATATAACTATTTTTGTAATGTATTATGAATAATTAGACTCATCTCTTTTCAATTTTTTGTTATAAGTTATTATTTTCAACCATAAGAAATAAAATGTTTAGTAAAAATTTTTAATTTAAACGTTATGACTTATATAAAACGTCAAAATAAATATATTTATGACCTTAAAATTTAGTAAATTTATATTGGAAAATAGATTATATTTGATTATTAAATATCAATAGATATGTACATGTAAAAATAGTCATATGAGATCTTATTACGATCGTCTTTATGCATATTTTTAGAATATGTATTTTTGATAAAATTTTATTGTAATTATTTTAAGATATTATCATTTAAAATTATTGAAGAGAAACAATTAATGAGTGAAATAACAAAAAACAATGCAGATAGCATTAAATTTTGGTTCTCCAAATCTTCTCCCTCATTCTCTAAATTTGGAGAAGCAAACCTTCTCTGTCTTTAATTTTTCTATTATAGAGAATGGGATGGAGAATCTGTTGGAGTTCAAAAAAGGCTTAAATTCTCCATATTTGAGCAAATTTGCTATTATAGCAAAGCTGTTGGACTTGCTCAAGAAATGAACACACCACATGTTCAGCTCAACACATTTAAACTCTAAATTAATATTATTTTTATGTTTTGTAAAAATAATATTAATTAAGTAAAATTTTTAGTTTTTAAAAATAAACATTGTGTTTTTTCTTCAACTCAAATGAACATTATTCAACATGCAGTTTCAAAACTATTCAGCACTGATCAGCACAGCTCAGCACTCATCAGCACAGCACAGCATCAAATAAGTTGAACTGGACAGGGCCTAATTAAGTGGGTAAGAAATGTAAGAAATTGTTGGCAAGGTAATTCTGGTATGAATAAGGTAATTCTGTAGTATTGTTTGCATAAGGGTTGATCGTAAAGTAGAGTAGATAAAGGAATGTTAGAACTGAATAAGTGCTGATTGTATTTAATACAGTACTTTAATTTTTCAATCCTATCGATTTCTATTTTCTTCCAAACACTGATAATCTTACCAAACACTGATAATCTTATACCCGATGTAACACTAATAATCTTACCAAACACATTAAAATTAAATATACTAACCTCTGTTTCAGCAAAATCAGCACATTTGACTTTTCATACAATCCAACCCACATCTTTGACCAACCTTATCTTTATATACTTGTATTATCGAAAAATAAAAATTTGATTTTTGAATACTATATGTTCCGATTAATCTAACGATATCAAATATAATAATATTCATGACTCTGTATCTATTTAAATATGTGGTCAAAGTTTAAAAGTAAATAGTGTTAAAAAGTCATAGTGCACATTAGACTGAAACGGATGGAGTATATTAATTTGATAAAGTCCGCCTTTCCAAAATGTTACGAAACTACATTACACACTTAATCTCACATAGGTCCTGTCCAGTTCAACTTATTTGGTGTTGTGCTGTGCTGCTCTTGTGCTGAATAGTGTTGAAAATGTTGAATAGTGTTCATTTGAGTTGAGGAAAAAACACAATATTTATTACTTAATAACTAAAAGTTTAATTAATTTATATTAATTTTACAAAACATAAAAATAGTGTCCATTTAGAGTTTAAACGTGTTGAGCTGAACATGTGCTGTGCTGACAAGTACTGTGCTGTGCTGTGCTGACCAGTGCTGTGCTGTGCTGAAATGTGCTGCATTAAGTTGAACTGGATAGGGCCATAGTATATTTTATAGTTAAAGTATTATCAATTTTAAAATTTAACATATAATAAAATATGTTTTACTAAGTGTAAGATTTTTTGTATAAATTCATTGTTTTTAATTTGTTAAATATTTAGTTCAAATTAAAAGATATTTAGGTTAAAATATTTAAATAATTTCTAAAATGTCAGAAAAGTTGGAGTAGAGGATGGGAACTCGGTGTTTTAAATTCACATCTTAACTCACGAATTTACTTTATTTAACATTGATGTATATTAGTGGAACATATTACTGGAATTTATAGATTAATCATATTAATTGGGGAGCCCTATTTGCAGAGCCACATTCCCTATTTGCAGAGCCCAAATCTAACAAAAATACAAAATTGTCCTTAATCAATAATAGTATTTTTTTAAATTTTGACCCACTTGTTCCATTTAATTTCATTTGGGAGAAATTTTCAGAGGGCACCACAGGGCTGATCATGACCCCGTTTTTCAGACTGTTTCTCCTCTCGTAAAGCTTAAACCCTTGCTTCTTATTCTGGCTGGTTCTGATCAGAGGTATGCTGGCCTTCGATGAGTTCCCGGCGCCGGGAGTCGGATCCCGATCCGCTGACGTCACGTGCTCCGTCGATCCCGTCAGCATCTGCACCACCTGCTTGAAACTACTGGTATCCGCTTGAACGAACGTCGTCGGGTACGGGTTGGCCGGCTCGGATCGGGAGACGGGCTTCGGCGTCGCCGGCGAGAACAGCCCTCCTCCATTGTTGTTGCTGCAGCTTCCATTGCTGCGCGGGGAGGAGTTGTTGTTACTGTCTCTTTCTTGTAGCTGCTTGGATGCAATCTCCATTTTCTCCGATGAAGAATTCTGGTGAAGATGATAATGAAGATGGAGAATTTGGAGAAATCTTGTTGCTCTGGGTGGGATATTTGTTGATGAAATTAAGTGGAACAAGTGGGTCAAAATTAAAGAAAATGTACTATTATTTATTGAGGGCAATTTTGTATTTTTATTGGATTTGGGCTCTGCAAATAGGGAATGTGGCTCTGCAAATAGAGCCTGTGTATTAATTAAAGTTAAACATAATTACGTGGTGATTCGTGCAAGCAATTTTCACCACTCACCATTAATTATACATGCACGCTATTGTACGCACGTCGTGCAGTTTTCTACGTGCATGCTCGCAAACAAAAAGAATTACATGTAAGTTTAATTTCTTCAATGGTCAAAACTTTAAAAAACAAGTTCAAGATTTTCAACTTGATAAAATATTTTAACAAAAAAACATGCCCAAATAATCCAAAAAATTAAATTCAATCCCCTCAAAATTCATAAAATTCTATTAAAGCTACACAAATTAGTAAAAATATGTAGAAAGAAATTAACCGATTGATTGAATTAGACACGGCATTTGGATCTTCACTTCAAACGCCGTCGGCCTATCCACCACCGTGGCAGCGGTGGAGTTGCTATCTGCCATCCCGCTACCATAAACGGTGATGAGATTCAACCCTGAAGCCGGAGGAGGAGCGGCGCCGGCAGCGGCAGGGGCAAAAGCCATTTGGGGTTGAGGGCGGAATAAACGAGAGGTTTAGAGGATGAATTTGGTTAGAAATGGTTAATAAGATAGGTTTAAATAGTATGAGTGTAATTAATGCATGACCTATATTAATTAACTTCGTAATCTGATTTTCCTTCAAGATTATTTTCTGAAATACCAACACATATTTTACCAAATATCTCTTCTTTCGGAGAGCAGATTATAAACAAATCTGAGCTCTGTTAATTAATTTTATTTGAGAAGAAAGGTGTTTTGAATCAGGTGGTATTGAAGTTGTAACACATCCCCGCTTGATGTAGTGACTGATGCATAAGAAAATATTCTTTGCAAGGTTGGTGGTTTTCACGGAAGCAAGTTGATAGTGACCTTTACTATTTATATAGCATGTGCGCCGGTTTCAAGTCATTACAATAACCTAACATCTCCATGTTTTAGATTGTGAGTGACCAAACCCAAAGAGCAATATTTCAAGCAATTTCTCTATGATACTCCGAGTCCAAATTTTCAAAAGTGCTCAATTACGGTAACAGATCTACATCCGACTGTGTCAAGTGCACAGGCTTCAACCGGAAATAATCAAGTGGGAGCTTTACCCCACTTTAAGCAGCAAAGTGAGGATATCGGCTATTTAATAGAGTAGAGTTAGATTAGGATAGTTGTTTAGACTGTTGTAGTGTACTGAATAGCTTGTGCGTGTTTAAAGTAATGTACCCGACCTTTCACAATAAGCTATAGCATCTTCATATATTCAAATTGTTCTTCAAACATTCAAACAGTTGTAAAGTATACTATTAATCTATACTTTCATTGTTTGGGTGAACCAAGTCGGGACAATCTTTGAAGCGTAAGGGTGGAGTTCATTGTACGTGGCTCTGATAGTCCCTGGAGCAACTCTAGTTGCAGCTGAAACATCGTTCAGAGACTTCTTATCCTCCGACAACTGCGAAATCATGTAGATCACAGCAGCAGCGATTGATACAGGATTTCTCCTAATGTCCAGCTCCTCAGATTTCCCAACAGTTTCCTGGGCAGCTTTCACAGCCTGAAACTTCAGTCCGAGGTGAGACCCGAACCGGCTCATCATCATCACGCTATCAGATTCAGCCGTACTGGGACAAACCTCCATGTAAGAAGGCACCAGTTTGGCTATATATTTCGCGGCTCGCACGATTTCCTTGGAGATCACGCCGTTGGAAACCGAGCATATTTCTTTTAACGTTCGCTTCTTGCCTTCTTGCTTGCAAGAAATATACAAGCAAGCAGCAAAGATTGCGTAGCGATTATTGAACCGGTGAGCCGTCTTCTCATCTTCAACTTTTTTGAATATCTCACTGGCTCGGCTCGTGATCGTGCTCGTTGCAGCGAGCCCTAGCAGCTCGCTCATATTGGCAATGGCTTCGAACCCTTTCACCAGGTTAAGGTTATGGCGCTCGCTGCTGCTTTGCCCTAGGCCAAGTTGGCGTGGTAGATCGAGAGCTCGGCCACCCTGTTGCTTGGAGATGAACGTTTTGAGCGGGCCGTCCTCAAGTAGAGGGTTTATGGGGCCACCGACACGGTTGGGATCGGGTCCATCGTCACCGCCGGAATCCGCCGCGAAAATCCTCCACTCTGATCTTTCGTCAACGCACCAGGCCTCAAGGATCGCCCCGCATTCGACACATATTGTGTCTCCGGATCTGTAATCCATGACGATCTCCATGGTCTGCTTGCAGTCCTTACAATACTCTTCATACTCACTCATGGCGGTGGCTATTTGTTTGTCGGAAAAATGTAATCAGTCGAACAAATTTGTCGACGCAAGACGTACTGGTCAGGCAAATTATTTGAGGCTTTCGGTTTCGGGGAGAGGAGTTTCGAAAAATGATAGATTATATGAAGGGGGTAGGTCTATATTTATAGACTAAAAGTTTCCGAATTGTGATGGGAAACCGTAAAAAGTTTAACCAAAATCATTTGGGAATGGGAAAATAGAAAACCTAAAGAACAGAGGAATGGGAAATTTAATAATCAGTTTACATTTCCCAAATGTGTATTCTGATTTACCAAATTCTGGAATAATCCCTGTTTTTATATCTGATAGTTATTTTTTTATTGTAGTAATTAATGGGTAATATTTGTAAAGTTAGTTCTAATTTTATTTATTTGTAATATTTTCACCAATGAGACCATAATGTTTTGCTTTGTTATTTTTTAGTATGGTATTTTTACAATGTTCTACATTTTTCATTCATGTTAGTTATGACATATTTTCGTAATTTTGGATATTTTTGTAACTTTTGATTGATGACTTCAATCCCTTGTTATTTTGAAAAAAGTGTGGATAATCTCATATTTAGAATAAGTAAAAAGTTAGGGCATTGTCATATGCAACTCATTATATTCTTATGCATTCCTATTTATTCAAGAAGTGTCATTCATATCCTCAGTATTTATTCAAAAGTAAATGTGGTTCCCATAAATGAGGATATTTCGGGAACTTTAAATACAAATATGGACTGCGAAAGTAATGTTGAACTGCACCTATCAATTCTCAAAATTTATCCTTAATTGCATGAATTAAAAATATTTGTTCATAAGGCCAAAGTAATTTATTTACAGATCTGGAAGAAGATCTAGAGAAGATGGTTATGGTCTTCGGGTTTTTATAAATAATTGTAAAATGATTTTCTTAAGTTAATGATAGTACCTTAACCAATATATATTAACCTAATTATAATTTCACACGACGCCTGATTATGTTCAACCGTAAGATTTGACTTGAAAAACGATCGATAAACTACTTGACGATGATATCACAAGGTGATCCATGTGATGGTTGTTGTATATGATATCAGTACTGATCAGATCTCAATTGCTGGAACAGCTTTCCAAAAACCCGACAACAATGATATAGAGAGGCGGGGTTATATTCCTTCTGTTTGCTACATACTTTTGGCTCAAGATCAGTTTGATTTATCAACAACTCCAAACCTTTTCATCTTCGATCTGCATTCAAATCAAAATCAAAACAAAACACATTCTTCAGAAAATGGCAGCAAAATTCACATTCTTCATCCCATCCCCTCATCACAGATGTTGAGGAACATCTCCAAAGGTTGGATGCCTCATCTTCATATTCTTCAACATGTAAATGCCTCTAAGCAGCGACTGAGGAGGACTATATGTTTCCCAGAAAAAGAATATTTCTCTATACTGATTCATTGGTATGATGGTAAGAATTATGAAGAGGATGATGAAGATGATTTAGAAGCAATGGCATTTGAAGATGAATTGCTGGCTGCTTTTCTTTTCAGTGTTCTGAACCACCACTTCTCTTGATCAACTGAACTGGGAAGATGACATTCAATGGGATAATTCACCACCACATGATCTCAGTATCGCAGAGAATTCTGGATCTAAATCATTGGATCCCAGAAAAGCATTTCATCCCCAGCTTTTGAGGTTGGAGTCTCAATTTATTCAAGATAATCCAGCTACAAGGCAATGTAATAAGATGATGCTGCAGAATATATAGAGATCTAGTGGAAGGATCCTGGATCAGGCTGTTATAAAGCCAAAGCTGATACTTGATCTTCAAGATGAACAAATGCTGTTTGAAATTCAAGATAATGAGGAGAATAAACAACTAATGCTTCATGCTGGTGCTATGATAATAGCCCCTTCAGTTAAAACCAATTGGCTCCTTGTGAAGGGTGGTTTCAAATAACATTTCAAATGGATGCATACTACAATCAACTGCATATATCCTCAGCAGCTGAAAACAAAAGCGAAGAAAAATGTTGCGAGGCCGAACAAGCAGAAACAGAAGAAAAATGACGATGAACGCGAGGAACTGAGGAACAAGAAAGTCACAATAAAGTTTATATGCGGTGACCTGATGCTGAGACACCTGATGCTGGATCTACTAAGGTTGTGGAGTCTCACAAGCCCTCCGTTGTCTTTAAGCCGCCATCAGAGGTTGATGAAGACAAAAAGAAGCGGAAGAAGAAGCCTGAAATTGGAGACGATTATTATTTAGCTAGAATGATACCAGAAAGAAGAGTAAAGAGGAAGGTAGCCCCTGCAAGCTCGGGCCAAGCTACAAAACGCAGATTTGATATCATGAATATTTGCTTTCACCGATTTCTCCTTCATTTTGATCATATATATATACCAACTGGAACTTTGGGATATATATAGTACCGATTTTGAAAATCAAACTCAACGTTTATATATCCGTTATTTGTTGGAAATTTAATAGCTTATATCCCTATAAATACTCTTGAATATGAAATACTTGTAAAAATTTATTATTTTTAATTTACAAAATAATTAGTTCAAATTAAAATGAGAAAAACATTCATTCGGATGATCCTGATATAGGCCTTATCAGGCACCAATAAGATAATGACACGTGTACAATTGTAATGTTTTAATTGGTTAAGATATTTTTAGTAAAGTTCTAAAACCCTAATTTAGAATCCTAAACCCGTCTGGGTAATGATTGAACACGTGGCCCAATCATAAATTAGTTAAAGATGATGTGTCGTTATTTAATTGGTGCAATATCAGGATGATCCTGATATATATTAAACTGAATTAAAATATACGTAAGTTAACGTATAAAGAATTTTTTGAAATATCAGATAAACGTTGGATGTTAAGAAGAGCAACTCATAACATCTTAACTCACGAATTTACTTTATTTAACATTGATGGAACATATTAATGGAATTTATAGATTTAATCATATTAATTAAAGTTAATCATAATTACGTGGTGATTGTTGGTTTTAAAATAATTGTCACCATTAATTATACATGCACGTTATTGCACGCACGTCGTGCAATGCTCTACGTGCATGCTCGCAAACAATTTTAAGTCTAATTTCTTCATTAATAGTCAAAACTTGAAAAACTGATGAAATATTTTAAAACAAAACAAATGCCCAAAATAATCCGAGAAATTAAATTCAATCCCTTCAAAATTCAAAATTCGATTAAAACTACATAAATTAATAAAAGTACATAGAAAGAAATTAACCTGTTGATTGAATGAGCTAGGGCACGGCATTTGGATCTTCATTTGGATCTTCACTAGATGATTCAGTCGGCCAATATTCCACCGTGACAGCGGTGGAGTCGCAGGAGGAGGAGCAGCGGTAGCATGATTTTGCTTGAGTGTAATTAATGCATTACATAAATTAATTAACTTCGTAATCTGATTTTTCTTCAAAATTATTTTCTGAAATACCAACACATTTTACAAAATATCACTTCTGAGCAGATTAATTATAAACAAAATCACAATCCAAGCTCTGTCGGAAAATCTCAGCTTGAAGGTCCATTTTTTTCCCTTTTCACGACTCTCTATCTCTTTAATTTTATTGTTTATTTTGCTGCGTGTAAAATTAAAATTTAATTACTTCTATTATTGTTGTGATTTTGTTTAAAATCTGTTCTGAATCCTTTCACCAAATACAGATCGCTTTGAAACCAAATGAAAGGGCAATTGCACGCGCTTTGAAAACTCATACAATATGCGCGTGTGAGAAACGTGCTTTTATGCACTGGGATAAATAAAGGGGGAAATTAGAGTTTACCTCAAAACATCTATACTACTTTAAAGGAGAATTAATTAGAATTTTCTAGAAATTTTGAATTATTTTTAAGATTAACTAGCTAAATATCATCGTGCGTTGCACGATATATTTAATCTTTTTTATGTAAATATTATGAACAAATTTATGAAGATGAGGATGAAGTGTGTTTAAATAAAAACTCTTTAAGATAATTTATAACATCAAAGTATAACAGAGGAAAGCCAGAATATGGCTCAGAACAATATCAAGCAATGCCATCAAAGTTCAAGAACATTTGCAGGCTTGGAGCTTATTATAATAGTGTAAACACTGAAAACTCTGTTCCAATAGTTCAGAGAAAAATCAGAATTCAGTGCGCTGCTGCTCAACTCTCTTCATGAACTTCACCATGGATATCTCATCAAACTCTGCTTGTTCTTCTGCAGATGTGTACCCCATTCACCATCACAGTACCATCACCTTTCGTGATCTTCATGCTCAGCCCCTCCACATAGTTGGCGAAAACAGTCCCGTTCCCTCCATTCTCACTCACCAGCTCTCCCAAGTAAACCTACACGACAACAGATGCCTCAAGAACATTCCCGAAATACTCACTCGGCGTATCATCAGTAGGAGCAAACAGAGTCAGCTTCATCTCGGTGGTGCCAATGTTAAACGAAAAGTCTACATCTTCTCCAAACACAAGATTTTTTCGATTGTCTCGATGATTCATCGACGTAATAGATACCGCTTACCTAATCGATTCCGATCACACTATTTTGGGTACTTGATTCGTGACATAATTGATCGATCATATGTCTCTACATAAAGTTCAAGCTTTCGCCAGGACGGGGATGGTGACGGCCGATGAGCTGCGGAAAACCGGGTGACGCGCTCGAGGAAAAACCTCGCTTCATTTGTACCTCCATGTTTGAAAAATACAAAGCAACCAAACACGCATTTATATGATCCTTAATCCCTCCTACGAAGAGTTAGAACACTACTAGAATATCAAGCCATCTAAGGCAGTTCATCCTTCATGTGTTAAGGCAGAAAACAAATGCCTTCCCTGGTAGTGACTTGAATGAGAAAAATCATCTAAGGCGGTTCCTCTTCCACCTTAGATGATTTTGGGTTTAAGGCGTTTGTTTCCGCCTTGGATGTAGGCTTATACGCCTTGCTAAACACTTACGAACTCGCTAGCGTGAAAGTCTGTATGATATTAATTGGCTCGTTGCGATACCGTAACTAGCAAACGCCTGTCCCAAACAAATAGTTGATTGTTATGTTACGACAGCAGCTTACGGATCGCCAGATGAAATACTAACGAGTTCGCTACATTGAAAAGCCTAGACTGTTATGAATGTGTACGAGACTGGTTACGACTTCCACCGTGCGGATCGCTAATAGTAGTTACGATCTCGTAAGTGTTCCTAGTTTGTCATATATTTATCTGCTGACGAGACTGGTTACGACAAATAGAGGCGAATCGCTCGGTTATAGGTAGCGAACTCGTTACAACCCAAATTAAACAATTCCGGTTAATCAAAACGAGCCAGGTTACGACAGCCACTAGCTACTCGCTAGCAACACCGTAGCGAGGTCGCAACCGAACAATTGTTTTTCATAAAAATGTAAAAATTGTGAAAATGATATTATAAAATTATAATAAAAGTTGTTGGTTCGAGAGAGTTAACGATATCGTAAGTAATATCGCTTATGTGTGTAGTAACGAATTCGCTACTAATCTCGCTTACGTTAAACGACGTCGTTTAAGCACTGGGTGAGCGAGAAAAAAAAATGACGTTACGAGTAAGCTAGACATTCGCCTGGCATTGGCGTGTATGGTTACGAGCTCGACAGAGATCAGATTGGAGAGGCAGAGAAGAACGAGCGATTGGGTAGCGATGGCGCAAAAACAAAGCTCAGAACCAATAAACGACGACGTTTTACCACCGGGTGAGCGAGAAAAAAAAATGCCGTTACGAGTAAGCTAGACATTCGCCTGGTTTTGGCGTGTATTGTTACGAACTCGACAGAGATCAGATTGGAGAGGCAGAAAAGAACGAGCGATTGGGTAGCGAGTGCGCAAAAACTAAGATCAGAGATATAATCATGGCGATTAAAGTAGCGATAGTACAAGATGATCGCAAATATTTTAATGTTACGGGCGAGAGAAGTTACGAACTCGCAGGTAATTCGTAAGTGTCACAAAATTATAGGATTTGAGCCATTTCCACCCATTTCCACTAAAATTGGGTTTCATTTTAATTGTCTAAGCTGTCAATTGCAAGATGCATGGTATCTAAGCACAAAACATGAACATGAAACACTATCAAGCCACAATTTATAAACTAATGCAAGTAATGGAACTCAAAAGTATATGCATCCATTTGACAAAAAAAGAAACTAGTTTTTATTGGGAATGTGAGGCCTAGAGATGTACCGAGATCTAATAAGGACCAAGTGTCTAGCCAATGCATCTCTACCATCCTCCAACTCCTTCTTGGTGTACGGTGCATGATTTTCCTCGATAATCTAAGAATATGAAATGTGTTTTTAATACTATTGAATGCAACGTAGATAGTAATAGGTACAATAAGTAGGTTATAAGAATGCTTACGCGATGTAATTCCAGATTATCTTGAACAAGGCCAGCTACACACTCGCTTGCGTACAACATCATATAGTAACCGCACTCCCAATTTGACAATTGCTTTCGGTGCTGAAAGTGAAGAAGTATAACAAATGATTTGAAATGAAATCATAGTGGAAATAAATGAGCATTGGATTTGTACTGTCACCTGAATCTGTATAAGGTTGAAGGGAAGTAGTGTGTCGTCATGTGCACTATGCATAGCAACCTCTAATAAATCTGCAAATTTTGTAGATGGACCTAAGTGTAGCGGGTCCATCCAATACACTCGCTTCAACGATGGTATCATAGCTACAAAACTCCAATGGCCGCTACATATTTTAAGAAATGAAAATGTAAGAACCCGTCTCGAAGATTATAATGTTTACGAAGTGCAAATATCCAATTGTAACAAAGAAAACTAACCCCTCTAGATATGGGCCTATGTAAATTGTCTTGATCTTGTCACTAAGGATCTTAGAGAGATAAGCAAGTCGTGATTGATTACTTTCATTCATTTCTTGCAAGGATATTGGGTGCAAAAACCCAATGAAAGTCTTTGCATTTAGAGCAAGGCATTGCATGTACCTAAATAAACAATAGATGGGATATGAACGTATAATAGTGCACAAGTACATGAAAATTCTTAACTTGCAACACGATAAAAGAGATGAGATCAAGTAGCTTACATTTGATGTAGTATAAGGATTGTTTCGGGAAGGGTTTTATAGTGCCAGAATAGGGCAAAGTCTTCCCATGGAACGACTAATTCCCTCGCTTCGCCGAACACCTGTTTATTGGAGTAGAAATAGTAAACAGAATCCCGACTATGGTGGCCCGCCAGATCATAAAACGTGCGAAGGAATCCCGGGAGTGATTTTATGAATCCAACTTCTCCCACCGACATCGGTTTCTTAGCTACCGGAAAATCTAGCGGGTCTACGACGGGTGAAGGTGTGTTTCTATTAATTGGGATAGAATTAGAATTCACATCAACTACCAACCATTTGGGCCACACAAAAAAACGGCCCAAACCTTTACCCACTGTCATGCACTCTTGATCCGCGACCGGTACCAACGCATCCTCGACTAACACATGTAGTATAGAAACCCTAACGAAACCAATAGGTACTTTGGCTTCATGATGTAGTGCCATGTCAGGATATGAATTTCCCATTGCAACGTGGCGGGGTTGAGAATTCATCCCACATTCAGCGTACAACTTGCAAGAAGGGGAGTTCTAATATACAAATAAGGCATGTTTAATTAGGTCGAATTAGACATATTTAAAAAATATCAATAATCATGAGTTGTGTAGAATTATTCATTTGATTGAGGTGCAAGTAATTAAACGTACCTTTGGTTTGGGATCGGATGGTTGTATGTGAACTTGCTCTTTGATAGGGGCCGAAGGTGTGCATATTTCCTTGTTGGGTTCAACAATAGGTTGGTCAAAAATAGGTTGGTCAAAAATAGGTTGGTCAACCTCATGTTGTGGTGGGGAAGGATGTGAACCTCTAGACGAGGGTCCATTGATTGGATCGGTGTCACAAAAATCGGATGGAAGAGGATACTTTATAAAAGAACATATATTGGCCAACATTGTTTTCAATTTCTTAACCTCTTGGTCGGATTTTTTGGCTTGGTTCAATGCTATTTGGAGTTTGGATGGTTTAGGGTCTTTCCCACTACGTTTGATACCAAACGCCTCTATTTGAGTAACATAACCACCAATTCCCTTAGCTCTTCCCGGATGTTCGGCCTTCCCAAGTGCCCTACGTATCACATCGTGTTTACCGACAGGGATGAACAAGCCTTCTTCAACTTCACGCTCGACCTCGTCCTAAAAAGGTAGTATAGTAAATGAAAAGTTATTATCGTCATCATTTGTTGTGTTTGATGGTGTGATTGTAGATACTAAAATGGAACATGGTATGGCGTAGTAGGTAAAGCGTACCACTCGATTAGCCACCCTTTTTGCCTCATCACTTGAGTAAGTCCCGTCTTTTTTAATTCTACCCAAGACGAATAATTGTTGTCTACTATATGTTGTAGGGTCTTCGGCAATGACTAGCTTGTTCGCCTCTTCCGCGTCCATGCCCCCATCCACAAGCTCTTTCACCTCGGTTTCATGTTTTTTTTTTGAGGTCTTCCTCCCCACACCCAAGTACCCCGCCCTACCCCCGGTGTAAGGCATAACATTATCAGCAGTGGCTTTGCGCTTCCTATCCCCCAAACCCTTTTAAAAATTCTATGTTATTTTAGGAATAAAGCACTAACCGAAACAAAAATATTTGGCTAATTCGCATGAAACTATTATTGCAAGATGTAGTAAGTAAACTAACCTTTGCGTCATTTTCTAACCATTGTTTCTTGAATGCCTCCCAAGTAAGGGTTACAATGTGATTGTAACGCGTACTTGGATCTTGCCCAAACCTCGTGCCCTTCGGTTTGATATAATCCTTGGCAAGGGTATATTTGTGTTCTCGATGAGCTTTTGATGCGATTTGAAGAGCCTTATTTTTCACTTGATCATAGGATGTTGCCTCGATAATAAAGGGGCGCTACAAATGTGATCATAAAAATAGTCACACTCACAATTTTCAATTGAAATTAAAAATAACAAGTACCACACTAACCTTGCATTCCTTCCATATATCCTTTTTGATGTCGATGCTTAGTAGCCTCCAATCCGTTGTGTCTAATGGTGTGCGTATCCTACCCGTCTTAGCACACCAACTCGACCATCGCGCGGCATCATCTACGGGTGAAATAGCAACACCAATGTCATTAAACTTGACATGTGTTAGTATTTTGTTATCGATCCTAATCTCTAATTCGCGACAATGTGTGAGGAGTTGAGCTTCTTTCGATGCGCGAGTCACTTCTCGTTGTCTTCTAACCTCACTTGAACCGCCAACAACATTTTCCCCCCCACTTGAGTCGGAGTTAACGGAACTTGAAGGGCTCTCCATTAAGCTTTCCTTTGTATATTGAATTTAGTTAATGACTAACACAATACTAATAAATCAAAGTTGTACTTTGTAGTAAAAACATTATATTTCATAATCCTAAAATTTAGGGCTAAGCTAGCTACGGATAATTTTAAACGAAAATCTTGATTTTCGTTCAAGACATGCTTCTGACATGATATTTAGTAATAACATGATAAATGGAGGCACTATGTACAAGAAAATCAAATTTTTAGCATATAAGAATGAAAAAAATTGTACCTTTGGTATATGACAAAGTTGTGTCGGTGGAATTGATTATTTTGGTTGGGGATGGTCTACCTTGTTTGTCCCTCTCCTACCCATAACAAAGGATGTTACCAAATTGAACAAGAACAAATAAAGATTGACATTAATTGCAAAAACTATAGGCAAAAATGTGGTTGAGAATTTATTGCAAAACATACCAATCTTTTGGATGCAATTAGTGGCTAGTTCAACTTTGTTTTGACACAATTGATGTGTCCAACATGTATGGGATGGGTAATGGAGATTTGAGGTGAAGAAAGTTGAGATGATTTGAGAAGATGTGCAAAAGTTTGAACTTTTGGAAATGAAACCCGTAAGAAGTGATGGATAAGATGCCAAAAGTGTAGGGTTTTTCTGTTCTATAACGTGTTTACTTTATTCTAGCTTACCTTGTTGCGAACTCGGAACTCTCTCGTTACGCCTGACGTGGCTATTTACGAAGTCGTTACGTGCTCATGTGATTGCCTTTTATGCTCTACTTTATCCTTCTAGCGACATCGTAACTGAGAAGCTGACATAAAGTATGTTACTAGGATGTTGCGAGTTCGCTACAAATGCTCGCTAGAACCCTACTTAAGATTTTTCTTTGTTTTTTTAATGCACTCAAACATTTTTAAATAACGATTTAAACGAAATGATGGTATAAGACACTAATCATTCTATTTTAAGAATAATTTTCATTTGTTTCGTCGTATGCTCATGTAGAACGGGATAGGGATTTGGTCACTTAATCTGCAATTACATAATTTGAAAGAGTTTTAAGAAACTTAGTCTTTAATTGTAAGACAATAAGAAACTCTACACATCATGTGTACGCTTGAAAACGCTATCCATCGCTTACCTTTAGAGACAACAGCATAGTAGAGCTTCACACATGAACTACATATATATATATATATATATATATATATATATGCGCAGTTCAAGTGCATTTCATTAGTGATACTTAGTTTATTACAACTCATTTATGTGATTACAAGCACGATTATTGAATTAAACAAAGTATCATGCACACGTTCACTCACCAACTGTCATCACTCATCATACTACCGAGTATCGCTTAATAACATTGCATGCTGATGTACTAACATGTACTCTGTTTGACATAATGTGATGTTCGATATATTCCAAATTGAGTATTATACTGTTTAGATATAAAATGTACATATTTAAGAATATGATATTGCGTTTAAAAATTTAAACCGAATTATTAATGTTGTACATAGAGTTATGTCATACTGCTTATGTACAAAGATGTACTCTACCTGAGTGAATATCATGATGGATATTTAACAAATAGAGTATTGTACTGCATCTATATAAAATATATATATGTTAGAATGTGAAAATTGCTAATAAAAAATTAAAAAGTTTGATTTTTTAGTTACAATCTAATTAGCTTGTGTAGTAGCGATATCGCTAGTATACACGTTACCACAGTTAAACCCTAAACCCTAAACCCTAAACCCACAAACCCGCAGACCCACAAACCCACATAACCCAGAAAACCAGTTGGCGACGGGGTTGCGATAGTGCTAGTTAGTAGTTCAATTAAAAAAAAGGCTTTTTGTGTTACGAACTCGCTACTAATTAGAATGATTCTTCCGTAGCGAGTTCGCTACATGATAAGAACCCATCAAAAAATGGTTTTTGGGTTTGGGTCTATATTGGGCGTATAAGTGTTGGGCATTAGCTTGTGTAAGTATTGGGCCATAGCCTATGTAAGTATTGGGCCTCAGCCTTGGTGTTTCATGTTCAGTTTGCGCTGGTCGGCGACTTATCGAACCCTTGTAAAATGTAAGTGTATATAAACTGAAAAATCACCTTCTAATCAGCCGATGTGGGACAAATGTTGGCGATCTTTCTTACGAAGTCGCTACCTGTGTAACTTATAGTAGCGAACGCGCAACAAGTCGTACTCAGTCGACAGAGCCTGTTGTGAGATACTCTAGCGAGTTCGTAACAATAAAAGCTTCACACAATTGTTAGGCTTGAATATTAGCGATATCGCTACAGTCCACGGACCCATCAGTAAAAACCTTTGAAATTCCATCAGTAATTATTTTGTTAGGGGGTGTGAATGTGGTCAATGAAAAGGTGTGACTGCCTTTACATTTTTCTTCTTTTAATACAGCAATTACTAATTTCAGTCTAGGAACTCTCACATGTTTTTGACCAATGTAGAACCTCACCCCTATAAAACTCAGCCCCTTCTCCCTTTAGAGCCCCATCAGAGCCTTCATTCTCACATTCCGTTCAATCTTCTCCTATTCTTTGCCATCTTATTCCCATGTATTTGACACTTTTCAGCGCCCTCCCAGATGACATGATTCATCTTATAATGATTCGTGTTACGTTCAGACACGTTCTTCGTTGGTATGTGAGCTTCCAAACGACCGATTGGGCTCGACAATGGCTCACCGACGCTTCTGTAATAGGCCACAGAGAGTCGACCTATGCCTTGGCTATATTTGCAATCTGCGAAGGTCATGATGCTCAAAGAGGCATGGATGTCATCACCGAGATGAAGAGAACCGACAAGAAAGGCCTCAAGGAAGTTCGGGATCGCGTGCAACTCGAATTGGCTTACGCCTGGGGCAATGCGTACTACAGGGGGTACCTCGATGTAGTAGTGCCTCGGCCTAGATGCTGCCAGGAACATGCTCACCTCAATGACAGCTTCAGGTACCGACACTACACGAGGGTTGATCCAGCGGACATCGAATGTGATGCATGCACTTGCGAGCAAGAAGTGCTTCACATCCTTCTAACCCCTCCGCCACTTTGGATGTTGTAGTGTAGTTTCTTTCTTATTTTATTCTGTTGTTTTTTATGTAAAATTTGTTAGGATTGTAATAAGTTTATGTCTGCCGTATTGGCACATTAATTTAATTATTGAAAAGTTTTTCTTGTTTTGAAACCTTGTCCCTTACATTTTACTTTTTCATCGTAACGGTTATTTTTTCAGCTAAATTGCTCGCTAAATCACTAGCTTCATCGCAAAATCAGTTACTGTTGCTATTGTGCATGTTCCTAGCGATATCGTAAGTATAACGTTTATTAGATGAATCAACACAAGCGAACTCGTCACGTACTCGCTTATATGTTACGTGGTACTAACGATGTCGCAACAGCTCGTATTCAGTCAACAGAGCCTAGCTGGCGATTCTCTAGCGATATCGCAAGGAGATAAGGGCTTTTGGTAGTATATTGGGCTGTAAGTATTGGGCTTTGTCTGACCTGTGACATCAGTAAAAACCTTTGAAATTCCATCAGTAATTAATTTATTTTGGGGGTTTGCATGGGGTGTCCATGGAAAGGTGAGAATGCCTTTACATTTTCCTTCCATTAATACCATAGTGACTGTTTTTTGTCTAGGAACTCTGACATATTTTTGAATAATGGAGCAACTCAACCCTTTAAATATCAACCCCTTCTCTATTTAGAACCTCATTAGACCCTTCATTCACACATTCCCTTCTGCCTTCTCATATTCCTTGCCTTCTGCTTCCAATGGATGTGTTTCTATTCAGCGCCCTACCAGATGACATGATAAATCTGGTATTGATTCGTGCTGAGTTCGATTGGGTTCTTCGTCGCTACATGAGCGGAAGAGCGACCGAGTGGGCTCGACAGTGGCTCACCGAAGCTTCTGCAGTAGGTCACACACCGTCGACCTATGTGTTGGCTGTTTTTGCAATCTGCGAAGGTGACATTCAAAGAGGCATGAATGTCATCACAACCATGAAGAGAACCGACAAACAGGGCCTCCGTCTAGCTCGGCAACGCGTCAAAAGAGGTCTAAGATACGCTTGGGGTTGGAGACACTACCTCAGGTACTTCTCAGAAGTAGCAGTTAGGCCTAGGCCGATCTGCTGCATTCCGCATGCTGGCCTCAATAAGTTTGAGAGGTACGATCCTTGGGCACCCCTTGATCTGGCGGACATCACCTGTGATGCATGCACTTGCGATCAGGAACTGCTTAATGTACTCGGTGTACGAATCATCTACTAGTATTAGTTGTTTGTTCTTTACTATGTATTTTTGCATCACCAGTTTGTTTCGATTGTAATGAAGTTGTGTTTTCCATTTTGGCACATGTACATGTATTTTTTTCTTGTTTTGATATATTGTCCCTTACATTTTATTTATTCATCCTAAGAGACAATATCGTATCTAAAAAATCATTCACTTTTTGTATAGTGCGTGGTCCTAGCGAAATCGTCACTGTCACGTTTCATGATGATTTATTATGAACAGAACACCCAGCGATATCGCAACTAACTAGCACATGTTTACGAGGAACTTCCGATATCGCAACAAGCCGTATTCAGTCAACAGAGCCTAGTTAGAGAATCTGTAGCGATATCGCAGCGTACGTTATCTACCCTTGCGAATTCGTAACAACAAAGATTGACACATAGAACAACAAAACTTAAATAGCATGTTACACGGCGTCGTTTAGTTTTGTGCGTAAATCTGTTACGAAATCGTAACCAACCTGAATATAAGCTGTCTTGGCAATGACGATATCGCAAGACGCGAAGCTTTAAATATCAAATTTGGGGATCTTCTGATTTCAAACATCGATCGAACGTCTCAGAGCTTAGAAAAAATAAACAAACCAAAATCTCACATACCCATCCGACAAGAGCAATGGCAAGGACGAAGAATTTGGCACCCAATCCGTTTGTGCAGGGTGCCCGACGTGATGAAGGTCGGGCTTCGGGATCTCAGCCACGGGCGACGGGATCTCAGCCACGGGCGACGGCGGGAACAAGTTCAACCAAATATGATAAGCAAAGATTTGTAAGTTTTGATGCATCCCAAGCCTATTCTAATTACATGGAGCATAGTCAATTGCTAGATTGTTATGTTGTTGATTTTGATCAGATAGAAGAATTAGGTTTGGGGAATGTGTTAAAGATATTTCAATTTCATGAGTTGGGTGACTTGTTAGGTTTGAATTATCCGGCACATAAGGATGAGACGTGCCAATTTTATGCTAATTTTCACCAGTTGATTGAGGAAGAAAAGGAGACGGGTAGGTGGTTCACCAGGGTTAATAAGAAGGACTACGAGATTGGGGAGGAGTTTTTTAACAAGGCATTGAACGTGTCCTATGCTGTTAACGAGGACGATGAGGACTATAGCAACCAACCCCCTCCGGAGTTTTACATTAGAGAACAATGGCCTGAGTATGGGGTTTTGGATCGAGCTCAAGTTGTAGAGTATGCTAAGAAGTACTTTGATAGAGATGCTGACGATTTAGGGGTGCCTAGATCTTATAAGTTGGATAAACTTAGTGGTGAGGAGAGGAATGTTTATGAGATGGTCGCTAGGAGTGTCGTGCCTAAGGGTGGTTGGATCACCGAGATGAACTATACTACTGTGAGCATATTTTACTGCGTCATGGAGGAGATACAGTTGAACCCGGGCCATGTCATTTTCGAGCACATGAGACAAAGTGTGGTCGAAAATAATAGGACAGTCAAGAAGCTCCCTTACGGTAATTTCATAACCATGTTTCTTACCTCAGTGCATCCCAAGATAAAATTACCTCCAATAGCCCAGGAGTGTTGCTTCTATACGATGTCATATTTTGAGAGGTAAGGTAAGTTTGAGTTGATTGATGGTGTGTGGCAGAAAGTAGCGGATGGACCCAAGAAACCGCTACAGTTTAATCCTGAAGAAGTCAGAGAGAACGTCGAAGGTTAGCCAAACTAAACCCCTACAGTTTATTTTCTGTTTTATACAATTTATTTGCTATACTCACCCTTTTTTTGTTTCACTTACATGAACAGGTGTACCCTCAGAGGCATACTACAAGGGTGTAGAAGAGACAATCGACCTTTTCAGGGATAAAGTGGCCAAAATCAATCACGAAAACTGGTTAATGGAGAAGGTGATACGTGGCATTGAAAGGGCTAGTGCGGAAAAAATCGAAGGGGGATCCACCAGCACCATCACAGACACCACCTCCTAGCAATGATGATTAGATTTGCATTCGTTAATGTTGGCTAGTACTTGTACTCAAATCCAAACAATTTCATTTTCAATTTGTTTTTATCAGTTTCTCTAACAACATTGCAAAGAATATTTGAATTTGAATGTCATCTATTTTATTATGTATATTTGATTATTTAAACTTCCATTATTTATTTAGTGTGGCTAAATTTTCAATTTATAACACCACTTTACTAAGGAGTTAAATCTAATTTTTTGGTATGTGGCTTTATACTAGCGATCTCGCCAGTATCAAGTTACTCACCTGGCGAGATACTAGCGAATTCGCTAGTTGCTAGTTAATCAAATTTATACAAATTTGATCCCATAAAGCGAGATCGTAACCTGTCAGACTCAAGAGACAGAAACTTATCTGCGAATTTCAGCTTTTTGTTGCGAAAGCATAACCGGTTCGCCAATGTTGCGAACTCGCAACGCAACAAGTTAACATGCAATGGTTTCTAGCGTGTTTCGTTACGGTATCGCCACGTCTACAGCAGTGTACAAATGTTTTTAAGAATTAGAAGATTTAGTGTACTAACATTAATTAAATCAAAATTTAACTACATGAACCATGAAATACATATTTAAATAGCTACTTTTGTTTTTTACTCTTTTTACTCTTCTTCTTCTTTGATTGCCTCCCCTTCCTCTTTGTAGTTTTCCCCGCAGGATTAATCCACATGCCTTCCTCATGATCCATTCTGCACACCGACGCGCAAACAATGTCATCATCCTCCTCCAGAGTTTCGTACACCGAGGGCGGAATGGTGTCGGTAGAAACAGTGGAGTCATCGTCGAACAAGCCGTCACCATAGATGAATGTTTTCTTACCATCAACAACGATCTCCCATCGAGCATCAGTTGGATCTTCCACATAGAATACCTGATGAGTTTAAGCCGCCATGATGAATGGATCATCCCTAGACCCGAGAATTCCTCTATTAACTAGAGTCATGCCTAAATCCTCTGTGCGCACCCCTTCACCTTGATCTACCCATTCACATTTAAACAATGCGATTCGGACATGAACAAAGTCCATTTCCCATATATCAGTAATGGTACCAAAAAAACCATTATCACCCTCTCCAGGTACTGATACCCCACTATTTTGGGTTGCATACCTATCATCACTCCACTTAGTACCAAACGTGTATCCATTAATGTCATACCCGCTAAACGACGTAACTGTGCCTAAGGGTCTCTTGGCAACCCATTTTACAACGTCGGGGTGTTGACCGCCATTCTGCACATCTATTTTCAGCCAACTAGTAAAGTCTCTGCAATGAGCTTCTAGAACTCTAGGTTCCGACCAGCTCGGGTGTGCTGACCTAATATCATTAAGGTGAACATCAACATAAGGACTCACTGAATGATGGTTGCGCAGAATGTACAGATGTGCTGTAGATATTTCATCGGAAGAAGGACTAAATTTAGACTTATGGCGTAGTCCGATACCATCCAATCTACCATCGTGTCTGGAGACTGGCAGTCCTATAGTAGGTACATCCTGTAAATAGTTGGTATAGAATTCTATTACCTCTTCCGCGACATATCGCTGCACTATACTGGCATCCGGTCGATAACAATTCTTAACAAAATGCTTGAAAATGCTCATGTACCTCTCAAATGGGTACATCCATCTCAAGTACACCGGTCCACACAGCTTCACCTCCCGCACCAAATGAACTATCGAATGAATCATTATGTCAAAAAATGAAGGGGGAAAATACATCTCTAGCCTGCACAGTACTTCAACTACCATATCCTGCAATTCATCCAACTTACGACGGCTTACTCTCTTGCGGCATATTTGTTTAAAAAAATAACAAAGCCTTGCAACTACGTCTCCAACGTGAGAAGGCAAGTAACCTCTCAGAGCAATGACATTCAAATCCTGCATGAGGTTGTGGCAATCGTGCGACTTCATTCCCACTAATTTCAACTCGGCGGTAGATACACAACTACTAATGTTCGAACCATATTTAGAAGGCACCTTTACTGATTTTAGAGTTCTACAAAAACTCTCCTTCTCCTCAGATGACAAGGAATAACAAGCAGGTGGTAAGTATGTCGTACCTGCTTCTTCTTGAACGGGAGCAAGTGACGTCCTTATGCCAAGATTGACTAAATCCTTTCTAATTTTCAATCCATCCTTACTCTTGCCCGGTGTATTCAATAGCGTCCCAACCAAAACTTCGCATACATTCTTCTCTATGTGCATGACATCTAGACAGTGGCGCACATCCAAGTGCTCCCAATATTCGAGCTTGAAAAAAATCGAACATTTCTTCCAAATCGTAGTTTGAGCGCTTTTCTTTTTTCCCTTTCCCAACACAAACTCCATGCCCGCTACCTTTTCCAATATTTCAGTACCTGATAGTGGGACTGGGGCAAAACCATGCTCTTCCTGACCGTTAAACCACTTCTTTGCACTCCTCCACGGATGGCTTCTAGGTAGAAATCGTCTATGACCTAGATAAACAGGCTTACCACCGTGCTTTAATTGACAATGACTAGTATGGCTCTCACAAACGGGACATGCAAAATGCCCTTTCACAGAACACCCTCCAAGGTTACCCAAAGCAGGGAAATCATTGATGCTCCATATCAACATGGCTTTAAGTTGGAATGTCGCGTCCCCTCGACTTCCGTCAGGAATATGAATCCCATGCTTAAACAAGGATTCCAACTCCTCAACGAGAGGTGCTAGATATACATCAATGTCATTGACAGGTTGCCTAGGCCCCGAGATCATAGTGTTCAAAAGCACATACTTTCGTTTCATCATCAACCATGAAGGTAGATTATAAATAACAAGCATCACTGGCCATGAACTGTGGGTGCTGGACATGTTCCCGAAAGGGTTCATTCCGTCAGTAGATAGTCCTAAGCGCACGTGTCTAGGTTCGTCAGCAAATTCTGGGTACATAGCATCCATCTTCTTCCACTGATCACCATCAGAAGCGTGAGATATAATATCATCATCTTTCTCTCGAACCCTATCGGCATGCCATGTTAATAATTTTGCATCAACTGGATTGGCATACAAACGCGTCAATCTCGGTTTCAAGGGCATGTACCACATCACCTTAGCAGGACCTTGCTTTGTCGATGTTGTCACTGTTTCTCCACATACCTCGACCTTTCCCTCCTTCTTTTTCCATCTAGACTCACCGCATACCTTGCAATCATCCCTCAAGGAATCAACAATCCCCCTATACAACATACAATCATTCGGGCATGCGTGAATCTTGGTAAACTCCATGCCCATAGGACACAGTATCTTCCGCGCAGCATAAACCCTGTCAGGACATAAGTTGTCCTGAGGAAGTAACTCTTTAACCAACTCTAACAATTCCGTCATTCCTTTATCAGAAAGACCATGACTTGCCTTTAGGTTCATTAACAACAATGTTGCTCCCAGTCTAGAATGCTTAGCCCCAACATATAAGCTTGTCTTTTTATCATCATACATTGCCTCCAGCATACTTTTCTTCCCAACAAACTCCATAACAACATCGTCGCACATGTCTGAAAGCTGTTCATTATACTGCAGGATTTCCTCGGCGCTTCCCTCCTCCATCTCCACCTGGTCACTTCCATAATGGCCTTCCCCATGCCAAACCCATTCTGTGTAGGATTTGTCAAAACCTTTACAGATTAAATGTTCACGCACGACAGCAATATCTTCAAATATGGCGTTGTTTCTACACTTGTTGCATGGACATCTAACCCCTCCTATGCTGTTCTGTCTACAATGTCGCAACCCAACATCTAAGAACTGTTCAACCAAATCTAAGTACTCCTTCGATAATCGAGCATTCTCCTTCATTATTCGTTCGCGGTCCATAATTCACAAATCAGACAAACAGCTACACAATACTACTAACCCACTGACTTTAGATGATCAACACATAAACTACACACTGCATTAACAAAACAACCAAGATAAACCAAAATGCAACCAAAAATTATGCATAAAATCAACAAAAATCAAGAGACAAGCCAGTACATTACGCAAGTTAAACCTTACCTACACCAACACGGGAACAATGAGACCTCCGAGAACACTTCAACTGATCACCCTTCAATACCCACCTGTTTAGACCCTTTTAAAGTTTTTGTTTTTGGAGTTAGAACGGCCAGTTCAACTTAAATCTGTGACCCATACAGAGTCTGTTGCGAACTCGCTACGACCTTGCTCACACATTTGAGTAGCCAGCGACCTCGTAACATTTCAATCACCCTCACATGCACTGTACATTGAGCAATGACAAATTTGACTTTTTAAGAAGCGATACCGTAACAGCAAACGCAATATACTACCGTCCCAGTTACGACATCTCCCATATCCTCGCCTGCTAAAATTAGGGTTTAGCAAAGCTTACGATATCGCAACGAACAAACCTACGACTACCGAGCTAAGCTACGAAATCGCTACACACACGTTTATATTACTACAAAGGTTACGAGATCGCAACAACCAATTCAATTTAAGGCGGATACATATTTTCCGCCTTGGTCAAGTATCTTTTAACGTCAAATCCCAGTTCCGCCTTTAACTGCCTCTTTCCGTCTTGAATGTAATTTTTTTTTGCTAGCTTGAAGAGGTAGCGAACTCGCTACTGTCAATCAAGGCGTAAAAAAACGCGCCCCCATCAAACGCCTTAAATATGTGCCTTGCATCCACCCCTTTGTAGTAGTGGAATAATCCGAAAGAGAAAGGATATATTTTGATATTCAAATAAAATATATTAATACTATAAATATACTACGTAATATATGTTTGAAAGGAAAATGCGTGTATTTAAATGTTCTCACCGTGTGTGAATCCTCCTCAATTGTGAACACATGCCAATAATATGTAACATTGATAGTTTGATACGTATATATAAGGGAAAAAACGGCAACAATCTGTAACATAAATAAACTAATACTGCGTTAAAAAATGCACAAAAAGAAAGAGCTAAATGTTCATAGATGGAAAAAACGTAATAAAAAAAGGATAAAACGACAATACAAAATTAAATTAAAATATAATATATATTAATACAATAATTATGTTATATTGGAGCAAACTAAATATATTATACCGTGTCAGTTGTGTAAAATAAAAGGTAAAAAAAAGCTACGTAAATTATTTGTATGGTATATTACGATAACAATATTGAAAAAATAAAAACTGATTTTATAATATATTATTAACATAATCATATTATATTGTATTCTATACCAAACACATTTCCAATATTAAAGAAATAATAAAGGAATATATGAATAATAGCAAATTTAAAGAAACCAAAAAGGAATAAAAAATTGTAGGCACCGGAATATGGTGAACTTGCGATGGTTATGTGGCGGCTTTACTCAAAACTACGTAGTTTCATTCTTTTAAATGATTTTTATTAATTTATTTATTGACCGGAGCAATAACTCTTCTAGTTCCCTTTAGGATGAGAAATTGACACATCAGCATCTTATTTTCCCTTTTACAAATATTATTATTTACTTTTAGTTAGACTGATAATTCTAACTTTAACTTCCACTTAATGATCATGCATTGATTTTTTAAAAACATTTTTTTATAAGAAGAAGTGGTTGAAAGAATTAAAAGTGGCTTAATTCATCATATTAAACATCTATACTATACTTTAAAGACGATAAATTAGAATTTTCTATGAATTTTGAATTATTTTTAGGATTAATGAAGAATTGACACATCAGCATCTTATTTTCCCTTTTACATATATTATTATTTACTTTTACTTAGATTAATAATCCTACCTTTAACTTCCACTTAATGATCATGCATTAATTTTTTAAAAACTTTTATTTATAAAGAAGAAATGGTTGAAAGAATTTAAAGTGGCTTAATTCACCATATTAAACATCTATTTAAATATTCATTATCTATGTAGTATAGTATAGTGCTCTTCAAAACAAAAGAAAATTTGATGATGTGTCTTTTTACAATTTTTTGAATCTATAGTACTTTTTTTTTTTGAAAATTTGAATCTATAGTACTCTTTAAAGTAAGATGATAAAAGTTGATGTGTCATTTTCTAAACATTTTGAGTATTTTTTACAATCTACTACAATTTGACATGTGTCAACTCTTTTTGAATTTTTTAAAACTTTTTATTCCACTCCTTCTTAAAATTTCTTCATTGATAACGTGAAAAACTGATACATTATATTTTTTAATAAATTGCTCCATAACAAATATGCTCTAATTACTCCAATTACTCCTTAATAAATCTGCTCTAAATCATTTCTGCTCCTCTTTCCCAAAATTTCTCCAGAATAAAGTGAAACATCTATATATTAAATTCCATATACTCCAATTACTCTTTAATAAAGCTGCTACATTTATGATCATATGTTTTCACAACAAACATTTCCAAATTTTCTACACCTTTTTCATTAGCCCACTCTCTATAAATTTTGTTCTCTAAATTCCGGTAAAACATGTCTCGGGTATGTATGTCTTGCTTAAATTAGTGTGTTTGTTGTTTAGTATGTGAATGATTTACAAAATATCTCAAAATACTAAAAAGATCTTTTTCTTCAAAATGTGATCTAGATGTTTCTGCATGAAGACGAAGGTGTATCAATATTATTGATAAGAAAATATCTTCAAAATGAGGACGGTGTCTCCTTATTATTTCTTCTATGAGATTTTATCATTTACTTTGTATGTTTAGTTGTTCTCTTTTTCATTGTAATGATTTGTTCCATACTAGCTCTTGGTTTTTCTGTATACAGTAGTTGAGGTTTTTTAAAGCTACGAACGAAATTTTGTTATGTTTAAAATTAGTTAACAGCTTAAAAGGTATGTTACATTTTTCTAGAATTCTTTTACCTTTTTGCTTCTCAGTTTTCATATGTTTCCAATTTATGTTCTACGACACAGCTTTGCTGCCAAGTTAATCAGTATTCTGTTACTAAGCATCAATTATTACAGATATTTTAACAAGTCATTTCAATTCAAGTTGATTAAGTTTACCTCGATTTATTTTTCAATTAAAAAAGGTTAGCTGATTTTTCTTTCATTATCACCATAAATCACCATAATTGTCTCTTTATTATATTTATTACAACAAATCACATAATTAATCATGTTCATCACCATAAATAGCTATATTTGTCTTTCATTCAGTAAAATGTATTAATTATCAATTTTATTTGTATTTACATTCTCACATTGTGAACATTTTGAACATTTAGACTTATATCGGAAGAATTCAATCAATTTTATATAATGACATGGTAGGTAATATATTTGGTATATTGGAGATATATCATTAGTGAGGAATTAAAATGTCATTCACATTCGTATGTAATTTTTCATTAATTAAATTATTATTATTAATTAATATATGCATATGATATTTTAAATTAAATATTCGTGCATTGGCACGAGCATTATACTAGTCAAATTTTACATGACAAGTCTTCTATTAGTGAACACTTTATTGAAATTATGTTTAACTAATTAAATATCAAATAAGATTTGATCTTACTCTTACTGACTAAATTGAAGTTAAATAATTAAATTGACAGAAATTACTTAACTTTTTATTAACACTAATAACTTTAAACAACCTTTAGGGTATATTTAATACGCTTGAATTGAATTAAATTGGACTGAACTGAAAAATGATTAACTGGATTAAACTGAACTAAAATTTTTTGAATTGTTTTGATAAAATATATTATATCCAAAATTTTAAGCCATTGAAATATGTAGTTGAACTTTAAAATTGATTTGAAGAAACAAATCACTGCATTGATATACATATATATTAAACTAAATTAACTAAATTTTATCAAATCACATGCCATCAGAACCGAACTTGATTGGATTTGATTGAACTAAATTATTAATATATATATTTTGTTTTAAAAATTAAAAAGTATACAACATTGAAGTGAGTTGAACTAAATTGAACTAAACTGATTGAAAAAGATTCAGATAAACTATACAAACCATTAGTCAACTAAGCATGCCAACAGTTACTTCTATAATAGAGTTTTAAGCTAGATTTACCCTTTTTGACCAGATTATTGCTTCCAACAGATGCTCTATCCCATACTCTAAAATAGTGATATGGTAAAAATGGAAGATTGAAAAAGCGGCTACTCCTCTTTCATAATCCAAAATTTAATGATATCATTGATTATTACTTTTCTTTCCTTTTTTATTTTATACTTTTTAATCATTCACATTTTCACACACATAAAAATATTAAAATCATAAACTTGCAAATAAAATTAAGGCACTGTTTGTTGGAGCTTATAAATAGAGTTGTTCAGTCTAATTCAATTCAATTTAGTTCAATTTAGTAAAATGTAATTTGATCAATTCATGTAAATTTAGACATTCCGATTCTATTTTTCGATACATAAATTTCACTTCAATTCAGTTCAGTTCAGTAAAACATTGTTTGATCAAATTCAAGTAAATTTAGACCTTCATATTCTATTTTTCAATACATAAATTTCACTTCAATTCAGTTCAAATTAGTAAGAAATAAACTCAAACAAACATGTCCTAATTGTGTGCTATTGGGAGTTTACAATAGAATTAAGTATATTTATTATTATTTATGGCAATAAATTCATGGAATGGTAAAATAGAGGAACTGTTGGATGAATGCTAAATAATTATGAAGTTTTTGGAATTTGGTACTTTATTATAGAGATTGTTTTAGAGTAACTGTTGGGGTTGCTCTAAGATACGTAGTTGATAAATATGCAATTTTACATTCATATAATTTAACTCCCCCAAGTTAGTTAATGAAAGTTTATTAAACTAGGTGTTCATAAAATTGTCAGCTCACTTTGAATGAGATTATAACTTATCATCGTACAGACTCTATCACCTCAAACAATCTGACTGTAATTGTTATATCTAGCTAACTAGCTATAGCGCAATGCTTTGAACAACATTTATACAGTCAACCTTCTTCTTAATCGAACTCGAACTAGGTCGGCAGACAAACTAGGTCGAACTAGGGGGCCGTGGCAATTCCTTTATTGGTGTGGAATTTCATCACCAAATGGTAGGGGGACCAGATCGCCTGTGCTTGGTACATCCAGGGTCTTCCAAGGATTATGTTGTACGGTGACCTGAAATCGATAATTGTAAAGGTGCAATGTAGGGTTATACTCCGAGAGCCGTCTCTTACTTGCACCGGTAGAATAATTTTTCCCAAAGGGTCGACAGGATTGCCAGTAAATCCTGAGATGGGGCTTGTAGGCGTGAGGTTATTTCTGTTCAATCCCAGCTGTTCATAACAACTGAGAAACATAACTTCTACTTCGCTTCCTCCATCCACCAGGACTCTTCTGATCATGTTATGGTTTATGTTGATTGTAATCATTAGGGGATCTGAGTGAGAAATTTGATTAGCAACCGCATCTTCGGACGAAAAAGTAATAGTTTCGTCTAAGCGAGATCTTTTGTTTTCCCCCTCCCAGGGAGAGGCTTCTTGCGCCGATCGATGCACACCATTGATACTTCTTCCTGCTTCCTGGTTGCTGGTGTGGCTTGTTTCGTCGTTGTTGATGCTTCTTACTCCTGTCGGGGCCGAGAAACGGATTCGTGTACTCCCACGAAGGTTTTCAGCCGGATCAGTCATGAGTTAGAAAGTCGTATAGATCAAGATTAGCCTCCCACTGGGCGTGCCAAATTGATGGATGTCTACTACCCGCGCTTGATCACGAACCCTTCTCACGAACTGATCTGCAAGACAAAGGCCCCGGGTGTCCCGGGGATAGACACTCCGACGCTCAAGTCAGTATATTTGCTTAAGGTGTAAAGTATAAAGTATGAGATTAGATGAGAGGTCTACCAAACCTTTAGGGTATTTATATGGCTACAATCCGTAGATCACCAAGATATGTATTTATGGTATGAATACAACTCTTATAGAAATAGAGGTTGTATTACCATGTATAATAGAAATGTATTTCGGACATGGGTGCATTACCATGTTTAGGATAGTTGTATTACCATATTTGAGAAGATGTATATTCCTTGTAGAACATTCATAATATACGCATTCCTTATAAGAATTAGGATTGATGGACCTGTGGATCCACCCTCTGCGTATCTCGAGCCCATGACCCTTCTCGGGCTCTGGTCCGAATATGAATGAGTCCCGTATACAAAATATGGACTTATCAACTGGAACTTTGGGATATATATAGTACCGATTATGAAAATCAAACTCAACGTTTATATATCCGTTATTTGTTGGAAATTTAATAGCTTATATCCCTATAAATACTCTTGAATATGAAATATTTGTAAAAAATTATTATTTTTAATTTGCAAAATTAATTAGTTCAAATTAAAATATACGTAAGTTAACAAATAAAGAATTTTTTGAAAGATCAGATAAACGTTGGATGTTAAGAAGAGCAACTCATATTTTAACATCTTAACTCACGAATTTACTTTATTTAACATAGATGGAACATATTAATGGAATTTATAGATTTAATCATATTAATTAAAGTTAATCATAATTACATGCACGTTATTGCACGCACGTCGTGCAATTCGGGCAATGCTCTACGTGCATGCTCACAAACAATTTTAAGTCTAATTTCTTCATTAATGGTCAAAACTTGAAAAACTAAATCCAACATTTTCAACTTGATGAAATATTTTAAAACAAAAAAAATGCCCAAAATAATCCGAGAAATTAAATTCAATCCCCTCAAAATTCAAAATTCGATTAAAACTACACAAATTAATAAAAGTACATAGAAAGAAAATAACCTTTTGATTGAATGAGCTAGGGCACGGCATTTGGATCTTCACTTCAAACGACGTCGGCCTATCCACCACCGTGACAGCGGTGGAGTCGCAGGAGGAGGAGCAGCGGCAGCATGAATTTGAATGAGTGTAATTAATGCATGGCATAAATTAATAAACTTCGTAATCTGATTTTTCTTCAAAATTATTTTCTGAAATACCAACACATTTTACTAAATACCCATTTTTTTCCCTTTTCACGACTCTATCTCTTTAATTTTATTGTTTATTTTGCTGCGTGTATAATTAAAAGTTAATTACTTCTATTATTGTTGTAGTTTTGTTTAAAATCTGTTCTGAATCCTTTCGCCAAATACAGAGATCGCTTTGAAACCAAATGAATGGGCAATTGCACGCGCTTTGAAAACTAATACAATATGCGCGTGTGAGAAACGTGCTTTTATGCACTGGGATTAATAAAGTGGGAAATTAGAGTTTGCCTCAAAACATCAAATTTTACATGACAACTCTTCTATTAGTGAAAACTTTATTGAAATTATGTTTAACTAATTAAATATCAAATAAGATTTGATCTTACTCTTACTGAATAAATTGAAGTTAAATAATTAAATTGACAGAAATTACTTAACTTTTGATTAACACTAATAACTTTAAACAACCTTGAGGGCATATTTAATAAGCTTGAATTGAATTAAATTGGTCTGAACTGAAAAATGATTAACTAAATTAAACTGAACTAAAAGTTTTTGAATTTTTTTGATAAAATATATTATATCCAAAATTTTAAGCCATTGAAATATGTAGAATTGAACTTTAAAACTGATTTGAAGAAACAAATCACTGCATTGATATACATATATACATATATATTAAACTAAATTAACTAAATTTTATCAAATCACATGCCATCAGAACCGAACTTGATTGGATTTGATTGAACTAAATTATTAATATATATTTTGTTTTAAAAATTAAAAAGTATACAGAATTGAAGTGAGTTGAACTAAATTGAACTAAACTGATTGAAAAAGATTCAGATAAACTATACTAACAATGCCCTTAGTCAACTAAGAGCATGCCCAACAGTTACTTCTATAATAGAGTTTTTAGCAAGATTTACCCTTTTTGACCAGATTATTGCTTCCAACAGATGCTCTATCCCATACTCTAAAATAGAGATATGGTAAAAATCGAAGATTGAAAAGGCATATGGGCTCTCCTCTTTCATACTCCAAAATTTAATGATATCATTGATTATTACTTTTCTTTCCTTTTTTTATTTTATACTTTCTTAATCATTCACAATTTCACACACATAAAAATATTAAAATCATAAACTTGCAAATAAAATTAAGGCACTGTTTGTTGGAGCTTATAAATAGAGTTGTTCAATCTAATTCAATTCAATTCAATTCAATTCAGTTCAATTTAGTAAAATATAATTTGATCAATTCATGTAAATTTAGACATTCCGATTCTATTTTTCAATACATAAATTTCACTTCAATTCAGTTCAGTTCAGTAAAACATAGTTTGATCAAATTCAAGTAAATTTAGACCTTCATATTCTATTTTTCAATACATAAATTTCACTTCAATTCAGTTCAAATTAGTAAGAAATAAACTCAAACAAACATGTCCTAATTGTGTGCTATTGGGAGTCTACGATAGAGAATTAACTATATCTAATATTATTTATGGCAATAAATTCATTGAATGGTAAAATAGAGGAACTGTTGGATGAATGCTAAATAATTATGAAATTTTTGAATTTTTTTTTTGAAAAGAAAATTATATATCATACTCAAGGTGCTGGAAAACGTCCAACAACGTTTGACAAGAGGAACTGTGGAGTATAACTCCACTCTACATAATTCGAGCTATTATTTTTCCCTATGCTAGCTACCAGATGGGCATCCGTATTTTCATTTCTTGGTATCTATCATGGCAAATTAAGGCCTTGTTGCACAAATTCTGCTCAAATCTCCTTAGTGATTGAGTGGCATAATTCCGGGGCATCCAGGTCTCCATGTATGATCTGCATTAGACTCAACGAGTCTCCGATAATAGCTACATCGGTCCATTGGAGATATGCCGTCATTCTCAGTGCTTCTCTCAGTGCTTCCGCTTCCGTAAACATGGGGTCTCGTACATCCATTATCTTTCTGCTCACAGCCCGAACGAAAGACCCATCCGCAGCCACTGCCACTACCCCTAATCCTGCGCAGTCCCTTGCTATACCAGCATCAAATAGAATCCTTCTTCCCACCTCTGGCGGTCTTAATAAGTTACCTGTAGAAAGGACTTCTGAAACTCTCTCAGGCCAAGCATTTGCATCAGCAAATGATATTAAGGTTGAACGAATCGATGCAGTCAGTAAACTCGAGACGATACTCTTGTCTTGAAACAATTTTGTATTTCTCTAGAACCACACCCCATCGCAGACCATTGCCATTAGCTCTCTCGTATTATCATCGTTGTCGATCAGCAACTATCTGAACCATCCATCACCTCTTGCTCTTTCACTCCCCAGTATTGTATGCTGTAGACCTAGAGCTCGCCATACTCCTTTTGCATATTCGCATTCAATGAACAAGTGCCTTGTCGACCCATCCTCGGTATCACAGAGTTGATACTTCAACGGGACTTGTACCTTCCTATACCTGAGGTTCTCCGATGTTGGCAAAGAGTCCATGCATAACCTCCACACACAGTGTTTTGCTCTTGATGATATGCGCATTCTCCATAGTCTCGGCCATAAATCATCAGCCACTATCGCCGGACCATCGCTATTGTGATAATAAGCCGATCCCTGGTTCTCTTTCAGTGTATGGTACATGGATTTCACAGTGAACTTACCATTGGGGCCATTATTCCAAACCCAGACATCTCTCCCTTCTTGTCCCCTTAACTGGATTGATAGTATATCGTTCGCGTCCTCCTCAGCAAAACTATTTCGAACAAGCGGGATATTCCAACCTCCCGTGACCTGGTCGATCAGGTCGGAGACATGTTGTAGGTGTCCTGGCACATGATCTGGTTCTCTAATTCTGAAATTGCTGGTTGACGGTAGCCATGGATCCTGCGTGATGCTGGTATTCCTCCAACTCCTGATGTGCTTCCGGCTCCCTAGCTTCAACGCCTCGATGCCCTTTGAAATTCCTTGCCAAGCAGCTGACGGCCGAGACCCCTGGACGGCCTCCATGATTGTGCCGTTGGAGAAATATCTGTCTTTGAAGACTCGTGATATCAACTTCGTTGGATTAGTTAACATCCTTCATGCTTGTTTACTGAGCAGCGCCATATTAGTTGCCCTCAAGTCCCTGAATCCGAGTCCTCCCTTGTTCTTTGCTCGAGTTAGCTTAGGCCATGAAATCCATTGTATCTTTCCTCTCGAATTCTGCTCTCCTCCCCACCAGAACTTGCAGATCATCACTCTTATCTACTCAAGTAACGTTGCAAGTAACTCAAAACAACTCATCGCATAGCTCGGAATGGCTTGCAAGACTGATTTAATCAAGATTTCCTTTCCTGCTTTGGACAGATGCCTTTCACTCCAGCCATCCAACCTGGACCGGATTCGTTCTTTTATATACTGGAAGATGTGCTTCTTCATTTGGCCTATCTCTAATGGTAGACCTAGATACTTGCCATGTGATTCCACTTCTGGTATTTTCAGCACGTCACATATCCTCCTTCTATCAGTTTCCCTTGTGTTGGGACTGAACAGAACCCCTGACTTGTCCGTATTGATCCTCTACCCCGAAACTTCTTCAAACAGGGCTATGGCCCATTGCAGGTACCTTGCTTCCTCCTCCGTGGCCTCTCCAAACAGTAACTGTCATCCGCAAAGAAGAGATGACTAATTTTCGGTCCAAATCTCGATGCTCCCATACCATGTATCTTGCCAACAGCTTGTAAGTCACTTAACAATATAGAGAACACCTCGGAGAAAATAATGAAGAGATATGGAGAAAGAGGGTCTCCCTGCCTGATTCCTCTTTGCGGCTGGAGGTGACCTAGTTCATTCCCATTCAGGATCAACGAGAAAGATACTGTAGTCAAACAGCGTTGAATGAGCTGTATAAATGACGGAGGGAACCCCATCTTCCGAAGTACTGCCAACACAAAGCTCCATTCCACTTTGTCAAAAGCTTTACTCATGTCCAACTTGATACTCATATGTCCTCTACTTCCCGTCGTCCTCCCCTTCATAGCATGGTGGAACTCATGAGCCACTAAGACATTATCAGTGATGAGCCTACCCGGAATAAAAGCAGACTGGGATTCTGAGATGATCTTTGGTATGATTGGTCTGAGCCTGCTTGACATGACCTTGGATGCAATCCTATACACCACGTTGCAGAGGCTAATAGGTCGAAACTGCGTGATCAACTCTGGTTTCTCTGTCTTCGGAAGAAGCACAATGTGTGTATAATTCGTTTTTGGCTCAAAAACACCTTCATTCAGGAATCCAAGAACAGCTCTTGTGACATCTTTGCGGACCACCTTCCAAAATTTCTGGAAAAATACTGGGCTCATACCATCCGGACCTGGAGACTTGTACGGATGCATACTCTTCACTGCTCTCTCTACCTCCACTGCCGTGTATCTCCTTGTGATGTTGTTTGCCATGTCATGAGTGATCTTCGGCTACAATCTACTCAGTACTGTCTCCATCACCTCAGCAGACGGGTTGGACGGGGAGAAAAGGCCTCTGAAGTAATCCAATACTATCCTTTCTATGCTTTCCTCATCCTCTTTCAGCTCCTGATTTGAGTCCCGCAAGCCCTGATTTTAATGAAATTTTTGGAATTTGGTACTCTATTATAGAGATTGTTCTAGAGTAGCTGTTGGGGTTGCTAGATATGTAGTTGATAAATAAAAAAATTTACATTCATATAATTTAACTCCCCCAAGTTAATTAATGAAAGTTAATTAAACTAGGTGTTCAAAAAAAAGTTTATGAAACTAGGTGTTCATAAAATTGTCAGCTCACTTTGAATGAGATTATAACTTATTATCGTACAGAATCTGACACCTCAAACAATCTAACTGTAATTGTTATATCTAGCTAACTAGCTATAGCGCAATGCTTTGAACAGCATTTATACAGTCGATCATCTTCTTAATCGAACTCGAACTAGGTCGGCAGACAAACCTTCTTCTTCTTTAGCAGGCCGGAGAAACAGCCGCCGGAAGAGCTTTTCTTTGCAGGGGACTTTTCTTCCTCAGCTGGACATTTCTCCACTGCACTTCTCTTCTGCATATTCTCCTTGTGCATCTTCCTCATCACACAAATTTCAGCCCTCTCCATTGAAACGTATGTTATTCTGAGCACTATATATTCTACGGCTAATTAAGCTGCTAAGTTTTTGTATGAATGTTGAAAGACAAAATGCATATTTATATTATGCTGGGCATAAATGGAACTGTGGTTCTTTGGCTGTAGTGGGAATATTTTATGTCATTTGGGCAACACGTAAAAAATTCAGACTTGGTAGCTACGTAAATTCCGACCAGAAAATCAGATCGTGTGGTCAATAGCAAATGAATACTAACAATTATTTAAATATGTAGCAACTTGGTTAGCGTTGAACTAATAAATGACGCTTTACGACTAGAATCAAACAAATCAGAAATTATGATATCCTCCATCCTTATTTAATCTCCACATATTCCCTCGACATTTTTTTTTTTTCAGGGATGCGAATCCAGAATTTATACAAAAGTAAAATCGAAATTACATATACATAAAGAAATTTCTTTTATAACTGAAAATTAGTATGCAATGTTTGGTGCACAAATAAATTGATTTCACTGATAAAAGTTAATTTTAATGTATGATGGATGGCTGGTTGAAAGAGTTTTTTAGTGCCAATAAGCTCATGGGTCTTGTGAGTGTTTTTATTTTCAAAAAATCGAACTGAAAAACGGTTAAATAGGTACCATTTTGCAATTTTTGTTTATATTTTTTTAATATTGTATATAGAGTTTAGAATAACAATAATTTAAGTTGTAGTGGTATTTCCATAAAAATATTACAATAGTGGCACTAGAATTTGTTATTTTTCTTCTTGTTGGATATATAGTTTGTATTTTCTCCGTATAATATATCATATAACAGTGACTGCCAATTTTTTCCCTTTTTAAACTTATTTTTGTTTTCCTTGTTACACTCTTGTTTTTACTTTTTAGTGTGTGGAAACAAGATTGCATTATTTTATGGGGAAGAAATGTTGAATACTAGAAACTATAAATTAGACTTTACTTTGAGTGATGAAAAATAAAAGTAATTGATACCAACTAAATACACAAACCAAATATAGGAGGAATAGACTAGATATCTTTCTAATTCTTACTGTATATGCCTGGCTTATTCTTTCATAATAATTTTGTAAGCAATATTTAATTTTCCATTTCTTAATTGAACGAGAATAGATGATGATGCTACCAGTAAACTCCGGGATACCAGCTCCGGTACAGGGTAATCCGGGGAGAGCTGGAATCCTAGCCCGCGGCCAATCTCTCACCTAAGTCCTGCAAAACAAAGCCCCCGGGGTCACCCGAGGGTAGACGCTCCGGCGTGATGATGAAGATAGGGCTTTTTGCAGAGGAGAGAGAATATGAAGAAATACTGAGAGTATTTAAGTCTGATAAAACATACCTATTACTGTTGGTCACTCCTCTATTTATAATGGAGAGGATCAGAGAGGGCTTAGGCTAAGTGGTCCTCCTCTTGCCGCAACCCCGGGTGTGTCCAAGATAGCTGATGTCATGGGAGGACCACTGCTGGGCTTAACCCTTTCTTCTCCTTTACCAATATATCCGCTGGACCAGGATATGGGTTAAGGCCCATATCACCACTAGCCCCCCGAGACCCTGGCTTCCGGGGCTTGGCCCGGTAGGCTGGGTCTCTAAAAGGAAAATAGCGGGTCGCAGCTTGCACGGGCCCGTATCACCACGCGCCTCCTCACCGTCTGCTCCCTAATTAATGCTCATTATTGCTTTTTCTCGAACGCTGAGTTTACTTTTCCCAACTTCGAGAAATGCCTTGTATCCTTCCCTATAAATACCTCATCAAAAATTTCACTTTCATTTTTCATCCACTGAGCGCTGTCACTTTCTTTCTTTTCGTCCTTTTCTGCTCTCGTCTGCCATTCTCTCTTCTTCTTTACCTTTCCGATATGAGTAGCAAGGTTCCTACCCCGGTAGAGGATCATTCTCTGGATATTGACGACCTTCCTCTTCCTACTCCATCAGGCGGCAAAGGTCTGATGACGACTAAAGCGAAGGTGGCTTATGGAGCCCTGGAGCCTACCGACCCGAAAGACCCCGGGATGACCCCGGTAAACGAAGCGGTGGAGGAGTTAGTAAAGAAGATGTATGTGCCGCTGTCATATGACGCGGGGTTAGAGCCATACTCCGGCGACATGAAGGACCGGGTGTGCATCCCCCGGTACCATCTCCTGCACGAGCTCACTTTTCCCCTCCCTCCACTATACTCCGCCTACCTGAAGTATTACAACATCTCTCCAGCGCAGTTTCATCCCAACGCTGTCAGCGTCATGATTGCCTTCCTTTTATCTTGCAACCGGGCTGGTGTAACCGGGACTGTGGATATATTCCGGAGCTTCTACTACTTGGCCGCAACCTCTGTCCCGGGAGTGTTCAATGCCCTGCGCCGGAACAAGACGGCGACCATCTGCTCCGGGAGGCTCGAGTCTGTAAAGACGAGCGACTGGATGAACAGCTACTTTACTTTCAACGAGAAGAAGTATCCAGTCCCGTCGTGGAATCAGCAGAGGGTCGCTGAGACTAAGGCGGCACTTCCCCCGGCCCAATTCCGGCAGGTATCCGATAGTTATGACTTAATTGCCAAGAAATTTGTTAACTTGAAGGATTACCAGAGGGCGGGGGGCTATGAATTCCCCCGGGAGGCGTATCCAGCGGAGGTGTTCACTTGCCGCCGTTTGTATGCCACACGGAGCCTTGGTAATTTCCTTAACTGTATTAATTTTCTTTGTTAATTTTATCGAATTTGTTTCTTCTAACTGCTTTTATCTAATTTCGTTTGTTTCCCTGTACTAGCCATATCTCCCCGGCCAGCGATAGCCCCAGTAGGGTCGAAGTCCGGCGAGGGAGGGGTAAGGGGACTTCCGGGAAGTCCAAGAAAGGTCAATCTGAGACCGAGAAAGCGGTCAAAGATACAAAGAAAATAAAATCCGGAGAGGGGAGATCCGGGGAGAAGGGTACCGGGGATTCCATTGGGTCCACGGTGGTCCCTCCGGTAGAGAATCGACGATTAGCGTTTGCTATTCCCGTGTCCGGGGGACCTCCCCATAAGAAGAAGAAGTCTGAGCCTCACTCCGAGGGTTCAACCCGCATCCCCCGGAAGGAGAAGGAGTCTACGGCTGATAGCAGCCTTCACCCTATCAAAGAAACCCATGGCGACTCCTCTTCCCAGCGCATTTTGCTGGATGTCTCCCAGGTATGTGTTTCCTATCCTTAACATTTTAATTCTTCGTACTGTATTTTTATTCTAAGTGTTTATTCTCGTGTAGGACCATGCCTCCAAACTACTAGAGTTCCCTGGGCTTCGAGAACTGGTCAACCAAGCATGCGACTCCCTGTCCGAAGATCTTTCCCGGGAGGTTGACCAGTTGAGGTCACAAAATGCCTCTCTTTACAAGGAGCTATCCGAAGCTCACAAGGAGCTGTCCCGGGTGAAGAAGGACAGCAAGCGCGGCATGGCCCCGGCGCAAGAGGCTCTTTGCCGGGCTTTCACCGACCGGGTTTTCAAAAGCCGCTCCTTTGAGGTAAAGATGATGTCCCTCTGCGACGTCTCCAACGAAGCCGCCATGCATGCCGCATACTCAGCTATCCGGGAGTACATCCCCCGGGAGAACCGGGAGGCATTCAGAGAAGCCTGGTACCGGCCGAAAGCGAATGATCGTTTCAACTATGCGGCTGACCGGCTGATGAAGGAGGGTATCGACGGGATAGTTCCCGGGGTGCTCGAAGTCTTTGAGGGGGCTCGAAGTGTCGATCCCCAGGATATCGTTGCTTACGCCGGTGATGCCGCCAAGCTTGCTGAGGATAGAGCGGACCCCGGACCAGACGACCTGGCCAATCTTGCCGCCATCGAAACCCCGGTAACCTCGGAAGAGGAGGGGAATTCTGATGAAGAGAATGTTAAGTCCCCCATCCAGGGGCAGGAGTTTGAGCCGGTGCAGGCGAACGAGGAGGAGGAGGAGCTGACCCCGGAGAAAGGCAAAGCTCATGAAGAAGAGCAGTCTCCCCGGAATGAAGATGACGAAGACGCTGATCATGAAGTAAACATAGACACTTAGTCCTCTCATTCTACCTTTGTCCTTTATTTATGTTTTAAATCTTAATCTCCCCCGGGCTCCTTCCCTGAACCCTTCCATTTTGTAATTCAGGGAGGAGATAATAGCTCCGGGGATGAAAACGACGACTCTAACGATGTAAGAGTCTCTCTCTTTTCCTTTGTAATTCATGGTATTTGTATTCATAACATTTATTCCGGGTTTATTGTGCTTTCATGACTTGTTTTGTTTTATACCTTGCTTAAACTTTGAAATCTTGACCTTTTAATTTCAAATTTCTATCTTTTTACTCGTGTAGCCCCGGGATGATCCTCCGGGTACAGTTCCCTCCGGGGTGGCTTCGGATAACGAAAAGCCGTGCCCCCGGTGTGGGGAGTTAGAAGAACAATTGAGTCGCTGGCAATTGGACGGCATTCAGACACGGTATCTTCTTGTTCATTCCGGGATAGGGTCGGTGATTGATGAGTTCCCGGATGTCACTTCTTTAGTAACAAAACTTAGGGAAATATCAAATAAATTTGGATCCCTTTCCCGGTGTCAATCCCTGGCTCGAGACCGGGTGAACGCCGTTTTGGATACAGACCAGACCATTTCTATGCTGCAGGCCGAACACGACGCCTTTAAGTCCCGTCTCAAGGAGGAGTTTGACTTGGTGTGGTCCGAACTTCCGTTCTATTGCGACAAGCTCAAATGGTTGGATAGAAGGGGCGATCCCCTTAGGAGAAATCTAATGCTGGAACGGGAGAACCGGGAGCTGGCGGCCCGGAACCTCACCCTCCGGGAGAACTTGGTCACCCTACAACTCACTTATCACTTGACCGGGTTGCGCCTGGGTCGGGTCTCCCCTCCCCTCTACACTAACTTTCCTCGTGAGGTCGGGGCATTATTAGTACGTATGTTCCGCATGGGCTGGAATGACCCCGAGTCTCGATATCGGCCTGCTTTTGAGGAAACCGCCGCTTGGTGGCAGCGTCAAAGAGAGGGGCAATATCTCCCCCCGTCCTTGGTCCTTCTTCCAAGTCGGATCTCCCTTGATTTCACCGTTGAGAGGTATCTCGGATTCCGTGTTTCGGTTGATCCGGAGGAATCTGTCCGGAGAGTATCTAGACTCCGATACCGTGTTTCGGTTGATCCGGAAGAATCTGCCCGGAGAGTATCTAGACTCCGCGAAGACGCTGCCCGAATCTGGGCTTTCATTGCCCGCGAAGACGCCGCTAAAGAAGAGAGACGTTTGGCCCGGGAAAGGGGCAAAGGCAAAAGCAAAGTCGTTGCCACGAAGAAGAAGAAGTCTCCCGTGCTCAAGGGACCCGTTATTATCGGAGCTCCCCGTAGTACGCCGTCTCCCGAGGTTTCATCCTCAGACGACGATTTCGACCCGTATGCCGAAGCTGGTCCTTCGGGGGCTGGTCCCTCGGGAGCTGGTCCGTCCGGTTCCCGTCCGGCCGCGGAGCCCAATGTCCCGGGGGATACTGCTACCGCCAACCCACCAAGCCCTCCTGCTGCTAATAATCAGCCAAGTCACCCCGGCACTCAAGACGACCCGGACTCTCCTATTAGCTGGGATGGTCCTCCTTCCCTTTGTTAGTTTTGTTTAGGTTATTCAAGTTTCAAAGTTGTAAATTTTGTAATTATCAATCATAAGTTAATGATATGTGTGTTATATTGTTCCTTGATACTTGTTCAAATATTTATTCCAACCGTTACCCCGGGTCGCTTATTCAAGCGTGCCCAGGTTGTCTTGCGGGTGCTTGTTCAAGCGTCCCGTATATTATTGCCCTAGCCCCCCGGGCGCTTGTTCAAGCGGCCCCGGATCGACTATACTTATGAAAAAATGTTAACTCGCAAAATAATTCCCATAAGCAAAATAAGAAAATGCAAATGCGGGCCACAGGACAACCTAAGCTCAATCCTGGCCAGAGGTTCCCGTGCCGCTCTCATGCTACCGTCCTAGGCATAACTCTTGCCAGAGGGGTAAATGCAGGAAATAGGCTAAAATAGACTAGGCATAATATCTACGTAAATTTGCGATGTTCCAGTGTCTCGGGACCTTCTTCCCGGCCTTGTCCTGCAATTCATAGCTTCCCCCGGGGTGGGCCGTTATAACCTTATAAGGCCCCTCCCAGTTGGGGGCCAGCTTCCCGCTTGCAACCTGTTGGCTCTTGTCGTTCCGGCGCATCACCCACTCTCCCGGGGTGAACTGCTCCTTGCGCACCCTTCTGTCGTGGTACTTCTTGACCCGTTCCTTCACCCGGGCCTCGTGCAGGGCTGCTTTTTCTCTCTTTTCCTCCAGTAAGTCTAGATCCAGCAGTCGGTCGTTCTGATTTGCTTGCTCGTCCGGGAACTTCGATCGGAGACTGGGAACTCCAACTTCAGCCGGGATGACCGCCTCCGCCCCATAAACTAAGCTGTAGGGGGACTCGCCCGTGGCGGAGCTCTCCGTCGTTCTGCTTGCCCATAAGACACTTGGGAGTTCGTCAACCCAGTTTCCCCTTGCCCCCTGGAGCCGTGTCTTGATCCCGTTCACGAGGGTCCTGTTGGTCACTTCAACTTGCCCGTTAGCCTGTGGGTGATAGACCGAGGTCAGCTTCTGTTCAATCCCGTACTCCTTGCACCAGGATTTGAAAGGATCATTTTCAAACTGTGCCCCGTTATCTGTCACTATGAACCGGGGAATCCCGTAGCGACAAATTATGTTCTTCCAGCAGAATTTTACGCAAGTACTTCCCCTAATGTTTGTCAGGGGAGCAGCTTCTACCCATTTGCTGAAATAGTCAACTGCCACTATCAAATACTTGAAACCTCCGGGAGCGGTCGGAAAGGGGCCTACCAGGTCCAAGCCCCATCGGATGAAAGGCCAAGTTCCTGATATCCCAATCATCTCCCCCTGCGGCACATGGATCAGGGGTGCAAATTTCTGGCACTGCTCACAGGAGCGGACTGCTTTTTGGGCATCCTCAAATAGCGTTGGCCAGTAATACCCCGTGCACATGATCTTCCGAGCCACAGTCCGGGCCCCTTGATGACTTCCGTTAGGACCCTCGTGCACTTCTTTCAAAAGGTGGCGTGCTTCCTCTCCATCCACACACTTCAGCCAAGGTTGAAGATATCCCCTCCGGATTAACTCCCCGTCCAGAACGGCATACCGGGGTGCTTTGACCCGGATTTTCCGGGCTTTTACCTTGTCATCCGGCAGCGTTCCATTCTCCAAGTACTCCAGAAGGGGTGTAATCCAAGATTCGGCTTCTCGCACCGCTGCAACTTGACTTGGCTGCTCATATCCCCGGGTTGTTATCATCTTCATATACAGATTCCGGTCTTGACTCGGCTTGAGCTCTGAAGAAGACAACTTGCTCAACGCATCCGCTTTACAGTTTTCCTCCCGGGGGACCTGTGTTAGGGTCACCCGGAGGAAACCCTGTATCAGTAACTTCACTGCCTCCAAATATTTCTGCAAACTTCTTTCTTTTGCCTCATACTCCCCATTGACTTGCTGGACCACGATAGCTGAGTCGCTATAAACTTGTATCACTTTGGCACCTGTTTCCCGGGCTAGGTGTAATCCGGCAAGGAGGGCTCCATATTCAGCTTCATTGTTGGTGGTTTTAAACTCAAACTGCAGCGCATACCGATACTCCTTGCCACCAGGACTGACCAGCACGACCCCAGCACCGCTCCCCCCGGCATGGGAGGAACCATCCACATGCAACTTCCACTCCGGTTCACCTTCCCCCGGGTCTTTCACGGTATTGTCAGCCATCTCAACTAGGAAATCAGCCAAAGCCTGGCCTTTGATAGATTTCCTGGCCTGATAAGTGATCTCGTGCTCTCCCAACTCTATCGCCCACTTCATCATCCGGCCAGATGCCTCTGATTTCAGCATGACTTGCTTAAGTGGGTGATTTGTGAGAACTGTGATAGGGTGACCTTGAAAGTATGGGCGAAGTCTCCGGGACGCGTGCACTAGTGCCAGCAGTAAACGTTCTAGTGAAGAATAACGTGTCTCCGGTCCTTGGAGAGCCCTACTCACAAAATACACCGGGCTCTGCGCTCTCCCGGATCCTCGAACCAAAGCCGCACTTATTGCCTGATCCGTGGCTGCCAGATACAAGAACAATTCCTCCCCCGGGACTGGCTTGGACAGGGTAGGGAGTTTTCCCAGGTGCTCCTTCAACTCCTTGAAAGCTTGCTCGCACTCGGGAGTCCACTCGAACTTCTTTGCTCGTCTCAAAATGTTGAAAAAAGGCAGCTGCTTCTCTGCTCCCCGGGATAGGAACCTGCTTAATGCCGCCAGGAACCCGGTTAAGCGCTGTACATCTTTCACCTTGTTCGGGGAAGGCATGCTCAGGATTGCTTCAACCTTTTCCGGGTTCACATCGATACCCCGGTTTGACACCATATACCCTAAAAACTTGCCTGCCGCCACTCCGATGGTACTCTTCTCCGGGCTCAACTTTAGGTTTACCTCTCTTAACACAACAAAAAGCTCCCGGAGATCATCCAAAAAAGCGCCATGAGTCCTGCTTTTGATCACCATATCATCCACATAGACCTCCATGATTCTTCCCAGCTGGTTTTTGAACACCCGGTCCACCATGCGCTGGTATGTTACTCCTGCATTTTTAAGACCGAATGGCATCTTCCTGTAACAAAAAGTACCAAAATCAGTGATAAAAGATGTTTTTGGCCGATCTTCCGGGGCCATGACGATCTGGTGGTATCCCCGGTGCGCGTCGAAAAAGGCTAGAAGCTGGTAGCCTGTTATAGCTTCCACCAGCTGGTCAATGGAGGGCAATGGGTAACTGTCTTTTGGGCAGCACTTGTTTAAATCTGTAAAATCGATACACATCCTCCAGGACCCGTCATGCTTTTTCACCAGGACCGGGTTGGCAATCCACTCCGGGTAAGTAAATTCTTCTACCATTCCCGCGTCCAGCATCCTTCTCACCTCCGCCCGGACGAATTCTACCCGATCTGCTGCCAAGACTCTTTTCTTCTGCCTTATAGGCTTCAAATCCGGGTAGACATTCAACCGGTGGATGGCGAACTCTTCTGGTATCCCTGTCAAGTCTTCCGTTCCCCACGAGAACACATCTTCATATTCCTTCAACAATTTCCGAAGCTCATCCTTCACATTCACCGGGAGGTGCTTCCCGACACTCACCTTCCCCCGGGATCCTACCTCCATATCCTCCACTTCAAAAGAAGCCGGGTCACCATGCACGGCTCCCACTGTGTTACTCTTCCCGGAACACTCCCCGGGCTCCGATGCGTTTGTTCTTTCTGATCCTCCATTCTTGGCCTCCTTTATCGCGGTGAGCATGCAGCTGCGGGCAGTCGTTTGATTGCCGATAACCGAAGCAATTCCTTGGTCTGTCGGGAACTTCATGGTTAGATGGTAGGGCGAGCATATCGCCCGAGCCTGCGTCAACCAGGGACGACCTATGATCATGTTGTACGGGGAAGAAGCATTGATGACCGCAAAGTTACACAGGACAGTGCACCTCTTGTTAATATCCAGATGATCAACAAGGGTCACCTGTAGCGCTATGACACCCAGCGGGTGGACTGTGCGACCCGTAAAGCCTGATAGCGGGGACAAGCATGGCTTCAAATTCTGTAGACCAATATTCAATTGATCGAAACAATCAGCAAACATAACCTCTACGCTGCTCCCATCATCCACAAAAACTCGCTTTATCACCACACCTTCTACCTCTGCAGAAATCACCATCGGGTCAGAGTGAGGCACTTGGGCCGAAACTGCATCTTTCTCTGAAAAAGTGATCGTCTCATCATGTTTAAACCTCTTTCCCTGGATCTCCCCCGGGAGAACAGACCTACTCTTGGCCTTCACCGCCGACAGTGTTTGCGCTCCATCTCCCACTATCCCATTGATCACGTTTATCATCCGGGGTGCTCCGGGTCCCGGAACTCCTGGTCTAGGCGCTTGCGGGGCGGGGTTTGGAGCAACGTTGGTTTCCGCGGGGCGATTGCCGCCTTGACCTCGGTTATTCCTCCAGTTCCGTTTCCTCCCCTGTCCTGCCGGAGCAGCCGCCGGGTGTGCTTCGCCCGCCACACAGTCCTGGAGCTGACCCCGCTCCACCAACTTCTGAATATTCGTGCGCAAGACACGGCAGCCTTCTGTAGTGTGACCATAGGACTTGTGAAACTCACACCACTTTTGGGCATTGGTCGGGGCCGGGACTCCTTGTATAACTGGGGGGTCCGTGAAGAGACCCCGGTGAATGGCCAAAATCTCCGTTTTTGTCTTGGAGAGTGGAGTATATGTCGGTCTGACCACCAACGTCTGCCCCCCCGGTGTGGGTGCTGCTCCCTGGGCCGGGGGGCGTCTTGCTGCTTCCGGGCGGGCCCCCTGGTGAGGAGTGGCCCGGAGTGTAGTTGTTTGGGTTGCTGTGGCCGTAATCACCCGCTGCTCAAAGAAACCGACCGTGTTCATCCGGGTATGGTTAGCTTCATGCACAGTGCAATGCATTTCAACTATCAACTGGAGATGGTAGAAAGTTCCTGGCATATTCTTCATCAACTCAATGTAGAACATCTCGTCTTTCAACCCATTGACAAAGTTGCCGATCAGGGCCTTCTCATGCAGGTGCCTATCCTGGACCTTCATTGACTCGGCAATATACCGGACATAATATTGCCAAGTAGACTCCGTCTCCAACTGCCGCATAGCCAAGACCGTGGCTAGATTGACAAAGTTGGTCTTCATTGCTGCATATCTGTGGACCAGGACCGTAGCAAAATCCCAGAAAGTCTTCAAGGAGCCTTGTGGAAGACTTTTGAACCAACTCAAGCAGTTGCCCCGGAGATAGGAAGGCAACAACTTGCACTGCAACGGCTCATCAATGTCCCGGGCACCCATGACACTGAGGTAGGTGTGAACAAACTCCTCTGGGTCCCCGTCCCCGTTGTATGTCAGAACTCCATCAGGCGCTTTGGTACCTACCGGCCATTTGTAGTTTAACACCTCTGGAACCCACGGGGAATGAGGAACCATCCCCCGCCTACCAATAAGCCTGGTCAAACGATCTTCGATGGACCCGTTGTTAAACGGGGTGTTGTATCCACCATAAAATGGTTGAGCTTGCGGGTTTAAACCTCCTGGGAACTGCTGATCCGGGTATTGCTGCTGTCCCGGAAAGATCTGCTGACCAAGAGGCATCTGCTGTCCTGGGGGCATCTGCTGACCTGGGGGCATCTGCTGACCCGGGGGCATCTGCTGATATCCAGGACCCCGTCTCCCATCCTTTTCCAAGTCCACCACTTCGGGTACCTTGTTAGGGGCTGCTGCCTTAGCTGCTTTCCATACTCGAAATTCTCCGAATTCCTCTGCGTTGGTATGAATTGTTTCTGGATCTCTGCGCTCCGGGTCCTCTTCCCCGGAATCGAAATATTCCGGTTCGGATTCTCCACCTTCTCCGAACGCCTCTTGGTCCTGTCTCTCCTTTTCTTGCCGGGCTTTATCCCTCTGCTCCTTCTGCATCTCCCTGAGGGTACGTTCCAGCACCTTCTTCTTTCCTTGGCGCTTCTCAGCGGCCACACGGGCAGTCTCCTTGCGCGCCCGCTCCTTCTCCTCGGCCGCTTTCCGCGCCGCCTGGGCAGCGCGGCCCTTTTGGTCTTAGGACCGCCCTCTGCCTGATTAACTTTGGAAGGGGGTTCTTCCACTGTCTTTTTAAGTCTGCCGCGGGGCATGACGAAGCAAGGTCCCACTGGGCGTGCCAACTGATACTACCAGTAAGCTCCGGGATACCAGCTCCGGTACAGGGTAATCCGGGGAGAGCTGGAATCCTAACCCGCGGCCAATCTCTCACCTAAGTCCTGCAAAACAAAGCCCCAGGGGTCACCCGAGGGTAGACGCTCCGGCGTGATGATGAAGATATGGTTTTTTGCAGAGGAGAGAGAATATGAAGAAATACTGAGAGTATTTAAGTCTGATAAAACATACCTATTACTGTTGGTCACTCCTCTATTTATAATGGAGAGGATCAGAGAGGGCTTAGGCTAAGTGGTCCTCCTCTTGCCGCAACCCCGGGTGTGTCCAAGATAGCTGATGTCATGGGAGGACCACTGCTGGGTTTAACCCTTTCTTCTCCTTTACCAATATATCCGCTGGACCAGGATATGGGATAAGGCCCATATCACCAGATGATTTGGAATCTTCTATATATAATTTTCAATAATCGAAGATAAATCGTTCTTCCTTAACAAAATACTCCGATCGGTATAAAAATTCTAAATGCATAAATAACTTTTCTGAACATGTTATAACATGCTTCCCTTTTTCACAAAAATATTATATTAAGTATGGATTTTACATCAAATAATTAACATGCTAAAAACATCTAATGCTAAATACATCTAATGTAAATAGAAGGACAGGATCAATGATTATGAGACTGATGAGATTTAAAGCCTGCCTTGAACATTCTGAACTTTGAGTAGGTATCATCCATTCGAGCAGTATCTTGTATCATCCATCTGAGTTAGTATAACAAAACCTTCCTTCCCGTTGTAACTGTTTTTCTAGGACCAATATATGTAAGTCTAATTTATTAATGCAGGTCCAGAAAAGATCAGATTACTCTTTCTAATTTCACTATGGTCTAGACCTGTATTAGGCCATGTCCAGTTCAACTTATTGTAGCACAGCACATCACTGGTCAGCACAGCACATCACTGGTCAGCACAGCACAACACTCATCAGCACAACACAGCTCTCATCAGCACACCACTTTTCAGCTCAACGCATTTAAACTCTAAATGGGCACTAATTTTATGTTTTGTAAAAATAATATTATTTAAGTAAAATTTTTAGTTCGTAAGTAATAAATATTGTGGTTTTTCTTTAATTCAAATTAACACAATTCAATACTTTCACCACTATTCAGCACAAGATCAGCACAGCACATCACTGATCAGCACAGCTCAACACTCATCAGCACAGGACAGCACTGATCAGCGCAGCACATCACCAAATAAGTTGAATTGGACAGGGCTTTAGTAATACTAGGGACATTTCAGTTCTAAATCAGACCTGCATTAGCCAAGATATAATTCCGTTATTATTTTTTTGTTGTAAAATATTACAACTGCAATATTGATTTTTTAATCAACCAAAATTTATTATAAAATTCTACAATGTGTCACTTTTAATTAGAAAAAGGAAAATTAGAAATTAAATTTCCCAAATGTGCTAATTTCAAAACTTGTGTTTGAAAATTGGAAAAACACAAGCGACCATATTATAAGTTAATAATCTATTTTTTTATATTTTAGAAACTTGAGTTGGTCTCTTGAGTGACGGTCACTATACAGTGACGAAGGACTATATTGGAATACGAAAGAAAGGAGGTCCTTATTTGCAATTTTGACAAAAATGCACTATTCACTCACGCGCACTGTTCACTCAGTCTAAAAAACAAGCCTTTTACTCTAAAAATAAACGTTAGCAAACATATCCACACAGTCTAAAAAACAAGCATTTTATTCTGAAAAACAACCCGTTAAGCGTGAAATACAAGCATGTACTAAAAAAGTACCTGTTTGGTCTAAAAAGCAAGCATTCAAGGGTGAAATTCAAGCATGCTCTATAAAACCAATTTTTCTTGCTTCAAAATACATGAATTCTAAAAAGCAACCTGTTAACTGTGAAATGCAAGCTTTCTCTAAAAAACAACATGTTAAGTATGAAATGCAAGCATGTTTAAAAAACAACCTGTTTGGTCTACAAAACAAGCATTCAAGTGTGAAATTCAAGCATGTTCTAAAAAACAACCTGTTTGGTCTAAAAAACAAGTATTCAAGTGTGAAATTCAAGCATGATGAATGTAATTTGCATAAATTGCATAAAAACCCCGTCCCAAACTTATTTGCATATAAACCCCGTCACTATATAGTGACCGTCACTTTCAAAACTAATTAAATTAGTAATTAGGTTCTCTTTTTTTTTGAGGAAAGTAATTAGGTTCATTTTTAAATACACAATAAAATGCATATCTTATTATAAACTCGCCTTATCTAATTGTTTGCGTGAAAATTAAGATCAAGATTATATAAGTTGAATAAGCTTAAGATGTGCTTGTTACATCATAAAACTAATGTATTGTTATTGACGTGTTTTGCACACTTAATTTAAATGCATATATTAATTCCGCACATTTTTAATTAAGTGGCCATTATAAGAAATGAAATGAGAAAAGAGAAAAACCATAGTCTTGGTAAACCATATTGGTGCTCGTTAACAGAATATCTTTTCAAACTCAACAAATTGTTTCGTCTAACGGTTTCTGCACGTCATTCCCAAACATGTCATCAAAATTGCATTTTTCTCCTTTTTCCTTTTCTGAAACCATACAAATATACAGTCTCCACCTTTTGGTTATTCAAGTAATTGGGAAGCAACGCTTTTCATATTGCTCTAAAACTACACTATTGTTTTTGTCATAAAACAACATCATTAATGGTGTCAATTCGGTCAGTTCTGGTTCGGGCTAAATCGATGTCGGATCAAAACAGTTGAGTTGATTCGGTAAAATTTTCTTTTATCGTTTCATATCAGTCGGACTGGATTACAACCGGTTCAAGTTTAATCACATCATTTCAAATTCGATCCTATGTTAATTGATTTGATTTGTAATAGTGAAACATTCATGTGGTTAATATACAAGATTTGAAAATAAATGGAAATTATCACTAGTTTCTTTTATAAGAGTCCCGCATTTGCTTTAATTTCAGTACTTCAAATGGTTTTTTAATTATTTATTAGGTTCAGATATAACCACTAGCCAATTAATTGCTTATATAAAAAGGAGAACATTTGTGTTTGGTGACGAAGAAAAAGTAAAAGAAAAACCTCACGGGCAGTAAAAAGTGAAAATCCAATTAAATTTCTTTTATATATATATATATATATATATATATATATATATAATTTTACATCATAACATATTTTCAATAATATGTAATTTCCAGATCGAGATTGAAAAATAATTCAAATTACATTTTCAATAATTAAATAATCAATCAGCTGGTAAAATGCAGATCGAGATGGAAGATTAAAAAAATCAAAAGAAGGGTAGAAAATGGATGTTGTAAGGTCAAGAATGCACGGCAGCGGCATTTGAGGGAGTCACAGCGGCGCCGGGATGGACCTTCTTGAATGCACCGGAGAACCATCCACGGCGGCCGGAAGATTTATCGACTTTCTTGGTAGCATCACCGGCTTGAAGCTTCTCCATTTTCTTCATCTTCTCTTTGTGGAGCTTCCTCATAACGTAAACTTCTGCTAGGCCAACTGAAGCAGACATGATCGGATTTATGGAGGATTTCCTTAGAATTTATGGAGGATTTTGTGAAATATGTGTAAGATGAATGAAAAAAAAGGTTGAGTTTTGTGGTATTTATAGATACTGTGGGCTTGTGGAGTACGCAATGGATGACTGAATGAAGAGTTAAGAGAGTGATGGGAAATGGGAAATTTCTGGTTAGTTTAATAATTGACTTTGATTTATGGTGACTTCGGAGAAATGGTCTGCTTGGAGCCGAAGCAAGAAACTTCTAGTCAGCATTCATCAATTTCATGACGACTTAAAGAAAAAACAGCAAAAAGAAAATGGACGGCCATACACTACTCTAGAAATTGAATTCTCTTTAATGTTTAGAATTTATGAAGTTATTATTAATATTTTAACATTTATATTTAAGTATAACATAATTTTGAGGGAACGGGATCCAAATAAAATATTACACTTTAAATGGAATCGTCGGGAAGTTAGTAGTAGAACTACAACCGATTTGGATTTCTCTTGTTTATATATATATCATTAGATCGAAAGTCAACCTAATTTAACCAAGCAATTACCCATTGATAAAATAAAAATTTGGCAGACAAACATACATGCCCATTATTTGAACAAAAATACTCAATTAAAGCATATCCCCTAGAACTAAAAGAATAAAGCAATAAAACCTCATCTCCATCTCATTTGGCAGAATAAAGCAATAAAACCTCATCTCCATCTCATTTGGCAGAATAAAAAAGAGAATAGCCGAGTTACCCAATTCAACCCGGAATGAACCGAGCCAGATCGAGTATTGTAACTCACTGAACCAATAAAACTTGACCCGACCCGGCCTATCCTGGATCAGATTTAGAACGCGCAGAAACGGCACTCGATGGGGTAGCGGAGAAACGGCACTCGAGGGGAGTTTTAGAGAAAATTTTTATTTTAAAAAAGGGGGTAGTTGGGGGAGGAGAGCCGCCTCCGGCTAGCCGGAACCCCTCCCCGCCGTAGATATGAAATGGGGGGCAGGGGTTTTTTGTCGGAGAGAGAAAAAAAAGGAAAAGAATCGGTGTACCAACTAATACTTGTAATATATCAAATGTAATATATCAAATGCTTGTAATATAATCGGTGTATCAACTAATTCAAATGGGTTTAGAAATTGACAATTACTCTCGCGGTTATTATTAGTCTTATAACTCATAAGTCCTGGTTCCATTTCATATCCAGCATAAGGGGCGAGGGTGGGATTTTTTTTTAGGTTCACTTAGATTGTTACCCTATTTTATTTCTTAAAAAATGGGGTTAAAATACAAAATTTACAGTGAATTCCTTATGTCCACATGGTCAAGCAGTTCAAAGTATCTAACAAAAGTATATTTTCGTAGATACACAGCTACTCAATACATAATCAAATATACGAGGACGAGAACTACAATTTATTAAATTAATTATCAAATACATAAATTTTTTGTAAGGCTAAAATCATCCGAGAATGAGAGAATAATTTATAACTCATCAACCCATACTCAACCTATAAATTGCCCGTATGTTTACATGTATTGCCCGAATGCTATATTCTGATATAAATCGGAAGCAAAGTAAGATATATTAGAAAAGTGTTTGAAAATACTAAATAACTAAGTCATCTCTATATCGATGCCGGTAATAGCATATCTAAAAGCGTATTTTCCCCTCTCTCCTGCATACGGACATAATCGAGTACAACATTTTAGAGCTTCCAAGAATTCACCGTCCCACTTTTTAAAACCAAAACAAAAAATTCGGTTCAATTATAATAGACACCACCTCAACCTCAATGTGTAACCTATTGAGCTCAGTGGACTCTTGACACCGGAAGATAGTGCAAGTCTTTAGCAAGCCACATAATATTTATCAAACACATAAATAATATTTTCTATTAAATAGCCAATTTTCCCAAATATACCTTGAGTTTGATGATGTAAAATATGTAAAAGAACATCTTTTTTTATAAGAGAGTTACACTGAAGATGGTGCTTTAGAGGACTGCAACAAAAGAAAAAGGTGTGCTAAATCATGTAGAAACAAAGTCTCTATGACTTACAAACTGAAAATAAGAAATCAAAGCTTTGATATCTCCGACGATAGTTGAGCCCACTGGCACCGAAATGTTTACTGCAACAGTTTTTAATAAGATTTTAGAGTCTGACCAAATAACCAAGTTGTTGAGCTGCATGGAGTGTGCTTTTTGAAGACTTTCATCAACCGCTATTGCCTCAGATTGAAAAGCTAAAGACATAGGGTCTGGGTAACCTCCACTATCTTCATAATCACCATTTGGCTTGTACAACACCCACGCTGCTGCTCCGAAACAACTATCTTTCTTAAAACTACCATCAGTGATGAGTTATCATCGAACCCCCGACGACAGCCCAAAAGAAATTATCAACTCCGTTTCATGCCTAATTAACTCTCTCTTGGCTTAATTCAAAATTGAAACTGCAGGATTTTTTGATTTCATGAAAATGCGCCCAAGCCGCTTTCCATACCACTACAGATTCCATTGAAGACCTTTCCCATATTCTTAAGTTTATGCTTTTCCATATCCACCAGAGTACATCAAATGATAGATGTAGTGCATCACTATATGGAGCCTCACATAATCAGGACTGCAGCCAGTCTATAAAATTACCCCCATGTCGATCAGTAAAATCAAAGCCTAATGAACTTAATCTCCATACTCTTTGAACCACGTCGCACTCTACAAAAAGATGTGAAATCGTTTTTCATGCTTTCCACACTGCAAACACTGAATTGATGTAGCACAACCTCTTTTAAAAAGAGCCTTAGTTGTTGGAATAGCGCTGTTTAAGATTTATCATCCTAAGAATACCATTCTTGGCGGAAGTTTCAAACTCCATAACTTATTCCAGCGTTTACTACTCACGCTTCTTGTTGCATTCGATGTAGATGCGGTGGAGTTAGATTGAACTTGTGACTCTTTAATCGAGTAACATCCTTTCTTGACTGAGTAATAATTTTCGAAGATTTTGACCAGAACAAATTATCCCGTTCACCACAGATTGGATATACTCTGGAATATACATCTTGAGGACTTTCGTTATCACCTCTCTCGAAAACAAGGATGTTGGTGATATTAAATTTCACACATACTCGTAACAACTTTTTTCCAGACAAAGAAAACGACTTGAAAGAAAAGTGACTCAAATGTGAAGCTAAATTTGAGAATTGTTCATTGCAGAAAAAATTGGACTTACACAACTTTGCGGATGATCTACTGAACTAATCCTTTTACCACTTTTACATCAGATGTCATCCTCCAATTAGAATAGTAGTTAGTTTCGGCCAATTCCCAAACTCTATTATTTTGGACTAGGTTGGTGGACCGCGCGTTGCGCGGTTTGCAAATAAAGCATTATTGCTATTGCTTGATTAAACAACTATTCAAAAGTAATTGTGCATATATTTTGATTTTGTTATTTATGCACAACACCTAATTAAATAATGAATTTGAACAATAAATAAATTTAATAGGATGAACATAGAAGATTGTAAATATTAATTTATTAAGATTTATAAATTCAATTTTTATTAGGCATGCTGTTAGTTGAGTTGATTCAAGTACATTTTAGCTAAGGTATACTAATTATTACAAAATAAATCAGAAAATTTTAGAGAGAAGAAAAGTCTTAACACTTGACAGTAATTATAATTACGACCATAAAATATTTTTAATGATGTGAATCCAAAAAAAAACTTCTTATCATATGCTTTGATGTGTTGTACTTATTAATTAGATATTTCTGTAGTAATAAAGGAATAGAAATATACTATACCATATCAAATGTTAATTTTTAAAATTTCATTAAAACTAAATTTCCTTAAAGGCCAGAAGTATTTGATTTCATTAATTTAAATATTTATTTTCCAACTTCAAAAGTATTATGGAAATTTGTGCAGCTGTATTAATTAAAATTTTGATTAATTTAAAGTACCGTTAGAAGAATGGTAAAAGGTAGTATAAAAAGTATAAAATCCATATTCGCCAAAATATTGCTAAAATAAATTATTTGAGAATTATCAAATGTGGGATTCTATGTAATAGTTATAGAATGTCCTCAAAAAAAAAATGTAATAGTTATAGATTGATACCGAGTATCATTCTTCAAAATTGGGAAGTTAATTAATAAAATAGTTCATTGTATATACTCAATTGTAGATATATTATAGAGAAGCATTTGTGTGTTAGGCGGTTTTATGATAAATCAATGGTCTAACTTTTTATATTTTGGGTTCAAATTAGTAATTATGTTCATTTTTAAACACAAATAGACATGTCTTACCATAAGACAACTTTATCGAATTATTTACGTAAATATTTAGCTTAATAAACGAAATATTTAATTAATTTATTTTAAAATATAAAATAATTTTGTGTGACTATTAAGAAATAAATCAATCCAATTTGAGGATATAATGGTGCATGCTAGATGCATGCCCTATTTTACTTATTTGCAGTTCAAATTAAAAAGTACGTTTTCGATATATATGATATGGTCCATAATTATGTATATCAGACATATGCATCATATATATTACTTCTAATGCATACAATTACAAATCAGTTATATATCAAAATTATGATTATATAACAAAAAATACGGATGAAAATAAGTAATATACGGTCATCTATCTAGCAGCATACTGTATAAATATATTATGTTACTCAATATATACATAGTATTCTTGTTATCTTGTTGAATTTATACAACATTTTCACCTTGATATTTGACCACATGCATTTAGTTTTTTTTGTAAGTAATAATAATTTATTATTACATTAATTGAAAATAGTTGAACGCATTCTTAGGCTAAGGATCTGATGGATTATTTGTGATCATGATTGTGTCAAGATTTATATGTTTGTAATTCATAAAATCTAATTATAGTTTTTTTTGTAATTTGTGTTTTATAAAGTTTAGACAAGTAGAAGGAAAATATAGTGTAATATTATAATAGTAATTATAAATAAAGATATCAAAAACTTTTGAAGTATATGTAAAAATATAATATTTTAAAACTAAAAATAAAATAACCAACCATCTTACAAATGAAGTTTAATAAGTTTGGAGAATAAACCAAAACATCAAAATTATGTTATTCGTCACAAACTTTGGGATCCAGACTTTGTAGGGAGATCGTACAATATTCGAACAAACAAATCTCCGACAATCCAAACCAAAAGGCTTTGCAGCAGATGATGAGTCGGGGAATTATGTCGATGAGATGAATCCTTCAAATTATGATAATGCCACATCCACTGAAGCTTGATGATCGATTGTGGCGGAATCGTGATGCTTTAATCTCCAAACTCACGGGCTTGAAAATTATATATTGATCAAAGGAATTGCATTCAGATCGTCCACAAATTGACTGAGATACATTTTTCTAAAAAGTGAAATGGTTAATCACATGTCTCTCTTATTGAAACAGCCTTTCAAATACTCAACCAAGGCAATGATACGAGAATACCTTTCATCAACATTAAAATAAGTTTCTTAAAAATAAGTTTTAAAATTAATAAAAATCATTAAAAAGGATGAAACTACGTAGTTTTGACTAAAGCCGCCACACACCCACCGCAAGTTCACCATACTCCGGTGTTTACCATTTTATATATTCCTTTTTCCGTTTCTTTTAATTTAAGAAACTTCTGCCTTCTATTTTTTCAAATACAACTCATTCCACCTATAAAATCCTAATTTACACTACGTCTGCGAAAGGAAAACATGAATGTGCAATATATGGAATATGAATGGAAATATTCGATCTGTATTACTACAAGATCACCATAAATTATATAAATATATTAGACTATAAATATAAATTACAGTGTTTCTATGTTAATTATGCAGGGATCGCTAGCATATTTTCCTTAAAATGTGTACTTATAAAAATATTTATCTATTAATTTAATATTAAATAAATTTCTTACATATTGAACTTAATATATATTATTTTATAATAATTACCTTTGATGAATAATTTGGAAATTACGATACATATTGGCAATTTCATAATCTTTTGAAATTTGCCACTATAATTTTGTTAATTATCTTTAAAAAAATTTCTTTAACACACTTCATCATCATCTTCATAAGTTTGTTCATAATATTAACATAAAAAAAATTAAATATATCGTGCAATGATATTTAGCTAGAAAAAGAACGAACTCCACGAGTGTGCCGAAAAAGACTAAAACAAATTTGTGATAGGTAAGCGCCTGCGTTCAGCAAATCGCAATTATTTATTGAATTTAAAGAAGATTTCGCCAATAAAAAAGATAGAAGAGCGGTATAACAGAGCTCAACGAAGGAAGGAGCTTGCAGAACTAAGCAAGGGAGGCCATTAAGCAATAAATAAAAGGGCAGAGCTATGCTCACTCAACCATAGGGTTTTTAGGGCTACGGGGATACCTACTTTATGAGTAAAATATTTTAATATGGTAGTGTTGCAAGATTGGGAACCAAGTAGAATTTGTCGGTGGTTTTTAACAATATTAGATTGCCGTGAATAATCACTCAAAGCAATATATCATTCTAATTTGTGTGATGTAATAATTAGAAATTTTTAATATGGAAGTTCCATGGATTAAGCAAGATTGGTGGTTACATGGAGAGTTCGAGATATTAACTTATGTTATGTGTGATACATACCATATTTTATTACCGAAGAGAGTTGCATATTATTTAATTAAGTCCCCATAAAAAACCCTAACTGATTAATATACTGAAAAATACTGAACATACCGTATTAGTAAAAACCATACGTATATTTCATAAGTTTAAAATATATGTACGTGTTTGCATACGTAAATAAACTAAAAAGGTAAAAATATATATGTGTGTGTTTAAAATATATATATATGTGTGTGTGTGTTTGCATACCGTATATTTCATATGATTAAAATATATATGAAAGTATTTTATAATTTTCTTAATATGTTGTTTTATTGGTTGTTTTTCTTATATTGGGGTAAAAATTAAAAACAAAATATATTATTACCTTAAACATAAAAAGAAAAATATGAAAATTGTAGTCGCCGGAATATGGTGAACTTGTGGCGGTTATGTGGTGATTTTAGACAAAAACTACGTAGTTTCATATTTTTAATTTTTTTAATTAATGTATTTATTGACCGGAGTAATAACTCTTCTAGTTCCTACTATAAAGGCTTAAAATTTGGATGAATTGAAAAAATTTCTTTTAAATTTATACCAGTTCATATCTTTGTTTCGTGTGTTCCCGTGAGGAATTAAATCTATTCAATCTCGAGATACCGCCTAAATAAATGCGACCAGAGATTCAAATAGGTCGGGAAGAAAAAAGAGTCTGAGATCGGGTTGGACGACATGGTTGGTCCCACCACCACTAGATATTAGACATATAAAAATCTTTCTTCTAAAAAAAGATATTGGGGTAAAATTTTTTAAAAAAAGAATATATTATTACCTTAAACATAAAAAGAAATATATGGAAATTGTAGTCGCCGGAATATGGTGAATTTGTGGCGGTTATGTGGCGGTTTTAGACAAAAACTACGTAGTTTCATGTTTTTAATTCTTTTAATTAATGTATTTATTGAACGGAGCAATAACTCTTCTAGTTCCCTTTAGGAATATCTTAAAAACCAGGATTTTAAAAGGCAAGGACAGATGTAATCCGTATTTTGTTTATTTTGCAACTCAAAATAAAAATATGCTTTTGATATATATGATATGGTCAATAATTATGTATATCAAGCATATGTATTATATATATTACTTCAATTACATATATTTACAAATCAGTAAATATCAGAATCATTGTAAAAATAATTATAAAATAAAAATACGGACTGTAAATAGGCAATATACAGACTGTATTTAGCAGGTCAATTTTAAAAGGGAGTGTTTAGAGTCCAGATTAATGTTCAATTGTAGTTCACATTTTCGTAATATATTATTATTCCATTCCAACAAAATATTGCAAATTCGATGTAATAGGTGGTGTACATATCGTAATATAGCAAAATTTTATGTATATTGTAATTGAAAAAATATTATATAAAAATACAGATTTCAATTCATAAACAATAAACTTGATTACAAAAGTAATATGCTTTTGTAAAAGATTAAAATTTGGAATATCTAGTCCCTGTCTCTTTTTCTTTTGAAAAAAAAAAACTTTAATCAGGCATATTTTTTTGTCTTTTGTAAAGCAACGACATGAACCCAACTTGTCTCAATCAACATATCGTCATTCATGACCTTTGGTTTCTTGAATCTCAAAGCAACGAAAAATGGTTTTATTCCTTCTATTTTTGTAGAATTAGATTGAATTGAACTAAGTATATCTCATCATTCTGGTTTAATAAAGGTTTAAGTTTTTATATTTCACTTTAAAAAACTAATTTCTAAAGGATTCCTTCTTTAAAATAAAAGTTCATTCTAATAGAGCATTGCCATAAACAGAACATTTATACAAAATGGGATCTTGAAATAGTAATTACTAAGAATCACTATTTCGTTCATTCGATTTTCTTCGAAAAATCTTCAACAGAACCTTCATAACTTGTTTTCTACAGAGTCTTTGGCTTTGCATGATCATTTTGACATAGTCTGCAGCTCCTCTGCAGAGTCTGTAGAGGAAACTGCAGCATCGCTCGAGTGAACTTTCTTGAATATTCTGAAAAAGAAAGAGCCGGTATGGGATTTCGCCTCTTCCTTTTCAGTAACTCGGACCTTCTTCTTGTCCTCCATACTCTTCATTTTCTCTCTGTATGCTTTTTGGCTCATATAAGCTTCTGCAATGGCTGCAGTACCAGGTGTTGCCATGGCTTTTCTTTCTTTATGTTATTTCAAATGAAATATAGAATGTTTTCAGAAGAAATGAAGTATAGAATAAGTTGCATTGAGGAGTTATTTGTAGAGTACTAATTTTGGGGTGGGCTTGGGCAGCAAGTTTTGCATGATGGGAGCTAGAATATGATAATATTCTCCATCCTTTGACATTGATGTTTTGTAGGAATTTTTCTTTGTTGACTAAATGTGTAGTGAAGTGAAGAAGAAAAGTTTAAATTGGCTTCAATTCTTGGAGCCAAAGCAACCATTTTAGTAGTAGCAAAAGAGCTGACCAATTTATATTTTCCTTTTCAAAAAGAAAATCTGTATATTCCTACTTTTAATGCTAGAGTTCATGCAACTTTAGTGCAACTTTCAAAAAAAAAAAAAAAAGTTATGTCCAATTTTTGCAAGATATGAAACTCAGTCTATTAGTGAAACATGCCAAAATGAAAGAGTGATGTAATCTGGGCAGAGGGGGAATAACTTGTCACACAACTATGAGCATATAAATCTAACAGAATCTCGGGAAAGGCAGAAACATGAAGAAAGTTAATTTACTGCTAGAAGCCTAGAACTGATAGATATTAGTATATGCATCATATGCCTTAGCAGCCCTCTATCTTAGGGTACAACCTTTTGAAATGAGACATGTATTGGCCTAATGTGCATGTTTGGGCAACAACTTGAAAGATTATTCACAAATTGCCATATTAGCAATTAAAAAAATGTACTTTCACTTTCCCTATGCAATTAAAAGCATTTATTCTTGCAGATGAAGAACTCCAACTTCAAATTTAATCCATGGAACAGAAAGAACTAGCAGAAGGTTGCAACTGTAACTTGATTGATGGCAAGCAATTTCATTACAAGAATAATAATAAGGCAACATTTACGTTAATGGTATATAAGGTTAAATCCAGTTCGGCACTTTCATGCAGAGAAACTGCTGATATTCATACTTATATAACAACCTAGATAACTTTTCTTGAAGAAGTTCAACAAACTGAGAATACCGTAATCTCAACAGCGTATTATAGCTAAATGCATCTTTTTTTAATGCTTGAATTTGAAGACAGCAATTTTCAGGGGCACTTTTTTCCTATTGTAGTAACTTTATCCTAGTCTTTGCACAACATCAAACTACAAAATACAAAATAATGTATAGCATTCATACAACTTACAGTAACATCCGCGATTGCTCTTGAGCTGCGCATTTCTGTGACCTGGTTTCTCAGCCAGAAACATACGGGTTTGATGTTCTTTCCCAGTCAGAAAAGCAGCATCTAAAAGGACCTTTGCTTATCAATAACTGGCCATCTTCTGAAGGTAATAAATCAGCTGGAATGACTTTGGAACCAAGCTTAATAACTAAACCAAAGCTCTAGATGATGAACCATGAGTATCACAACCAGGCTTCAGAGCGTGCTCCTCCACGTCCCACTCAAAATCTCCACAAGCAGTCATCACTGTTGAGAAAACGTAATCTCCCAATTCAACCCCATCAGCTTGCATTCGGTACATCAGCTTAAAGGCCTCTCTGCAAAACCCATTCTTGGCATAAGCTACAACGATCGACTTCAAGGACACCAGATTCCGCTCAGGCATGCTATCAAAGACACGGATTGCCTCAGGGAGATGGCCACACCTTCCGTACATATGAATCAAAGCACTCCCAACAAACACATTTGACGAGGCAGGGGTTTTATTAATGGAAGAATGAATCAATTTTCCATTTTCAATATCCTCTAGCTGAGCACATGCCTTTAAAGCTGATGAATAAGTAAAGGGATTGGGGTCCACACCATCTCCCAGCATATCCTTCAAGTATTCAAGAGCCTCGTATTCATGGCCAAGACGAGCACAGCCAGAAATCATGGAGGTCCAAGAAACCACGTCCCTCAGAGGCATGTCTTGAAGAACCTTGGAAGCGCTAGAATAATCCCCACATCTACAATACAGCCACACAAGGGTACTCCCTATGTAGATATTGCTTTGGACATGATTCTTAAAGATTCGGGCATGGACTTCCTTTCCCATGGGCAATGCCCTGACTAAGCCACATGCTTTAAGAATACTAACCATGGTTAGGTTATTTGCAAGGATCCTTCTTCGTTGCATCAATCGGAAATACTTTATAGCTTGGTCACCAAGTCCATTACGAGCATACCCAGCAATTAGGGATGACCAAGTCACCGTATTCCTCTTGCTCATCCCTTGAAATACCACCACAGAGTCCTTCATTCTCCTACACTTTGCATACATATCCACAAGTGAAGTCCCAACAAATATATCCATTCTGTACATACTCTTAGCTATGGCCCCATGTAACTGCTTTCCCAACTTCAACTCTTTCTCCTGCCCACAAGCATCGAGAACACTGCACACTGTAAATTCATTTGGTTCAAATCCATCGGCTAACATTCTTGAAAACATCACAAAAGCCTCCTCCCCCTTTCCATGTTGTGAACATGCAGAAATCATAGTCGTCCAACAGATCAAATCCCTCCTTCTCATCATGTTAAAGACTAGAAGAGCATTTTCAAGATCACCACATTGCACATAAAACTTTACTGTTGCACTATCTAATATCAATCCACTGAAGCCACCCTTCACTATGCAAGCATGAACTTGTTTTCCAAGTTTAAAATCCATTCTTTTACCACATAAACTCAGCACACAACCATATGTTTTAGAATTCCATTCAATTCCAGACCGAACAAACTCAATAAATAACCTAAAGGCATCATTTTCTAACCCAAAAACTAAGTAACCATTAAGCATAGCAGTCCAAGATACAACATTTCTTACAGCCATTTTATCGAAAACGTTCCTAGACTCAATCAACATCCCATGTTTTACATACTGGCTGATCAAATTATTGCTCACAAAGGTATCCAAGCCCTTCAAATGCCTTAAACAAACTCCATGGATTCTCCTTACTTCTCTAACAGTACGAGAAGATTGGAGCCACTGGCCAACCAAAGGCGAGTCACTGACAGACGATGAATATTTAGATTCTCCAGAAGTACAATTATCAGGTATATGAGATGAGTATCCACAAACAGTAAAAGTGGTGTTTATGTGACGGCTCTTTGACTGATAAAACTGTTTCTTGTACTTAGGTTCTATATTTGACTGAGTACCAAATACAAAAAGCTGGGCCGAGGGAAATGATGGTGAGAACATGGCCAGTGATTAACTAAAGATGAAGTTCTTTTCCCACTAATGGAGAAATGAGAGCTTTGGTCTGATTATTATGTCTATATCAGTCACAATTACTGAGCTGCCAACTAATGCAAAATCCTACCTTTTCCAACTCATTACCAATACAAGCTACACATGTATCAACAAGATTCCCACCTGAAGAAACAACATACAGAAATATCAAGCAGGTGAACAAAAAACAAATTGACATCTTTTTCCCTCCCTTCCTATAAACGGAAACCTGCCCAGAATTATCAACTGGCCGACACAGCAGAAGTGTTGTTAATTACTTGTACAATGTTTCTTCACATATCCATATATATAGAGAACATTTCCAGTATTTAGAGACACAGCAGAGTGCTCGGACAATGGTTCTTCAGACAACTAAATTAAAGGTTCGAAAAGAGAATAAGAACCAACCTTAGCCATCTTCTTCTGGTACGCCTCAGGGCTTTAACAGGACAGCTTGGGTTCGCCGGCTTTTCACAGTTTCGGAAGGACTTCCATTCGGATTACGTCTGTGTTGAGGGCGGGATATTTTTCTGGGTACCTTTTCCCTTTTATTTTTCCTCACGAATCACACTCTTTTATTTATTATTTGTTTTTGAGAATATCAGTAATCACACTATAGCCCACAAACTTCTGTAGCAAAAGAGTTGAAAGATTGGACATGATTTACAAATTTTAAAAGGTTTTGTTTGAAATTGTTGGGTTTGAGTTGTTTTATAATTTTTTTTATTTTTTTTAAAAAGAAAGTGTTGGGTAGGACAGTTTCACCATAAATTTATGGTAAGTTCACTTTTTCTTTTTACATTTTTATAGGTTAATTTTATATGTTTGTTTTATTAAACTCTAAATATGAGACTTTTAATTATCTATTTTAACAAAATATCATTTAAATGTCGTAAATATGTATAGTTAGTTCAAGTGTTTCGGTCTTTAGTTCTATTTTGTTGCACATCCTCCAGATGCTATTTTTATTTGTTTATTTAAACATTATCGGTGAAGTAATTGGGTTAGGGACTAACAATGATTAAAAAGATTCTTCTCCAAACATTATTTTTTTTGAAGAGCAGTGGGACTCATCTTATTAATAAATTTCGGGCAGTACATCAATCATCCTAAGATCTAACCGCATTACGGGTAGTCTCGATGGACTATTAATAAGAAACCTAGCTAATATACTACTTAATCAATAAGACTCGTTGGCTCACACAAGGGGTGAGCCTCCCACAATTCAAGTAGACTCATACACAACAATTAAGCCTGTCCGTGATCCGCTCGCTCCTTGGTGTGGATTGACGGTCACATGCCATATGGCACCCTGCTACTCGACCCATCTTGGAACAAAATGATGTTGTGTCGCCTCCGGACTGCTACACCCGCTACGTCTCGATGTTGTGAGGCCGCTGATGGATGTCGTGTGTCGATGGAGAAGTGTCAAGTGCAAGCCCGGCCTTGTTTTATAGCAGCCCGGTACTGCATCTCCGTTTTGTTTTGTAACAGCACCGGTACTGTGTCGCCGTTTTGATGAGCAGCACGGAACTGCATCGCCGTTTTGTTTGTGCAGCACGATACTGCGCCGCCTCCATATTTATTCAGTCCGCCTTTATTTAAAGACCATCTCCACCGGATTGCCTCAACTCCACAATTCCACTAGGAAACGCATTGGAGGTTGAAACTGGATTTCTCCACACATCAGTTGAGAATGGTCTATCCCGCTGAAGGCACGGGTTCGGACCCAGCAGTGTTGTCTAGCAACTCGCAACGCCAATTCCAAGACCGTGACTGTTGTACCCTACAAACAAAAAGAACAGAAGCCACCGCAACAACAGCAACACTAGCTGTTCTTGCTCCTGTTTATCACTTTGCCCTCATTCTTCAACCCCACGTCATATACTACCAAGAGATTCTAGAATAGCTGCAGTCTACCTAGAGTTCTACACCTCATAGAAGAGTTTATGGGCAGTAAATGGCAAGGCTTTAGATTAGGTAGAAATGACTTGAAACAAGAAAAGGTTGGGTGGATCTTGAGGAAGGCAAGGGAAAACTAACAAAAACTGGCTAAAAGAAGCAGCCAGGTAACAGACAATCCTAGGCAAGGATAATCCTCTCCCTATTTATTAAAAAGTTTGGGATTTGGTTACTCTAAACTGGCTGTCACTGCTCCTTCTTCCTAAGGGAACATTAGGAGGTCATGACTGGATTTCTCCATTCAACAGTAAGAGGACCCTCGTCCATTCCCTTCTGGGAGGTTCAGGGATCAAACGGTAAAGAAAAAATTACTATGCAATAACAAAAAGAAACCCATCCCTAAATAACAGAATAAACCTGACGGGACCTAGATAACGTCTGTCGAGTGGCTGGTACTGTTAGACGTCTGTCTGAGCCGCGTCTGACTGCAAGTCGCATCACAGTCCCACCAAACTTGTCGGAAGTCAACGCCCTGGTCAATGCCACCGGAGTTTTGACATCATCACATGTTTGAGCCCGATCTGCAACGATCTTGCCCGATCTACGACGTCCGAACCTAGTTGCTGCTCCGATGAGTACAGAGAACACCGCCTAGCAGGCGGCGGCGCCGCTAAGCGCGTGGTCAGCGGTCCGAGCGGCCTTCTGGAGCCTGTCTCCATAGTGTCGCCGATGCGAATTTGCCGGATCAGAGCTCGTTGGGGTCGCCGTGATAGGTATGCTCATGGATCTGGAAAATTAATTCTCAGATCTCGTTTTGAGCTCCCCGATCTATGTTCAAAGCTGTTAGGCGGGAGAGTGGTGGGAGGAAGGAGAATCAAATAACAGAAATAAAGGTGGGTGGTGGGCCGCCGGAGATGGGTGGCGGCGGCGGCCCCCAGCGGCGGAGGCGAAGGGGGGTTTTCTTGGGGGGTCTTTTTTAGGAGAAAAAAATTCTATGGTGCGTGACTGGCGCTTTTCCAAACATTATTTGAAGTGGAAGACTTTTCTCCTCACATTAATAACCCTACCAACTCCCGGTGGAGAAGGATTAGGAGGATTTCGAGGGTAATTATTGCCTCCATTCCCTGGGTCATTGTTGTTGTTGCCTACTTGATTCCCTGCTCCGTTCTTCTTGTACCATGGTTTCCTATATTTTCTTGGTAACAAGAGCTAGAGCCGCCAGGTTTTACTGCGTAGGGGCACCATCTTTATGATCCCTTCCCGCATCAACATTTCTATCTCATTCTTCGAGGTGGTAGCATTCATCTGTACCATATCCCCGGTCCATGTGGAATCCACAGAATCTGGAGGATTTTCTCATGCCCTCCGATTATTTCATGGGCGCTGCGATACGAAGCAGATGTTTATGATTGGACAGGATCTCCGTTCGACTTCTAGTGAGTGGAGTGTAATTTTCAAAGACAGGTTTAGTTGATAGTCCCATTTTCTCTATATTTAGAACTTTAAGTTTAGGATTCCCAAATTCTTGAGGTTTGGAATTCCAGAATCTGTCAACCTCTTTTTTCCTTTTCATCTGCCCATTATTGGAAGTGTATTTTTCTACAATCGCTCGCAATTTTTGAAGAGTAGTAGATTTCTTGGATCCAAGTTTACAGTAGAGTATAAAATCATTTATATTCTGCCTGAATTGATGAATGATCGGATAGTCTGTCTGATCGATGCAATCCAGACATCCTCCCTTGCTTCATACCTAAAATCTCTTTAACCTGTCTCAGCCTGAAATTAGAAGCAAATTTACCAAGATAAAATTCACTCTTTTCATAGTTAATCTTTTGACCAGTAGTTTGTTCAAAGATTACTAAAAAAGATTTAATTTTGATCAGATTATTCTTGGAGGCTTTGAGAAAAATTATTGTATCATCAGCGTAACTAAGGTGAGAAATGGGATCAGGTTCTCTAGGGATATCAAAATAATCTAATCTGCCAGTAGTAAAAACATAAGCCAGGCTCCTAGTAAAAAATTCAGAGAAAATATTAAACAAAAAAGGTGAAAGGGGATCGCCTTGCTTAATACCTCTAGAAGGTTTAAAAAAACCATTTGGCTTTCCATTTATAAGAACTGAAAAGTGGGCATCTCTAAGGTTTTTCATAATGGAATGAACAAAACTCCCATGGAACCCATAGTGAAGTAAAATGGTGTTCAAATAACTCCAAGATACTCTATCAAAGGCTTTCATAAGGTCTAAATTGAGCATGCAATTGGGAGTTCTATTTTTCCTATCCAGAAATCTAATGAGTTCTTTAACATATATCACATTATCATATATGTCCCTACTTTTCATAAAGGCAGATTGGTGAGGGGAAATTATTTTGTGCATATATGGTTTAAGTCTCTCCATAAGAAGTTTAGAAAAAATTTTGTTAATACAATTGGACAGACTGATAGGTCTGAAGTCCTGAAAACCATTGATGGTATCTTTTTTTGGGATTAGGGTAATCCAGGTGGCTGAAATACCAGCAGGAATTGAAGATGATGACATAAAATCCTTGGCAGCAAGGAGAAGATCATCTTTAATAATATCCCAACACTTAGTGAAAAATTTAGAGGAGTATCCATCTGGACCTGGACTACTGTTTTTATTGAGTGAAAAAACAGTGTCTTTTAATTCCTCAAGTGTGACTGGCCTGATGAGATGATTATTGTCATCAGCAGTGATTAGTTTAGGGATTTGACTAATAAAATGATCATGGAATTGACCATTTAATAGACAGACTGGCTCAGTCAGAAGATCAGTAAAGAAACTAACAACTTCCTTTTCAATTTCTGAGATATCATCAAGCCAGTTCCCATTTGAGTCTTGTATTTTAGTAATGCTAAGACCACTTCTTTTTTCTCTAACTGAGTGATGAAAAAATCTGAAATTTTCATCTCCATCTTTAAGCCACTTCATTCTGGATTTTTGCTTCCAGAATTTAGACTGTTCTTTTATGGATCTGAGATGTAATGCTTTGAGTCTTTTTAGCTTAATAAGCTCATCAATTGAGCTATTAAGATCATAAAAAATCTCTTGCATTCTTAATTCTTCAGCTGATTTTGTAACATTATCAAATATGTTACCAAAAGCAAGCCTGTTCCAAGATTTTATTGCAATTTTCAGTCTCTTCAGTTTTAGAAAAAAGGCAATCATGCCTGTTTCAAGAATTGGAGTTTTCCAGTCATTAGCAATTAATGGCAAGAAATCATCCCTATTGAACCAGGCACTAATGAACCTAAAGGGTCTAGGTGAGGAGGGGATGTTGCTACCTAAGGTGAAGAGTAGTGGTGAGTGGTCTGATGTCTCTCTACTTAGGACCTGGATGGAGGAGGAAGGGAATTTATTCATCCAAGTTTGTGAGGCTAGTCCTCTGTCAAGCTTTTGAGTAGTGGGATTAAGCCATTTATTGGACCATGTAAATACATTGCCAACTGAATTAATTTCCAACAGAGCTTGTGAAGCAATGAACTGATTAAAATCAGACATTCTTTTACATCTAGGTTTAGCAGGACCTTTATACTCACTGGAAGATTTTATGGTGTTGAAATCCCCAATAAGAAAGGTATCAGCAAGATCAATAGCAGAGAGAGCTTCCCAAAGAAATTGTCTTCCTGGAATGGTTCTCAGTGCATACACAAAAATTCCTACCATAGATAAATTTAGGGTATGACTAAAAATATCTAATGCCAGAAATTGAAGGTGATCATGCTTAACTGTAATCTGAAGATGGTTGTTCCACATGATCCAAATGTTACCACTTGTAGAATACAGTGAATTGGAAAAGTGTAACTTCCTTCTGAATATGTCACATTTGTGATTTTTATGCCATGGTTCTATTAGACATAAAAGTCCAATTCTGTGTTTTTTAACCAGATCAAGAAGAACTTCCATGGAGGTTCTCATTCCTCTAATATTCCAAACAAGAAAATTAATTTTTAATGTTGTGGAATTCATTAAAAACTATTTTTGGAGCTTCTTGATCTAGTTAATACCTTATTAGGGGAAGGTATTTTCTGTGCTTTTTTGGGAGTGAACTTTCTATTGATTTGAGTGAAAATTTTTGCTAAGGTAGATTTATCTGTATTGGCAGATTTGTCTGTCAGCAAATGTTTCTCAGTCAAAGCATTAGAAGTAGGTGAGGATGATACCTGAGGTTCCACAATGTTATCATCTTGTGAGGACTCAGAAGATATTTCATAATCTGATCTGTTGTCCAATTCTTTAGTAGTTTCATTGAGCAGAGGGAGAAACCTGTTACATTTCTGACCATGGGAGACAGAAATTTTTTTGTTAGATAACAAATTAAAATCAAAGGGAGCAGATTGCTTACCTATACCAACTTGAAGATCATCAGCAGCATATTCAGATCTCCTGATTTTATGTTTGGGTAGAGTGGAGATTGAAAATGGAAGATGGGTAGGGGTGGGTGGGGACTTATCATTCTGGAGTTCAATTGGTGAAGTATTAAGGTGGGGATTGAGGAGATCATTTTTTGGGGACACTGGAAGAGAGTTAGAAGTTGGAGCAGCTGAAGTAGAGGATAGTGGGATGGGGCTGAGGATTACAGGCCTGGAATTGTCGGTCTTTCTGCTCTTATTTTGGGGAAGGACCTTGTCAAGCATTTCTTCTTTGTCCTTCTGAGCAGGGGGCATACCAGAAGATCCAGGAACAGAAATTGCAGTAGGTTTGGTGACAGGAGGAGGAAGATTAGTGGAGACTGGATTTTTGAGAGGGAGGGGATTATGGTCCTGGTTGCCAGTGGGAAATTGATCAGGGACATGCTTGGATGTTTTGGGTCTAAGTGCCTGTCTTAATTCAGGGTGCAATCTACCACAAATTGAGTCATCATGCCCTATCATACTGCAGTGGTTGCAGTGTTTAGGTAAATCCTCATATTCAACCACATATCTAGATACATTTTCCCCCTCAATGCCTAACTGGATGGTGTTCTTGAGTTTCTTTTTTAGGTCTATTTCAACACAAATTTTGACTGTGGATGGCCTAGTGATTTCAGCAGTGGCTATATCCATCTTAATGTATGTTCATAATTGATCACCCATGGCTTGAATAAGAGTATTGTTGAAATAATAGAAGGGGACTTTGTGAATACTAACCCAAACTGGAACAATGGAGGACTCAGCCTCAGGGGAGAAATCAATTGTCCATTTCAAGACCTTCATTTGGGATCCAGCAAAAACCCAATATCCCTTCATCCAGCATCTTCTGTAGTCTTCTGCATCTTCAAAACGAATAAGGATATGTCGGTGATCGACTGAACCGATCTGAAATTTGCCGGTGAAGTCTGCTAGACTGAAGGCAGCGTTAAGACTCTCCATTTTTGGTTTCCCACAGACAAATTTGCCTATCAAATCGTTCTGGTAATGGGTTGCCAGGGCCTCCGCTTGTTGACGAGTGACGATGACCGCCGGTTCGCCTCGGTGGTGGGTGATCGGAGTTATTTCCGGGTTGCTGGGAAGTGAGGTGGTAAGGGGAGGGGGTCTATTAGATAAAGCTTGGGAGAAGCTGCGGCCAGGCGCAATACCACCGCGAGTTTGCGGTGGCGCCGCCATGGGCGGAGGGGAGAAGGTAACCGTTATCTATCCGTTGGAGGCGGAGATGTGGTGGATAACGGTAAGAAAAGGGGGAAAGCGTCGTTATTGAACAGTTGGAATTAAGAGAGAAGGAGGAGGAAATTCATAGAGAGAGAAAGTAGAATACACAGCTTAGTAGATTTTATTCTAAATGTTATAGATATATATAAAGGTGAAATAGTTTATATATTAGTATTGTAATAGGAAGCGGCCCCCATCCTGCAAATTATTTTTGGGCAGGTCCTTTTTATACAATTTCCGAAACCTAATAAATATATATACACGGGAACAATCCTTTTCACCCAAATTCTGAAACGCGTCTTTTCCCCTTTCCCCCAAATTCTCCAGAGCTCTGATCGGCTCTTCATCCGCGAGGAACTAGACCCGTTCGGTGACAGCAGAATCGGCTTGGTTAGGGTTCCCGAAGGTAGCGAAAAGGATCAATTCGTCAGGACTGGATTCAACGAGGCGATGTCTGGTTTAGGTCTGCGAACCAGAATCGAGTTATGCAAATTGCTCGGCCTGGATTCGCCGGTGTTCGAAGTTCGCACTTCGTCGGAGAAAGAAGGCCCTAACCAATCCCGCCTTTTGGCCGGTATGGTCACTATCAAGGGGCTGACCTTCCTGACGCCATGGCTGTGATGTAAAGTCCCCGAGGAAGCTCACGAATGTGCAGCTAAGGACGCTCTAGATTTCCTTACTGGCAGCGGGGTCTCCACTTCCCGTGCCACGGCGGCTCAGCCGTCGACTTCGAGTGGTATGATTTTTTGTTTGATCTCAAAAATAGTCATTGTTGTTTTAATTGATTATTTGTTTAGCTTGAAAACTAGACTGTTTAATGTGGTTTTTGTCTGCATATGAAATTTTATGTGTTTAACTTGAAAACTATGCTTCTTGATTTGTGCTGAAACTTGATTATTTATTGTGAAAACTGTGGTGTTTGTAAAACTTGATTTTTTAATGTGAAAACTGTGATTGTGAAAACTTGGTTATTAAGGTTGAAAACTACAATGATTGTAGAAACTATATTTTTTAGGCTGAAAACTGTGGTGTTTGTAAAACTTGATTGTTTAGTTGAAAACTGTTTTTATTGTGAAAACTCGATTGTTTAGGTTGAAAACTTTGGTGTTTGCGAAACTTGATTATTTATTTGTGAAAATTGTGATTTTTGTGAAACTTGATTGTTTAAGTTGAAAACTGTGATGATTGTGAATTTTTAGGCTGAAAACTTTGGTGAAACTTGACTATATTTGACACAACATTATTTAACCTAAACACCCTAGTTTTTATGTACCTAAAATCTGATGTTTATAATATGGAAACTTGTCTTTCTAACCTGAATTCTTTTGTGTTTACAAGTGTTTAAAATCCAGAAATTATATTAACTGATTTGTGTACATATTCTTTGCGTGAACAGTACCGTGAATAGTGCCGTGAACAGTGCGCGTGAACAGTGCCGCGAATAATACTTTTCCCAAATTTTGCAAATAAGGACCTCCTTCCTTCCATATTGTAATTTAGTCCTTGATCTATATTATACTATAATATAGACGGTCACTCCAGAGACCAACTCATAGTTTATTTGGTCTCTATTTTAAGTGGGGTGAAAAGTATTTTATGACTTTTAAGATTCGTAAATTGTATCCTGGCCTAAATCTCTTGACTTCAAAGACTTACATGCAAGGTATTTTCGTCCATTTGTAAATTTTTCCACATTCTTTGGCCCCAATAAGCAGGGTTTATGTAATTTATTCCATGAGAGTGGTTGATTTTGACTCACTTTACAGAGATCAATGGTTGAATTAGGAATTTATTTTAACAAAAATTCAGATAATTAAAAGTGTTTTTAGCAGAAATGCTGTGAATGCAGTTTAACGGTGTAGGCTCACCCGAAAGATAGAATTCTTCAAATTTAACCGAAAAATAGTAATAAAACCTAATCAGTTTCGAATTTTAGGGTAGGGCAATTCCTACCCGATCTAATGAATGGTTCCGCCACTGTTTAAGATATTACCGGCCATGCATAAAGAAAATGAAATATATTACAAACCTGCAACATTTGGCCAGTTTGTGTCCCTCCATGATCGTTGATCGGAGATGCAGTCGCCTGTGGGACCAGAGGCGGAGGCAGGAATTCAATAGTGGGTGGCAAAATTAACAAATATTATGGGTACTAGTACTATTTTTAGAAAAGAGGGTGGCAAAATTATAATTTTTTAAAATTTATAAGGTAAAAAATCTTTAAAAAATATAATGCCACCCAAATTAGGCTGTAGCTCCGCCTCTGTGTGGGACTGTTATCTCTTTTGGAGTATCCTTTATCGCAGGTGCATGTGTAACTTCCTACCGTCTCAAAGCATTTACTATGCTTTGGACAATTGTGAAGTGTTGAATTTGTACATTCAATAATATCTGCAAGAGTTTAAAATCATTTCAATTGTCCAGTTAAAGTGCAAAAAGACAATCATCAAATAGAAACTAAATTTAACCTAGAGACATGTATATGGAAACTGAACAGATGAGTATACCTCTGCAACCTTGGTCAAGATATGGGTTGCCCTCAAAACCATCCTCGCACTTACAGCGATAGCCCATCGCTCCTTCCTGATCGTAGCAGCTGCTATATTTGGCCTTACAAGCATAAGAGGTCAAGTTTCCTTTCCCCATTTCGCATGTCATGGAATCTTCAATGACCCAATCCAACAAAACCGGGAAACTCGAATGTTTATCGATGTTGGTAATATTATCAGCTGAGAAATGAAAAGCAGACTTCTGAACCAAGAAACTATAGCTGCATGGACTGAAATCCGAAACATCAACGTGGTTGTGAGTGTTGTTGAGTGCAACATATATCTGCCAAGCTCCATTAGGTATAGATGTCTGATAACAGCCAATTCCTCTGCAATCACCATCCTTAACCTCATCCTTGTGGTTACACGAAGAATTGCGGACCATATTTTCGTGAGTAATTTCAGCTCTGAAAACATCGACACTGGTGTAAGTATCCTTTTGAATTGCAATCGTAGCATTAGCATCACAGCCGATTACTGTGAGTATATTTGCAGTGTTGTTGTAGTGCAAGGTACCGGGTAAACCCCCGATTCTGTTGCCGGCGCCAGAGCGATAGTGTTGATGATTCGTATAACAATCGTACACGATATCATACACTACACTGCGTGCAAATGGCCTTGCAGAGATATCTCCCGAACCGCCATTGGAGTGTTCCCAACCATGGTTTTGGATGAATTGACGCATCGGATTAGGAAATCGCCGTTGAGATAGCAACCTTTCCTGGTACCAAATGGAAACGGAATGCTTACGTCACCACATTGTCCCTGATCCTCGCACCCTGGCAGTGTTAGTGGAAATGTTGCGCTGTTGGTACAGCACAAAGAGAAATACGTGAGAAAAAGGATTGATGCTTTGGATGGGCTGGAAAATTTGGCCATGGAACTGGAAATTCTCGTTTTCTTGCAGAGGATGTTTAGGTTTTTTTTTTTTTAAGTTAAAACCATCCAAGTAGACGGGAGGATTATTCACGGCTCCTCAACCCTAATAAAAGCAATAAAATTACATGATCAGGTTTAAAACCCAATATTACACATGAAACCTTGTTGGGGTAACTGTGGCAATTTGTTGCCCGAAGGCTATACTCCGATCTAATATCGGAAGCAAGGTGAGATATCAGAGATGTGTCTAAAAATATTACAAGAAAACTAAGTCATCTCTGTATCGATGCCGGTCACAGCATAGCTAAAACCAGACTTCCCTCCTTCTGCTGCGTATAGACATCACCAAGTACAGCATTCTAGAACTCGTTAGAATTCACCATCCCACTTTGTCACAGTCAAAACAGACTCGGTTCTATTAGGTATGAATATGAATATGAGGATGTTTAGGTATGAATATGCTAACGGATGCTTCTCTATGCCCTTATTTATAACCCAGCTTCATATCAAAGTCTTTTTTTTTTCTTTTTTTTTTTAAATTACTATCATATTAAAGTCTTATCCTAAAGGGAACTAGAAGAGTTATTGCTCCGGTCAATAAATACATTTATTAAAAGAATTAAAAACATGAAACTACGTAGTTTTTGTCTAAAACCGCCACATAACCGCCACAAGTTCACCATATTCCGGCGACTACAATTTCCATATTTTTCTTTTTACGTTTAAGGTAATAATATATTCTTTTTTTAAAATTTTTTACCCCAATATAAGAAAAAACAATCAATGAAACAACATATTAAGAAAATTATAAAATACTTACATATATATTTTAATCATATGAAATATACGGTATGCAAACACACACAGATAGATATATATATATATATATATATATATATTTTAAACACACATATATATATTTTTACCTTTTTAGTTTATTTACGTATGCAAACACATACATATATTTTAAACTTATGAAATATACGTATGGTTTTTACTAATACGGTATGTTCAGTATTTTTCAGTATATTAATCAGTTAGGGTTTTTTATGGGGACTTAATTAAATAAATATGCAACTCTCCTCGGTAATAAAATATGGTATGTATCACACATAACATAAATTAATATCTCGAACTCTCCATGTAACCACCAATCTTGCTTAATCCATGGAACTTCCATATTAAAAATTTCTAATTATTACATCACACAAATTAGAATGATATATTGCTTTGAGTGATTATTCACGGCAATCTAATATTGTTAAAAACCACCGACAAATTCTACTTGGTTCCCAATCTTGCAACACTACCATATTAAAATATTTTATTCCTAAAGTAGGTATCCCCGTAGCCCTAAAAACCCTATGGTTGAGTGAGCATAGAGCTCTGCCTTTTTATTTATTGCTTAATGGCCTCCCTTGCTTAGTTCTGCAAGCTCCTTCCTTCGTTGAGCTCTGTTATACCGCTCTTCTATCTTTTTTATTGGCGAAATCTTCTTTGAATTCAATAAATAATTGCGATTTGCTGAACGCAGGCGCTTACCTATCACAGATTTTTTTTTTAGTCTTTTTCGGCACACTCGTGGAGTTCGTTCTTTTTCTAGCTAAATATCATTGCACGATATATTTAATTTTTTTTTATGTTAATATTATGAACAAACTTATGAAGATGATGATGAAGTGTGTTAAAGAAATTATTTTAAAGATAATTAACAAAATTATAGTGGCAAATTTCAAAAGATTATGAAATTGCCAATATATATCGTAATTTCCAGATTATTCATCAAAGGTAATTATTATAAAATAATATATATTAAGTTCAATATGTAATAAATTTATTTAATATTAAATTAATAGATAAATATTTTTATAAGTACACATTTTAAGGAAAAAATGCTAGCGATCCATGCATAATTAACATAGAAACACTGTAATCTATATTTATAGTCTAATATATTTATATAATCTATGGTGATCTTGTAGTAATAGAGATCGAATATTTCCATTCATATTCCATATATCGCACATTCATGTTTTCCTTTCGCAGACGTCGTGTAAATTAGGATTTTATAGGTGGAATGAGTTGTATTTGAAAAAATAGAAGGCGGAAGTTTCTTAAATTAAAAAAAACGGAAAAAGGAATATATAAAAATGGTAAACACCGGATTATGGTGAACTTGCGATGGGTGTGTGGCGGCTTTAGTCAAAACTACGTAGTTTCATCCTTTTTAATGATTTTTATTAATTTTAAAATTATTTTTAAGAAACTTATTTTAATGTTGATGAAAGGTATTCTCGTAGCATTGCCTTGGTTGAGTATTTGAAAGGCTGTTTCAATAAGAGAGACATGTGATTAACCATTTCACTTTTTAGAAAAATGTATCTCAGTCAATTTGTGGACGATCTGAATGCAATTCCTTTGATCAATATATAATTTTCAAGCCCGTGAGTTTGGAGATTAAAGCATCACGATTCCGCCACAATCGATCATCAAGCTTCAGTGGATGTGGCATTATCATAATTTGAAGGATTCATCTCATCGACATAATTCCCCGACTCATCATCTGCTGCAAAGCCTTTTGGTTTGGATTGTCGGAGATTTGTTTGTTCGAATATTGTACGATCTCCCTACAAAGTCTGGATCCCAAAGTTTGTGACGAATAACATAATTTTGATGTTTTGGTTTATTCTCCAAACTTATTAAACTTCATTTGTAAGATGGTTGGTTATTTTATTTTTAGTTTTAAAATATTATATTTTTACATATACTTCAAAAGTTTTTGATATCTTTATTTATAATTACTATTATAATATTACACTATATTTTCCTTCTAATTGTCTAAACTTTATAAAACACAAATTACAAAAAAAACTATGATTAGATTTTATGAATTACAAACATATAAATCTTGACACAATCATGATCACAAATAATCCATCAGATCCTTAGCCTAAGAATGCGTTCAACTATTTTCAATTAATGTAATAATAAATTATTATTACTTACAAAAAAAACTAAATGCATGTGTTCAAATATCAAGGTGAAAATGTTGTATAAATTCAACAAGATAACAAGAATACTATGTATATATTGAGTAACATAATATATTTATACAGTATGCTGCTAGATAGATGACCGTATATTTACTTATTTGTATCCGTATTTTTTGTAATATAATCATAATTTTGATATATAACTGATTTGTAATTGTATGCATTAGAAGTAATATGTATGATGCATATGTCTGATATACATAATTATGGACCATATCATATATATCGAAAACGTACTTTTTAATTTGGACTGCAAATAAGTAAAATAGGGCATGCATCTAGCATGCCCCATTATATATTAGCCTCAAATTGGATTGATTTATTTCTTAATAGTCACACAAAATTATTTTATATTTTAAAATAAATAAATTAAATATTTCATTTATTAAGCTAAATATTTACGTAAATAATTAGATAAAACTGTCTTATGGTAAGACATGTCTATTTGTGTTTAAAATTGAACATAATTACTAATTTGAACCCAAAATATAAAAAGTTGGACCATTGATTTATCATAAAACCGCCTAACACACAAATGCTTCTCTATAATATATCTACAATTGAGTATATACAATGAACTATTTTATTAATTAACTTCCCAGTTTTGAAGAATGATACTCGGTATCATTCTATAACTATTACATTTTTTTTTGAGGACATTCTATAACTATTACATAGAATCCCACATTTGATAATTCTCAAAAAATATATTTTAGCAATATTTTGGCGAATATGGATTTTATACTTTTTATACTACCTTTTACCATTCTTCTAATGGTACTTTAAATTAATCAAAATTTTAATTAATACAGCTGCACAAATTTCCATAATACTTTTGAAGTTGGAAAATAAATATTTAAATTAATGAAATCAAATACTTCTGGCCTTTAAGGAAATTTAGTTTTAATGAAATTTTAAAAATTAACATTTGATATGGTATAGTATATTTCTATTCCTTTATTACTACAGAAATATTTAATTAATAAGTACAACACATCAAAGCATATGATAAGAAGTTTTTTTTGGATTCACATCATTAAAAATATTTTATGGTCGTAAATATAATTACTGTCAAGTGTTAAGACTTTTCTTCTCTCTAAAATTTTCTAATTTATTTTGTAATAATAAGTATACTTTAGCTAAAATGTACTTGAATCAACTCAACTAACAGCATGCCTAATAAAAATTGAATTTATAAATCTTAATAAATTAATATTTACAATCTTCTATGTTCATCCTATTAAATTTATTGCTCAAATTCATTATTTAATTAGGAGTTGTGCATAAATAACAAAACCAAAATATATGCACAATTACTTTTGAATAGTTGTTTAATCAAGCAATAGCAATAATGCTTTATTTGCAAACCGCGCAACGCGCGTCCACCAAGCTAGTTTAATGAAATGCTATACATATTCTCATATTTTACTTTTATATTCTAAAATTTTGTTTAATTGTTATGTTTATGAATAAATTTAGCAGTATATAGGTACACTTATAATAATTTTCAAAAGACATTTTAAAGAATAAAGTGATCACGTACCCCTGAATCGTTATCTATGTGCTCTTGTATCCTGAGTTTTGAAAAAATACTCGTGTACCCCTTGATTAAAGTTGACTAATTGATTCAAACCACGAAAACGTTCAAAAATATTCGGGTTCAATATTATTATGTTATTCGAATACCAAAATATTCGACCGAATTACTTTTGAACGTTTTAAAATTATGAATTATGAAGTTAAATTTCGGTCAAATGATACACACGCGCTTTCTCAAATCTCAGGGGTAAATAAGCACATAGTTATTTACTCAGGAGTATACGAGCATTTTATTCTATTTTAAACTATAATGAGTAATATAGAAGACTGCATTTAGTCTTTCAGGAAGTTTGATGCAATAGTTAAAGAATCTACTAAGGTCAAATCAAGAACGTACAAACGAATAATTAATGACCGAGCCCGTTCGAATTTTACACGCCCATGAGGGCTATAGAATGATTCAAAAGTTTGTCTTTACCATACGTACCTTCTATACGCAGTCCGTATTTTGCTTATTTGCAGTCCATATTTTTATTAGATAATCATATATACAATGATAATGATATATAACTGATTTGCAAATATATGCAATAGAAGTAGTATATATGATGTATATGTCTGATATACATAATTATTGACCATATTATATATATCGAAGACGTATTTTGATTTTGGACTGTAAAATAAGCAAAATACGGACTGCGTATAGCATGCCCCTTACCATATTGTTCTGACTTCTGATTCAGCCAGCAATTAAATTGCGTGACCAATTACGCCCAACTTTTTTCTTCACTTTAGCGTTATGTACCCTACAGCCAAACATATTTAAGAACAAAAGTAACATTAGAAAATGGTTATTCTAGACGCCACATATCCAAAAATATAAAAATATAAATATAAAAAATCCATTCTCTCCTACCCTGGATACTGCATACCCCAGGTTTGATTTTTTCATTATTCTTTTAATTCCATCTAGTAAGGCAATTATCTTTTCCACGGTGTATTAATGCATGTACGTATATGCAGTGAATTTTTTATATATAAAAAAAGTTTCTCTGTCCAATTTTATGACCCGAAATTGGCTCATCCCGATCATATATGAGCAAATACAGACCTTCGTGAATCCCAATTATGCCTCTCAAAACCCCACGTTTCTTCTCCAATTTTTCCGAATCAAAATAACATATCGCTGCATCTCTTCTTCGAACACGGGTTTCGATTGAATCGAATCGAAGTTTCAGTTCAACCAATTCGAATCTTCAATTCAATTGAGGTTTGATTGAATCGAGATTCGGATCTTCAATTCGAAACGATCAACCTAAAAACCTAGCATGCTGGATCGAATTCGTCAGCAAATAGAGATTAAATCTTTGGTAAGTACTTTGTATTTCTCGAATCTGATTCTAAATTTGATTCATGTGTGTAATTGACGACGCTTTGTATTTGAACATAATCGAACGATCATTAAAGAAGAGGTAAATTAAACGTGGGTTCTATACATCTATCACGGTGCACATTCAATTCTTCTGCAGTTCAATTATGTATATTTTAACTGAATTTAACTGAAATGAGATAAATGAAATATTTAATATAATTGCATGTGGTAGAAATAAAGAAAACTTTAGTGAAAAATAATCTAATGAACTGAACTGAAATAAATTTGAGTTTATATATCTGAAACGAACTAAACTAGTAATTTAAAATATATTAAATTTAACTGAAATAAATAAATAAACATTTAGGTAAGGCATGACTTGTTGCCAAAATAGCCTTATTTCTAATTTACACCTAAAAGATGAACAATTAGGGTCATTAATTTATTATAATGTTGCCTTACAAAATGTATCTCCTTAAGTAAACTAAACTGAACTGAAATGATTTATATCAAAAGAGTAAGATCTTAAGCTGTTAGGTATAACAATGGTGACAACATGGTGATTGGGATAATAGCTGGATAACGATAGAGTCAGTAACAATCTCACTTTCCTTTCCTTTGAGAATATTTTGACCCTATCAGCCTGGGGTGCACGAAATTTCTCACAGGATAAAACTAACTATCGCTGCATTCTTGATTCTAGGCTTGAATCAAAAACATGCCGTTGAGTATTAGTGTTTCTGAATTGTATAACATGAGAAAGTATGTGGATTTTATCACTGGCGTATAGTTCAGTGTTACATGCATCAAAACCCTCATGATTGAATAGTTCAGTGATACATGCATCACGCATCACGTATAGTTCTGTGTAATCACTTCATGCATCAATGAAAACACATGTATTTATAGGTAAAGTTCCGATCCGTGTCTGAAAAGACAAATGTACATAACTCCATACAACTGCTGGATATGTTTCCAACCCAATCTGAAAAGATAAAGGTACGTACAAACTATAGTTTCATATAGTAATTATAATATAATAACCACACGGTAACTCATGTATAACCACACAATAACTCATGTGTAACCACACAATAACTCCTGTGTTAATTGATACACATACAATATCCTCAGAGTATTGAATTCTGAATCGATACAACACTTCAATTTAATATAAATCACATTTAGATAAATAAATATTTATCTTAAAATTGTAAACTCATACATCATTTTTACAAGTGTGCACTCCGCACCACCAATATTGTTATAATATTTCAGTTCACTATTTTGAATTTAATTATAATAATTAAATTAAATCGGTGGTTAAACAAAACACCAACATGAGCTAACAAAAAGTTCCCCTGTATGCTTGATATTTATAAAAGTAGCTTTTCATTAAACTAAAATAAAAAGTCATTCCTAGACGGACCATGCAATTTCCGCACTTTTTGTAACAAGTGGGTGAAGAAAGCCAGTAGTAAATTATCGGAATAGTATATGAACGGAATTAAAGTTACAAAGTTTCAATAAGATGCTCTTGCGGTAATGGATATAATATCCAGTAGGGTAAATTATTTGAAAGACTAATTTTTCTGAATGGTATAAAATTATCATTATATATTTAGTTTTTAACAATATATTTTTATTTTAAAACATCAATCATTTTGAAGTAATAAATATACAGTAAAATATAATTTTATTTAAAATTTTATATAACAAAATATACGATTTAAAATTAAAAGATATAATACATAGGTTAAAACGGAGGAAAATAAAAAAAGCAGGTGGGAATTCAAGAAATCTCCCCCCACTCCAGCCCTAACATTAAATATCACACCAACTATATGCTGATATTTTGATAAAGGTTAGCGATCCTTGCATTGTATGTTTAAACATTTCATTCTCAATTTATTTAGTGATGCAAATAAACTCTATCCTCCCTCTCTCTCTCAGACAAAGTCACACATTTTAGCTCTCTAGATCTCTCTCACAGACTCACACACACATAATCTCCAACTGATTATTTAAACTCACCATCTATATATGAAGTATAATATCAACAACACAAATCAAAATTATACCTGACGATTTCTTCTAAGCATCTTCTCCTCGGATCCGTCTTGCAAGCTGGATTATTCTTGGGATGATGGCTCTTAGCATCAATCGCGCACAGATTGGTGTCATTTACAAAGTTGCGTACATCGCTTTTGACAGTCAAAATATTAGTTTTCTGACAGAGAAAACTGGTATTTTGACTGTTAAAAGTGATGTCTACAATTTCAATATTTTTTTATTAGAACTGGTGATACTGGGCCCAAACCCAAATACCTCTTGACAGTATGGGCTAGGCCCGTTACAAGATAAAGCTAGTTTGGCAGTATCCGGATTCGTACAACTCGGACAATGACACACGCTAAAAGACACTCGGAACATGGACCACATGGAGAGCATGGGTTATTGTATAAATAGTGATTCTCAACACTATTCCAAGTAAGTATCTTCTCACTATTTAAGTGATTACCCCTTTTCTCTCCCGGGATCCATCTTTCATCATCACGCCGGAGGGTCTACCCTCGGGTACCTCCCGGGGTTCTGTCTTGCAGGGCTAGGTGTTGGATCAGGGACAAAGGGACCATCCGGACTGACCAGGCAGGCAGCATCAAGTTGGCACGCCCAGTGGGACACGATCTTTGTTCACAAAAGCATTAAGATGCCGTCCCGAGGTCGGCCGCCGCGAAGAGGTAGAGGAGGAAGAAGGCATGAAGTGGCAGAGGAGGATCTCACTTTACGCCAGATGAGGGATCGAGCGCGTAAGGGGAAGGCCCCGGCGCATTCGGATCCAGACGCTTCGGAGTCGGAAAGGGAAAGTGATGCGTATTTTCTTTGTGATTCACGTTGTTGCAGCGGAATATATATAAAGTGCTTTCGGGATATGAAAATCGCTTGAACAGCTGTCAGCCAATTAACTAGAAACCACGAACACCTGTCATGGGCGACTCAACTGAATCTTGAAATTGAACAACTGTCAATTAATCCGGAAAACCTCCTTTTTCTTTATAATAAATCTTTGTCCCCAAATTACAAGGCTGAGGCATATATTTATAACCTCGAATAAAAATCACAATCCTAACATTAATCTGGAAATAATAAATCTAATTCTATAACTATTATGGAAAATAAATAAAATCTTACTAGAATTAAAACACATATTTATAGGAAAATTCTTGGTAAGAGAATAATTCCTAATTAAGCTAGTTTTCCATTTATACTCGTATCATTCTCCTCTTCTTCGAAAAGAATTGTCCTCAATTCTTGATATTCTTCATCTCCAATCAATATGAGTATGTTGCTTCCATGTATTTGAGATGCGATGTACTTGCTTTTGCCAATCCCATCTTGTATCATCCTTCCCGAATTTGAATGGATTCTCCCTCGAATTCGTCCTCTCAGTGACCCCTTGTCAAACTCACAACCTTTCGAATATCGATCAAATGATACATGACTAAAGTTGTGATGTGTAGCAAAGTCACCAGTCTTTCCAAACTCAGAATTTACATGACTCCAAAGTTCATCATTCTCAAGAAAAGAATTAATCGATTGATCATTCCGTGAAAATATAGATTTTATTTTCTCAGCAATTTTGTATCGAGCTTCAAAAATCATAGGATGAACCAATTCTTTCTCTGCATCTTCCTCGTTTATACCAACATCAAGTATTGCCATGTCACTTCCTTCAAGATCTTCTTCTTTAATCTCATTATGAACATTAAGGACTATAGAACATGAGTACATAACACTCTGGGTTTCAATCAGAGGAGCAGAATAATCATTAACATTGTAGACTTTGGTTAGAGAAGTAGAACTATCCTCCTCACCATCCTCAATGACATCTTCAACATTAGCATCAACACAACCATCAACATCATTCTTTGCCTCAAATTGCTTGTTACTCGCCACAAGTTCAGCCACAGTTAAAGACTCTTGTTTTAACATATCGGTAGAAGGTAAGAATAGTCGATCAAGATGTTTCTTCAACTTAATCCATGAGTTGATTTCTGATTTTCCCTGAACCCTTCGCTTAAATTCCAAAAATACAAGGATGCACGCGCTGTAAGTTGTTTTATAGCCATCTCGCACCTCGAGCGATCATCATACTCTTTAAAGTCAAAAATTATCTCACATTGCTGGATCCATTCCAAATAACTTTCTTGGTTTACTTTATCTCCAAATTTCGGGATATCCAGCTTAAAACCCTGTCTCACGAATTCTGACACAAGCGCCATCTTTTTCTCCAACGAATCCATACGTTCTTCCATATTTTTATATTTATTCTCCATGACCGTTCACAAACTAGAATTTGTGAAAGCCTTGCTCTGAATACCACTTTGATGCGTATTTTCTTGGTAGTTCACGTTGTTGCAGCGGAATATATATAAATTACTTTTTGGGATATGAAAATCGCTTGAACAGCTGTCAGCCAATTAACTAGAAACCACGAACACCTGTCATGGGCGACTCAACTGAATCTTGAAATTGAACAACTGTCAATTAATCCGGAAAACCTCCTTTTTCTTTATAATAAATCTTTGTCCCCAAATTACAAGGCTGAGGCATATATTTATAACCTCGAATAAAAATCACAATCCTAACATTAATCTGGAAATAATAAATCTAATTCTATAACTATTATGGAAAATAAATAAAATCTTACTAGAATTAAAACACATATTTATAGGAAAATTCTTGGTAAGAGAATAATTCCTAATTAAGCTAGTTTTCCATTTATACTCGTATCAGAAAGGGAGCCGGCAATGACGCAGGACGACCGCGACAGAAGGGAGTTTGCCGCCACTCAGGAAGAGGAGTACCGTCGTTGGCTGGCGGCAAAGCAAGGATCGGGATCGGGAACGAAACCGACTGAAGAGGGACAGTCGAACCCCCCGGTGACTGAGGTCCGGGTGCCCCCGGTTCAGCTCGGGTCAGGATCTAACCCGACCCCGATGGGACCTCCAGCGGGGTTACCCCCTTTGGCTGCGGAGGTGGTCAGCCGGGGACCTCCTGCCACTCACGGGCAGGAAAGTCTTCGGCCTCTAGTCGTGATAGATCTGGAAAGGCAGGCTGGGAGTATAGGGCAACCAGCTGGTATGATGCCGGGATATGGTCAAGGGGGGGCCATCTCGGATACGGAGCGCCAGGATACGGGATAACCCAACCCGGGTATCAAGGGTATCAGGGGTATCAGGGATACCCCCCGGCACCCGGAGGGTATTATGCCCAACCCGCTGGATCCTCGGGGGGCTGGGCTCCCGGGTTTCAAGGACCGGTATGAATGCAGAGCCAAGAACCGATGGCGGGATAAGCCATGGCTCAACCGGCCCCGGTCGCAGGAACCTATGGTGCATACCCAGTGGTTGTAGACCGGGCTCCGGTGACTCTAAACTCGGTGGAGGAGAGGTTGGATCGTTTGATAGGAAGGAACGGAGGAAGGCCTACCTCCCCCTGGATAGGTTACATCAGTGCTTTCCCCTGGTCGGTAGGAATGAGAGTCCCGGAGGGGGTGCCGACCTACAGCGGGGAGACGGATCCAGAGGAGTTCGTCAGGACGTACCATAATGTCATGGGAACACGTGACATCCAGGAGGAGTTTATGTGCAAGCTGGTGAGCTCGTATCTGAGGGGAAGCTGTTTGTCGTAGTTTTAGAAATTACTACGATTTTTCAAGGGCTTTGATGCACATATATGAGACCAGAAGGAAAAAGTACCTTCCTTTGGCCGAAGGGGCTCACAGTCGGCAGTCGGCAAAGGAGGAAGTCCGGGGTTTCCACAGGAGGTACATGGACGATTCTATGAAGGTGATTGACAGAGACGCTCAAGTGAAGGCCCTGATAGCAGGATTCATTGCAAGGTTGAGAGATGAGGTGTTATGGGCGAAGCTTATGGAGAATATCCCGACTACTTTTCATCAACTGGATCTTGAGGTGGAGATGTATTGTTCGCTTCTGGAAGGGAGCAAGAAGAGGAAGGAGGAAGGGTACTTCGAGGACAAGGGGATTGGAAAAGGTGATAAGGCTCGGGTTGCTGATCCTGTCAGGAGGGATGCGGGCCCGGCCCCAGTAAGGCCGAGGGTTGACCCCCCTCGGGCTAAAACGTTTACTCCTTTGACGAAAACCCGGTCGGAAATCTTAACAATTCATCGGAACTTGTTTCAAGACCCGGCCCCCATACCGGGTCCAGCGAACGCAGCTAAATATTGTGCTTTCCACAAGTCTAATGAACACACAACAGATGGCTGCCGAAGTCTAAGGGTGGAGATTGAGAAGTTGATCGAGAGAGGGCAGTTAAGAGACTGTGTGAGCCAGGAGAACCAGCGTCCGACGACTGGGCAGCAGGCCGGAGCGGGGAGGATGAGGAATTGGAGGAACAGGCCGTGGAACGATAACCAGCGAGGGGCTCCTGCACCGGCTGCCCAGCCGGGAGCAGCGGCTCTGGTCATGGCCCCAGAACCAGTCAACCAGGTCCCTCCCTGGATGATAAATGTCCTACATGGAGAAGTAGGTGATGGGCCCCAGTCCCACACAGCGGCCAAAGCCCGGAGTCGGCATGTGCCGGCTGGCGAGGACAGGGAGAAGAGACTGCGCCCCACGGAGGTCATCACCTTTTCGGACGAGGATCCGGTGCCCAGTCTAACGCCCCATACGGACCCGATGGTGATCACAGCGGAGATAGAAGGATTTATGGTCAAGCGAGTGTTCATTGATGATGGAAGTAGTGTAGAAATCATGTTCGCCTCTTGCTTTGACCAGCTGGGAATAGGGTGCCACAACCTTCGCCCGAGCACCTCTCCGCTGTCAGGGTTCACAGGCCGAACGGAACATCCCCTGGGGGTTGTGTCTTTAACAGTGATAGTGGTCGATGACCTTGACAGGAGCAAGAAGACCTCGGTCTGGTGCAACTTTGCGGTCATAGACGCCCCGTCTCCTTATAACATCATCATCGGACAGCCGTGGATGGCTCAAGCCGGGGCCATTTACTCGACGTACCATTTGACCATGAAGTTCCCAACCAGTCAGGGGGTGGCGACGGTCCGAGGAAGCCAGTCCACGGCCAGAAGTTGCATGCTCACAGCCCTCCAGGAGGCCAGAAAGGCCCCGGTTGGAGCAGTGCAGGGAGAAGTAGGTCCGGGAGACGTGGAGGACATGCAGGTCGGGGGCCGAGGCATGATCAAAGTCGGGAGGAAGATGCCAGTTGGTGTGAAGGAAGAACTACGATCCCTGCTTTCGAAATATGAGGATGTGTTCGCATGGGAAGAGAGAGATTTCACAGGTGTACCCCCAGAATTAGCTCTCCACAAGCTGAATGTATATCCGGAGTTAAAGCCGATTCGATAGAAGAAGAGGGCTCTGGCAGGAGATAGGGCCGAGGTGGTAAGACAGGAGGTGTTGAAGTTGCTGGAAGCCGAGGTAGTGGAGGAGATTATATACCCGGAATGGCTAGCTAACCCGGTACTGGTGAAAAAGCACAATGGGTCCTGGAGAATGTGTATCGACTTCACCGACCTTAACAAGTGTTGCCCAAAAGACAGTTACCCCCTTCCCCCAGTCGACCGGCTGGTTGAAGCTATTACTGGGTACGAGGCTCTGGCCTTCTTCGATGCATACCGAGGTTATCATCAGATTCAGATGTCAGCAGAGGACAAGCCGAAGACAGCTTTTATCACAGAGTTCGGAACCTATTGCTATAGGCGGATGCCGTTCGGCTTGAAGAACGCAGGGGCGACGTACCAGCGGATGGCAGACTCGATATTTCGAAATCAGTTGGGCCGAAGCATGGAGCTATACGTTGACGACATGGTGGTGAAGAGCCGGAGCTACCCAGGTTTCTTAGAAGACTTGGAAGAGATGTTCGGCATTCTGAGGAAGGTCAACTTGAAGCTGAACCCCGAGAAGAGTGTGGTAGGAGTAGCGGCTGGGAAGTTCCTCGGCTATATGGTGACTAGTCGGGGGATAGACGTCAATCCGGAGAAGGTGGAGGCAATAAGCCGGATGCAGTCGCCGAAGAACGTAAAGGAAGTGCAGAAGCTGATGGGTTCTCTGGCAGCCCTGAGCCGATTTCTGTCGAAAGGTGCGGAGAGACAACTTCCCTTCTTCAACATACTAAGGAAGGCGAAGAAGTTTGAATGGACGGAGGAGTCCGAGAAGGCGTTCGAGGATCTGAAGGAACATCTGAGCCGCCTCCCGACCCTCTCGAAGCCGAAGGAGGGGGAGAATTTGCTCTTATACTTGTCCGCATTTGCGTCGCTGTCAGTGCCGTGTTGGTCCGAGAGGAAGACGGGAGGCAGTGTCCGGTGTATTTTGTTATCCGGGCATTACAGGGTCCGGAACCCGGTACACAAGTTTGGAACAGCTGGTGTTGGCGCTGGTTTATGCCTCAAAATGCTTGCGTCCGTATTTTCAGGCCCATCCGATCGTAGTCCTAACCAACCACCCCCTGAAGCAGGTGATGCTCAAGCCCGAGGCGTCGGGGCGTTTGATGAAATGGGCCATAGAGTTGGGGGAGCATGAGATAACATACCAGCCGAGAAAAGCCATTAAAGGCCAAGCAGTGGCGGATTTCTTGACAGAGATGGTCGGGCCAGACACGGCCGTTGAGGAATACCCAAGCCCGAAGTGGACATTGCATATGGACGGGTCAGCCCATACAGGAGGCAGCGGAGCCGGGGTATTGTTGACGTCCCCGGAAGGTGAGGAGTACCACTATGCGTTGCACTTCGACTTTAAAACCACAAATAAAGAGGCGGAATATGAGGCGTTGGTAGCAGGACTCAAACTGGCTCGGGAATTGAAGATAGGAAAGATCCGGGCCTTCAGCGACTCTCAGATTGTAGTTCAGCAGGTGAATGGGGAGTACGAAGCAAAGGAGAGAAGTTTGCAGAGGTACTTGGAGCTGGTCCAACCCATGATCCAGCAGTTCAACAGTTTTAGTCTGGAGCAGGTGCCAAGAGAACAGAATGAAAAGGCCGACGCGTTGAGCAAGTTGGCATCTTCGAAGTTGAAGCCAGGACAGAAAGCGCCTCTCAGACGGGAGACACTGGAAAGGAGAAGTTACGAGCAGGGTGACGAGATCCTGGCAGTGGAAGTAGTGCCGGAAGACTCTTGGATGGCTCCGATCCGGGCATACCTTCTGACGGGAGAGGTCCCGACCGACCGGGTGGTGGCCAGGAAAATCCGGGTCAAAGCGCCGAAGTATACACTACAAGAAGGGGTTCTGTACAAAAGAGGCTATCTCCAGCCGTTGCTGAAGTGTGTGGAACAGCAGGAGGGCAAGTATCTGGTCCGGGAAGTTCATGAAGGTCCGAATGGCAGTCATCAAGGAGCCAGAACTGTGGCCAGGAAGATTCTACGAATGGGGTACTATTGGCCTACCATGTTCGAAGACTCGCAGGACAGAGTTCGCTCATGCCTTCAGTGCCAGAAGTTCGCACCGCTAGTGCACATACCCAGGGAAGAGATGACGGGGATAACAGGTGCCTGGCCTTTCAGCAGATGGGGACTGGATCTGGTCGGACCTTTTCCCACTGCTCCTGGCAGCTTGAAGTACCTGATTGTGGCCATAGATTACTTCACTAAGTGGGTCGAGGCAGAACCTTTAACCAACATCCGGGGGGCTACCTGCGTGAAGTTTTGTTGGAGGAACATTGTATGCCGGTTCGGAGTTCCGAAGGCTATAGTGACCGATAACGGAGCGCAGTTTGAAAATGATCCTTTCAAATCTTGGTGTGTGAAGTATGGGATAAGTCAGAAGTTTACGTCGGTTTATCATCCGCAAGCTAACAGCCAGGTGGAGGTGACGAACCGGACGATCGTGAGTGGGATTAAGGCCCGGCTACAGGGAGTAATGGGTAACTGGGTGCACGAGCTCCCGAGTGTTTTGTGGGCTCATCGGACTACGGAAAGTTCGGCGACCGGAGAATCCCCTTACAGTCTGACGTATGGATCTGAGGCAGTGATTCCAGCTGAGATAGGTATCCCCAGTCTTCGGACGGCCGAGCCGGTTCCCGAAGAAAAGAATGAAGAGGAGACCAGAACAAATCTGGACCTGCTGGAAGAAAGAAGAGAGAGAGCAGCCTTGCACGAGGCTAAGTTGAAGGAGAAAGTTAAGAAGTATCATGACAGGAGGGTGAGGAAGGAGCAGTTCAAGGTAGGTGACAAAGTCATGAGGAGAAATGACAAGAGTCATCAGGAGCCGGAAGGCAAGCTGGCACCCAACTGGTAGGGACCGTACCGGGTGACAGAAGCCCACCCGGGCGGGAGTTATGTGCTGGAGGATCCAGCGGGGAAGGGAGTCCCCCGAAGATGGAACATAGCGAACCTTAGGCGGTTCTATGGATAGTCTCTGGCACTTGTTGCCTAGATAGAGTAGCCTCTGGCACTTGATGCCTAGGTAGGATAGCCTCTGGCACTAGATGCCTAGGTAGGATAGGTCCCCGGCAGCAGGAGCCCGGGATAGAAACCTAGAGGTCGGATGACCAAAGGGTAGGTAAGAAATATCCTGGAAACAGAGATTTTTTGTAACAAGGGCGTGTCCCTTTTGACCGATTTTAAAGAAAATGAATGCGCGCATTAGAATTTTAAAACTGAAAGATGTGTCATAAACTGAAAATTATTATACATATCTGAAATAAAATGAAAGGTTACAACAGGGCATGAAGTTCGATCTTATCTACGGGCCCCCGACGTAGAGGCTTCGTCGGGAGGAACTCCCCGGGTCTCGCGTCTGCTCCGTTGGACGGCCTGCTCCAACATGCGTTGTTCCTCGTCTTGATTCTGGGGGAGATCTGGATTCTCGCTTCTATCACCCTCCGGCTCGGCGGTTGATCCGGAGGTAGGGACGGGAACGCCGGTATGACCACCTCGACCTCCTATTCGGACTGGAAGCTGCCTTTCGCGGCCTGGTTGGGTTACTCCCAGTTAGAGTAGCTTTTTGCTTCCCTTTACGGTCATTCCGAGCCGAATGAGAGCCTGCGGCAGAAGAAGGACCGGAAGGTTGATCGGAAGCCGGAGTACTCTCCTGAGCAGGAAACTGAGCGCGGAACCTGGCAGCAACGGTTTGAAGTCTGGCTAAGCGTCGTTCGGAAGCCTCAAGATCTAGGAGCTCAGGAGTATGCTCGTAACGCTCATAAGCCAGATCAACATCTTCAAGAGGAGGTATCTGAGACACAGAGGGAGGAACTATGATCCGGTTCAGAATGTTCTTCCTCCAATCAACTGCGGCTTGATAGGCCGCTGCCCAGACGCCAGAGGTCCGTTCAGAGCTCTCCATCCAGGCGATCAGATCGTCAACTGCCCGGGGAACGTCGGTCAGCAGGGGAATGCTGACCGCCCCCTGACGCAGTCCAAGCAGATGGTATGATAGATGAACTAATACAAGCTGCTGCTGGAGAGTCCGGTTCCTGGTCGCAAGCTTTTCATTTTCCACTTCAAGTTTGGCGGCATGCTTCCGAAGGTCGGTTGTGTTCTGCATTCTCATGCACTTTCTATAGTACAGCCGAACGTTGTGCCATACCTCATCCAATTCTTTTTGGATCCGGAGTTGGAAGTTGCGATGCTGGGCCTCCTGCTCCGACAGGACCAGGTCGAACTCAAGGACCTTGTCGATGCTCTCAAAGGCAAGTCTGTAACACTTCGGCAGGGAACCAAAGTCTTCTTGGATCTGGAGCAGGCAAGTTAACAGGCAGTCGGTGTCGGGGAACTCAGAGATCAAGGGGCCGAGCCCTCCCTCGGATAAAAGGTCAATTAGGCTCGGGCGGTCGGCTCCAGCCTGAACCGGGGAAGGAACCGGGGGGCAAGAAGCTCTAGAAGGATCTTGGTGGCAACAAGATTAAGTTAGGATACAAAAAAATATTGAAACAAGAACGGAGTCGGTAGCAATTGCAAACAAAGGGAGTTTTATTGATAGAGTAAAAACCCGGAGTTGAAGATCCGGGTGGAAAAATTACAAAACTGAAAAAAAAAATCTAACTAACATGCTGAGCTGCTCCTCCTTGGTTGTCCCCGCCATCGCTGCTGTCATTATCCGAGCCATCATCGGAGAAGACTAGAGGAGGAGAAGGAGGGGTCTCAGCAGTTCCTGGGTTCGCCTGACCGGCCTCCGGGGATGAGGAGGTTTCAGCCTCAAGATCTTTTGGATTGAACAATCCCCTGTAATGCCCATATATGGTGCAGTACTGAGTAAAGTTCTCATCTTCGGGCAACTCAGATCCGGAGACTGGAGCAGGGGGAAGGGGACCAGGAAGCCGAACCACGTCAGTCGACCAGCCTCGGACGTCCTCGGTCGACATCTGCTTCTCCCGCAGTGCATCCCATAGCTTGGGAGAGAGGCCTTTCATACCACCTTTCTGGAGGGTATTCACCAGATGCAGTTGCTGATCCTCGGCGTTCGGGTTGTACCATTGCTGTTTGAACGAAGCCCGGATTGAAGGGGGGAACCAGCCCCGAACTTGCATGTAGGTATTATGGCACTGGTGGGCGTTGGCGGCCATGTTCAGCTCAGTCAGACGGAGTGACAGGGTTTGGCTCGCCAGGACCTTGTCGACAACGGCTTCGGCGAATTCCAGTCGATCCTTATAATTCGTCGCCCGAGCAGCCTCCAGTTCCTTCTCCAGGGCGCTCACCCTGGCTCGAAGTTGAGCCGAGACTTCCTTCTCGGCCCGAAGCTCATTCTCCTTCTCGGTCCTTAGCTCTTCTTCTTTTCCCTCAAGATGACGCCCGAGGAAGGAAGCAAGGGCGGCTTGGAAAGCGGGGGAGTTAGCAAACTCAGAACTGAGAAGTTGAACCTGCAGAATAGATGGGTCAAAAAAAAAACAACAAAAAAAAAAAAAAAGGAAGGACAGGAAAGGGAAGCTACCTGAGGGTTGGCAGAGGAAACAGGGGGGGTATTGGTGCGAGAGGATGATGGAGTTGGGGAGCCACCTATCCGATGTTTCTTCCCGCCATGATCGGAACCTTCCCCCTTCCGTTTGCCCGGAACGAAGGGGGGAGGAGGAGGGATTTCAGGGGCGGAGATGGTAGTGTACCTAGACACCGGTGACCTGCCATCTCTGGACGGGGGCCACAGAGGCATCCCTCGGCCAAGGGGCGGCCCGGGAGTGAGCACGAGAGTAACTAAGGGTTCGGGCGGGACAACAACAGTATTGGTTTCGGCGGGATTTCGAACGGACTCCTGCTGAGCTGTCGCTTCGGCCACGTGCACCTCTTGATGCTCCTGGCCGACCTCAAGCTCGGACGTGATATCAATGATCGCAATAGGACCAAGGTTGGGGGGCCCCGAGCCGAGAGGAGGATTCTGAACGGTCTCGTTCGTCTTTGTCTTGTCTTGTTAACGCCCCTGCTGCGAGTCAGGACCAACATGACGATCCTGACCGTCCTCCTTGGTCTTGTTCTTATCCTCGTCCTGCTGACCCTCCTGCTGCGGGTTAGCCTCGATCAGAGGATTCAGCTGCACTGGCTTGTGCGGGCCACTCTTTTTCTTCTTCTCCAGTTGGGGCGGCTCAGGATCGGCCCCAGTTCCTGCTGTGACTACCTTCCGGCCCTTCTTTTTGGGGATGGGCACATCAGGATTGTTTTCCACAGTAGGAGCTGAAAGGAAGATATTAGTCAGCCAGAGTTTGAATTAACAAAAAGCAAGAAAATGGTAGAAGTCAAGAGATCTACCCAAAACAGGCCAGGTAACGACCCAACGGCTGTCCTGGAAAGCACTGGCCGGGTATATAGCGCGGGGTAAGAGATAAAGCGAGTTGCCGGCGAGCCAGTACTGGTCAAGGTTGAGAGTGTCGGAGGCCAGGGTGGTATGATGCGCGAGCTGCGTGTCAGGGAGGAATGCCTCCCGGGCGTCGAGCACGACACTGTTGTTCCAGCCGGGGACCCCGTAGAGTGCGGGGTTGACCTTCACATACCCCTTTTGTTGCCAGTTCTTCGCCGAGTCCTTTTTGCCGAGGATGAAGTCTTGGACGTCGGGCCGCGCTTGAACGGTGTAGATCATCTCCTTACCCGGACACTTGATAAGCATATAGAAAGACCTCCACAGATTGAAGGAAGGGTCAATCTTGCATCGGAGACTCCTGACCAGAAAGCCCATCATCACGGCAATCACGTTCGGATGCAGCTGACACGGGGAGATCTCGTAAAACTCCAAGAACCGAGAGTACAACGGGGGGAAGGGAAGACTTAACCCCCACATGAAGTGAATACGGGGGATGCATCGGACAGACTTCACGGACTCCTCGGCTGACACAGAGGCTATCCGAGCGTTCAAAGGGATGGGAACCCCCATGCCGCTGAGACATTTGGCGGTCCAGACATCGGCTTGAAGAGAGCGAGCCCGGGCGGTGTCAATCTCTCTTTGAGCCCGGTTCTTGGAACGTATGAAGGTCGGGGCGGAAGGAGACACATTGCAGCAAAGATGAATCGGCTTGTAAGATGCCGACGAGCTAGCAGAAGCTGAAGCTGAAGGAACGGTACTCTGAAGAGAGTAGGTGACAGCCACATCGGACTGAACATTGTTTGATGATTGAGCGTTGTTTGATGCCATTGCAAAGGAGAGGAGAGAGAATATGAAGATTTGAAGAGAGGAAATGGCAGTAGAATTCTGAAAAATTGAAAGCAGTAAGTGAAAGCGATAGGAAGGAAGCCTTATTTATAGAGGGCGAGAAAAGGAAGGCAAAAAAGCGATAATTAAATGGGCTTGGGAAGCGAGAAAGCAATGATAACAACAATAAATGGTCCTCGAGAAGGGTGCGCCCGTCTCATCAATGTCGGGCCGGGAGCGAATACAAAAAGCCAATCCTCCCGCCCTCGGACCAGAAGTGTTCACGCCCTCGGACGGAAGAATCGGCTTTCGAGGGGCTAGTGGTGATACTGGGCCCAAGCCCAAATACCTCTTGACAGTATGGGCTAGGCCCGTTACAAGATAAAACTAGTTTGGCAGTATCCGGGTTCGTACAACTCGGACAATGACACACGCTAGAGGACACTCGGAACATGGACCACATGGAGAGCATGGGTTATTGTATAAATAGTGCTACTCAGCACTATTCCAAGTAAGTATCTTCTCACTATTCAAGTGGTTACCCCTTTTCTCTCCCGGGATCCATCTTTCATCATCACGCCGGAGGGTCTACCCTCGGGTACCTCCCGGGACTCTGTCTTGCAGGGCTAGGTGTTGGATCAGGGACAAAGGGACCATCCGGACTGACCAGGCAGGCAGCATCAAGAACGAAGGTTATTGCAAATAATAGTTAATTGGTTAAAATCTATGATAGCAAGATATGTTGTGCTGAAAATATTGAGCAATTAAATGAAACGGTTATTATAGCCGAAAAATGCTTTAGAATGGAGGAGAAGATAGGCCTTACACAAGACTGAACTATACAAAACTGTACGATATAATTTTATTTAAATTGATTGATTTCTGTTGTTATAATTCCCGATTTTAAAGCCTCACATATATGTGTGGCGTATGTAATAATATTTGTTTTTTATGCTCTAATAATTGTTCTTTCAAATACTAGATCATAACATAAATAAAATATAGTCTTTTCTCAGTTACTTTATTCATTCTGAAACCATTTATACAGTTCATTAAACTAGTTAATTAGTGCCCGTATTGTACACAGTTGTAAATCATATAAAATTTATAAATTTTGAATACAACCTGGTTTTTTTATAAAAAAAATTAGAAACCATCATAGATGGAGGGATATTTATTAGGTTCCCCAGACCTTCAATAATCTCCTCAGAGGGAGGCAATTTGAGAGATTACAGTATAAGTTGAAAACCTAAACTGTATCTAGAGCGCAGTGTACGCTGTTCCTAAGTTTAAAAATTGCGATGAAATACATCTGAACATCCTAAAGTCTAATGCCCGAAAGCATCTAACTATCTGGCAGGTAAAGCATCAGTAACTTGCACCAACCCCAACAGTAAGGTTAGAGTCAACCAAGTCTACCAGTCTAAATTCATTCACAGAGTTGCCAGAAATACGTCGTCAAGACTATTCTGACTTGGATTTCTCATGTACTGTTTCAGAATAGAGACTAGAAGCCCAAAAGATTTTCCATAGCACGGCTAATCCGTTTACAAGGAAAACAGCAGATAGGCACTGAATACTCGATAAACTAGTCCAAATAATTATGCAAAAAGACCAAATGAAGCACATATTTCATCTGACATAAATAAATAAGAAAAGAATAGAAACCATTCATCTGCAACTGGATCCAGATACTGTCGGTGGGGGAGGCTGAGGAGGTGTGGCGCGTGCAGTCACGCTCCGGCGCGTTGCGTCAGGATGGAGGCGCGTGTTCCCGGCGAAGGATGAATCCGATGATACACCGGCTTGTTCACGACTCGACGGCGCGTGGTGGCGCGTGGCAGCTGGGTCGGCCGCGCGTGAGGCGCGTGAGTAGGCCTCCGAGTCCGATCTGGTCGTGTAGTTGTCGGATCTGTTACCCCTTGTGGTTCCGGCAGCAAAAGCAGCGGTTTTGGCGGTCCTCCGGCGACCTCCACGGCCGGTGACTGTCGGAAAACTGTCTTTCCGGATTCGTCACACAGCGGCGAGGAGGAGATCGCGTCGGTGGACTTTCCATCATTGGATCGGCGGCTCCGAGCTGTCGTCGCTGGCGGGGATGTCTGGTTTCCGGTGTGAGGGAGGAGGGGCGGCTGGATACTGAAGGGGGAAAGGTAGGGGGTGGAAGGGGTGGTCGGGTTGCGGCGAGGAGCGCCGGCGTTAAGCCCCGAACCACCCCTCCGACGAGATCTGGTTTTGAGGGGGGGGGGGGGTCGGTGAGAGGAGAGAGAGAGTGTCGGTGGAGATTTGAGGTAAAATTGAATACAACTTGGTAATGATTAACAATATAGTTATAATTTTTTTTGAAGTTACATTGTGCATTTTTTTTTAATGTAAAATTATAATTAAAAGTATTGATACAAAATATATATATATATATATATATATATCACTTTACAAGATCATCACAACGTTAAATATATACATGAACATACAGAAATATTTTTATCATCTCATATTAAATTTATATGTCTAAGAGGATGCATCGAGTATTAGCTATAATTAGTAAAATATTATAGTAAAAAGTGCAAAGAGTAACATCTTTAATTAGTAAATTTCTATAGTTAAATATTCGTGAAGTAAATTTTATAATAGCAATTTATTTAGGTGAGAATTCAGTTAAGCACAAATCAATACTTAATGTCAATGTTTATTAGTTTAAACTAGCTAAACTCTATCGCGCGTTGCGCGATATTTTTGAAGCACTTTAAAATTTTTAAATTTTTAAATTTGATATAAATGTTGATTTTTGTACTAATTATATCTAAATAGTGAAAGTATAAGAGTAAATGTAAAAACGTAATATGTTAAAAAAATTATCTTCCCTATCCTTACTTCGTAGAAAGTAAACACAATGAAAAAAATATAAGTTTAACCGACTAATTAAGTTTCGATGATATCATGAATAACTAACTAATTTAAAAATAAAAACTTATATGCTATATATTACTAAGTTAAAGTAACATTTAAAGGTAAAGAAATATATTATATTAAAATGATGAACTAATTGATTAATTATACAACTATCATTAAATAATAAATAAAAGATTATGGAATCATATGACCCATAAAATAACAAAGAAAGTAAAAGTCTGCACCTATCCTTTGTAACTCATTGTTTTAAGCACTTTTGTAATATATATTTGATATAAATGTAGGTTTATATTTATGTATATTTAAACAGTTAAAGTCTGCAATTGAGTAGAAAGATCACTACTAAAAAAATGTAATATAAAAAAGACATTTTCATTTGCTCTACATCATATGAAATCAAACACAACAAAAACATATAATTGGAATATCAAGTTAACTAAGTTAAAAATACAATGTAAGGATATATTGATTGAAAATGATCACCTAATTAACTAACTATTCAATTATCGTGATTCATGAGATAACAAGAGAAGATATTATGTACAACCGACATCTAATTAAATTATTGTTTATTATGCGCCTATTGAACAAAATATACCGATTGATATATAATATTTTGAAATTATAAATTGCACTAAATTCTTAATTTTAAAATTTATCTTTTTGTAATTACTTTTTAAAACAGGAAAATAATTTAAAAACAAAGAAAATGAATATTTTTGAAATAGGAATTGATTTCTGATGATAAAGTGTAATACGATGACATAATTTAATGTTAAGATCATTTTATTAAAAGAAAATATTATACATGTATAAAAATTATCCAATATAAATATACTTGTATATCAAATATCCAAAATCCGGTGGTTTCACATAAGGAATTTCTTATTAATTAAGTTTACAAGTAAGGAAATACTGATTTTCATCCATTAGAAAGATATATTCACTTAGATAACCATGCTAAATCTAAATTTGTTTATGATCATGGGAATAAGAATCACTTAACTATATTCTTACATAGCAAATTTTAATAATGTTTGTACGAACCCAAAATTTCAAATAAATGTTAATTATTAGTACCATAATTGATCTTGAAATAATGTTCAACAAAGTTTTATATTATGCCACATTAGAACTTTCATCATCATCCAAAACAATAATTACCATTTCTATTGAACTCTCTTGATTATTTTCTTTATGTGTTAATATTTTTTTGAAGTCACTTGAACATTTTCTTCAAATGCTAAAAAAGGTTGCACAGTAAGATAGAAAGGACAGAAAATTAAAAGAAACAAAGAGTAATACATATATTCTGGAGTATGTTTAATTGTATAAATTATCTATAATATTTAATTAGGTTGTAGCATGTTTGTTGGATGAAGTTAATTAAGGCAATAAATTATGGGAAACTCTATTTGCAGAGCCACATTCCCTATTTGCAGAGCCCAAATCCAACAAAAATACAAAATTGCCCTCAATAAATAATAGTACATTTTCTTTAATTTTGACCCACTTGTTCCACTTAATTTCATCTGGCATCAAAACCTTGGCGGCGCTACCAATCTTGCCCACCGGCCGCCGCCTCCGGAACACCGCCACCGGAACGCCGCCACCGGAACACCGCCAAATTAACCGCATCACAACTACGTTTTTATGCGTATTGATGAACTGATGATCATCAATCAAACAAAAATATGATGATTCAATTGCACGCAGAATCAATCCCACTTCGAACCCACACCCAAATCTTAGTTTTCAGAACGAACCCACCAATATCACCCCTCCTTGCCGTCCCTTCATCGCCGTTGACTTCTCCCCACTCCGCCGCTGAGAAGTAAATCCTGTTGCGGAATACGTGGAGGAATCACAGCAAACAGAGCAGTAGAGGGATTCTGTGGCGGCGTTCCGGTGGCACCTTGGCGGCGATGATCCGGCAAACCGTGGCGGCCTCGAATCTCCGGTGTATACTCCGGCAGAGGGAGGCGGAGCAGAGTAGAGGATCCATAACAGAGAAGAGCGGGCAGAGGATCCTTCGGTTTAATTGTCTGGAGGATCCAGAGGTTTGGATTTGGGGAGAGGGAGCGATTTGGAGGAGAGGGAAAGATTTGGGAGAACATATTTCGAGGCGTAATTTCGATTTCGAGGCAGAAATCTCTTCCTGGTTCCTAATTTGTAAAGTGATCGTTTTGGAAAGAATCATACGAGTATGAATGTTGACCGCCCGGAAATCCAGTTTCTCCTGCTCAGTAAATTGACGTTTTGGGAAACTTCTGTGAAAAATATCGAGCTTAAATTAGCAATCTTGATTCTTGGGAATACTTTTCAGAAGGAATTTCGGTTTTGGTAGGAGATGAGGGAGAGATTTTAGGGATTTGGTTATTCTTTTTATGAGGGAAAGGGAGAGTAAATTACAATTACGTATAACCATTCGTATAACATTCAAATCTAGATTTTAATTACTATAAAGTTGCCTTTTATATAGGATTCTAATTATTACCAAGTTATTTATAAGATTCTATTAGTATGCTATTAATAGATCCTTATCACACACTAATGTTGTTTCTTTTTCTTTTTAATTTAAATTAGTTTTAATCTAATCATATAGTTTAAATTAGTTTATGATATAATTCGACAACCTTTTCTTCAATTATTCTTTTATGTAAAATTCAAATATTTAAGTATTTATCTTGATCGTTATGAATATCTAATTATTAATATTTAAATAACTAACTGAACTGAAAAATAATCAAATGAGAAGAACATGCCTTTCATAATAATGATATAAATAACTAACTAGCTAGTAAGGTAATTTTAATTAGTACCTGTGAGTTGACGGAATTTGTCGAGCCGATGTCTGATGCTTTGAAAGATATATTTCACATCTTCATGACATTTTTTCCCACATGATGGATAATGGAGGCAGTGGACAGTCAACTGAGATGTATAGTGGAATGAAATGGATTTGTTCAATTCACGCTATGCTCATGAATGTTGTAGTGGATTGTACAACAGGACGAGTTTCCAGGGGCAAAAACGTGACTGTTAATGCGGGGTCCCAATATGTAAATATTGTTTGATACGTTGTGGCAACCACATGTCCTAGACGCATAGCTTCGTACCATTTCTCACGTGGAGCAGGAGATACATCGCAGTTCAGTATATCAAGCGCTTTATCAAAATCAAGTGTAGCTCCCATGGCATATCTTGTTCTATAGCTCCACGTGATTGATCAATTCAGTTGTTAGATCCTTCCTCACCTGCAACCACTGATCCTCATCACCATACACAAATGAAAAAACTACTCTGAATCCTACAACATGAAAGTAAACAATTATTTTGATATGAAAAAAACATATTAGGATTTTTGAAGTATCTCTTCAATAAACTAATATAATATAATTATATAAAAAGATAGAAAGTAAAAACATGAACAGAAACATGACAAACCTAAACAAAAATGTCCATTATTGGATATTTGCGGGTGTACCGGAACCGGGGAAACAACAATAACCTATTTTAAAGGAACTATCAAATTAGTGTAGTTTAAAATTGACTCAATTATAGAACCATAATCTTGGATGAAATTTATTTACTCTGGAGATGTCTCTATTTAAAAAAGTCAAACAAGAGTACCTGAGGAACTTCAATGGGGTAATGCTCAGGAAAATCAACTTGGAGCTGATAAGTTTCATTAGCATAAAGTGTTCCTGGCGCACCGACAAAATCTACGATCCAACTATATACAAGAACACCATTGAGAATCATATGATTTGGTCACTAAACAAAAAGTGGTATATCTTTCAAAATCACACAGAAAAATACAATTGTAATTAAGCAAATCTATTTTTTGACAAAACAAGTCACAAGGAAAACTACATTTTAATGCTAAAACAACATGACTTGAATTATAAGATCGTTTAGTGTGTGAACCTTTGCAGTGTGTTTGTGACTCTGTGCTTGAATCCAGCCGGAGGATTTACTTGCCACTCCACTAGCTCTTTGTTAAGGCAATTGCATGCATTCTCGCTCCAACCCTGGAGAAAAAAATGTTCAAATGTAAATACTCCAACGTATTGAAAAGAAAAAGACACAATAGAAAACGAAAGAAGAAGCACCATAAAATAGTATTCATCTGATCTCTCACCCATCGTTCCTTTTAATTTGTATGTAAATATTAGATATGTGAAACAAATAATGTTGGTTTGAAGTATTTATAAAGATTATAACATTGTATACTGAATTCATTATTGATTATGATAAGGAGTTTTCAATAAAATGAGATTAGGATTAGGATCAATTCCGTTGAACACCTATCTAAAGTTGAAATATAAAATACAAGTTATGTATTTAGAGTTGAATTAAAATGTTCATAATTAAACATTCATAAAAAAATTCAGATAAATACTTTTTTTTGAAAACCAGATAAATACTTTAGTATCATTCTCTTACATGGGAGAAAAGGTTGTCAAATCATATTATAAACTAAATTAAACTAAATGATTAAATAAAAACAAATTAAAAGTAAATCTAGGTTGTCTAGCCGGATGGCTTATTACACGGCGGTTGTGATGCAACCGCCGTGTAACTGCCATTTTTGGTCGGCGGTTGCGTTTAACCGCCGACCAGCCTACATTTCCGACACCGGAAATGGCTAGCCAGAACTATCCCCGTTGACCGGCTTGACTTTGACGGTCAAGTCGACGGGGCAAAGTTCTGATGTCGGTGGAGTCAAGTCAAAAAGTCATCCGGGTAAGTTTACGGTACCGTAAACTTGTCCGGATAGAGGGAAAAATGGCCGGGCAGGATTTACGATTTCGGAAACGTAACCGGATGAGCTAAAACAGAATCTTATAAAACGAGAAACGGATCCTTTTGTTCTATCTACTCTATTCCATCTTTGTTTTGGGTTGAAGGACGCAGAGAATTTCCTAATATTTGGGCTCGCTGAATCCTAGGCCGCGATGAGGTAATCTCCCGCTAAATTTAGTATTGATGGGCGGATGTTTGTTAATTTCAAGCATGAATATGTATGTGTGTCCCTAATTTCGTTGAATAATATATGAACTTGCGTGTTGATTCCTAGTTATTAGTGTTTATGAAACCATATTGTATTTGATATGTTGTCAAGTAGCACGATGTAGATGAATGAATTCATTAATATTTGTTTAAATTTATGAAAATAGGTACACAAGTGTTATGGAACGTAGTAGGATTATTAGGGAGAATCGTCGGACCTCACCAGAGTATATGGGACTGGTTGAATATTTCATTGATGTTGCTTCTGATAATGCAAGAGTAGAAAATCAGTCGGCCATGCGGTGCCCTTGTAAGGATTGCACTAACGATGTGTATTTAGGAGTTGAAGGTTTGTGTGAACATTTGATTGTTAGGGGTTTCCAAAATTCCTATACCACGTGGGTATGGCATGGGGAAGAACGTAGCACTGTTGTTGTTAATGAACCAATGGAGGTTGTAGGAGAAAACGAAATGGTTGGTAATTATGACGATAAATTGGATGACTTGGTAGATGATGTTGCCATGCATTTTTTTGGAAAACCAGAGGCGCTTGAAGCGATGTATAATGATAAGCAGACCCCTTTGTATGAGGGGTCAATCCACACTATTCTAAGCGCGACCTTATTGTTGATGAATTTAAAAGCCAAGCATGGGCTTTCAGATAAGGCATTAACAGAGGCGCTGGAGTTGATTAGTCAGCTGCTTCCCACTGATAATTTATTGCCTGATAGGGCATATGCTGCCAAGAGGGTACTATGTCCAATGGGTATGGAACTTGAGAAAATTCATGTTTGTCCTAATGATTGTATGTTGTTTAGAGGGGAAGATGAGATGAAATTGGAAAATTGTAGCGTTTGTGGCGAGTCACGATACAAAGCTGTGAAACAAAAAGTGGATGTGGGAGGAGATGTTGTTAAGGAAACCAACAAACGTGTTCCCGCGAAGGTCATGTGGTATCTCCCCATTATACCTAGGCTTCAAAGGTTGTTTGCTAACAAGGAAGAAGCTAAGAACTTGACATAGCACGCAGATAGAGAGAAGGTTGAAGATGATGATGTGATTGCACACTGTTCAGATGGTGATCAGTGGAAGAAAATTGATGAATTGTATCCTGAATTTGGGAAGGAAGCTCGGAATGTAAGGTTGGGTTTATCCACTGATGGTATGAATCCGTATGGAGATTTGAGTAGTACACACAGTTCTTGGCCTATGATGGTTGTTATTTACAATCTACCATCGTGGTTGACCATGAAGAGGAAATATGTTATGTTGTCGTTGATGATAGCAGGGCCAAAGCAGCCTGGTAATGACATTGATGTGTTCCTAGAACCTTTAGTTGACGACCTTCAGAAACTGTGGTTCGAAGAGAATTGGACGTGGGATGAATATCGGCAGGAATGGTTTAAGTTGAAAGGAATGTTGTTCTATACTGTGAATGATTTCCCTGCACTTGGTAATCTAGCTGGTTATTCAGTCAAAGGTCATCTAGCTTGTCCTGTTTGTGAGGAGAATACTAGTTTCTCTCAATTAAAAAACGGGAGAAAAAACTGTTTATCAAGGACATCGTCGTTTCTTACCATGCAGTCACGAGTTCCGTAAGGCTAAGAACTGGTTTAATGGGAAGGAAGAGAATGCACCGCCCCCCTCCTATTAGTGGCGAGGAGGTATTCGAGAAAATCAAGGATATTGAAAATGATTTTGGGAAAAACCGTAGGAAGATGCCCATCCCCGGCCCTTGGAAGAAACGGTCCATTTTCTTTGACTTACAATATTGGAAGCACTTGGCTATCAGACATTGTTTAGATGTAATGCACATTGAGAAGAATGTCTGCGATAGTTTGCTTGGTACGCTGCTGAATATTCCTGGAAAAAGCAAAGATGGACTTCAAGCACGTAAAGACTTGGACAGAGAATGGGTATTAGAAAGAAACTGGCTCCTGTAATCGAGGATGGGAACACTTTCTTGCCTCCAGCTTGCTACAATATGTCGTCAGCTGAGAAGACAAAATATTTGCAGTGCCTGAAAGATTTGAAGGTACCCTCTAATTTTTCCTCAAACATTGGTAACTGTGTCAATGTTAAGGAGCAGAAATTGATAGGGTTAAAATCACATGATTGTCACACTTTGATGCAAGACTTGAACATAATTGCCATTCGTGGTTCTCTTCCAAGCCACGTTAGGATGTGCATCAGCAAGCTCTGCTTATTTTTTAAGGGAATTTGCCAGAAAACAGTTAGCCGTCGTAAGCTAGATAAGCTGCAGACAATGGTAGTTGAAGTATTGTGTCAATTGGAGATGTATTTCCCCCCTTTTTTCTTTGATATAATGGTGCATTTGATTGTCCATCTTGTGCGGGAGATCAAGGAGTGTGGTCCGGTGTTCCTCCGGTGGATGTATCATTTCGAGAGATACATGAAAATATTTAAATTCTTTTCGCAGAATAGGTACAGGCCTGACGTTAGCATTGTATCTAGATATGTCGCGGAGGAGGCGATTGAATTTTGTACGGCTTACTTAGATGAGGTTGACACGGTTGGACTACCCACCTCGAGGCATGATTTTCGTTTCAACGGGCATGGAACTAGAGGCACGCCGCATAACCCGCCAGCGGTCGATTTGCAGGCTGCTCATCTGTATGTGATGCGAAACCATGAATCGTTTCGCCCTTACGTTGACATTCATATGGAGGAATTGAGAAGTCTATACCCAACCCTAAAGCCTTTCCAACTACATGATGAGCATATTAGAACCTTTTGTGAGTGGTTAAGGGACACGGTAGAGATTGGTGACCATCCCGAGGACGTGAAATGGCTATCCAGACGGCCGCTTACGACGGTTATCAGCTACAGCGGCTATGATGTGAAGGGTTACTCGTACGGGACCAAACAGAGCGATGCTAAAGGTGTTTCGCAGAATAGCGGTGTGACTACATTTTCCGAATCAATCGCTGTGTCGCGGAAGAAAAATTCAGAAGGATCCTACTCATTTGATAGGTATTTCGGTACCATTGTTCAGATCTGGGAGTTAAACTATGTGGCATTGAAGGTGGTTGTATTCAAGTGTCAGTGGGTTGATCAAAAGACAGGAAATAAGACCGATCCTTTAGGGTTTCAATTGGTTGATAGGAAGAAAGTGGGATCAAAGTCGGATGCGTTCATACTTGCTGGCGAAGGTGACCAAGTTTACTATGTTCAGGATCCTTCTGATCGGCACTACGAGATTGTTCTTGATGGGAAACAAATGGTGTGTGGTGATGAGCTATTCGAGGAGTATGACAAACGAGCTGCTCACATTTTTGTGCCAACGAAGAAAGACGCGATTAATATGGAGGAAACAGAGGAAAACATGTCAATATATCGCGCAAGATCCGATCACGCCGAACGCATAGTGATAGACAGCAAAGGAAACGAACGGAAGAGGAATTTTATTTTCAAAGTTAAGCCGAAGACTAAGTTGAGGCGTTAGTCGTTGATCTTTTTGTGTTATCAGTTATTCATAATACAACTAGTCCAAACTTAGTTTGAATATGTAATTCATGTAAACATTTGGTTGCACCTTTGTTTGATCTATCCAATAGAATAAAAGAAAGTCGACAAATCTCAATTTTTAACCTATCTGGGTAGTTTTACGGTATCTGAAACATTACCCGGATAGTGTAAAATTAGGGTGAACCTACTTCCGGCTAATCATCCGGATAAGCAAATGTTGAACAAGCCTGTCCGGCTAGGTTTCCGAGTTCGGAATCCATTTACCCGGAAGTTTTTTGGTTTGGCAAGGCTTTTTATTCAACTTCCAGACGGGTTCCCTGATTGTCATCCGGTTTAGTAATGATAAAATGACTGATCCGGCTAGTATTCCGACTTCGTAAATGTAACCGGAAGTGTTATTTTTAGGCGAAAACTAGCGCGCACTCACTAATCAGTAGTTATATAAAATTGATACTGCAAACACTTGTAGGAATTGTAAATGCACAAACATTTGATCAAAATCCGTAGCATTCAAACGTTACTGAAATACAGTTAAAATGTAATATTATTCGATAAGGCAAATCAATTCTTAACTAAAAATTCAAAACAAATTAAACTAAATCAAGGCCCCATGTCATAGTCGGTGTCATGATCAACGCCACCATGTCCCTGCGAGGCGTCCCCACTTGTGGAAAATCCTTCTGCACGCTTGAGGGCTCTCAACTCCTTCCTTGCCTCGTAAGCGTCCTTCCTAACGCCAATCAATGTGAGCACCTTAGATTTCATGCCAGCGTACATAACTTTCATGTTGGAAACATGCGGTGAAGGCTCTCCATCGGGTATCTCCCTACCTAAAAAATGAAAATTCATATTTGAATTAAACTATGATAAAAAGTAGCATAAATTGTGAATAAGGAGGTGAAGATGACTTACTTCTTGATGCCCGCTTAGACTTTTGTTGTGGAGGCGCCACAATCCATTTTCCATCAGCCAAAGTCCATTTCGGCCTATGGTTTTCAAAGTAGTGGTAGTCGTATGGCTTGCAAGGGGTGGGATCATCTTCAAATCGGAAATTAGGGTCCAATTTCAAGAGCAACTTAGTGATTAGGCTCCCGTAGGGTAGGTTTTTCTTATGTCGCTCGTTAGCCCACGCAGTTCTCATCCAATTACATATTGCATACCCGGGATTGATAGGAACCTCCTTCACGACATAGTAAAATGTCATAACCGTGGTAACATTAGGCTCGCCGACATTTCCTCCTGTGGGGATGAAACTTCTATGCACCCACTCGTACACAATGCGATCATCAATGGAGCAGAACGCCATTTTGCACCCATCGGCTGAACTTTCATCATATGGGTCCCGACCAAAATAGTGATGTCCTAAATTCAGATAATTCAAGTACGGGAGTTTAATCATCTGCGTTTCCGGCCACGCATTAGCACAGAAGATATTAAGTGGACCATCCTTGAGGTTGGGATAAAGGTCCTCATCGGATTTGATAGGATTCCCCAACAACTCATTCATCACCCAACAATCAAACTCAAACCTTTTCCCATTAACCATGGTAGTGTACTTACCATCACTAGGTTCATCAATATTAGCATAAAATTGCAACACCTCATCCTTATAGGTGGGATCACTAACATCGAACAACAAGGCATCACAAGTTTGAATAGCAAACTTCTCAACCATAGGGCCTAAACCTAGTGCCTCAACCCGATCTCTATCCAACACATATGAGTCTAGTACTGTAGCATTGTTAACAAGAATACCATAATACTCATAAGCATCGAGACTGATAAACTTGTTAGAATCATACCAATTTGGATTCGGCTTCCTCGCCGCGATCTTGCTTCTCGGTGCCATGGGTTGATCGGGAATTGGTTGTGGTGGAACTGATGGAGAGTTTCGTCCGGGTAGGAGACGGGATTTCCGAACTCTGAATTGGGGGATGTGGGGGAAGTTTGTGAGTTGTGATCTGAAAAAAAGTCAATCACCCATATATATAAACCCGTTTCCGAACTCGGAAACCTAGCAGGATGAAAAATTAAGCTTATCCAGGTAAGTTTACGATGTCTGAAAGTCTAGCCGGAACTATTTAATTAAAATTCTCATTTTTTGGTAAATTTTCCCGAAGGTTTCCCTGATAGCCATCCGGATAAGTAAAATATCCGTCCGGCTAGGTTTCCGAGTTCGGAAAAATAAGTAACACTATCCGGATAGTGTTTCAGAACTCGAAAATCTACCCGGAACTACACTTAAACAGATTTTCACCATCATATTTGCCTCTTTATCTAAACAAAATGCATGTACAAAATAAATGAAAATAGATTGAAGCACTCAAATCTTTAAAATCGACCAAATTTACATCCATATGAATAAGGTACTAGAATAGATTAGTTTCACAAACGAAAAGAACAAATTCGATGTTTAACTAGAACAAATTCGATGTTTAACTAGAAAAGAACAAATTATTAACTAGAAACAATGCCCTACTCTCCAGTCGCCCTACTGCTGGATGGTCCCTCGGCCGCATCTTCTTCACTTGAGGATGGGAGATGACCAAAATCCTGCTCATTCAATTTCGGGCTAAGTTGGAGATCAAGTCCCTTCCGATCAATGTAAGCCCTTTGTTCGGCACGGAGCATTGCTACTTCTTCTTTAGCCTTGTCGACTTGTCCGGTGAAGCATTCCCACATTTTTGAGAGCTTACGCATCCACCGGCCCTCCTCACCTACAAAACAAACAAATGATTAGCTTTCGAAAACAAACGCATTTTCACCTGCGAAACTAAACAATAAAGGGAAAATATATATTCACTTACTTGTACCCGATGAACTCGCACCTCTGGCTTCTAGTTTTCTTCGCCTCGCAACTCTTCCTGTTGCGCCCGGAGCTAAGGTCTTCAAGACGTACCTTTGAGTTTCTATATCCAGTGCAAAACCCTTATGATCAAACCAATCACCATCGTAGTACTCTAGAGGCTCAGGACGATCAACAACACCTCCACCTTGCTTCTTAATCAGCTCAGTGACAAGTCCGGCATATGGAAACCATTGCCTCGACCCTCTCCCCACCTTGAACATGTATTCAACTATCGAGTGTCCAGGATTTATTTTCAACCCTTCCATCAAGTAATAGAAGAGCAGAACACGTCCACAACTAGGTTCACAACTATAACCCCCGATGGATACACATTCTGACAAACCCAGTCAAATACAATCCTCTGCTCAACCGTAAGCTCCTCAACATTAAAATCACCTGGACAACTACCCGCCCCCCGACAAGTAGTTTTGAAGTACTTACGTCCCATTGCTTCAAGGTCTAAGGGTTGGTTTGGCCCGGTTTCAGGAAACTTGTTGAAATTATAAATCTCATAAGGGCCTTCTGGGTGGTTAGGGCGCAAGTATGAGTTATCAACATAAGGGCAGCCTAGGACCTCATTTATATGAAACTTAGTGACATTAATCAGTTTACCATTCACCTTAGTGCACATGTTATTCGACTCATACTCTCCTAAATTTGCATAAAATTGCACAACCTCATCTTGATGGCATGGGGATTCAAGCAAGAGCAATTTATCTAAATAACTAGACTGAAAATGAGCAACCAAATACCCCATATGCAAAGTGTCAATAGAGGTAGGGCTAATCACCTTGGTGGTGTGTGTTTTCCGCCCACACCATTCGACATAGTTGGCCTCCGCCCTACGATTGAAGAAATTCCGACTTGCCGATGCTTCAGGGGGCCTATCATGGCCTCTTTGCCGCTTTGTCTTCCTCGATTTGGCCTTGCTTAATCGGCTCCCACCCACGTGTTCTTCGGCTCTTGGAGGTGACTCTCCTTCCTCCTCGGAAGAGGACTCGTATTGCACCTCTTGTTGTCGTTGGATTTCCGCAACTTGCTTGCCTGTGGAAGGATTTTTAGTCCTAACCATGGTGAGAGATTGGGCTGAAAAATTTGGAGAGGGGCGGACTGGTTTGGGGATGAACTTGGGGAGGGTTTGCAGATTTGGGGAAAAAAAACCCGTCTGCCCCTTTTATAATTAAAACTTCCGGCTAGGTTTTACGAAATCAGAAACATAGCCGGGCAAGGTTAATTTTTTTTGGCTTATCCGGCTAACTTTACGGTTTCGAAAACGTAGCCGGACAGTACAAAAAATCAGAATAAGTAACACTTAGACTATTTTCTTAGCTAGTCCTCTACCCATTCTCAACATTAGTTCCGAAAATTTCACTTTCCTCCCACCCATTTACTCTCTTCCACCAACAAAATCTTCTTCTCCAACCACCAAGAACACCATTACTCACATTGGCCCCATTTCTTGAGTTCTAGAACAAGAAAGTAGCTTCTTTGTCCATACTATTAGGGTTTTTATTCTACTTGAAAAGGTATTTCTTGGCACTTTGCTTCAATTGTATAATCAATGTTGTTTATTGGCTAATTTGTCTTATTTGTTCATGGGTTTTGCTTAATTATTACTACAAACTAGCTTTGTTTTATGGGCTACATTCTTGATTAATCAATTGGGATTATGGGCTATATTTTTGATTAGTCTTGATGGTCACTAGTTATGTTACTACTAATCTAGGGTTAAGTATGCCATATATGTATGCACTAATTTAATTACAAAGAATTAAGGATGAAGCATGTGATAGGCAATTTATATTAGTCTAATAGGATCCTAATTAAACCCTACTTACCAGTAGTCTAATAGGATAATAATAGGATTATTAAAGTGACTACTTACCATTAATTTAGCATATAATTATTCTTTCTTGATAGTGAGGTTATTTAATATATGTAAACTATTTTTTGTAGAGGAGTTATGGCACCACCTAAGAAGAAGGTAGTAGGAATCCCCAAAAGCCCTAAAACGCCTAGCACCGCGGGAGGTGTTAAAAAAAAGGGGGTGAGGCGTCCTAGGACATATTGTGCCGTCTTACAAAAAAGGATGAAGAAGGGGATTTTGACGGACATGACGTTCAACGATGGTGGGGAACCAATATCGGAAGAGTATTATTTATGGAAGAGTTGGGTTGGTAAAATTGGTCGAACTCGTGTGGATATAAAGTATGAATCTTGGCACGAGATCCCCGACAAGGAGAAGACTAAATTATGGGAGGAGTGTTTGGTAAGTTTCTACCTTCATTTAAGGTATTTTTATTTTTGTACACATGAATGAGATTTTATCCAAATTTTCTTATAACCTTATGTAGGTACCATTCAAAATTGTTGCCCCAAATATGGAGAAACTTTTTGACACAACCATGTTTCGCTTGAGTAAGGCGGCACGGGATCATAGAGCAATGTTGTCTAAACATTACATTTATGCAGATTTTAAGGATGAGGACCCTTGGGTGGCCTACACCGATATTCTACAAGAAAGTTGGAAAATATCAAAGCACGCACCTTGGAGAATGACCGACTAGTAAGATTAATTCCTACCATTCAAGTATTACTCCTTCGTTCACATAACTTAAATTCATTTATGTGTTAGGGTGTGAGGTTGACGAATAGCACCAATGCGAAAGCTAATACGACACCTCACACAATGAGTAGGGAGGGCTATACTATAAGACTAATGAAACATGCAAACAAAAAACAAGAAGATGAGGTGCAAGAGAAAATGGATAGTGGGATGACGGAAGAGGAAGCGCGGGAGAGCACCGAGGTGATTAATCCTAAAGAGTTCGATAAACTCACTAGCTTCTTGATTGGTCGACAAGATAGCAAAGGCGAATACACACACGAGGGAAACAAGAAGTTGATAAAAGATGTTGTAAGTTGTTTCTTTGAATATTTTGAGCTAATATTATTACAAATATTATTCCTATCTATTTTTCTTTCTACCATATATTTTTTTTCTATTAAATGATAGGATGATGTCAAAGAGAAAATTGCTTTGGGAGAATTCGTTCCCACACAAGACGATGATATCCTTTGTAAGGCGACGGAACGGAAGGAACACCCCGGTAGAGTTCGTGGATATGCATCACATGTGGTGTAGAGAGATCTCATCGGCAAACCAAAATCTTCTAAACCACCAAGACATACCAAGTACAACAAGTTGCAAGAGGAACTTGGAGATACAAAAAAAGAGCTCGGTGATACCAAGAAGGAGCTTGATGAGGCCGTGAAGAATATGATGAAAAGGGACATAGCTCTCCACATAATAGCCAAGCAAACGGGCGCAATTCTCCCACCAAATTTGAATGATCTAAGCGACGATTGGGAACCTCCTTCATGTGGTTCACGTCACTCACCCGATGTTTGTGAGGTGCAAGGCAATCCACCATTGCCACAACCAAACATATGTGATGATATCTTAAACCGACCAAAAAAGGTAAACACACTAACTCACTTTTCGATCGCATTCTTATTCAAATTCTCTATTCGTTCTCTTAATAGTCTTAGCATGTTTACCTCGCCTTACTTTAAAAATGGAATCCACTATTTTAATTAGGTCAAGGTCGATGTCACATATCCATGCAAATTATATATCAATGGTGGAGTGAGGAAGCCTACTATGCATGTTGCAAATGGAATTTTCAATGAGTCGGCAAAGATGCATGGCGACGATAAAATTGCAACCGGTTTGGGGGAGGTTTGCTTGAAAAAAGCTTTGGTTTCAACCGCTCGAATTCCCATACCCAAAGGCCCGTGTAAGGTTGTTGGACCGGCGGAAGGTATGTATTTACTTTGGCCTCGTAGGCTAATTGTTGTCGAGAGTTTAGGAGAGACTCAACCCGCTAGCTTATACAACCCAATTATGAGCGTTGCACACAAGGTTGAGCCAAAAATAAGAAAAAAAACTCCCCAACCCTTGACCGCCCCAAAAGATGTTGTAGTTAAATCTATGACACCGCCTATGAAGGTGTTGTATGATAAATTGTCTACACATTGCAAATTTGGATACTACGAATTCCCGGCTCCAACGGAATTATTTGGTGGTATTGGAAGGCAAATTGTAATGTGTTGGGGTGATTTTGAAGATCTATGGAAGGGTGACAAGGCAACCGAGCCCCTAATGTCCTTATTCCAACTGTAAGTCATTTTAATGTCGAGACTATATTATCATGTGTGTTTTCAAGCGCCGTTCTCCCCGTTGTTTTAACCATTCATCTTTTTTTTTTCTCAAGCTTCTTAAATCAACTAGTTCAAAAACGGTTGAAGCCATGGATAGGCTTTCTATGCCCTGAGCGAATCCAACAATATGGTCATACTGATGCAGAGCGATTAAGTTACATGAGAGAGGCTCTCGGTGTGGAGAACAAATTATTCTTCCTAGCACCACTCATTTCCGGGTAAGCATTTCATATTAACTAATTCTATACATTATTATCTCATGTTAACTTTTATGTTGTCATTATTGACAAATGGATATGCATTTTTTATTTAGTAAACATTGGACCTTGGTTTTGATCCACAAAAAAAACAAAGAAGTTTATTGGATAGATCCTCTCCATCGTCCGCCAATCCCGTCTTTCGAAAACCTCCTTAGACAAGCTTTGAATCATGTCAATCCCTCTAGGAGGGAGTTTGGAATGACTGAGATCAAGGTACTCTACACGTTTCTCCCTCATTAATAATACTAGTATTATCGACATCGATCGATTGTATTTAACAATGTGATCTACCTTTTGTGTTAAAGTACAAGAGACAAGTTAGCAGCTGGGAATGCGGGTTCTACGTTTTGTTGTATGAGCTCAAATTGGTAGCGGAACTTAACGAATTCGACCAAGACCTTAAGCCCGTAAGTTCCAAATCTATAAGGCATCTACCTTACACATATTCATATGTTTGCGTCATATATTGAATTGTGTATGCTAATGCACAGATTTTCGAAGAGGATACAAGCCCCTACTCACCCGAAGAACTGAATCGACCGAGGAGTAGTATTGCATCATTTGTCGTAACTTCGCATGCATATGCTCTAGTTAAAAATTGACACATTATGTGTTATTGGCAATTGTTGTTGTATTTAGCGCATTCAAGTGATGTATTACATTATACATTCATTCGTAATACATCACAACCATTTGAAACATATAATTCTTCACTAGCGCCATTTAAATACTTTCTATTTTGTATTCAAAAGCCGAAATAAATAAAATTCATATTTTTAATAATTATCCGGGCCACCTTTACGAATTCTGAAACTCTGGCCGGACAGTTCAAAATACTTCCGGCTAAGTTTCCGGTTTCGGAATTCTGGCCGGACGAAATTGGCTTCTTTTCACCCATTTTCCCGAACGTTTCCCTGGCAGGCGTCCGGTTAAGTAAACTCTTATGTCCGGCTAACTTTCCGGTACCGTAATCCTATCCGGAAATACATATTTTCCGCCACCGTTTCACGGTGGCCGGATTACTGCCGCCGCCGGAATATTTCCCGGCTTACCGTCTGAGAGCGCAAAACCCTATCTCCGGCTAACCGTCCGGCCCGTAATGGCCGGTGTAGCCTCCTGCTAGCAGTGGGTGTTTACGAGTCCGGAAATGTACCCATCCGGGTAGGTTTCCGAACTCGTAAACCTTACTCGGCGGTTTCAACCGCCGAGTAACGGTGGCGCCAATTGGACGGCGCCACCAAGGACGGCGGTCAAAACCGCAGTCCAACCGGGACGGAACCGCCGTGTTCCGTCCCGTTTTCCACTAGTGTACGCCTCGAAATATGTTCTCCCAAATCTTTCCCTCTCCCCCAAATTGCTCCCTCTCCCCAAATCCAAACCGAAGGATCCTCCAGACAATTAAACCGAAGGATCCTCTGCCCGCTCTTCTCTGTTATGGATCCTCTACTCTGCTCCGCCTCCCTCTGCCGGAGTATACACCGGAGATTTCGAGGCCGCCACGGTTTGCCGGATCATCGCCGCCAAGGTGCCACCGGAACGCCACCATAGAATCCCTCTACTGCTCTGTTTGCTGTGATTCCTCCAATATTCCGCAACGGGATTTACTTCTCAGCGGCGGAGTGGGGAGAAGTCAACGGCGGTGAAGGGACGGCGAGGAGGGGTGATATTGGTGGGTTCGTTCTGAAAACTAAGATTTGGGCGTGGGTTCGAAGTGGGATTGGTTCTGCGTGCAATTGAATCATTATCATATTTTTGTTTGATTGATGATCATCAGTTCATCAATACGCATAAAAACGTAGTTATGATGCGGTTAATTTGGCGGTGTTCCGGTGGCGGCGTTCCGGTGGCGGTGTTTCGGTGGCGGCGTTCCGGTGGCGGCGGCCGGTGGGCAAGATTGGTGGCGCTGCCAAGGTTTTGATGCAAGATGAAATTAAGTGGAACAAGTGGGTCAAAATTAAAGAAAACGTACTATTATTTATTGAGGGCAATTTTGTATTTTTGTTGGATTTGGGCTCTGCAAATAGGGTATGTGGCTCTGCAAATAGGGCCCGCGATACTAAAATTTACTTTATATTACCGCGCAACGCGCGGTCCGGTTAGCCTAGTATTCTAAAAAATCACACTTCCCATTTTTTCTTCGTATCTCCACAAAAAATAACTGGGTTGACCCGGAAAAAACCGGGTTTGACCCAAACCGACCCATAACCCGGAAAGTCAAACCCAAAAGTTGAAAAAAGTGTTGTCCGGGATCTGGCCTGTAATACTAAAAGTCCGAGTCCGGGACAAAAAATCCGGGCCGGGCCGGATCAATTTTCTGGGTTGGCACAGTACACCTACGTCGGGCGCTTGTGAGTTGCAGAGCGAAAGAAGAATTGGTGATTTTCATGCGGGACATACGAAAAAAAAAGTGAAGTATGATTTTTTTTAGAGTGTAAATTACTAAAATACCCCTCAAACTAACTGAACAAAAGGAGAAAATTAACCAAGGTCTAGAAATTGGGTATTTTTAGAAAGTAGGGTACTAGAAATTGAGCACTTTGAATGTTGGGTCTAGAAATTGGGTATTTTGACCAATGTTTGGTCTAGTTTTTGCACTTTAGTTTATGAGGTCGTTTGGTTTGCGGTACAAAACGGTGGAATTACAAAACCCTATGATTTTAGATGGGTTCATGTTGCTTGGTTTGCGTAATTGAATAGAAATGGAGGAAGATTAAAATACGCGGAATTTTAACTTCCCACAGAACGTGGGATTTTTCTTACCGAGTCGAACCTAGGTAGTTTACAATTCTTTCGTTATTTAATCGTATAATTACTATTTTATCCCAGATATAACGCCTAATTTTTTATTTCCCTCCATCAACAACGCGCGCAATATTTTCACTAAACTATCCAAATCTCATCAAAATATCTATTATCACAATCGTTCTCATCCCCACGTCCAGGTTCTATAACTCTTCATTCTCGCGTACGTCTGTATTTTTAATTTGAGGGCTATGATTCAGTGGAGTGATGTAGCCTATGTGGATAACCTTATACTGGATAGAGCATGCTTTGATATAAAAATTATGTGGGATGCTAAGGCAGCTTAAAACAAAAACCAGTAACATACTTGGTTGGAAGCTGCTATTTATTTTATATAATTCGAGTATATTTTTGTTGAACTCATATAAATTTATAAATTTTGAAATTATTTTGATACATCTACCAGTTATTTTTTTGTTTAGAAATTGAATTATGATCAAATTTCATTTGGCATGTTATTTGAATGTTTGAAGATTGTAATGAGTATTTTGTCATTTGAATGTTTGGATTGTGATGAATTTCATATTTTTAAAAAGTATAGTGATGAATTTCTTATTTCTAAAAAGTAATTATACGATGAAATTCCGGTTGATTAGATTCTTCCAACCAAACAACATCACGTAAAGTAGATCCTAGAAATTCTAACTTCCCACGTCGGTGACCAAACAAATTTGTTAAAAATCTGAGTATTTTAATAGAGTAAACAAATTCATGGGAAGTAGAAATTCTGTAGGAATTTAACTCCCACATGAAACAAACGAGACCTATGTATAATGTCCCAAAACTAACTTGATCCATGATTTTATGCATATTTTACCCTTCCAAAAAACTCACCGCATCCCCTGGTGACACCAGGGGCGGAGCTAGGAATTTAGTATGTGGGGGGCGGAACTTAATAATTTGAATTAGCTATTAAAATAATATAAAATACGGCAATTCATTAAAATATGAAAAAATTGAATTAATACAATAAAGATAAACATTGCTAGATAAATTTAAAAATTTATGAATTTAACATCATATACGTGAATCACTATTGAAGTCGCACATTCCTCTCTGAAAGCTCACTGAAAGTATCGATTATCGAATCAATACTGATTGTCTCAGCGATCTCCTTTTCGGCAATCACTAGGTTATAACATCTATTTATACTTTTTAGTTGATAAAATCCAACTCATAATCGGATTAATAATTTGATAAAATTAAAACTCGATTACTTTCTAATATAATATTACATTATGAAATATATGCAACTAACTTATTCGTTTAAAAATAAAGTAAAATTTAATAAATAAATGAATCTATTCTTATATGGATTCATACACTGATTACTCCTTTTCTCAAAGAAAAAATTGCCTGTATAGTAATCAATTAGGATTTGAAAACAAATTACAAATTAATTATATTATTACTATATAAAGAATCCTATTTTCAGTGTGTTGTTTGACTGTGGTCTCATTTCTTCTTATTATAGTTAATCCTCTTCTTTTACGTGTACTAAAAAAAATCATCCCTATTTTTAGTTAATAATATCATGTGAGCACAAATTATACCATACACCTGGGGTATGTATCCCCAGGTGCATTCTAAAATTTATATATGTGCATTTCTATGTGTATAATTGTGCATAATAAATTCTCTTTTACTTATGTTTTCTATAAATAGTATATGTAGTTATTATCAATGGAATGCAAAAATTATTAAGGTATAACACATATTAAAGGTGGGTGTACATACACCCGTGATATGGTATAAGAATTGATCATGTGAGGGGCCACATAACCTAACACACCAAATAAAACACTATCAATAATACATATATTTAAAGATATTTTCCTAGTTGAGGGGGGCCGGGCCCCACCCAATCCCCCTTCCTCCGCCTCTGGGTGACACTAATAGTATAAGCGTGCTTACGCGAAGTTTTACATTGATTGTTGATATATAACTGTTTTTGTAAATCTGATTTTTCATAGAGTGACCGGAATTGGAGTAACTATTCATTTTGTTATGCTATACGAATACGATATACTATCCATAGTCTTGTAAAGTTAAAATTAATCTGGAGTATAAAATATTTTTCGACAACTTTATAAAAATCAAATTTCTTAACTATAATTTTCTTAAAAGTATCGTATTAAAAGCTACATTTTCTTTATTCAAATGATAAATTTTTAATCACATGAATCTACCTGCAAAGATAAAAGGGTTAGTAGCAAGGGATAGAAAGGAATGCCCTTATGTGCTGTTTAGATAATCTACTATTGTGACCTTGGATACTGTTATTGTTTGGTTACTGTGCAGCTGGAGCAGACTGGAGCTGGGAACTGACCGAAGGAAGCATGCAACTGGGAATAGTGGAGCTTGTCGGAGGAGACATGGAGCTAACTGGATGATGCTTTTGAAGATGGAGCTGATTGGAATACAACAGTTTGGATAACAACAATCTATATTGCTACTCAAACTTTACGGTCTATACATTCGCATTCGCTGTCTCTATCCTGTACTCGTCCGCAGAGTTGTTTATCGCGTTGCGAACCCGAATATGCTTGCGAGTACTGAGAAATAAATTTGGATCATCGATAAATTTGGATATCAATTTGTCGTGACCTAACATACTTGATACTTGTGAAAATAGACATGAATAGAAATTAGGTCCTTTTATAATTCATTTTATTCGATCGTTGAATTGTAAAATACTTGTGTTTTAGGGATTTTTAAGGTGTGGTAACACTAATAAATATCACTCTACTATCTTGTGGTTTAAATAAAAATAAGCTACATTTTTTTTGAAGGAGAAAAACAATATTTATAAATTTATATAAAAATTGAAAACATAATGCAAAGTTTTAAACAACGAAAAAGAGAGCCGAGATATTGTAAACTTGGACTCTTATATTGTTACCATGTAAATTTGAACTTTCGGACAAATTTAATTTAAATAAATTTCTAAAAACACTAAAGAAATCGGGGGATTCAAGTTAACGTCAGATTAGGTAAGGAATCTGTTATCGCCAATGATTTAACCTCTTTCTCATGTTTGATTCTCACTATATTCAAGTATTTTAACTTCCCCCCTTAATTAGTTGATTAATTTGAAATTTCGAGCGGTAATTTTGCATGGATGAATATGTTTCACAAATTGCCTCCATCACAGAATCAATATTTTTGTTTAAATTTTCAGGATTACTTGATTCTCATGTTTATCTGATCCTTTGTATGATTTAAATGTGCCTTTTTTATTTATTTATTCCCATGACTTTGAATTTATGATTTATCTAGAGTAAGAATAACTTTATTCCCAAACGTACTTTAATTAATCTTTGATGTGATAATGTTTGGTGACTGGGGAACTAGCTAGTACAAAACCCTTTTCTTTAATAATTTAGAAAGTGAAATTCAAAGTTGTAACTCGTGGAAACTATCTCTGAGTCTAGACCAAGCTAGCACTGACCTGCACTTTTTAGGCTTTCACCAGAAAAAACGAAAATGGAAGTAATTTCTTAACCGAGCCTAGTTCTGCATTTCTGTACTAAAAGCAAACGAATAAAGTTGCCGCTATACCATTCAGATGATTGAGATGAAGGAAGCCACTTTATAAATACAAAAAGACAAGAAACAGAGATGTTCACTTCCATCAAATTATTCAATCACCAAGAAACACCGGCAGAGGATCGGAGATCTCGAGATGGATGGCACACTTCGCCGGAGCGGTTATGGAGGTGTTGAGAGAGCAGCAGTTTCCGCCGCCGCCCATTGCAGATTCCGGTTGGGTTTGGCCTAATCATCAGCAAAACATGGTAAGGACTAAGAAGCCTTGTTTGTTTATGAAATCATAATTCTACCAAATAGACATATTCATGGTATATAATTCTGGAGATACTTTACTTTTTTCCACAATTACTGCGTAAAGAATTCTGTGAGTTTTGATGTACGTTGCTGCTGATACCACAGCCACCTTTAAGGTTGGTTTGTCTGTCTTAAAAACGTGTGTACTTTCTACTAGGTTCTTTCGAGTTGTACGTAATTTGTTTGTTTGTAGGCACAAATCCACAGTTGCGGAATTCCAGGTTTTACAAAACATAAATCCAGCTCAGGAGTTGTTTGAGAAGCCTTTGTTTCAGTCAGTAGCAAGAGCTGTACGTCCTATTATCCAAGATATCGTCTCCAACTAGCCATGCTCTCATCCCTTTTCTTGTTTCAGCTAACAATTCACTGACTCTATGCCTGAATTCAAATGAAGGGGAGTGATTGGTTTCATGCTTTGCTCTACTCAAGGACCGACTGTGGATTTTAGGAATCCAATCAACCCCGCGAGGATACTGCTGGCCAAAAGCCATTCAAGTTTTATAACGCTCAGGTACTTTTCTGAATTCTCCCTTGGGTAGTAGAACGACTTGAATCTGAACGACGATGCATGCAGAGTAATTGAGAAAATTTCTGGATTTGATGGAAGAAAAGTGGTTAAAGGTGCGTGGAGAAAGGATTTGGCGGCGTCGCCATCAATGTCGCCGTGCTTTGACCGTTACCGTTCAGTTACTGGACAGGTTGGTGTCAGAACGGTTAGAAAAAGAGTTGTTATATCGATAGTAAATGCGTTTCAAAATCTAATTTTTAGAGAAATCGAGAGGTTAGAGAGAGTGAAACTTTTGAATAACAATAACAGATGTCAAAAGGAAAGCTTGGCTGATAGCAACAGCTAAGCCAACTTCAAAGTCAAAACCTTGATATAATCATTAAAAAAAAACAACTAGAGTGTGCTAATAAAAGCAAGCCCTTCATAAAAAATTTAAGTCAAAATGCAACTTTTCATACCTAAAGTCCCATCTTTTATCAAACATAAACCAGAAACTACTACTAATGTTCATATCATAAGTTCATAACTAGGAAGTAACAAGAACCACTAAATATATATATAATATTGATTTTTTGCTTCCAGAAGGTCTTCTCTCTAGGTAAAGCTAAAATTATTTCACCTTGACCTAAATGTAACTGAGTTTTACTTGCTCCATATCTCTCTGGTGATCTAACTCTTTATGTTACCTTTTCTTCAGCTATTTTTACATTTTCATGCACATTACCAAACACTTTCCATATTCTATATATTGTTTAAAGTTTAGTCTTTAGTCTCCTCAATTTTACTGAAATATTTATCATACCATAAACTCACTACTAGAAATCTCGTCAAAGACGTCACCGTCGCACGGCGATTCAGCACAAACTCCATCTGAGAAAGTTTTCGAACTCGAACCTCGGTTGGATAATGTGGTTGAATTTTCCCACGGCGTAAATTCATGTAAAATATTGAAAATGATTTCAAACATATTTTGAATAATTGTCTTCTTGATGTGTTACTTAATTAAACCAAGTTATCGTAATTATTCTCAGATACACTCAACTCAAGTGAGTAGTGTATATGTATAGTCCAAGTTTTTCAAGTGATGTGATATTGCTAGAGTATGAATAATTTTATGTACAAAAGTGCTTTAACCTTTGATGTGATAAAGTTCGGTGAATGGGGCTCGAATCTCAATCTTCAAGTAAAACAACTAGCTAGGACGTACACTTTTCATTAATAATTGAGAAAATGAATTTCAAAGTTAGAACTCGTTGAAATTATATCTACTCTACTGACCTGCACTTTTTAGGCTTTAACCCAAGGAATACTACTTTCACCAAAAAAAAAACCTGAATATTGCTTTGTCCAAAAACGAACATGGAATATTGCCATTCTGGGTAAATATTTCTTAATCAAGTCTAGTGTGAAAAGTAGAAATTCTTATTAGATATTGAAAAGATGCTAAATATTAGTATTTATTCCACCCTAGCTATCAGCCACATGCACAATAAGGAATAAAGGTAAATAATGCAGTGAATAAAAAAAGCAATAACCTATTTCCTTAAACGAATCCTGATGCATATGTGAACTGCAAGTCAAAAATATATATGCTAACAATAACCATAGGTGAAAATAATATATATATTGATTAGAGAAAGTGAAAACAAAACCTAATTCAATCTAAATTGTCCACAACATCGATCTCTATATTTTGCACAGCCTCAAGGTCTCTCTCTACTTGCCTCATGGACGGCCTCTCTCCTCGTTCAGCACTTAAGCATCTTCCAGCTATAACAGCGGCTTCATTAAGCTGTTGAATGTTTTCGTTGGAATTTATAGTTCCGTCGAAAATCTCGGCCAGCGTTCCATTCTGCAATTTGGAGAGAAAGTACTCCTTTAAGATCTGTTGGCCGGTTGGTTCATCGGGCAAATAAACCTTCCTTCTAGTCAGAAGCTCAACCAGGACCATTCCAAAACTGTACACTTCGGACTTCTGGGTCATTATGCCGGTCTGACAATATTCCGGCTCTATGTACCCAATCGTCCCTTGGACCTTCGTGAAAACTGGGTTTTCCCGAGAAGACGTGGCAAATCGTGATATTCCGAAATCAGCCACTTTAGCGATGTAATTTCTGTCCAAGAGGATGTTGGAAGACTTGATGTCTCTATGGTAAATCGGAGGAGATGCGACCAGATGCAAGTACGATAGAACTCCGGCAACCTCCGTGGCGATTCTCAACCGAACACTCCAAGGAAGTTCTGAGTTCTGAATTCTTCCGTGTAGGTGCTCGTAAAGTGATCCATTGTTGACGAATTCATAAACGATTAACGGAAACTCCGTTTCCAGACAACATCCCAAAAGTCTAACCACATTTCTGTGGTTAACTTGTGAAAGAATGCTGACTTCGTTTATGAACTGTTCGATCTCATTCCGATCAATGCCCATTGCTTTCTTAATGGCCACTTTAGTCTGATCCTGGAGCTCTCCCCTGAACACTACACTGAATCCGCCTCTTCCGATGACGTTGCCTTCACTGAAATTATTCGTTGCGTTCTGTAGTTCCTCGACCTGAAAAATTTTTGTAGGACGGCCTCCTTGTCCGCCCTTTTGCTGCAGGAGGAGCCCACCGTTTATTCGGAAATTTTCAGCTTTTATTTTCTCCATTTTTTTCCTCTGGAGTCTGGCGTACAAGCAATACACAATGAATAGTATAGCTGCAACGCCAATGCCGCCAACAACTACAGCAATGGCTATAAAAACAAGGAAATATCAGAATTACACTCCAGTAAGTAGTTAAATTTATAATTTAGTTGAACTAGTCTATAATTTTATTTTATATAGTTTGAATTAATATAACATGTAAGTTTTGTGAACTACGTTGATGTGAAACATGAATTTTAATTAGGGTTAATTAGTTATTGAAATTTAGTGGATCCATGTGAGATATGCAATACACCAGTTAGCCGTACGTGTTTCTGTTTCCCACTTGGCTATTATTCACTTCACTTTTTAGGGTTTTATCACTTTTTCATTAAATGATTTTGTTTAAATTAAGATTCGCATTCTCTTTCAAAAAACAAAAACAAAAAAGAACAGTTTTCGTCCAGTATTCTTGCATGGTTATAATAAATGACTAAATTTGTTCAATTTTCTATTTTTGAGATAACTATCAGTGTTTTATGGCATGCATGCATGATGAACAGACCTATTAGTAATTAATTAGTAATCCTGCAGTAACACATACCTATAAATGCCAGCCAATTTATATGGCTTTTTGAATCAGCAATGCAATCGCCTGTAGGGTTGTTATCTCTTTTGGAGTATCCTTGATCACATGTGCATGTATAACTCCCCACTGTGTTTAAGCATGTACTGTGCTTCGGACACTTCTAAAGTGTCGAATTTGTACATTCCACAATATCTGCAGAGGTAAATTTATATGTCATCAAAAATAATTTTGGGGAAATTTTATAAAATTCTAATGAAAAGATTATTTAGCTACAAATTGAATATACAAAAAGGTAATTAGTATACGTACCAGTGCAACCATGATCTAGGTAAGGGTTCCCCTCAAATCCATCTTGGCACCTACAACGATAACCAGAAGCTCCTATCTCGTCGTAGCAAGTGCTGCTGTTCTTTGCCTTGCAGGCATAAGATGTCAAATTTGATCTCCCCATTTGACATGTCACGACATTTTCAACTACCCAATCCAACAAAACCGGAAAACTTGAATGCTTATCGATATTGGTAAGGTTATCCACTGAAAACTTAAAAGCTGATTCCTGAACTAAAAAGAGATAGATGCAAGGACTGAAATCAGAGACATAACTGTGGTTTTGGGATCTATTGAGTTTGGTGAAAATCTGCCAAGCTCCGTTTGGTATAGATGTTTGTAGACAACCAATTCCTAAACAAGAACCATCTCTGACCTCTTTCTTGCTTTTACAAGAAGAAGACCGGGTCATATTTTCAGTGGTTGCTATAGTTCTCTCGACATCCACACTCGTATAAGTACCTTTATTGATTGTTATGTTAGCATTAGCATCACAACCAATAAGTGTAAGCTTATTTGCTGTATTGTTGTAAGATAAAGTCCCCGGCAATGCTAAGAGTCTGTTGCCAGCACCAGAACGATAATGTCTATGATTTTTGCTGTTGGGATTATAGCAATCATAGATAATATCGTACAGTGTATGTACATGGCCTTGCAGAGAAATTTTCTTCACTACTACCGAAGTGTTTCCAAGGATGGTTTTGGATGAGTTGAGACATTCAATAAAGAAGCCATCGTTGAGATAACATCCTGCCCTGGTTCTGAACGGATATGGAATTTCCACATCGCCGCAATGATCCTGGTCTTCGCAACCAGGCATTGCTATCGGAAATGATGTACAGGGAACCAAAAAAAATAGGGCAAGAAAGAAGAAAATGGCCATCTTTTAGGAGAGGCAGGAAAATAAATTGATGGAGCTGAGGTTTGACAGAAGTTTTATAGCTAAAATGGCCAAAGATCTGCTCTGATTTTTTCTGGTGCACGCCCTAAGATATAGAAGCTACTAAAGATTGATATATGCATCTATATCATGATGCAGTGACTATATATATAGTGAATAGCTGCATGTAGAATATAAGCAATAGACAATGAGGAATATGTAAAAGCGGGACGATTTGTAGAAAAGCGGTACATATAATTGAGGAATATGGAAAACAAGAATATAAGCTTTAGATTTGAAATCACCACATCCTATTCACAACTCTGGCCATATTTTATGCGGTTTTTGACCAATCAGATCACTCCTAAAACTTCGCCTTCCTAATTATTAAAATTTCAACCATACAAATCTTCTCAGCATGAACTACGCTGGGGTTGGGACATGCGAATCGCACAAAATCCATGCAAATTAATTAAATTCCTACCTACGCCTTCAAAAAAAAAATTCCTACCTGCGATAAAGGCCGTCAGACAGCATATATATATATATATACAGGGACGGACCCAATATTTTACCGGCAAGTGGGTCGGACTAATTATAAAAATTTGAATTCGAAAGAATAAATGATATTATAAAAATAACGGTATAACAAAGTAATTAATTTAGAAATAAAAGAATCATACATATAACGGACCAACTATAATTAAAGAAAATATAAAATTTATTTGAATCTAACTTTCTCTCTTTGATCATCTCAAAAGGACTTTGATAATCGAATCAATGGGAATGGTCTCGCAATCTCTTTCAATATATAGTATCAAAGAATCTCGCGGAAAATCATCTTCCATTTGACTACGCAGACTTGTTTTCACAATTTTCATGGCTAAAAAGGTCCGTTCAAATTAGAAAAAGCAAATCATAATGACATTAGTATGTCTTATTACTGAAATGTTATAGGATTAACAAATATTTTTTAAAAAAATATTACTAATATAAAATCTTATAAGGATTATAAATAAAAAAACAAAAATAAAATATTAATAGAAAATTGACAAAATGTGTGGTCCCTACTAATGATTCACTAATTCTATTCAAAATCTAATTTTAGTAAAATTTCTACTCTCCTTATGTATTTGTACACGTTGATTTTTTTGTAAAGTGGACCACCAATTATTTTTTTTACTAAATACTATTTAAAGGGAGAATAATACTATATAAGTTATATCTTAGCAAATTTATGAGGTGGGCCCGACCCCTTTTGGCCCCATGTGATCCGCCACTGTCTATATATATATGAACAAGATTATTAAAAAAGATTGTATGAATATGTCACAAAAAAGATTTATGAAGTGTTTGGTAAGGTTCTGGATTTGAGTTCAATAGTGAGAGTAGGTCAGATTGTATCAAAAAATAGTTGGTAGGTTAGAATTTGATAGCTCTACTTTTCATCTTACTGTGGAACGTAGATATTTAATAAAGCACTCAATGTGACAGGATATCTTACGGAATGATTACAAGAATTGGTCTAAAATAATAAGAATGATTTATGTAGAATCAAATAAAATCGTAAAATTACATATTAAAAAATAATAAAAGAATAAAACTATGTTATGATTCGGAGAAATAAACCAAATAAAAATAATTAATACTTACAAAATTAACCACAAATTAAATTCTAATTAAATACACTACAAAATATTGTATTCTTATTAGGGTGTGACAAATGGATTAATGGTTGGAACATTGTAAACTCTGCGAAAAATATATATGATTTGGAAAAAAAATTCATTTCATATTTATTTTAATAGGTTGGTTGCACCGTACTTAATTTTTAAGTTCGCTATGTACAACATAACCTAAAAAACATTAAACATAACAAGATTCAACAGAAAAACCCAATTTTTATAAATGAAACAGATGAAATAGAGCGTGAAAAGGAAGAAAAACAAATCATCCGACAGAGCCCTTTTCATAGGAGGGCGAAATCGATGATTTTTTTAGACTGGAGTTCTGAATTCGATCCATTTCAATTTAGACATATTCATCCAAATTCAGATCCCAAACCTGTTCAAAAATCAATTTTTGTGCTTCAACAGTAGGTTGCATAACTAACATATTTTTATGATCGATAGTGTTGACAAAAAATTGAGAGCCCTTTCTTTTATTATAATGGTATTGGATTTGTCAAATACTTTAATTCATAATGCTACATATTTGATGCGAATGGTAAATTTGCAAGCTCTATAGTAGTTGAAACAATTGGACATTTATGGTCTAGATGACTGCATATTTCTATGAATATTTTGATGCACTATTCTCCTACCACTTTGTTGAGAATTCTGCTGTCTCGAATTAATCTGAATATTATGAGGCATCATTACCCTCCTGCTTCAAATTCTGCTGACTCGAATTCAAGGAATTCGGTAGTCGTTGTGAAGTCCTTGTGAAAATTTTGCTGACTCAAATTTATGGATGATGTCAATTTTTTCTGCCTCTGCCTCTACCTCTTCCTTCTTGCTGAAAATTGTGTTGACTTGAATTTCCCGACATATTTATGTAAGTTTTCTATGAAATGCGGTGGTCAACACTAATTTAACAAATGTTCAATTAATTTAATAAAGATGAGCCCAGAAAAGCAAGTTTGTTGTGTATTATCCCAATATAGATTGAGCACAAAAAGAAACTATATGAGCAATTTGCAAAGAAACGACTTTGGAAGTGAAAAGAAAGAACCGAAAATGATTTATAGAAACTATAATGGAGACGTTAGCCCTCTTTATAATTTTTGCACTAGAGAATAATTCAATTGATGCGCGGTATCATCTCGAACAAGGACTCTTTACTGGGAATGGTATACCGAGCTAAATACCTCAGGCATGATGACATCCTCAAAGCTGGGGAAAAGCCAGGTGATTCATGGGGTTGGAGATCAGTTCTATGGGCTGCAGAGTTGCTGAAACATAACTTAAAATGGAAGGTGGCAAATGGAAAAGCCATACAGATTCATGATCAATGGATTCCCACAGACCACAACCCACTTCAGAACACAACAATAGTGTCCACCCACACAAACCTCAAAGTCTGCCATCTCATTGATTAACAAAATGCCTCATGGAGACTCCCTTTATTCAGGTTAATCTTTCCCCAACAACTAATCCCTCATATACAGTCAATTCATGTGGATTTTCAGGGTAAAGATGAACCTTACTGGGCATGTACCAAAGATGGCAAGTATACTTCTAAATCAGGCTATCACAAAGAAATGGGAGAACTGGAGGGCAACAATCTCCAGACCAGACTAAGTCCAACAGCCATAAAATTCTGGAATAGAATCTGGAAGCTTAATATCCCACAAAAACTACTCATTTTCATTTGGAGAATGATTACAGGGAGCCTAGCTACTGGTACAAATAGAGAGAAAAGAAGACTAGCAGACAATGCTATCTGCTGCCGGTGTCAAACCGCCAGGGAGGATGAACAACATCTCTTCTTGACGTGCAGCTCCTCTAGGCAAATCTGGACGGTCTCGACTACTCAGTTACACCAACCTCTCAACACACCTTTCAACTGTTGGTTTTTCAATGAGGTTATGAACATACAAGAATCTGAGCAGGTGATCAAACTCATTGTTACGCTGTGGGAGATCTGGAAACTGGGGAATATGAAAATTTTCAAACAAGAGGACATCTCGCCAGTCCAGTGTGCACAAAATATTCAAGCGGAGCTGGAATTCTTACTCAAGTATAATTACCATCAACAGGTGGATGCAGGAAGCCAACATCCCAGAGACACAGGGACAGATGGCAGCACAAGCAGGCAAATCTCTGTACAGGATATTAGAGATGGATCATTTACTGAAGGATTACCTCAAGCATGTGTAATCAGTTTTGACGGATCCTTTAGGCGTGAGATGAACCTTGGAGCTGGAGGTTGGAGAATCTGGAAACCAGGATGGGATTTGCACACACACATATCAGGTTCGGACTTTTTTACAGCGGTCACACCCTTGCAATCAGAAGCTGAAGCTTGTTGGAGAGCCCTAAAAGCAGGAAGACGACATGGTATCCAACGAGTGAACATCGCAACAGATTCTATTATGGAATTTGAGATTATCAAGGTACACCGCTCATCCCTTAGTGAGGAGCATAGGTTGGCCACAAACCTTAGTAGAAATCTATGTAATAGTCTTAGGGAATTTCCGAATTTTTAATATATATATATATATATATATATATATATATATCTGGGTTTTCAAAAAAAAAAAAAGATATATTCAAATTGTTAAATAGAATTAGTCTTGAAATAGACCGTCTATATTATAGTATAATATAGACCGGACCTACTTACAAAGAAAATAGAAAGGAAGGATGAAACTATAAATCAGATTGGGAAGGAGGTCCTTGTACTGCAATTTCTCAAAACTTATTACTATTATTTATCTCACGCGTTACACGCGCGTTAAACCCTTATTTCCTAACTCATCAGGCGCCTGGTGGTCAGTGGACACAAATGCACAGTACAAATTATACAATGAAAAAATAGTGGGGCCCACAAATAATACTCCACCCATTTCCATAATTCATTTCCATAATTTATTGACAATTTAGACAGTATGAAAAACAGACATTTTATACTAGATACTATAACAATATAAAAAGCAAGCATTTTGTTTCAAAAACTAGACAATTAAGACAGTATGAAAAATAGACATTTTATGCTAGAAACTAGAGCAATATAGACAACAACCATTATTCTAAAAACTAGACTATTTAGAAAGCATGAAAAACAGATATTTTATACTACTATCTAAAGCAATATAAAAAACAATCATTTTATTCTAAAAACTATACAATTTAGACAGTATGAAAAATAGACATTTTATGCTAGAAACTAGAGCAATTTAAAAAACAAGCATTTTATTTTAAAAACTAGACAATTTAGACAGTATGAAAAACAGACATTTTATGCTAGAAACTAGAGCAATTTAAAAAACAAGCATTTTATTCTAAAAATTAGACAATTTAGACAGTATGAAAAAACAAACATTTTATGCAAGAAATTAGAGCAATTTAAAAACCAAGCATTTTATTCTAAAAACTAGACAATTTAGATAATATGAAAAACAGACATTTTATGCTAGAAACTAGAGCAATTCAAAAAAACAAGCATTTTATTCTAAAAACTAGACAATTTAAACAGTCTGAAAAATAGACATTTTATGCTAGAAACTAGAGCAATTGAAAAAACAAGCATTTTATTCTAAAAACTAGACAATTTAAACAGTAGTATGAAAAACATACAATTTATGCTAGAAAATGAGCAATTTAAAAAACAAGCATTTTATTCTAAAAACTAGACAATTTAAACAGTATGAAAAACAAACATTTTAACCTAGAAATTAGAGCAATATAAAAAACAACCATTTTATTCTAAAATGCAATGTGAACAGTAACCGTGAATAGTGACCACGTGAATAGTAACCGCGTGAATAGTAATGTTTCTAAATTTTGCAAATAAGGACCTCCTTCCTTCCATATTCTAATATAGTTCCTGGTCTATATTATAGCTATAATATAGACGGTCACTCCAGAGACCAACTCATGTATGTTTGAGAATTGATTTTTTTTAAATAAAAATTGGTAATTATAAGTGAGATATTACTTTTTCAACAAAATATTGGATTTTGTTAGACTCCGAGATTCGTCAGGGCTCTGTTCAAAAATCTATGCAAAAGACAGGCCAAGTATGTCAGCCGTTCTTTCGATATTTAGGGGGTGTGTGGATTGAAAGATTTGAAACATTTGGATTTGGTTTTAGCATTTTGAGAATCCTGAACTTGAAATCTGAATTTTGAGTTTTTGAGATTTCAAATTCTTGTTTGGTATAGATTTGGATTTTGAATTGAATTATTTAAATAAAAATGAAAATCAATATTGAATGAATTAATATAGCTGACTTTTTATTTTGTGAGATATACTAATATTGAATAAATTAATTTAGTTGACTTTTTATAATTTGATACATATTAATATTTAATGCATTAATGTGTTGAATTTTTATATTTTGCTATATATAAATATTGAATGCATTAATTTAGTTGAATTTATATATTTTGATTTTTTTATAATACGCATGACATACGTTACTTTTTATAATTTGATACATATTAATATTTAATGCATTAATGTAGTTGACTTTTATATTGCTATATATCAATATCGAATGCATTAATTTAGTTGAATTTTTATATTTTTGTATATTTGTTTTTGTAATAAGATAATATTTAATGCATTAATGTAGTTGACTTTTATATTGCTATATATCAATATCTAATGCATTAATTTAGTTGAATTTTTTTAAAGATATGATTTTAATTAGCTAGAAAGAGAGATTTCGACTAATTTATGAGTATTAATGATCGGAACATTGTAAACTCTGCTATAAATTCCCCTCTTAATCTCATCAGAACGACATTAGAAATTGATCTAAAATGGAAAAGTTGATAAAACTTGTTTTCATTTTCGGACTCATTGCCCAGGTTATATCAATTGTGCCTAGAGTGGCGGGGGTCTTACCTTTATGCGGTTCACGTATGTCACAGTTGCGATTTCTTCTTTTTATTTATTTGTTAATTAAACAAATGATGCTAATCAATCAATTGTTTGTGATATATGTTTCAGAAATTCATTCATCCCAAGGAATACAGGGCAATGATTTGTACTGTAGCAGTGACCAAGATTGTGCCAAATATTTGCACTGTTCTCAACCTAAATGCGTCAAGTCTGGTAAATATAAACCCTGTTGCGCATGTGGTTGATAGGCTATAATGAATGGACTAAAGCAATGCTTTATATTATTTTCAGACTTTATTGTGTACTCTTTTTTCTTTTGTGTTTAAGTGAATTTAAAATTTGTGAAATTGTTCTTCTCTGGACTTATTTATAAGTTTGTTTGATTCAATTTAGTAGAAAAATCATGGTACACTACAAGAAAAATCACCTTTAGCAACCAAAATTTACAAAATGTCAAGAAAAAGGTTGTAAAGAATTGCATTTACAAGAAAACATTGTGAAAGGTAGTAATATCCATTACAAGAATTAAAGAAAAGGTTGTAAATTGTGGACAAGGTGTTGTAAAAGATCTTCATTTCCTAGTCCATAATTAACTTAACCTTACAACCACATTTTATGATGTAAATGTATGGAGTGGGACCCATGGATTAGGAGCATGAATTAATTAGACTATTTTGTAGGCTGATTTTTGGGTTGATTGTTTGGATTATTGGGCTGGATTTCTTTGGATTAATCTTGCCTTGACTTGGGCCGAGTTTATGGGTTATATTTGTAACACCTCAAATTGGGCTAATTAAATTCAATAAACTCTAAACCCACTAAATTTTATACCATAAACCCTCTAAAATAATTTAAATGGTCAACAGTTAAAAATAACGATAATTAAATTAAGTTAAAATCTATCAAAGGTTAAATCACAATTGAATGTTCAAACATACTCTCATGACTATATTGAATTTAACAAACTAAAAAGTATTTCTTAATTTTCTTTCAAATAAAAAAATATATATCATAATTTTCTATATACAGAACTATTTAATTGAGTTCAACTAATTAAGTGTAATATTGTACTTACTTTAAGTAAATTAAATATTACTTATAAATCATCAATTGTACTTGAATTTAAATAAATATAAGTAATTGAAGGGTGTAATTAGCTGAGGAAAGATTATATCTTACTTGTTTATCTATGGAGATAGTAACAAAATTGAGTTCAATTAATAAAGGATCTATTAAAACTTAAATGTTTATGAGCACCATCAACTGAATTGAACGTACCTAATGAAAGGTTAATATTACTTGACTTATTATGAACATAGTAACTGAAGTTAAGTTTAAATAACAACCTTACTCAACTTTCAATGAACAATGGTAACTAAATTGAGTTTTACTAAAAACTGTCGAATCTTACTTGACTGTGAATACATAATAACTAAATTGATTAAACTACTGAAAGATCAAATCTTACCACATGTAAATATTAGTAATTAAATGACTTTAACTTATAAAAGATCAAATATTACTTGAATTTATATGAACACTAGTAATTAAAGCATCGAGTGAAATATCAAATCTACTTGACAATCTAAATAAATTATGAAACTGAGTTTTATATTACTTGAATTCCAATCAACATTAATAACTAAATTGAATTTACAAAAGGCCAAATCTTACTCGAATTCATATGAATGCTGATATTTGTTTTTGACAACAACGCTGATAATTGAATTGGATTTAACTATAATAAAGATTATATCTCACTCGACTTTCAATAAAATGACAATGTAAAAGGTCAAATACTGCTATGATTAATTTGAGTTTATTTAATACTAAAAGGTAATCTTTTAAAAATAATAAATAATTAAAAATAAATCTTACTTTATATAATTATTGATTGTTTAACCTAATAAAAGTTCTAATGAGATTAGTATTGTAACTTAAAATCCTTAAAAATACATGTCCTGATTGCTGAAAAAATTAATTTTACCTTTAAGGGAAATTTTAATTTTATTGAAATATACATAATAAATTTCGGTCTATATTAAAGATAATGTAATTTCATATATTGGAAAATTTTATAGAAATTTAATGGTTAAAATTGAAGATTATTTTAATTTTTTACTCAAATATTAATATTAATAATTTCGAGCATTAAGATGTAAATTTGGATGAGGGTTTCAATTAAGGAAATTTATAATTGATAACTCAGATTAATTAAAAAATGAGATTTAATTTATCATAGAATGTCAATTTCATAATTTCTATTAATAAAATTTTCTTTAATCTGAACCCTCAATCTTCTCAGATAATTGAATCTCATCCGTCAATACGAATGACTATATAAGTAAATACTAGAACCCTATCCACTCCTATCTCAATTTTCATCTTATCAAACTCAAACCATCGATTGGTTTTCTGGCGATCCTCACCAAGCCACCACGCCGGGGAGATCGTCGTCCCTGTCGTCTAACCTGGCAATGGTGGAGCTCAAGCAGCGGATTCTCACCTCCCTCTCCAAGCTCTCCGATCGGGACACCCACCAGATCGCCGTCGACGACCTCGAGAAGATCATCCAAACCCTCCCCGGCGACGGCGTCCCCATGTTCCTCAACTGCCTCTGCGACGCCGCTGACCCCAAGCCCACCGTCAAGAAGGAGGCGCTCCGCCTCATCGCCGTCGTCTGTGCTGCCCACGCCGACACCGCCGCCACGCACCTGACTAAGATCATCGCGCACATTGTGCGGCGGTTGAAAGATGCTGATTCTGCTGTCAGGGACGCGTAATCCGATTTCCTCACTGAAGCATCGACGGGTTCACGGAGTAGTGTCATGATTCGAACGACGCCTGATGTCAAACTCCAGCTAGATAGCTACGGCCTCGATTTGTTCTGCTCGCCGGATTTCTCAACTATACCGCCCAGCGGCTTCTTTGATCGGGAAGGGTGGCTCGATTTGGCGGCGTCGTTTCATGGTTTCTCTCTTGTCTTTGTTAATGGTAAGTGCTTGTGTTCAATCCTATAACTTTAGAGGCTGTACAATTCGTGGTTACAGATTTTAAAGGAATTTGATGACTGTGGGTATGAATGATAGTTCTAGAGACGATTATAAAAGATGGAAACTTGAGGTTAAAAACTCTTTTTTCCACTCGTTGATTGTGTTTTTGTTGCTAGTTGAATGCTATATTGGGGATTTTAGGGTTTAATTGGCATTTAGTGATTCAATTTGATAAGGCTTTTCCTGCTGCTTTGATGATTGAACTGCATTTTGTTATTTGTTTTGTTGGTTGGAAAATTTTAGGTTCCATATGCTGATTCTGCTTTGGTTTCGGTTGGGAGTTGTATGTGCCACTTTTTGACACATACTTTACTGGCCATGTTTGTAATGATTTTCTTTTGACTTGGCTTTCATTTTTGTCAAAGTTTTAGACTCAAGTAATCTTAGAACTCTAAGCTATAATTATGAGCAAATTTGTGACCAGTTTCTTGGGAAGTTGCTGCCGGTGAGACACTACTACAAACGGGTAGATGCAAGACACATATTTAAGGCATTTAAGCCCGGCGCGTTTTTTTACGCCTTGATTGAAAGTAGCGAGCTCGCTACCATCTCAAGCTAGCAAAAAAAAAATTACATTCAAGACGGAAAGAAGCATTTAAAGGCGGAAATGGGTTTTGACGTTAAATAATACTTGACCAAGGCGGAAAAAATGTATCCGCCTTAAATTGAATTGGTTGTTGCGATCTCGTAACCTTTGTAGTAATATAAACGTGTCCGTAGCGATTTCGTAGGTTAGCTCGTTAGTTGTAGGTTTGTGCGTTGCGATCTCGTAGGCTTTGCTAAACCCTAATTTGAGCAGGCGAGGATGTGGGAGATGTCGCAACTGGGACGGTAGTATATTACGTTTGATATTACGGTATCGCTTCTGTGCACGTCAAATTTGTCATTGTTCAATGTACAGTGCATGTGAGGGTGACTGAAATTTTGCGAGTTCGCTGGCTATCCAAAGGTGTTAGCGACGTGTTAGCGATATCGCAAGCGCGTCTGTATGGGTCACAGATTTAAGCTAAACTGGCCGTTCTAACTCCAAAAACAAAAACTTTAAAAGGGACACAGAATGAGTTTGGCATGGGGAAGGCTATTATGGAAGTTACCAGGTGGAGATGGAGGAGGGAAGCGCCGAGGAAATCCTGCAGTATAATGAACAGCTTTCAGACATGTGCGACGATGTTGTTATGGAGTTTGTTGGGAAGAAAAGTATGTTGGAGGCAATGTATGACGATAAAAAGACAAGCTTATATGTTGGGGCTAAGCATTCTAGACTGGGAGCAACATTGTTGTTAATGAACCTAAAGGCAAGGCATGGTATTTCTGATAAATATAATTAAACCTAAAATTACTAAATTAGAAGCTAATTAAATCCTAATTAAAACACAGCTAAACCTTATTGTGCATGTGGCCGTGTGTGCACTACAAGAAATTAGGGCTTTGGTGACCACTTTCATTTTGGTCACCAATTTATCATTTAGTGACCATAATAGTTCGTCACTATTCATTTTCCCACCTTTAGGATTTTAGTGACGGAAATATATTTTTGGTCACCAAGTTGGTCACTAATGGGAAGTGTAGCAATGGTCTTGCGATATTTAAAGGTTTGCGTCTTGCGATATCGTAACTACCAAGACAGCTTATATTCAAGTTGGTTGTGATCTCGTAAGTTTCCACGCACACAAGTAAACAACGCCGTGTAACATGCTGCTAGGGTTTAATTCTCAGCAGTAATACTAGCGATATCGTAACTAATTAAATTCATATTATATTAATTCTCAGCAGTACTACTAGCGAACTCGCAACTAATTGTATTCATATTAACTTAGCGAGTTCGCTACTATTCCAGTCAATGTTTAAACCGTTCTATGTGTCAATCTTTGTTGTTACGAATTCGCAAGGGTAGAGAAAGTACGCTGCGAGATCGCTACAGATTCTCTAGCCAGGCTCTGTTGACTGAATACGGCTTGTTGCGATATCATGAGGACCTCGTAAACAGGCGCTAGTTAGTTGCGATGTCGCTTGGTGTTCTGTTCATAATAAATCATCATGAAACGTGACAGTGACGATATCGCTATGTCCACGCACTATACAAAAACTAAATGATTTTGCTGATACGATATGGGCTCTTAGGATGAAAAAATAAAATGTAAGGGACAATATATCAAAACAAGAAAAAAATAAATTGTAAATGTGCCAAAATGGAAAACACAAGTTCATTACAATCGAAACAAACTGGTGATACAAAAATACATAGTGAAGAACAAACAACTAATACTAGTAGATCGTTCGTTCACCGAGGACATGAAGCAGTTCCTGATCGCAAGTGCATGCATCACAGGTGATGTCCGCCGGATCAAGGGGTAGCCAGGGATCGTACCTCACAAACTTATTGAGGCCAGCATGCGGAATGCAGCAGATCGGCCTAGGCCTAACTGCTGCTTCTGAGAAGTACCTGAGGTAGTGTATCCAACCCCAAGCGTATCTCAGACCTCTTTTGACGCGTTGCCGAGCTAGACGGAGGCCCTGTTTGTCGGTTCTCTTCATGGTTGTGATGACATTCATGCCTCTTTGAATGTCACCTTCGCAGATTGCAAAAACAGCCAACACATAGGTCGACGGTGTATGACCTACTGCAGAAGCTTCGGTGAGCCACTGTCGAGCCCACTCGGTCGCTCTTCCGCTCACGTAGCGACGAAGAACCCAGTCGAACTCAACACGAATCATTACCAGATTTATCATGTCATCTGGGAGGGCGTTGAATAGAGACACATCCATGGGAAGCAGAAGGCTAGGAATATGAGAAGGCAGAAGGGAATGTGGGAATGAAGGGTCTAATGAGGTTCTAAATGGAGAAGGGGTTGATATTTAAAGGGTTGAGGTGCTCTATTATTCAAAAATATGTCAGAGTTCGTAGACAAAAATCAGTCATTATGGTATTAATGGAAGGAAAATGTAAAGGCATTCTCACCTTTCCATGGACACCCCATGCAAACCCCCAAAATAAATTAATTAATGATGGAATTTCAAAGGTTTTTACTGATGTCACAGGTCAGACAAAGCCCAATACTTATACTATCACTACTACTACAGGCCAATATACTACCAAAAGCCATTACCTCGTTGCGATATCGCTAGAGAATCGCCAGCTAGGCTCTGTTGACTGAATACGAGCTGTTGCGATGTCGTTAGGACCATGTAACATAAAAGCGAGTATGTGACGAGTTCGCTTGTGTTGATTCTACTAATAAACGTGACACTGACAATATCGCTAGGAATACGCACAATAGCAACAGTAAATGATTTTGCATAAAAAGTAACATTTACGATGAAGGTAGTGATTTAGCGAGCGATTTTGCTGAAAAAATAACCGTTACGATGAAAAAGTAAAATGTAAGGGACAAGGTTTCAAAACAAGAAAAGCTATTCAATAATTAAATTAATGTGCCAAAATGGCAGACATAAACTTATTACAATCCTAACAAATTTTACATAAAAAACAACATAATAAAATAAGAAAGAAACTACAACATCCAAAGTGGCGGAGGGGTTAGAAGGACGTGAAGCACTTCCTGCTCGCAAGTGCATGCATCACATTCAATGTCCGTTGGATCAACCCTCGTGTAGCGCCGGTACCTGAAGCCGTCATTGAGGTCAGCATGTTCCTGGCAGCATCTAGGCCTAGGCACTACTACATCGAGGTACCCCAAGTAGTGCACATTGCCCCAGGCGTAAACCAATTCGAGGGTGAAGCGATCCCGAACTTCCTTGAGGCCTTTCTTGTCGGTTCTCTTCATCTCGGTGATGACATCCATGCCTCTCTGAGCATCACCTTCGCAGATTGCAAATATAGCCAAGGCATAGGCCGACTCTCTGTGACCTATTGCAGAAGCCTCGGTGAGCCACTGTCGAGCCCAATTGGTCGCTTGGAAGCTCACATACCGATGAAGAACGTGTCTGAACGTAACACGAATCATTATAAGATGAATCATGTCATCTGGGAGGGCGCTGAAAAGTGTCAAAGCCATGGGAATAAGAAGGCAAAGAATAGGAGAAGTTTGAAGGGAATATGGGAATGAAGGCTCTGATGGGGCTCTAAAGGGAGAAGGGGCTGACTTTTATAGGGGTGAGGTTCTACATTGGTCAAAATCATGTGAGAGTTCCGAGACTAAAATTAGTAATTGTTGTATTAAAAGAAGAAAAATGTAAAGGCATTCACACCTTTTCATTGACCACATTCACACCCCCAAACAAAATAATTACTGATGGAATTTCAAAGGTTTTTCCTGATGCGTCCGTATACTGTCGCGATATCGCTACTCATCAAGCCTAACAATTGTTTGCCAGGTGTGTCAAGCTTTGTTGTTACGAACTCACTAGAGAATCTCAAGTTAGGCTCTGTCGACTGAGTACGACTTGTTGCGAGGTCGCTACTATAAGTTACACAGGTAGCGACTTCGCTAGGGAGGCGCCAACTTATGCTACAAGTATGCAACTAAGTTACGACATATTAACCTAGCGAGGTCGCTACTATGCCATTCATAAGTTTTGTTGTTCTATGTGATCATGTGCAGTAGCGAACTCGTAAGAAAGATCGCCAACATTTGTCCCACATCGGCTGATTAGAAGGTGATTTTTCAGTTTATATACACTTACATTTTACAAGGGTTCGATAAGTCGCCGACCAGCGCAAACTGAACATGAAACACCAAGGCTGAGGCCCAATACTTACATAGGCTAAGGCCCAATACTTACACAGGCTAATGCCCAACACTTATACGCCCAATATAGACCCAAACCCAAAAACCCTTTTTTGATGGGTTCTTATCATGTAGCGAACTCGCCTCAAGCCACGTCAATGTTGAGTTTTTTTATTGTTTCAATCTTTGTTGTTACGAATTCGCAAGGGTAAAGCAAGCACACTACGAGGTCGCTACAGAATCTCTAGCCAGGCACTGTTGACTGAATACGACATGTTGCGATGTCGTTAGGACCTCGTAAACAGGCGCTAGTTAGTTGCGATTTCGCTTGGTGTTTTGTTACTAATAAATCATCATGAAACGTGACAGTGACGAGATCGCTAATTAATAACAATTAATAAACTTATATAAAATGTAAAGGACAAGGTATCACAAAAAAAAACTTATTAAATAATGAAATGTGCCAAAATGGCAAACAAAAGGTTATTACACTCATAACAAATTTGGGCAAAAAAAGAAAGAATATAATCAAACAACAAAAAAACTAGAACATTTAGCCTAAACGAGGACCGAGGACGTGAAGCAATTCCTGATCGCAGGTGCATGCATCACATGAGATGTCCGCTGGATCAAGCCTCTCCCAGCGATCGTACCTCACTCTGCGATTGAGGGCAGCATGTTCCACGCAGCAGATCGGCCTGGGCGTGACTACTCCATCTCTGAGGAACCTGAAGTAGTGCGCCCAACCCTAAGCATTACCCAAACCGGCTCTGACGCGTACTCGAGCTTCCCGGAGGCCTTTCTTATCGGTTCTCTTCAGGGTGGTGATCACATTCATGCCTCTCTGAATGTCACTCTCGCAACATATTGCAAATATGGCCAAGACATAGGTCGAGTCTGTGTGACCTAGTGCAGAAGCGTCGGTGAGCCACTGTTGATGCCATTCTGTCGCTCTTCCGGTCGCGTACGCACGAAGAACCGAGTCGAAGTAAACACGAATCATGATTAGATTTATCATGTCATTTGGGAGGGCTTTGAATATAGACAAATCCATGGGAAGCAAAAGACAAACAATAGGAGAAGGGAGAAGGGAATGTTGGAATGAAGGAAATTTATAGGGTTGAGGTGCTCCATTTATGAAAAAGATTGTAGAGTTCCTAGTAAAAAAGTAAAGACATTTTTACCTTTTCAAGATATCCTCATGCAAACCCCAAAAAAAAGTTAATTCCTTATGGAATTCGAAAGGTTATACTGAATTTTTTTGAATGTTATTTCATCAAATAAAACTAAACTAAATTGAAAGTATTGAATTCGTTTGTGGGTTTGTGGGTTTAGGGTTAGGGTTTAACTGTGGTAACGTGCACACTAGCGATATCGCTACCATAGAGGCTACTTAGCGATATCGCTACCACAAGTTACATAGGTAGCGTGTTCGCTAGTGAGGCGCCAACTTGGCTCTGTTGACTGAATACGACTTGTTGCGAGCTCGCTACTTTTTAGTTACACAGTTAGCGAGTTCGCTAGTGAGTCGCCAACTTGGCTCTGTTGACTGAATACGACATGTAGCGACCTCGCACGTGTCATGTAAACAGGAGCGAGGACCAAGCGATTTCGCTAGGAGCACGCACTATACCAAAAGTACTTGATTTTGCTGAACTGAAGTAACAACTCTAAAAATAATTGAACAGCATACATCTAAAAATTGTTGAAGTTATTGACCACATTCATGTAACCAAAACGGCATCTTTGGTGACGCGTACACAAGTGATCATAATCTAAAAACTAGTTAATATTCAAAAAAGTAAATGTTTAAACCAAACTAAACTACGAAATCACAGGCCTGCGACTAACATATCATGCAAGTCATCAACACACATCTTGTCGCTGCCTTCGGCCTTCTCCCCCGAACTGCCTCCATCGTTTTGCTTGTCTAGCTCGTTCTGGCCTGCTGGTTGAGCTTCAGTCTCGATGCAGATGTTCTCTTCTCTGCCTTGGCCCGGTTCAACATCCTCGTCGGGTTCTGCGATCAGCCTCTCTTTCCTAATCATCTCATACCTCACCGGCTCATCTTCTGCATCAGAGTCGCTGTCATGATGATCACCATCATCACCATCATCACTATCCGTATCTGCATCCCTTACATGATCAGCAACAAGCTTTCCATCGGATGGCTCCTTCCCGCTGGCTGTAGCCAAATCTTCGCTAGGACCCGCGGTGTCTTTTTGCTTGGGAAATGTGGTGCGGAAATCAGGTACCTCCTCCTCATCGCTCAGATCGCACTCCACTACCCCGCTGGATATCAGCGCGTCGAGCCGTTCGTTGTTAGCACATGCCCTTTTATCGGCCATTTCAATCTCATTCAATAACTGGCCCATAGACACCACAAGCCTACCACGGGCATCAAAAACAGCATCTACACAAACAAATAAAGGTTGATAAGAACCAATCATTAACAAATTAAACAACTAGAACCAACTACAGTTAATAACAAGCTAGAATCATACCTGATACTCCCATCCTACCCCTTGCCCTTCTGGCTGCCTCTTCAGCTTCTTTCTTTCTCGCGTACTTCCCATCGGCCTTCAACTCTAACCTCTTGTGCTTGAGCCACTCCTTGTCATATTTGCCGAGCGGCATGGGACGGCCTCTTGGAAAAATACCCGCTTTCCTGATCAGAGCTACAATCAAATTGCCATACGGAAGCGCGGCGTTCTTGTGTCTGGCCATCTTCATCATTTGAGTCAGAATTGTGAAGCCGGGGTTGATTGGAAGCTTCTCCATGATATAGTAGAACACCATGAGACTGCAAATTGTGGGCTCACATGCATGCCCTAGGGACGGGACCACATTACCGCAGATTAGCTCATAAACTAATCTCTGCTCCTCGGTAAGCCTGTGGATCGGGTAAAACCTAGCTGTACCCGGCCTATCAGAAGTCCTTTCAAACCACTTCTGACCCATCTCACCAGCCTTCAACGATTGCTTGGGGCTAACAGAAATGTACCTCGTACGGACCATCCTTTTTGGTAGGCCTCAGGTCGGTACGAGACAGATAAGGACATTTCAGAACTTCATTGATGCTAAACTTATCGACCGTAAACTTAACACCCCGCACCATTGTAGTTATTTCCTCCACCCCTTCCTCTAAACCTAGGTTCGCATAAAATTGGAGAACCTCTTCATGGTAAACAGGCTCAGACAACATAAACAATGTATCTAGATGCTGTGCCCTAAAATGGTCTAGCACGTAATCTAGTTGCAGCGAAGGCACCACACTACTATCAAACACATTATTATTTACAAGTTTCCGAGAGGAACAACGCTCATACCTAGCCATGGCGGCGTCGTTGAAGAACTCAGGAGTGTCCTCCTCCTCACTGGAACTGCTGGGCCCTTCCCCACCATCATTTCTGGCAGCAGCGGCGGCGGCAGGGACGACTGGAACTTCCGGCGGCGGCGGGGCGACTGGAACCTCTGCCTGAACCTCAGGATCCTCGGTCCGACGCCGTTTCTTTCCCGTCGCCGGACCACTTCCCCGTCCACTGTCTGAGCCTCTACCACCCCGTCCTCGCACCGCTCCTCTGGTCTTTGGCCGCATTTCGTCGGAGAAGTTACAGGGTCGTCGCCGGTGATAATGGCAGAAGGGTTTTCAATTTGGGGCTAATTAATTTTAGCCCGATCCCCTTTTTTATTTATTTATAGTAATAGTATTTGCGATATCGCTAGCTGATACGCTTCTATATGTTGCGAGATCGCTAGTTCACACGCATCTGTATGTTGCGAAGTCGTTAATATCTCGCTCAAGCCTGAGTATCTAGTAGCGAGTCTTAAAAAGCCTCGCCAGGCAAGCGTTCGAGTAGCGAACTCGCTACAGAAGAATCATTCTAATTAGTAGCGAGGTCGTAACCCAAAAAGCCTTTTTTTTATTTGAACTACTAACTAGCGCTATCGCAACCCCGTCACCAACTGGTTTTCTGGGTTATGTGGGTTTGTGGGTTTGCGGGTTTGTAGGTTTAGGGTTTAGGGTTTAACTGTGGTAACGTGTATACTAGCGATTTCGCTACTACACAAGCTAATTAGATTGTAACTAAAAAATAAAACTTTTTAATTTTTTATTAGCAATTTTCACATTCTAACATATATATTTTATATAGATGCAGTACAATACTCTATTTGTTAAATATCCATCATGATATTCACTCAGGTAGAATACATCTTTGTACATAAGCAGTATGTCATAACTCTATGTAAAACATCAATAATTCGGTTTAAATTTTTAAACGCAATATCATATTCTTAAATATGTACATTTTATATCTAAACAGTATAGTACTCAATTCGGAATATATCGAGCATCACATTATGTCAAGCAGAGTACATCTTAGTACATCAGCATGCAATGTTATTAAGCGATACTCGGTAGTATTATGAGTGATGACAGTTGGTGAGTGAACGTGTGCATGATACTTTGTTTAATTCAAGAATTGTGCTTGTAATCACATAAATGAGTTGTAATAAACTAAGTATCTCTAATGAAATGTACTTGAACTGCGCATATATATATATATATATATATATATATATATATATATGTAGTTCATGTGTGAAGCTCTACTATGTTGTTGTCTCTAAAGGTAAGCGATGGATAGCATTTTCAAGCGTACACATGATGTGTAGAGTTTCTTATTGTCTTACAATTAAAGACTAAGTTTCTTAAAACTCTTTCAAATTATGTAATTGCAGATTAAGTGACCAAATCCCTATCCCGTTCTACATGAGCATACGACGGAACAATTGAAAATTATTCTTAAAATAGAATGATTAGTGTCTTATACCATCATTTCGTTTAAATCGTGATTTAAAAATGTATGAGTGCATTTAAAAAACAAAAAAATCTTAAGTAGGGTTCTAGCGAGCATTCGTAGCGATGTCGCAACATCCTAGTAACATACTTTATGTCAGCTTTTCAGTTACGATGTCGCTAGAAGGATAAAGTAGAGCATAAAAGGCAATAACATGAGCACGTAACGACTTCGTAAATAGCCACGTCAGGCGTAACGAGAGAGTTCCGATTTCGCAACAAGGTAAGCTAGAATAAAGTAAACACGTTATAGAACAGAAAAACACTACACTTTTGGCATCTAATCCTCACTTCTTACGGGTTTCATCTCCAAAAGTTCAAACTTTTGCACATCTTCTCAAATCTCCTCAACTTTCTTCACATCAAATCTCCATTACCCATCCCATACATCTTCTCACATCAATTGTGTCAAAACAAAGTGGAACTAGCCACTAATTGCATGCAAAAGATTGGTAAGTTTTGCAATAAATTCTCAACCACATTTTTGCCTATAGTTTTTTCAATTAATGTCAATCTTTATTTGTTCTTGTTCAATTTGGTAACATCCTTTGTTATGGGTAGGAGAGGGACAAACAAGGTAGACCATCCCCAACCAAAATAATCAATTCTACCGACACAACTTTGTCATATACCAAAGGTACGATTTTTTTCATTCTTATTTGCTAAAAATTTGATTTTCTTGTACATAGTGCCTCCATTTATCATGTTATTACTAAATATCATGTCAGAAGCATGTCCTGAACGAAAATCAAGATTTTCTTTTAAAATTCTCCATAGCTTGCTTAGCCCTAAATTTTAGGATTATGAAATATAATGTTTTTACTACAAAGTACAACTTTGATTTATTAGTATTGTGTTAGTCATTAACAAATTTCAATATACAAAGGAAGCTTAATGGAGAGCCCTTCAAGTTCCGTTAACTCCGACTCAAGTGGGGGGGGGGAAATGTTGTTGGCGGTTCAAGTGAGGTTAGAAGACAACGAGAAGTAACTCGCGCAACGAAAGAAGCTCAACTCCTCACACATTGTCGCTAATTAGAGATTAGGATCGATAACCAAATACTAACACATGTCAAGTTTAATGACATTGGTGTTGCTATTTCACCCGACGATGATGCCGCGTGATGGTCGAGTTGGTGTGCTAAGACGGGTAGGATACGCACACCATTAGACACAACGGATTGGAGGCTACTAAGCATCAACATCAAAAAGGATATACGGAAGGAATGCAAGGTTAGTGTGGTACTTGTTATTTTTAATTTCAATTGAAAATTGTGAGTGTGACTATTTTTATGATCACATTTATAGCGCCCCTTTATTATCGAGGCAACATCCTATGATCAAGTGAAGAAGAAGGCTCTTCAAATCGCATCAAAAGCTCATCGAGAACACAAATATACCCTTGCCAAGGATTATATCAAACCGAAGGGCACGAGGTTTGGGGAAGATCCAAGTACGCGTTACAATCACATTGTAACCCTTACTTGGGAGGCATTCAAAAAACGATGGTTAGAAAATGACGCAAAGGTTAGTTTACTTACTACATCTTGCAATAATAGTGTCATGCGAATTAGCCAAATATTTTTGTTTCGGTTAGTGCTTTATTCCTAAAATAACATAGAATTTTTAAAAGGGTTTGGGGGATAGGAAGCGCAAAGCCAGTGCTGATAATGTTATGCCTTACACCGGGGGTAGGGCGGGGTACTTGGGTGTGGGGAAGAAGACCTAAAAAAAAACATGAAACCGAGGTGAAAGAGCTTGTGGATGGGGGCATGGACGCGGAAGTGGCGAACAAGCTAGTCATTGCCGAAGACCCTACAACATATAGTAGACAACAATTATTCGTCTTGGGTAGAATTAAAAAAGACGGGACTTTCTCAAGTGATGAGGCAAAAAGGGTGGCTAATCGAGTGGTACGCTTTACCTACTACGCCATACCATGTTCCATTTTAGTATCTACAATCACACCATCAAACACAACAATTGATTACGATAATAACTTTTCATTTACTATACTACCTTTTTAGGACGAGGTCGAGCGTGAAGTTGAAGAAGGCTTGTTCATCCCTGTCGGTAAACACGATGTGCTACGTAGGGCACTTGGGAAGGCCGAGCATCCGGGAAGAGCTAAGGGAATTGGTGGTTATGTTACTCAAATAGAGGCGTTTGGTATCAAACGTAGTAGCAAAGACCCTAAACCATCCAAACTCCAAATAGCATTGAACCAAGCCAAAAAATCCGACCAAGAGGTCAAGAAATTGAAAACAATGTTGGCCAATATATGTTCTTTTATAAAGTATCCTCTTCCATCCGATTTTTGTGACACCGATCCAATCAATGGACCCTCGTCTAGAGGTTCACATCCTTCCCCACCACAACATGAGGTTGACCAACCTATTTTTGACCAACCTATTGTTGAACCCAACAAGGAAATATGCACACCTTCGGCCCCTATCAAAGAGCAAGTTCACATATAACCATCCAATCCCAAACCAAAGGTACGTTTAATTACTTGCACCTCAATCAAATGAATAATTCTACACAACTCATGATTATTGATATTTTTTAAATATACTCATCCTACATATGTCTAATTCGACCTAATTAAACATGCCTTATTTGTATATTAGAACTCCCCTTCTTGCAAGTTGTACGCTGAATGTGGGATGAATTCTCAACCCCGCCACGTTGCAATGGGAAATTCATATCCTGACATGGCACTACATCATGAAGCCAAAGTCCCTATTGGTTTCGTTAGGGTTTCTATACTACATGTGTTAGTCGAGGATGCGTTGGTACCGGTCGCGGATCAAGAGTGCACGACAGTGGGTAAAGGTTTGGGCCGTTTTTTTGTGTGGCCCAAATGGTTGGTCGTTGATGTGAATTCTAATTCTATCCCAATTAATAAAAATACACCTTCACCCGTCGTAGACCCGCTAGATTTTCCGGTAGCTAAGAAACCGATGTCGGTGGGAGAAGTTGGATTCATAAAATCACTCCCGGGATTCCTTCGCACGTTTTATGATCTGGTGGGCCACCATATTCGGGATTCTGTTTACTATTTCTACTCCAATAAAACAGGTGTTCGGCGAAGCGAGGGAATTAGTCGTTCCATGGGAAGACTTTGCCCTTTTCTGGCACTATAAAACCCTTCCCGAAACAATCCTTATACTACATCAAATGTAAGCTACTTGATCTCATCTCTTCTATCGTATTGCAAGTTACGAATTTTCATGTACTTGTGCACTATTATACGTTCATATCCCATCTATTGTTTATTTAGGTACATGCAATGCCTTGCTCTAAATGCAAAGACTTTCATTGGGTTTTTGCACCCAATATGCTTGCAAGAAATGAATGAAAGTAATCAATCACGACTTGCTTATCTCTCTAAGATCCTTAGTGACAAGACCAAGACAATTTACATAGGCCCATATCTAGAGGGGTTAGTTTTCTTTGTTACAATTGGATATTTGCACTTCATAAACATTATAATCTTCGAGACGGGTTCTTACATTTTCATTTCTTAAAATATGTAGCGGCCATTGGAGTTTTGTAGCTATGATACCATCGTTGAAGCGAGTGTATTGGATGAACCCGCTACACTTTGGTCCATCTACAAAATTTGCAGATTTATTAGAGGTTGCTATGCATAGTGCACATGACGACACACTACTTCCCTTCAACCTTATACAGATTCAGGTGACAGTACAAATCCAATGCTCATTTATTTCCATTATCATTTCATTTCAAATCATTTGTTATACTTCTTCGCTTTCAGCACCGAAAGCAATTGTCAAATTGGGAGTGCGGTTACTATATGATGTTGTACGCAAGCGAGTGTGTAGCTGGCCTTGTTCAAGATAATTTGGAATTACATCGCGTAAGCATTCTTATAACCTACTTATTGTACCTATTACTATCTATGTTGCATTCAATAGTATTAAAAAAACATTTCATATTCTTAGATTATCGAGGAAAATCATGCACCGTACACTAAGAAGGAGTTGGAGGATGGTAGAGATGCATTGGCTAGACACATGGTCCTTATTAAATCTCGGTACATCTCTAGGCCTCACATTCCCAATAAAAGCTAGTTTCTTTTTTTGTCAAATGGATGCATATACTTTTGAGTTCCATTACTTCCATAAGTTTATAAAGTGTGGCTTGATAGTGTTTCATGTTCATGTTTTGTGCTTAGATACCATGCATCTTGCAATTGACAGCTTAGACAATTAAAATGAAACCCAATTTTAGTGGAAATGGGTGGAAATGGTTCAAATCCTATAATTTTGTGACAGTTACGAATTGCCTGCGAGATCGTTACTTCTCTCGCCCGTAACATTAAAATAGTTGCGATCATCTTGTACTATCGCTACTTCAATCGCCCGAATTATATTTCTGAGCATAGTTTTTGCGCACTCGCTACCCAATCGCTCGTTCTTCTCTGCCTCTCCAATCTGATCTCTGTCAAGGTCGTAGCAATACACGCCAAAGCCAGGCGAATGTCTAGCTTACTCGTAACGTCATTTTTTTTCTCGCTCACCCGGTGCTAAAACGTCGTCGTTTAATGGTTCTGAGCTTAGTTTTTGCGCCCTCGCTACCCAATCGCTCGTTCTTCTCTGCCTCTCTAATCTGATCTTTGTCGAGCTCGTAACCATACACGCCAAAGCCAGGCGAATGTCTAGCTTACTCGTAACGTCAATTTTTTTCTCGCTCACCCAGAGCTAAAACGACGTCATTTAACGTTAGCGAGATTAGTAGCGAATTCGTTACTACACACATAAGCAATTTTCTTACGATATCGTTAACTCTCTCGAACCAACAACTTTTATTATATTTTTGTAATATCATTTTCACAATTTTTATATTTTTACAATTTTTATGAAAAACAATTGTTCGGTTGCGACCTCGCTACGGTGTTACTAGCGAGTAGCTAGTGGCTGTCGTAACCTGGCTCGTTTTGTTTAACTTGGCTTGTAACGAGTTCGCTACCTATGACCGAGCGATTCGCCTCTATTTGTCGTAACCAGTCTCGTCAGCAGATAAATATATGACAAACTAGGTTCACTTACGAGATCGTAACTACTATTAGCGATCCGCACGGTGGAAGTCGTAACCAGTCTCGTACACATTCATAACAGTCTAGACTTTTCAATGTAGCGAACTCGTTAGTATTTCATCTGGCGATCCGTAAGCTGCTGTCGTAACATAACAATCAACCATTTATTTGGGACTAGCGTTTGCTAGTTACGGTCTCGCAACGAGCCAATTCATATCATACAGACTTTCACGCTAGCGAGTTCGTAATCTTTTAGCAAGGCGTATAAGCCTACATCCAAGGCGGAAACAAACGCCTTAAACCCAAAAACATCTAAGGCGGAAGAGGAACCGCCTTAGATGATTTTTCTCATTCAAGTCACTACCAGAGAAGGCATTTGTTTTCTGCCTTAACCATTGAAGGATGAACTGCTTTAGATGGCTTGATATTCTAGTAGTGAGAGGATCAGAAACACCATATTTCAGTCATAGAGCTTGGACACTGCTTTACTGAAGGTAATTCATTTTACTAATATTTTAGTAATGTGCAATATTAAATGTTAAATGCCAACGTTTTGTTCCTTTTTTCAAAATAGTTGACCAGAATGTCATTGAGTTAGTTTATATAAAATATAATGCAATACTAACACCTCAAAAATTCAAAGGTGAAAGAAATTGAAATTTACAAAATTATAGATTTGAGGGAATAAATGAGAATGGTTGCCGGAATCTGGTAAAAAAGTAAAATTTTTAAATGGGAATCTGTATGAAGTAAAAGCTTTATAAACTACTAAAGCTTTGTACTTTTATTGCAGGCAATGGAAATACTTGCTAGAGAGGGTTACCAGTCAATTTCAATGCTCAGAGACTTGGATAAATTGATGAAGTAGCATATCAAGTCAATTGATTCCTTGCTCAATATAATGGTTCTGTTTTACTTTGTTTGGACATAATAAAATTTAGGAAGGGAAGCTAATAAGATGTTTGTTTCAGTGCTGGGGCAGGCTGCTGCTGGAGTGATGACCTCTAGTTCGGTTAATTCTAGGGTTCTAATGTTCTTCTACTGGGCAATTTACTTGCAGAGATATCCAGATTCCAGAGTGGGCTAAATGGCTTTCGAAGATTGGTGCAGCAGCATCGAGCTCAGCTATCATAGTTTCTCTTGCGAGCTACTTTGCTAATGAGCAGTATTGGACTATACATACCTGGTGGTCTGTGCAATTGGATGCTTCATCAGCTGTCTTCTTATTCTGACAAGCCGCTGGTGAGTGATGATGATGAATCCGACCAAATAGAAACTTTGCGAAAGTAAAGTATTGCATGACAACCTAGCTAAAACTTGAGCTCTCTATGTGAATTTTCTAAGATTTTTTGAGGGAAACAAACACGTTCCTTCTCTAATGGTCATTTTTGTTGGATTTTTCTTTAGCAATTTGCATGTAGCGAATTCGATATTGCAATTTATGTCTAATGTATTTTTCGTTCTCTTGTGATCTTTTAGGTGTTATAGGATTTTCAAGTTTAAGGAGAAGTTCAATTGCAAATATTGAAGAAATGTAATTGGAACCATGAATACCCTTTGCTTAGCTGAATCTTTCCGCCTCCCATTACTATCTTCTACCGGAGTACATGTGTTGCGATTTTTGGGCATGGATGGCATACTTATAAGAGGCGGGAGTTTATTTAGAGAGGACTAATTTTTTTGAAGGCTGAGACTACTCTTGTTTTGTAGTCAAACATTGGGTTGAATTTAAAATGGCATTTATAAAATCAATTATTAATTACTAAATTATATTTATATATGATCATTCTAGCATTTAAATATTAAATTTTATTTTATTATTATTAGATACTTAGTAGTTATTTACAACATAGCAGTATGTTGTAAATTGTGTTCTTACTATAACTTTGATGGTTGTAAATAAAATGAATGTGGAATTTGAAGAAATCATTAACAACAAATAAAGTTGTTGTAATAGAAGTTTTTACAACACATTCATATGTTCTTGTAATAGACTAATTACAATGACCCACCAAAAATGGATGTAATATCATTTACAAGAGAGCTTATAACATTCACCTAACTAATTGTTGTAAAATATCTACTACAACCATATAAAGACCTTTTACTACAACTTATGTTTTTGTTATAGGCAATTTTTCTTGTAGTGGTATCATATTGAGAGAAAATTTCCTAATAAATATAATTAAATCTAAAATTACTAAATTAGAAGCTAATTAAATCCTAATTAAAACACAGCTAAACCTTATTGTGCATGTGGCCGTGTGTGGATTGAACATGCTAAAATGCAGTAGTTAATTATATTATTCACTTATTTTTTCTTATGAATTTAATTTTGTGGTTGAACGTTGTTCAGTCTCAATTTCATCACAGTATGGTTGAGAAAAATAGCTATAATCCTGCCAAAGATTACCATATTCTAATAATATCAATTATTATGATCAACGGATCATATATATGTGTAACATGCACGCATATTGTCTGATATGCTCTTCTAATGTGACATAAGATATCTTTTGCCCACAATTGCAACAAATATATATGAGATAATTAGAGGAGTTTTTTGCCTGAATAATCTTCTCTACAAAACTATTAATCAAAATAATTTTCTTCAAATTATAATTGCCAAACTAATACTCTCTATGCCAAGTTAAATACATATGTATTCTACGTGTATAATTTTATCCTACGTAGATTCTTTTTTCCTGAAAATTATTCAGACAAAGAAGAAGAAGAGAAGAAGAAGAATGGCTTTTGATGGAAATCTGATCTCGAACCTGAACCCGAACCCTAGCTCGCTCGCGCGTCATCTATTTCCGCCGGAAAAAGGTCGACGCCGGTCACCACTCTCCCAGCGAGATCATTTTCAACATTCTGACTCGGCTTCCCGGAAAGCCAGTTGCTCGCTGCAAGATCGTCTGCAAGGCCTGGTTCTGCATGATAGAAAGCTCTCCGTTTCGCAAAGCTTACCGCCACCGGAACCACGGCCTGATCATGCACTGGTCCAAAGACCTTTACAGTTCCGTTTCTGACCTCCACGCCACTTCTATTTCTCGTTCGCCGGAAGCTGACGGTGCGCCTCGTAATCAATTAACTTGTGTGTATGTCACCTTTGTAATCTGTGTGTGCGGCGCATTATTGCATTTGTAATAATGCAAATGCAGTATGTTTGTGTTGAATACTTTCCTCCTCTACATGAACGATTGAAAAATGGATACATGATTGGCATTCAACTGGATTCATAATTTGAACCAATCATATATACTCTCCATTCACAAACCTTTGGCCAGAGTTAGACCTTCTCCGAAATAAGCATTGTCCATTTCTGAATAGCATTCCTAAATTTAACCTAATCACATTTCTGCGATCTATCTCATCACTAATCAAAAACAAACACGATGATCATTCAATTGCGTAATTGAGCTCCAAGTTCTGACCTGAGTAAAGGCGGCAAGATCGTGAGGATATTCGTTGATCACTTCAGCGGAGTGAAAGCTGCAGGAGCGAACATCGAATTGGCGGCGGCGCAAGGAACTGGATGTGGAGCTGAGCACAGTGATCAAGCAGAAGGCGAGAACAAATGCAGGCAGTGCGACCAAGTATTTGTAGCGACTCATGCAGGTTCAAAGATCAGATTTGCATCAAAAGCAATTCTTCTTCTTATTCTCTTCTTCTTCTTTTGGTCGAATAATTTTCAGGAAAAAGAATCCACGTAGGATAAAATAATACATGTAAGATAAATGTGTATCCAACTAGGAATGAAGAGTGTTAGTTTGGTTATTAAAATCAAAAGAAGGTTATTTTGGTTATTAGTTTCGTAAAGAAAGTTATTCAGGCAAAAAACTCCAGATAAAAGTGTATATGTTGTATATTTACCCTACTTAAATTAATTTTGTCATTTATTCACGATATTTTTACGTCATTCATTAGAGTTGTCTTCTTTCTCGTGACAAATATATATGTGACACATTAATTAATGTCCCAAGTTTAAGGCATTTTAACTTAAATAGTCATAATAAAATGTGATGTTCTAATATATATTACACGTTCTGTTTACAAAAGCATTTCAAAGAGAGGCTGAGGTAAGGGTACATCCCTATCCAGCTTACTTTTTATTCCCAAAAGGTCATTATTGTCTCTAATCTGCTCGTTTATTTGTTGCTCATCTGATTTTTTGGGTTTAGAAAAGTTAGTGGTTACATAATTTGTACACGTACGTTATGTAAAAATATGAAGATCAGCTGTGTTTTTCCCATCAGCTTGTTGGATATTTTATATCCTACACAGCTTAGATTTCTTCTTCTTCGGAGTAGTTTTCATTGGCGCCGTTTTTCCCTTCTTTCTTACAGTTCAGAAAGCACCAGAAAACCAGAAGATAAACCAGGGGCGAATTCTATGGGGTCTAAAAGGGGCCGGGCCCATCCCATGATTTTGTTCAGAAATAGCATATATATACTATTTATTCCTTATTAAATAATATATTGGAAAATATTAATTGATGGCCCCTTTTATTTTTAAAAAACAAAATATATTTGTATAAGGAGAGTAAAAAAGTTTACTAAAATTAAACTTCTAATAAAAGTAGTGGCACATTTTGTTAGCATTTTATTAGTATTTTGTTTTTATTTAAAATTTATAAAAATTCTTATAAGATATCATAATAGTAATTTTTCTAAATAGTATTAATAATATTTTCTTAATAATATTGTGAAAACAAGCCTGCATAGTCGAATGGAAGATGATTTTCTGCGAGATTCTTTGGTGCTATATGTTGAAATAGAGATTGCGGAGACCATTACCATTGATTCGATTATCGACACTTTTGAGATGATCAAAGAGAGAAGAGTTAGATTTAAATAAATTTATATTTTCTTTAAATATAGTTGGTCCTTTATATGTATGATTCTTTTATCTCTAAATAAATTACTTTACTATACCGTTATTGTTTTATAATTTCATTAGTTCTTTCGAACTCAAATTTTTGTGATTAGTCCGGCCCCCTTTAAGGTAAAATCCAGGATCCACCCCTGAGATAAATGAAACTAGCATCATTTTTTTTAAGAATGAGGTAAAAGTGTGTATTGATATAAAATATTACAATATATATAAACTCATGCAGTGTCAGGAAAGGAAAAGAAATATACACCTAACTTAATATACAAGATACAGTATTTACAAAATAATCCCTAATAATTTTCATTGACAGGGTAGCTTTCTAAGAGTTGAATTGCATCATTTTCATCCTCTACAAAATATAGAGACACAATGCTTATCTGATTTTCAAGAATCAGCTCTTAAGTTTTCAGTGGATATGTGAAACCCCATAATTTTTAGATATTATTTTCTACACGTAAATATTATAAACAATAATTGCAAGGGTAAATTTACAATTATGTAAAATAAAATTTGAAATTTTAAAATTAAACTATTATCTCAATTTTAATTAAATCATATTTATTTGTGGTTTCATATTTTTGCATATGTAAAAGTCTGAATTCATTTTCTTTTACATGTATATAAATAATATTTTTTAATAATATAATTAATTGAATTGTACTGGATGTTATATAATAATATATTTTATTGAATCGTACAGGGCGTTATTATTAACAATTTTGCCGTTGATGGTGGCGAGCAAAAGAGTACTTACAGAATCTATGTAGTTTGTATTTTAGATTGAGTTATTTACTAGGCTCAAATCACATCCTCTTAATTCATTTTGTTAAGCATTTTTATAATTATTTACTGAAATTGTAATCTACCGAACTGAATAAAATTGAAATAAGATTATCTAAGTTAGACCAAACTGAAAAAATAAAAATGCATTTAACTGAAATGAATAATAAAAAATATGTTTAACTGAACTAAACTAATTTATAAAAAAAGTCCAAAGAACAGGGCGTTCAACCATTCTACACACTAGAATATTTTGTACACACTTTTCATCATTTCAATGACATAATGTTATCGTCCAATGCATATTATTCTTCACCTCTAAACTCTCTTTCTCTCACAAAGTCACACACACAAAAATCATCCAAACAGTTACCCACTACTCGCGATCGACTCGCTCAATAAGCATCTCTACCTTTGAGTAGTGGTAGTCACAAATATATGCATGTTGAATTTCATCATCATGGTACTCGCTCCATCTATATAAATACATATTCCATGGGACAACATACAAAGCCTCGTAGAAAATCGAGGTTGAACTCGCGAGTTGAGTCGATAATCGATAAATAATAATGAGTTCGATTTTTGCATGGTATTATTAAACTCGTGAATTCTCGAGTAGAATCGAACATGGTTTATATATTTCTCGAGTCGAGTCGAGTTACCCACTACTCGCGATTGACTCGCTCGATAAGCATGCCTACCTTTGAGCAGTGCTAGTCACAAATATATGCATGTTGAATTTTATCATAATGGTATGCTAAATGTTCCTGCCCTTGGAATGTCTCATGCCATGAATGAAGGAAATGAGTAGGAACGATATTTTGGAGATGGCAATGTCTTCTCAGTGAGCGGATACGAAGCTTTGAACCTTTTGTGTATGTTTATCTTTGGTTGTAAACATAATGTTTATTTCAGAAAGTGGGCCGGGTTAGGCCAAACATAATGTTGTCGTATTAGCCCGGGTCAACACTTCTTTACTAAGGGTTACAATGCTGCTGAAAAATTCAGCCATCATCGCATATGTCAATAATGTTCTAAGCTTTGTTCTTTGCTGATTTCATGCATGAATTAAATTCTGAAGAAAGAGTACTTTCAAGTCATGATTTCCCCTTTTATAGGGTCTACCACTACGTATCGTATCCGGAAAAGTAAAACTACAAACTACTTAATAAGATGGAAGTGACGAAATTCGGTGAAACTTCTGGGATTTGGTGGAAGAGACATTTAATTAAGCATGACAGAAGAAGTCCTGGTATTTATAAACACAAAATAAAAATGCAGATGCAAATTAATAATGAAAGAACATGCGAGTAGTAATTAATATATGTAATATACTTATTGAGTACACCTGGACTAGTTACAAGCTTAGGATTAATTCATGTTCTTATCAATTATCTCATGTCATATCGTGCATTTGCTGCCCTTCTGGAAGGAGTAGATCGTTGACGTGTAATGAGACCAACAAGTGGATCTGGTAATCTGATCAACTCCTTCAACAATTGGGAATGGTCATTTTTGGGAGAGGATGGAGTGTATAGTTTTTTTGAGGATGGAGAGGATGTATAGTTTTAGGAGAGAATGGAGTGTGTATAGTTTCAGAAGAGGATGGAGAGGATTGTATGGTTTGAGGAAAAATGGAGTGTATTTATAAGGTAAGGAGAGGATGAAAATATGGAGTGTATTTATAAGCTAATTCACCAAATTTCCGGCCAGAAGTTTCACCAAAATTTACCAAATTTTACTTTGCTGAATACGATATTAACCACCAAATTTCACCAAGTTCTATTTAGAGGGGAATCAAAGACTATTAAGTCTCTTTCTCCAGACGATAATGCATGCATATGCCATTGCCTGCACTAATTCAGTAAACTCAAATTCTCTTCTTGCAGTTGGACTAGTTGGTCACCATTCAAATTCATTGAATGGACCAATTAACTAGGCTCAAATCCCATCCTCTTAATTCATTTTGGTAAGCATTTTTATAATTATTTACTGAAAATATAATATACCGAACTGAATAAAATTGAAATAAACTTATCTAAGTTAAACCAAACTGAAAAAATAAAAATGTATAAAACTGAAATGAATAATAAAAATATGTTTAACTGAACTAAACTAAAAATTTATAAAAAAGTCCAAAGAACAGGGTGTTGAACCATTGTACACACTAGAATTTATTTTACATACTTTTCATCATTTCAATGACATAATGTTGTCGTCCAATGCATATTATTCTTCACCTCTAAACTCTCTTTCTCTCACAAAGTCACTCACACAAAAATCATCCAAACAGTTACCCACTACTCGTGATCGACTCGCGATTGATGCATGCACCATCATGCCCAACCCAAGGACAATCCAGCTCACAAGGCAGATCCGAGGAGAAGGTGCTTAGAAGAAATCGCCAGCTATAGCTTTGATTTGTGTTGTTGATATCATACTTCATATATAGATGGTGATGAGATTAGGGTAAGCTTGTTTTAATTGATTGAAAAAGAAAATAACTCTGCGCAGTTCGAATGATCAGATGAAAACGATGTGTGTGAGTCTGTGAGAGAGATCTAGAGAACTAAAATGTGTGACATAGAGAGAAAATTGCAAGGATCCACTCTGTGGATTGGAGATATATATATACTCCACAACTGATAATTCCACTTCTGATAATTCCACTCATATGGGAAAAAGATGTCTTTCATACAAAAAATGACCTAACAAGTAAAGCATATCAGATAAAGAACCAAAAGTTAAAGTTGCCGGGGTCGGTGGCTACTGTGATTCCGCACTGAGCATCAAAATTCTATCATAATAATAAATTTTCAGTCTTTTGTAATTTTCCCTTTTCTACATTTTAGTTTTTGGTGTGGTTTGAAATCTCTAGTTAGTACAAATGTAATGTATGCATGATATGTTAGCAAAATTCTCCACCTTCGCTCCCACCAAACTTCTCTCTCCCCAGTTCGCCCTTTTGATTTTGATTTCATCTTTATTTTGTATGTCTGGAATTCTTAGAAATCAGTGATAATTAATTTCAGATTTCTTGATATATGTTTGGCACTGACGCAGATGAAATTAGCTAGATTTTGAAAGTTATGGGAACTATATATCCTTACTTAAAAGACTGTCGAAGGTTGTTTCAATGTACATAGAGTTGTACTTTTTGAAGTTGTAGTGAGCATTACCATCAATGCAGATCCAAATCAAAGTAGATGAGTTTCATTCACTCAATCGCTCAATTTGTACGAGTTCAAAATGATCAAAGTTAGTGCTTTCAACTTAACGTTGTGTATATTTCATGATCATGTCTCTGTGGATGGTTTCTGAATTAGGTAAGGAGTCACAGATGTAGTTATTTTAGCACCGAACTGTATAAACAATTCTGTTTATTTTCTTTATTTTATTATGTTAAAACATATAAAGTGTAACATACAGTTCGGTGCTAAAACAACATCAAAATTATTCTTCATTTGCTTGATTTTCACATACACTTAACTCAAACGAGCAGTGTAATATATAGTTCTAGTCTTTCAAAATCATTCTAGTTAATGTGATATTATATTGCTGGAGTATGAATTACTTTATGTACCCAAGTGCTCTAGCATATTTGATGTGATATACATGTTTGCTAAATGGGGCTCGAATATTAATCTTTAACATAATAAGTTAACGGTTTTTCTAACTAGTGCCCATGGGCACTCGTTAAGAACATTTGATTCCATAAGAATTTGTGCATATTTAATGTCTTCCATTTAATACATGAGATCAATCCATTCCTTATTTATTTCATCACCGACTCTCGCATACGAATAATATATATTATTAGATTAAATCTACTGTGTTTTCCGGGATGAGATCCTCTACGCAACCCCGTACGCAACTTGCCAAAAAACGCTATTATTTACATGTGAAATTAATTATTTTATTCATCACTCGAGATTCATCGCTAACAATACGTGTTTTTCTCCGGAAAAACAATCAGCTATTATTTAGCTTTCAAGATTTAGTAAATTTGGAATACATTTTTTCACTACCAAGATTCATATCATTTATTTTTCAAAATTAGCATCTATATTATAAGTTAATATCAAAATTAAACATATTTAAAAAATAACTATTATTACAATTATGCTAATTTGTAAGCCAATAATTCCACCAATTGTACAAACTTTCCTTTATTAATAAGGTTATTCATGGTTTGGTGAGCCAAATAAATTTCACCCCACTAAAAAAAAACTATTATTACAATTTCATCAATTATATTAGAGATAAAATGTAGAATTCTGATAGGTCGTTTTATTACCAAATAAACTTGCTAACAATTTAAGTTTATATTTAAGTATAGCGAAAGCAAGGTCGATCCCACGAGGAACAGTGTAATCAAATTTTTATTTTTATAGATCAAATTTTGGTTAGCAACCACGCTTCAAATAGAGAGATTTGTTTTTTTTATGAATTAAAACTAAATTAAACTACTCTATGAATGCAAATACAAATTCAAATAAACAATGCAAAAGACTCTTGTACTTTATCAGGTGATGAAATCCGGTAACAGGCAAATCCACATTAACATATAATTTATTCGATCATGGGCACAATAATTAATTAAGTTGCATGAATCAATCAGTTATAGACTGCCGAGAATCAGCTACAAGACACAATCCAATTTCTTCTTAGTTATTCGATAGCCAGCAAGGATCAGCTATAAACTGTATACTTCTCTAATTAAGATATAACCTAGTTGGAATCAGCCTAGACCTAGATTTAATATCTTAACAGCATTAAGCACAAAAGAAACCCGATTCAGATAATTTATAATCAAAACAGTTGTCACAAGTTATCTACCCATTATTCTCACTATCTGCTGTTAGTTTCGCCACTAATTAAATCTACCCACTAGATAAAGATAAATAGCGGAATTTAATTGGCACTATCCTGAATAACCTAAGGTTGCGCAAGTCTCAAGCAATTCAGAAATCAAATATGCACACAGAATAATTAGGAATTCATACAAAGTAATTATTAAGCACATTTAGGCCTCACATATAAATTATTGTTAATGCTTCATCGCCCTAACCAGAATAGAAATTTAGCTACTCATGCTAAGAACGATCAAAAAAATAATATATATAAACATAATTAAATAAGAAAACAAAAGACGAAGAAGAAGAATGCTTATTGATTATTGCTGAATTTCTTGACGTCTCTGTACAACTGCGGCTTAGAACCCTAATTGTTGTGTGTGTCCGAATAATTATTTCTACCCCTCGGAAGGTATTTATATTGTACCTAAAACCCTAAAAACAAACTAAATCCACTAGGCCCATTATTCAACCGTGTATTCTAGGGCTTTTTATTACCATATGGAAAAGGAATATAATTATTATCTATTACCAAAAACACACGTGAGATCCAAATGCATAATTCTGAATGGTTGCCTTAAATAATTATTCAAGCTAAATAATAAGCACCACAAATGTGTGCAGCCGCCATAATTCCGTATTGCCATATAATTTCTTACCACCGATTTTTACCAATACATATAGCTGATTAGTGATCGACAAGTCGAAACACAACTTAGCCGTTCGTAGAATAAATCAATAGTAGGAATTGCCTCTCTCTTCAGCTTATTGCTTCTTCTTCTTCCCGGTATAATGGAATTGTAACGATCCACTATCCGTTGGAGCACACTACCTCATTAAAAAACCTTTCGGAAAAAGAGTGTAGTGTCTAGCTCCCCTTCATGGCTCCAAGTATCCTCAGTTTCGTCTCTTTTCAGCAACTTTCCATTTAATTGTATTCCGCCATTTTCTTATCATTCCTGTACTAAAACACACCTTCATGCACATCAAATGGCAAAAGAGAGAACTAAAAATCATATAATCTAGATGCATAAAATACACCAAATCAAATATCCCCACACTTATGCTTGCCCTCAAGCATGGTACCATAAAATTATTATTCATTCCAAAATCATAGGCAAAACAAAACATTCCCACAAAACCAAACCAAGCAACATTTACTACGGAACCAACCATCTTACCACAGACCATTCCTCTTTGCTTATAAAATCACTTCATCCTTATACTCTAGTCAAAAATGTGCAATCAAGTCCAGCCTCACCAAGATTCACTCAATATCTCTCAAAAATAGGGACAGTCACACACATCACATATCAGCACACTTTACAACAGAAATTGCAATGCCACTATCTCAACCACATAAAATAAATACTTGAGCATAATAATTAGGAATCATATAAAGTTGGCTTGGGGTAAAGGTAGGAAAAATATATAGGAATAACTGGCTCACAAGTCTAAAATTATGCAAGTAAATTCATTCTCATTCTTGAAATTCTCGTGCTAGTGCTGGTGCTCATACTCAATAAAAGTGCAGCATTGAGATTACTACAAGTATGAACAAGTTGTGCAAATAAAGAAACAAATCTTTGATGTTACTCACACAACAACTAAAATGCTTGATGCCCCTTTTCTTTTCAAAAACCTCACCGGTAAGTCCTGCCAGATGTTTAGCTTTTACACCTCACTGGTTACAGTTCTCCCAGATATCTAGTTTCTTTTTTATTTATTTTCCATAGAACCTCACCGTTTCAGTCCTGCCAGATATCACTGGTTTTTCAGTCCTGTCGGATATTTGGTTTTTATTCTTTTTTTTTCTTTCTGGGCAGCAGCAACAAACAAAATTCCACAGCACTAAAATAACATCTCATCATGCACATTGGAAGAGAATAAAAATACTCGCACAATATTAGAAGGTTAAGGCTAAGGCTATGGGTTTAAATATATATAGTGGCTTTATAACAAAGAAACAGTCAGGCTTCAACGGGGTTCACTAGGGGTGTCGATATAATCGATAAAAGGTGGGAAAATATATGTAGAAGCTATGGGGTTTTATTCCTAATTGCCTATATGCTCAAATACCATTTAGCAGTTTTGAATCATGACATACAAACCAAGTAAAATATACCAACATGTGATCTCTCAGAAAGACAAAGAGCTATTTTACTTAATGCCTATATTTTTCTTTCTTGGCTTTTGCTCTTTCTTGGGCTCAAATCCTCACAATATACTCGGGTAAATAGAATGACTCTTTATTGCACTTTCATCGTTCCAGGACATATACAAGGACTACATGATTTCTTTCACAAAGAGGAATACATTCAATCTTACCACAAACCCATGTTCCATAGCAAAATCAGCTCAATTAAGTTCATAGGAAAGTAATTATTTGCCCTTAATTAAAACCATTATTGTGTTTTCTTTCGAAAATATTTTGAAAATTCAGAAAATTTTCATAAATTTAAAGCATCAAGGAACAATCACAATAACATCCTCCCCACACTTAAACTCTTGTTTGTCCTCAAACAAGCAATAAAAGTGCAAATAAAACATGCATCCATAAACATATTATTCAATACAAATTAGTGCATGCTCACAGTCGAGAATCACAGAAAAAAGCATATAAATTAGGTTTAGAAAGAATCGGGTAGCAGTGAGCATCAAAATCTTTCAGTTTCAGCACTGTGCACCCCTTCCGTTCGGGCGAACGGAACCCCATCCCTTCTTTGCTTTTCTCGATCTAAGCTTCAATATGCATTCAAAGAATCATCAGTAACCCATTTATTTATTTTCGATTTTTTAATTTGATGCTGCCTGCCTGGTTGGTCCGAGTGGTCCTCTGATCCCCGATCCGACAACCTGGCCCTGCAAGACAGAGCCCCGGGAGGTACCCGAGGGTAGACCCTCCGGTGTGATGATGAAAGATGGATCCGGGAGAGAAAAAGGAGTAATCACTTGAATAATGAGAGAATACTTACTTGGAATAGTGCTGAGGGGCACTATTTATACAGTGATACATGCTCCTAACGTGGTCCATACTTTATATGTTGTTTAGCGTCTGTCCCTGTCCGAGTTGAGCTGTCCCGGATACTTCCATATTAGCTTACCTCATCATGGGCCGAGCTCAAACCGTCATGGGGCGATTGGGCCTGGGCCTGATATGACCACTAGCCCCCCGGAAGCCGGTCCTTTCGGCCGAGGAAAGATGCTTCGCCTGTCCGAGGGTGAGAAGGGGTGGCTTCCTAAATTCTTTCCTGCCCGACAAGAGTGGCATGTGGCCACGATTCTCGAGTGCCATTTAATAACGTCTGCGCTCCTTTCTCGTCTTTCGAAAGCATTAATCATTGCTTTCTCGTTTTCCTATTTTACTCCTCTATAAATAGCCCCTCCGTTTTCGCATCAGTTTTACCCTCGTTCTTTCGCTTTCAAATCTCAAATTCTCTCTTCGCTTTCAGATCTCAAATTTTCTTCTCAAACCCTCCTTCCTTCGTCAGCCATGTCTTCAACTGCTGCAAACAACGATGCCGGCAACGATGCCCACAGTCAGTCTCCGACCGCCTATACTTTGGTCAGCACCTCCCGCGAGAGCTCTCCTCCTCTCCCCGCGGGTCGGAGGCCGCCCTCTCCTTTTAAGCCGGTGTACTTGTCTCGATCCGTGCACCCTTCCGGACCCAAGTTCAGGAGATCCAAGAACGCCGAGCAGAGGGTTCTGGACACCGCCCGGGCGCATTCCTTTTCAGCCGACGACTGGACGAAAAAGTGCCTCAGTGGCATGGGTATTCCCTTACCAGTCGACGCCCAACTCGTGGCGGTCTCCTCGGACGAATCGATCAAGGATGTCCTTTGCATACCCCGGATTCATTTCATGTGGGGTCTGAGCCTACCCGTCCCCCGGCTGTACTCCAGGTTTATGGAGGTGTACAAAGTGTCTCCGGCCTAAGTTCATCCCAACGTGGTGGCGGTGATGATGGGTTTCCTGGTACAATGCCAGAGGTTTGATGTCAGTCCCTGCTTCAACCTCTGGAAAACTTTCTATCTCCTGATCAGGTGCCCCGGCAAAGAGGAGATATGCACTGTCCAGGCCCGGCCTGGTGTTCAGGACTTCATAGTAGGCAAGAAAGACTCCTGCAAGGGTTGGCAGCAGAAGGGGTACACCAAGGTGAATCCGGTGCTATATGCCGGTCCTAAATGGAACAAGCAGATAGTCCCGGATATCCGGGAGGCCTTCTTGCCGGACAAGCACCGGGCGAATCATACCCTTCTGTCCACAAAACCCCTCAATTTAGAGCAGTATTGGCTAGCAACAAATTCTATCTACCTCTTCCCGGATGAGATATATCCGGCTGATGTCTTCCAGGTTAGCCGATGGGCTATGACCTGGCCCCTGCAAGGTTTGGATTCAGTACTTTATACCATTTCTGTTTGTTTTTGCTTCTCGCGATCCTCTCTTACTCTTTGGTGTCACAGCTCCCACTGTTTCTCATGATCCTGCTTCCCCTATCCCGGAGAAGAAGAAGGGCAAGAAAGCCGGGACTGAAACGGCTGAATCCGCCAATGACAGGCCCCTTGGTCCGAAACCAAAGACTCCTATGGTTAACACTCCCCTCAACAATACTGAAATCCCTATCCAGACTGTCGAGCCGTCGCCATCTGTCAACAAGGAGGTCAACAGTCCGATCCCCGAAGTGGTGGAGATCGACCCTCCAGAGCACGAGGATGCCCCGGAGGCGACTCCTGCCATCATTCCCGATCCAAATCTCCATAACTTCCAACTGACCCCTGCCGAGTCTCGTCCTCCTCTTGACCCTTCCCTGCCGCTCTCGGGAGCACAGACGGATTCTCACCGCGAGGGTAGGTCTTCCGGCCGCGGCCGGTTTGTATTCCGCCCCGCGACTTCGGCAGACACAAGGTCTCCTGCCGCCAAATATACCACCCTTTCTGCCCCCATCATTCCAATTCCTCCCTCTTATCTGAACAAACGGAAGTCCGGGGAAGCCCTAAGCAAGGACGCCAAGAAGGCGCGAGATGGCAAGTCTCTGTCCCTGACCTCGGAGCCGACCGCTATCAGCAAACCCCCCGTTACCTCTTCTGATCAACAGGTAACTTTCTTTCCCGGTTTCCCCACTCTTATCCATACTTATGCTTATATATATATAAGAGAACTTTCTCCCTCGTAGGTCCAGCGACTGAGCTCGGAATTTGCTAACTCTTCGGAGTTTCAAACCGTCCTGTCTTCCTTCCTCTCTCGTCAGTTGGAGAGGAAAGATGAGCAGATCCGGGCCGAGAGGGAGGAGTCGGCCAAACTTCAGGAGAAGATAAGCCAGCTGGAGGGGGAGCTGGCCGCGGCCAAGGAATCCAGCTACCAGGATCAGCTGAACTTTGCCGAGGCTGTTGTGGACAAAGTTCTGGCTAGCGGGACCCTATCTCGCCGCCTTACTGAAGTCAATCTGGCTGCCAGCTCCCACCAATGCCACAACACATACATGGAGATCCGAGGCTGGTTTCCTCCCCAGATCCGTGAGACCTTTAAGAAGCAGTGGTTTAATCCTAACTCCGAAGCTCAGCAGCTTCACTTGCTCACCGTGCTTCAGAAAGGAGGGGTGAGGGGCTTATCTCCAGCACTGTGGGAGGCTTTGCAAAAGAATCGCATGTCTGCCGAGGATGTCCGGAGTTGGTCCTCGGATGTTGTCTGGCTGCCCGGGACTCTGCCCCGGCTCCTTCCTCCGGATCGGATCTTCCCGAGGACGACAACTTTACCCCATACTGCACTATGTATGATCTCTATCGGGGCCTCTTTGATCCGAAGGACATCGAGGGTGGCGATTCTCCCTCTCCTGGACCCGGTGCTGCTAATAACAACGTTGCCAATCCGCCCCCTCCCCCGAGCTAGTATTTGGATCCGAGGATGAAGACAACGACGATGATGGGGGGAAGGGCGACTCCAACAATGTTCATTAGGCTTTTTCTCTTTTTCTATTTTATTTACTTCTTGTACTCCACTGCCCGGTTCTCCGGATTATCAATGAAAAGTTCCTCTTCCTACTTACTATTTGTCTCTTTTTAGCTGGTTCCCTGTCTTCTCTCTCTGCTTTTTTTTTACGTTTTAACTCTGGTTTTATCATGATTAGGGGCTACCTCTTAAACCTCCTTCCCCGGGTCAGACTCGGAATGGCTGTCCGGGGATAATGGATCTGTTATCCGAGGGTGGGCTCGGGTCGTTGATATCGGAGTTCCCTGATCCTGATTGCTTGCTCACCTGTCTTCTTCAGATCCAGGAGGACTTCGGGTCTCTGCCGAAATGCTACCAGATGGCCTTCGAGAATATCGACCGAGTTCTGGAATTCGACCAGGTTATGACTGAGCGGGAGGCCCAACACCACAATTTCCAGGTCCGGATCCAAAAAGAACTGGACGAGGTGTGGCATGATGTCATCCTGTACTACAATAAGTGCATGCGAATGCAGAGCACCACCGAGCTCCGTAGGCAAGTCACCACGCTGGAAACCGAGAACGAGAGACTGGCCACTAGGAATCGGACTCTGCAGCAGGAGCTGGTAATAGTTCATCTTTCTTACCACCTGCTGGGCCTCCGCCAGGGGGAGGTCGACATACCCGTACTAACTGACGTTCCTCGGGCCGTCGACGATCTCATCGCGTGGATGGAAAGTTCTGATCGGACATCGGGCAGCTGGGCATCTGCTTACCAGGCGGCTAAAGATTGGAGGAAGAACATATTGAGTCGAAAAATCCTTCCTGAGTCCTTATCGCGCATTCCTCCTCCTGACGAAGTCGACCTGGCCTACGAACGATATGAGCACGCTCCTCAACTTTTGGACTTGAAAGCTTCAGAGTGGCGCTTGGCCCGGCTCCGGACGGTCGCAGCCCGATTCCGTGCCCGATACCCTGGTCAAGGAAGGGATTCCGATCCTGCCCAGGGGGCCGATCCTCCGCCTCGCGGCGATTCGCGCCCGCCCCGGAATGACAAGAAGGGCAAAAAGAAAGTAATCGGGACCGAGGATGTATCGACCAGGCAGAGAGCTCCAAGGCAAACCCCTGTCCGAATTGGGGGTCCGGCCGCTACTAACAGGGTCACTGCCCAAACTAGACAACGAACGCCCAACCCGGCGACAAGGACAGGTGGCGCCCCTAATGATGGTTCGGACGTTCCTCACACTTCGGACGAAGAGCAGCGAATGCTGGAGATGGCTGTCCAGAGGAGTCGTCGCGAGACCAGGAGAATTCCTCCCGACGAGGTGTCTTCCTCCCGAGCTCCAGAATAGGATAGTTTTCTATTGTATAACTCTTCTAAGCCCGTAGCGGCCCGGACCTGTAGACAGTTGTAACCTTTTTATTTCCTTTTATTTCGGACATGTATAATAATTTTCAGTTTATGACATATCTTTCAATTTTAAAATTCTAATGCGCGCATTCATTCTTTCTTTTAAAATCGGACACAAGGGGGCAAGCCCCCCCCCTGTTTTTACAAAAATCCCTGCTCCCAGGGTATCCTCCTACCTACCCTTCGGCCATCCGACCTCAGGTTCCTGTCCCGGGCTCCTGCCACCGGGACTCTATCCTACCTAGGCATCTAGTGCCAGAGGCTACTCTACCTAGGCATCGAGTGCCAGAGGCTATTCTATCTAGGCAACAAGTGCCAGAGACTATCCATAGAACCGTCTGAGGTTTGCTATGTTCCACCTTCGGGGGACTCCCTTCCCTGCTGGGTCTTCCAGCACGTAACTCCCGCCCGGGTAAGCTTCTATCACCCGGTACGGTCCCTCCCAGTTGGGTGCTAGCTTGCCTTCCGGCTCCTGATGACTCTTGTCGTTTCTTCTCATAACTCTGTCTCCTACCTTGAACTGCTCCTTCCTTACTCTCCTGTCGTGATACTTCTTAACTTTCTCCTTCACCTTAGCCTCGTGCAAGGCCGCCCTCTCTCTTCTTTCCTCCAGCAGGTCCAGATTTGTTCTGATTTCCTCTTCGTTCTTTTCTTCGGGGACCGGCTCGGCTGTCCGAAGACTGGGGATGCCAATCTCGGCCGGGATTACTGCCTCGGATCCATACGTCAGACTGTAGGGGGATTCTCCGGTTGCCGAACTTTCCGTAGTCCGATGAGCCCACAAAACACTCGGGAGCTCGTGCACCCAGTTACCCTTTGCTCCCTGTAGCCGGGCCTTAATCCCACTCACGATTGTCCGGTTCGTCACCTCCACCTGGCCGTTAGCTTGCGGATGATAAACTGACGTCAGCTTCTGACTTATCCCATATTTCACACACCAGGACTTGAAAGGATCATTTTCAAACTGCGCTCCATTGTCGGTTACTATGGCCCTCGGAACTCCGAACCTGCATACAATGTTCCTCCAACAAAACTTCACGCAGGTAGACCCCCGGATGTTGGTCAGGGGCTCGGCTTCCACCCACTTGGTGAAGTAATCGATAGCCACAATCAGGTACTTCAAACATGCCGGGAGCAGTAGGAAAAGGTCCAACCAGATCCAGTCCCCATCTGCTGAAAGCCAGGCACCTGTTATCCCCATCATCTCTTCCCTGGGTATGTGCACTAGCGGTGCGAACTTCTGGCACTGAAGGCATGACCGAACCCTATCCTGCGAGTCTTCAAACATGGTAGGCCAATAATACCCCATCCGTAAAATCTTCCGGGCCACAGTTCTGGCTCCTTGATGACTACCATTCGGGCCTTCATGAACTTCCCGGACCAAGTACTTGCCCTCCTGCTGTTCCACACATTTCAGCAATGGCTGGAGATAGCCTCTTTTGTATAGGGCCCCTTCCTGGAGTGTATACTTCGGCGCCTTGACCCGGATCTTTCTAGCCACCACTCGGTCGGCCGGGACCTCTCCTGTCAGGAGGTATGCTCGGATCGGAGCCATCCAAGAGTCTTCTGGCACTACCTCCACTGCCAGGATCTCATCACCCTGCTCATAACTTCTCCTCTCCAGTGTCTCCCTTCTGAGAGGTGCTTTCTGCCCTGGCTTCAACTTCGAAGATGCCAACTTGCTCAACGCGTCGGCCTTTTCATTCTGTTCTCTCGGCACCTGCTCCAGGCTGAAACTATCGAACTGCCGGATCATGGGCCGGACCAGCTCCAAGTACCTCTGCAAACTTCTCTCCTTTGCTTCGTATTCCCCATTTACCTGCTGAACTACAATCTGAGAGTCGCTGAAGGCCCGGATCTTTCCTATCTTCAATTCTCGAGCCAGTTTGAGTCCTGCTACTAACGCCTCATATTCTGCCTCATTATTTGTGGTTTTAAAATCAAAGTGCAGCGCATAGTGGTACTCCTCTCCTTCCGGGGATGTCAACAATACCCCGGCTCCACTGCCTCCCGCGTGCGCTGACCCGTCGACATGCAATGTCCATCTCGGGCTTGCTTCAGGCACTTCCTCGGCGACCGTGTCTGACCCAGCCATCTCTGTCAGGAAATCCGCCATTGCCTGGCCCTTAATGGCTTTCCTCGGCTGATATGTTATCTCATGTTCACCCAACTCTATGGCCCACTTCATCAAACGCCCCGACGCCTCTGGCTTAAGCATCACCTGCTTCAGGGGGGTGGTTGGTCAGGACCACAATCGGATGGGCCTGGAAATACGGGCGCAGTCGCTTTGAGGCGTAAACCAGCGCCAACACCAGCTGTTCCAAACTTGTGTACCGAGTTTCCGGGCCCTGTAATGCCCGGCTGACAAAGTATACCGGACACTGCCTCCCATCTTCTTCTCGGACCAATACCGCACTGACAGCCGATGCAGACGCGGACAAGTACAAGAGCAGGTCCTCCCCCTCCTTCGGCTTCGAGAGGGTCGGGAGCCGGCTCAAATGTTCCTTCAGATCCCCGAACGCCTTCTCACACTCCTCCGTCCATTCGAACTTCTTTGCCTTCCTTAATATGTTGAAGAAGGGAAGTTGTCTCTCAGCACCTTTCGACAGAAATCGGCTCAAGGCTGCCAGGGAACCCATCAGTTTTTGCACTTCCTTTACGTTCTTTGGCGACTGCATCCGGCTTATTGCCTCCACCTTCTCCGGATTGACGTCAATCCCCCGGCTAGACACCATATATCCGAGGAACTTCCCAACCGCTACTCCTACCACACTCTTCTCGGGGTTTAACTTCAGGTTGACCTTCCTTAGAATGCCGAACATCTCTTCTAAGTCTTCTAGGAAACTTGGGTAGCTTCGGCTCTTTACCACCATGTCGTCAACGTATAGATCCATGCTTCGGCCCAACTGATTTCGGAATATCGAGTCTGCCATCCGCTGGTACGTCGCCCCTGCGTTCTTCAAGCCGAACGGCACCCGCCTTTAGCAATAGGTTCCGAAGTTTGTGATAAAAGCTGTTTTCGGCTTGTCCTCTCCCGACATTTGAATCTGGTGATAGCCCCGGTATGCATCGAAGAAAGCCAGAGCCTCATACCCGGTGATGGCTTCCACCAACCGGTCGACCGGGGGCAAAGGGTAACTGTCTTTCGGGCAACACTTGTTAAGATCGGTGAAGTCGATACACATTCTCCAGGACCCATTGTGCTTTTTTACTAACACCGGGTTAGCCAACCATTCCGGGTATATAATCTCCTCTACTACCCCGGCTTCCAGCAACTTCAACACCTCCTGTCTCACCACCTCGGCCCTATCCCCAGCCAGGGCCCTTTTCTTCTGTCGGATCGGCTTTAACTCAGGGTATACATTTAGCTTGTGGAGAGCTAACTCCGGAGGTACGCCTGTGAAGTCCTTCTCTTCCCATGCAAACACATCTTCATATTTTGAAAGCAAGGATCGTAACTCTTCCTTCACATCGGTCGGCATTTTTCTCCCGACCTTGATCATGCCTCGGCTCCCGACCTGCATATCTTCTACATCCCCCGGACCTACTTCTCCCTGCAGTTCTCCAACCAGGGCCTTCCTAGCCTCCTGAAGGGCTGTGAGCATGCAACTTCTGGCCGTGGACTGGCTTCCTCGAACCGTCGCCACCCCCTGACTGGTTGGGAACTTTATGGTCAAATGGTACGTCGAGCAAATGGCCCTGGCTTGAGCCATCCACGGCCGTCCGATGATGATGTTGTATGGAGACTGAGCGTCTATAACCGTGAAATTGCACCGGACCGATGTCTTCTTGCTCATATCCAGGTCATCGACCACTGTTACTGTTAAGGACACCACCCCCAAGGGATGCTCTGTGCGGCCGGTGAACCCTGACAAGGGAGAGGTGCTCGGGCGAAGGTTATGGCGGCCTATTCCCAGCTGGTCGAAGCAAGAGGCGAACATGATTTCTACACTGCTTCCATCATCAATGAACACTCGCTTGACCGTGAATCCTTCTATCTCCGCTGTGATCACCATCGGATCCGTATGGGGCATTAGACTGGGCACCGGATCCTCATCCGAAAAGGTGATGGCCTCGGTGGGGCGCAGTCTCTTCTCCCTGTCCTCGCCAGCCGGCACATACCGGCTCCGGGCCTTAGCCGCTGCGTGGGACTGGGGCCCACCCCCTACTTCTCCATGTATGACATTTATCATCCGGGGAGGGATCTGGTTGACTGGTTCTGGGGCCATGACCAGAGCCGCTGCACCCGGCTGGGCAGCCGGTGCAGGAGCCCCTCGCTGGTTATCGTTCCGCGGCCTGTTCCTCCAATTCCTCTTCCTCCCCACTCCGGTCTACTGCCCAGCCGCCGGACGCTGGTTCTCCTGGCTTACACAGTCTCTTAACTGCCCTCTCTCGATCAACTTCTCAATCTCCACCCTTAGGCTTCGGCAGCCATCTGTTGTGTGTCCATTAGACTTGTGGAAAGCACAATATTTAGCTACATTAGCTGGAGTCGGATTTCCCGGTATGGGGGCCGGGTCTTGAAACAGGTTCCGATGAATTGTTAGGATTTCCGACCGGGTTTTCGTCAGGGGAGTGAACGTTTCAGCCCGAGGGGGGTCTACCCTCGGCCTCACTGGAGCCGGGCCCGCTTCCCTCCGGACCGGATCAGCAACCCGAGCCTTATCACCTTTTCCTATCCCCTTGTCCTCGAAGTATCCTTCCTCCTTTCTCTTTTTGCTCCCTTCGAGTAGCGAACAATACATCTCCACCTCAAGATCCAGCTGATGAAAAGTGGTCGGGATATTCTCCATGAGCTTTGCCCATAACACCTCATCTCTCAACCATGCGATGAATCCTGCTATTAGGGCCTTCACTTGAGCGTCTCTGTCAATGACCTTCATAGAATCGTCCATGTACCTCCTGTGGAAACCCCGAACTTCCTCCTTTGCCGACTGCCGACTATAAGCCACTTCAGCCAAAGGGAGGTACTTCTTCCTTTTGGTCTCATATCTGTGCATCAAAGCCCTTGAAAAATCATAGTAATTTCTAAAACTTTCCGAGAGTTGTGCCTCAAACCATGACAAACAGCTTCCCCTCAGATACGAGCTCACCAGCTTGCACATAAGCTCCTCCCGGATATCACGTGTTCCCATGACATTATGGTACGTCCTGACAAATTCCTCCGGATCCGTTTCCCCGCTATAGGTCGGCACCCCCTCCGGGACTCTCATTCCCATCGGCCAAGGGAAAGTGCTGATGTAACCTATCCAGGAGGAGGTAGGCCTTCCTCCATTCCTCCCTATCAATCGATCCAACCTCTCCTCTACCGAGTTTGGAGCCGCCGGGGCCCGGTCTACAACTACTGGGTATGTGCCGTAGGTTCCTGCGACCGGGGCTGGCTGGGCCATGGCGTATCCGGCCATCGGTGCTTGGCTCTGCATCCACACCGGTCCTTGAATCCCGGGGGCCCAGCCCCCCGAGACTCCAGGGGGTTGGGCGTAATACCCTCCTGATGCCGGGGGGTACCCCTGATAACCATGTTGAATCATCCCGTATCCTGGAGCTCCATGTCCGGGATAGCCCCCACCTTGACCATATCCTGGCACCATAACGGCTGGTTGCCCTATACTACCAACCTGCCTTTCCAAATCTATAACAACCGGAGGTCGGAGACTCTCCTGCCCGTGGCCGGCAGGGGGTCCTCGGCTGACCACCTCTGCGGCCAACGGGGGTAACCCCGCAGGAGGTCCCATCGGGGTCGGGTTAGATCCTGACCCGGGTTGAACCGGGGGTACCCAGACCTCAGTCACCGGAGGGTTCGACTGTTCTTCAGTCGGTTTCGTTCCCGATCCCGAACCTTGTTTTGCCGCCAGCCAACGACGATACTCCTCCTCCTGAGTGGCAGCAAACTCCCTTCTGTCACGGTCGTCCTGCGTCATTTCTGGTTCCCTCTCTCCTTCCGGCTCTGACTCTCCTTCAGAGACGTCCGGATCCGAATGCGCCGGAGCCTTCCCCTTGCGCGCTCGATCCCTCATCTGACGCAAAGTAAGGTCCTCCTCTACTGCTTCCGGTCTCCTTCCTCCTCTACCCCTTCGCGGCGGCCGACCTCGAGGCGGCATCTTAATGCTTTTATGAACACTGATCGTGTCTCACCGGGCGTGCCAACTTGATGCTGCCTGCCTGGTTGGTCCGAGTGGTCCTCTGATCCCCGATCCGACAACCTGGCCCTGCAAGACAGAGCCCCGGGAGGTACCCGAGGGTAGACCCTCCGGTGTGATGATGAAAGATGGATCCGGGAGAGAAAAAGGAGTAATCACTTGAATAATGAGAGAATACTTACTTGGAATAGTGCTGAGGGGCACTATTTATACAGTGATACATGCTCCTAACGTGGTCCATACTTTATATGTTGTTTAGCGTCTGTCCCTGTCCGAGTTGAGCTGTCCCGGATACTTCCATATTAGCTTACCTCATCATGGGCCGAGCTCAAACCGTCATGGGGCGATTGGGCCTGGGCCTGATATCACCATAATTATTTTTATTTATTTTTTAAAAAATAAAAACAGAAATTTAAAACAAACAATTCAGAGAAAAATATAATTTTTTAAAACGAATTTCAGAATTATTTATATTTGAAACTAACCAAAAATAAAAATGTAAATCAAATCAAACCAAAATAAAGCATAAAGTAATAACGATTGGGTTGCCTCCCAATAAGCGCTCCATTTTAACGGGCACGAGCTTGACCAAACTTCCTGCTCAGTGATACTTGGGCATCTCAAGTCTGGTAATATCCTCTACCATCTCTTGTGGCATCTCAAAAACGGTTTCACCCTATGTCCATTGACACTGAGTTCCTTCCCAGAATCCAAACTCTTCACATCCAAAGCTCCATTTGATCGAACCTTAAGAACCTCGAATGGTCCCAACCATTTTGATTTTAATTTTCCACCAATCAATCTCAACTTAGATTGAAACACAAGAACTTTCTGCCCAACTTGGAATTGTTTACACCTGATTAGCCTATCATGCCACATCTTCGTCTTCTCCTTAAAACTCATGGCACTGTCATAAGACTCCAAACGAAATTCCTCCAGCTCTAGCAGTTGTAATTTCCGTTCCTCCCCACACTTGGATGCTTCCATATTCATCTGTTTAATCGCCTAATAAGCTTTGTGTTCAACCTCCACAGGTAAATCGCATGCTTTGCCAAAAAGCAGTCTGAATGGAGACATTCCAATGGGTGTCTTATATGCTGTTCTGTAAGCCCATAAAGCATCATCTAATCGAGCACTCCAATCCTTGCGAGAATTATTAACTGTCCGTTCCAGAATATGTTTAATCTCACGATTTGACACTTCTGCTTGCCCATTGGATTGTGGATGATATGTTGTGGCTAAACGATGGTGAACCTCGTACTTCTTCATGAGAGCTTCTATAGTTCGGTTGCAAAAATGAGTACCTTGATCACTTATAATAGCTTTAGGTACTCCAAATCTAGAGAATATGTTAATCTTTAAAAATTCTGCAACCACTTTAGAATCATTAGTACGGGTGGCTTTTGCTTCCACCCATTTCGAAACATAATCAACAGCCAGTAAGATATATAAATTACCACAAGAGTTAGGAAAAGGTCCCATAAAATCCATTCCCCAAACATCAAATACCTCACATACAAGCACAGGAACTTGAGGCATTTCATCTCTATTAGATATATTGCCCATTCTTTGACATCTCTCACAAGATTTACAAAATATATATGCATCTCTAAACAATGTTACCCAATAAAAACCACTATCTAATACTTTTCTAGCAGTTCGTTTTGGTCCAAAATGTCCCCCACATGCATATGAATGACAATGAGCTAAAATATCATTAATTTCACTATCAGGAATGCACCTCCTAATTATCTGATCAAAACCAATTTTCCACAAGTGTGGTGCATCCCAAATAAAATATTTAGCATCATTACGAAGTTTAATTCTTTATGCTCGTGTGAGATGGTCAGGAACTTGTTCAGAAACCAAATAATTCACCATATCAGCATACCAAGGATCCATACCTGAGATTTCCAGCAACTGTTCACCCGGGAGGGGGTTCCGTTCGGCCGAACCGCACCCCTTCTGGACCAAACGGCTTAAGTGATCAGCAACGTGATTTTCCGCTCCTTTTTTATCTCTGATTTCCCAGTCGAATTCTTGAAGCAATAAAATCCAACGAATTAATCTCGGCTTGGATTCCTTCTTTGCTAGCAAATATTTCAAAGCAGCATGGTCAGAATAAACAATAATTTTAGAACCCAATAAATAAGATCTAAATTTCTCAAATGCAAAAACAATAGCAAAGAGCTCTTTTTCCGTTATGGTATAATTGCATTGAACTGGATTCAGGGTTTTGGAAGCATAGTATATAACATGGCTTTCCTTCCCAATTTTCTGACCAAGCACTGCTCCAACAACATAATCACTGGCATCACACATCAACTCAAATGGCAAATTCCAATCAGGTGGTTGAATAATTGGTGCTATTGTTAGTTTCCCCTTAAGAAAATCAAAAGCATTCTTGCAATCCTCCGTCATGTCAAATGGCACCTCATGTTGAAGTAACTGAGTGAGTAGTTGGGCAATCTTTGCAAAATTCTCGATAAAGCGCCTGTAAAATCCTGCATGACCAAGAAATCCACGAATCTCCCTAACATTCGTGGGGTAAGGCAGTTTTGAAATTAAATCAACTTTAGCTTTATCAACTTGAATCCCTTTCTCAGAAACTATATGCCCAAGAACTATGCCTTCATTCACCATAAAATGACATTTTTCATAATTAAGCACCAAGTTCTTATCAATGCATCTTTTCAAGACTTTATCAAGGTTCTCAAGACATGAATCAAAAGCATCACCATACACAGTAAAGTCATCCATAAACACTTCTATGCAATCTTCAATCATATCAGAAAATATACTCATCATGCATCTTTGAAAAGTTCCAGGAGCATTGCATAAACCAAAAGGCATGCGTCTATATGCAAAAGTTCCATAAGGACAAGTAAATGTGGTTTTCTCTTGATCCTCCTTAGCCACAACAATTTGAAAATAACCACTATACCCATCAAGAAAGCAAAAATACACTTTCCCAGCTAATCTCTCAAGCATTTGATCAATAAAAGGTAGAGGGAAGTGATCTTTCTTAGTGGCTGCATTCAGTTTACGAAAATCAATGCACATTCTCCACCCAGTTTTTAAACGTGTAGGGACAAGTTCATTTTTATCATTAACCACAATTTGCAAACCAGATTTTTTTGGAACCACATGCACATGACTAACCCACTTACTGTCAGAGATAGGATAAATAATACCAAGTTCAAGCAATTTATGAATTTCTTTCTTCACTACCTCTTTCATGTTAGGGTTCAATTTACGTTGCATCTCACGAGTAGGCTTTGCATCAGACTCAAGAAGAATTCTATGCATACATACCGTTGGGCTTATACCTTTTAGGTCTGCTAGAGTCCATCCAATGGCAGTCATGCGCGAACGTAGCACCCTGAGTAGTCTATCCTCCTGAGTTGGGCTGAGGTTACTGTTAATGATCACTGGAAGAGTATCTCCGTCACCCAGATACACATATTTCAGAGTATCTAGCAGAGGTTTCAGCTCCAACTTTGGTGCTTGAACGATTGACGGTAAAATCGTTTCTGAGGGGTCCCGTTCGCCCGAACGGAGGGGCTCCGTTTTTCCCGAAAACGGTTCCAAAGCATACAGAGACATTATTGCTTCATTAGACTCTCCATTTTGCATATTCCTTGCATCAGAATTCGATTTACTTTGTGTAATCGCCATCTCTAATTTGTCCTGCAAAAACTCCGTCTCAAGATATTCTTGGACAAAAACATCAAAGTCATCCGTGAAATTAACATTCTCCACATCACTGGGGTTTTTCATAGCATCAAATATATTAAAAGTAATTTTCTCCCCAAAGAATTCACAACTAAGGATTCCTTTATCAACGTCAATTATTGCCTTAGCAATTTTCATGAAAGGTCTCCCTAGTAACAAAGTAGCTGATTTTGATCCATAAGATTTACCCATATCAATAATATAAAAATCAGCAGGGTATACAAAATCATTAACTTTCACTAACATATTTTCAAGCACACCAATTGGATTATAGAAAGATCTATTAGCCAATTGAATAACAGTATTAGTCGAAGTCAATTTACCCAATTGCAATTCCTCATAAATTGAAAGCGGCATCACATTAATCGAAGCACCCAAATCAAACATAGCCCTTTCAATTTTATTGGTTCCTATAGTGCAAGGAATCGTAAACATACCTGGATCATTGCACTTTAGTGGAAGCTTTTTCTGAATAACAGCAGACACGTTCTCATTGACCACCAACTTTTCCTCCTCTTTTGATGTCAGCTTTCCAGTGAGGAAGTCCTTCAAGAACTTTGCAAATTTGGGCATCTTCTTTATAGCTTCAAGGAAGGGGACATTTATCTCGACTTTGCTGAAGACTTTGAGAATGTCACTCATGTCCTCATCCTTCTTGTTCTGAGCTAGTCTGCGAGGGAATGGTGGGGGGTGTTGTGATACCAAAGGGTCTTTTCTTCTCAGAAATTTCCGCCTTATCCTTCTTAGGCTGTTTGTAGCCTGATTCCCTTTCGTTTTTGTCAGAAAATGGATCTGCGGGGGGGCTCCGTTCGGCCGAACGGTAGGGTGCAAAATCTGAAATATGCTCTTCTGACTGTACATTCGTGGTTTCTGGTGCAGGATCTTCCAAAATCCGACCACTCCTCAACGTGATCTGGCTCACATTTGCATTCGGGTTTGTCTGACTCTGCGATGGGAATTTTCCTTGATAACCCCTCATCTCATTAACTTGGCTGGAAAGTTGAGAAATATGGTGAGCATGTTGATCTTATTCCCGCCTCATTCCTTGAACCTCTTGCTTTATTCCTTTCATATCTTTAATATCAGTCATCATCTCCCTCATCATGTCCTCCATTGATTTGCTTGCCGTAGGTTGAGGTTGAGGCTGAGGCGGCATTTGAGAGACTTGGTAGTAACCTCACTGATTTTGTTGCTTAAAATTATTATTCATGTGTTGAGGTTGCTGTTGCTGGTTCTCTTGTCCACCCCATCTAAAGTTTGGGTGATCTCTCCATCCAGGGTTGTAAGTGCTGGAAAATGGATCATATCGCCTCTGTTGATTCCCGGAAGAATTGCTCACCCAGTTCGCTTGTGGTACTTGATCTTCATCCTCCACTGCGAATAAATTTGAGCAATCAGCACCCGCAAGATTCGATATCATCTTTTCCATTCTGTCAAATCTATTCTCGAAATCAACCGAAGAAGCTACAGTTGCTCGGCTGGTTATACGAGAATTTGGTCCTGAAAAATTCTTTGTAGCCTCGACGAAATCTTTGATAATTTTCCGGCAATCAGATGGTGTGTTGTTTAAAAAATGACCTCCACTTGCTGAGTTTAGATGCCATCTCATCTCTTCCAACATACCCTCAAACAAGCACTCCGTCAACTCTTTCTCTGACAGGCCATGATTAGGGCATCCATCCACCAGCCTCGTAAATCGGGTCCAATATGCACTAAGCGTCTCGTCATATTCCTGCTCAACTCCAGTTATTTTTCTTTTTGCTGCAGTCACCTTTGTAGCTGGAAAATATTGCTGCAAATATTCCTTTTTCAATTCCGCCCATGTATTTATTGAGTTGGCTTCCAAGCTATTGAACCATGCATTTGCTTCCCCTCCTAGAGCGAACGAGAATGCAGCGAGGCGGAAGTGCTCTTCAGTGACTCCAGTTGGCTTCTTTTGAATCTTGCAGATCTTTATGAACTCGCTTAAAAATTCCAAGGGATCTTCATTCTTCTTCCCATGAAACTTTGGCAGCAATGCCAACTTGATCTCGAAACTTGCTCCCTCGTCAGGCAAAACAATCGGTGATGGTGGATCTGCTACGTCTTGGTCGGATAACTCTTTCATAGTCCTTGCTTGATTTTCCGCCATCTCAATTTTTTCGTCCGAATCTGATCTGGATGAGCTTGATGAACTTTCAGAATTAGAATCCGACTCGGCAGGGGGCTCTGTTCGGGCGAATGGAAGGGTACCCGAACTGGAACTAGCAAGTTTCTTCGAGTCTCTAACCTCTTTTCTCAACCTCTTCTCTGTCTTCGTTATTTCTGGGTCAAGAGGTATAGTAGCTTTTATCGATCTCCTGGACATACACCAAGAGAAAATCAAAATCAAATAAAAATAAGAAAAGTAATCAACAACTATTCCCCGGCAACGGCGCCAATTTGATAGGTCGTTTTTCTACCAAATAAACTTGCTAACAATTTAAGTTTATATTTAAGTATAGCGAAAGCAAGGTCGATCCCACGAGGAACAGTGTAATCAAATTCTTATTTTTATAGATCCAATTTTGGTTGGCAACCACATTTCAAATAGAGAGATTTGTTTTTTTATGAATTAAAACTAAATTAAACTACTCTATGAATGAAAATACGAATTCAAATAAACAATGCAAAAGACTCTTGTACTTTATCAGGCGATAAAATCCGGTAACAGGCAAATCCATATTAACATATAATTTATTCGATCATGGGCACAATAATTAATTAAGTTGCATGAATCAATCAGTTATAGACTGCCGAGAATCAGCTACAAGACACAATCCAATTTCTTCTTAGTTATTCGATAGCCAGCAAGGATCAGCTATAAACTGTCTACTTCTCTAATTAAGATATAACCTAGTTGGAATCAGCCTAGACCTAGATTTAATATCTTAACAGCATTAAGCACAAAAGAAACCCGATTCAGATAATTTATAATCAAAACAGTTGTCACAAATTATCTACCCATTATTCTCACTATCTGCTGTTAGTTTCGCCACTAATTAAATCTACCCACTAGATAAAGATAAATAGCGGAATTTAATTGGCACTATCCTGAATAACCTAAGGTTGCGCAAGTCTCAAACAATTCAGAAATCAAACATGCACATAGAATAATTAGGAATTCATACAAAGTAATTATTAAGCACGTTTAGGCCTCACATATAAATTATTGTTAATGCTTCACCGCCCTAACCGGAATAGAAATTTAGCTACTCATGCTAAGAACGATCACACAAATAATATAACATAATTAAATAAGAAAACAAAAGATGAAGAAGAAGAATGCTTTTTGATTATTTCTGAAGTTCTTGACGGCTCTGTACAACTGCGGCTTAGAACCCTAATTGCTGTGTGTGTCCGAATAATTATTTCTACTCCTCGGAAGGTATTTATATTGTACCTAAAACCCTAAAAACAAACTAAATCCACTAGGCCCATTATTCAAACGTGTATTCTAGGGCTTTTTATTCCCATATGGAAAAGGAATGTAAGTAATATCTATTACCAAAAACACATGTGAGATCCAAATGCATAATTCTGAATGGTTGCCTTAAATAATTATTCAAGCTAAATAATAAGCACCACAAATGTGTGCAGCCGCCATAATTCCGTCTTGCCATATAATTTCTTACCACCGATTTTTACCAATACGTATAGCTGATTAGTGATCGACAAGTCGAAACACAACTTAGCCGCCCGTAGAATAAATCAATAGTAGGAATTGCCTCTCTCTTCAGCTTATTGCTTCTTCTTCTTCCCGGTATAATGGAATTGTAACGATCCACTATCCGTTGGAGCACACTACCTCATTAAAAAAACCTTTCGGAAAAAGAGTGTAGTGTCTAGCTCCCCTTCATGGCTCCAAGTATCCTCAGTTTCGTCTCTTTTCAGCAACTTTCCATTTAATTGTATTCCGCCATTTTCTTATCATTCCTGTACTAAAACACACCTTCATGCACATCAAATGGCAAAAGAGAGAACTAAAAATCATATAATCTAGATGCATAAAATACACCAAATCAAATTCATAAGTAATAGTAAACAGAATGAAAACTTCCATTTTCAAAGACTCTATTTAAATAATTTAATTTATTTTATCATTATTAAACTAGTAAATTTCAATTAGAAACGATATTTACTCGTATTTAATATATCTTTAAGAAACAAATAATATAAATATAGATACTCTTGAATCATATTAAAATATGTAAATAGTAAAATTAAAATGCACAATGTTGTATCTCATAAATTTGTTTTTAAAACTAATATGATATGTTTAAATATAAATTGTTAAATAAAAAACATATATGAATCTCGAGTTAAGAAATAAAATACTTAATTTCACGTGTACATAACTACCGGCACAAGTTGCGTACGGGTTGCGCATTATAACTTGCGTAGAGGATCCCATCCCGTACTTTCCAACATTGACATGTACATATACATTTATTGCCTCTATCCGTACATATACATCTATCGCCATTTTTTCATCCAAAACTCTCATCTTTTCTCTATATCCATGTGATAACACTATCGTTAGTTTAATTCATGCATTGCGTTTCATTTGAGCTTAGTCATTAACTGTGCAAAACTATTTTCATCAACAACCGAATCACCTCCCACTTAAATCATATTATTTGCTAATTATTATGTAATGCTAAGTGATAATATGGTATGCATATATAATGTAAAAATAATAAAATATTATATCAAATAATGAAATTAATATTGTTAATGAAATTAGATATAGAGTTCAATTGATACATCATGGAGCTTGAATTAACATTTCATAAATTAAATATCATATACTTGTAAAATTATTATAAAATTATATAAAACATCATCGAGCGTGATGCATACAAAATAATTATATTTAATAAAATTTACTAATACATATTCTATTAATCTATCAATTTTTCTAACAAGTGTATGTATATAGAGAAAAAACGTGAATTTTGGAGGGAATAATTGGAATCGACATACATATACATAAAATGAAATACTGATAGGGGCAATGGAGGAAAACACAGTAGATTTGATCTAATAACTTTTATTATTCGTACGCGAGAGTCGATGATGAAATAAATAAGGAATGGATTGGTCTCATGTATTAAATGGAAGACATTAAATATGCACAAATTTTTATGGAATCAAATGTTGGGCACTTGTTAGAAAAACCGATAAGTTAATAAAGCTAGTATGTACACTAACTTTTCTTTAATAAATGAGAAAAAGAAGTTCAAAGTTACAATTCGGTGAAACTATCTCTAAGTCTACACGAGCAATGACTAGCACTTTTTAGGCTTTAGAGCATCTCCAAATGCTATAGATGTCATCCATATTTTTAGGTGACAAATGTCATGATATTATAGAACTTTAAAGTGATAATTCAGTAATTAACATTTGTTAGTGCACACTCCCTTCCACTGAAAATCTCAAATAATATTATATATATTGGTATATATTTATGTGTCATCTTATTTTTATCCTTCTTACGGAATTATTTTCAAAAGATCTGGGCTTACTGTTTCATGAGTTAAAGATTGGCTATTATAAGTTGCCACATTCTATTATCAACATCATACACTTAAACTTTGCTGATGATACCGTGGTGTTTTTAAGCGCAAACATACCCAATCGCACTAATTAATTTGAAACTTCTTCTTTTATGCTATGAGAATGCTACTGGACAAAGAATAAACTTGGAGAAATCAGTTAATTATATTAGTAAATATGCAAGTTTAGCCACACAAATATGGTCCAGGACATATCTAGTATAACTGAAGGTAATTTTCATTTACATATTTGGGATGTCCTATTTTTCTAAGAAGAACAAAACATTCATATTTCCAATCCCTATATGACAAAATGGCTGCTAAACTAGCATTGTGGTAGCATAGATGGCTGAATCAAGCAGGGAGACTAGTGCTAATTAAACATGTTTTATCAGCAACCCCACTTCATATCCTTACAGTCATCAAACCTACACTAGGAGTCATTAACAAACTTCATGTCATGTTCTCAAAATTCTTCTGGGGCTCTTTTGAATTTGGTCAAAAATTACTTTGGAGATCATGGTATAATATTAGTTTTCCAGTAATTGAAAATGGATTAGGAGTCAGGGATCTTCACCTAACCATCAAAAGCATTTCACTAAAATTTTGGTGGAAATTACAAAAGGGTGAAAGTTTATGGTTTAAATTCATGTGGTCTCTCACACATCATTTGAAAAAATCAAGTACTTGACCTAGAATAAAAGAAATTGACCATATTGCCAATGAAAATTCATATATTCAGATAGTGAGGAGAGATGCATCTTTCAGATATCCTAATTGGACGGGAAATCGGCCTCTAGTTGAGGTTTGGGATGCTGGGCTAGAAATTCATTTTCCTGATCTAGCAGTTAAGAAATTTTGTTACACCAGGAGTACTACATTGATCAAATGAAAAATGGTTTTTCTGCTGTTTATTTGACACTGATTTCTAAAGAATTCCCAATTTTTGATGATTGAGAATTTGTTGATCTAGAAATAGCTTGTGGAAAATTCTCTGTTGCCTCAAAAAAATATGACGTCCATTTCAGGAAATATAAATGTCTTTTATAGTCATATCTATCGTGAAGCCAATATTGTAGCTGATCCACTCTCTAAAATGGATATAGTAGTACTGACATGTCACACACTATTACACATGCCACATTGCCTAATCATATTAAAGGTCTAACAGATTTGGATAGTAGGGAATTTCCCTACATTATATCCAGATAACACATTTTGGGATTTTTTATTGCTCTTCTGTTCTTCTGTGCAGATAAGAAGGCATCCAACTTGGAGAAGGAAGGAATGTAGTGCTATTGCAATACTTCATACATCATCTGGAGAGTAGTTCAATGGAGCAAGCTAATGTATGTGAGACTGGAGGATTAGTTGCAGTATGTGGATGGAAATTCCATGAAGCAATCTAATTCTAGGATAGCTAGCTATCTAATCCTTGTGCTTGTTGGAAGAGTTGAAACTCACTTTGTTATCCCTAATATGCTTGTGGGTATTGAGTCTTCTGATCGGCAGATTTGATTTTCTCCTAGCGATTATACTAACATGCTTTTCGGAGTCGACATAGTAATTAAATAAGCTATTCGTCAAAATTTATGCTTTAGACTACCGTGTTTACAAACTCATTGTAAGAACTTATTATAGTCTATCATCGTTTTTCCAAATTTTGGTGAATTTAATAAATTTCACGGTTTTTCAAATTTTTTAAAAAATGTGTCGTCGGTCTCAAATTAAATTTATACAACTAGCATAAAATGAAATTATTCACATTTCTGGTTTTCTCCTAGTATTTGCTCTAATTTGAGTGGCAATCATCATTAATGGGTATTGAGATTTATTCTTTTTTTACATATTGATTCCTTAAGGAATAAAAATTATGATGTGAAACAAAACCGAGTCGATCTTGTCGCCAAGCTTTCACCCATATATCAATCGAATTCTATATTTCAATTTACAACCATGTGAGCTTTTTATTCTAACTTTAAATTTTAAAGTACTAACTCACTTTAAAGGCAAATGTGTTCATATCCTAGAGATGCTCATATCTATGGAATATAATGCTGCATGTACGTATACAATCAGTTCATCAACATGGAAAATTGGAATTGGCGTTTCATAGCGAGAATAGAATGCACGGAACATATAAATGTAACAGATTGACATGAAAAAGCAAAAAAATATGGGCATCTCTAGGAAATTAGATAAAACATTGGCCTATCATTTGCATTCCCTGGAATATAATGCATGGAAAGAGCTTTTCATCCTTTCGAGAATAAATATAAGAAAGCATTTTGATACGTATATGAGGTTAAATCATATAGACAAAAGAAAAAAGTGAACAATAAAGTCTGAAAATAAAATTAACCATTGCTTTAGTTCATTCACTAGATTAAAAAAACTATAATATTATAATGAAGAGTAGAAATCCTTACAAGATGTCACAGATATCTATCGAGTCTGGCCCTGTTAAGTTTAAATGAACTGAAATTAATATAATTGAATTTTGTTGAAATTAGTTGAATTTAGCTGAAATCCGTTAGGGTGTGTTTGTTTTGCATAAAATTGGGCCATAATATTCAAATTCTATGATATTGGAGCAATTCTGCTGTTTGGCAGAGCAAAAATATTGCTATAGAATTGGTTTTCGAATATCATGGAGCCCTAAATTCCATGGATTGAATTATTTTGTTGGAGCAAAGTTTTCCAAAACCAATTCTGTGACATTGACAAAATTCGCGGGTCCATTCCGGGTCAAAGTCGGGTTATAAGAAATTACGGGTTGCCTATAAATATTATTATTTCGCCTGACTCGCCCCTTTCCTCCTTTTCCTTGTTTCGACCTCCGCTCACCCTCAATCTTTCCTTTCTTCTGATCGGAATCTTTTGCCGCCACCGTCGACCGAACGATAATTTCTCACCGGAATCGTCATTGCTGTATCCACTGTCGACAGATCTTCCTTTCAGGTTTGTTTGAGGTGGGACTCTAGGAGTTTTCTGGGTTTTAGGTTTTATGACAATGGTTTAAAATTCTTCATATTTTGGCTGTATAAGTGATTTAATGGCGAATTTACTTTGTAGGTCTTGATCAACTGGGTGGAATAGGTTTTGTTGAGATATTTTGCTATGAAACTAAGTTTATTCAAATGGGTGGAATAGTTCTCTGATGTTTTATAAAGTTTTCTTGTTTTATAGGTTTTATTCAATTAGTGATTTGATAAAATATCCTGGACCTAGGAAAAAGGAGTTGAGAATCGCTACCGATACTGCTTTCTTCGATATGACAGGTAGGAATCTTGGACCCATTTGATTATCAATTTATACTGTTTTTAAACATTTATGATCTGAGTTTAAACCCCAAATTAACATTCTGATTTTCCATTGTCATACAATTGCTGAAGATGTATGATTTTTTTATGCCCTTACCTTCATAGTCTTCTATCTCATGTGTTGTGTTTCTTTGTTAATGGGCTATAGTTTTTGTTGCCATGAACATAGACAGGGTTTAAGATGGTTGTAAGTAGCCAGAGAAACAACCAAAATTTGCCTCTTTCTGATAGCAGCTAGATGGATGTTAGTATATTTTTCTCCTGTTGTAGATTTTCCTAGAGGGCATAGGCATAGCAATCTCTTTGATACATTAAAGAAATAAAAATACCGAAACTTTTGCTTGTTAGTCATCTCTCTGCGTCGTTATACCTTCGCAGAGGGAAACTTTATATGAAAAATATGCTTGTAAAAATATGCTTGTTAGTCATCTCTCTCTGGTTATTTCTGTAAAAATCGCCTGTGATCTTCCGCAGCTGGTAAGATCCATTACCATGTATTTCTATTCTAATGATTATGTTTAGGTTTATGCCATGAATTTGTTCGATTTCCTATCTTACTCAATTAAGTTGTTTAATTGAGTAATTGTTTTGAAGGTAACAGCGGAAGCTTTTATTGTTTTGAAGTTAACTGACAGTAATCCTTAACTTATTTTGCTGACCTTCTTGTTGTTTTGCCATCTTCCAGGAGTTGTAAAACTATCTAATTCTTGTACAACTCGCCTTTTTGGTGTACCATTTCCGCCATTTCCCGCACACACCGTTCCTGAGAAAACTCAAAATGCTCCAGAAACTCTAGACAGCACCAATAAAGTCCGTGGACAATCATCAGAAGGTAATTAAGTGACACCATTATCAATTTGTTGTGAAATGACAGATTTTCCTAGGTATTGTTACTGAAATTTTCTTCTTGTGCCATTTTCCAGGAACAACTACTTTAAGACCTTTCACGTTTCCTCCATCTCCAGCATTCACTTCTTATTGTGGAACTTCGAGCATACCAGTGACTGTGTATATATTTGCGTTGATACACTGGAATGCAGTGTGACGTTTAAGTCGTGTTTTATACCTCTTTCATGTCCTTGTGCATTGCAGACTTTGAACAATTCTTCTCCCATCCAAAAAGCTTCCTCGCGTAGCACTAGGAGCTCGGTCTTAAGGCGACGTTGTCGCTGTGATAAGTACAAGATCAAAATTGAGGGCTGTAAGGTGAGATTCAACTCGAAATCAACATGTAGCAATTAGAGTAGTGATTGGTTGATAATCATTACCATTTCTCATTTAAAAGCTTCAAAACAATAAATTCTCACTGTCAGTTAAGAACCTCACCTATTAGGCATGCATTCATAAAACAGCAAGTTTGTCTATTTATTAGAACAAAATTCCAGAAGTCACACCTTTGTACACAGTTCCAGTTGTCTTGTTTCAGACGCTCAAGAACATGCAGCAAGCTTCTATGATATTGTGCGCAGAATTTCTCACATTATGAGTTTAGATCGAATTCTTAGTGTGCAACTTAACCTTGATATCCCTAAGTTGTGCTACTGTTCATAAAGCTCAGTGGCAGAAATATATTACCTTGATCGTTTTTAATCTCCGCACAGAGAAAATGATTTTTAATCTCTGCACTTTTCCAGTTTTTGGCAGTACTTTAAAAATTCAGATGTTGATAACTGAGACTCTGTTGTGACTGGTTGCAGAGATGGACAAGGTTGCAAAAGGGATGGACAAGGGGAAGGGAAAAAAAGGAAAAACGTATTTTTGTTGGACTTCGGAGATGGACAAAGTTTTGGCGGTTTGTTTGATGAAGAAATGAACAAAGGAAACCGCTTGGATGGGAAATGTGCTTGGAGATCTACCTCCTGGACAGCTGCAATTAAAACTCTACATGAGCAGTTGCAAGTACATGAGATAAAGGAAATATCATAAGCATTTGAAGACATGGGAGAAGCACTACGATGTGTTGCATCCAGTGCTAGTGTCGAACAACTCTGGTTCGCCAATTACATGGGATAATGCAAGGAATAATTGAAGTTCATGATGAAAATGTTTGGCGAGATCGAGTTGAGGTAATCTTTGTTACTTTTTGTGTTTACTTAACTTATATGTTTAATTGTCATGCTTATTTACAACATTCCTCACCTATTATCTCAGAAGATAAGTTCTAATAAGTGTTTTTATTTGTGTTCACTTTGAAGGAAAATCCCAAGCTTGCAGCTTATAGAACAGGAAAGGTCATTGTTGATAACTGGGATGATATTTGTATTTTATTCTCTCAAGATCGTGCAAGTGGTCAAGGTGCTAAAACTTTTGAAGAGGCAAGTGTTGACATAAAAATTGAAGATTCTAGTGCTCAGAAATCATTTGAGACACTTGAGCAGGAGGATGATGTCATAAGCATGTTAATGGCTCGACAAGAACGAATGAAAAAAAAAACTCGTCTTCGTTAGGTTCTCGAGGGATGAAGAGGAAAAGTTCTACTGACGCATTAGAGGTTTTAGAGAGAATGTCTGATTCATTTAACAAGTACTTAGAGGCAGACTCGCGAAGAGCCACCATAGAAGAGGTGTTAAAAGAATTGGAGAAGGTTGACTTGGATCAAACACAGAAGCTCTTAGCTTTGGATTTGATGATGCAGAACCAGAGGTTGTTTGACACATTTTCTGGAATGCCAGATCACTTGAGACTTCTTTGGATTACGATGCATTTATCAAGGTTAGTTTTAATTAATATACCGGCATAGAATCTTATCTGTATAGTCCATATGTATAGCCATATGCATATGCCCTTTTAATATAAAATCAATCCCATCTGATGTCTCTAGAGCTGATGTCTAGAGAACACAAATGCATCTTCTTTAGAGTTGATGTCTAGAGAGCACAAATGCTTCTTCCTTAGAGCTGATGTCTCTAGAGCATAGAGCTAGCTCAATCCCAGCATACAACAGCATAACTCCCAGAACCCCAACTGGAAATCTGTCCAATATCTTCACCACAGTTGTGCCTAGAACCTTGTGCCAATTGGAAATCTGTCCAATATCTTCACCACAGTTGTGCCCAGCCAATCTCCTGTTCCCACTAAAACTTCTCTTGCCAATAGGTGTAGGTTCCTCCTTTGACTTGGTTCTGATTTGTTCAATGTTTAAACATTGTTATTGTTCTTATTTGTAATAACATGCACAATGTTTTCTCAAATTTTCATTTAAAAGGAATGAAGATCATGTCAATTATTTTGCAAATACCTTACCTTAGGTCTTGTAAAAGCATGGTGTAGTGTTTGACAAATTTGTTGCATGCCCTAAAGAAGTGAACAGATGACCGGGGTCTTTATTAGTACTTTGATTTAGACTTCCTAATTTTGGAATTTGTTATAGAAATCATCTACACATCCACTATATTAAAAGGCTGGTTTGTATCTCTGGGGTGCCATTTATACTTTCTGCAGCTCTGCACCATAATGTTTTCGTCAAAAGCATGTGTTTTGATATTGTGTGAGTGTCTGTATGTAAGAGAGAATGTGCCTACCTTTTGGACCGCTGGTTGAGGAACTTAAACATTTTCAAGTAATATTAATATGAAATCCATGATACAAATTGTTCTGTACTTAAAATCATAGGTGTCCGGAACAATTTAAAAATGTGTTATTCTCGTGGATTGATGCACACATTATGAGTGGTATTAATAATATTAATTTCATTGATGTGCATTATTGATCTGAACTATAATCTAAGTGGAGTTATTGCATTGCATTGCATTGCATTGCACCTGATGTGCCTCACTGAGCTGAACTATAAGAACCAAACATTTTATATAACGTGTGATTGAACTAAAATATAAATGTTGCATTGCATTGAATCTGATGCGTACCTTACTTTCTCATGGTTATTGATTATAGGTTGCAATTCTAGTTTTGCATGGTCACTTGGCACTGCCATCCTTGCCATCTCCTGTGAACAAGCGATCGTTGCCCTCTGCTGTTGAGTCGCCTTTATTTTAATGTTTTAGAAAATAATATCTCCATTTCTTCACTGCTACTAGATTATGGTTATGTATTATTACTCCATTTAATTTTCACTCTCTTTCTGGGTTAGAGAACTTGAGATTGAAACCTTTTAAAATTATCTTAAAACTGTCTTGGTTGCTATTATTGAGGTTCTACTGACTAGTTTCAGCCTATCAATCTGTTTGTTGGCACTAGACCTAGTAGAATGTTTGGTTCTTAAATTGTGAATCAGTTTGTTATGGTGAATGCATCTGCCATGGTTTGCTAAAGTTGAAGTTCTTGTTGGAACAATGGTCATAGTATCATATATAGATCACACTTGTTATCAAATTAATAAACATGACATTTTTAATATTTGCAAATGATTAAAATATTGCAAAATAAATCAAGAATGGAAAATAAAATAAATATATCAATTATAATTCTAATTCCATGTCAATATTTTAGTTATCCAAACACAAGAATTGGAATTACAATCTCAATTCTTAAAAATTCTAGTGTTAGTCAAATACTAGAATTTATAAAATATTTGAACACTTATAATTCTCTATTTCAATTCTATGATATTAGAATACCAATTCTAATTCCAATTCTATCAACCAAACACACCCAAAACATAAATATCCAAAATAATATCAATTCTATGAAGAGATTGAAAAGTTAATGAATGAATGAGAATAGTTCAATTCTTCCAAGCTAAGATTTGGATTAACTATATCCACTGATAAAACATTCCAAAATGAAAGACTTGTACTCTTAGGAAAATAAAGCATTCACTTTCCCTTTGCAATATAAAGCATTGATAGATGGTGGAGAGATATATGAAACCTTTTGTCATTTCTTTCTGTTCTATGGATGAAATTTAAAGATGAAAGATTCACCAGACCAAATTTTGAATAGATTTAATTATTGACCTATAATCATCAAATGATATAGGAATATCTATCTTAGTAGAAATAATGGTGATATATATTCCAAGTAGCAGTACTGAGAGAAAATCAAGTCATTAACAGTAGATAATAAATCCTCTCTAATATTATTATATATGCTATATTCAAATTAAAGTTATAATCTTTACTACTACTATCTTTATCTCTTCCGAAATTGATTTCTAAAATATCAAAGGTTCCAATATATGTGGCTGAGTTTCTTTTCAAAAAAAATGTATTCTTCATCTTTAATTTTGATGATAAAAGTTGATGTAAGAAAAAGTATTCATCATCTGGGAATGGGATGCTTTAATTTTTGAAGGCATCTTAATTTGTTGGAGTGCTTTCTGAGACTATAAATATATATGAACATGAACGGTGAAAACATGCACATATCATTTCCTCTCTTTTGAAAAACCCCTTCCTCCATATTCTCTCTCACACAGTCACGCACACACACATCATCATCTTCGTCTGATCATCATATATTACCGTTCTTTTATTTGGCCAATTTCCAAACAAACCCTCCCCTAATCAAAGCTTCATCAATTTATCATATATATATAGAGCCCACCATGGTCTTTACTGGACCATGGAAACTTCCTGTTCGCTTGAGAATTGCTACAAGAGTTGTAGAGCCAGAGTAATTTCAAACTGGAATAATGAATCAAAAGACCGAAATCTACAGTTTCGCAATGGTCCTGTAAACTTCGGATTTCTGAGTCATTATACCAGTCTACAGTATTCCGGCTCTATATACCCAATCGTCCCTTACACCTTTGTGAAAACTGGATTTTCTCGAGAAGTGGCAAATCTAGATATTCCAAAATCAGCAACTTTAGCGGTGTAATTGCTGTCCAAGAGAATGTTGGATGACTTGATTTACTGTCACATTTACCATAGAGACATCAAGTCATCCAACATTCTCTTGGACAACAATTACACCTCTAAAGTTGCTGATTTTAGAATATCTAGATTTGCCACTTCTCTAGAAAATCCAGTTTTCACAATGTGAAAGGGACGATCGGGTATATCGAGCCAGAGTATTGTAGACTGGTATAATGACACGGAAATTCGAAATCTACAGTTTTGGAATGGTCCTGGTTGAGCTTCTGACCAGAAGCCGGCCAACAGATCTTAAAGGAATACTTCCTCTCCAAATTGCAGGATGGAACGTTGGCCGAACAAATACTAGTTACATATAAATTTTGTTTTAGACCGATGACGACACATAAATATATATATATATATATATTAATAAGATATATAATATTATTTGAGATTTTCGGTGCAAGGAATTGGGCACTTATGAAGTTAATTACTGAATTACATTTTCGTAATTTTGGTACGAACGAGCTTTCTTTAAAGAGAGAAAAAGACCGACTGAGTTTGTGTTTATTTTGGAAGATTAGACTTTGCTCAATAGAATATTAATAATTAGATTCGGCTAAGAAATATTTACCCAGAATGGAAATATTCCATGTTCGTTTTTGGACAAAGCAATATTCAGGGTTTTTTTTGGTGGAAGTAGTATTCCTTGGGTTAAAGCCTAAAAAGTGCAGGTCAGTAGACTTGGTATAGCTTCAACGAGTTCTAACTTTGAAATTCATTTTCTCAATTATTAAAGAAAAGTGTACGTCCTAGCTAGTTGTTTTACTTGAAGCCCCATTCGTCAAACATTTATCACATCAAAGGTTAAAGCACGTTTGGGAATAAAGTTATTCATGCTCTAGCAATATCACATCACTTAAAAAACATGGACTATATATATATACTACTCACTTGAGTTAAGTGTATGTGAAAACCAAGTGAAGAAAGAATAATTACGATAAATTGGTATAATTAAGTAACACATCAACAAGACAACTCAAATATGTTTGAAATAATTTTTTATATTTACATGAATTTACGCCGTGGGAAAATTCAACCACATTATCCGACCGAGTTTTGAGTTTGAAAACTTTCTCATGTGGGCGTTTGTGTTGAACCGCCGTGTAACGGCGACGTTTCTGGCGAGATTTCCAGTAGTGAGTTTATAGTATAATGAATTTTTCTGTAAAATTGAAATAAAGACTAAACTTTAAACAATGGAATATGGAAGTGTTTGGTAATGTGCATGAAAATGTAAAAATAGCTGAAGAACAGGTAACATAAAGAGTTAGATCACCAGAGAGATAATAATGGAGCTAGTAGAACTCAATTACATTTAGCTTAAGCTGAAATGATTTTAATATTATCTAGAGAGAAGACCTTCTGGAAGCAAAAAGTTAATATTATATGTTTAGTGGTTCTTGTTACTTTCTAGTTATGAACTTATGATATGGACATTAGTAGTAGTTTCTTGTTTATGTTTGATAAAAGATGGGACTTTAGATATGAAAAGTTGCATTTTGACTTAAAATTTTTATGAAGGGCTTGTATTTATTAGCACACTCTAGTTGTTTTTTTAATAACTATTAAGGTTTTGACTTTTGAGTTGGCTTAGCTGTTGCTATTAGCCAGGCTTCCCTTTTGACATCTGCTATTGTTATTCAAAAGTTTCACTCTCTCTAACCACTCGATTTCTCTAAAAATTACATTTTGAAACGCATTTACTATAGCTATAACGACTCTTTTTCTAACCGTTCTGACACCCACCCTTCCACTAACTGATTGGTAACGGTCAAATCACGGCGACACCAATGGCGACGCCACCGCACTCCTCGCGTTGGCTAGCTACGCCCCTCCACCTCCCAAATCCTTTCCCACGCTCTAACCGATTGCCCCCACCTTTAACCACTTTTCTTCCATCAAATCCAGAAATTTTCCCAATTACTCAATATCGAGGAGAGATCGCATGCATCGTCACCCATCAACAAGCTGAGATGTTGGGTTCAAGGGGGATGATACCAATTTTGTTTATGAAAGAAAATTTGATATCATGCTTGGAAACTGAAAGGGATTCTAATACAAAACAAATCCACTCTACAGTAAAGGCTAATCATTCTAGACAAAAGATGGTAATGATAAAACATTCTATGGATGAGTGGATCACTAATCTAGAAGAAATTGGAATTGAAACTGTTACAATTTTTTTGAAAACTTGCCATCTGATAAACTTTTGAAGTATGATGATAGTATCACAGATGAGATGTTGTAGCATGTACCAGATCTAATCAGTGCAGAGACTAACTTGGAACTGAGGAAGAAAATAGATTATGATGAGATGAAGAAAAATGTTTTTGCTATGGATACAGACTCTGCTCCAGTTCCTGATGGATATACATGTACTTTTGATAAACAATGTTAGCATATTATTAAGCATGATCTTCTAAGTGGAGTCATTGAGTTTTTGTTAGGAGTGCGAATCCCTAGAGCTATATCTCCATCTTTTATAACACTTCTTCCAAAAAGACAAGTAAATATAACTTTTTCTGATTATAAACCCATTAGCTTGTCTAACTTTTTAAAAGAAAATTTTTCAAGAGTTTATACTGACATATTGAAGCCCATAATGCCATTAATTATCTCTCTTGGACAATTTGCATATAGAGAATTGGCAGACAATGTGTCACTCAAGCATGAACTAACTGAATATTTGCATAACAAATTAAACTAGGGGTTTTAACTTTTTTTTTTCAAATTGGACATGATGAAAGCTTTTGATAGGGTTTCATAGTGATATTTGACTCAACTGTTACAAAAATTAGGTTTTCATACTAACCTAGTTAGCAATATTAGAACACCCAATGTTTCTGTCTTGATGAGTGGAAAATCATATGGGTTTTTTAAGGCTTCTAGAGGCATAAAACAAGGTTACCATCTTTCTCCATTTCTGCTTATAATCCTCACTGCAGTTTTTACAAGAACTGTAAATTTTATAGTTCGACAATACCAAAATAGATCATTATAAAATGCCACATACAGTGATACAGTTAGGAAAATAATCAATTTAAGTTTGCAGATGATACTATTGTTGTCCTTGAGGCAAATAAATACAGTGCTGAAAATCTAATGGAGTTCATATATGTTCACACTAGTGGAATATGTATAGGAACACGGCGGTTCCGTGTGCGTTGGACGGCGGTTTTGACCGCCGTCCATGGTGGCGCCGTCCAATTGGCGTCACCGATGCACGGCGGTCATAAACGCCGTGTATTGTTCCGACTAAATTTCCGAGTTCGGAAATCTATCCGGATGTTTATAAGTCCGGCTAAATTTACGAGTTCGGAAAGTTAGCCGGATAGAACAAAAAAAACGCCGGCCAAATTGGCCGGCGAAATCAAAACCAGCATAAAAACAGTTTCATCCCCAAACCATGGGTACTTGTGGATCGAATTGATCGTACCCCGAAATTCCAAAAACACAAACTATCATACTAATATATTGATTTTCGGCCTAAATCATATGAAAAACACATCTAATTTAAAGTCAACCTTTTGTTAGAAGAATGAGAAGGAGGGAGAGAGGGAGAGGGAGAGGGAGAAGAGGGAGAGGGAAAAGAAAGAGAGGGAGAAGGAGAAGGAGAAGAAGGAGAGGGAGAGGGAGAATGAGAAGAGAAGGAGAGGGAGAGGGAGAGGGAGAAGGAGAAGAAGGAGATGGAGAGGGAGAAAGAGAAGAAGAGGGAGAGGGGGAGAATGAGTGGGAGAAGGAGAAGAAGAAGAGGGAGAGGGGGAGAGGGAGAGAGGGAGAGAGAGAAGAAGGAGAGGGACAGGGGGAGGGTGAGGGAGAAGGAGAGAACTTGCATAAGAAGGAGAGATCGTGTCTGATAACAACCATCCGGCTAAGTTTCCGAGTTCGGAAATTAAGCGGGATGGTTGTAAAACGGTGATTTCTTAAAAAGTCACGCGGAACCGCCGTCCAACGGCGCCGTGTTCCGACCTGATTCTACTAGTGTCATAACTAGAATGTAACAAGAACCACTAAACGTATGTGGCTAAAGATGCCTGAAATTTTACGGAGTTGCATGTTTATTCATCAGTTGAGTCTGGAGCTTGCTTAACTTACTGAAAAAAGGACCAAAAAAAACAAGAAAAAAAATGAATAAATTCTCAAATCTTGTTTGAAAAAATTGCAGAAACTTAATTTGTTCTAGTACCAGAAATATTTGGAGGATAAACAGCTTGAAGGCCTAAAAATGTTCTCTCTTGAGCCCAATGACACCTAACCTTGGGTGTGTGCTGCTTCCCAGAAAGGTGTTCGTCATAACCTTTCCTACCAATGCATGTGATTTTGCATATTAAACATTTGAATGAAAACTCATCATTTTCCTCACACTTCTTTTGCTTCTTGGATGGGTCAATTTCATCATCTTCACCATCAGCATCGTCATCGGCTTCGATTTTACGTTTTCCCTTCTTCATCTTCTTAGGATCAGCTGACTGTTGGATTGTAGATTCATCTTTGTTATTCGCGGCGACGGACTTGAAGTTTTTTGATATCAAATTCTAACCTTCCAACTATTTTTTGATACAATCTGACCTACTTCCAGTATTGAACTCAAATCCAGAACCTACCAAACCCTTCATAAGCCGATTACTTCTTCATTGTCACCTAATTCATGGCGGTGGCGGTGCTGAGAGATCAGATGTATGTTGAATTTTAATTCAAATACATAAAGAAAATCAAATTCAGAAAATCATAAAGCACGGGAATCTTCCCAATATAAAAAGTTAATGATCATGGAACTATACATGAAAGTTGTCTAGAAATAACTATATATATTTTTCCAGTCAGATCTCACCCACCTGAACAACAAAGCTAAGTGAAATCAAAACAAAGCTTTGAATTTACTTTAGTTCCAAATTCAAGAAATACATAATGAGCCACCCTTAACTTTCTACAGGCACTTTTTCTTTTGAAATGATACCACTAGTTATGAACCTGACACCAGAGGTTTTCCATTTATTCTCTCTCAGCCTTTCATCTTCATTGAGCTATATATATTGATACCCTCTTGTGTCCTGACATTTTCCTCCACTACAAGGAGCCATTTTGACCTGAAACCTTAAACCATCATCTTCTCTTAAACTCTCTTTCTCACACCTAAATCAATCACTAACCCTTTTATTTGCCCAATTTTCTGACAAACCCCTCCATCAATTTATTTCCCTGCCTCTCCTAAAACATGGCCATTGAAGCCCATAATGCCATTAATTATCACTCTTGGACAATTTTCATTCGTTCATAGAGAATTGGATGACAATGTGTTACTCCTGCATGAACTAACTGAATATTTGCGTAACAAATTAAACTGGGAGTTTTAACATTTCTTTTAAAATTGGACGTGATGAAAGCTTTTAATAGGATTTCATAGTGATTTTTGACTAAACTGTAAAAAAAAAAAAGGTTTTCATACTAACCTAGTTAGCAATATTAGAGCAGCCAATATTTCTGTCTTGATGAGTGGAAAATCCTATGAGTTTTTTAAAGCTTCTAGAGGCATAAAACAAGGTTACCATCTTTCTCCATTTCTGCTTATAATGCTCACTGCAGTTTTTACAAGATCTATAAATTTTATAGTTCGACAATACCAAAATAGATCATTATAAAATGCCACATACAGTGATACAGCTAGAAAAATAACCAATTTAAATTTGCAGATGATACTATTGTTGTCCTTGAGGCAAATAAACACAGTGCTGAAAATCTAACGGAGTTCATATAAGTTCATAACTAGAAAGTATCAAGAACCACTAAACGTATGTGGCTAAAGATGCCTGAAATTTTACGGAGTTGCAAGTTTATTCATCAGTTGAGTTTGGAGCTTCCTTAACTTCCTGAAAAGAGAACCAAAAATTCAAGGAAAAAATGAATAAATTCTCATATCTTGTTTAAAAAAATTGCAGAAACTTAATTTGTTCTAGTACCAAAAATATTTAGAGGATAAACAGCTTGAAGGCCTAGAAATGTTCTCTCTTGAGCCCAATGACACCTAACCTTGGATGTGTGCTGCTTCCCAGAAAGGTGTTCGTCATAACGTTCCCTATCAATGCATGTGATTTTGTCAGAATAGAATTAACCGTCTATATGAATAGAGTCAGAATCAAACATGAGAAAGAGGTGAAATCTTTGGCAATAACAGATTCCTTACCTAATCTGACGGTTAACTTGAATCCCCCGATTTTTTTAGCATTTGATTGGTAGAGATTTGTTTGAATTAAATTTGCCCAAAAGTTTACAATTTATCGGTTCTCTTTTTCGTTGTTTTAAAAATTTTCCTTTTGTTTTCAATTTTTATATAAATTAAGTGTTTTTCTCCTTTAAAGAAAATGTAGCTTTTATTCACTTATTTAAACCATAGTAGAGTGACCCTCACCACACCTTAAAAAAAGTCTAAAAGTCAGGTATTTACCACCGAGTAATTGAAAAATTATCCAATTCTTTGCCGGGTGAAATATGTTTTAGTGAAATTTGAGTTCATTTAGTAATAATATTGTAACAATTGTTCCATTATCTTTTTAGAGTTGGTTTCTGGGGTGACCGTCTATATTATAGTTATAATATAGACCAAGGGCTATATTAAAATATAGAAGAAACGAGGTCCTTGTTTGTAAAATTTGAAAATGTACTGTTCACGTGCACTGTTCACCGGTACTGTTCACGCGCACTGTTCACACAACGAATATGTTCTCAAATCAGCTAATATTTCACATTAAAAGGTACAGTTTTCAAAGTAAAACAACCATATTTCATAAACAAAAATATTTAGACTAAAATCACAAGTTTTCAAAGTAAAAGCATGAGATTTCATGAATGAACAGACACAAAATTAAAAGGTTAAGTTTTTAAAGGTAAAGCATGAGATTTCACAACAAGTAAACAGAGGCAAATTAAAAGGTCAAGTTTTCAAGTTAAATATAGTAAATTTAATAAAATTGAAGATGTGAATAGTCACTTTAAAACTGGCAGAATTCACATTAAAAACTACAGTTTTCATAATAAAAAAACCATATTTCATAAATGAAAGTATTTAGACTAAAATCACAAGTTTTCAAAGTAAAAGCATAAAGTTTCATGAATGAATAGACACAAAATTAAAATGTTAATTTTTTAAAGGTAAAGCGTGAGATTTTACAAGAGGCAGATTACAAGGTCAAGTTTTCAAGTTAAAAAAAGTAAATTTCATAAAAATGGCATCCTTGAACAGTAACTTGAAAACAGGCAGAATCCATATTAAAATCACAAGTTTTCAAAATAAAAATATGAGATTTCATGAATGAACATATACAAAATTAAAAGGTCAAATTTTCACACTAAAAGGTCAAGTTTTCATAAATATTAAAATCCACAGTTCACACACTAAAATCAATATATTTCTGACAAACTAAAACCAATATATTTATGCCTACACAATCAAGTTTCCACAATCACCACAGTTAATCAACTTCCACAAACATCACATTTTTCAGCCTAAAAAATCAAGTTTCTACAATCACTGTAGTTTTCAGCCTAAATAACCAAGTTTTAAGCTAAATAGCCTAAACAAACAATCACGGCAGTTTTCAGGCTATAATTTTAGAAACAAATCCTATAATTTGAAATTTGAAAATTTTATCTCCGGGGAAAGGCACATCCAGCTCAAAACAATTCCTTTTAAATCAAAAAAATCAAGCATCATCCCAACTGAACAAGCGAAGAAGACTTTACCGAATGAACTTCATAAAAATCAATCGAGCGATCCAATCAACGGGCGATCGATCCCGGGTACATCGACAGAGATCCGCCCATGTACGATCAATCTCGCACAGATACGAAGATCTACTGTGTATGTAGGGGGGAGAGAGAAATGAGAGAGCGCGGAAATTTTGGGAAAATTGAGAGCTCCGATCTGATTGGAATTGGGAACGATGGTTTAAACTGTGATTGAACTATATATATTTATGAATTGGGAATTTGCAGAAAAAAGTACTTGCTCCAAAGTAATTTGCGAAATGGGGGCCGTGTATAATTTATATTACAGAAAGGGGGCCGTGCATAATTTATATTGCAAAAAGAGACCGTATATGAAATATAGACGGTTTATTCCAAGACTAATATATCTTTTTATTATTTAATTCAAGATAAAAATGACTCGGTTCTTTTTTGTTTCATACGTCCATTTTTTCACTTAATAACACTATTGTTTTTAATAAATCAGCTCACATATAATATAATAGTTAGAGTAGTACACCATTTGTCTTAATTTCGTTTATTTTACATACGAGTCATCAATTTGTTAGATGATAATAAAGAAGCATGCATACATTATTATTTCATAAATTTTCATGGTCTTTTAAAATAAATTAACGTCATGTCTCAATCTATTTAGTTTATAACTTTGCATAGAGCTATATTTTCATTATTATTATTAAATAGGGAAAATTACCAAAAAGGAAAAAAAGGAAACAATTACCAAATCTGGAATTATTATTATTTATAAAAAAGAATGGTCATTGAAGAAAATGAGTTGGTGTCTTGAGTGACGGTCACTATATAGTGATGAAAGACTATATTGGAATGCAAAGTTTCTAGAAAGTCCGACTTTCCTAAGTGTCACTATCAGAAAGTTGACCCCTTTTTTCAACGGTTTTATGCATATTTTCAGCGCTTTCTTATGATAAGGTAGCGCCCTCTAAGTGGGCGGTGAAAGCTTATGATAAGAGGCGCTGAAAGACCAAATGGGGGGCCCGCTATGTCCATGTTGGCAATGGTGACTTGGCAATGGTGACTCGGATCAAATCATTTCAGCGGATCTCTAAAAAGCGTTGATACATTTAAATTTTGAAAAAAAAATAAAAAATAGAGAATTGAAATTTTCGAATTTTAAAAATCCCAAATTTAACTGAAAATTTCAGTTTCCCGCTCTCACGGTGAAACCAATTTTTGATTTATTTAATTAAAATAAAACAAATAAATGGCCAATAAAATATAAAATTGCTAAAAATAAATTTAAAAATCAAAACTATATTAAAAATCAAGAATGTTACAATCCAATGTCATAACACTAATCCAATCATCCTATCATCCTACACTAACCAAAAAACCATTCTAACATTGCATATGGAGCATCATTCAGCAGTCAGCACATTAGTTGTTTCTCGTAACAAAAAATCACACTGACCAATGGAGCTGATAAAGTTCAACCGATGAGAGTTCGAGTCTGGCTAGGGAGTCCTTGAAAGCAGCCTCCATGGCAATGCTGCAAACTTGGTTGCCACTGCAATTTCCGCTCCTGGATCCTTCTCTCTCCTTTCCTTTATAAACCTTCAAATAATACATTGTACACTTCCTTCAGCATACTCTTTAAGGATTCATGAAAAAAGACAATGAACTTGCCGAAAAATGTGTGTGAAAATCCATTTTTCAGATACATTGTACACTCGATCATGAAAAAGACAGTAAGTTAAATACAACTAGGCACAAACTAACCTTCCTAGTAGAGTTTCAGAATTGATAGCACCAAGAGAGAACTGCAAGCAATCAGAAAGTAATCAGAGAACTGCAAGCAATCCACTTCAAAATTGAGGCAGTACCAAACTTTTTAAAAGAAAAACACTCACAGAAGATAAAGAACAACAACAATTAATCAATTACGATAAAAAATCGAGATTTCGAGTAACATGATTTATACCATCATAATCACGGTCAACATCAACTGCCCAGCTAGTAAACCATGGCATGGAAATCTTCCTTGCTCTTCTTATCTGCAACCCAATAAAACTCTCATCACTTGGAAACACTACATTATCTCCATATATGCTCATCTAGTACCAAGAAAAGAGATATGAAACTTTACTTATATAAGGCTTTTCCATTGGCATAAATGATGACAGCATGTGGCAACACACTCAGACCTCTGAGGATACACTCAGTTTTTGCCTCAACATCACCTGCACCTTGATGCCGGTATGCAGCAATTGAGCATCATATCTCCCCCAAAACAGCAACCATGCAGATATAATTTTACCATACACTGGTTCTTAGCCTGATAAAAAAGATGCTTATATATATAAATTGACAAGAACGAGTCAAGGTAGAACACCTGTGGCTGGTTCGAACAGATGTTTTCCAATTGCCAAATAACTGATCCCTCGTAATGACTCAACAACACTCAAGTTAAGATCTTCGACTTAAAATATGGGATTGCAGGACAAAGCAAAATATAAACCTAAATCGAGAAAACGAAAGGCTAAAGGGAACTGAAGTTGTTACCTTTCCAGACCTGGAGAACGCACAAATCATCAGCTGAATCGAAGCAGAGATAGGGCTCATTAAGCTTGAGATTCCGGCGCATAAAAACTTCCGTACAGCAAATACTTCTACAAATCTACCAGGAGCAACACCACCAAAACTTCCGGCACAGAGATTCCGGCGAATCAAAACTTCCGGAGCAACACCACCACCGGTAACCCGACCCGACATCGCTCAACCCGGAGCCGATGGTCTCCGCCCTACCGCCGCCGTATTCTTCCATCACCTCTCCACTCCAGAACCAGTTCATCCTCAAAACATCTGAATCAAACATAGGAAGTCAGAAGTTTTCACCGGAGAAAGAAGGAGAGCACTGGAGCGGCGTCGTTTCAGGCAGGGGGAAGCGAAAGACGGCGATGGACTGGTACAGGAATAAGCTCCAGTGCATGTCCCTGCATTTCAAAGCCGTCGCGTTTCCGCCGTGAGGAAGCGTCTCGATATCGGGGCCCACGCGAGTCTGCTCATCCGATTGGGCCTCTATACCTTGCTTGTACCTCGAGGCCAATCTGCTCCACCAAACCCCTCCTCCGCCGCCATAGCACCACCACTCGTCCTCCGCCTGTTCCAGAACTCCGACGAGATCACCAACTAGCACAGCCCTAAGTAGAGGGATTCCGGCGATCAGCGCAGCACGGACGTCCACCGAAGGTCTCGAAGAACACGGGTGCTATTGACTCCAGAGGTAGCGGCGACGGGCTCAGAGGGATAAGGTTGGGATTAGGAACGTAATCTGCAGAGAAAGAAGATAAGGTTTTTATTATATATGTCCATCCTCAACGGTTGCTATGAAGTGAGGAAAAATAATGGACGGATCAGATTATTCAAAATAATAATTGTTTTTAAAAATTTCAAAATTAAAATGTTTACTTTTATATTTATTTTTTGGCTACAAACAAATCCTACTTCTTTTTAATGAATCCATAAAATTTAATATAATCCAAATAACGGAATAGATACTTTATAAAAACTTCGAATTCAGCACAAGTCATAGGTTTTTCAATGTATATAGAAAATAATGAAAATAATGGCAAATAAATCTCTCAATTGAAGGTTAAATAAATTCTAGATTCACCCCAATAATTTTTATACTCATTTCAAATTATAAGTTTGAATGTCTCGCAAGCACTCAAATATACTTAATTTCATTTGCTAATAAAAGTAATTGAATATGTCTACTGTGAAAAAATGCTCCAAAGTGTATATATATATATATATATATACACTTAAATATATATATATACACTTAAGTAACAAGTTCTAATCTTAGTAGTGATTCTCAGACTACCCAGAACAAGTTATAGTTTTAGTAGTTGTTATATATAACCAAAGCATAATTTTAGTATGAATTTGGTTCACCGACTCAAACTTTCAAATTAATGCGTTATATTAATCAAATCAACATATACCTACTAATATTATCATAGTCATAAAAAAAACTAGTATAAAAGTCAAAACTTGATGTTTCATGACATTTTTTCAAATTTGTATAAAACTAAACATTCATATTAGTGATATTTCATGGATTTTATGTTGTAATGTCATAGAAACACTCGAACATACTTAATATCATTCAGTATTGAAAATAAATTGATCACGACTATGGTTGAAATATGACTCTAAAGTATATATACTTAACTACATGTTATAGTCTTAGTAGTGCTTACCAGGTTCCTGCTACTAAAGTTCTCACTACACGTACCATTCATCGAACTAATACCAAAGAAAATTTACACAGAAAGTGTCTTATACATTATAAATTAACATAACTCATTAAAAAAATCAAGTTTAAAAGTCAAAATTTGATAATTAATGACATTTTTCAAATTGTTATATCAATAGCAACAATGCGTTGTTGCTTTGAATGCCTAGAGCATAATTTTTATATGACTTTGGTCCACCAAGTCAAACTTTCAAATTGATTGTCATTTTAATCACACCAACAAATCATCGTATGATAATAAAACTATCATCATCATAAAAAAACTAGCATAAAAGTCAAAACTTGATGTTTCATGACATTTTTTCAAATTTTCATAAAACTAAACATTCATATCAGTGATATTTCATGGATTTTATGTTGTAATGTCATAGAAACAACTCAAACATACTTAATTTCATTCAGTAACGGAAATAAATTGATCACGACTATGATTGAAATATGACTCCAAAGTATATATACTTAATTAAATGTTATAGTTTTAGTAGTGCTTCTCAGGTTCTTGCTACTACGGATCTCACTACACTTACCTTTAATGGAGCCAAAACCAATGTAAATTTACACAAAAAGTGTCGTATACATTATAAATTAACATAAATCACTAAAAAAATAAAGTTTAAAAGTCAAAATATATAATTAATGATATTTTTCAAATCGTTATACCAATAGCAACAGTTCGCACTAGTTTAAAATTGAAAATTAATTTTTTATGACATTTTTCAAATTTTTATACCAAGTGCAGCAGTTAAATGTTGCTATATTACCATAAATTTTATATGAATTGGGTCCTATTAATCAAATTTTCAATTCATGTGATATTTTAATCATACGAACAAAATATCATATACAAATTAAAATTATCATAGTCATAAAAAACTAGTTTAAAAATTATTTTGATATTTTTAAAATTTTTACACCAAGTGCAACAGTTAATTGTTACTATATATACCAAGAGTACATATGAATTGGGTCCCACCAAGTTTACACCACTATATATTATCAATTTATATAGTTAATTATCAATTCATATAAACTAAGAAAAATTTTAATCAGACTCAGAGCAGCAACGCGCAGCTGCTCAGGTCTCCTTACGTCACACATCAAAATTTTATTAATTTTAGACCGCCTCAGAGCAGCAACGCCCCGCTGCTTTTTTGCGCCATATCCAATTGGACTATAAAATGTTTAAATCAACCTATACAGCCCAGCCCAACATCACAACAACAACCCACATTTGGTGGGCTCAAAATCGAGCCCATGTACAGTCAGCAACCATTGCAGCGATATGTCAAAATATCGTTGCTACTTCCGCGGGTCCCACAACGTCACAAATTCAAAATTTTAATCAGGTCCCACAACGTCACAAATTCAAAATTTTATTTATTATCATTCAGGTCGAAAGCAGCAACTCGCTGCTGCTATTTTGGCCACCAGATCAATGGACTTTAAAATATTCAGACAAATACAAAGAGCCCAACCCAATAACATGCCAACAACCCATAATTCATGGGCTCAAAATTGAGCCCAGGTACAGTCAGCAAACTTTGCAACGCTACATGAATATAACGGTGAAACGTCTGTGGGTCTATCACAAAATTTAACGCTGACTTTAGTCAAAATGCCATGTCACCAATTATTTCAACGAATTGTTTAAAAGCGTTGAAACACAATCCCCTCGTCTGTGGGGTCTATCACAAAATTTAACGCGGACTTTAGTCAAAATGCCATGTCACCAATTATTTCAGCGAAAGTTTTAAAGGCGTTGAAGCAATGGTCCCCTCGTCTGGCTATTTCAGCGCTCTTTAATAATAGCGATGATATCCACTCAGTCAACTTCCAAAATTCATTGACCAGCACAGTTTTTAGCGTTGAAACTCGTTCCCTTCAACGCTTTTATGCCTTTTTTTCAGCGAAATTCAATAATAGCGGTGAAAAATCGCTTCAACTTTCTGATAGTATGTTATGGAACTACCACTATATATTTAAGGTCAAGTGATACTATTTTGTGTTAAAACATTGATAGTATCAAAGTGAACATTTAGTAAAATATGTTTTAATGCAAAAATTCATGAATTTACATTAAAACATTAATAAAATTCAAATAAAAAATTTTACAGTTCAAATTAAAAGGTACACTGTATAAGTTAAAACATATAAAAACTCTTATGGAAAGTCAGGAAAGTTGGACTTTCAGGAGACTTTCTCTTGGAATATGGAAGGAATGTGGTCCTTATTTGCAATTTTGACAAAAATGTACTATTCACTCACGCGCACTGTTCACTCAGTCTAAAAAATAAACATTTTAGTCTAAAAATAGACGTTAGCAAACATATCTACACAGTCTAAAAAACAAGCATTTTATTCTAAAAAACAACCCGTTAAGCGTGAAATACAAGCATGTTCTAAAAAACTACTTGTTTGGTCTAAAAAAAGCATTTTATTCTAAAAAACAACCCGTAAGCGTGAAATACACGCATGTTCTAAAAAACTACCTGTTTGGTCTAAAAAACAAGCATTTTATTCTAAAAAACAACTTGTTAAGCGTGAAATACAAGCATGTTCTAAAAAACTACCTGTTTGGTCTAACAAACAAGCATTTTATTCTAAAAAACAACCCGTTAAGCGTGAGGTACAAGCGTGTTCTAAAAAACTACATGTTTGGTCTAAAAACAAACATTCAAGGGTGAAATTCAAGCATGCTCTATAAAACCATCTTTTTTTACTTCAAAATACATGAACTCTAAAAAGTAACCTGTTAACTGTGAAATGCAAGTATTCTCTAAAAAACAACATCTTAAGTGTGAAATGTAAGCATGTTCTAAAATACAATCTGTTTGGTCTAAAAAATAAGCATTCAAGCATGCAGAATGCAATTTACATAAATTGTAGAATACCCCCGCGCGTGAATGCAATTTGCATAAATTGCAGAAAAACCTCCGTCCCAAACTTCTTTGCATATAAACCCCATCACTATATAGTGACTGTCACTTCCAAGATTAATTAGGAGAAAATAAAGGAAAAAGAGTGCGGGACGAAAATAAAAATAGCACGTCTGTAGAGAAATAATCGCGGGAACACCGATGGAAGGACTAGACTCAGATGTAAACAAGTGCTCGTCCACTAGTTTTTTTAAAAACAAATTAAACCACCTTAGAGGTGGGGGAATTTTATAGGCATCCCTACCTTCCAAATGAAACCTTTTAATAAGGTATAGTTTACATATTGTATCTAAATCTGAGTTTCAGACTGTGAATATTAAAATTGGTTACAGAATATTATTTGGTCATGAGTTGTGTCTAGGTGTTATTACTCATTTCCTAAAAGACACATACTCCGAGCATTTCAGTGGATGGGTAAACAAATATACAAGTCTTGTTGCCAAAAGTTGGTTCTTAGGTAGAGAAATAAAGACCTAGACACCTCAAGTACAAAGTTGTAGTTACAGTTTGCTAAGCTTTTCATCTTCAAATGATTGCCAATTTGTGATTGCTATGGCTTCTCCTTCTTCTTGTGTGTGCCACCCACTGGAACTCCTTTCCAGTGGGTCTTCAAATCTGCCAAGAAACATAAAAAGCAGCAGATTGTTGTGGAAATCAACCAATTCTAACATTAGGCACTCCTAACTTATCCAATGCTATTAGGCCTTTCAAATAAGGCGGAGTATCATGTGTGGTAATGAATCCTGACATTGAGTTTTTCGAACTGAGTTTAGCTAAAAAATCAGCTACTGTATTTTCTTCCCTTAGCACATGCTTCATTAGGATGTCAGTAGCATGTAGTTTAACAGCGCAGCCTAGCGTATAGTAGTGCCAATCTAAAGATGAGGGGTTTAATCTATCAGATTCTACACAGAAGGCCTGATTTAATTGGTTCCCTACTCTGCAACCAAATTGTATTGCCAGCAACTCTGCAGCCAGAGGAGTGGTTGCCTCAGATTTCTCCATTTGCATATGCAGTACATTACCACTTGTATCCAGGGGCGGAGCAGGGATTTCGTGTTGGTGGGGGCTAATAGCTAAAAAAAATCTCATAAAAGCAAAGTTAACAAGCTAACATAATACAAAAATCTATCGAAACAAATTCTATTATATAGATCATGTGATTCAAGTGATGGTGGCATTAACTTAATATCACTTTACAACTAAACTAATAATCGAAAGCTATTATTAAAATATTAATTTATATATTTATTAGTAAGTTATTACAAGTTATATAAACACATGTTACCTATAGTCAGTTGAATTTATAGAATGAATTAAAATTCTAATCTGATAAAACTTTGTACAATGTTTTCACTATTATACAGTTACCTGCAGTTGAATGCGAGTAAACAATTAGCCGACAAAATATAACTTATGAAAAATGAAAACTTAATATTGTTGGATAGGAACACAAAACAAATAACATCATATATAAGAGAATTAGATTAAAAAGAAAATCATTACCAACTCAAAACCGCCGATTCACATGAGATTGAGGGGTTTTGGAACGCAGAAGGAGAACACACGAATTTAGATAAGTACAACACACGAACTTAGATATTTTTACATTAATTGATACTCTGTACGCCACAATTGATACTCTGTGTACGGCGTACGAGTTGGGGAAATTTGGGTTTCTGGAACGTGGAAGACAACACAAGAACTCTTAGGTATTGTTATGTTAACTGTCACTGATACTCTGCGTACGGCGTATACGTTTAGGAAATTTGAGGTTTTGGAAAATAACACATATAAAATATAGCTCGAATATATATATAATATATTCCTCCGCGATATCTGGCGGGGGCTGAGCAAAATTTTAATGAAACTAAACTTTAAATAAAAGAATATACCTTTACGTAATCATCGATTCTGGAGACTTTGGTGGGGGCTTGAGTCCCCGCCAGACCCGGTCTCCCTCCGCCACTGCCTGTATCTCTTACAACCAACCCCAGTCCCACTGAACTCCCTGACATGGATGCATCTACATTAATTTTAAGGCCCCTGTCTGGGGGATTCCATTTTATACATCTCAGTGGTTTAGATCTCTTTGTTCTGATGAAAGGCACAAGGCCAATTTCCAGTAAGGGTCTATGTTTCCTTATGTTTCTACTAAGAGGAAAGGCAGTTAGGAGTTTGTGCATTTGTTTAGTAATTTTCTCCACCACAATTGCAGTTTTGGATTTGATGCAGTCATGAATAAATTCATTCCTTCTGCACCATAAAATCCAGAAAGTAACTGCCATGGTGGTATGGATCAAAATTGTATGCATTATAGATTCACCAAAGATATTGAAATAGAATCTAATTCTGTGTCTGACATCTCTAAACTGAGGCACTGCTATTCCTAGTATGCTTTGCATTATATTAAAAACTTGCACAGATTTTTTGCATGCATTGAAATAATGATCCACTGAATCAGAGTTATTACAAAAAACACATTTTGATGGCATATTAATCCCAAAAGACTGTAATACATCATCAAAAGGTAGAAGTTTGTTAACTATTCTCCAGATTAGCAAAGAGTACTGAGAGGGTATGTATTTAGACCATACCTTTTTGATGTGAAAAAGATCAGCATCTCTTGGTCTCAAGGACTCATTTGTTGTCTTTACTGTGAATGATCCTTTGTAGTTTGGCTCCCATATTAGCACATCTGCATGAGTTTGTTGGAGTTCTGTCACCTGCAAAAATTCCAGGGTACTGGTAGCCAGAATTGGCTCCAAAATTGGTAAGTGTGCACCTTTAATAGCACAGAACTGCTGAACAGAAATGTGCTCAAAAGGTATTGGAATGTTATCTGGCCATTTGTAGTAGAGGGCACCTGTCCCCATCCAATTAGATGTCCAAAAATGAGAAGTTCCAGAACCAAGCAATACCCTTGAGTTAGCATTGGCATGTGGTGTAACTTGACAGATGCTGTTCCATGTATGTGAGGTTTTGTATGTTTTTGGAAGAGACCATAGGAATGCTGTCCATACTGTCTGATTTTGTTGTAATTTCCACCAAAGCTTGCATGAGAAGGCTTGTATGACTGTTCTGATACTCCTGAGTCCTACTCCAATTTTTAGTCTGTGGAATTGCCAGCCTTGTCCATTTCCTCCAAACTTTCCTTTAGCCATGATTTGATTCTCCCCATAAGAATTTTGCTGCAAGAACTTCCATTCTTCTCACCACTGTGATTGGTGGACAAAGAACAGAAAATGTATGTACTGGGATGTACATTAAAACTGAATTCAGCAAGACTATCTTCCCAGCCTGAGACAACCACCTGTTTTTCCAATTTTTGATTGCTACCTCCATTCTGTCTATAAGTGGCTGGTAATAAGCCACATTGTTCCTGCCAATAAATACTTGTACTCCCAGATACTTGAATGGTAAGGTTCCCAGCTTCATCAGTGTCCTCCTTTCAATCCTTCTAATTTTCTGATCTGAAGCATCCTTGTGTGCGTAGAACTCAGATTTAGAATAGTTGATTTTCTGTCCAGAACTAAGCTCATAAGCTTTCAGGAATAGCTTCAACCTCCTTAAATTTTTCCTACTGGCATTGGTGAAGATTGCAGTATCATCTGCATACATCAAGTGTGTGACTGTCTGACCACCCCTAGGCATTTTAAAGGTTCCAGATATCTGATTGATATAAGCTTATGTAGGGCTCTAGAGAAAGCTTTTGTGACTATGTTGTATAAGAAAGAGGAGAGGGGGTCCCCCTGCTTTATTCCTCTACTGGATCTGAAGACACCAGTTGGCACACCATTGATAAGGACTGAGAACCAAGCCTCCCTTATGTTTTATTCTGACCAGTTGTCCATGGAATCCAAATGAAAGCATTACATAATTTAAGAATCCCCATGAGACTCTATCAAAAGCCTTTTCCATATCCAACTTTCCAATTATATTTTCATGTGCTGGATTTTTATGGACCAGTTTCACCATTTCTTGCATCTGTATCATATTGTCTACAATATCCCTTCCCTTTAAAAATGCAGTCTGCTCCATAGAAATGATCCTTGTCTTCATTCTTTCCATGACAATTTTTGAGAAAATTTTGTTAACAAAGTTAGACAAACTTATTGGCCTAAACTCTGAGAACTGGCTTGAGTTTGGCTTTTATGGTATCAATGTTAACCATGTACTGGTGATAGCTCTGGGAAGCCTTTCTCCTGCCATAAAATCCTTGGCAGCTTGCAGCAAATCTTCCTTTTAATATCCCAACAGTGAGTGTAGAAAGAGCCTGAGTATCCATCAGCTCCAGGAGCACTTATGGAGCTTAAATCAAACACTGCAAATTGCAACTCCTCCATCAGAACTGGCTGTAGTAGCTGCTGATTATCCTCATCATTTATGAGCTTTGGAATCTCCTGCATGAAGTGTTTTAGATATGTACCATTTGTATCTGATGCCTCCTCAATCAAAAGAGACTCATAAAATTTTGCTCCTGCTTCCTGAATCTGAGTTGGATCACTAATCCATGATCCTGTATCATCCTTGATCTTGTTGATCTGTGTCTTGGCTCTTTTTTCCGTAAAAGCATTATGGAAGTACTTGGTGTTTGTATCTCCTTCTTTGATCCATCTCAGATTTGCCTTCTGTTTCCAAAACATCAACATCTCACTTTCTGCTCTCAGCAAGTTTGCCCTTTCCCTGTTAAGTTCTACTAGGTCCTCCACCTCCCCAGATTGTTGTAGAGCTATTTCCAGTTGTGATAGCCTCTCCTCTGCCTCCCTTATATTTGCATAAAAATCCAAAGGTCTCTTTGTTCCACTGTCTTAAAACTCCCTTAAGTCTCTTAAGTTTACTCACCAGTCTATAATAACATGTTTCTGAGCACTCCTGATTCCAGCTATTGCTAACTAACTCTGTAAAATCTGATCTTGTTGTCCACATGGCTTGAAATCTAAAAGGTCTTGGCATCATCACCTCAGATGTCTGTATGGAAAGTAATAATGGGATGTGGTCTGATCTGGTTCTGCTCAGGACCTGTAATGAGCTATGGGGGTATTGATCATTCCAGGCAAGGTTGGATAATCCTCTATCTAGTTTCTGCAATAACAAATCCTCCAGAGACCTATTATTGGACCAAGTGAACTCATTTCCAACAGTTCTAATCTCCACTAACTCAAGGGCATTGATCTACTCATTAAATTCAGACATACTCACTATGGATGGGGGTCTCCTTCCACATCTTTCAGTTGCACAGGTGATTGCATTGAAATCACCTATGAAGATAGTGGGAGCTACTGGCACAGACAACAAATCCAGCCACATGTATCTTCTCAAAACATATGTTACTTTAGCATATACAAAGAAAGAATTCCAAGTCTGACCATTTTTCAAATCATTTATCTCAGCTAGCAAGTATTGATCAGACTGATTTAAAACATTTAAATTGAAATTTTTATTCCAAAAGATCCATATCTTGGCATCAGTAGCAGCAACAACATTATTATATTTTAATTGAAACTGAAGATCATGAATATCACAGTTATGAAGTAAAGGTTCTAAAATACACAAAATATCAACTTTATGCATCTTTATAAGAGATTTTAATCTTTTTATTGAGGTACCATATCCTCTAATGTTCCAAACTAACATATTTCCTACTATGTTGTATCTAATCATAAAAACTAGACATGTTTGGATTTTGGGGAGGCTCTGAGCCACTTATCAGTTATAACACCACCTACAGGCATGCCCCTTTTGGTTTTCTTTTTGGTCTCTATAGCAGTTATAGGTAAAGGTGAGAGAATAGTACCTTGATCTACAGCTTCACCATTTACTTCCTCAGTGTGTTTCCACTCCAGTTCAGTGTTAGCCTCAACATATTCTTCTGAGCTATAGTCCTCAGATTCCTGCAAAGCTTGAAATGAGTTAGAATATTATTGGTGTTATCCCTTCTGTCTGCACTGGAGCTAGATATGGAATGACAGCCAAATCTTGCTTCTTCCTCTAATTGTTCTTCCATTCCCTAATATTAGGCACTTCCAGATCATCATGTGAGTAAAAAGGTAGGGAAATTGGTTTTCATATGGGCTTTAAAAAGGACATTTCTGGGACAGAATCATAGTGCTGCTGCTCAACATTTTTTGGCTCATCCTGCAACTGATAGTTCTCTTGTTGAGGTGTGGATTCCACACAGAGGTTGGTGATCTGCTCTCTTACATTCTTGTTTTTTTCAGCTTCGGAAAGACCAGATGATGAGGCTATGGGGATCCATTGTTGCTGCTTAGTGGGGGCATTGCTTCTTTTCTTTTGCTGCACAACTCTACCTTCTTTCTTCTTTGCTAGACATATCTGTTTCAGCTCTGGGTGCAGAATCCCACAGTTATCATCAGAGCGGCCTATTCTACGACAATGGGAACAATAAGTGGGTAAGTTATGATACTCAATCTCATACTCAGCTGTTGCTTCTGGTGTTCCAATGGTGATAGTCTGGTGCCTCTCCTCCAAGAGATTCACTTCCACACAAACCTTAATCGCAGATGGGCGTGTCAGTGCAGTAGTGGCAGCATCCATTTTGATGAAAACTTCCAACTCATTGCCGAAGTCCTGTATAGCAGTGCGGTTGTAAAACTGAATTGGAACTCGGTGTATTGTTGCCCAAACCGGTACCAGTGCTGATTCTTGGCGTGTCGAGAAATGTGGGGACCACTTTAGTATCTTCATTGTGAATCCCATGACTAAGCAGATGGATCGAATCCAGAAATTTTGGTGGTCTGACTTCAATTGAAAATGAATGAGGATATGCCGGAAATCCATGGACCCAATTTGAAACTTTTCGGTGAAGCCCTGCGCCTGAAAAAAATTGCCGATCTGCTCCATGGTGGGCTTTTCATTGGTGAACTTGCCTATGAGTGCATTCTGGTAGTGTGAGGCGAAGGTTTGAACTGCTTCGTCGGAGTGGATACACGCGATCTTCCCATTAACTCGTCGGGAAATTGGTCGGATTTCTGGGTTTTGTGGTAGTGTGTCGAAGAGTGGCTGGGATTTGAGTGCTAGAGCATCTGCGAACGTTTTTCCGACAACTCCTCCGCTCTGAATGGGCGGTGGTGCCGCCATGAAGTTAATGTTTTTTACCGTTATAGGTCGAAACAGTAAAATAAAACGGGTCTATATTAGAGAGAAGTGAGAGAGAAAAATTTAGAGAGAGAAACTAGCTGGATTGCCTCTTATTCATTTTCTGAGTGCTCGTCCACTGGTGTTATCGCCACTGCAAATTTTTCGTATAAGCTATAAATTTTGTCATTCACTTTAATAATGTGGCTAAAAATATTTGTTGTAAAGTTTAGTGCAAATTTAGTTTGTGTACCCTTCGTCAAATAACTTAGGGTAATCAAGTCGCTGAGAATCGGTTCATAAAATCATTCATGAAAGGGTGCTGTTATTGCCAGAGCAATAATTAGCTTCCAAAGCAAAATCTTGATACTTTACCAAAAATACCCTTTTTCAATTTCATATCTTGTCTATGCCCATTGACAAATCAACGTTACTAATTGAGATTCTGCAACTAGAAAAGCATCTCAAATTCATTGAAGCCAAAAAAAAAAAAAAAACAAACAAACATAAAACAAAGGTTTGTGTTTAAGATTTGAAAATTGAAATCTCTGAACTGAAATATATGTCAAGAACCTTAGTTGGCAGGGCAAAAAGTGATTACATAAGCAGGTGATATGTATCTATGAAGAGAATCAGAGTTATCCAAAGCATAGGAATAAGCCCACAGACAGAGAGCCTTGATAACCTTGGCCGACATGGACAGTTTACAGCCTGCGTGTCGTTATGACTGCCGTGCAGTCGCTCTTGTAATCCACCACCGCTCCTCCGTCGTGCACCACCGCCAGCTAGACCAGACAAACGAGATTTCGTGTAGGTAGCAACCCCACGCCGAACGTTAAATAAAATATAAATATTAAAATAATTATTATTTCAAATTAATGATAATAAGTAAAATTTAAATCATAATAAACATTCAATTAAAATATATTAATTCATTTATTTAATCAACCTACGCACTAACTTTACCAACATATTCTAAAAACTTTATTTCATCCGATAGCTGAAATTAACAATGAGTGACGTATATATTTTTCTAATTATAGAAGTTTTTGAAATTGTATGATGATATAGTAATAGAGAATGGTAATCCATGTTTAACGAAGAGATACCAAAATTGAATTGACAAAATTACAAACTTATCCCAATAAATACCAAAATCAAATAAATCAAAGAAACATTATGAAAATATGTCTAAACTAACAAGAAGAAACCATGTAGAACCAATCAAAACTGTACCGAAATTATGAAAATAGGTTGAAAAATACCATAATCAAAAACAACAAAGCAAATGTTATGGTATGATTAGGGAAAAATATTCTAAATCAATAAAGTTTGTAATAAAAATACAAAATTTAACCCAATAATTAACACATTGCGAAATAAAGTATAATTATTATGATGTGAGTAAAGAATTAAACAGTTTAGGACATAATTATTATACCTCATAGCTGTCTATACATTTCTTTATATCAAGGTAAAGTATATAGGCTTCATATTTCTTTTGGAAAAAGAAAATTTTTATATCATCTTAAGGTGCTGGAGAAACGTCCAGCAACGTTTGACAAAAGAAATTCTGGTGTGGATCCCCACTCCATAAAATTGAAATCACTATGTTTTGGAAAACTAGCTACCAGATGCGCATTTGTGTTATTGTTCCTTGGTAACAAGCAGGACCACTTTATCTCTAGTGTCATGAATTCCGATTTCACGCCTGCCACTAGGTCTCTGCATAACTCTGGAGGCTCTACTTCGTCATGAATAATATGTACCAAACTGAGCGAGTCGCCTGTGATTGCAGCATCTTTCCACTCCAGTTTCTCTACAACGAGTAGTGCTTCCTTCAATGATAGGGCTTCTGCGAATAAGGGATCCCGAATATCTTCCATTCCTTTAGCCACGGCTCTAGCAAATGTGCCATCTTCTTCTACTGCTACAACTCTGATCCCAATCCTTCCATTACTCAGGCCTGCATCAAACATGATTCTCCTACCTTCTTCTAGTGGTCTCAGTTAGGACTAGCAAAAGGGTAAACGGGTAAAATATGGGTCGGGTAAAATGGGTAATATGAAAATATGGGTATGCCCCATTTATACCCGTTTAAAAACGAGTAAAATGGGTCGAGTAAAATACGGGTCACGTATAACCCGCGGGTCAAACGGGTAAAGGTTATACCAAAACGGGTAAACCCACGAGCTAGACCCGTATTTTACCCGACCCGTTTTGACCCGTATTTTAAATTACCCATTTATACACATACCCGTTTTACCCGTACCCGTATTTTACCCGTACCCACATGGGTAAAAAATAAATTACTCATTTTACCCGCGGGTAACGGGTAAAAATTGACAAGCCTAGTCTCAGTAAATTTCTGACCTCCGGAACTTCTGAAATTCACACCGACCATCTGTTTGCTTCCGCGAATGAGATCAGGGTGGTACGAATAGATGCAACAAACAGGGTCGCCGATATATTATTATCTTGAAAAGGTTTCGTGTTTCTCTGGAACCAAACTCCATCACAAACCATAGCCATTGGCTCTCTAGTTTTTTCATCGTTGTCGATCAATAGTTGTCTAAACCAGCTATCTCATCTGGCTCGTTCACTCTTAATGATTTTATAGTGAAGACCGAAAGCTCTCCAAACTCGGCTAGCATAGTCACAGTCAAATAATAGATGTCTTGTGGATCCATCCTCAACCTCACAGAGTTGGCATTTGAGAGACACCTGAATTGTCCTTCTCTTTAAGTTCTCTGAAGTCGGTAGAGAATCCATGCACATTCTATAAATGCAATACCCAGATACATGCATATCATGATCCTGATTTCCTCCAGCAGCTCCCTAGGTAGACATAAACAGCTCATTGCATAACTCAGAATAGCCTGTAGCACCGATTTGATAAATATCTCATTGCATGCTTTAGACTGCTTCTCCCTCCACCCATCAAGCCTCACCCTGATCTTCTCTATGATATACTTCATTGCTTCATTGTGATACTGATGTAAGCATTATTCAATACTACATATCAAATTTTGTACCTATTATTGGTCAAAATATTAATTTTTGTTTACCAACATTAAAAGTGTTCAATTAGTATACCTAACATTCCAGAAAGATCGACTTTTGTACTTCTATCGATATTGTCTTTTAGGACAGTTAACCTTTCATTTTTTTTCTATTTACTAGGGTATTTTAGTAATTTCAGTCCTAAATTTTGCTTTTAATATACAATTACTATGCATGTACCAAAATACCCCTAATAAACAATAATAAATCAAGGTTAATGACTATAAAGGCAGAATTTGATGGAAGTACGAAAATTAACATGTTTACTAATGTTAAAGCACAAAGTGTGAAATTTAATCTAATTTTTTCACATTGAATAAAATTTATGAAATTAAAGAAATATTTAATTATATTATATTTTGTGAATATAAGTTTATAAATTATGATATAATCAATCACTGGTATATATTACACATTTATGTACATTATAACTTTTTCTTGTACATAAATATCGAATAAAAAATTTACACACAAATTGCACGAGTACGTGCAAGCTTGTCATTCAATGCCAATGGTAACTTCTTTTTCCAATGTGTCAACTCGTCCAAAATCATCATTGGGAACACTTCAATAAAGGTGAAAGGAAAATTATAGATGGACCTCCATGCATAATATTATTTGAGATTTTCGGAATTATAGATGGACCTGCATGTATAATTTCCCAACGATGCATAATATCCACCAATTTTCTGACAAACCCCTCCATCAATTTATTTTCCTGCCTCTCCTAAAACATGTCCATTTTCTTCTTCATTACCCTTTTTTTTTGTTCCTTGTACATCATTTCCGATAGCAATGCCTGGTTGCGAAGACCAGGATCATTGCGGCGATGTGGAAATTCCATATCCGTTAACCAGGGTAGGATGTTATCTCAACAATGGCTTCTTTATCGAATGTCTCAACTCATCCAAAATCATCCTTGGGAACACTTCGATAGTTGTGAAGAAAATTTCTCTGCAAGGCCGTGTACACACACTGTACGATATTGTGTATGATTGCTATAATCCCAACAGCAAAAATCATCAACACTATTACTCTGGTGTTGGCAATAGACTCAAAGCATTGCCAGGGACTTTATGTTATAACAATACAGCAAATAAGCTTACACTTATTGGTTGTGAATTGTGATGATAATGCTACATGACAATCAACAAAGGTACGTATATGCAATAGCGAATCCAGAATTTCATTTTAGTGTAGGCTGAAATAGGTTAAATTAAAAAACTTACAACTCAAAAACATCTAATTGGCTAATATAATATAATTAAATGAGTATATTACAATAATTTATACAAAGTCATAACGAAAAAACTACTAACAAAATTATTTTTATATCAATTCAATATGAATAACCTAAATTTTTAATAAATTAATTTCACATGATTTAACCCAAAATTTAAAGAGTTGGTCTCTGGAGTGACCGTCTATATTATAGCATAATATAGACCAAGGACTAAATTACAATATGGAAGAAAGGAGGTCCTTATTTGAAAATTTTGGGAAAGTAACATTCACGTCACTGTTCACGCGCACTATTCACGACACTGTTCACGGCACTATTCACGGCACTGTTCACGGCACTATTCACGCAAAGAATATGTACTCAAATCTGTTAATATAATTTATGTATTTTATAAACACTTGTAAACACAAAAGAATTCAGGTTAGAAAGACAAGTTTCCATATTATAAACATCAGATTTTAGGTACATAAAAACTAGGTTGTTTAGGTTAAATAATGTTGTGTTAAATTTAGTCAAGTTTCACCAAAGTTTTCAGCCTAATAATTCACAATCATCACAGTTTTCAACCTAAACAATCAAGTTTCACAAAAATCACAGTTTCAGCCTAAAAAATCAAGTTTCTACAATCACTCTAGTTTTCAGCCTAAATAATTAAATTTTCACAACATTCATAGTTTTCATAATAAATAATCAAGTTTCGCAAACACCAAAGTTTTCAACCTAAACAATCAAGTTTTCAAAATAAAAAAAGTTTTCAACCTAAACAATCAAGTTTTACAAACCCCACAGTTTTCAGCCTAAAAAATATAGTTTCTACAATCACTGTAGTTTTCAGCCTTAATAACCAAGTTTTCACAATCACAGTTTTCACATTAAAAAATCAAATTTTACAAACACCACATTTTTCATAATAAATAATCAAGTTTCAACACAAATCAAGAAGTCTAGTTTTGAAGTTAAACACATAAAATTTCATAAGTAGACAGAAACCACATTAAGCAGTTTAGTTTTCAAGCTAAACACATAAAATTTCATAACAAGACAGAATCCACATTAAAAATTCCAGTTTCCAAGATAAACACATAAAATTTTATAAATAGAAAGTCATCACATCAAATATCAGGGGCTGTTGGGGAACAGAGAAAGACTCCCAACCTGTTCGACAACAAGTACTATTTTAATATGATGAAGCATCAGGGGCTGCTGGCTATTGATCAAGACTTGTGTACTGATTACAGAACAAAGCCGATTATGAGTGGATTTGCGCATGATCTGAACCTGTTATGATCTGAACGTTGGATTGCGTTGGATTGCGCCGGAGATTGCGTCGGATTGCAATCGATTGAAGAATGAACGTCGGATTTCACCAAAGATTGCCGGAATAATGACGGTTGGGGGACGGAGATTGAATCGCCGATGGGGTTTTGGAATGAATTGGGGGAAAATTTTGAGAGCCGATTGAGATTGGGGTTCTGGAATGAAGTGGGCCAAAAAATAAAAGAAAATAGCTATATATATATATATATTTGTGAGGTAAGTTTTGGAATTTACAGAAAAAGGACCCGCTCAAATGTAAATTGCAAATAAGGAGCCGCGTCTAGTTTTAATTGCAAAAAGAGACCGTCTATATTATATCAATAATATAGACGGTCTATTCCAAGACTAATATAAATTTAAATACCATCATCTTTAAAAATAATATTAAATACCATCATATCATAAATTCACAATATCTCACAATTCACAAATTACAATTCAAACAAAAATGGTAATTAACAAATTTAATTAAAACAATATTAGATAACTATAAATTAAAATTGAAAAGGAATTTAAATATTTAACTACAAATAACTATTTTTGAAGAGTTCTATTTGAAGAGTTGCTCCCTTGAGTGACGAAGGACTATATTGAAATATGGAAGGAAGGAGGTCCTTATTTGCAATTTTGACAAAAATGCACTATTCACTCACGCGCACTGTTCTCGTGCACTGTTCACTCAGTCTAAAAAACAAGCATTTTAGTCTAAAAATGGACGTTAGCAAACATATCCAGACAGTCTAAAAACAAGCATTTTATTCTAAAAACCAATCCATTAAGCGTGAAATACAAGCATGTTCTTAAAAACAACCTGTTTGGTCTAAAAAACAAGCATTCAAGGGTGAAATTCTAGCAAGCTCTATAAAACCATCTTTTTTTTGCTTCAAAATACATGAACTCTAAAAAGCAACCTATTAACTGTGAAATGCAAGCATTCTCTAAAAAACAACATGTTAAGTGTGAAATGCAAGCATGTTCTAAAAAACAACCTGTTTGGTCTAAAAAAACAAGCATTCAAGTGTGAAATTCAAGAATGCTGAATGCAATTTGTATAAATTGCAGAAAAACCCCCGCGCGTGAATGAAATTTGCATAAATTGCATAAAAACCCCCGTCCCAAACTTTTTTGCATATAAACCCCGTCACTATATAGTGACCGTCACTTCCAAGACTAATTATTAAATTGAAAATATGAAAATTAAACGGCACTGGTGGCGATGGGTGGTGGTCACTATGGATGATCATGGGACCCGACCCAAACCCAGTGGGTATAAGATCCATTGAGCCGGGTATGGTTTTGCTTTTTTTTTGGACCTAATGGATGTGGGACGAGTATGAGTTTCATAAATTAAGACCCAGACCCGACCCATGGGTCAACCCAGACCCATGCCAATAATATATATATATATATATATATATATATATATATATATATGTTGCGTATGAATAATGTTTCAAGTTTTTTCCAAATAAATGGTGCTTTTCTTGGAGATGCATTATGATATGAAAATAAACTATGTATTTTCTTAGACTGTTTAAAAGTTTAAACGAAAACTTTTGTTTCATATTGATGTTTATCAAGAATCAGTAATGAAACATACGACTTTTATCTCGAAAATTCTACTATAATATTATACTTATTAGCAAAAATTTTAAATTTATTAAAGACCCGTTTAAGAGCCTGGACCCAGTAGACCCATCGGGTATGGATTTGGCTCTCATATTTTTTGATCCATCGGGGATGGATCGGATCTAGGTCCCGAATATATTTTCATGAATCGGGTATGGATCTAGTTGGACCCTTCCCAAACCGGACCCATGATCATTCCTAGTGGTGACAGCCGGTTGTGGTGGAACGATGTAAGTTAATCTGTTTGGGAAGTGGGAGCGAGAACGGGTTTCTAGAAACTGGGCGGGTGTTTAGATAATTGGATGGGTCAATTTCAAACCAATCGGATAAAATATTATCTGCCTATATTTGCGTTTATTTTTAAAAGAAAAAAACCAATTGACATTGAAAAAGACTTCATTCTTGTACCAACGATTTTAAATATAAAGAAAATTAGTTAAGCGACGTCGTTTAACGTCGCGACGTTCTTCCTTTTCTTATATGGGTTGGGTCATCTTCTTCGGAAAGAAGAGCCCGCTGCACACGGCGGAGCGTAGGCGGAACGCCCAATTTTTCGACCAAAAATAGTCATTCTCGGCTGTCCGCCAAATTTTAAGATAGGCGCTCGCCTGCTCGTGTCTCGAAATAGATCCGCTCTGCGTATATGAGTGTTGATGTCAAGAACACTATCACAATCGTTGAAAATATGACCCACTCTTCTTCTTGTAAGAGCAAGAAAGAGGTCAAAGATGATTCTTGTTTAGGAATCGACTGTGTAGACATCTCTACCTAATGGAGCTTTTCCACCAAACTCAACAAATCCTAAAACCACAATTATGTCTCTGATTTCAGTCTTTGCATCTATAACTTTTTAGTTCAAGAATCAGCTTTTAAGTTCTCAGTGGATAACCTTACAAATATCTATAAGCATTCAAGTTTCCCAGTTTTGTGGAATTAATTTTAAATTAAAATTGAACCTAATTTTTTTCGCATCGCGCAAATTAACCTGCTAGTCTTCCAGAAAATGGAGTACAATTTCTCTGTTTTAACTTATTACAACCAAAGGATCAGACAGCTCAACTGATCAAGTGTGTGCCTGTGTCTATGTATGTTGTATAATCATTCCGAATATGAGTATGATGTATGCTATTATCCAAGGACACCCAAATCTATCTGTTTGCCCGTGTTAGCCAGTTCTGCACAATCAGTACGTTCTGTTTGTATATGCGTCTTCAAACTTAACCTCTCATATGCAAAAGGCAAACAAGGCTACTTTGTCACAAAACCTAGTATTTGAAGAATTCATCCACTGCTCTACTGGTTGATTGTGTTGACAACTTAGAAAAAAAGGGATTACAATGTTTACATCGACTTGCTTCAACGGCTAAGTCAAGAAAATCAGACTGGAGTTTGGCGCCACAATTCTGATGCCCAAGAGTCAAGCCATCACCTTTGACTTATGCATTTTCTGTACAGTCATCATTCTGTTACATTTCAGTTTTTCCCATTTGCTTAGACAGCTGTTTCTGGCATTATTCACGCTTGGATTTTAGCTCCTGATTCTAGACTACAAGTACTGGTGTACAGATTACTTTTCCCAATTAATTCAATACAATTTTAGTTTCTCCTTTTTCTGTAAATATCCTACTATGTGTTTTCACTAGGTGTTCTTGGCGTTCTTCACCAGAATGACCTAAATTCATACTGATCTACCAAATCTAAGATGGTATCGGAGCGATCCAGTTGATCAATCGCATCCATACAACATTGCGATCATACCCTACGGATTATTTAGTTCAATTTAACCAAAATTGCAGATCCACTCCAGATCTGAGAGATGGCTTCAAGTGGAGACAATTCTGTGGCCGGAGGTGTACGGAGGAACAACAACAATGGAAAGGGGCGCGCAGATCAACAAAATCCAGGATATGATGATGAATCGGAAGGGTATTACAGACCAAAGGTGGAGGATCCACTTTATCTTCATGTGAATGATCAATCACATCAGGTACTTGTTACACAGCCTTTAACTGAGCATAATTATTTGCATTGGAGCCGTGCCATGATAAATGCATTTGAAACAAGAGATAAGCTAGGATTTCTTACTGGTGATGTGAAAAAGCCTGAGGTCACAGATTTGAAGTATAGACAATGAAAAAGGGTAAATTCTATGTTGATTGCCTGGATTCAGAACTCTTTGTCTAAGGATATAGTGAATGGATTTTTGTTTGCTAATGATGCTAAGGAACTGTGGGAAGAGTTGAGAAATAGGATTGGTGAAAACAATGGTGCATTAATTCATCAGTTAACTAATGATATAAGTGATGCTAAACAAGGTAGTGATTCTATTGCTCTTTACTTCACAAGACTGAAAGGATTTTGGGATCATTTAGCATGTGTTAAGCCAAGAAGGATGTGTACTTGTTGTACTTGCTGTCAGTGTGGGTATTATAAGGATCTAATTAAGGATGGGGATGAAGCTAGGGTTCATCAGTTCCTCAGAGGACTGAATGATGATTACAGGGCCATCATTGATCAAATCACAATGATGGAGCCTCTTCCAAGCTTAGCTAAGACCACAGCCATTGTAGGAAAAGTTGAAAAACGAAGGCAAGCTCATACTGGATACCAAGGCCAGAACATCTCAGCTCTGGTGTCTCAAACTGATAATAGTTACTTCTCAGAAGGTGACTTAGGTGGGAATGCAGCTATGGTAGTCAGGAATAGCTACAACAACAGGACTGACAACTATGGAGCACAGAAGAATGAATACCAGCAAAGGCCAGTCAGAAATCCAGATTTGAAATGTACACATTGTGGGAAGGCTGGACATCTCATGGATACTTGCTTCAAGCTGAAAGGGTTCCCAGACTGGTTCTATGGCAACAAAGAAAGAAACTCCAAACCAAGATATCCTCCTCATGCTGATGTTGTAGCTGGAACTCCACCAACAACAACCAATGGTTCAGGATCAGTTGAGCCACATACACCAAACTCTGAATCATTGCAGCAGCTCCAGATACAAACACTTATGACCAATCTAGCTCAGATGCAACAAGAGCTGGGGAGAGCATTGAAAGGGAAAGCAATAGAACAAGCAGCACCAACAGACTTTGCCAACCTTGCACATCTCACAGATTTCTCAGGTAGTGTCTTATCTCATGTCTGTAATTCTGTGATTTTGAATGATACTGTCTCATGGATTATTAATAGTGGTGCTAGTAGTCATATGTGCAGTAACTTAGATCTCTTTACCACCAGCCAACCAGTTACTTTACCTACACCAGTGTTCCTCCCAGATAATAATGTAAAGCTTGTTTCACTCAGTGGACAAGTGGACCTACCAGCAACATTACCTTACATGACTGTCTTCATGTCCCTACCTTTCATTTCAATCTCTTGTCAGTAAGTAAGTTGCTTAATACTACTGACATACATATTGACTTTTTCAAAACCTTTTGCCTACTGCAGGACCATAAAAATGGACAAGTTATAGCAGTAGCAAAAGAGAGTCAGGGCCTATATATACTCAGTCAGACATCTTTCCATACAGCCACAGTACAAGGAGCCATCCACAGCCTGAATCTGTCATGCATGATTATATCATTTCATTGTCTGTATTCACATAGACCTAGAGATGTTGATTTTCATGTATGACATAGTAGACTTGGTCATCCTTCAGATATTGTTGTCAAACATTTGAAACAGTTTATAAATGTACATATTCCTGATTCTTATACATGTACAATTTGTCCATTGTCAAAACAAAAGAGACTTGAATTTCCAGTCATGGACAAAACTTATGATGATGTTTTTGACCTGTTGCATATAGATCTGTGGGGGCCATATAGTACTGTATCTATTTCTGGTTCTAGATATTTTATGACCATAGTAGATGATCATTCAAAGTACACATGGACTGTCTTGGTTAAAACAAAGGAATCAGTTCCTTATCTTCTTAAAGAATTTTTCATACTTATTCAGAACCAGTTTCAGAAAAGTGTAAAGGCTATTAAGACTGATAATGGGACAGAATTTATTAATGCTACCCTACTAGATGTTCTTAATGAACTAGGAATTTTGCATCAGAAAACATGTTCTTATACTCCCCAACAGAATGGGGTAGTAGAAAGAAAGCATCAGCATTTGCTAAATGTAGCTAGAGCATTCATGATTCAATCTTATGTTCCTAAGAGGTTTTGGGGTGACTCAATACTCACAGCTACCTACACCATAAATAGGACTCCTACAGCTACCTTATCCTGGAAAACTCCTCATGAAATTTTAATGAAAAAGCCAGCAGACTATACCCTACTTAAAGCTTTTGGATGTCTATGTTTTTCCATAGACACTACTCTCCATAAAGACAAATTTCAACCCAGGGCTAATCCATGTATAATGATTGGTTATCCTCCAGACAAGAGAGGCTATAAACTTTTTGATATCACTCATCAAAAAGTCATAGTTTCCAGGGACACCATTTTCCATGAAACCATTTTCCCCTACTCTCCTACACATAAATCCATCCCAGTTACACCTCTACCTGTTCCTTTCTCAGATCTTGACACATATATCCCTCCATTTTACACCCCAGAAAACCAAGAAAACACATGTACTCACAGTTCAGTCTCATCACCAGATTCTGGATTTTTTCCCCACATTGATCTATCAGAGAAATCTTTTCCCAGCCTCACTCACACTTATAGAACCCCCAAACACATTCATCCAACACTACCTAGTCCTACACTCATCCCTGAACCAGTTCAACCAGTCAGAAAAAGTAAAAGGCAATTCAGAAGCCAGCTTGGCAGAATGATTTTGTCCTTACTGTTTTGCATGATCCTAATAGTCCTCCTGAGTTTACTGAGTCACATAAGGCTTTTCTAGCACAATTGTCAAAATTGCAAAATTATCTGTACATTGGATGGATGCTATGTCTTATGAATTGCAGGCTCTAGAACATAATGGTACCTGGGAACTTGTTCCTCTTCCTCCAAGCAAAAGAGCTATTGGCTGTAAATGGGTATATAAAGTTAAATTCTTGGCAGATGAGAGCATAGACAGAGATACAAGGCAAGACTGGTGGCCAAGGGTTATAACCAGATTGAGGGTATAGACTATTTTGACAGTTACTCACCAGTTGCTAAAACCACCACTATTAGATTATTTTTGGCAATTGTTGCAGCAAGATCCTGGAGCTTGCATCAATTGGATATTAATAATGCTTTTCTGCATGGATTTCTTGATGAGGAGGTTTACATGTTACCTCCAGAAGGGTACTCCAAAGCTCAGCCAGGTGAAGTTTGCAAGCTCAGAAAGTCACTTTATGGGCTCAAACAAGCCTCTAGGCAATGGAACTCAGAACTCACTAAGAAGCTATTGCTTTTTGGTTTTACTCAATCACCACATGATCACTGTCTCTTCCTCCTCAACAATGCTTCTCACAGTTTGGCACTTGTTTTGTATGTAGATGACATTCGCATTGCTGGCTCCTGTGAGAATGCCATAACTGTTGTGAAAAGTTTTCTCCATTCTGAATTCACCATCAAGGATCTTGGTCAGGCTAAGTTCTTTTTGGGACTTGAACTGGATAGATCTACCTCTAGGATCTACATCACTCAAGCTAAGTACATCTCAGAAATTGTTAAAGATTCTGGTTGTACATCTGCTTCTCATTCCTCCACTTCACTGCCTGCTACCTGGGACATGGATGTTGCTTCTCCACTTCTTGTTGATGCACACATTTATAGGAGGTTAGTGGGAAGATTGCTCTACCTCAACACTTCAAGACCAGATGTGACTTATGCTGTGAACCAGCTCAGTCAGTTCATGCAATCTCCAACTGAACATCATTTGGTTGGGGCTTTACATGTGGTTAAGTATCTCAGTGTTTTTCCATCTAAGGGTATTTTCTTTCCTAGCATCAATGATTTCAAGCTTAATGCTTACTGTGATGCTGACTGGGGCAGATGCAAGGATACTAGACTATCTATTACTGGATTCTGTGTGTTTCTTGGTTCAACCATGATTTCCTGGAAATCCAAGAAGCAACAAACTGTTTCAAGATCTTCTGCTGAGTCCGAGTATAAAAGTATGACTCTCACTACCACAGAACTCCAGTGGATTTCTTACCTTCTCACTGATTTTCAGATTCCCCTCCAGCTTCCTATTTCTCTTTGGTGTGACAACAAGGCTGCTAGGGAAATTGTTGAAAATCCAGTGTTTCATGAAAGGACAAAGCATATTTTAATAGACTGTCACATTACTAGAAACAAGTTTAAGGAAGGTTTTCTAGTTCTCTGTCCTATCTTCAGCAAGCAGCAGATAGCTGATATCGTTACCAAGCCCTTAGCTGCTGCTCCATTTCATCTTCTTCTCTTGAGGGGGGTGTGAAGAATTCATCCACTGCTCTACTGGTTGATTGTGTTGACAGCTTAGAAAAAGGGGATTACAATGTTTACACCGACTTGCTTCAACGGCTAAGTCAAGAAAGTCAGACTGGAGTTTGGCGCCATAATTCTGATGCCCAGGAGTCAAGCCATCACCTTTGACTTATGCATTTTCTGTACAGTCATCATTCTGTTACATTTCAGTTTTTCCCATTTGCTTAGCCAGCTGTTTCTGGCATTATTCACGCTTGGATTTTAGCTCCTGATTCTAGACTATAAGTACTGGTGTACAGATTACTTTTCCCAGTTAATTCAATACAATTTTAGTTTCTCCTTTTTCTGTAAATATCCTTCTGTGTGTTTTCACTAGGTGTTCTTGGTGTCCTTCATCAGAATGACCTAAATTCATACTGATCTAACAAATCTAAGAGTATTCGACTTCATTGTAAACATCACAGAATGAATAGTACGTGAACACAAGATTTAAAACGAAAGAGCCCCATCTAAAAAGAAGGCACAATGTAGAAAGAGAATATCAATCACACAAGGTGAGCACATCTTTTGGCAGAAAACCATTCCTGATTATTTTTCTCAAAGTATCAGACGTAAAATCAACAGACACAATGTTTTCCAGCAATCTCTTCATCTTCCAACAGAACCCTAATCAGCAAGTCTTCTCGAGAATAATGCACCAATTTGATTTATCATAGAATCTATCAACCACGACAGCATTGTCAATATCAGAAACTAACCTGCAGTAATCAACGTAGAAGATTCAAAGCTGTCAGCACATGATATTACCGTCTTCTGCAGAGAATTTCACACCAGCATAAACGATCTTTAGATGCAATGAAATCATACTATTTAAAAGGTCATTATTCTTGGTGGGTAAAACAGCAATGGATATGGCTGCATCACCATAACCAGCCCTGTAAGGCAGATTGACAGCATCAGCAACCAGCACTTCATGATCTCTATCTGCACAAATCTGAAGAACAAGAACTCTTACTCGAACTGTCTTCTCGATTCAAACCACTGGAAGTTTGTGTTGTAAACACCTTTGATCAACTAAATCATCGCTATGAACTCCGATCAAGCACTACGCATTGTCTGCGTGAGTATGCGCAGAATATGAAGACGAGCCTTTTAAAAAATGATGGATTGACTAGTCCAATTTAATAAAGTGTCTTCTTTGAATAGTGGTAATTAATGTAGTAACGTGGGGGTATAAGTGTAAAGTGAATTCCAAATGCGCAAGATGAGTGGGGTAGTATTTGATAGTGCGTCCAATTTGTGAGGGGGCAAACGAAATTACCATCTGCTTTTTCTTTTGGAAACCAACAGCGCTCCCCCAATCCCGTGAGAGTCGTCGCCGCCGCATCAGCCTTTTTCAGATCGGATGGAAATGAAGTATCATCGAGAGTCCACTAAAACTCCGTTGCTGAAGCCATCGCCGGCGGCCGTGATAGACAAGGTCTCCCTCTTTAATTTGGTACTCTCCCTTCTCTTTGCGCAATTAGTATTCTCGCTTCCGTTCAAAAGAGACGCCGCCGGCAATCGCTATCCGACTCTGTTGTTCAGAGATCAGCCGAATTCGCTCGAGGCTTTTGTTCTGCTGGTTATGTTCGGGTTCTCGGCGTCTTTGGGTGCTTTGTTCTCGTATCAGCGGCCCAGATTAGCCACGATATTCAGGGCTTCTTCCGCCGTTTTCCTGTCTTGTGCGGCTTCTGTGCTTGCCTGGGCCACCCTCGTGCTGCTCAGCAACGCTAATCGGAAAAATCGGTTCGTCAGCTGGCTGATATAGACCGGCTTTTATATCTATGCTGTTTAGAAGGGGTTGGTTTTGTTTTGTTTTTATTTTATATTCTGCCGTGTGCATCTTTGTGATTACCGGTCAAGACTTAGTCTAGCATTAAGATGCTTTTGCTGTTTGCTGCAGTATTTGACTGTGTTTGTAATGCCTCTTGTATGAACGGAATGCTGCTCTTCCCAAACTGTTCTTATGCATTTGTTGCGAATAATAAATCTTATGCTCTATCACTTGCCCAGTTTTTCGAGTGTGATATTGGTTCTGTTTTACAGTTTTTATTTTGTGAATTTGGGGTTTATGACCCAATCATCTGGAAATGAGATGGTTTGTTGCCCTGTGGAAGCCTTTCCATGAACTTTCACTCAATGGCCAATCTTGTCATGTGTAATACATATGACTACTGCAATTCAACAAGGTATATGGCGTTAGACAGACATTATGTCAGGAGACTCGGGACTCTATGGAACAAAATTTGAAATGATTTCTGGCTGCATATGTTGAAGTAACGGCGGAACCAGGAATTTATGTTAGGGTAAGCTCAAATGACTAAAACATATTTCAGTAGAAATGCAGGTAAACAAAGTTTGACAACGTAACTCATCCTAAAATCGGAAAACTCCAAATTTGGGCGGAGTGGCCTTGGAGTGGTTTCGCCGCTGCGTTGAAGTAACTAAGGTTAATGAGATACAGAGAAAAGACAGAAGATGAATTTCACATGTAACTATAATCACACAACAATCCAAAATTCCAAAAATCATACAATCACACAACAATCAAGCCAAAATCTGCCACTGAGTGTCCAGGTGTTACAATTGAGTATCATCTACAACCTTTATTACTACAACATGAGTCATAATGCATGTTGTACTAGTACACAGCAGCAGATCTCCCAACCTGGATTACCACTCCAACTATGAACAAAAAGAGCACGGCGGTGGCGATAATATTCACCACCTCATACTGTTCAAACAGAAATCTGGTCGATAACTTGACTAGAAGTGAAGATCCCAGAGAAATGGTACTGATCTGAGACAGGGCCTTGGCAAGGACAGACCTAGGGTTTTTCACCTGCAGACAGATGGCAGATGAACTAGCCAACAAACCGATACCAGCTGCAGCTGCTAACACACTCTCAGGCATGGTAGGAATCGATCCGGGAAGCTTCAGCTCATGTATAAGTTTAACATTAACTAGAGAAAGAGCGATGTTTGTTTTCAATCCAAAAAGGATGTAAGGTGCTGGTACCGGAGTTCTGAAAGTGAGATGCGCTCTCATACCAGGCGCAACAGCATTGTTGTTCTCACTGCTACCAGGCTGAGATTCAGGGTCTGGAACCGACCCCTCATCCGGTTCAACAGAAGATACACGTAACTCATAGTCCAATCCAGCATCGCCCAAGTCAAGTATTAGCTCACTTTCTTGGCCTGGCAAATGACTGCTCGATGAGCCTGGCATGGTAGGGTGTGGAAGATCAAGGCTACCAACATCTGCAGGCCTGGCGCCTGCTTCTGGATACTGCCTGCAATTTTACATAGCTGTCAGAGATGCAAAATGCATGAACCAGTGAAACTTGCTATTTAAAGTTAACTTTTTTATGCCTACTCATGACAAACAGCACTTTCCACTTTGTTACCTTAGTAGATGGCAATCTTCAAAAAAACTTTATGGTTTTCACTAATTATTTGGCAATCTTCAATTTAGGTAAACGACTATTCATCACGTAAAGCCAATTAATCAATGTTCGAATGAATATGCTCTGTTTCAAAAGGGGGAAACAGAAAGGATCCTGTGCATAGAATCGTTCACAAATTTCGGAATCAACAAATAAGCATGCATGTGTCGATTGTTTCAACCTCCAAAGATGTTGGAATCACCAACGAATCCAAATCGGAAACAAATAAAATAAATTTTTTAAAAAAATGGGGCTAAAAATGAACATACCCAGAAGAACTAGCTGTTCCGCTGATAGACACAGTAGTTGCCATGTCGTTCTCTGACGAATTGGCGCCGTGTTCGGTTAACTCGGTCCCCGGATCGACCGCCTCACCGGCCATTGAGCTCATCTTGGAGACGATCGGGTTGAGCAGGATGGCCAGACCATTCGAAAGATTGTTCTTACACTTCAAGCCCCAAGCTTTCAGCTTTTCCCGAGCATTCATCTTACGGCAGCGTTGCGGTGGTGGTGCTGTTGCTGTGTGGACTTTTGCAGAGTGCGAAATAGGAAAGACACAAGAAATTGACGCGATGAGTTGCTTGAGTTCTCCTGCATTTAAGTTTCATATATTTATGGGTTTTGCTGTTTACCCCCTTTAACTCTGTCTAGACTAACAAACTTACCTTAAACTTCTGTGTACTAATTTCCACCAAGACAAACGTTAAAGTTAAGTCACTTTGTTGAGCTACTAAGATGCATATGCTCGGGCCGATTGTTAAACTCTAACACATTAGATTTCGTATATAAACTCTATGTGTATAATGGAATGGTAGAGATCATTTATTGTTTTGTTGAGTTTTCATGGTATCAAAGCCTCAACGTGGAGGCGATTAGATCTAAGTTCAAATAGCCTCTTTCTTATAAAGTTATGTCTACCAGTGGCAAGGAAGCAATGGAGGATGCTTCCAGAGGTGATGGGCGCTCAAAGTTAGGGTCGTGCTCTCCATTCTTCTTGGGATCTGGCGACGGATCAGGTAACTTCATTACTCCGATGATTTTTCGCGGTGATAGTTATGAGGAATTGTCGAGATCTGTTCGACTTTCTCTTATGGCTTGAAGGAAGTATGAATTCTTTGAGGAGTTAATACCAAAACCTAAAAATCCAGATGGACTTTTGGATTGGAAGTGTGTGCAAGGTATGATGGTTCAATGGGTTTTGAATACCATTGATGAATCTGTGAGGAAGACGATCCTTACTTTGAGGAGGTGAAACCTTTGTTGACATGTTGAAAGGGTGGTTCAGCGCCGAAAATGGTCCTAATATTACACACCTAAAATGTGAGCTAGCAGGGTGTCGTCAATAAAAAGGAATTTGTGTTGTTGATTACTTTGGAAAATTGCAAAATTTGTGGGATGATTTGGCTTCATATGAGCCATTGGACTTCCTAATGATAGGGGAGCTAGCTCAATTAAGTAAGGTCAAATTTGTCTTGGTCCTGGATTAGTTTTACAAAATGTGTTATATGTGCCACAGTTGAACTGCAACCTTTTATTTGTTTCACACTTAATTGAAGATGTGATGTGTATATTCATTTTCACTAAGCATTGGTGTGTTTTCCAGGACCTAGTTACGGGGTTTGTGATTGGAGCGGGTGAACGTCGGAATGGACTCTACCACCTTTGTAGGGTATCGGATAAAAGGACTGACAGAGTCGTGGCACTGACGGTTGGGGCATCCATCTGACAGAGTGGTGCAAAGTCTTCCCGGGATTGGAGAATCTAATACTATTTTGTCTAAAGCATGTGCTGTGGAGGCTGATACGTATCCCTGGGAGGGGCGTCTCCCTCTATATGACGTGGCGCAGTTTTATTGGCTTGTTTTCATTTTTCTTTTTCATTTTAATGAGCCCATTCCGTCCCCACTAGAAGTCTCATGTCGTGGTTAATGTATTTCTTAGTTTAAAGCGTGGTTCATGTATTTCATTTGCTTTTTAAATTAACCATCCGTTTTTAAAACCAAGTTTTCCCTAATTATTTCTTTTATTTTTAACTAAGTTCCTAATAATAAAATAATAACAAATATGTTTGTAATATTGAGTAAAAAAATGTTAATATATATTCTCTTATTTAGTATTTTACATAGTTTTCATAACACGTTTTTTTCATGTATATTTTACATAGGAAAGACATGTAATGAATAATTTGGCTTATATTTACATCATTTAAACATCTTTAACGAAAAACACGCTATTTCTGTAGTTCTAAAAAATTTATGACTTAATTTAATGTAGTGGTTGAATTTTTAAATTTTATTTATGCTTACATACGTGCAAAATATCAATGTGATAATTTAATAAAAGGGATAAAGGGTACCCGGTATCCGGTCCGAACTTTCGCTTACCCGAAAGTGCGGGCACACACATTTCCGAATCAGGGTACGAGTCACATATTTTACTGCCCGAAGGTGCGGGTATCCAAGAGTGCGGGTACCCGATTATAAACACCCATAAGAATACAGGCCTTCTATACGCAGTCCGTATTTTGTTTGTTTGCAGTCCGTATTTTTTTAAAATAATCATATATATAATGATTCTAATATATAACTGATTTGCAAGTGTATGCAATAGAAGTAGTATATATGATGCATATGTTTGACATACATAATTATTGACCATATCATATATATCGAAGACGTATTTTTATTTTGGACTGCAAAACAAGTAAAATACGGGATTGCGAGCATGCCCCTAAGAATAACCACTTTGTGTAATATAATTGTTATTATAAAAATAATATGAAATCAAACTCTGAATAATACCCCACAATGCGGGTAGGTCCATCAGGTCCCATGGGGAGGGAGGCTCCCTTGAAAGGGAAATCTAGACTTAGCGATGTGATGTGTGTCATAGTGCTAAACAAACTAGGAATGCGTTTTCTGTTTGTGATAGTAAAGCAAGTAAACCTTTTGAAATGATCTACTCTGGTGTTTGGGGACTCCTTCTTCTAGTGGTGCCAAGTATTTCTTGACTATTGTTGAAGTTTTTTCTCGTACTGTATGAGTTATGTTGTTGAATGGTAAGACTATAAGTTAATAAATTATCGATATTTTTAAAAATTATGTAAAAATTAAACCTCAATTTTAAATTATAAATTTTATATAACGCTTTTAATCAAAATTTTCTAAAAGTCAAAATGGAACTTCTCGGGAAACAACTTTTTAAAATGTTTAAAAGTTTCCAAAAATAAAAGAAATTGTCATATGAAGTACAAGTGGGATATTTGATAGTTTGTAAAAACTCTAGGGGTGGGGGGGAAAGAAATTATCCGTTGCTTTTAGTACCAATCTGTCTCTCCTCCTGTGGCTGTGAGTCGTCGGCCTCGTTCCTTTTTTAATCTCAGATCTGATTGAAATGAAGAATCTTCGAGAGACCACTGGAACCACCCCGTTGCTGATGCCACCGCCGGCTGCGGCCGTAGTAGATAAGATCTCTCTCTTTAACTTGGTATTATCACTGCTGTGTGCGCAATTAGTATTTTCTCTTCCTTTCAAAAGAGACGCCGCCGGCAATCGTTATCCGACTCTGTTGTTCAAAGATCAGCCGAATTCACTCGAAGCTTTTGTTCTGCTGGTTATGTTCGGGTTCTCCACGTCTCTGGATGCTTTGTGCTCGTATCAGCGAGTCAGGTTAGCCAGGATATTTAGAGTTTGTTCCTCCGTTTTCCTGTCTTGTGCTGCTTCCGTGCTTGTCTGGGCCACCTTCCTGCTACTCGACAGCAACAACTATCGAGAAAATCGGTTCGCAGGCAGGCTGGGTTAGAGCTGCTCTACATCTACTGCTATTGTAACTATCCATGTTTAGAAGGGTTTGGTTTGGTTTCGTTTATGCCGTGTGCATTTTGCTCTCATCTTTGTTGCTGTGTAATTTTGATGTATTTGAGTCTGATTAATATGGTTGCTGTATGATTCTATTGTGAATAAAATAAATGGTGCACTAGTTATTACAGGTCTTCACGTCAAAGTTGAGGCCTAAAATGGCTTGAGCGCACAAATAACAAGTTCAGGCTCATATCATGGTTTCCATACCATTTGGAAGTGCCAAAAATGAACCAGGCAATTCCACAGTTTCTATGAGTGCCAAAATTTTGTAATGTAGGGGAACAACTTTTGGTGATTTGGAGAAATCACTCGACAGTGCCATATTTGAACTAATTAAAGAAAAGGTATACACACAATTGAAGAAATGAGTGCCGCTAGACAGACAAAAGATCAGTTTCCATATACTATAATTACACAACCAGACCGAAGTCACCCATAATGTATCCAACTCACAAGAGAGTATCAGCTATCAGCCATACAATAATCACAACACTATAGCACAATTCGCACAAGAATCAAAAGCAAGCCAAACCAAAGTCTCCCGTGGCGTATACTATATAACTCTATCTATCAGCCTTTATTATCACAAAGTAAGAAGCCATAACCATCACAGACCGACACTGCCTTCTGCACTGATCACAGGTGTACATGTTAGTACACAGCAGATCTCCCAACCTGGACTACCACCCCAACTACAAACAGAAAGAGCCCAGCAGTGGCGACAGTATTCACCACCTCATACTGTTCAAAGCGAAATCTGGTTGATAACTTAACCAGAAGCGAAGATCCCATAGAGATGGTACTCATCTGAGACAGCACCTTAGCAACGACAGACCTTGGGTTTTTCACCTGCAGGCAGATGGCAGATGAACTAGCCAGCAAACCAATCCCAGCTGCAGCTGCTAGCACAGCCTCAGGTATGGTAGGATTCGATCCAGGAAGCTTCATGTCATGTATGAGTTTAACATTAACTAGAGAAAGAGCGATGTTTGTTTTCAATCCAAACAGGACGTAAGCTGCTGGCAGCGGGGCTCTGAAACTGAGATACGCTCTCAAACCAGATGCAGGAGCATTGTTGTTCTCAGTGCTACCACTACCAAGCTGAGATTCAGGATCTGGAACCAACTCCTCGTCCGCTTCCACAACGCGAACCAAAGATGGGTTCACAAGAGATAGGTGATCTGAAAAGCTTAAACCAAGGTCACTATACTGGCCTGAAGGTTCACAAGAGCATCTAGGCTCGGATCTGGATCTTGGCTGCAAGAGTAATTTACATGGTTACATGTATTACATAACAACAAAGGAAAAAACATAGTGGATATAGCAAGCATATGGAGAAGATGCGTACATACATGAACTCATTTTTACGCATCTTCTCCATATGCTCTATCCACTATCCAACATGATACACATATTCCAGCCTGCAGACTGAATGATTTGATAGAGTATACTAGTGGTATTATATGTCCTGTTTATCTATCAAACAAACAAATGAATCATGAACATAACAAGTTGCTACTTGTGAAAGCTATAGTTGCTTGTTAGACATAAACATAACAAGTTAAACTTTCTCTGAACAGCCAATCAACACATTTTCAAAACAAGTATATACGCTATAGCTGAGACAGGATATACGAATAAGTGTTTGGATTAATATGCTCTGTTTCTAATTTTCGGAGCAAGTTTAAAAGGATGAATATGCTGTGTTTAAAAGGATCCCAAGCATCATAGAATCTTTCACACACTTTTGGAATTGGCAAATAAACATATACATGGTACGTCCAAAGATACTGGAATCAGAATCACCCACAAGATAGAAAAATGTCAAAATGTTGCATAAACATACCCAGCTGTCTCGCTGATGGAAACAACCGCCATATCCGCCGGATTAGCTCCGGGTGCGTTTAGCTCGGTTTCCGGGTCGGTTACCTCACCGGTCATTGAGCTTTTCTTGAAGAAGATCGGGTTGACGGGCAGAGCACTCGAAAGCTTCGCCTTACCCCTCTGGGTCACAGACTTGATCATTTCCATCCTGCGGCGGATCACTTCCAGAGCATTCATCCTGCGGCGGCGGTGGGTGCTGTGACCTGTGTCTGTCTGTGTGAGCTTTTGCAGTGAGAAAGAAAAGGAAAGAAGAAGACGAAGCTTGGCTTCCTAATTTTTTTAAGCAATATATTTGGGGGTTTGCAGCTTACCCCCTTAACTCTGTCCAAACTACCAAACACGCCTCAAAATTCAATATATATATTTATTGTTCAATTTTACTTCCTAATTGCGGAGAGAAAATTAAAAATTGCAAATTGAATAGAAGAGAAGAGATGGAGTTTGAGAAAGACATGACTGTAACAAGTAGAAATTAAAATGTGAAAATCAAGGTGAGACAACGAAATAAAAATATTGTACATTTAGTTTGGGATAGATAGTGCATTTTAATTTAATTAAGTTCAGTTCATTTAATTTCAATTTATTTCAATTATGATAAAATATGATTAGTTAATTAGTTTTATTTTAGATCAGCTCTATCCAACTAGGTTGGACCTTATTTCATCCATTAAAGCTTTGAATTAACCTTGTTAAGCTCATCATCAAGTTTGACTAAAGAAGTAGACATTTTTTAATCCGTATTGTATATTTACACATGTTTAAATCCATTGTTAAATTAGGGTACATTTTTATTCTTAAACTTTTTCGATCAGGTTTTGGACAATGTTTAGTAAAATGTCCAAATTTATTGCAATTATAACACTTAACCTTCAACTTGTCGAAGTAGCGCGGTTTTTGTTCGTTGATCGTCTGATCACTATCATCATGGCCTCCATATTTTCTACAACCTTCACTTTTCTTCGAACTTTTTACCATATTTCCTCCATCGGTTGACTGCATTTGACCCTTTGATTAAATCTAAACTAAATTGTACCATAGTTGCAACTATGACCCGACCCATACCTGACTATGCAAACCTAAATCTAAACTAAATTGTGATCGTGATTACATTTTTCCTAAACCATACATTATTTATCATAGAAACAACTAGATTAATCACTCAAAGGTGATGGGATTCACAGACACAATGTTTGAGCATGGGATTCTTCTCCTTCTTTTGAAACATGGGGTTGTTTTGAACAAGGTTGTTCTAGTTCCTCCTGCGATTCTTTGCGAGCCAACTGTTGTACTTGATCCGAAGTCTGATGATTATATCAAGTTTTTGATCGAGGGGAGGATTAGCTGAAGTTTTCATCTGTCTTCCTTGCATTCATGTTTTTGGATTCCAGGCAATGCTTTTCTTCCTGGCTCTGTTAGTTATTATAGAACCTACTTATGCTTAAAGTTTTATGAAGATTGGTGCAATCTGGGTGGAATAGAGAATGCATTGCAGATTCCACCCAGAGCTATAGAGATTTTGTGACAAACTTGATTTGATGTACTGTGTTAGGTTTCTTTGCTAATTGTAGATTGCAGTGTTAATTTTGTGTATGCAGACTATTTCTCTGGTTTAAGCCTTTCAGCTTTTATGCAGACTATCATTCATTTATTTTTATTTTCTTTCTTGCATCTTCTAAAACACGTATACAAAAGGCGAACAAGACTACTTTGTCACAAAACCTAGTATTCGATTTCATTGTAAACATCACAGAATGAATAGTACGTGAACAAAAGATTTAAGATGAAAGAGCCCCATCTAAAAAGAAGGCACAATGTAGAAAGCGAACATCAATCACACAAGGTGAGCACATCTTTTGGCAGAAAACCATTCCTGATTATTTTTCTCAAAGTATCAGAAGTAAATTCAACAGCCACAATGTTTTCCAGCAGTCTCTTCATCTTCCAACAGAACCCTAATCAGCAAGTCTTCTCGAGAATAATGCACCAATTTGATTTATCATAAAATCTATCGACCACGACAGCATTGTCAATATCAGAAACTAACCTGCAGTAATCAACATAGAAGATTCAAAGCTGTCAGCACAAGATATCACCCGTCTTCTGCACAGAATTTCACACCAACAGAGACGATCTTTAGATGTAATGAAATTATGCTATTTAAAAGGTCATTATTCTTGGTGGGAAAAATCTAGGGCGTGAGTAATGTCCGCCTAAATGAACAGTATTTTCACTAATTGTCCGCTTCTACTAAAGCTAATTTTAAAAAGATCATTCTTTGTCGGTAAAACATAGGGCGTCAATTTAAAGTTGTTCACCTAAATGAAGAGCATTTCAAAATCAAATTTATGATTGTGGATCAATCAAGAAAGAAGCCTCGTAGAACGGCATTGTACTTCTAGTACAAGAGCCATACTCCAGAATTCACTCTATTATTTAACTGAAATTTCTGCAACACCGTTAAGTTATAGTGTAATTCATTGGACAAGTTTTCATGACATATATCTTGTAAGGAGTTTAACCTTCCACTCACTAACCAAATACAAATAATCGAACATGTACTAAAGCATCTTCTAATACAGGAAAACATGAATTCACAAGTTCAAATAAGCCAGGGCCTTAAAGCATACAGAAACTCTACAACTAAATGGCCGCATTTTCAGAAAACCAGTAAATCTCTGTAGTTAGTGCAAAGAATATTTGATAAGTATAATTGATTATTATGCTTAAATGTGCTTTCTTTTTAATATTCAGTACCTTGACAAGAGATGGACCATAACAATAACAAGAAGCAGTATGAAACATAAGTGAAAAGAAACAAACAATTCACATACTACTGGATCAGTCAGAAAAGGGTATAGAATTCTTACTTCTCGAGTTCACCTTCACTGAAAACATGATAATATCTGTTGTAAACAACAGCGCCCTTCTTATCATCCTTCTTCGCAAGACCCGTAGCAACAGCACTAGCAGAGGCTCCGCTCACTTCAGCACGATGATAAGGCAAATGCCAAGGAACAAAATACTCCTGATGCTCATCAAACACATCTTTTTCACTATCTGAACCTTTACTCGAATTACCACGTTCAAGAATTGCATTAAACTTTGAACCATTATCTTCAGCTTCAGGAATGCTCTCTAGGGTCACAGATGAAGGGCTTCTGACCCGAGGGCTCCCAGGACCCACCCACTCGGCCAGATACTTCTGAGTCAGCGGGGTCCACTTGTTCAACAACGAACCATCCTCCTGTTCCCTTGCCCAAACTGTTATCAAAATGAGACCCCCCTTCTTCACAGACCTAATCAATTCTTCCACTGCCTTCCTTCTCCTACTCTCTGTGCTAAGGTGATGCAAAACAGCAATGGATATGGCTGCATCACCATAACCAGTTCTATAAGGCAGATTGACAGCATCAGCAACCAGCACTTCATGATCTCTATCTGCACAAATCTTAACAAGTGGCTCACTTATATCACATCCAACAAAGAAACACTCGGGATTCAGCCCTAAATACTTCCCATTCCCACATCCTGCATCCAACACTAGTGATCCCTTAGGCAGTGAATTCAAAAAAGCTGAAACCTTGGGCCATTTTGCATACCGAGTAGAACTAAAATGCGGAGCAATTGCATCATAAACACGGTGAACATACTTCTTTTCAATCTCTGGGACAACAGAAGCACTATTCCTCACACCATGACCAACCTTAACACGAGGCAGTACGGGGGATCCTCCTTCATTTACTGAACCAGGCAAACTAGAAATTTCCTTCATAGTACAGTAGCTTCCTACTGTAAAGCAGTGACTTTTACAACTAAATACTACTCCAACACAACGTCTGAAACCCTCTCTAGAACAAAATCCTGCAACTCTGGCAATGCCTAATACCATAAATTTCAGCCATTCAAGAAAACTCACAAACCTATAAAACATCAAATTAACTTCAAAAATTAAAAGAGGCAGTCATCAATTTCCATAAAATAAGCATACACATATATTATACATACAACACATGGAAGGAAGGGTACGTATGTAACTGAGATCGGTATTTTTACTTACAGAGTGTAAGAGTAGCCTTTTCCGGCGAAACAAACGGCGGAGGGAAGGTGGGAGAAGTGGTGGTGCCGGAGAGATGATAACGTGGAAAGCCAAATCAAATGATTGGAGTTTCGGTCTGAACGGCGGACAGGAAGAAGATAGATTGCCGGCGTCGTTTACTATGAAGTGTCCAGATTCTTTAGGTTTTTTAATTGTTTATTTATGGTTAAATTTTTGAATTACAATTTGCAACAATACACAAAGCCATCTGTCCAGTTTACAATTATTACTTCAACAAAAAACTGTCTCCATCTTATCAATTTTTTAATAGAAAATTATGTCTCTATTATTGGACTTTCATATTATTTCCTTTTAATGATTGAGTATATTTAAGTTACAATCTCATAAATTTAAATTATTGATTTCAAGTCATAATCAATTGACAGTTACACTATTAAGTCATGATCAATTTCTCTGTTTTCCATCATGTTCAGAACTTTCACTGATTCTTGGTAAAATACTTCTGCAAAAACCTGTGAAAGCTCTTAGTTCCACCATTCCAAGAAATGCAACCAAAATCACAGCAAACACTACTGAAACATACCAACTTTTAGCTTCATGATACTAAACAATTCATAAGCGATAGTAAAAACCGACACATCAAGATCATAAGCTTCTTGATTCACCTAAAAATCCAGTTTGTATTCAACTCTTAAACTCATCCTGAATCCTAACAATGTTTAAGTGCTAATTAACCAACCAACGAGTGAGTCCCAATCAAAACGCCAGCAACTTCAGTTGGACTTTTCAGTGGTTCAAACGCCAATCGTAAGCCATGTAAACTACTTTGTATTGGGAACTAGAGAGCAACTCCATTGCAGCTTGTGTATGCTCGGGCTCCAGATAGTTTGCAGCATGCTTGAGCACCTCAACCTCATTCTTCCCAAGATCCGAACCGTACCTGAATTCAGATATATTCAGAAGAAGTTCCCAAGTCTAACACATAGAACTCGAGGAATGCAGCGTGTAAAGCATTTCAAACTTTTACCATTTCAGTATTTTACTTGCGTATGAAACCTTGGATGTAAAATCAACAAGGAGTCCTTGTCTTCTTATGAAATTCTGAGCAGCCTCCACCAATTCTTTATCGATTTCTCCTGGAGAGTAGCAGCGGAGAGCTGGACCAGATGCAGTGCCACAAACGAGTGCAAAATGGACAAGAGGCTCTGGATAAGGCAGAATCATCTGATGTGTAGAAAGAGCATGATGAGGAACAAAACAAAATAGTAATAAATTCCTTGCAAATTGAAGGTGAATAACACCATAAACTTGCCTTGATGCGTTTATCACTGGTGCCAAATGGTTTATAGAGATGATATGGTGGCCTCTGGTTGGCCCGTAAAATGCCATTGTAAATCTCTGAGAGTGAAAACGTGCAGCCACCAATCACATATTTAAATTCTCCAAACAATTTCCTTCTCTCAAATGCTCCAGAAGGATGGCCCCACACTAGTATTGCGTGAACAGCCATCATATTGAAGAGGTTTATAAAGAATGCAAGCTTCTCCTCCCTTGCCACATCCTGTAGCTCTACTCTTTGAAGCTCCTCAATTATCCTCAAGTACCTAAATGTTGTATTTCTTTTTCAGAGTTGAGTTCAAGAACCTGAAGTAGGTTAATTTACAAATTGTGCAATAAGTTAAGGTAGCAAACCTTGCAAATTCCTCGCTTCCATGGATGCTCCTATAATTAACATGCTTTCCATCTTCTGATGTGTATGATTCTAATATTGCATAAAACAAAAACCTCATCCGTGATGAGATCTCAACTATGGGCTTCGGCTTAGCTTCAATTATACCCCTGGGAATGTTCTGGCACTGGGATATGAAGGGATCATTGTCGAGGAACCTATAAAGGTGACCACTGTCTTCGAACACATTCTCTCTAAAGAAGGAACACAATCAGAAGTAAATTAAGGGGTGCAGAAGTAAATTTGGAGGTCAAATGAAAGAAGCACCATAAGCATACTAGTTAAAGCTTTCGAGATCTTACTCTAGAACATGCTGAAAAAAGAGTTTAGTGGAAAGCTTTCGACCAAATTCAACAGCCTACGTGAATGAAGAGAGTATCAGCAAAAGGATGTGACAGATAAACATAATGCAGTCTAAAAGATGAAATGTCCATATTTATTTTTCCCCAAATTATCTTCCACATATTAACAACCTCCATAGGCAAAATGATGTGATAGCTAATTCAGTACAATATTTAACTTTAATCAACAATATAAATTTCTCGACCAATCAAAATCAGAAAATATTAACATTAGAGTACCACAAAGTACACGTCTTCAGAAGATGGCTCAGTGATCGTTATACAAATGGGATTAGGGTGTGTTAGATTCTACATTATTTGTAATCTCTCTTCCCTAACAGTATATTTGTAATATTAGAATCATACAATATCAGAATATGTTTGTTAGCATATTGTTAGATTCTAATATTGATATAAAAGAAATCTTAAGAATGGTTTCGCAGTATATTACATTATCAGAGATTAAAGAGGAAACAAACCTCTACTCTTTCCAAGTATTGATCTTCTGACAAGAAATCCACAGCTTCAGAACCTAAAAAACAATTTGTGAAACGTCGCATCTTATAGAACCGATCTTTAACGATTATATTATCTTTCATTTTACGAACAACAAGAGCAAGCTCGTCAATAGATCCACTACTAGATAGGTCATCTTCTCCAGAAAGTGGTGGTAAAGGACTTTCAAGTGATGGTACCTCAGTGACAACGTACTCAATCTTCTCTGTGAGCTTTCCAGACTCATCCAAGAATTTCAAGTCACTCAAACCACCAATCAGGACTTCATTGAAGAAAACTCTGGGAACATCAGAAGACCCTGCCAGCTTTTCAAGTTCTAGCTTTCTGCTAGGGTACACATCAATGTTTATCTCAACATACCTAAGTCTTTTCTTAAGCAGAAACTGTCTTGCCTCTTTGCTATCCTGACATCGAAGCCTAGTATACAGTAATATACGCCCCTTCATTGCCAATGGTTCAATTGCATCAATTTTATCACCCCCGGTATCATCATTACTATCAATATCAGCCTCGCCTGAAATCCTCATTAAGCTTAGCCTGAGGGGATTCCATCTAGATCGTTCTTTAGTCCTTGGAGAAGACAAACAGACTTCACTTTCTCCACTGTCAACCTCCTTTGCATATTTCCTATTACTGTGGTTCTCAAGTTCATCATCAGGACCATCATGCTCATCATCACTTTTCCCTGAAAGGCGACGAAGAAAGCTAGTAACTGCAAATATACTGTTCTTAACCACCGCCGCTTTCTCAGGCCAAACAGATCGACGGGTCTCTGCTTCATCAACCATTGATCTCTCTTTCAATTCCATGGGATTCGGACGAACCTCAGTTCCATCGAAGACAGACTCTGGTTTCTCTTTATGAGGAGTTTCCTCAGTATATTTAGTTGTTTCTTCTGAACCTCCTCTATGCACCACGGGATTCTGAGGCCCCTCTACATCCAAACTACTTAGTGCCCTTTCAATTCCTTCTTCAGAAGCCTTTCCATCAATATCTAAGGATTCTAGTGTTTCTAGCTGGTCTTCAACATTTTCTTTCTCCGATACAGCAAGAGGAGAATCTTCATGCTTTTCATCTGAGAACCTACTATCTTTTTCATGTTTATAATTCACCAAGGGGGGAGTCCCAACCTCTCCCTCGAGCACTTCAGAAGAAAGAGCATTCTTCAACATAGGGGAGACTGGGTCTGCACTTCTCAGAGTTGATTCTTCCTTTTCCATACTAAGTACTCACTATAATGTACGTATACACTTGTGCTAAAGCATTGATTTTGATTGTAGTATCAAAAAGATAGTATGGTGACCACAAAGCAAACACCTGTCAAACAATCAGATTAATCTTTAGCTTTCACTATCTTCGGACTAGCCATCATACAAATTTTTTCCACAATGCAATTGGACTGTAGGAGGTGAATAACAATCAACAGACCATGAAAGGAAAATATGTTATCAGTTCTCATAGAAAATTGCATAATTAGTCTCCACTCTCCAGCCAAGTTTATTAACTTGCTGCATCCAAGAGCTCACAATACAACGAACTTACTGCATTTTTTTGCTCAGTGATCTAAAGAAGACAATACTGGAAGCCTGAAATGCTCAAATGGGTAAAACTAGGAAATAAAACCTCCAAATTTATTACCTATGAGGATAGGCTAGTGAATGCTCAGAGTTGCCCTAAACTCATAATTATCTAGCACAGAGAGAGTAACCAACAAAGGATGGCTTTAAAAGCCCAGAATTTCTCTAAAAAACGCTTCTTTCAATCAATTTCAAAAACTAAATCCAGTTTACTGTGAAACCCAGGAAACCAAAGAAGTATAATTCCATTTCCCATAAACCCTCAAAGTATAAATGCACAATACATACAAAATACTCTTGAAGAAGCATTTCAATTCTAACCATTTCATTAATTCCAAGTAATGCAGCACCTAGATGTTAAAGGGCGAACATAAATCATAAAAATATTGCCACGCACTGATAGTATACACATGATTCATATTAATCAAAACAAAAACAGGCGAGATTAATCAACAAAAAAGATCAATTTTTTTAAAGACAGCATTTTTCGTGAAATGAATCAACGGAAAATTATGAGCAAATAGAGAGCAGCTGAATCTACAGGAACGTAAGAGATTAAAAGGGATACTTACCGATCTGAGGGGAGATCAATTGGGAGAGAATGTATATGAATTTGACCGGCAGGTTTCAATTGAACCCCTTTCCTAGGGATTCTGTGTAATGGAAAAACCTACGCGTGAAGCGGGAACTTGTTTTCTTGATTGGAATCTTCTTTTGCAGGGAGCCCCTCATTTCTTAATAATAGCAATTTCATTAGTTTCATTCGGGTTTTTTTGGTTCTATTAATCGTAATATTTAACACGTAAAATTCATTAATTTTTTTATTGGTTAATTATAAATTTGGTTCGAAAAACCAATTATCCAATGATTAAATATATTAATATAAAAATAAGTAATCACAAAATTTATTGAACATTAAATCGGTATATGTCATTTTCATTACCAAAGTGCATTTTATGATATAATTTTTAGTGTTCAACATTTTTTCACCAAAAGATAATTCCGTCTCTATTCCACGCACTAAAAAAAGAATGTAATAAAAAAAGAATTAATGAATATTGAGTATTAGTATAGAAAAGGAAAAAAATTACCACTCCACTTATATTTAATATATATATATATATATATAATAGGAACTAAATTGAAAATTATATATCGGACAAGAAGAAAACTAGCAAATATCAGTATAACCATAAGAGAATTTTTTAAGACAACTACAACTTTAATAATTTTTATTATAATTATATATTAATAATATAAATAAATAATTGTAAAATGATGCATGATTCACCATTTACTCGTTCGTTTTTTGAAAATAAAACAGTTTAATATATATCAGGATCATCCTGATATTGGCAATATCAGGCATCAATTAAATAACGACACATCATCTTTAACTAGTATATGATTGGGCCACGTGTTCAATCATTACCTAGACGGGTTTATGCATTCTAAATTAGGGTTTTAGAACTTTACAAAAAATCTCTTAACCAATTAAAACATTACAATTGTACACGTGTCATTATCTTATTGATGCCTGATAAGACCTATATCAGGATCATCCGGATGAATGTTATTCTCAAATAAAAACACTAACCATGTCCAACACTGACCGTTCTCAATTTCGGTTAACTAGCTTTAAAAAAATTTCACAATTGAAATTCAAAATAAAATCTTGCCGGATTGAAAACTCAGTGTGGGAAAAACCGTGCAAAGTAACACTAAATCAAAAACATATTTTATGAAAACAGTAATACCAAATCAGAATCCATAATCCATCATCAGTAATAAATAATCGACTATGAACACGGGTAAATATATTTGTATGGATACTATGACAGATATCACTACCTCCTTAACACACACATATATATGATACCATTGATCGTGTATGACAACTAATTTCACCCACTCTTTTATTAGTGGCTTCAATTTGAAATTAATAAATTAAAAATATCAAATTTATCGATTCTTGTTAAAATATAGACTTGCGTCAAAATATTGCAAATAGGAATTTCGTTACAAAAATCAAATTGAATTGTTATCAAGATACACCAATAAAATGACAAAGGATACTTATTTTGACAAATCAAATGTACAAAAAAGTTGTTAAGAAAAGTCTTAAAAGCACAAAAGAGGGATGCTTCTAAGAAAGGCCACCAACACATCATACATGCATCCTTCCTTCTTACATCAACTGAGTTTCCATGGCGTTGGACTAAATGTGGAAAAGGAGGAGAAAATGGGAGCACTCACTAATAAACTCTGCTCTCATTTCCACAGACACTCATCCATCTTCTTCTCCACAACACTTCCTCGTATCCTGAGAACAGCTTTCTTGATCACCAACGTGCTGTGGATCTCGTACAAGCGTGAAAGAGTCAGGTACAGATTCACGGCATCGGTTCGCCGGCAAACCTCCAAGTTCACTCACAGAGAGAAGTGCTCGAAGAAGAACGCAGCTTGCTCGATATGTCTATCGGATTTTGAGGACGGCGAAGAGGTCCGGCAGGTTACGAAATGCAAGCATGCATTTCACCGGAAATGCATCGAAGAATGGTTGGTGCACGGTGGTTTTTGCCCTCTCTGCAGGCATGTTTTGTTGTCAAAAGAGACGGTGGCTGAGCATCATAGAGTGGTGGTGCAAAATGAGCACGGTGGTGGCCGGAATCATGAGGTGGAGCTGGCCGTTCTCTTTCTGTCTGCCGTGCATAGTAGAAATTGTTATAGGTTTACTTAGTGGGAAGTTTATGGTGGAGTATATCTACTCATTAGTTAATTTTGCTAGGAAATATGTGACTCAATGTTTTTCGATTATGTTTTAAAAATTAAATTTCACTATAAAATTGATTGAGTATAAAAATATTATTAAACTTGTGCTTAATTTAGTTCAATTAGATAATATGTGTTAGGGTCAGGCATCTCACCATCTTGTATGATTCATCCCGACCCCTCATCCTACATGGTGACCAGGTTAGACCCGACCGCAGACTAGAGTGCTACCAACTCTGACAGGAGAATCTTCCCAGACCACCTAACGGCGTGGTCTGATGTGGTCAGGGTTAGTATCCAGCAGTATAGGTATCTCTCTAACACACTAGAGAAGGGGTAAGTTGAATAAACACAATCAGATACACATCTACTCTCCCGACAGCTTTCTGACTTAAGTATCGGAGCGGGAACGGTAGTTAGCCGCCCCGCCCTGAGTGAGAGTTCCTTGTTCTTAGCAGGTTCTCTTCATCCGCCATCGGGACGGATCATCAGGATGTTAATCACGACTGTAATAGTATGTTTTGATAAGATTTAGTTAATTTAGTTTCACACATTCTATTTTTGATATATTAGGTTTTATTTCACTTCATATATGTTCAATTTAATTTTTATTAACAAATAATCTCTAGAAGAAAAAACATAGCCTTGAATTCACTATATAGTATAAATTTATACCACTCCGATATTTTCAATATAATACTTATTTCGCTTTAAACAATCTCTAATGGGTGGTTGTTGATTTTAAGGTTCATGAAAATGTCGCTAGTGGTAATATTCTGCTTTCAGCTTACCTAATTTAAATACTATTAAGTCACGTGTTTTGGTTTACCTCGTATTTCCTAAGTATCATATCTAATATTTGACCAGATCAATATGTTAATATTCATGAGAATGTAGCGCATTTTCCGGCTTTATCTCCGTTACAGTCAGAAGTAGTGGCATGTTTATATGTACTTAACGCAGCAGCTTGGCAGCAAATATCAAGGATGATGATACATATAAAGTGTGTTTGGTTCGCAAGATTTTTGAGAGTCTGGATTTTGTTTTGCATTTTTGAGAGTTTGGGTTTTTGTTTGGGATTTTGAGAGTCTGGTTTTGCAAAATTCTTGTTTGGTTGGGTTAACTTTGTGAGTATAGAACAAAATTTTTGATTGGTTTTTAGGATTTTGCAAGTCTGGATTTTGGAAAACTTGGTGAACCAAACAAGATTTTACAAAACTGGACTTGGATAGTCCAAATTTTGCAAAAACTTATCCAATCAAACACACCCTATGGGTATCTCATCCATGAGAATTAGATACTCTCATCCAAGATATCAAGGAGGTCATGTTATCTTTTATGTATGTAGTTTGTAATAAAGTAACGAGGCAAGTAATGCAGCAGGAACATATAGCTGCAAATAGCCTGAAGTGTAGTACTAATGTATGTAACAAATTAATATGAAATAATATGAAATGTTATTCAAAAAAATTTTATATTAACATTAGGTTTATAAAATTGTATATTTTGTAACTAGTTTAATACCCGATTAGATACATTTGAATATCAAATAATTTTTGAGTCAACTACAAAAGTCAAAGTGTACAAATTTAGGTGGGAATGAGGGAGTAGTTTCACCGATGATGACATCATTTTTTTACAATCAAATCATGTCGGAGTGAAATTTATGAGTTCACTACACCCTAAAAATTATCGTACTCAAAAGTGGAATCAGATTCTGAGATTGGAGTAGAGTCTATGGCCCTGTCAAGTTCAGCTTATTTTTGGTATCTTGCAGTTAAGTTAAACTAATTTCAGCAAATTTCAGCTACCTGCAGCGTGTTTCAGCAAACTGCAGCGTGCTTTAGCTATCTACAGCTGATTTCAGCTGACTTCAGCTAACTTCAATTTTTTTAATTAAGTTTTTGAAATAAAGTTACACTTTATCAAATGTCAATGATATATTTTTCTTTTGATTTATCAAATAAATTTACTTTTTTACATGGTTAGTTTAGTAATCGAGAATATATAAAATTAATTTATACTCGAAAGTAACAATTCGAGCAACTATTCCCACAATGCATATCGGTTGCATTCAATACTAATCACTATCATCCGATGATTTAATTTCACTAGTATCACCACTTACCGAATTCCAAACTTGTTCAGATTTACTTTCACGCAATTCTGCCATAACCCTTTTTCGATGTTCATTAAACATAGTGAAATTACAAGTTCCTTGTGTAGGTTTGTGATATACAATAAAAATATCAATCTCTTGCACTTGAATGAAGTTATAAAGTGTGAAACATGCAACAATAATTGACATTTGATGACAATTTTCAATTGGAGGCATTGTTTTTAGCACTCTCCAAATAATTTTGAATAATTAAAAAAATATTAAAAGAGACTTGATTATATTGGGTGCCGGATACGTGTGATCTTAGAATGATTCGGTTGAATCTTATTTAAAGGGAAAATAGATAAGTTTTGAGACTTAAAAATTGGAAGAGGAAGATTACAAAGTTTTAAAAAATATTTAGTGTATTTTAAAAAAGGAAGGAGGAAAAAAAAAGTTAATAAACTTTCGATTATTTGCTAAAAGTTATAAGATTTAAAATAAAATATTTTTAGCTTATTTCAGCAAATTTCAGCTAACTGCAACGTGTTTCAGCTAATTTCAGCTGATTGCAGCGTGCTTCAGCTGTTTACAGCATGCTTCAGCAGTCTGCAGCGTGCTTCAGTTGTCTGCAGCGTGCTTAAGCTAATTTCAGCTAACTTCCGCGCAGTTCAGTTGAAAATAAGCTGAACTTGTTGGTGTTTTATGAAACACAATCATTTAAGCATAATTGGATTTGAGTATTAGTGAGCTCGGGACGTTATAACAAGGTTGGTGGTGCGGAGTGCACACTTGTATAAACCCATCCACGAGCTCACAATTCTGAAATAATCATGTTTGTATGATTAATTGGGAATAAAGTGTTACATTGATACTAATGCAGAAATGTATACGTATATCAATTAACACGTGTTTGGTATTGGGGTCATATGATTGGATGATTGTTTTGGTACGTACGTATGCATGCAGTTATTCCTTTGGATTGGATTGGATGCATGCATGTAGTTAACTCACCGTTGTGGATTGGATCGGGGTGTGTTTTGTGGTTACTGCAGTTGCCTCTTGGCTGTGTAGCTACTGCAGTTGCCACTTGGTTGTTCTGTAGTTACTGCAGTTGCCTCTTGGTAGGTTCTGTGGTTACCTGCAGTTGTTCATCCCTATCTGATATGGTGTGGTTTGGTACCGATGGTTTTCCCTATAAATACACATGCCCTTGGTTCATGTAAAGACACAGAATCACAAACAGTAATTACAGTCCTTAAACAAAATGTTCAAAGGCATTTTCTTGTTTCAGGCCTAGAAGCAAGAAGGTTCGATAGTTTTATCCTGCGAGGGAATTCGTGAAACCCAGGCTATAAGGGTCGAATTATTCTCTAAGGAAAGCGAGCCTACGTGACTCTATCGAAATCCTGATACATCACAAATACCCTTTCTCTTTAACCAACAATCTTAGAGAATAATTTGTTGTCATTGTGATGATGGATTCTGTACGTGACATGACTTCTAAGTTTATGAAGTTAGAGCAGTTTGTAGGTGTGGACTTTCGCAGGTGGCAGAAAAAGATGCACTTCCTCCTAACCACTCTCAAGGTGGTGTACGTCTTGTCTACTCCGATCACCGAACCAGCAGAAGATGAACCATTGGAGGAGACACGCAAGAGAAACAAGTGGGAAAATGATGACTACATATGTCGCGGTCACATCTTGAATGGTATGTCTGATTCACTGTTTGATATATACCAACATGTTGAATCTGCAAGGAAGTTGTGGAATTCTTTGGAGTCAAAGTACATGGATGAGGACGCTTCTAGTAAGAAGTTCCTTGTCAGTAATTTTATGAATTACAGGATGTCAGACTCCAGGCCAGTGATGGAGCAGTACAATGAACTGCTTCGGATTCTTGGGCAATTCGCACAACACAAATTGGAAATGGATGAATCTATTTCTGTGTCAAGCATAATCGACAAGCTTCCATCCACTTGGAAGGATTTCAAACACATGCTTAAGCATAAAAAGGAAGAGCTATCTCTTGTTCAACTTGGGAGCCATTTGCGCATAGAGGAAACTCTAAGGGTGCAGGAAAATGGCAAGCCCAAAGATAAAGAAACAGTGGTATCTTCTTCTATCAATGTGATGGAAGATGGTGAAAGTACTAAGAAGAAAAAGGGCAAAAAGCGTCCCTTTGTCAACAACAACAAGGAATCAAACAAAAAGCCTAAGGGTTCATGTTGGATTTGCGGCAAGACGGGGCACTTTAAACGTGACTGTCGTGTCGGAAAGAGCAAGAAGGGAGTGGTTCAAACCATTCTGGGCAGGGGTCTAAGGACCAAGGTCCACCAACTCAAGGTCAGTATTTTGACAATGATTTAATTTTTTATGAAAATTATGTCACACTCATTCCTGAAGCATTTTACATGCAGGATGATGAAGTTGCGTGGTGGGTAGATTCTGGTGCAATCAAACATGTTTGCAAGGACAAAAAGTGGTTCAAGTCATTCGAATGGTGCCATTATTCATATGGGAAACGAATCTACCGCCGATATTCTTGGTCGAGGAGAAGTTGTGTTGAAATTCAGTTCTGGGAAATATCTTCATCTAAAGGATGTATTATATGTACCTAAAATTAGAAAGAACTTAGTTTCTGTTGGCATTTTAAATAAGTGTGGCTATAAGCAAGTGATTGAATCTGATAAGTATGTATTGTCGAGGTATTATGTGTTTGTAGGGTTTGGATATTATTGTAATGGTATGTTTATGTTGAATTTGAGTGATAATTTTAATTCTGTAAACATGGTTTGTTCTGGTGTTGATTTACCATCTTTATGGCATGCAAGACTAGGACATGTTCATTATAATCGCATGCTTAATATGTCCAAAGAAAACTTGATTCCACCTTTTGATATAAATGTGCAAAAATGTGATACTTGCAAGTTGACTAAAATTGTCAAACAACCTATGAAAAGTATTGAAAGGACATCAAGTTTGCTTGAACTCATTCATAGTGATTTATGTGATTTGCATGCAACACCATCTTTGGGAAATAAAAAATATTTGGTAACATTTATAGATGATTATTCTAGATTTTGTTACATATATTTGTTACATTCTAAAGATGAGGCAATTGCTAAATTTAAGATTTTCAAAAATGAAGTTGAATTGCAGCAATCTGTTTTGATTAAAAAGTTGCGCACTGATAGAGGAGGTGAATATTATGATCCTGTATTTTTTGAATCTTGTGGCATAATTCATGAAGTTACCGCTCTATATACACCACAATCAAATGGTGTGGCTGAAAGGAAAAACAGGGTTCTCAAGGAAATGGTAAATTCCATGCTATCCTACTCGGGCTTGAGTGACGGATTTTGGGGTGAAGCCATGTTAACGGCTTGCTATTTATTGAATAGGGTTCCAAATAAAAGGAACAAGAAAACTCCATATGAACTTTGGTGCAAAAAGAAACCAAACTTGATTTATCTTCGAGTTTGGGGTTGTCGGGCGGTCGTGAGACTTCCTGATCCCAAAAGGAAAACATTGGGGGAACGAGCAATTGATTGCATCTTTATTGGATATGTCATGCATTCCAAGGCTTATAGGTTCTATGTTATTGAACCTAATGATTTCATTTCGGTTCACACCGTAATTGAATCGGTAGATGTTATTTTTGATGAAACTCGATTCTCCTCAATGTCAAGACCAAAGGATATAGTTCCAACTTCAATAAGAACTATAGAGGGAGATGAAATCTCACCTGATAAGTCACTTGAACTTTGAAGAAGCAAGAGAGGAAGGATTGAAATGTCTTTTGGTCCTGATTTCCAAATGTATTTGGTTGAGGGATCAAGAGATGAGATTGATAATGAATATTCTTATTGTTATCATGTTGATGAGGATCCTAAAACATTTAGTGAGGCAATGAAATCACGAGATGTTGCTTTCTGGAAAGAAGCGATAAATGATGAGATGGATTCCATCATGGGTAATAATACGTGGATTCTCTCTGATCTACCACGTGGTTGCAAACCATTAGGTTGCAAATGGATCTTCAAAAGAAAGATGAAAGTCGATGGTTCTATTGACAAGTTTAAAGCCAGATTGGTTATCCAAGGCTTTAGGCAAAGGGAAGGTGTTGATTACTTTGATACATATGCCCCAGTTGCCAGGATCTCCACTATTAGGTTGTTGATTGCCTTGGCTGCTATCAACAACTTAGTGATCCATCAAATGGATGTCAAAACAGCATTTTTAAATGGAGATCTAGAAGAGGAGGTTTACATGAAACAACCAGAAGGGTTTGTTATGCCAGGAAATGAGCATAAGGTTTGTAAACTGGTTAAATCATTGTATGGGTTAAAACAAGCTCCTAAGCAATGGCATCAAAAGTTTGATGAGGTGGTTTTGTCAAATGGTTATCAATTAAACCAATCTGACAAATGTGTATATAGCAAATTTGATAATTCTGGAAATGGAGTTATTATTTGTCTATATGTGGATGACATGTTGATTTTTGGTACAAACCAAAATCAGGTTGACCTTACAAAAACGTTTTTGTCTTCAAGGTTTGACATGAAAGACATGGGGGAGGCGGATGTTATTCTTGGCATTAAGATCAAACGAGAGAATAATGAAATCTCTCTGACACAATCTCACTATATTGAAAAAATACTCAAAAAGTTTAATTGTGAGAATTGTTCCCCAGTTAGTACTCCAATTGATACAAGTGTGAACCTTGTACCTAATAAGGGTAAAGCAGTATCACAACTCGAGTACTCTCGAGTAATTGGATGCTTGATGTATGCCATGACAAGCACAAGGCCAGACATCGCTTTTGCGGTTGGCAAGTTGAGTGGATACACGAGTAATCCTAGCACCTTTCATTGGCAAGCTGTTAGGCGTGTGCTCAAGTATTTAAAGAAAACTAAGGATTATAGTTTGTGCTATGTGGGATTTCCTTCAGTGTTGGAAGGTTATTCGGATGCTAGTTGGAATAATAGCGGAGATGCTAATTCTTCTACTAGCGGTTGGGCATTTTTGCTTGGTGGAGGAGCCATTTCATGGTCTTCAAAGAAGCAAACTTGTCTTGCTGACTCGACATTGGAAACTGAATTTATTGCTTTAGCCGCAGCCGGTAAAGAGGCAGAATGGTTGCATAATGTGATCTATGAAATTCCATTGTGGTCTAAGCCAATTTCGCCTATCTCAATTCATTGTGATAGTCTAAATACTTTGTCTAATGCTTATAAGGAAGTGTACAATGGAAAATCCAGACACTTGGGCATCAGGCATAGTGCGGTTCGTGAGTTATTAACTCATGGTGTGATTTCAGTTGATTTTGTAAGAACACGGAAAAATCTAGCAGACCACTTGACGAAGGGGTTAGCTAGGGACTTGGTATTTAAGTCGGTGATCGGGATGGGTTTAAAGCCTATTTAAATCTTTGATGGTGGTATACCCAATTTCGCTCTAGTACGACGCTAGAGTCAAATTCAATGTGGAAGACCTATTATTTAAGATTGAAACATATAATTTTATATCCCGAATGGTATATGTTTGGACATGCATCAAGACCAGAGGATGAAGTTTAAACTTCTTAATGGATTTTTTGAAAAAATACATATGCATGTGTATGATTAAAAAGATTCACCTATATGAAGAGCGAAGTGCAGCCGCTTCAAGAAGCTAAGGCTTGGCTTTGTATGCACCTCATGAATGGATTGGGACACATGGCTTGAATAGTGTCAGTTTAGCTTTTGAGTTGTATTTGAACTTGTGTGTGTATTATCTTCAAGTGTTCAAATGGGTTGAAGAGTTCAATCTTTTAGACACCCCGATTCTCGAGCATTTGGAATGTGTAATTCACTAAGATGAAAATTCAATCTATAAGACATTTTCATTTATGCACTTGTTTGGTTTTGATGGATTGTTATTTTTCCAAATCAAGGATTATACTTAAATGGGGGAGGATTGTTGGTGTTTTATGAAACACAATCATTTAAGCATAATTGGATTTGAGTATTAGTGAGCTGGGGACGTTATAACAAGGTTGGTGGTGCGGAGTGCACACTTGTATAAACCCATCCACGAGCTCACAATTCTGGAATAATCATGTTTGTATGATTAATTCGGAATAAAGTGTTACATTGATATTAATGCAGAAATGTATACGTATATCAATTAACACGTGTTTGGTATTGGGGTCATATGATTGGATGATTGTTTTGGTACGTACGTATGCATGCAGTTATTCCTTTGGATTGGATTGGATGCATGCATGTAGTTAACTCACCGTTGTGGATTTGATCGGGGTGTGTTCTGTGGTTACTGCAGTTGCCTCTTGGCTGTGTAGCTACTGCAGTTGCCACTTGGTTGTTCTGTAGTTACTGCAGTTGCCTCTTGGTAGGTTCTGTGGTTACCTGCAGTTGTTCATCCCTATCTGATATGGTGTGGTTTGGTACCGATGGTTTTCCCTATAAATACACATGCCCTTGGTTCATGTAAAGACACGGAATCACAAACAGTAATTACAGTTCTTAAACAAAATGTTCAAAGGCATTTTCTTGTTTCAGGCCTAGAAGCAAGAAGGTTCGATAGTTTTATCCTGCGAGGGAATTCGTGAAACCCAGGCTATAAGGGTCGAATTATTCTCTAAGGAAAGCGAGCCTACGTGACTCTATCGAAATCCAGATACATCACAAATACCCTTTCTCTTTAACCAACACTTGACATGGCATAAAACTATGCCAATCTATGAGTTTCCTCCTCTATACTCTATATGATTTACATAATTTTCTAACCATGTAAACTTACTAAAACTTCTCTGTATCAATATCGGTAACAACATATCTAAACTTATCATTAAAATGGGGTAAGATATTATAGTTTAGTTAACATCATTTTCAGAAAGTTTCAGAACTAACTAAATACTGGACATGCATGCCCAACACCGCAATAACTCCTCCCTAGTAAGTATAATTCTTCTTTTTAGCGCCCTATGGTTAGTATAACCTAAAAATATTTTGTATATCACGAAATTTGGAATCATCTATGCAGACTAAGCTAAATTTTTATCAAATTATTTTTTGTTGAACGGATTTAATTCAAGTAAGTACTACTGATAAACTAGAGCGATAAAAAGTTTTAAACTGTGTTGACATCAACATTGCATTGGTTCGGCCTATAGAGCGAAGCCCAATCATGGTTATAATTATTGGCCCATATAGAGCTTTCTTCTCCAAAGCCTTGAGCATTCTGCAAAAATTCCACACCAGTCCACTGCCACAATTAGCAAATCAACCGTGAAAATTATTAGGCCGCGCGTTATGGAGTTGGCATCATCATCTGCAGCTCTTGGAGCCATTTCAGTATTCTCAACTCCACCCAGAACCCATCTTTTCAACTTTCTCCCCGCCACAAATTCACCAGCAAAGCCCCTATATTGTGCAAAAAAACTCAAAGGTAAGAAACCATACTTCTTGTGCTGAAGTGTTTATCTGTATTGTTCCCCTTTCTGGTTGCTAGGATATAATTGACAAGTTCCCTGTATTGCTTTCTGCAAGAACTGGAAGTGATGGAAAACTAGTTATCGTCAATTTCATCCAGCTGAATGTTTTGCCTGTATTTTTTGTCCTACGTATGATGATGATGATGATGTGTGTGTGTGTGTTTTCTTTTTGAAATTTTAAATGTTTGAAGACGCCGGATGTCATTTACAAGTACTCTTTTTGTGCTTTGTGTAAAGAAAAAGTGATGGAAATTTAGTTCTATTTCGGATTGACTTGATGGCTTGTGTATTCAAAATTCAACAGGTTCTTACTTGGCATTTGATACTGTTAGATTAAAGAAGATTGGTCATGCTGCAGCTGTTGGTGACACAGCTACAGCACCTTATGATTCGGCCAAGGAGCATTTCCCTGATGCTGAGTATAGTAGTCAAGAAACCACAAGTAACTATGCAGAGGAGGATAACAAGGATTCTTCTGAAAGATGGGATGATCAGAAAATGACCCGTGTCTGCAATAAGTTAATAGAGGTCTTCATGGTCGACAAGCCAACCCCGACTGACTGGAGAAAGTTGCTAGCTTTTAGCAGAGAATGGGACAATATCCGGCCTCATTTTTATAAGAGATGTCAAGATAAAGCAGATGGTGAGAGTGATCCTGGAATGAAGCACAAGTTACTCAAATTTTCAAGGAAGTTGAAAGAGGTAGCCTTTTGTGTTATGTGAAGTCAGTTGATTTGTTACATTCTGTAGACTGTAGAGGTAAATGAGTAGCCGTTAGTGCTATGTGAAGTCAGTTGTTATGCTAGATATATGTGATTGATTCCATTCCCATGGACCTCTCTCGCCAGCTTATTTTAGTGTCCGCTGGTGGTACATAATAACCGGATTTGATCCTGTTTTGTGTGTTCTATTAGACTGTTAGTTGCTTGAATAAGGATTTTTTGTGCCTTTTCATCATATTTGTGCTACAAATGCTGTCTCTGATTCTATTTTTTCCTTGTTGTGGGCGTTGATTTACCTAGATTGATGAAGATGTTCAAAGGCACGATGAACTGCTCCAAGTGATCCGTAAATCACCAGATGATATTAGTGAAATAGTAGCCAGGCGCAGGAAAGATTTTACCAAGGAATTCTTCGTTCATCTTCATACTGTGGCTGAATCATATCATGACAATGAAACTGAACAAAATGGTAAGCTCTTACTCAGTCCTGGAAGCTCTATTCTTTTTAGAGTGGCCACGACTGTAATGTAGTGGTATTGTTGCAACTGTATTAATTGTTATAGGACCCTTTTTACATTTGTATGCGGTTAACACTGTTTTTTGGTTTTTAATTTTCCTCTCTAGCTGTGGCTAAACTTGGAAACATGTGTTTGGCTGCTGTACAAACTCATGACACCGCAACTGAAAGTATAGAAGCTCTAAATGCTGCGGAGCTGAAATTTCAAGACATAATCAATTCTCCTTCAGTTGATGCTGCCTGCAGAAAGATTGATAGTTTAGCTGAGAGGAACGAACTTGATTCAGCATTGGTTCTGATGATTACAAAAGCGTGGTCAGCGGCAAAAGAATCAGACATGACAAAAGACGAGGTTAGGTCACTCTTCGTTTTCTTCTATCGCACCAATTGTTAGCGTATGAACCTGATTCATAAAGCAAACTGGATTGATGAAGCCTAGTATTGAGGAAATTTCAAGTCATTCTTTTATTCTTGATGTTTATACTTTTTTATTTTCTGCATTTGTGGTGTTCTGGGAGTCAGTCTTCCATTATAAATGCTAGGCCACTTTAGCTATACAAATTAGATTCAATAGTTAAATGCTACATAAATATGAACCAGGGGTAAATCACAGGATTACCGGTTAATGAGGTTGTTAAGAAATCCAATTTCTTTATTTTGAAAAAGCTCTCTTCCATTAGGATGGGTGTTTTAGGTTGTTTCATGCATCATATCAGAAAATGTCATACTTAAATAAAACCTTGCAGTTAATAAAATTACTTTTGATGGTAGTGATGATCACAGGATTTGATAAAAATATGAAGGGAACGATAACTTGTACTTTTACCGCGAATGTACTTTTTATGTTGATAAAATATGTTAGCGTGTCATAATACCTGTGCTGAATCGGCTAGCGGATGATCTGAATGTGTCAATTGTTTTAGGTGAAAGATGTACTGTATCACTTGTACACAACTGCAAGGGGAAATCTCCAAAGAAATATGCCAAAAGAAGTCAGGATACTCAAATATCTCCTCACCATTGAAGATCCAGAGGAGCGCCTGAGTGGTTTGCAGGACGCATTTACTCCTGGAGATGAAATTGAAGGAAAAGATGTCGACTGCCTTTACACGTTAGTCTTCTTACCTTAATCCTCTAAATTTCATTTATGGAGCTTATTTTTGAGTAAATTCACTAGCTTGACTGTGAAATGTACTTTCTAGAAGTTTCTCTTTTATTTCCTCTCTTTTTAGCGAACTTTGTTACGGCTATGCAGGACACCGGAGAAGCTGCACACGTGGATAGGGACAGTGGTGAATGCATACAATTTCAGCAGAGAAGGTACTCTGATAAGGGAAGCTAGAGATTTGATGCATCCAAAAGTAATCCAGAAACTAGAAGAGCTCAAAAAACTGATTCAGGATAATTTCTTATGAGAGCAGCCATGTAGGATACTCCATCCATTTCCATCCATCCCAAAAGAGAGTTTTAGGCCAATATCTTCACATCTTATCTGAATTTCAGTTCGATTTAGTAAAAATAAAATTTGATGAATTCAGTTGGAGTTAATTTATTGATCTTATTTTGAATTTACTATTTTCACTTCAGTTCAATTTAATTTTGTTTAATTAAATTCAGAAGAAATAAGTTGAAAAGAACACATGTGGTCTCTCTATAGTCTCGACTCACTTACATCACAAGTGCATGTTTTTCAAATTCCTACTAGTTTTCCAAATTGACATCACCAGAGGCTGCCAACCTAGACTTGTATATGCATGCATGGTAACAAAATTAGGTCAAACTCATACAGCGACGTTTCATGAAGAATTTCTGACACTGGAACGAAATGAATGGATGGAATTCAGAGCGTGACCTCATAGTCAAGCTAGCTTGCATACAAGTCATCATCTCATATAAATCCAGACAATTTCTGTGGCTACCAAACACCCACGGCAACTGTTTTAAGTTAAAAAAAATACATTTTAGGATGAATCTAACAATATGCTATATATGACAATTATCTTACGAATTCAATGTGGTCAATGTTTTTTTGTTATTAAAATGAATTAATAGCACATAAACCTAACTCTTAGGTTCTGTCTAGTTCAGTTTAATTCAATCAGTTTCAGTTAGTAGTTTTAAGCAGTTCAAGCAACTCCCAACAGTTCCAGCAGCCCAAGCAGATCCAAGCAGTTCAAGCAATTTTAGCAGTTTTAGCATATGATTTCATCTGGCTTGTATTTTTTTAAAAAAATGCATAAAATGTTTTGAAATTTAGATACTAAAAAAATATTTTAATTGTTGTCAATGAAATATATTGTCTATTTTTAATAGTTATATGATTTATAACATTTCAAATTAAGTGTTTTAGTTTTGTTCACAGAGAATTTTGATAAAATTCATCAACACGTGCTTTATATTTATGTAAATATTGCTTCCGTTTTTACTACACATTTTTTATACTTTTATATTTCATTCATAATAGTACTTATTCAAAACTCCAGTAAAACTATTCGAAATATTTTTAAAATTTAAAAACAATTCAAATTAGAGTTTAATTTATTTGAACGTATGAATTTGTTGGTATCATATTTCAACTGAAATATTATTATTACTGTAATTTTAGTTCAATATAATTAACTTTCAGTTAATAGCAGCTCCAAGCAGATGGAAGCAGCTCCAAACAATTCCAACCAACTCAACCATGTTCCAAACCGCTCAAACAGTTTTACCAGTTAACAGCCAATTTTAGCAGATCACCTGAACAAGGCCTTAACATAACATTTTTGGGAATAACCATGATAATACTCCACTTCAATAATTGAAGAAGCAAGCATCTCAAAATGCAGACAGAATTATTACTCTAAGGTCAACACAATTTAAGCTATAACTATTAACCCCAAGCTTTCTTGATAGGTAACAGAATCTGAGCCAATTCTTCCCTCAAGCCATCCTGCACCGCTTGGTCATCGGCCACTGTCATTATTCGCTCCATGGACACTTTTTCCGGCACCACATATTCCCGGCATATCGGGCACGTCGCTTGCCCATCATGAAACCACTGGTCTAAGCACTTTCTGTGGAAACCGTGGTTGCATCGGAGTTGTCTCACGGCATCGCCTTCCTCGAATTCAACTAAACAAATCGAGCACTCCAGCTCTGCCGGAGAGAGCCTCGAACACTTCTTTCCGTAGAGAAATTTGTAGGAGTTGTTGTTTATCAGGGCTATGTATTCGTTTCTGGAGATTTTGCACTGATAAGAATGGTACAGCGCGACGGTGGAGATTAAGATGAATCTGAAAGCTTGAAGAATGAATTGGGAGAAGTATGCTGAAATTGTTCTGCGAATTGTGGATGACGACGATTTGGAAAGAGCTCCCATGGTTTTTTTTTCTGTCTTCTTGATCAACTGTCGGAAATATATAAAGTGGGTGAAATCAGAAATGTGTTATACCAACTCATATTGACAAATGATTTTTTATATTAAATGTATAGAACGAAATGTATAAGCTAGCATTGACTTATGGAATAACAAAATAATATAAAATACATTTTCAAATTTTCTTTTGTATCAAAAAGAGCAAATGTCTAAAAAAGTTCTGATATGATAGGTATGTTAGGGTGGGTTTGATTGGAGATTTTTGAAAGTTTGGATTTTATTTTGAAATTTTGAGAGTTTGAGTTTTTGTTTAAGATTTTGAGAGTCTAGTTTTGTAAAATCCTTGTTTGGTTTTATTAGGATTTTGCAAGTTTAAGTAAGTCTAAAATTAAAAATTGTAAAACTGGATTTGGAAGAACAAAAACCAGACCTGTGGGTGGGAAAATCTAGATGTTCTAAAACCAAAAAAAAAAACAAAAAAACAAAATTAAAATGGGACTTTGAAAGTCCATTTTTTTAAAAACTTGGTGAATCAAATGCACCCAAACTTGGTGAAAGTCCAATTATTCTTTAGTTTTATTAAACTATTTAAAAAAATAGAATAGAATGATCAAATTTAACTAATTTTTTTTAAGTTAAAACCATCTAAGTGGGCGGGAGGATTATTCACGGCTCCTCAACCCTAATAAAAGCAATAGAATTACATGATCAGGTTTGAACCCAGTATTACACATGAAACCATGTTGGGGTAACTGTGGCAATTTGTTGCCTGAACGCTATACTCCGATCTAATATCGGAAGCAAAGTGAGATATCAGAGATGTGTCTAAAAATATTACAAGAAAACTAAATTATCTCTGTATCGATGCCGGTCACAGCATAGCTAAAACTAGACTTCCCTCTTTCTGCTGCGTATACACATCACCAAGTACAGCATTCTAGAGCTCGTTAGAATTCACCATCCCACTTTCTCACAGTCAAAACAGAAAACTCGGTTCTGTTATAACAAATACTCTCTACCTGAACTCAACCGATTACCCATCAAGAGTCTAACTAGAGATTGCTATAAAGATTTCTCTTATAAGGTGATATTCCACAGCACAACATTAAGAAGAAAATCACAAAAATCTAAAAATGGATATATATATATATATATATATATATATAATATTAATATCGGTACTAAAGCAATCCAAACCAATCCTGGTCTGATTGGCTGGTGGCTAAATACTGGATAGAGCAAATGTAATCTAACTCGATATAAGCTTAAAGCCTAATCTGTCTACAAATCTAGTATCAGTATCGCCAACAATAGTGTTTCAAAACTATTGTGACTTGGATTTCTCCTAACTGTACTAACTAGATCGGAAGCTAATCAAAGTTTAACTGAGCAAAAAGACCTGTCAGAAAACTAAGATTATCAGATTACATTCAATCCAATATTTAAGTACAAACATCAATTAATATATATCCGGAAAAAAACTGAAAATAAATTTTAAAAAAGGGAAAAAAAGAAGTAAAACCACCTTCTCAGTCTAACTGTGCCAATTCCAGTATAACCTGTCCAAATATGCTCGGTCCGACCGAGCCGAGTGAACCGCCCCGATCTGAGCCGGGTCGAGCCGACCAACCCGTTGACCTGTCTCTCCGCGGCTCGTCCTTGTGAAGCTCTGTCCGGCGTTGACCAAACATTGCCTGGACGGTGTCGGTGGAGCCCCAACGGCGGTGTCGGCGTCCTCAGCTGTGGCGCTGTAGCGTTGGGCGTCTGGATCGCCGTCTGCGCTTCTGACCGAGCAAATCCACCGGAGCTCAGCTTGATTTTACATTTTTCTACTTAATTAATTAAATTGGACTAATCTTCTCATAAAAGCAAGAGATCATTAATACAGATTTGAGAAAATTTTGACTTTCACTGCAACTATACATATATATTTTCAATAAATCAGACACTCAAGGTGTAGGTGATGATACAGTCGGCATCCCGGACCATAAAAATAAAGTACAATAACCACATAATGTGGAGGTAATTAGTAAGATTATAAGAAACTTTTCGGAGGAATCTCTCCATATTTGCATCGAGTACCAAAATGCCTTATCTAACCTAATCTAAAAAATGGAGAAAGGGATATATGAAGTGGTACTCTCACCTAATGTGAGTTTGACTAATTAAACAAGTACAAGCCCCTCACAATATTGGAACTCCCAAGCCTGCTATCCTTTCCCAATCTCATTAGACTTTATTCAGATTCGCATGTCGGAGCCAGTAAGAGACTATTCAGGATAGTTTTACAAATCAAGAGCATGTTAAAGTTTGTCCAACTACAACGGACTAGAAGAACATGATTAACTAAAACCATCTAATCTATCAATCTAATTCATAAGGAGACACCATGAGGTAAGTAATACTACTATACATCTCTTACTATACATAAAAGATTAAATTGCAAAAAATGACCTTTAAACGTTTGAAATGTATTGTTTATGACTCCTAAATAAAAAGTGCATAGTTTGTGGCCCTTAAATATCAACAATGTTGATTCATGGCCCCTAAAAAATAAAAATGTAGTATACGTGGCTCCAAGCTAAAATCTGTTGAATTTTTTAGCTTCTATTGGGGTATATTAATCAATTCGTATTTTATTAGCTTTTAAAAATAAATACATACAAACATGCAGATTATGTATAATGGTATCTTGCATCTGCATCACCGAACCCGCCACCTTCTTCCACGACGTTTGTTACCTTATAGGTGATAACATATATCGACACGACCAAATGATCCTTGCTGAGTATTTAGCCCTGATCCCTCCATATTCGAGGAGTACATAAATCTCGAATCATGTTAATCAAATCCTACCAGACGGTTGAATAATACTTTAATCATTATCTGCAAAAAAAAATTAAATATGCCGCCGACTATTAATCGACGGTAAATTTCCCAGCGTTAGCTGGAGACAACTATAGACCATTATTCAGTACAATTGGTAAAAATGGTGGAACAAGGCGGCGGCGGGTGGTGGAACTGGTAGATGGAGTGACTTGTTGACGGGGAAGATGGACTAGGAACTGATATACTGCGGCGGTTTTATAGGGATTAGGGGAGATGATCATCATCATTTTATTTTTCATTCTCTTAATTTTTTTTTAACATGTGAATTTTCAATTATACACTTGACAGAATTAATTTTTTTAATAAAATGGTCAAGGGATACAAATCAAACATTTTATACTTTTAGGGGTTACAAACTATACACTTTTAGAGACCATAAACAATACATTTCAAACATTTAAGGGCTATATGTTGCACTTTAATCTATATAAAATAATTATAGTACTAATTTAACTTAACCATTTCCCAATCGAACTCGCCGATTATGGTATTAGGACATCGAGTTCACCGATTAGGGTTTTAGGTTCCTGGTTAGAACATCGATTCATCTTTCCAATTTCGAAAGATCTTTCCTTTCCGTAGCCTAGAATTATCGATCCATTCGGAAATGGAGTTTAGTGGGCAGGGGTTTGAGAAGGCGTCTGATGCTGGGCTGGAGTCTGGTGGTGAGCAACAGTTTGGTGGGCAGGGGCTTGAGATGGCATCCAATGTTGGGCTGGAGTCTGGTGGTGAGCAACAGCTTGGTGGGCAGGGGTTTGAGATGGCATACGGTGATGGGCTAGAGTCTGGCGGTGAGCAACAGCTTGGTGGGCAGGAGTTTGCGATGGTGTCTGGTGCTGAGCAACAGTTTGGTGGGCAGGGGTTTGAGATCGCGTTTGGTGCTGGGCTGGAATCTAGTGCTGAGCAACAGTTTGGTTGGCAGGGGTATGAGATGGCGTATTGTGCTGAGCAACTGTTTGGTTGGCAGGGGTTTGAGATGGCGTCTGGTGATGAAGGAATGAGTGTGAGTCTAGCAGAATATGTGCTCTAGATAATATTGAGTATGTTGGAGGAGAGGAGGATGCTGAGTATCTTAGAGGGGTCTCTACTGATCCCAACATCAAGAAAGAGTGGGAGGCGCTTGTTAAGCGTTATATGGTTGGCGCGGGAGAAAAGGAAAAGATATCTGATGAATTCCTAAATGTTTTTGGGTATTTCATTGAAGGCTTCAAGTTCGATAAGGAGAATCGACACAAGGAGTCCTTTGCTGTTGGAATTATGGAGCTGATGGAGAAGTTTGGAATTTTTAAGGGGCAGCAGCAGGTCAGACAGCAACTCCAACAGCCTGGAGAAGAGGGGTCCTTCCCTGGAGAAGAAGGGAACTAGCAGCAGCCCTACCCCTCATTCCCTGGAGAAGCCCAAGTAGGGCAGCAAACTCCACCACCTCCCCGTCACATGCCTAAACCCATTTCTGCCCATTTCTCCTCCGGCTAGCTTTCACATCATTATTGGTAGGATGGGGGAATGTGTAGCTACATTGAAGAATGCAATGAATGATGTGAGTAAAAGTGAAAACATGCTAGAAAAGTTGAGGTTTACTGACTTGCCTGTTTTGGAGATGTTTATGTTGGAATGGGAAAAGGAAATCAAGCTGATGGGGTCTACCTCTTGCAAAAAGAAAGCACCAGCAACCTCTCATCCCTCCCGCCTCACCCCTTCCCCAGCCTTGCATTTGATCAACCAGTATTCGGCGACGGCATCTCCGATTCCGGTTTATGTGAGGCTACCAGGAGGTGCTGAAGAACGTGATTTAATAGATTCCAAAGATGCTCAGGATCAGAATCTAAAGTGGGCAATGAAATCATATAGCATTGCGAGGGCATGCTACTTTGGCATTCCTGAGAATGAAGAGGTGGCTAACATGGAAGTTGAAAGTTATACAACCATACCTCTTGGCTCATGGTTAGAGAAGAAGGTCTCAAAAATATGCATGCTCCAAGTCCATGGATACTTAATATGGTGAAGATGGCCATGAGGGACAAATTGAAGGAGAAAAACAAGGAAAAGGGTGAAGGAGAAAGTGAAGGAAACAAGCGCAACAAGAAGAGGACTGGAGGACCAATGGTAGGAAGTAAGTCCAAGAAGAACAAGTGAAGGAGTCATTTAGGCTGTCCACTTTTTGAAGAACAAATAATTGAAGCTGTCCAGTGCTATTTTTTGTGGATGGGTAACCCTTGTGTGGATGGTAGCCCCTTATTCTAGTTGGGAACTTTTGAATTAGTTTATTAAGATGTGTGATTGGTGGATGGTAACCCTTTTGTGGATGGTAACCTTTAGTCTAGTCAAGAACTTTTCACTTACAACAAGACTGCGGCTAGAAAAGGTGATGTAGCAAGGATTTTAGTGGGAATGTATACCACTACTCTAGTTCAAAGATCTATCACTATCACGAGGGCGGATGGTTCTACTCTTGAGAAAGATTTGTTCTATGAAGACTTAGCAAGGTATTGTAATAAATGCAACGCAAATAATCATTTTACTTCGGATTGTGAGGATTACATGCAGTGGAAGGTTCATCAACGTAAGAAGGTTGTGGACAAGGGGGCGGAAGAGGGCCTGAGGACCGACCCAAATGGAGATTGGACCCCATCAAAAAAGGAAAAAGATCCAGAAACAAGAAAAAGAAGCAGGTGGTTTCAGCTCCGGATCAATTAGGTGAGGTTAGTGGAGAGGAGAAATCGGCGGTCAAAGATAACTCTAAGGAGCACCCCGCAGACTCTACGTGGGAGGAAGATCATCCGATCAGAGGCTATGTACGTGGATGGTATTGGCAACTATATTGAGTATGGTTCTAATTCGAGTACTTCGGAGGCTGAGGAAGTGGATGAAGAGACAAGGAAACATGATGTGGATTATCCAGAGGAACCAACTACGGAGAAACGGATTTGGGAGGATGAGGGGAGACTGGAATAGGATGATGTAGAAGAGGGAGGAGAAGAGGATGAGGAGAAGGAGGTTCCTGATGCAGAGGATGAACATGCTCATTTGCGCAAAAAGGTTACTTTCAAGTTCCCAATACTTGAATTAATCTCGACAACGGAACCTGCAGAGGTTTCACTGAATGATACTAAGAAGGTTTTTGGTGAAAAAGGATATCCAAAAACCAAGAAGTAGAAACAAGAAGTATAGAAACAAGAAGTAGACAAATATGATATTAATTATTGATTATAATGCACAATTGTTCAATAAGCCTCGCATTCTTATAGTGAGATCATGTCCTTTCGACTCCGTGAACCTAAATCGATCGCACACGATGACGATTTAAACCTTGATTCTAGCTTTCCAGAGACCAATCGTTCAAATTAATGAAACAGTAGTTCAGTAGACCATTTACCTTCGTAAGTCTCTCGTTCAATGGTTTAATTTTGACTTATTTATTCAAAATCATTCGTCAATTTACATAATTAAATCTCTCTTTTTTACCGATCTTCCACTTTAAAGATATATATCATATACAATTGTTCAACTCCCGTAACGTACAATAACGTCTAAGTTTACTGTAAATCTGTCATTATTAAGTAATGCTAAAACATTTCTTTTACAACGGAGGTTCTGTTCCGCGCTATTAGAATTAATATGGCAATTTGACCGTAATAAATTATTTATTTTGAATTAATATCCTCTCGCGATTGCAATTTTTCAATTTAAAATAGAAGTTACGCAGTTCTTACATGCAAAATAATTATAAAAAGCATATTCATTTTGAATTATGAGTATTTATTATATATTCAAAATTGCCGCCTACCTAGAGTTCCATGCACGTACATCGGAGTGCTGAAGTCGTTTGAGTCCAAGTGATATTTGTTGTCATCGTATCATGTTGGACAATGATACAATTCTTATACCATACCCAATGGGTATGTATCCCCACCTTTGATCCACCTTTGATGTGTGTTTTACAATTATAATTGTGTATTCTATTTGCATATACTATTTATAGAAATTGTAAGAAAACAACTTTACAATGCACAATTATACACATAAAAATGCACATAATAAAATTTTAGAATGCACCGAGTGATACATACCCCAGGTGTATGGTATAATTTGTGACAATGATAGGCTTCCCTCCGAGGGACTCTCCCTCCTTACTAGTTGTAGGATTCTGATTGGCTAGTCCATGAAAATTAATGTTTTAATTTATTTTGGAATATTCAATAAGAGCCAATGCGGGCCAGATTATGTGACGTGTTTTAATTCATATTTGAAATATGTATTTTTAATCTTTTATTTTGTTAATTAGAATAATTCGATTTCTGAAAAATCACGTTGGCCATGTTTGCTGAAACTTATTTATCGCTAAATTTAAATAAGCTGTACTGAAAAAATATAAAAATATAGAACGGAACTGAAAAAATATAAATATAATGAACTGAAAAATATGAAAATACTGAATTGAACTGAAAAAAATATAAAATACTGTATAGAACTGAAAAAATATAAATATATTTAACTGAACTCAAAAAATATAAATACGTTCAACTTAACTGAATTGAACTAAAAAATATATAAATATTGAACTGGACTGAAAATACCGAACTAAACCAAAAATACCGAACTGAATTGAAAAATATTCAGATAAATAGTAAACAGACCCTTAATTTTCCCAATCAATCCATAAATGGACATTAAATATTTACATCTCAAACATTAATATTATAGCACTTGGAATGTTAGTTTGATGAAAATAGATAAAATAGAGGGGGCCAGGCAAAATCCCACAAATAAGTGAGTCATGGGGAGGGAGGCTCCCCTCCAAGGGTAGCGTAGACTTCTCGGATATGTTAGGGTGTGTTTGGTTGGGTAAGATTTTGCAAAACTTACACTATCCAAATCCAGTTTTTGTTTGATTCATTTTTTTGGAAAGTCCAAGTTTTGCCTTACACAATCCAGGTTTTGTAAAACTCAAAGTCCAAACAAGATTTTAGTTATAAATTAACAAAATTCACTCCAACCAAATAAGGTTTTTGTTTCAAACTTACAGAATCTCAAACCAACCAAACAAGGTTTTAGTAAATACAGACTTACAAAATTTCAAACAAAATCTGAAACTCTCCAAATCCCAAATCAAAGTTTATACTCACAAAATCCACTCCAACCAAACCAAACCAAACCAAGGTTCTTAGAATATCATGAAGCTTCTATTGGAAGATCAGTTTTGCAGCCGAAAGTAGAAAAAGAAAATATCATTTTGCAGCCGAGATTTATGACACGATATTGATGAAGTTGATTAAAAAATTAGAGGGAGCAAGATGATCTAGAATGTGCAGATTGCATCGAATGTTGTCGATACGTGATGTTAATCGTGGAATAAAATATGGGTTTAGATCTGCAGCATTATATTTGACTCTTCTTCGTATCAAAGGAAAGGTAGCCAATTTCACAGATTGATGTTCACATTCCATTAGGCAGGTTTAGAATCTTCTAAAGCACTAGCAAAGTAGCAATATAGCATTTGGTTGGTGAGGGTTGAGGAATCAGATACGTACTCGGTTTAAGATATCTTACTTGTCATCAAAAAATAAATGATTATAAATTCATTTGGTTGGGGAAAACTATTATCTTATAAATATTTTGCGATGGATCTGGTGTTAAGCAGAAATGTTCTCTAATAAAAGAGTTCTAGTATATAACCACCAAGTATGGGGCTGGCAAACAGTAACATAGATAACGATATAAGTGAAAAAACAGATAATGTGCCATGTGATATTGAATAAACGGCCAAGTCACTGGTCATCTCTTTAAATAGATGCAACAACTAATTAACTTAGCGATGATGTACAAGTTGAATAGTCCAGCAAATTTATGACGTTTTGGTTGGGTATTTTATAAAATACTACGATGTTTAAACACTTGTTCCGAAATCAGAAATTAAATCACAGTCATTGTGTTCTGTTACAACTCATATGAGATCAATTCGAGATATTCAATTGCGATCTGGTTAGACTAGGATCAGACTGGGAATATATTGCTCAGTTGTATTTTGGATAGGATTAGTCTTAATCTGTAGTAATTAAGCAAAGTGAATATTCCTACAGACTAGATCCAACGACGAGTTATAAAAGGGCACGCAAGTTGAGATAAGAAATATCGATCTTCATAGAAAGTATTCTGCATTCAGAATAATTTGTCATCAAAGCAGCTTGAGTCGATCAAAAACAACGAGCCTGAGGCCGAAATCATAACCTTAAAACCTCGGGAGAGGCGATCATTGATAGTAGCGAGAAGTTGCTGAGGGTGCTCACAAATTCACTTCAGAATATCAAACTGCGTTAATAATTCAGATTTTTTTACTTTCATGTTTAAACTTACTGCATGTTTAAACATATTTATTGGAGTAAGTAGTATTAGTAGTATAAAATTGTGATCGATGAAATTTCACAAGTAATTACAACGGTAGTACGTTGTTGGTACGTACCGTGACGACAACCCTAACAGTTGAATAAGAATTTGTGAGGATTTATTACTAAACAGTGACGTTCTAAAAGTTAAAATAATCATACTTCCAATCTGAAATGCAAAATCAACTCCTTTTCGTGTGACATACTATTATAGTATATTTCATTATTAAATGGTGCTATGGATTGCATTTCACACTATAACGTGGAATTAGGTGAAGAGTATAATGAATCTTTTTTATGTTTATTTATTCTAAGCACGCAACTAGTTCAAGTCGTCTGGAATACAAGTGGGTAGAAGAATATGTGAATCAAGACAGCTCTAATATGCACTTAGCAGTGAGCACCGATGAATCTGAACAAATCTTAACAACCGAACTCCATTTTCATATTTGTGATTTTCTTGCTTAGTATGCACCATAAATTAAACAAGTTCACAACACCAAATCATATCCTATTCAACTTTAGCCTAACATATTCTAACAAATAGCAGCTTTCAGCATTAGCATCTCACCTCAATTGAAACAGCCGTTAGCAGATCACAGTAGATGAAGTAGATAAAATAATTAATTTTATTAGACTTATATATTTTTTTAAATAATATATTTTGAAATTTATATGCTAAAAAAGTCATTTTAATTATTATCAATTAAAATTGAACAAACTTAATTAAAATGAAGTAAGAAAATATACACATATTATACATATGCTTAAAACAACAGGTCTTCAATACGCAGTTCGTATTTTACTTATTTGCAGTCCATATTTTTATTAAATAACCATATATATAATGATAATGATATATAACTGATTTGCAAGTGTATACAATAGAAGTAGTATATATGATGCATATGTCTGATATACATAATTATTGACCATATTATATATATCGAAGATGTATTTTTATTTTGGACTGCAAAATAAGCAAAATACGGACTGCGCCCCAGCAACAATAACAAATTTAATTTAGCCAAATTATATCTCATCACAATGGAAGTGAACTAAATGAGTTTGCTTCCAATAAATTAAACTGAAAGAATTTATTAAAGGGTCATGCTATTTGCATGTTATACTTTACTTTTGCAGTCTGTATTATTTTCGAATAAAGATAAATACGCTCTCTTGTCAGTGACTGCAATTTGAAGTTATTAAATTAACGAGGACAATCTTGTCAGTTCCTGTGAAAATACAGCTGTATAAGTAATAAAAAACCTGCAAACGGAATTTTTTTTACTAAATTGCACTGAAGTGAAATTGATAATTAAGAACATTAACACTATAATGTGTATTTTCAAGATCCGGTTCGAAATAGTTTAAGTAGCATTCTATTTTTTAATAATAATTTTTATTACTCTAATTAATCAGGATATTGAAGAAAAAAATTCCTTCAACTTGAATAAGATAGGATATGGGTATAATATTATTATTTTCAGTTCAATGACCCCCCATCACCAAATAAATAGTCATAATAATAAAGAAATACAAATTTTACAACAAAAGTCATATGATAATAATACAAATGATAAGTTATATAATTGTGCCGGACCCATTATTTTGGTTGGTTTGATAATTCATAGATCACTTTGCAAATGCCGCCGAGGCAAAATGACCGAATCGATCCCCACCAATATTTGTCCAATTGCCTCCGGCCAACATTTCCACGCACAAAAGTCCCAACTCCCCCGCCGGCTATCCTGCAACTGGATGATGATGATATCATCTGCTCTTATATCCACTCCACTTCACTAAAATACCTTATTATATTGTTATGACTATCTTGAAAACTATATATCAAACAGTGGCGGAATGAGACGAATATATTAAAATTATCAAAATTTAAATTTTTATTATAATCTTATTTCAAACTATAATAATTTAACTTATAATAATATAAATACTGGATAGTTGATGTCACTCCGTACACCTTATATTGTTGGGACTACCGAGTTCACCACATGTCAAACTAGTATGATATTGTTCACTTTAAAATAGCTGTAAAATCAGAACATTTTAAATAATGGGTCAATCCCTAAAAGACTTCATACTAGTGTAGTCTTTTAGTGTAATGAGACTATTTGTTACGAGGAGAGAAATGACACTCTTCACTTCCGATGTGAGACTTGGGTTAACCGCACCCAACATATATAGCATACCAAAAATTTTTTGTTTTACTTATCTTCTAGAATGGCTTATATATATTATATGTTCAGAAAGCTACTTTGTTTGATTTAATAGTTGATGTTCGGAAGTAATCTTTAATGAGAACGCGTATATTTTACATACTTATTTGTCAAACCTCAAAAGAGTTAAAGGTAATATTTTTGTCTTTCCAAAACACAATACCAACTCAAATCAAAATACTTACCAGATCATAATTTTATCATTTCATGAATTTTTAATCTCAGCAAAAATTTTACATCTTCAACATCTCAAAAGCTATATATTTTCGACCAAGAAAGAAATCTGCTGATTAATTGGGTGTCAGAATTTTGTAACTTTAATTATAAGCCAGTTAATCTTGCTAAGGATTGTAGAACAGCATGATGATCTGTGCCAGCCAATTAAGTTTAATTAAGCTTGCTAGTTGTGTTGTAAAAAGATCCCTTGTATCAAACTCCTAATTAAAGTCTTCTCCATGATTTCTGGAAAAAAACAAAACTGAAACAAGGCTGAACTACTACAGTATCTCTCCTATTTTAATATAATTTAGTTACAAGAAGCTGAGGTGCCGGAATGGTAGCTCCAAAAATTCCGACTAGACAAGAGCATCATAGCTAGCTCCTCCTCCAGCCCCTTGTTCACCATCAAGTGCTCGTCCTCCTTCCTCCGCCGCTCCTCCGCCACTTTCTCCGGCACCACGAAAGTCCGGCAGAGCGGGCATGTAGCCTGGCTCCGGTGAAACCACGTGTCCAGGCACTTTCCGTGGAAGGTGTGGTCGCACCGGAGCCGCCTCACGGAATCCCCCTCCTCGTAGTCCGCCAGGCATATGGAGCACTCCGACGAGTCGCACGACGTCGTTTCGGGGTCCTCCGGGCAGCTCTTCTTCCTCCTGAAACTGAATCTGGTGCTGTTGGTGTTTATCAGGGCCATGTATTCGTGCTTGCAGTTCTCGCGCTGGTAGGAATGGTAGAGGACGAAGATGGAGATGATGATGAATCTGAAGACCTGGGGAAGGATGTCTGAGAAGTAGGCGGAGATGAGTCTGTAGATTGGTGAGAGGAAGAACTTGGAGAGAGCTCCCATGGCGGAAGAGTCAAACTTCAACGAGTGTATCTTTTTGGTTTTTGGTGCTGTAGAAAGTACAGGAGAGGTTCAGACACGGATACTATATAAAGAGGGGGAAGTGACGTGTGATCTGTACTTTCTATTTTTTAAATCACATTAGCATTTATTGCAATCTTTGAGTAATCTTTTTTTAGGTTATGGGCAGTGTGTGTATTGAGAGTAACGTGTATCATTATTTTCCTTGGCCTCAAGTCTTTTTTTAATTTTTGCATAGTAACTCAAGTGAACTCCTAATAAAATTCTCCCTTTCCTATTTCTATGAGAATTGAGATTTTGAATGTTATTTTTCTCGATTGGCTAAGCAAATAAAATTAACTCCTTTAATTGCAATCTAAAAATCCTATCAAATAATAATCAAACTTACTGTCAGATTACATATAACAGATCTATAAAATTGTAATACTATTTTTGGAAATGTTAGCAAGCTGCCGTGAAAGTCAATGTACTACTTAACAGTAAATCTGAATTTAACTCCAATCAGTCTTGTAAATCAGGGATTTCAATATTTTGAACACCACGATCACGTTGAAATATGTTGTCCAAGCATAAACACAATGATACACAATTTAGGCGCATTGAATACATGAAACCAAACATTCAAAAACCTGATTCAGAATGTAAAGGGAAATCAAATTATAGACTGAGTCAAGATATGAATAAAAAAGATTGTTAGAGTTTCAATGAAAGACTGTCACGAAAGAAAAATAACATATTGAAAACCTCATAACTAAAGAATATGTACGGAAAGTTTACATTATTCAAGAGAGAAAATAATTAAATATGTAATTTCCCCATCTTCCCATGGTTTAGAAGAATTAAAGGGTCATAATATTTTTCCGCACTAGGCTTCGAAAATATAGGGATGACCTTTCCTGGAAGTCGGAGCTTAAGAACTGGTCTAAGAGATTCAAAAAACATTTGAGGGCATAGAAGAGTTGGAAGTTGAAATGAATTTTTCGGTCTTGCTCAAGTTGGTCTGAAGAGAGTTCTGAATACCTTGGAGGATTCAGTCCTATCTAAGGATCTGGGAATCACAATTGTTTTTCGTACATAGAGAGAAACTAACTCTTTTAGCTGATGCATTGACTAGATTGGAAAGTAAGGATATATGCAATTACATTTGTAATCAACAAACTTTACATACGAATGTAAAAGGTTTAGTTATATCAAACAGTAGAGAGCTCCCTTTATGTGATATGTTGTATCCTTAGAATATTTGTTGTTGTTTTTCATAGTTTTATGCAGGCGACAAAATATTGATGCAGAGCTATGGAGGACATGAAAGTAAAGGAAGTCAACTTAAGCAAGAGAACTAAACAATCAGACTTGATCAAGCTGAAACTGATAATATTGTTTAAACATGTCAAATAAGAAGCTTTTGGGAAGGCTGATCATAATTAATTTATAGACCTCAAACTAATATACATGCCTCCTTATGATGTTTTATTTTGATAGTTCAATCATTACCTCTTCTCGTGGTTATATTGTGCTTCACAAGTGATCATTAATTTGTTCTGAGAAGAGAGTCTATTGAGCATCACTTCCACTCTGCGGTTCTCCACCTCCACTCTGCCGTCTCCACCCTCCTCTTTCGAAGGCCCCGAGGTAGACTCTGGGGTAGACCATTGCTAATTGTCTGCCCTGAAACTGAAACTCTAGTGGATACAACGGTCCATGTTTCGCACGGGATAAAAGCTCAATTAGATCATTAGAACGCAATTTAGATGGAGCTTGTCCATACATAGCCTGAATGAGATGCTCAACATATGACTCTGGATGTCTAGGAAGAAGATGGGAGCGCAGCTGAACACCTGTTAATTCAAATGGGATCGAAGGGTTCAAAATATTTCCAATAGGATTGCTACTACAGAAAGGTCTTCCTAGACACAGAATCCTTGCAAATTGTCAACGGCCAAATCTCACAATTCATATATACAATCATATAAAAAAAATTATTCCTGAGATTAGAATAGAAGTAAGTGAAGATTAGGTGGGCTAGATTACCTTCAACCCGAGATACAAAATTTAAGAAATTTTGACCCTCAGTTTCGGCTTCATCGTCCTCTCCGCCGTCCGCCACTTCCACTCCGCCGTCCACCACCTCCACTCTGCCGTCTCCACCTTCCTCTTCCGAAGGCTCTGGGGTAGACTTTGGGGTAAACCATTGCTAATTGTCTACCCTGAAGCTAAAACTGATCTAGTGGATACATCTATCCATGTTTCGCATGGGATAAAAGTTCAAGCAAATACTTAGAACGAAATTGAGATGGAGCTTGCCCATACTAGCCTGAATGATATGCTCAACAGATGGCTCTGGATGTCTAGGAAGAAGATGGGAGCGCTGTTGAACGCCTGTTAATTCAAATGGGATCGAAGGGTTCAATATATTTTCAATAGGATTGCCACTACAGGAAGGTCTTTCTAGACACAATATCTCTGCAAATTGTATATTAGCAAATCCAAAAGCCTTATCTGTATATATCAAAATTCCCCATCACAGCTAAACTCAACTCATTGTACAGTACCGGTGCTAGGATGTGGTGTTTGTAGTGGTTTAAATAAAATTTTCCGACCAACGACAGATTGTGGTGGCTATGGTGTGGTGGAGGTCATCGATGGTGATGGGTATTTGGGGAAATTGAGAATGGTGATTGGGTCATGTCGATTTAGAATAGATTACAGAGGTGGTTCATCACATGTGGTGGGTTGTGGTGCCGGGAAGGGATTGGTGGGTGTCTGTGGGAAGGCTGCAGTGGTGAGGGATGACGGACGGTAGTGGTTTAGAAATTTGGGGATAGCATCCCAAACTTTTGAGGATGGTGCAGGATGACTTGTTTCACCCTTGATTCACTTTGGAATTTACTCAAGCCCTCTCATTTTGTCCATGATATGCAGCTCCACTCTCAATGTCTACCATTTCCTAAAATGGTTAGCACCACGTTCTGGTCTTGTTTGATTCATCGTATCATTTTATTTTTTAGTGATTCAAAAAAATTATATCTAGATAATCCCAATCTTTCTTTTTCAATTATGTAATCTGAAGTGTACATGCATTTTTGTTGATCTGCCTATAAACTATGAGATGTTAATTTTGTGTATATTGTTGTGTTCATGATAAAATGCCCAACTATGTTGTGTTGTGACTGTACCGGAGTTTTTGTCTCAACTTTATCTGCAAAATATGTCTCATGTCATAGTTGCTTATATGTAAATTACTAAAGTTGTTAATATTTAAACCACTAAACTTGTTCTCATGAATCATTCTCTACTTATGCATTGCTTCTGCAATTTGGTGGGTGGTGCTGTGTTGCTTCTCTTCTCATATCATTGTTTTTTAGAGTGCTACATTCTTAAATACAAAGCAGAAAGTTTTATACTATCATTCTATCATGTCTTTGCTGTCAATTAAGTGGTGGAACCCTTACATTTTTGATAAATTACATGTCCAAAGTTGAAACATGATAGTCCAGGTTAGCTGTTAATGGAAATTGTTAAACAAAATTAACGTGGTTCCCAATTCATTATCACATTCAAAGATGCTTGAGTTTGTTATTTCCAAGCTGAGTTAGCCAAGCAGGTATTGGAAGTCCAAGCATAGTTAGTCATCTACAAAAGACAATCCATTCCCTTAACCATATGCTTACACGGTAACTCAGCAGAGAAACGTACGTCCTTATATATTCTTCTAAACATGAATAAATATAGTAAATTATGAATTATTTTTACACTCACCTAGCTTTTTTTTGGATCCTGGTCTTAGAACTACCTTGGTGTTTTTTTTAAAACGTGCTTCTTTGCTAGAATTTCTGTTATTATGCAGAGCAAATATCCGGGAGAAGTTAAGCAACTTTTGAAAGAAGTCAAAGTTTGAAAAGAGCCGAATTATTAACTGCACTTCATGGATTCTTTATGGATTGACTATATATATGGTACAATTTCTGTCTAGTGGTGCGTTTGTGAAGTTGCAAATTTTGCGTCAACTTCAGTGTATATATTCAATGATCTACTTTATTGGAATGATTTTGATTGAATGTAATTCCGTTCTCCTTTTTTATTTCGCCGGCCGAATGTGTTTTTTTAATCAATCCCATATACATTTCCGATTGAGGAATTGTTCTGAAATGACATTTTAGGAAGGATTTCTGATTGACGAAATAGTTCTGAAACGGTTTTTCCATAATGATTTCCGATATGTGAAAAAAAAAATCCGAAATCAAAAATTAGAAGTACAGCGGGGCTCCCCGCCGTGCTATGACCAATTTTCCGCTGTGCTTCCTACCCAATTACACTAGTGAATCTAGTAATATGAAAATGTCGAACTTAAATACAAAGTATTAATATTTACAACATATAACTGAAATTTTGTTTTACATCTATATAATGTTTGTGAAATTACCCAAAAGAATTATGGGGGTGTTTGGGAATTATCTGTTACCTGTTAGCTGATTGCATTAACTGGTTTGACTAGCTGATTGTATTAGCTGATTTGACTGGCTGATTTGATTAGCTGATTGCATAAATGTGTTTGGTAAAATTAGCTGATAGATATAGTTGTTTATGGATAAAATGACATTTATGGACATGAATATATTTTACTACTTATTCACTTATTAAATGTACATAATTTATCAATTGATATTTTTTATTACAAATGAAACATAAGAATTATAAAAAAATAATCAACATTTTCATGAAATGTTTTTAAAACTATACATTATAAGTTTGTTTTAGAGACTTTTTCAAACCTTTCTCTTGTTTCATATTGATGGATGTAAGGGAAAAAAATTATTTCTGAGTAATTTTGATAAAATGTTATTGATATTATAGTGGAAAAATGAGAAAAACCAACCAATAATAACATTATAATAAAATCTAATGAACATTAACATCCATAATATAATTATTATAATGCAACCCAAAATACTAATTGAACAATTATAATGATGCATAATTATTTTGAACATTTGAATTTTCCTACAAAAAATCAAATTCAACAATATGTATTATATTTTTTTGTATAATTAGTATAGAGGAGGAAGGGCAAAAAAGTATTTAATTGAGCATTTGAGTAGAAAAAACTACTTTTTTAAACCTTTTGAAAATTAATCCATTGAGTCCAAAAAACACTTTTTCAAACTCATTCACCAAACACTTCAAAGTGCTGTTTGACGGTCAAATCATCACTTTTTATCAAATCATCACTTTTTAGCGTAAAAGACTCTTTACCAAACACCCCTTATATAATCTAACGAATTAATCACCTCATCGGTCAAACAAATTAGTCTTATAGTACTCTCTCCTTGTCAAACCATTTTTTTAAAGTTTAATCATTGATTTTTCTTTTACGTACCCCTTAATAGTCCTTTTCAAGATAGCTTACTGTAATTTAATAAAAGTTATATAATGAAAATATCACTCTCAAATAATTGTGAGATTCTTAAGTTGAGAGTGGATATTTTTAATGTATGGATTAAACTTCTCATTGTCAATTAAGTCTAAACGGCCATAAACGTATTGATTTTCAAATCCTCAGATTATGATCTTTTTATCGTTGACAGTGAGGTTTTTGTATATTATTAGCTGACAGTGAAATTCTTGATCAAACATTTGATAAAATATAATAATTAAATTAGTTGAATGGAATAAAGTTTATATTTACCAACTTTTATAACAGCGACTTACCTACGACGCGATTAATCATCTATAATTAAATGAATAAAATAATACAAATTTTGACTAAAATTTAAACAAACGTATCTAGAGGTGAATTACTAAATTCAATCGGCCGAAGTGCAGGCCAGATGAATTTTTTAGAGCAGTATCTAGACCTTAAAACTGCAGGCAAGCACCGATCGAGAAAAAAAAACAATTGCAGGCTAGAATGTAATTGGAGTAAATAATTTTAGATGTGGTCTAATAATATTTATGTATCTGTATTTTTATTTAAGCTATTAATATGTCATTACTAAGGTGATTCATCATCGAATGTGTTTGACTTTCTCTGATCTAACTTTTCGACGTGTACCTTACCTCTCAAAAATGATATAAAAATCACAAATATGGGATCAATTGAACATTATCTTATTAATATAAGAATATTTCTATCCGTTCAAATAAAATACAGATTGCATAAGTAAATATTGACTGCATCTAACGATCCCCAATAATTTTTGAATTTTTGTAACAATAAATATATTTTTAAATATTTTATCTTAGATTAATATCAACACATCAAATTTTTATACAGAAGCGGACCAAATGAAGCTAATTAGACATGGTCTTACATATAACAAATATATAAAATTTTGAATGATGGCAAAAGTTTACTTTGATGATGAGATTATTAAGAACTATATTTTGTTTACTTTCGTTAATACGTTGACAAATGTCAATTCAATGAGAAATAGGAAATGGACTACTATCATATTAATTATATAAAATATCATAAAAGTCGCTTATTGATTTAAGTAATATTATCCAAATGAGAAAATATAATTAGACTATGGAAAAAATACCTAAATTACGACTCATATCTGAAGAGATGTTTGATCATAAAAGCCAGGAGAGGACGACGTAATTCATACCTCATCAGCGAAGGAAAATTCTTGCTATAGTAGCTGTGGTGACATCGGAGGAATAAATAATTACTTACTTTTATTTTTATTTTTTAAAAATATAGATAACATTTTAAACTATTTCTACAAGTCAAAGCTAATTCTACGTACTACAAGTCTTCTGCGGATTTTCCAAAATAAAAAAAATAAAAATCTTTTACTGATAATATTTAAAAATATTTTTTTTATCACTGATAAATTTGAACGACTTTATTTATATTACTTTTAAATAAAGCTAACTAGCTAAAAATAAAAATCATCGTGTTTTACATTGATATATTTAATTTTTTTTAATGTAAATATTATGAAAAAACTTATGAAGATGAGGATGAAATATGTTTAAAGAAAAACTCTTTAAAATAATTAACAAAATTATGGTGACAAATTTCAAAAGATTATGAAATTGTCAATATATATCGTACTTGCTAGGTTATTCATCAAAGGTAATTATCATAAAATAATATATATTAAGATCAAAATGTAAGAAATTTATTTAATATTAAGTTAATAGATTAATATTTTTACAAGTACACATTTTAAGGAAAAATGCTAGCGATAAATGCTAATTAACATAAAAACACTATAACCTATATTTATAATCTAATATATTTATATAATCTATAGTGATCTTATATTAATACAGAATATTTCCATGCATGTTTCATATATCGCACATTCATGTTTTCCTTCGTGTTAATTAGCATGATAGACTGAAATTATCGTGTAAATTAAGATTTTATAGATGGAATGAGTTATATTTTAAAATATAGAAGGCGAAATATATAAAAGTGGTAGGCGGTGGAATATGGTGAACTTGCGGTGGTTATGTGACGGGTTTAGTCAAAACTATGTAGTTTCACTCTTTTTAATACTTATTATTAATCATTTATTGATCGTAACAATAACTCTTCTAATTCGCATTTTAGGAATAAATCATCTTAGAAAGCAAAGGAATCATCGGCTAGAAACTACAACAAGTTGTAGCGGTTATAGTAATTTAGTTTTCATTACATTAAAATATTTCTTTAATTCATTTTAATTCAAAAAATTTAGTTATATTTAATTTTCGGTCAAAACCATCCAAGTAGACGGGAGGATTATTCGCGACTCTTCAACATTACATAAATACAATAAAAATACATGGGTTTTGATAGTCCAATAATACACACAAAGCCTTTTTTGGGTTTATGTTCTAATTTGAGTGAGGTGCAGAGTGGATTCCATCACAGTCGTACTATTACTCCACATCGAGGTAGCTGCATGTACTATTAAAAAAGGGATAGATCGTAAAAATTCTAAGGTCTAATACCCGAACATATCCAAACAACCCGACATGTATAATATACATAACTCGTAGTATAATACTCAAAATCTACAAAGTGTATGCACAAAGACGCCGTGAGTAAGCTGACAAAGCTACAGACGACTTTGATTTCTCCTCTACTGTATTGCATCGACCGAAACCCAGTGGGTCTTCACTCACGCCAAATACACGGGTTTGGAGGGACATAACAAACAAATAGGCAATGATAAATTAGTTTTTGAACTATTTCCTTGGTCTTGAGGTGACTCGTATTACAACAGGGATATTTTTTGGTCAAACTAAGTATACTCGAGACATTCTTAGCCATGCAGGTATGATTGACGCTTCGCCGGTGAACATTCCATTTGTTCCACAGTCTCAGCTTCACTCTAGCACCAGTGCTTCGTTTGGAAATCCGACATTGTATCGTATCGTTCTCTTATAGGTGCACTTCAATACTTGACCATCACTACCTGATCCGTCTTTTCCAGTCAATTCTGTCAGTCAGTATCTCCAGGATCCGCGAGAAAATCATTTTGCTGATGTCACTCAAATTCTTCATTATGTGGCTGAGACACCTCATCATGGTCTCACATTTCACTTGGGAGATTCTTTAAATGTCCGTGCTTATGTTCATGGTTACTTAGATGGATTAGGCCCGCTGTTTTGAAACTCGGCGATCGACTTACGGCTATACGGTGTTTCTAGGCGTTAACATGGTATATTGGAGTTTGAAGAAACATGCTACAATATCTCACTCGAGTTCGGAGTCTGAGTATCGCGCCCTAACCAATACCACTTCTGAGGTTGTCTAGCTCGATCATCTTTTTCGAAAATCACAGTTTCCTCTTGAGGGTTGAGGGTCCGCCATTGTTGTTATGTGACAATAAGAGCGCTATATTTTTAGCCGAAATTACAGCGGCTCATAAATGGGCTATACTCGTCGACGTCAACTATTACTTTCTTCGGGAGTTGGTTGCTTCAGTTAAGCTCCGCGTTAGTCATATTCCTACTTCATTGCAGTTGATGGATATTTTCATCAAGAATCTTTCAAAACCCTTATTTGAGTTTTTTAGATTGAAACTTTGCGTCTCAGTTAACCCGACGTAAGTCTTGAGGTGAAATGTTAGAGAATAGCATTGAGACAGGCCCATAGGCCTTCAGCCTAGGGTTTAATTAGGGCTATATACTTTCCTTTTGTACACAATTGTAACTCTATATATAATCTAATCTAGTGCAATCCACTCAACTAGTATAATTTCCCGTGTCGATACACAGATATTTATTTTAAAATATTATTATGTAAATATAAATTTAATATATATTTTATTCATCAATATAAATATGCACATAACTTTCGTATGATTTGAAAATGGTTATAGTTTTGAAAATTAATGAAAATATCGTTCAACAATAAAAGTTTTAATAACATAATATATACATTAAAATAAAATTTAAAGTGATTGAAACAAACATAAAGATAATAAAATGTTAACTAATGTCCATCAAAATCGTCGTGGTGGTGGTTATGGAGAACCGCTCATTCGATCACGTTCTCGGCTGGCTGAAGAATATGACCCGTCATCAACGGCCTCACCGGTGCGGAGTTCGACCGGGCTAACACCTCCGAGCCGGCCTCATGGAAGCGCTACATCAACGGCGGTGCTATCTTCATCGATTTCTCGACATCCAAAGCCATTTTCCATTCCGTGGCTTTGGATGGATTTTGACACTTAAATCTTTGCGACTATTTAATCGTGCTTTCAAATGACATATTTAGAAAAGAGTCAAAAATTCAAAAATTGCAAAGGCAAAACAATGTAATTTTTAATGCAATGTGCATTTCATCATAAAAAAAGAAGACAAATGACCATTTTATTGAGCATATAAATAGTCCTGGTACCACGGAGATTGATATATAGCCAACCTGATACAGTCACCGAAATTATTTTGAAGTAACCTAGTTGCCTCAGATTCAGGATGGAAAATGGTAAACACATGAGCCTCATTTTCATGTTCAATCACCTCCACTTTCTCAACACCTTTCTTCTTCAAGAACTCGCCATAGAAAACACCCTGTTACGGCCACAAATATGAGCTTCTCCTTGAACGGAGCTGTCAACGGGCTACCTGCACGGGGAAAGGGAATGGCTAGGTCAGCACGGGGAGGGCGATAGCCGTACCCGCCCGATGCCAAAGTCAGTCGGTTGACAGTGTTTATGATCTATCCTTTTCAAGAGTATTTGTGAGCTTACCTTCCTTTCTCTTCTGCTCCTTCCTTTTATATCTCATGCCGAGGTTCAATGCCTAGGGTTTTAGGCATGCTGATGGGCCTCTGGTCATCCTGGCACGTGCCCGTGCCAGCCCATGCTAGCCGTCCATTCCCGCAGCATCATTGGGCCTCTTGGGCCTATCCTTGACCAAGTGGTATGACCTGTTGACTTGGCCCACGATCCTCACAAGTCCCCCCAAGTGCGAGGCCGTGTTGCCAAACGCGGGCGAAGAACTGAAGAGGCGAGGATCTGGCCGTTGTGACCTCACGCGCGCAGCTTTAACCTTCGCCTTTAATGCATGTCGAACGCGTGTCCCTCGTCCCCTTTTCTCGATGGTGCGTGGGCCCGCCTCGATCACGACTCCCCACGCAGGCTTAATTCCTAATCTGCCTTCTTCTGTTTGAAAATAATCCCCCCTTTTCATCTTCTCCTTCTGTCTTAACCCCGAACCATCATATCGCTGCGCTCTTCTGCCCTCTTACAGGTATTCTCCCTTCTCTGCAACTTCTTTAATTCAGGCGACCTTCCCCAATTCCTCGGTCTATTCTCGATGGCTCTCCGACGCATGGGACCCGGGCTGGGCAGTACTACGACGGCCGGCGATGTCGACGGTTTCCGAGAGCGGTGCCGTCACACCGTCGGCCTGCAATTTACGGACTTGGAGGTGCAGATCCGCCTCCCGGAGGTTGGGCAGTTGGTGGCGGAAGCCCCTGAGGGTTTTACCGCCGTTTACTGCGATTACCTCTTTTCCTGCGGTCTGCGCCTCCCGTTGACCGGCTTTTTCAAGCAAGCACTGGCCTTCTTCGGGCTCGATCTGCGCTACCTTCAACCTAATTCCGTCAAGGCGTTGATCGGTTTCCAGATCGTGTGTTCCCGCCAGCAGGTTGTCCCCACGCTGCCCTGCTCAGTGTATTCGCCTACCCATGCGTGGACAAGGGCTACTGTCATATCAAGTTCCGGCCGGCGGCGGGCAAATCCCTGCTCCAGAAGAGGCCGAAGAAGTCCGATTGGGCGTCCAAGTTCGTATACGTGGACAACGACCTGGTATGGAGCCCTCGTGCAAGTCGGGTCAGATACCCGGTGGGTGATCCGGCGACTCGGGGGCTCCGTCCCAGCGATGGGGAGGCGGCCGTGTTGGATCCAGAGGTTCGCAAGCTGAAACAGGGCGCGATGTTGTGGACGGCCGTGAACTCCGATGAACTCTTGAGCCAGTGTGGACTCCCTCACTGTCGGCTTGACGTGCTGATGCAGTCGCCGATACATTCAGTCCCGTATACCGAGGATCCGGGGGAAGGTCGACCAGCGTTTAGCCGTGTTTTTTGCTTTTCCTTTCTTTTGTCACTTCTGTTTTGTTCAATCATACCGTTCTACTGATTTCTCGTTCTTCTTTGTCTTTTACATCGCATAGCTTCCAGGACCGTTGACGGTGAGACCGACAATCATCCCGACGTCCAATCGAACGCTCAGCTTGCCAACTCCGACATGGACAACTATCACCGTCGATCCGAACGTCGCCAGGCCCGTTCGTCCGCATCTGCTCTTGCCGACAGTCGCGCTCAACACTCAGAGTCTCAACTAAACGTCTCCGAGCCTAACGTCATGCGTCCCGACTTCATCAACTTGGAGGGGACGACTCGGGTGACCACAGGAACCCCCATAAGAGGCCGGCTGACTCGATGAGTGTCGAGATCGCCTTCGAGGGGATGTCCCTGCCTTCTCCCGACGAGCTGCACCGCAACAAGCTCCTAAGGGTGGAGTCTCTGCCTCCTCCGGCCGGACCAGCGCTGACTACACCGAAGGGTCGTGCCGACTTTCTGGCCTCAGCCTTCCCCAGAGGTCACCTCGAGGCCTGGCGCGCGAACCCCCTGGTCAACTTCCACAACTCCGCCAGTCTCATGGACCGGTTCGACTCGGCTAGCCTGGAGGTATGATCCTTCTCCTTCTGTTTCTTTTCTCGCGTCTATTTGAGATCGCATTTTGTTTTATGGTCATCCTCTTTGAACTCCCAGATGGCCTGCCTTTCCGCTTCCCTCAGGGGTGAGTTGGCCGTCTGCACTGTGAGGCGTCCCGCTCTCGCGGCCAGCTCACTTCCTGTCAGGCAGCTCTGGAGGCCGCTCGCGACCTCAACCGGAAGCAGGAGCAGATGATCGTGGAGCTAGACGCTCGTGCCGCCGTTAATCCGGTCGACCTCCAGGCCCAGGTGGATGAGCTGACTGCATCTGTCGCCGCTCTCAAGGTCCAGAAGGAGGCTGCCGCTGCTGAACGGGACTCGGCTAATGGGAAGCTGAAGGAGGCCAAGGCTCAGCTGGAGACGCTCGATCTGATGCGCGCCAAGCTGCAGAGTGCTGAGGAGGCTATCGCCGGCCACGACTCTCGAATCGCCGCTGCCGTCGCCAAGTACAAGTGGGCCATCGAGGTCGGTCTCCCCGATGTCTTCCTCAAGGTGGCTTCAAGCGACAACGCGCGCCGTCGTTTCCGCCGGGCGGTCTACCGCTCCTTCGACTTGGATGAGATATACGAGGGTGACGCCGCTCGGTTCAGCCGCTCACTGGATGAGCTGTTTTCTGTCTTTGGTAAGTATCCATTTACAGAATACTTCTCCGAGTTGTCTGCTGAGATGTCGCCTGAGGCGATTGTGGGGTGGACTCCCCCCAGCGTTCTGAACCTCAACCGCCTTCTGCCGCGTCGACGACTCACCCACCTGGTAAGGGTCAGGTCGAAGGGGTTGCCATGGCCGCTGAGAAGGACGCGCCTGATGACCTGTTGGATGACCTCCAGGAGGCAGGGTTGGTGGGCGAGGCGCCGGCGCATGAGTCTACGGTGGAGGACGACGGCGAGAAGACCAGCGGCAACTGAACGTTCTGAATGATCCGCCCTGCGTGGCGTTGTTTTATGCCATCTGTGGCTTCATCCTTTTTTCGCTACTTCTGACAATTTCCCTTACCTTCTGCACTGTTTGGATATTATTTGCTTTTGGATGTTTTTTTATTCTGACTTTTGGCAACGAAACCTCTCTTTTTGACCCCTCTGGTATTGTGTCCTTTGTTCTTCCCCGTCTTTCCCCGCTTGTCCATCGGCGCGGGTTGATGGTGGTGGAGTTGACGTGGGTCGTTCATCCGGACGTCGGTTTGACCCTCGGGCCTACTGGTGCGGCCGTGCCCTCCGTCGTTCTGAGGGCAACGAGCTCGGTCGGCGAGGCCAGTGGTACTGTCAACTTAGTTAAGTGTAACCTCGACAACCCGCGGCGGTCGCCGTCGGGTTCATCGTCGGGTGACTGAGGCGGCTGAGCCCCCAGGTGATTCTTGGGGGCAACGAGCTCAGTTATGTCGGCCAGCGAACAAAATTAGTTAAGTGTCGCCTCGACGCCCGACTGCCGTCGGGTTCATTGTCGGGCTCACCTGTCCACTTGGACGTGGGGCGACTGAGGCGGCTGAGCCCCCAGGTGATTCTTGGGGGCAACGAGCTCAGTTATGTCGGCCAGCGAACGAAATTAGTTAAGTGTTGCCTCGACGCCCAACTGCCCATGGTCGTTGGGCTTACCGTCGGGCTCACCTGTCCATTTGGACGTCGGGCGACTGAGGCGGCTGAGCTCAGTTATGTCGCCTGACGTGTGCCTAGACAACATTCATACCGCTAAACCTGCTTTATATTACTTGCCACAAAAGAAGAAAAATGAGTCCCCTGACGATCATTTCCCCGCCGAGCAAGTGAACGGGGGCAAGATGATCGCGTCAGGAACCCGACCAAAAGTGTTTTCCTCGCCCACAGGTTAAGGCTTACTGTCTACACGTACATAAATATTCAGGCCGATACCTGGTTATCCGTAAAACTTTCGGAGGTTGCTCATGTTCCAAGTGCGGGGAACTGGTTCTCCTGCCAGAGTGCGGAGCTTGTACGCCCCGTCGCCCAGCACCTCCGCTACCTGGTACGGGCCTTCCCATGTTACGTCCAGCTTCTTCGTTCCCTCGGCACGGCTGGCCTCATTATTCCGGAGGGCGAGTTCGCCCACCTTCAATGACCGGTCCCGGACATGGCTGTTGTATCGCTGCTCGACGTAAGATTTGTACGCCGCCTCCGTCAGCGCTGCCTTCTCCCTCCGGTCCTCGAGCTCGTCCAGGCTGGCTCGGATTTCTTCCTCGTTCTCCGATTCAGCCAACGGCTTGGCGAGTCTCGGCGATGGCACGATCACTTCTGGGGGAATGATCGCCTCGCTCCCATAACACAAGCGGTATGGTGATTCCCCCGTGGCCGCCCTGGGTGTGGTCCTGTATGCCCACAGCACCGACGGGAGCTCCCCCACCCAGTTTCCTTTGGCCTGATCCAGTCGCCGCTTCAGTCCCTGGACGATTATGCCGTTGGTGCGTTCCGTCAATCCGTTCGCTTGGGGGTGCGCCACCGAAGTGAACCTCTGCTCGATCCCCAACTGGGAGCACCACGACTTGAACGGCTCCCCCTCAAACTGCTTCCCATTGTCGCTCATGATGGTTCGGGGCAGTCCGAACCGGCACACCACATTCCTCCATACGAAGTTCGTCATTCGCTTGCCGGTGATGCTCGCCACCGCCTGGGCTTCCGCCCATTTGGTGAAGTAATCTACCGCCACAATGAGGAAACGCCTCCTTCCCGTCGCCACGGGGAACAAACCAACTATGTCTATTCCCCATTTGGCGAAGGGCCACGGGCCCGAGATACTCTTCATCGGCACTCCGGGGGAGTGCAACACCTTGTCGTGGCCTTGACACTTGACGCATTTCTTCACCAGTTCGTCGGCGTTGGCTCTCATGTTCGGCCAGTAAAAACCAGCTCGCGAGGCTCTCAAGGCCAATGTCCTCGCCCCTTGATGGCTCCCACATGTCCCTTCATGCAGTTCCGCCAACAACCTGTCCGCCTGCCTAGGGGAAATACATCTCAGCCAGGGTTGCAAATATCCCTTCTTGTAGAGTACTCCGTCCTTCAAGGCGAACTCCAAGGCTCTCCTCTCAAGCTGTCTCGCTTTGCCAACGTCGTCCGGGGTCTGTCCGCTGAACAAGAACTCCCTGATCGGGGTCATCCAACTGGGGGGTTCGGTCGAGATGGCCAGCAGTTCCTGGCCTTCCGTTGATCTTGCGGCCAACGTTTCCACCAGCACCCCCTTCGACAAGTGACTACTGGCGGTCGAAGCCAACTTGCTGAGCGCGTCGGCTCGGGTGTTCTCCAAACGGGGGACCCGGGTGACGTCGAAACCTTCAAACAACGTAGCCAGCGCCTTTACCTTTGCCAGATACTTCTGCATCGACGGCTCCTTCGCCTGATAGGCTCCGCTGAACTGGTTGGCCACCAAGGCTGAATCACCGTACGCATCCAGCTTGTTCGCCCCCAATCTCTTGGCAATCTCCATCCCCGCTATCAGTGCTTCGGACTCAGCCTCGTTGTTCGTTGCCGGAAACTCGAACCTCAGAGCGTAGGTGGTCTCCTGTTCGTCGGGGTCCGTGATAATTAAGCCGGCTCCCACTCCCTCGACGCCCGACGCGCCGTCCACGTGGAGTTTCCACCAATCTGTCCTATCTTCCCGACGCTGGGTCCGGATCGGGACGTCCGCCGCCTCCGTCGCCAGGTCCTCGATCATGACCTTCGTCACCGAGGGGATTTCCGCTAAGAAGTCCGCCATCACCTGTCCTTTAATCGCCTTCCTGGGGGCGTACTGGATGGCGTGTTCTCCAAGCTCAACGGCCCACTTGGCCAATCTCCCCGATGACTCTGATTTAGCTAAGATCGCCTTCAAGGGCTCGTTTGTCAAGACGACCATAGGATGGGCTTGGAAGTATGATCTCAACCTCCTTGCCGAGTGGATGAGGGCGAGGGCCAACTTCTCCTGATCAGTATATCTGGTTTCCGCCCCCTACAACGTCCTGCTCACGTAGTACACCGGGCGCTGCACCTTGCCTTCCTCTCGGACCAATGCTCCGCTGACCACTTCCGATCCCGCGGCCAAGTACAAAAAAAGGGTTTCTCCGCTTTCTGGGGGCGACAAAGTTGGCAGCACCTTGAGGTGCTCTTTCAACTCTTGAAATGCCTCGTCCTCTGTGGGCCCCCACTGGATAGCTCCCGCCGTGCCGACGCACCCCTTGAGAACCTTCATGAAAGGTAGCGACCTCTCCGCCGCTCGAGACAAGAAACGGTTCATCGCGGGCAAATCCCGTTGAGGCTCTGGATGTCCTTCACCGTTCTGGGAGCAGGCATGTCCACGACCGCTTGCACCTTCTTCGGGTTGACGTTCAAGCCGCTGTTCGAAACCATGTGACCTAGGAACTTCCCTGACCCGACGGCGAACTGGCACTTGGCCGGGTTCAGCTTCATCCCTATCTCCTTCAGCCTGCCTAATGTCTTGTCCACGTCTTTGATCAAATCACCAAAACTTTTGCTCTTGATGACCATGTCATCCACGTAGATTTCGACGTTGTGTCCCACTTGTTCCCGAAAGACGCGATCGACCACCCTTTGATAGGTGGCCCCCGCGTTCCGCAGTCCGAACGGCATCATTCTGTAAGCGAAAGCTCCTCTCTCGGTGATGAAAGTGGTGTTATTCACGTCTTCGGGCCTCATCGGGATCTGGTGGTAGCCCTTGTACGCGTCTAAGAAACACTTGATCGGGAAGCCCCCGAGCGCATTCACCTTCTGATCGATGGCCGGGGTTGGGTAGCAGTCCTTCGGGCACGCCTTGTTGAGGGTCTTGTAGTCTACGCACATCCTCCAACTGCCGTCCTGTTTTTTGACCAAAACAGGGTTGGCTAACCAGACCGGATACGGTACCTCTACAAGAATTCCTGCGTTGACGAGCTCATTGACCTCCCTATTGACCGCTTCGTTCCTCTCGCGACACAAGGGCCTTCTCTTCTGGATGACCGGCCTGTGTGAGGGGTTGATATTCAACGAGTGCATCCCAAGTTCTGGGGAGATCCCTGTCATGTCCGACGGCTTCCTTGCGAACACGTCCCCGTGTTTCTCCAGCACCCTGACCATCGACTGCTTCACCTCTTCGGGAACGCTCGCTCCGACCTGTATGGGCATCACTTGGTCCCCATGTAGATACACAGTTTCTACCTCGCTCCCCAACTCTTCGACGATGATTCTTTCCTTCGGGGATACCATTTGCACCCTTCGAGCCGACGTTCTGCCGGACGTCCCGTCCGACGGTTGTCCGGACGGCTCCTCGGGGTTCTTCCTCTTTCTGAGAGCCACTCGGTGGCATTCCCTAGCCTTCTGCTGATCGCCCCAAACCGTTGCTATCCCTTCCCTCATGGGAAACTTCAGCAATAGATGGAGAGTGGACACGATCCCCTTCAAGGCTGCCAGTGCCGGCCTACCGAGTATCAAGTTGTATGGGCTGTGCGCTTTGATCACAATGAACTCAAGGTCCACAATTTTCCTGCAGGGGGTCGTCCCGACCGCCACCGGCAGGGTGATGGTCCCCTCTGGCCAAACAGTCCGGTCCGCAAAGTCTACTAACGGCGTGGCAGTCGGGGCCAATCCTTTGCGCGTGTTCTCGTCCAGCTTCTCGAAACAGTGCCAATACATGATTTCCGCCGAGCTGCCACCGTCGACGTAGGCGCGGTGCACCAACTTGTCCATGATTTGCACTGTGATGACCACGGCATCGCCCCCAGCAGGTCGGTCTGGGACAGGATCCTCAGAACTGAAGGTGATCACCTCCTCCGGCGTCAGCCTCCTCGACATAGGCGTCGGCTCGGGCGTCTTGCGGCAACGCGCCTTCCTCTGAGACTCTGTGGCTCCCCCTGCGTTCCCCCCGATGATAGTGAGAATCGTGCCGGTGGGAGCGGTTGGTTCTTCATCCTATGAGGAAACGTCTTCATACCTTCGCCTCTTTCCCGACTCTTCCTTCTTCTCGGCTCGAGCGACTTCTTTGGACCTGGGTCCAGTCGACCGATCGCGCGACCGTTCACCTCCGCGCTCGCTTCCTCGTTCAGTCCGTCGTTCACCTGATCGCGACGAGTACTCTTCTCTGTTGTACTCCCGGGCCTCCTTGGCATACTTCTTGAGATGCCCCCGCTTGAGGCAGGCTTCAATGGCCCTTTTGAGGTGTATGCATTCGTCGGTGTCGTGGCCGTGATCCTCATGGTAGTCGCAGTAAAGGCTCATGTCCCTCTTGGAGGGTGGTAACTTCATCTTGCGGGGGACCGGGAGAATCCCCTAATCCGCCACGGCCATGAAGATTTGCTTCAGGGTCCTGGTCAAAGGCGTGAAGGATCTGTCCTTCGACGGTTCTTCTCTGCTACCCAGCCGATCCTTCACAGACCCTCTTGGCTTGTCCTTCCTTGACTCCCCTCCAGAGGTTATATCCTTGGTGGCCTTGTCACCTCTGTGGTACTCTTCGACCTTGATGTGAAGCTCATACAACGTGAAAACAGGCTTTTTCGACAACCGAACCTTCAAGAGGGTGTGGGTTAACCCTTGCACGAAAATCTCGACCAGCCATTTCTCGTCCAGCTTGTCTTCCACTTTGTTGCACTCGGTGATGAACCACTCGTAGTAATCCATGAGCGATTCGCCCGACCGTTGCCTGATCCGCAACACGTCCTGTGTGGTGAGAGCGAACTTCTTCTTCTGCATGAACCGCGTCAGGAAAAGGTCCTCCAGCTTCGCGAAGTTGGAAATGCTGTCGTTTTCCAGATTGGCAAACCACAGTCTCGCCGCCTCCTTGAGGGTTGTGGCGATTGGCTCGGGAGTGCTGTACGTCGACATGGACGTCGTGAAGGTATGGATGTGGTCGGCCGGGTCCGTTGAACCATCGTATGACCCCAAGTTTGGGGGGATACGGATCTTCGAGTCGGCCACGAACTCCATCACCGACCGGGTGAACGGGCTTCCTCGGAGCTTCTCTCCCTCCGGCGGGGTCCAGTTCACGGCGAGGCGCCGGTGAACAGGAACTCGCTGCGGGACTTTCGGCTTGTGAATGTACGAGGTCGCCCATACCTGCTATGGGTCTTCATCTTCCCCTGAGTCCTCGTCATCATGGGTGACCGGGATGGGGTTTGTCTCCACGCCCTGCGCCGGCGGTTCTGACTCATCGGGCGCCTTCTGCTTCATCGTGTTGACGCCCTGGAACAGGCGCTTCGGGGTGATCTTTCCCGCTCTAGCGCTCAGGCTCTGCAACTCGTGGATCTGGTTGGCCATGCGCTCTTGGGAGTTGACGATGCGCTGGAGCAGATCCATGCTCTCCTTTGCTTCCCCCAGGGCAGGGTTCCGCGTTGACTCCGGTCCCACCACTTGGCTCGACAGCCGGCGAGCGGCGGGATGCTTGACCGAGTATTGGTCGAGCTCTTCATCTTCATCGTCCTCGCGTCCTGTCAGATCGATCAGGGGCGGGATCTGACTGCTGGTTTCTCCACTCATCGATTGAGTGCGTGGGCTGTAAGAATAACAAGGATCCCCACAGACGGCGCCAATGTTACGGCCACAAATATGAGCTTCTCCTTAAACGGAGCTGTCAACGGGCTACCTGCACGGGGAAAGGGAATGGCTAGGTCAGCACGGGGAGGGCGATAGCCGTTCCCGCTCCGATGCCAAAGTCAGTCGGTTGACAGTGTTTATGATCTATCCTTTTCAAGAGTATTTGTGAGCTTACCTTCCTTTCTCTTCTGCTCCTTCCTTTTATATCTCATGCCGATGTTCAATGCCTAGGGTTTTAGGCATGCTGATGGGCCTCTGGTCATCCTGGCACGTGCCCGTGCCAGCCCATGCTAGCCGTCCATTCCCGCAGCATCATTGGGCCTCTTGGGCCTGTCCTTGACCAAGTGGTATGACCTGTTGACTCGGCCCACGATCCTCACACACCCCTTTCTTTCAAGAAGTCCAATCCAGCCACCAAGAACAGCACATCAGGAAATCTCAGCCATTCACTTTCAAAAAACTCGATTTTCTCGACATTACACCTGAAGAAATCCCAATCCTGCACCGTCATAAACTGCTGGCATCTTGTTTTCCAATAATCCACAGAAAAGACAATGCATTTAGCATTTACCGATTAATCACCAAGAAAATCATGGTAACCAACCAGGTGGTGGAGCATATGCAGAAACACCATTTAGAGTTCATAATATTAAAAAATTACTTATGATCACTCACGTTCCCTTGAAATAAGAACGTTCACTTGAAATAAGATTATAAAATACCCATAGTATAATTAATCATTTACAGTAATGAAAAACATCATAAACATACTAAGAAAACGCATACACCAAAAACAGAACAATACCTTGGAATTGTGCCTCAGATTGTGTCTCAGCCTTTTTGGTTCTATGCAGAGTACATTGGATTGAGTATATTAGTAGATAGATAACCATTGCACGGTTGATACTTGCAAAACCAAAATTGCAGCTACTTACTTTTGCAAAGTTTTCTAGGCCCGCAACTTGGAGAAATAGTTGTGGACACAATGGTAAGAGAACTTCGAATCCCCCGCCCAAGTCATAGAGGACATCACCTGCAAGTATATAAACTCCTTTTTAAGGCATAGTTTGTATAAAAATCCATAAACAGAATTGTGCAGGGAAAATATAGCGATTTCTATGTAGAAAGCAAATTAGAACAGACCAAGGATTCTCCATCTTTTCGGCACGGAATCCATTCCAGCACCCAAATTTTTGCAAATGAGTTTTCACATGTGCTGCATGCCATCTTTTAAAATCTGTAAAACCACAAAAAGATTCAAAACCAAACCATAATTACATAACCAACATAGTGGATCAGTAGGAATTTGATAGCTTTAAGAAAACAGCAAAAAGTTTCTCTTACCCAGCTCACAGCAGTTGCTTGAGCAGGGGTGGGTCGCAATCCAGCAGCAAACAGAAGGGACTGCAAGGAGCAGGAGAATTGAGATGTAGACCTGTAGTCAGGACACCATTTAAACTATTTTTTAACAAACCATAAATCAATTAACAGGCTCTATAGTCATCTCTAAGGTACAATTAACATAATCCTACAAAAATCTATACTCAAAACCGACAAACAAAATTAGTATTGCTCTTAAGGATTTCAAGTATCTAACTTTCCTAACCACCCTTTAATCACAGATTCTTCTGCCTCCCTGGATGACAGTATTTGTGTAGGTAATAATGCAAAAGAACATGAAAGAGTTGAACAGACATGCATAAAAGAGTGAAAATATGCACACACATTACCTCAAGAAAATAGCATAACTTCTGGGAAAAAAACATTACAAAATTCTCTCTTTGGCATTTCATCGAACACTTGCTAAGCAAAAAATAAAATAATTCATAGAAGTCTTGAATTCATAGAGGAAAATGAAAACGATACCTTTGAGCAGACTGGTTAGCTGCGATTTGAATCTGCAGAAAGCCTTCATCCATCAAACTGCAATCCCTAGACTGATACAGAGGATATGAATCATCCCAAACCCAATCATCCCCGATTTAAAGAAAGAAATTGAGGATGAGAAGAATGCAACTGATGATAAATTAATGGAATTGAATAGGGGATGTAAGATGAGGAGAAATTAACGATAGATCGAGGATGAAGGGAGGATGTTCCTCTTCAATTTTAACTGATGAGGGATATTATGGAAGCATGCGGTAAGGAAACGGTAAAGTCAGTACAGAAAACGGGTAAGGTATTTAGCACCTTAATAAATCTATAATAATTAGATAATAAAAAATGAAAAAACAAAAAAGAAAAGGAAAACTAAAGCTGATGTGTCAATTTCTCATGAGTTGTAAAAATAATTCTAAATTCTAAGAAAATTTCAAAACATTCTCTTTTAAGATAGTTATAGATATTGAGGTTTATCCTTCTAACATTGCAAAGTCTCTAGAAAGTCCGACTTTCCTAAGTGTTATGGAACTACCACTATATATTTAAGGTCAAGTGATACTATTTTGTGTTAAAACATTGATAGTATCAAAGTGAACATATAGTAAAATATGTTTTAATGCAAAAATTCATGAATTTACATTAAAACATTAATAAAATTCAAATAACAAACTTTACAGTTCAAATTAAAAGGTACACTGTATAAGTTAAAACGTATAAAGACTCTTATGGAAAGTCGGGAAAGTTGAACTTTCAGGAGACTTTCTCCTCTAACATTGGACGAATCCCTTCACCGGGTAGGTCAAAGAACCTCCGGCTCGGATACCAACTGTCACGACCGAAGGTGAGATTTAGACTAGAAACAAGTCAACTGTATACAAAAGGTCAATTCACTGTACAATATGCATAATTAGATGAGTTCTACGGTTAAGATTGGATGCCCTTATAACAAACTAGAAACACACCTGACTGAACTCACTTGACTGCTAAACAGACCGTTTTACCCTTCTTGAATCCATTAAATCATGACCTTTTTGCAAATTAGTTTCTGGGCCGAAAAAAAGAGAGTTAAATTTGTTTAGGCCCAGTGCCTTCAGTTCTGCAATCTATTAACCACTCGCCAAATTACAAACAAACTCCTGATTGATTGAAATTTAGAAGACCAAACACTCAAGTAAGAAACAAACCTACGAAAGCCCGAACTCACGTGTACAAAACGCGCCACCACCTCCGCCGTGCCCTACTGCCCTGGACCCTTGGGAGCTTTGATCTTCTAGTCTGCGCACATGAATTCGCATAGAAAAATCAATACCTGCTGCGCTTTGTGTGAAAGTTGTAATCTTGCCTCAATTTGCCCTATCTGCGTGAACTATAGGTAAATATTTTTAATCTTTCGAGCATGCTATCTTTTTCCTACTGAACGTTATCATTGTTATGTATATTTAATGTTGTGTTGTTTCTTTTCAGATTGAATGTGTATAATTCTAATTTGAAGTCTCTGAAAAGTAAGAGAGATGCACTGTGTGCAAGATTAACTGAGGCCCTCCTCAGGAAGGTATGAGTCATAGAATCTTACTGAATGGTGCAGCTGAATTGATTCCTTATAAGTTTTTTTTAGTGCCATTTGGTTAGGGAAAGTTAATGCATTTTTATGGAAATAATGAGGATTGGATAGAGATAGTTTCACTTAAACTTAGTGGTTCGAAGTTGAAATGATCCCCTGCATCGGAAAACTAATTGATTAGGCCTACTGGGATGTTTGATTAAGGGCTGAAGTAAGTCATTTATGTTTCACCTTAGCTGACATGTCCAGGAAACAATTTTGCAAATCTGAACTTTCTATTGATTTTTGATGTATGGAATTCAGGAAACTGATCAAATCTATTGTCTGGATTTTATTCACATTATTTTGTTGGCTAATAGTCACTATTATGGGTGTTCGAAACAGGGTAAAGCTGATGATCAGAAGAACTGGTTGCTTCTGCGGAGGGAGAAGCTTGCAAGAATGAAAGAAAAGCTGCAGCTTCGTCAAGCTCATGTGTTGCAAGGTTGACTATTGGATCAGTTACTGCTTGACGAATTACAGGCATAATATCGCCTGTATAATTTGTTAATACTTACTCGTTTATTGATGCTATGTCAGGTAATGCTAAGATCGAGAAGATGTCTCGTGATGTCAAAGTTAAGTTTGAGTTACTTGATTCAGCCATGGCTGTGGTACGTATATGTAATTTAAATGAATTTTCATTCTGATTTTATTAGTTATGAGTTATGACTATCTGTATGAAACTTTTTGAAATTGATTGTTTGATGGAAAAATCTCACTGTAGTTGAAAAAGAACAGAGTTGAACAGCTTGAGAAATTCTATCCTAACCTTGTATGCACGCAGACTCTCGGACATGTAAGATGTGTTATCAATCTCTTTTACAGCTTCAAACTAGTCCATTTTAATTATCATCCTTTTAAATGATATAAATAATTGCAGATGGCAATCACATCCGAACGGTTGCATAAACAATCAGTTATTGTGAAACAGATATGCAAGTTGTTCCCTCTGCGTCGGGTAAGCTGAAAGTTCTGTTCTCCGATACTTCTATTAGTTTGCCTCCTTGTGAGTGTTTGATACCACTTTATTCTGTTCTTCGTTAACCTTTGCAGCTTCAGCATTATAATTAATCAGCTCAAATCTTAATATACACTTGGAATAACTTTTATCCTTTCATAATTCATATATGTGTATATGCTGAGTTCCAATTCTCCTTATATTGTGCTTTAGCCCGTTTATTGCTGTGCCGGTGGTTCTATAGAAAGAGCATCTTTTAGTTACTTTTACTATTTCTGCTTTTATAATGTTGATGCTATATCGTTGCAGTTGTTGGCTATGATTATTTAAATTTCTGTTGGAACTTCTATTTACCGTTATGGATAGTTTTCAAAGCTTCCAAGAGTTGTCGATGATTGCTCAATTTGCTCATGTGGGTCAGTTCATCTTTTCAAAGAATGCACCAGTATAATTCATGCCTTTCTGTTTCAGGTGATTGTTGATGGTGAGCAAAAGGATGGTTTTACAGGCCAATATGATACTATTTGTGGTGCTCGTTTACCTAGAGGGCTTGATCCACATTCTGTTCCGTGTGATGAACTTGCTGCTTCTATGGGGTAGGTGCTCTTTTACTTATTTTATAACTACATAATCAAATGTAGATGATCAAATACATCAACCGTTTTCATTTTATTTTAAATAAAAAATTGCTATTTATGAGTTGTGATAGAACTGTTTTTGTGACTAGGCCTGATTTTGCTGCTAATTTCTTTCTTAGCATTTCTTGATTATATTTTATTTTGAGCAGTAGGGTTGGTGTTAGGAAAGGTGAACTTTTTAAAAGGTGGGAATAGGGGATGGGTAGTCGACGTGAAAGAACAACGTACAAGTTCTTGAGAAAGATGAGTAGGACTGACAATTTTTTTTTTTTTTTTTGAAGAGCACAAATTTTGTTGCTGAGATGTGATATTTTGTTTTTAGTCTCTTTAGTGAAGAAAATAATAGCAGATGCAGAAGTGAAGAAAATATGTCTTGGTGTGGTTTGGGCTTGTTTCTTAGGCTAGTAATGTTTTTGTTGTGATTGGCAGTAATCTGGAGGTGTTTTTTCCCCCTTGTTTGTTCATTTGCAATCTGTTGTTTTTCAAGCTTGATAGTCTTTTATGATTGAGCACTTTGTTCATTTGACCTTTGCACCATGCAAATGTGTGTTATTTAATTGACCGTCTTGAAGTGATTCTTCACCAAATAAAGAAATGGTGAATGTCTGATCCTTATTACCATTCTACATGTATCGATGTGCCCCTTTAGAAATTTGTTAATGCTCTCTTATATGTCCTATTTAATGTCGAAATCAGATATATGGTGCAGCTTCTCAATCTTATTGTCCAGAATGTGTGTGGCCCTGCACTCCATAACTCGGGATTTGCGGTATGCTTGTTTATGTCTTTATTCTACAGTTTGGTTTGCCTATGTAATAACTTTTAAGAACGGTTTTGGCTTGAAAAATGTGAACTCTTAATTCTGTCTGTTTTCGTTTCAAATAACAGGGTTCATGCTCTAGGATATGGCAGCGAGACTCATACTCTGATGCCCGTCCATCTTCTAGAAGGTAATCTGGTGGCTTTAGAATTACATGGTTCTGAACAAGAGGTTTGGAATGACACTTCTTTGGTTTAATAACTTGCGTGTTTATTCTGTGCAGCAGCGAATATCCACTCTTTATTCCACGCCAGAAGTTTTGCTCCACTGGTGGGGAAGCCTCCTGGTCGGAAAGAAGCTCTAGTACTTTTGGTGTTGCTTCAATGGAATCGGACAAGAAGCTCAATCTGGATTCTTCTCAGAGAGGTAGTTTTAATTACTCATCTGCCTCTCCACACTCGATTGAGACACACAAGGACGTGCAGAAAGGAATAGCTCTTCTGAAGAAGAGTGTGGCATGCACTACTGCATACTGCTATAACTCATTATCTCTAGAAATTCCTGCCGAGGCTTCTACTTTTGAAGCATTCTCAAAGTTGTTGGCTACACTCGCTTCTTCCAAGGAAGTACGATCGGTAGTTTCTCTGAAAATGGCCTCTTCAAGGTACTCATCCAAATCTTGTATCCAGCATTATATCAGTAGCATCTAGCATGTGCTCATAATTCCTGGCTTTGCAGGTCATCAAAACAAGCTCAACAGTATTACAAGTCTGTGTGGAAGGTAGATTCAGCCATATCGTCGAGCACTTTAGCAGAAAGTGGTGTCTCTCTTCCTACAACTGTAAGATTTTGTCTTGCTCGTGTGCTAAAAGTAGTTGCTCTTATCTGGCTGAGCTATTTTTATATGCTTGCAACTGTTTCATCTAATGGTTTGACGTCTTCTCTTCTATAGTTTTCCGAAATGTTAGACTTTTATTTTTTTAGCCTTTGAAAGGCATTTGTTTTCTTATCAGATTGTTCTTGTTGAATTAACTGTCAAGTTAAATTTTGAGGGGACTGTCGAGTTAAACTTTTCCTATTTTTTGAATGTGCAGAGAAATTTTGAGAGAAATGCTTTTGAGCGAAATGCTCCCAGCTCTGCAAGTTTTCTAGCTGAACTGTATGATACCGGCAAAGCTGAAAGCTCCATCGAAGGGTGGGATATTGTCGAGCATCCCAAATATCCTCCTCCACCATCCCAAACAGAAGATGTAGAACACTGGGCTCGGGCCATGTTCGTGGATGCCACCAAGAAGAAGAAGTAGCTAGTTTTAGGCTGAATGTGTACAGAAAAACATTACATGCTAAGCAAAATTGTACAAAGTATATTAAACAAAATTCATTTGTGTAGAAAAAATGAAGAAAATGGATGTTGGAAATAAGAGAGATGAGCTTTATCATCTGAATTGTTTGCTGAATTAGCCAAATATTCTCAACAAAGTTTGCCTAAAACATTCCAAATAAAACTGTTTCCATTTGTCTTCTTAACCTAAAACAAGATTAGGAGATCAGATGAGGATGAAGCAACATTTCCCAGGTCTTCACTTCTTCCTCTTCTTTGGTGGCTGAATGGCCTCCTCTTCATCGTCCTCGTCCTCATCATCGTCATCAGCATCTGCTTCAACTTCGACAACTTCATCATCGTCGTCATCAGCTCCGTCCTCCTCATCCTCATCGTCATCATCATTTTTATCATTTTGCTCGTCTTCATCATCATCGTCATCATCATCATTAGGGCCATTTCCCTCATCATCTTCGTCCTCCTCTCCATTTTCTTCAGCTCCTTTCTTGGCATTGCCATTGCTATCGCTCGGGTTTTCACGGCCTCCTTCGTCCTCGGGGGTCGGCTCTGGCACTTCATCGTCCGAGAAGCTGCCGGCCTCGCCTTCCTGCGAGTCATCTCCATCTCCTGCCTCAGCATCAACCACCTGGGCTAGTGCACTTGCCACAACATCCTAATGAAACAAGGACACATTTTATAAAATGTGAATTTCGGATATAAAAATAAAATGCAAAAAGTCAATCCAAGATAAAAAGAAATGTTTTCCCCTTTCATAATTTTTTTCCGTTAGCTAAAGTTAAAACGTGAAATTGTCGTTTATAGGAAAAAGATAAGAGAATCCTTTTTATGGAACTTTCTCCATTTGTCTCTCTCTTTATTCTGTCCTTAATGAGATACACTTTTTCTTTTTCATATTTATTTTAAGCATAATAATATTACATAAATAAATATGTCTTTTAATCCTACTAATTAAATACTCCAACAATATATGAGCATAATCTTTTACTTTCAGAAACATAAACCGAAAGAATTGATTCGACCGACAGGAAATTAATAGTGGACTTGTTGGTATGGCATCCGAACAGGGCCCCACTTTTAAACGATCCGGATTCGAAAGGGGTCTTTTAGCCCATTAATATTTCACTTCACGTCCGGGATGAGGAAAATTGTGGGATTAGCTGATATTACTTGCTATAGACAAACAACAAATATTTTCTAAAATACTATATTTTCTTTTCAAAAAATAACAAATAAAAATAAAAATAACAAATCTAAGTACTAAAATTGACATGTAAATAGGGAAAATAATCATTGGTACGAACAATATTCGATGAAAGTGCAAAACGAAAATAATGCTTTTGATGAATTTGCTTTAATTTTATACTGTATATTATTTTCATTTTCTCTCAATATGAATAAGTTTCCCTAATTATTATCACTGCCAAGGTCATGCAAAACAAATAAATACATCACGGGTCATTTTTAATTGCTTCATAAAGAAATACTCATTTCTATTCATGTTAATTATTATTACTAATTAAATGGATGATAATTATGCAATAATAATAAATTACAAATAAATTGTGAAAATATATCAGTAAATAAAATAGTAAAAAAATTAAACTTTAGCTGACCTTAGCAAAGGAGAGCAGCTGAACGTTGACTAGGGTAACGACCGAAGTAAGGAAAGCGGTGCACGTTAGCAAAGCCTGGTCAACCATCACCTCCACCTGTACGGCCCCCATCCCTCACTACAAAAAGTCAGAAAAAGTAGGACCGTTAGATCTCCTCCGACTCCGTTTTTTACCGTACTACTTTTATCCCCCAAAAAATAACAGCAACAAAATCACATTAATTCTTCATCAAAAACCAGAAAAAAACACAGAGAATTGAACCCGAACAAACTAACGAAAGTTAAACCGGAGATCTGAGAAGAAAGGAGAGAATTATAGCTTACCGGCGGTCCGGCGAGAATTCTAGAGAGAGAAAGTCTGTGACGGAATGAGAAATGTAGAGAGAGAAAGAGGAGATGCTGGGGAAGATTTATAGTGAGAAAGAGAGAGAGAGTAGTGTGTGTGACTGTGTGCGTTTTGGTTATGGAGTGAGAGTTAAGCTAAGGGATGGACTTTATGAGGATTCTTTGGGGAATATTGGCATAATCCAGGAGGACCGTTGGATTGGGGTTTTAATATTTAATCCGACGGCTGAAAGTCAAGTATGGGAGATGCGGTTTTATTTAATTATTTCATCGCAATATCTGAGTCGGTTGGGATCCGGTGCCGAGTTGGCCGGCTGGCCGGAGTTGGGTGACCGCGATTGAAGGACTGTGGAAAGTGATGGATATCTCTCTCCTCTCACCCATAAAGTGTATAGTCAATGTTGGATCTACGTTAATACGATGATGTGGTAGTTGGTGTACCATGACGAACCCCTTTGTTTTTATTCTAATTTTGGAATTCTATAAATATAAATAAACTTTAAAATTTGAAATAGATAAACATTACATGAATCTGACTATGTAGTGTTATATGACAATTATTCAGTATGAATGGACACGCTTAATCTAACTCGATTACTCAATTATTCTCATGTGAAAATGATATTGACTCAGTTGGACACGATTTGATCCAATCTAAACTTAACCCACCGTAAACGATTTGACTTGATAATTAAGATACGAACCTGACTCGGAACCATCCTGATCTCACGTAGTGAAATTCGAACTCAACCTGAAAATTAATTTTCCTTAATCAAGCAAGAAATGATCTAATAATTTTGGCAATTTTTCGAATAATATGATTATAAATAATTACAGAATTTTAATAAAAAATTAATCGTTGTTTAGTTAAAAATAAGATATTATCCAAAAATTTTGAGTCAAAACAGTTCAGAGACACCGGAGCTACATCAACTGGCGCATGAAGTGCGAAGCGGCGAAGTGCATCAGACGGTGTAAGTGGGAGTTTCACCCCACTCAAAGCATCAAGTGAGGACCTCAGGCCACTACGACATACGGATCAATATGATAGGTTAGAGTAGGTTTAGTTAGGATCCATGTACCCGATTAGGCTCTGTTGTAATGTATCAAAAAAAAAAAAGTTAGCAAAAGACACATGCAATCCAACAACCTTATATCAACCGGACCCGATATAACCCGAACATAAACTAATTTGGCCCAACATGAGAATCAACATTGACCCGAATGAAACAGATACATTTTAAACTGAATTGTTTTGACATGAGTGCGAATCAGACTTGTTGACCTGAATTGACAACATTAGAATTTCATAAGTATCCTATATTTAGCTTTGCACTCTTTAGGAAATAATTAAAAAACCAAATTGAAATTAGGAATCATTATGATTATATACTTGTACTCACTGCCGGAATCTCCAACTGTCGCTTAGTTATAGAGCGAAAAAATCACTGCTTTTATTCAGAATTGTCCGAACATGTATATGCCGGAAATATTTCTAGCTTGCCAAAAAGCTATTGTTGTAACCAATAGCTACAAAAGAAACACAAGGTCATGAATGAACGTCAACTTTGTTCCAGGAGTACCCTTGCTTTCTGTTGAAGTAAACTTCGCCCTCGATAAGTTCTGGTGGATTTAATTTGCCTCCAACTTATTCATTATACACTTCACCTCTTCTTTCCACCTTGCCACCATATGTTCCCTTGAATTCTCGAGACTTGGATGCAGCTTTCTGGAGTACGGCATGGAAGTCCTAGCATATAATAAAACGATGAATAAAATTACCAAAAGCAACATAAGCTCCAAGATTCAGTAAATCCATCATTTTAAAAACAAACCGGCAATCCTTGCAACATTGACACCATAACTTTTGGGGTAGAGAAAGGTAACATCCTCTAGACCATCAGTTCCTTTGCTAACTTTGCATCCCATGTGGCAGAGGGAGATCTTAGGACATGATGAGATTATCAGGCACTACAGGATTAATTCGACAATAAGGACTTTTGCAAATCAGTTGCCACATCATATCCACTATCAATCAAACAGCTATGACTATCGAAAACGATTGCATGCCAAGATAAGGACACAAAGGCCAGTTTTCCTTGTAAATGAAACGAAGGGGATCTCCTGAAAAATTAGGCAGTAAAATGTACTTACACTGGGATCGCTCTCAAAGTTGATAGTGGGTAGAGAACATTCGTCGACAATGTACCTTGCGTACAAAATGTTCAAGAACTGATTCACTGCAGAATTTAAAGAAAAAGTAAGGAGCAAGAGAGACCGATTAGGAGCTCCAAAAGACTAAAACCAAATAAAACTAGAATAACAAACAGCCAGGAGCTTTCTAATGTCATTAGTACTTACGCTATTGCTTGTCCATCAGAAGTTGATGCCCCTCGTCCCAGTTCATCCAAAGCAACATCGAATTATGGGCACCCATGTTAGGTCCAGTAAGCAAGATAAAGGTAGCGTTACCAGAACCACCAAGAGTAACATCACTCCTTAGAATAGCATGCCCTAAGCTTTGGGCACTAAGGCACGGCACTGCATTTGGAGATGATACGGCAGTAAACATCGGTCGACAGGTTGGTCCTTCATAACGGTCACTTGCCATGGCTATGCTGATCAGAACATCCAATTCTGCAAAATGAACAGAGTACAAGGGGCTTAAGCAATACCTAGCCATGTATATGCTTTACAGCTCAAGCTTTACTTCAACCTAAGCGATTTATCCCATAATATTACTTGGACGCATCACAGCCTCAATTAATTTTACTATCTTGAGCATAGACATGTTCAATTCAGTTAGTGATATATCTGTTAATCTTCCTAGGGATCATCCAGCATGTTCAGTCAAGAGTAAAGACCCATAGATTCATCCATATTTAAATAAAGCATATCTTTCTTTCAGTCCAATGTAAACGAAGAACGAACAATAATGAAGAATTATGAGATCGCCATCTTTAACACCATGCAGTATTGCATCTTACACAAATACAGCTAAAATAAGTTCAACGGTACTGTAATCAGACAATATCAAACTCTAGCAGCCAGTTAGAAATTAGAATGAAGATGTACCCAACAACTTCCCCAACAACTTTTTGATGACTGGTGTCCAGTAGCGAGTATGAGAAATACAAGTTTATATCTTCGCCTGACAGTGTTTATTACAAACCATGTGTTCTATGTGACTATAAGTAAGCAGTATAATTCTCAACCAAAAATGTTACTGGTGTTACTGATTTGCAGATGAGTACCAAAAATTGACACAATATAGAAGTTTAGTGACCTCGGCGCATAATCAGAATTTCATGCATATTGCATGATCAATCCACATGCATTACTTCTTTCTCTTATTATCGTTGATTCTCAATTCTCATCCAACTTGAGAATCTTCTTTGCTCTAACACTAGAGAGCATCCATTCAGACTCAAGTTTAAACAATTTTCTGCACTTGAAATCTTCAAAAATTTGAATTGAATTCGGCAGGTAAGTTCCTTAATGTGACTAAAAATGAACAAGTCTTTGTCTAGTACAAGGAACTTTTTGTCTTAATAAAACAGCCAACAGACAAGATACTATGGGAGGGTGGGTGGAATGATTTAACTACTTTCTCAATACCTTTTTAGATGACGGCATTTCATACTCTTCTGGAAGACTCGCACCCAAGTGCTCGGGCAAGGTAGGAATCTTTTCCGACTGAAGCATAATTTATCTGAAAAGGAAAGAATAAATTAATAGTTCAACTTTATCATATTCTAGCTTCTGAAGAAGATCTAGAAAATTCTGTAAAATTTTGAAGGATCTTACAGACAGATCTCCGAGAACTTTTCGCTGTTTCATCAAATCGGATTCAACTTCCCTAACATCATTGCAGGCATCATCGTACTCGGAATCAACCCCTTCTTTCGGTATGATGCGACCTGATTTATCTGCTTCCACCCAGTCAAAAGCATCCTTGAAAATTCTGAGAACTGGGCGTACATCTGGAAGTCCTTTACCTGCCACATAAGCTCGTGTGTCATTTTTCAAGATCGAAATTTGGCATAGCTTATTGACACGACAACTGAATTTATACCAGGTGTCAATAAATGATGTAATAGCCTAGAGTCTACATTTTCTAGTACAGATGCAGCGCTTATAGACACGGCAACTGAATTTATACCAGGTGTCAATAAATGATGTAATAGCCTAGAGTCTACATTTTCTAGTACAGATGCAGCGAGTGAGGAGCATGCATTGGAAATACGTTCACAACCACACAAAGCTGATATAAACTCTTGCAGCTGCATCCTCATATAATGTAACCTTATTTGCATTTCTTCCCATAGCTTCACTGTATTTGAGCAGAATCATAGAGCACTATTAATTACAAGCTTCAAGCATTACATCAATAAATAAGGTTTCAAAATTCAACAAATGCAACATTAGTTCACCTGGAAGCAAATATACGAGCAAGTAACCTCTCAATGTCTGGAAGCTTCGACAACTCTTTTCGAAAGGTAGATTAGTTCCCTGAATGGAAACTTAGATTGAGTTAGCATTGCTAAAACTGATAAGGGGTGGGATTTTATTGGGAATTCATATAGATTACTACCCCTTTAAGAAAAAAAAGGTTAGCAACAAAAGAATATCCCAACCAAGTTCAGGGAGTACTTAAAAAGGTTAGCTGCATGCCTGCTTCATAGACATTGCTAACTTTTTTTCACTGTAAGATCTTATTTCAGTGTCAACAAAGAGACCAGAAAAAAATATGTTAAAAGGAAGCATTACAAAACATCAAGGAGATGTCAAATTTACCTTTAAGCCTGCCATTGCATCCTGGCGCTCTTGTATTGATTTTACATGATACAAAGGCCTTGCAAGCCATTTCTTTAGTAATCGTTTCCCAAATGCTGTTACAAAGCGGTTCAACTGTGCATACAGAGTCCTGGATCCACACAAGTAACATAGATGTGATGAAGAAAATACCAAAATGGAAAGAACAAACAAGGAAACCCCACACTGCCACACATACCCTACAGTGTCTCCATTTCTGCTGTTTTCATATATCTCAAGGTTCTCAAAAGCAGCTGAATCCAGAACCATGTATGGTTTTTGAGAGATATCACCAAAACTAGAGCATGGAAGTAACTCAAACTTGGCAAATCTAAGAAGAGACTCGTCCAGAAAAGCACTCTTCAAGTAAAAAAGAGTGCCCCCAAGAGCAGAGAGTGCATAGCATCGTTCTTCCCCAGCAGCCACAAGTACAGCCAATATGGATGGCAAGCAGTCACCAACATCTTCAACTTCAGAATTATCTGTTTGTGAAACAGCATCACTTTGAGACGCAGAGATCCTTTGGCCATTAACTCTCTGGTAGATATCGTTCACTTCACTAATGCCTTTCTCTGCTCCCCAGAATTCAGAAAGGGGAATCAACTATGGGTTTACTTTATTTTTCTTTGATTGTTCATTTGGTTCCTGAAGCGTTCAAAAATAAAAGGTTTTACTTCACAATCAGTACGTGAAGAGTGTATGTGTATTCACTTCACAATCAAAACTAGCTCTTCTTGCACACCAGAACTAAGATGATTAATGAAACTGCATCAAATCCAGAAAGCTTCAAAACAGCCAGAAAGCTTTAAGAACCACCATGATCATATTTAGATTTGAAAACAGGCCAGAGAGCTTCAGGAAACACCAGAGCTTTAACAGACTAATAATGAATGATAATCAATCCCTGGACCCTGGCATGTCAAATGGAAAAACATATACTAACAGCGGAGCTTTAGGATGGCAAACAGGTGAACGGGTGGTATCAAGGTAAAGAAATGCTTCAACGCCGGAGGAGCCTTTTCCAATCACTAGCCATACCTTTATGGACTATCCTTCCTAAAGTCGTATGCCTGTTTTCAGAAATATATTCATGGATGTCATGCATATGAACCCGTAGAACTGAATTTCCCATGTCCTTCTGACATTCCTCAATTTTTTGAACAAGACTTGCAACGTGGCACGAACACGATCTGATCTCTATCATTCTGAGAGTTGCAGCATTCTCCAAGCACTCTGGAATCTCTCTCAACTGCCAACAGTTATTCAATACTAACTTCTCAAGGTTGGACAACTGATCATCTGACTCAGCTGTCCAATTAACAATGCGCAGGCGTTCCAGCAACAAAACTTTGAGTTTCTGGAATCGCCCTTCTTTCACAAGCCATGAATCCCCAGTGAATATGCACGCAACTAATTTGAGTACCTCAAGATTCGGCAGCTCGGTTATACTTGATATAATGTCCCAGGACAGCCCGAGCACATCAAATGTCAACTTCTTAACACTCGCTGGGAAAATCAACTTAGTTTCATTATCAAACTTGACAGTAGATGATGACAAAGAGAGTGATTCCAGTTGACTCAGAAATGAAAATGATATAACTCTGATATCATTCCCAGGTTTGCCAGAGATCATGCACTTTAATCGATGGATGTTGATAAACTTCCTCAGTTGCATTTCCATTAGGTAAGAATTGACAGTGTAAAGGGTAGATAAACTCTCCAGCTCAGGCAATAGAGAAGTGCCATCAAGATTATTCACGGGCAATATGATGGCAGTGGATTTTCGACTCAAGTACAGATGCCTCAACTTTTGCAAATTCCAGAATGAATCAAATAACTTGATAACTTTTTCTTTTGAATGAAGAATGAGAGTTTCCAGGTTAGTGAGGTTACCAATTGACGGGCTGACTTCCTCACCAACTTGGAGAGCCAAATATCTCAACTGGAAAAGAAGTCCAATATCTCTAGGAATATGAGCCAGATGAACCTGATCCATAGACAGCACTCTAAGAAGCTTGAAGATGCGAAAAATGAATGACAAATCAAGCCTTTCCTTCCATGCTGTTGGACGAAAGAATAACAGTGAACGTAACCGAGGACAAAACAACTGGGACTCCTTAAAATGCTCTGCGCCAGAGTGCACATATAACCTTCGCAGGTTACCTAGCTCATCTAGAGGTAAAGACTCTCTTTTCAACACATGCGAAAAATGTTCTTCATTGGATTTTCTCAAACAAAAATCACGCAGCAGATCATGAATGCGGCAAGTCTGTACACCCCCACTGGATCCTTCTCTAACTCTCATAACCAAGCTTCTGCTAATCAAGATGTTCAAGTAATCTGCTGCAACTTCTTCTAAGCTCTTTAAATAGATTTTTCGTACAAAACCCTCAGCAATCCACAACCAAAGCAACCTTTTAACATTTATCACTTGGTCTTCCAAAAATGCTCCAATTGAGAGAAAGCACGACTTCAAATGGTCTGGCAGATGTTGATAGCTGAGTTCTATTGAGTTGTCGCATTCATTGGTAAGAGTAGACAAGATGCCTGACCTTAAACTCACCAGAATCTCCTTCCAAGCCTCTTGTTTTGTAGTTTTTAAAATTCCAGCTACAATGACAATAGTTAGAGGTAGTCCTTTACAATATCCTGCAACTTCCTTTCCAAGTTCATGTAATGGTGGAGGCAAATCTTTTCTACCTGGAAATAACCTCTTCTGCAGTAATTCCAAACTGTCTTCAGGAGAGAGTTGATCAAGAAAAAGAGGCTTGTCATCCAGTATAGCTTCAGGGACAAGATCACCCAGCCGACTGGTAAGCAGAATTCTACTTCCAGTAGAATCATCAGGGAGAGATTCTTTCAAGCAATTTAATGCTTGCATATCCCAGACATCATCTATGAATATGAGATATCTTCTGCGTAATAAAGAACGCCGAAGCGCCTGGGCTATATCATCTTCATTCTTAGTAGAATACTCACCAGGTTGAATATGATTTAAGAGCTCAGTTAAGACTTTCCTTCGGCTGAATACTTGAGAAATGGAACACCATGCACGAACATGAAAATGGTACTTAATTTTAGGATCATGATATACCTTTAATGCCAAATTCGTCTTCCCCAGTCCAGGCATGCCCACAATAGCAACAACCTGTAATGTCTTTGACCCTCGTTCAAGTCTGTCGATAATTGACGATCCTTCTGTCTCAAAGCCCACAACTTCATCAGCTCCTAAAGTAGTATATGGTGATGGCACCTGATGAATATAAGCATTAGGGTGGACACTTCAATGCTGATAATACATGTAGTAATCCTTAATAGCAACCCAATGCATCCACGGTTTTACAATTGTTTATACATTGACTTTAGAGTTTAAAATGAATAAACAAAACAAATATACCTAACAGATTGTGAGAGAGACACCCTTGAGATTAAGTTGCTTGTAAAATAAAACTAAGGCACTTACACTACACTTACAAAATGTTTGTACCTGATCAGTAGGTGCCGGGATGACTTCCTTGACTCCGATTACTTTTCTCTTGTCAGAGATCATTCTCATGGAATCAGTCTTAATGATTCTGATGGCTTCTATGATGGACAGATAGGAAGCTGAAATAGATTCCAGATAATTTCCAAGCATCAGTTGATCAATAAGAAACTCCATCTTGTACGCCACCTCCAAAGTGAAATCCCAGAGAGCTTGAAAGTCTTCGTGTTGTTGCCTAGACTCCACCAATACCTCCAAAAGTGATATCAAGTAGACAAGATCTTGTTGAACTAAATGTAAAAAGTATCGGGTATCTGAATCAAGGTCACAACTTTTTACTTGTGTCATCTCGTCTAAGAGGAAATCGAGAAACCTCAGTAGATTGGTCTTAGGAAAGTTGAAGTTCGATGTTTGCACTGCTGGCAATTCAAGTGTCTCTGTGCAAATAACCTTAATGTTATCGAGAAAATCTTGAACTCCAACATCAATTTCAAAATCTTTTCTATAAACTGGAAAGATTATGACACCAGCATCAAATAACGTGGCTCCAGTGATATTCCTAAAGCTGTGAACAAACTTGCTTGGATTCTTTATAAGAATGGTTCTCAAGGATCTTAGTCCCTCATAGAGTGCTTGCAACTTATCCTTCAAGGAAACCACGGGAATGGTATCCAATTGCAGCATCTCCCAAAGATTAGATAGTAGAAAATGTATGAATTTCTTCAGGTCAAGAGTTGGAACATACAACTCTCTTGATAAATTAATGCATTCCAATGCTCGAGAGCAAGATTTGTGTGTCCCTTGCAAAGTAAAACCAGGCTTGATCCTCAGCAGCAAATCAGAAACCATAGACTTCATCTCATCATAAGAGAGGCCTCCTGTTGAATTTTTCTCATCCACAAGGAAAACTTTAGTGTTATAGTGGTTTGCAGAGAAGAGATGTACAGCTAAATGTGCAGCACCAATCACGAGAGGCTGAACTAGAGTCAACAAATCATCAATATCTTGGTTTTCAGCACGAAGAAGAGTGGCAAAACGGATGAAATTAGTAAAGAACGAGATGTTCTCTTTCAATGCATCTACCTGATCGACACGAATGCCAACATAAGCTCTATGGAAGGTGAGAAAATCATCAAGATTCTCAAGAACAGAATCACAGATATCCTTGACTTGATCAATAAACACTGGAGAATCAGATACCTGCAAATAGTCAGACAAGCTGGTATACCATGCACTCATTTCTTGCTCAAAAGATTCAATCTTGACTAGATATTTATGGAACTCATCTTGCACAGAGAACATAGGAGTGTGACGACTATCTAAGATTTCGGAGATGACAGCTTCAACCCTAACTAAAAGAGACCCCTTACTTGTGCCCACATTGTAATTGGAACAAAGAAGAACTCTTCTGAGAACTCCTAGCTTGTGAGTTGGGACCATAGAACTTGCTAATTCGCAGTCATTGGTGTCTTCATTCCTCGCAATAGTTGAACAAACGAAAAAAGTTCTGAGACCCCTGAGCTTGTGTACCATGATCTCCAAAAGTTTACCTAGTTCATGATTGTAATAATGGTCTTTCCGCGTATATTCCAGATAATGCAAGGCAGAATTAGCACGGGAGGCCATCTAGATTTCTCCACCAGAGACCAAAAGGTTTACTATATCTCAAGTAATTAATGCTCAAGGAACTATCTAAGCTGAAAGAAGAAAAAAACAACACAAACTAAACATCAGAGACTGTGCTTGTTAAGGAAAAACAACTAATATAATCACAAGAATAAATGTGGAAACAGATCTAACCTTCAATGTAGAATCCGAGCAGCTGAAGCCTGAAGACCGAATACATAAGTTGTGCAACTGCGTAGAAAAGGAACCAAAAAGGGAAGAATATCAAATGAGAATGGATTATTTCATCTGATCTTCACACACACTAGAGTAACTTGAGTCTACTGAGGACGAAAGGCCATATATACATTATACAAACATTTGCTAAATTGGCTTCCTGTGGTGATTGCTTAGCTATATACCTAATTTAATGCATAAATAAGTGTATAACAGTCCGTAAATCATGCAAGACCAGCATTTGAAAAACTAATTCATGTCCATACTTTCCAACTCCCAATACAAGAGTATAAAATCGGTACATTTTAGAGTGCATGATCACCAAAATGATTAAAAGGTCAACTTCATACAGCATTAGGCAATATAAAAGCGATTCTTTGATTTTCACTAGTATCATATCAGTATAAGAATACTTGAGAATACATTGATAGCGAACAGGAAAATGAAAATGCATCATGGGTTTGGGGTTCTTCTTTTCATTACCTTTTAACTGATATGAAAATGAAGGAGGACAATTTATGAATCTTGAGGACAGCTCTTATGCTCAAACTCCACAAGCCACCTACAGAATCAGTTTTCCGAAACGGCTGAATTAAAAAGGCAATCTTTATCCCCAAAAACAAACAAAAGGCCACAGGAGAATGAACAATTAAAATTTGCGGTAAGAATTTACCTCTAAACAAAAGGGAATGGAAACCAGTAGGAGTTGGAGTTTGCAGAAAGCTGAAAGCAGCAGTGATATAATATGGATCTGATCGGAAAATTTGGAGGAAGAAAAGATATTTTCACAAGTCTCAAATCTGATAGCTGTGTGGTGGTGGTGACTACATAGGCCAGCACAGTAGACCAATCCAACAACAACGGTAACGAAACAACAAACTAATTATTGAGCAACATGCACTTAGGTAATGCCTATGATAACTATGAGTATTTCTTGAGTCATTAAGATGATGCTTTCAGTAATCGGAATTGAATGAGAGCTTTTTTTGGATTAGCCATGTTAGCAATGAACTGCAGCTTAATCTTTAGGATTAAAGATTTGGTCCAATTGGAAAGAGGCAAGAGTAAAGGGTATTTTAGAATTTTCCCTACGAAGTAAAATGGCAACGAGTCAATAGGCATATTACCCACGCCCTCCCAGTCGGAAACGCGCCTCCCTTACCTCGTCCTCACCCGGCGGCGCCTCCCATCGAACGCAGCAGCTCCCTCTTACTCACCGGCTTGAGGTAAATCTCTAACTTTTCCCTTATTTAAAAATTAGTGTTGGAGCAATTAGAAATTGGATGGAATTCAAATCCCTGGTGTCTGGTAGGTTTGGTGTGATGGAAGCCAAGTGTTTCCGATTTGTGAAGATGGTTGGTGTTGGTTGGAAAGCCAGAGCTGAATCAGAAGGTCGACTCTTGTACCTAAGACTTGGTTACGGCCATGAAGTTGAGATGGCAGCACCTCCAGCTGTTCGTGTATTTTGCTTCAAAAACAACGTGATATGTTGCACTGGACTCGACAAGTACAGGGTTAATCAGTTTGCGGCTTCTGTTCGTGCCTGCAAGCCTCCTGAAGTTTACAATGGCAAAGGTATTATGTACACCGACGAGATCATCAAGAGGAAGCCAGGAAAGAAGAAATGATTGCAGAACAGGCATAGTAATTTGGTATGTTCTTGATGATTCATTTACGTATTCATACTTTAAGATGTTATTGCTCTTGTAATGAATCATATGGTGTTTTTGGATGATATGCACTAATAATAATCCCTCATTTTCTCACTATGTTTCTTTTCTTCACAAGTTTGTATTTTTATTTGGAGTTTGCCATTGTCATTAGTGCATGACTGCATGTCAGCTTCAGAGTGTCAATTAGTACTAAGTTGCTAGAACTTGTCAGTTTTGACATCGGCCCGAAACATTAACCTAGAAAACTCTTCATCACCTCCATTCCTTCTTCATCATTAGGATAAACAAAGTGTATTTTGCGACAAGTGTTTGGATCCACAAAGTAGTTGACAATGGTGTAAAACTTCTGGTGGATTATATCAGATGATTGCACCAAGCCTCTCTAGATAATGGTTCTGCACAGTGTCAAGTTCACAGTACTTGGCAGTTTTGACCTTGAAAATTTCTCATGGTCATACTAGAGTTGTCGTTCCTCCAAATTCGCTAGGCAGGTTTTCAGCGCCTAAATTCACTTTCTTAGCAGTGTTTGCGTTCCTAGGACAGCTGTAGATAATGATTGCTAGTCTTTCAGGGTAGTGATTCTGCAGAGTGTAAACAATGTCACTGGCTGTGGAGATGGGGATATTAGTCTTGATTGACCAGCCGTTAAAGTCTATCAGCCACAACGTCTGCTCTTGGCCTTCTAATAAGTTAAGGAGATGGCGAACATTTCCACCAGCAGATTTTGTGTTCTGCAAAAATGCGTGCCTTTAAGAGCTTGCTCTCCTGACCTAATCTTTACAGAATTGAACAGCTAAAATTCAATGTAGTATTGAAAAATAGTATTTAGACAGTCCTGTGACTAGGTTGCTCTCCATTTGAGGGACTCATGGAGCATTTTCTGAGCCTCGGCAACATCCCAGCTTCGAGCCACGAGATATGGCCTGAGGCAAGCGTTGGTGCAGTACTTCAAGCTGCTCCCTGATTGAGGTCCAATGGCAGCCCTCAGTGTCTCAACCTGGTTTATATTCAAGAAAATACTTTCATTTTTATAGTAAAGCTTTACTTCTGAAAAAGAAGAAGTAACATTTCATCGTATTTACTTGGCATTCTTCTCAGCAGAATCATCCTTCTCAGCATGATTCTTAGACTGCTTTCTCCAGAACATGGCTACAATCAATTACAAAGAAATCTACATAACACGGAAAATTTTACTTCTCAGTAAACTCAGCAGTTAATAGAAGAAAATATTTCCTTAGTATTTTGTATTGTTGAATTTAGATAATTTACTGCCTAAATATTCACTTCACCACCCAACAGTTTCACAATTCACAGATGGTGACCATATTGCTCGTGTTGTATTCATCCAAGACCTGCCTATAATAGCATTAAATGGGCTTTGTGCTTCCATCACGATAAAATTACATAAAAATATACAACATTTGTTATCTTCACCAATAGTGACGGGTAATTGTATGTTACCCGGTGGCATTTTTGACTTACCGGTAAAACAACTCGAGTTGAGGTTGGTTTTTTCAGATATGATCTTTGGAAGTCCAAAAACATAGCAGTCTACGAATAATATATTTACCACGCTGTCATCATCCATAAAACTCGATGTGCTGTAGACAGTGCCGGCCCAAGAATTTTGCGGCCTTGAAACAAAAATAAAAAGAGGCTTATATTTTAATTTGATTGTAAAAGTTGGGTTTTTTTCTTAGTTATTTTTTGATTCATTATGTATAATTATTATTTTTAACAATCTAAGTACATACTAAATACACTTAAAATTTTTAAAAATGAGGCTTTTTTTTCGGCACAAAATTGGGGGGCCTGAAACAGTGTAGTCACTCACTTCACTGTTTGGGCCGGGCTTGACTGTAGAATTCCCAATTTTAGCAACAATCACTAACGGGTCATTATGGGGTGATACGTTAGGTACTGCATCATCCTCGTTAAATGTGATTGTTTCTCCCATTCTTAAGTCTCTTTTCACTCGGCTCTGGGGACTGATCAGGTGGAACGTACCTCTTGTTTTCCCTAACATGGTTGGATATTAATGATGTAGTGCCATGGATGGATAAAATGACTATGTCAGATGCACCAAATCGTTGGTCATTGTCACGTGCTACGCTAACTGTGACTTTAGTTTGACTTCCTCTAATTGTATTCGTGTTTAAAGCTAGTCCTCCAAATCTATCTGTTTTTTACCCTTACCCTCCTTCTTTTTTGTACTGCAATAGGTGACCTTGGCGAAAGTTCTCTTCCATCTGCATTTTCAAAGCCATGCATTCTTCAGTATCATGACCATGATCGTTGTTAAGCAAAAAGTATCGTTCTTTTGATCTCTTATCTGGAGGTGCAAACATCGGGCGAGGATGTCTGAAAAGATTTTTGTTATTTTGCCAGATTTCTTTTCTGATTTTTTTTCAAGGGGGTTTCATGAACAATATCCCTACTTCGATCGGCATCTTTTTCCTTTATTGAAGATGTGGTCTTTCATTTTTTTCGCAAATGATTTCTGCTCATCATCATTTCCTCTTTTTTCTCCCCTTTCATTCTCCATTTTCTGTTGTTCGCTTCCTCTATGCGAACGTATTTTTCCACCAATGTTTGGAGTTCTCTTTCGTTTATAGGCATTTCTTCCTCAACTTTTTGTAGAAATCTCCTGGTTTTAGACCATTCATGAATGCGCCTAAGAATATCTGATAGGTCAAGTCCTTGATTTGCAACCTTTCCAACACTAATAGTTCATGATAGTCTCCTGCCATTTTTATGCTTTGTTGTTTTACATTCTTTAGATCGGCGATCGTTTTCAAAAAAAAAATTAATGTGCTAAAACTGACCTAGGAACGCATTTGAGAGTTGCGCCCAGGAACGAATGCTCCCTTTAGGCAATCTCTCAAACCAAGTAATTCCGGGTCCTGTAAGAAAAATGGGGAAAGCTTTGCATACCAACGGTAGAAGGACATTCCTAAATCGCATGCTATTAAGGTATGAATGAAGGAAGTCATTTGGAGCTGAATTACCGTCATATACTTTTACATGTAACGGTAGCTTGAAGTTCTCCAGCATGGGATAGTTTTGTATTTCTATTGACAAAGGCGAAAAATCACCTTTGTCTTCTACTTCACTATTTTTCAACTCATCTCCATACCTTAATTCATCTTCCTCTCTTAATGGCTACTTGTCTTTTCTTTGTTCAACAATTAGTGACTCGTCTTTATTTTCTTCATTTTTTGTCGTGCATGGTTGCATAAATTGTGCGTACAAAGACTCTTTCTGAGTTTCAAGAAAATCCTTGAACGCTATTTTGCTATGCTGCTCATTTGGGGAAGATTCAACATCATCATCTCGTTCATCCGCCCTAGAATTTTCTTCTCGTTCGCTCATGGCATGCCAGTGATTGAAGGTATTCCTAGTTATTTGTTGTTGCGTATGATTACCGCTACGTCCACTTCTGGTAACCACCATAATCAATGAAGAATAAGATCCTGACGGAACCACTGAAGTGGAACCTCTTTCACTTAGATTATGGATGCTTCCCAAACTTCGAATGTTGAATACTACTACAAGAAAGATCCCTTGAGGTTTCCGGTGATAAAAACTCTGACGCTCAACTCAGTAGAGATTATGAATGTTAGTGTCTATTTTTCAAAGTAAAGTGCCTACCTCTTTCTTCTCATGTTTTCTCTATTTATAGAGGTAGAGTGTTGCCATCGTGTCCGTTATTTCTGGATCGTGGTTCTATTTGAGATCATGGAGTCCCGGTTTATCCGAATTCGTGTCATCATGCGTTGTTCCACTAGAACACACGCTGAGTTGGGCTTAACTGTTCTACGCTACAATTGTTCAGTTGAGCTTTGAGCTTTGACTGCTTGACTATAACTTGTGTTCATTTCGGTTTGGATTGTTCTACCAAAACACATGGTTAACTGAATGTATGATCAGTTGGACTTACTGTCCCATAATTTTATTTTTTTTGTCTTATGAAGTATTTGAACATGAATGATGTTCTATGCTCCCTTTAAGTTCATTTTTCTACCCTTAACAAAATTAATCCATGCTTTAAAATTGTTGTACTACCTGATCTTCAACCTAACAAAGCTAGCTTTAAAGATCATTGCAGTAGTACAAGATGATGGAGAGATATCATAGAAAAGAAAGAGAGAAAAAGGAAACTTGAAGAGAATTGGGACCATGAGATGGGAAGTGCATATCCGGCTTTTGTGATGCCTGCACTTTATGTTCACTCAATCCCGCCGGCCATGCATGCAAATTGCAGCATCATATCATCTATCTCCATGAATGAGGGGGGCAAAGCCAAAGCAACAGACTCGAGTGGCTCAGGTTTTTTCGTGCTCTTCAACGCTCAAGATCAGCAACCAAAAGATTGCCGGTGAAATCCAGGACAAAGCGCGCTAGGATGATTTTGACAGCTTATATGAGTGACTCTTGAACTTTTCTTTAAAACTCTGTTCATCCTCTACCTCTACTACCTTTGTATATATACGGGGCGTTGCTGTACGCAGTCCGACATAATACTTTTTAGTTCAAGTTACTGTATGAATTTATAAAAATGTTTTAATTATTATATTTATTTTAGCTATATTTAGGAGCAATATCATACTTTCGACTATAAATATCGGTCTGTATATATCAATTCAGTACAATTATTGAAGTCACTTAGCACCACAGATTTTCGGTTAATTAACTTTTGAGATAATGTGTACGTTTAACCGCTGCAGGAAGCCCTTAGGGTTTTGGTCCACGGCTTAGCTGTTCTTGTATTTGAGCAACTTTTCATGAGATCGTGGAATCGAATTCTTATTACGTAACATAATATGAGTGATACTTTGCTCTTTTGGGTGGTAGGAGAATTATGTGATCCTTCTGTTCAGTTTTATCTGCATGCAATTAATTTTATTTCAAATAATTCAAATAAATTTAATTTTACTGACGAGTTCAGTTATTATTTTCGTAAAGTAGCTTTACGTGAATACATATATGTATATACGTACAAATCGACAATTGATACATGCAATCCAACATTACTTGTGCAGTACGTATTTATATTAAAAGTTCCTGATATATCCTCATTTACGGGAACTACATTCACTTTTGAATATATATTAAGGGTATTAATATCACTTCATGAATAAATAAGGACTGCATAAGTAAATATTGGACTGCATATGATGCCCATACAAATCACATACATATGTATCCCGATAATTTTTCCTTGATCTATCTTCATGGATTAGAAATGATTTTCACTTTTTTTTGGAACAAAAGCTAATTAATTTATTTTATATTACGTACTCCGGGGGTTGAAAAGGCAAAAAAAAAAAGTTGTGCATTTAAAAATTAAAAATGCATGGGGGTGTGAAGTGAAACAGTAAATCATCACTTAATAACTTTATAATAAAATGAAATTAAGTCCCCATCTCCAAAAGTTAAAGGAACAAAAACAAATGTATATATTGTACGTCTACGAAACCTTTTTGAATTTTACTGGCAACTGAAATCCAGGGCAATATAATTGACAGGGACTATACAATCTCATTCATTCCTTGCTCCAGCCATCTTCGAATGCCTTCGCAATTACTGTCATAAAGTACTCCATGCATTACGTATGGGTACGCGTATTTACCTAAATGATTAAGATCTGTCAGAATCATACGTTCGTATTTTACTTATTTGTAATCCGTAATTTTATTAATTATAATGTAATAATTTTGATATATAACTGATTTGCAATTGTATGTAATAGAAGTGATATATGTCATATATATGACAGAGGCGGAGCTAGAAATTCAAGAATGGGTGGCAAATTTAGAAATTATTAAGAATATTGGTATAAATTTTAAAAAAGTGGGTAGCAAAAATATCATTTTTGAAAATTAGTGAAGGAAAAAAAGTAAAATTTATTTTTTTTTGAAAAAAGTGCATGCACACACCTCCGCCACTGATGTCTAATATACATAATCGTGTAACATATATATATATATATATATATATCAAAATATTTTTTATGGGTGCTGATATTGCTAGAGCAATATAGCACCCAGAGTAAATATTTTATTAAATACGTAAACTACCCTTTTAATTAATATCCTTTTCATCTGCGTATTTGAAGCCGTGGTTTGATAACCATGCTCAAGGGGTTTCGACATCTTTTCCTCCGCCCCCGACCTCAAATACTGGCGATTCAGACATATGAATTAAAACCCCTTCGTAACAAAAATCATCAAATTGGATAGTTAACAGAAAATATTGTGCTTCTGAAAAGTGTGGAGGATCAAGTCCAGAAACTGAAGGATGAGCTGGTGAGGATGAAGTCATAAAAAAGATGCAGACCAGAAGCAAGATGAAGACGCAATGATCCGCCATTGGTTGTCGGAAACGTGAGATGTTAGCTATGATGCAGAGGATGTGATTGAGCTTTTCATCAGCAATATTGAGACTATAAAAAACATGTCATTCCGCAAAAGGCTTGTCTACTTTGCCTTCAAGATTCACCGTCTTTGCAAGGTTGGTAAGGAGATTCAGTTCATACAATCGAGAATCGGGGACATCGAAGCTAGTCGAGTCAATTATGGCATAAAAAAACTCGGAGAAGGAGCGAATGATCGTGCTGAGGAGTTGCAGCTTCTGCAACGTTTACTCACTTTGAAGACAATAACACGGTGGGCGTAGAGAAAGGACTAAAGAGAGAGCGACATATAAAAGTAAGGGTAGTTTAGGTATTTAATAAAATATTTATTCTGAAAATTAGCAATATTATTCAAAATTTGTTCCATCCATTCAGTTTTTCATTAAAGTTCTAACACAAAAAGAATGAAATTTATGGAGGAAAATATGTAATCGATGAATCCGTCGTGCATGAGATGCCCTCCCTTTAAAGTGTTTAAAAAAAAGCAAAGGGAAATAAAAAACAAAAGAGTTGGAATGACAGAAACTCCCACTTAAAAGTTTCCTTCACTCTGTGGATTTCTGCAAGTTTCTCACATCTCTACGTTAACGCCGATTGAGCATCTTTTCACAGATTCTTGGCACCTGTGTGGTGCATATTATTTATCACAATTTAAATATGCAAAATCACAAACTAGTTTAAATTGATGAGCTCCTATTGGATGTATAGGTGGACCAATAATAAAGATTGATTATATCATCTCTGTCATCCTAATTCACATCATCTAATTTATTCATCTTTAAAGATCGAAATCGTGAGTGACCAAAACATTAGGCTAAATTCTCACACTAAGGAAAGAGCTTTAATTTATTTATTAGACTTTTCAATGTAATAATACTTGTGCTGTAAGAATGGTACAACCAGATTTTTCGTCACTTCTATCATTACTAAGAACACATAGGTCAATATGCATTGTTTATAACAAAAATGATTGGTCACGTTTTACCTTTGTCATCAAACATCGACAAAACAAAATTTTCTTATAGGGATCTCTCGTATTTTAATATCTCATAAGTAAAATACCCATTGTACCAACAAAGTAACGATTTTGAACTCTGGTCTCATCAACTGCCTCCTGCCTTTTCACTGAAATCCGAACAAGAGACATTATCTTAAATTCTAGTCAAGTAATAATGGGTTTTATTTAAAATATTAAAAATTATCAATGTAGTCATAACGATAACTTAATTTAAAGAAAGATTAGATATGCAGAAAACATCTGAGAAACTATTATATATACTAAGCATGTGTTATGGTCCTGTCAAATTCAGTTTAAATTCTGCACATTTCAATTAATTTAAGCAGACTTTAGCAGAATTCAGTAGATTTCAACAGACTTCAACTAACTTCAACAGATTTCAGCGGAGTTCAGTTGACTTCAGCATGTTTCAGCTGCCTTCAGCAGGTTTAAGCTGAATTCAGCTAATTTCAAAAAGATTCCCTATTTTCACCAAATTGTTTTTAAATAAAATTTCCTACAGTTCAAAAATGTCAATGAAATACTTTTATTTTGATTTATCAAATGAAATTACTTGTGAACAAATGTGTCTTCCATATTTTTTGTTTTAATTTATCTAAAAAGTTACTTTTAATAGTTTTAATTTATACTCGTTATTAACAAATTCAACAATAATTACGAAATATGTCCATATAATCCCAAAAATGTATATCAATTACATCCACTATTGATCGCTATCATCTAATGATGCAATTTCACTAGTATCACCACCAACCGAATTCCAAATTTGTTTGGCTAAACTTTCACGAATTTCTGCCATGGCCATTTTCCGATGTTTATCAAACATAGTGAAATCACTAGTTACTTGTGTAGGCCCGTGATCTACAATAGGAATGCCAATCAAGTTCTTCTAAATCAAGTTCAGCTATCTCCTGCATTGACATGTGCGATTCTTCTAACACCATTAAAAGTGCAAGCTGGAGAAGTGGATCATCTGTTCTGCATAATAATGGGAAAATAGTGAATTTAACAGATTAACATATGACTACGTTTGCTGGAACTTATAAATAGAGTGGTTCAATTCTATTCTGTTCAATTCAGTTCAGTTCAATTCAGTTTAGTTTAGTTCATTTCAGTTTAGTTCATTTCAGCAAAATATAATTTGATCAAATTCAGGTAAATTTAGATATGCTGATTTTATTTTAAACACATTAATTTTCACTTCAGTTCAATTCAATTCATTTCAGTTCAGATCAGTAAGAAATAACTCAGGTAAACAAGCCCTACGTTCATAAAAATATATATCAATGCAACCAATAATGAATGCAATTGTAAGCATCTATCCAAACATAAATTTTAACTCAAACTAACATAATAATTACTTCAAAATCTTTAGGGAATCTTTATTATATGATCAAATTTGAAATTGAATGTTTGAACTCAAATGAATAATAACAGAATTATTATTATAATATTTTGTAGTTAATTTCAGCGAATTTTGATTAAGTGAATTTTAGTTCAGCTGAACTTGACAGGGCTGGGAGGATTTTGAGGGTCTGGATTTTGTTTGGGATTTTGAGAGTGTGAATTTTGTAGGTCTGGTTTTGCAAAAACCTTGTTAGATTGGCTTGAGATTTTGTAAATCTGATACAAAATCCCTGTTTGGTTCGTCAGAATTTTGCGAGTCTAAAACAAAAACTATGGCCCCGTTTGGCAACAGCGTTTTGGAGGAGAGTTTTGATTTTTTGCTAAAAATAGATTTTGACTAGTCAAACAGCTACTTTAATTGTTTGGTGAGAAGCGTTTTTCATTGAGATTTTTGGATGAAAACTCTTGTTTTCAAAACGCTCGAAAATGGAGTTTTTTGGATGAAAACTCTTGCCCTTAATTGGATAAATATTACAAATTTTCCTTTTTATCCTTTCTTTTATCCTAAATAATATTCTTTTATCATTCATTTGTCTTTATTTTTAAAACTTTCGTATGAAGGTATCAGATAATAGCTAACATTTTTGTTTGTACATAATTAATTTTGATTTGTACTAATTTTTATTTCTATCACTTTTATTTTTAAATGAGTATTTTAAAATTTTAGAGTACAATTTAACAAATATATATAAACTCTTATATATGTTAGTGAATATCATTCCAAAGAAATACAAATAAATATAGGTACACGTACTATACATATTTTTCTATGCTTCAAAATAAATGTCACACAAAAATAAAATTTATAATTTAAATTATGTTGATGTCCAATTCTGTCATTTAACATAACAAACAGCTAACATATATTTATCATTTACCAAACAACAATCTAAAAACCACTAGTCAAAATAGTTAGTCAAAACAGCTAATACAATTCGCTAACAGTTAACACCTAGTTCCCAAACGGGGTCTATGTTTGGTTGATTGAGATTTTGTAAGTATAAAATCAAAAACTTGTTTGGACTAAAGTCTGGACTTGGAAGAACAAAAATCAAATTTGGGAGGAGCAAAATCTGGACTTTCTAAATTTACATGAATCAAACATAAATTTCCCAAAACTAAACTTTCAAAATCTAATTTTTCAAAAATCGGGTAAACCAAACACAGACTAAAATATTAGCTATAGTATCTATAAAAGTAGCCTAAATGTAATAAAAGTTACCAACCACAGTATGAGTCGGATTGTCACCTTAAACTCAATCAAAACTATACAGATGTAATGCGATTGCAACTCACATATAAAAATTAATAAATTAATCAGCTACTTTTTACTGTGAGATCCTAACCTTACACCTGGTTTAAAATTAATCTACATTCACAGATTTTTATCGATAGTGGAATCCAATATGTTATGAATCTAGTAAAATTTAATTGTTCATAATTAGTTGCTTTTGTTTTTTTGCAACTAGCTTTAACTATAATTATTAATTAAGATCCCATATTCTCACAGTATATTCACTTTAATTACAAGGTTTAAATATAAGGTGAAATTTTGAAGTTTTGTTTGATTCTATGAATTCATTTCTGACCTACTTCAGTGACATGGCTGGAGTCAGTGAAGGCGTGGATTTGTTATTTGATTAAGACTTAAAGTGAGTTTTTTTAGCCTATAATGGTATTAATTGAGGAACTAAAAATTTAAACTAATTAATATGGTTTTATTTTGCCAAAATTTATGCAATCATTACAATTATTTATGCAACTTACATACGACTTTCCATCGTAAAATGAAGATTATTGGTAAAAGTTTTTTATTTTTAAGAAAATCATAGATCATAATTACTCCTCTCTTTGTGAACTATAGCAAAAGGAAATAAGGTGAAAATATACATATATAGGTACAATTTTATTACGTTCAGTATCGTTTGATTCAGTGATGGATCCAGAAAATTTTTAAGATATGGCTGAATAGCACCGACAATGGTGATAGTGACAGATTAAAGAGTTGAAATAGCTAAAAATTTAATCAGTTCAATCATTATTGACTACTCCATTAATTTTAATACACCTCTATGGTGAATTAATCAGTTAAAAAAGTTCAAAATAATTCTACAGACTCAATAATTATCGGCTACTTCTACCGTATCGAATATGGCTAGAGCCATATCACGTATGTACAATTCCTGATTTGATTCTATATCTTAATAGTCTTTTATGTTAAATGTTGCACTTAAATTTAATTTTCACAAGAAATTAAATGGCTGATCTTTAACAGTTTAGATATTTGTTTTTTTCTTGGGAGTGGCCATTATTTTGAGTGGAAATCATGTTACAAAAAAGCCACAAGCTAGCTGATCCCAAATAATTGGTAATCAATATATTTTGAATTGTGATGACAACTTGACAATAATATTTTTCCTCTTTTCCCACCTTTAAAACCCTTATCTTTGTTTTTTTCTCTCCTTTCCCGATTGATATTATATGGTAATCTGATTCAAAACTTTTTCCATCTTTTCCCGTTTGATTGAATAAAGCTCGAGAGAGACAAAGCAACACCACTAGAGCACTAACAAACTAATTGCCTATTTATAATTTTTCATGATGTGTACGAAATAGGAAATTAATTAACATTGTTAGACTTTTTTTATATATAAAAAAATAAGAAGATGATATGGAAGTCTTTTCAAAAAAAAAAAAAAAATGATATGGAAGTATAGTATGTGATAGAGAATTCATTGAGAAAATGGGCAATTAGTTTGGAAAAAATATAAACATATTTAACTGAATTGAACATTTGTACCGAATTGAAAATTGTAAATATGTTGAACTGAACTAAATTTAAAAATTTTAAATATCATTGTATGTGGTAGAACTATAGTAAATATATGATCAATTGAATTCTAATGAACTAAATTTAACTATATATAAAAATATTTAACTTAATTGAACTGATTTATATAAAATTTCTAGAGAACATAAGCATGTTAAAAAAACATTCATAAATTTCAAAATTATTCAACTCTTTTAAAATTAAAATCTCATATTTTGTGGCAATAATTGTGTTTTCTCTTTTAGCAAGATGATGTTTGCTTGTAAAAGCCTAGATGATTGGAGAGGGTCCTCTTCGATCTCGGCCATTTAAGCCTAGAAGAGGCACTATCATCTCCATAAATAGCAATATGACTAATTATTGGATATTTTTATTGCGTAATGAATACTCAACATTTGTTTTAAAATAGTTTAAGTCTTCTAAAAATGAGTAAAAAAAGACGTGGATACTCATCTTTATAAAATTTGTCAGACGGTGAGCAACATAATTTTCACTTCTATTAATTCAAAAAGTGTGTTTAAAAGAGTCAAATTCTAACAAATTTTGAATCCTACAAATCGTAAATTTGCGGTGAAGAGTTTGATCCATCTCCTTACGCGCCATGAAAATCATCTATCAGCAACAAATTTTGAATGAGAGCAACACTATCAAGAAGCAACGGATCTAAAAATTAATATTAACGTAGGCGATAATATAAAGTGAGCAGACGCTACAGTGATAATTAAATCAGAAAATACCGTTCACAGATTATTCCGTAGATCCGAGGACTGACGTCTGCCCTAGTTTAGATATATATAGATCTGCCTCTATCTATGTTTCTATGATGGCCCAAGAACACGCTTATTCTTCAGCCGTAGAGAGACTTTTGAATTGCGAGGTACCATTACGTGCTATCAAGAGGAAATTAAAATGAGTATATAAAATAATCTAGTATATACATTTAGGCTAGTACTCTTGCATGCATTTACAGATGTTTACCATGAATGACTAACGATAATATTTATTTCGCATCCTTTGCCGTGTTTTTCTGTTTTTTCTCAGCTCGATGGATTATAAGCAGATGAATTGAAAAAGGAGACCGATCGATGAGGGGCAGGCAAGGACGCAATCTAGCTGTGTGTGCAATTATTGAACCTAGCTGGAAAATGGATATATTGCAGATAAGTATTTCCTCCAACTCTGCGGGAAGATGGATTTCTTTCCAGAGTCAAATGAACCCAAAACGGAAAAGAGATCACAGAAGAACACGTGAATACATCGTAGTACTTGATCCTATCCATCTGAGATTGAATCACAGTACGTGTCTAGCATCGTTTAGTCCAATACAAATGTATCAGTACTTTGCTGAATCTTTAATAAAGATGGGTTTTCTGTTGCCATGTTACCGAGGTAAAGAAAAGCTCACAGACACAGATGTGCCACCCAAACATGTAACAGCTAGTGGTTACTTTTACAACAAGATTCAAGATTGTGGCACTCATTCGATCAGTGGCATTCATGCTATGATATATAGCACGTGTGAATTTCACTTTGTACATGTGGTGCTTTCGAATTTTTATATCGATCAGGTTCTACAATCATAGATAGATTTTTTAACATACATTTTTCTTTTATCTTGCTTTTTAGACAAGATAGCTGATAACTGATTGTATTAACTGTTTTGAATAGTTGATTGTATTAGTTGATTTGATTAGTTGATTGTATTTAAAAATTTTAGTAACATTAGCTGATCGCTAATATTTATTTCTTTAATCAATCTTGTAAAATGACACCACATTTTATATTCCTAATAACTTTATAAATAGTATTTCTCAATTATAAAAATAGTATATATACACTTTTTTTTATAGATTACAAATAATAAATGAACATGTTACATATAATAGAAACTCAAAATTTGTTGTCGATTCACATTATTGAGAATTTAGAATGCGTAGAAGCATTCCACGATCGAGCAAAAATCTCTTTTGATACCATAGAAAGAAAAGTTCATCATGCTACGTCAATACATCATTGATCATTACGAGTACTCTTTGTTTAAACACACGTTTGTGCTTTTCTTTTTATTTTTTTTGGCTAGGTGATTTTGATCACGATTGATATAGATTCATGCATTCTTTATGAAATTCTAGAAACAAATTTCCTTATAACATGTATAAGCGACACAACTATAAAGCATCTTAATTTTTTAAAAGTTATATATAAATAGACAAGTATATATCATGCTCATAGATCATACAAAGAAATCAATTTAACCTTAATTTAACAATAATGTAATATGAAAGTTCTTGCAGGTTGAGATAAGATGGAGGAAGCAAATGATATCGTAACTTGTTAGTGGCGGAACCACTTGAACGCGCGGGTAGGCCTCGTCTTACCATAAAATTCTAAATACATCTTATATTACTGTTCTCTGATAAAAATTGGGTCTTTCCAGCTTCCGACGAGCCTTTTCAGCCTCCAGCCACCGCAGTCAACCCATTGAGCCTACTTTAAGATAATTTATCGGTTCCACCACTGTAACTCGTAACTATATATTATGCAATAGTTCTAATTTATAAGACCGGGTCATATCCGTATCATCAAACAAGCTATCTTCAAATTTTCTAAAGTTAACCTTTGATAGTTTACGCTTTTAGCTAGGTTTTACTATTATTGACATTTGTGAAACATTTGCTTGTAATATATATGTCAATATCGTAATTAAATCACTCATATGTATTTATTTTGTAATTCAAGTGAGGAAAAAAATAAAGAAAAAGGTTAAGTCCATACTAACATCCATATATTAATCACATTTTATATTCAAATTAAGACAAGACAAACAAAAGTCCATTCGAATATCACAGCTGTGGATACTTTGAGCTAATGCTGATTTCTTTTATAGCTCTTGCCTCTCAATTATTAGCACCATTATCAAACAAGATAAACATACAATTTCATAACAATTTTTTGTCCCAATTTTGTTTTTATAATGTAACTATACGACATATTGCCAATATATTTAACGATAATGTTGATTAAAAATTCATAATAGATATATAATAATCAGCCACCCCCTAGCGAAGTCACTATCATGATCACTAATATTAAAAGGAGAAATGAAATGGCCATAAAATCGAATATTTCTTGTAACAACGTCTAGTTATGCTAAAATTTTCTTTAAATGGAAGAACAAGATGAGAATGCAATCGTAATAATTTAAAAATTCAGAAAAGATTGATGGAATGTCGAAACTTTTTTAAATGCATGGCCATTATCAGCTATCCTCAATTCAGTTCAGATTAAATCAGTAAAAATATTGTTTGATTAAATTTAAGTAAATTCAGACAGATTGAAATCATTTTTCAATACATTAGTTTTCCCTACAGTTTAGCTTAGTTCAATTCAATTCAATCAGTTAAGTTCAATTCAATTTAGTTCAGTAAGAATTAAACTCAGACAAATAGGTCCTTAGTAATGACATTCTTTCCAACTAATCTGATTATTATTTCGAATTAGTGTAGTTTATTCCGTTTAAGTTATGTTGATTTAATTTTGATTAAATATGATTTAGTAAAAAATAGCATAATTTAACCACTTTCAATAAATTAATTTCTATTTCATTTCAATTCAGTATTTTTTATATTTATTCATTATTCCAATAGAAAGAAGTCGCAGAGACCATGTCCTTAGTATCATAATATCAAGTTGTATTTTTTTATGCTAGATTATTATATCATATATTATTAAAATTTTATAAATTAATTTATTATATTCATTCTGTATTTTTTTTAATATTTATGTATAATTTTGAATTCTACAAAATCTTTACTAAGGCGCCTGACCATTAGACATAAATGTCCTAAAAAATTAAATTTTATACAAAATAAAAATGAATAAAGCCGACATTATTTAATAGAAATTTAAAATGATGATAAAAATGGAGATATTAAATATTTAAAAATAAAACATCAAATAATGATATAATATTTCAACAGATTATTAAGCATAATTAAAATAAAATCACAAAATTCTTACAAAAGACCTTAAAAATTAATGAATAAATGGTCATTGTGTGTCGTCGCAATCATCTAAACGCCAGCATGATAATTGTATATTATTTAGGACTCTTGAAGCCACAATTTTAGAAGTTCATACATACAAATACAAGGCACTGTGATGTGCTATATGAGTGTGTATTAGTTAAAGATGGACAAGAGTTGTTAGGCATTTTAAAAGTGTAAAAAAAAGATTAAGGGTTAGTGCGTATTCTTTTTCTACATGTAAACAATTAGTTGACTGTAGCATGCCAAAAAGACAGTCATTTATTTGCTATTTTATATGTGTTCTTGATCACTTGTATTCTTATGTCCCTCACTTTAGAGTCAGACTAATTGGATTAAGTTTCCCTTTTGAATCTGCTCATACTAATTATTGCTACATATGGCCACATATGTTTCATGAATATCCAGTTTTCCAGATTCTTAAAGCCCTCAAGAACTTCATAGTTTCCTTGCACCTGCAAAATATTCTCCCCAGAACTTGGACTTTTACCTAATGAACAGGTATGTTTTTATAGTGTTTCTGCCACTTTCCTGAGGAAATGAGTTTCTTAACAGCTAAGAAATGGTGTTCACTTTTCAAACTTTGTTGTTGAGCTTTTGGTGTTTGATTCTTTGCCTCAGTGTGCAACTTTACTTACCTAGTTTATGCTGATCATACAACTTCTTCTGGTTTCATTAGTTTAATGTTGAGTACTTGTTATATGCTCAGAAGTTAAAGACAGTAAGGTAATCGAGTCGAAAAGTTTGCAGTTCAGAGGCTAGGATTATGGCTTCTTCTTCAACTCAATTTGCACCGTCTAGAAGGATGGGCATATGTGATCCTATGCACCAGATGAGCATGTGGGAAGACGCGTATAGAAGTCACATGAGTCCAAACAGCGGAATATGCATGATCCCGAAAGGAGAAGAAGATCGATTACTGCATGAAAAGGTTGATCCCTCTGAAGTTTTCAATGTTTGGGATCACTAGGGGTTTATTACACCATTTTTCTTACTTTTGTCTGAACTTTTATTTGTAGTCTGATCATTACTCATCAGAGGAGCCTCTGATGCCTCCCTTGGACTGTCAAGGAGCAAGTAGTATTTCAGACAAGGTAGTTTTCCATTTTTCATTTAAAAAATGGCATGGATTTTCAACTTAAAATCGGCTAAATTAATTTCTCGATGTCTGCTGCAGGTTATGCGACGCTTAGCTCAGAATCGAGAAGCTGCTAGGAAGAGCCGACTGAGGAAAAAGGTATTATAAGGCATCTTCATATACTTTGTGGAGCTTTTTTCTTTGCGAATAGGCCTAATAAAGCTGAAATATTTTTCACAGGCTTATGTTCAGCAGCTGGAAGAGAGTCGTATAAAGCTGGCTCATCTGGAGTTGGAGCTTGATAGGGCTAGGCAGCAGGGCATGTGTATTGGAGGTGCTGCTGCTAATGTTGGAGCCTTAAATCCAGGTATTCAAACAGTTTCTTCTGAGATTTGAAACATGGTTTTCATGATTTTGGCTGATGGATATGGACTTATTTTTGTAGGGATTGCAGCGTTTGAGATGGAATACGCTCACTGGGTAGAGGAGAAAAGGAGGAAAACCTCAGAGCTCAGAACAATTTTGCAGACTCCAGTTAATGATATAGAGCTGCACATGCTCGTAGACAGTTTCTTGAGCCACTACCAGGAGCTGTTCCGCATGAAGGCAGAAGCCGCGAAAGCTGATGTCTTCTATGTAATGTCAGGCGTGTGGAAAACCTCGGTAGAGCGCTTTTTTCTCTGGATTGGAGGTTTTCGCCCATCTGAGCTTGTAAATGTAAGAAAATCAGTTTTAAAAAAATGAACAAAATCAGTTTCAATTTAGCTTAATTTATAATGTGGTTTTCTTGACAGTTTTTCCTTTTGATGGCAGATTTTGATACCAACAATCGAGCCATTAACAGATCAACAGCTTGTTAATGTTTGTAACCTGCGCCACTCGTGCCAGCAAGCCGAGGATGCACTCAAGCAGGGCATTGATAAGCTGCAGCAGAACCTGGTGCAAAGCATTGCTACTGATCCACTTGGAATGGCAACTTTTACATCTCAGATGGCCTCTTCTGTTGAGATGCTCGAAGCATTGGAGTCCTTTGTAATTCAGGTCAATGCTTCATTCAGTTTCTTGATTACTAAAATTTTGTCATTTCATTTGCTTTAACTGCTCTTTTGGCATCTGAAAACAGGCTGATCATCTTCGTCAGCAAACTCTGCAGAGAATGTCGTTCATCTTGACACCTCGACAGGCTGCACGAGGGCTGCTTGCATTTGGAGAGTATTTTCAGCGCCTTCGAACTATTAGTTCGCTCTGGGCTGCGCGAACTCGGGGAGCCTAATGTAGTTTGGCTTGCTGCTAGAATATTAGCCATATTTATGTAGAATAAGTGTTCAGATTTTGCCTAGCATCTTCATAAGTACTTCTGTTTTATAGTCAGCAGGTAATGTATGTTCAGTATATGTGTATAGAATTATCACAAAGTACCTACAAGTTATCTACCAACTTGTAGGTGCAAGTTTTATGTAATGTCCTTGTAATATTATATTATAAGTAGAATAGAGATGCATTGTTGGGGTAAGGGGTAAAATTATATAAATATGACATGTTTGAGTTCTTGGATGTTTAGCCTTTTAGGGCATTTAATACACTTGACATTAGCTCTTATCAGTTATCAAGTACTTAATTAAATTGACTTGTAACTTGCATTTTTTGAGAATAAGTTGAGTTTCATGATCCACACAGATGTAAAAAAGAAAATTTTAGCCCAAGTTATAAAGTACATTATTCATAGTCTAAATAGGTAAATTTGATTTGTTTATGAACCATATTGTAATATATATATATATATATATATATATATATATATATGGGAGGGGATCCATTCACTCTCTTATTTTCACTCAAAATTTTACTCATCATTCTAACCTTTGATCAAGTTCTAATCTAATGGTTCAAAATTAATCAGATTTTTTACTATTTTAATCACTTCTTATTTATTGTTTCCTTTTTTTCTTCCTTCTTTACCCAATTAGCTCTTCCCTTCTTTCCCAAATAATTTTATCAAATTTGTGTTTCGATCATTTTGTATATTTTTTTCATTCTTTTTTTACATCTTAAAATCTAATAATGAACTTAGAATGCAACTTCATTAAAATATACTTCCCAGCAATCATTTAAACTCGCCCAATTATTTGAAACGATCACGATTCGTAGCTAGCTTTCTGGAAATTAAAATTGTTTCATTGAAACTTTTTTTTTATCAGATCAATGAAACTTTAAGAAATAACATATTTGTGGGAATCAATGGAAATAAATCGAGTGGCTGCCATGATTAGTGACGAAATATCACTCTTTGTAGTTCGTAAATAAATTTGAGGAAGAATGTATGAATACAACCAAAACATTGCTGAACCAAAGAATTCGAAAGCATGAATAACAGAGTAAGAATTCGAATGGCAGTGAAGATTTGGGGAAAAAGGGAAGAGCTCGAAATTTCACAATTTTGTAGCTATCACAACCACTTCAAACTTTCATGTTCTTTAAAAAAAAAATTATCCATCTTTGATGGGGGAAATTTATTAGACATCCCAAACTTATCAAAAGGGCCATTAAGGCTGTCTGTTACATATCAATAGTGCTGAGTACGATAAGTGGAAAAAAGGTGTTTGTAGAGATGTATAGGTTCTGTGGTGAAAATTGCACTCCTAATCCAAATCACCGAGCATATTTGAGAATGAGAAAATAAATACACAAGTCTTGAGGCTGTCAAATGATGCTTTAAAAATGCTTCACCAGAGGAACCTAAGCTGATCATGGTTGGGAGCTGTAGCAATATCTCATCTCCATATTGTAGATGAAATAAGACCTGCCATATGATTGATTATTGATTTGAGCTGATCTTGTTCCCTTTGAATTATATCAAAGGGTCTTGTGTACCTACAAAAGAGAGAATATCAGCAGTACCAATTTTCACATTCTGAAATCTGAAATTCCTAATTGCTTTAAAGAGATTAGCCCTTTTCAAAATGTTTGGAGCATTTATAACTGTTAGAACCTGAGATAGATTGCGGATAGTGCATGTCTTAGATAAAAAATCTCCACTTTAATTGCCTTCTCTATAGGTGTGGGTTAGAGGATTGATGAAACCTGGACTAATTTGTGAGCCAACCTCTATTCCAAACCGAATAACAAGTAGTTCAGCATGTAAAGAGGTAGGAGAAACCACATATTTCATTCTCATATGTAGCACTTTTACCACACAGTCTCTAACTACCACTCCCATACCAACTCTATCATATCAGTGGATCTAAAAAAAGCATCAACATTATTTTTGATGCCTCTCTCAAGGTGTTTCCATTTTATCATTCTAATTGGTCTTGGTCTTTTTCTTTTCAGAAAAGGAACAAAGCCATTGATGATAAGATTCATATGTCGCTCAGCAGGGGTGGCCCAATAGTGAGGCCAATGTGACCCTTGCCTCATGCCCAAATTTTTTACTAATTTTATAGGCCCAAATTTTTAAAAAATTATAAAAAATTATACATTAAAAACTCAGTATTTTGGGCCTATTTGATTTATAATCCAAGTTTTTTGGGGCCATTTTAAAACTAAAAATAGTTTTTTGTTAGGATTTCAGATTGAATCCATGAATAAAAGCGTCAATTTACAAAAAATCGCCATGAACGTCGGTTGCAAGAGAGAGAATATGAAATACAGCCAAGAATCAAAGATGATCTGGAAATCCCTAATTTTGTAGTACTTATCCCAAGTTTCAGCTGATGGCCTCTTGACCAACTGTAGTCAACGCTGACCCCTTTGACTATACTTGAAATTACCAGAAAGCCCTTGGGCTATTTCCTTTTCATGACAAACCCCATTCTTAAATGATGCTTGTCCTCAAGCATCTGAAATTGCTCAGTAAAGTCTTGGTCTGACCATTTCTAGAACTAAGATAATTTTCAGAACTCCAACCGTCTTCAGGTTCCCGCCCGTGAACGAAACACAACATATCAATGAAAAGAATCTGGCCAACTACAATTCCTACAACATATTTCATCTCAAAGTAGCCATTTGCAGCAGAAAAGCAATGCTTATAAGAACCTGATATATTTCCTCCGAACCTCGAGCCAAGTTCAGCTGGTAATTCATGCATGGCTGCTGCACTTATATATTTCCGGTCTGCTGCATTTTCATCATTCCAGTATGTTGCATCTTCAAAATTCCGGCCTATATTGGGGCGATGAAACTCCCATAATTGATAAATGGCAGTAGTTAAAACCTTGTATCTTGATAACAATGCATTCATGTATACCAATGAGCTCAAAAGTTCATGAATCTGCATGTCAACCATACAAAATGGTGTAGCTGCCTTTTCCATATGATCAGTCAATCCTCCATCTATGTTGACACATATCTGGCCAAGGAACTGAAAATTGGTAACTGCTTCGAAACTATTTACCTTCACTGAATAGAGCCTTGTTCTAATGATGAGCATCCTTTTCTGATTAAGCGTTGCAGGCTGATCAATTGTTCCGCCCTTGAATGTGGTTATGCACACATCCCATGATTGGGGAATTCTCTTGTTGTATCCAGATATGCTCAAACGGAATTCAATCCAATTCGAACCCTTACGCAAAATCATTAGCTCATAAGCGGCATCACACAAGTTTCCATTTTTCCAGTTTCTCATGAGCATCAACTTCGTCAGAGAATTCCTAATATCCTCAAAATATTTCCAGGATAAAACCTTGAGCTCTCTTTCTAAAAACCAGTTATCCTCTGATGAAAAATTGACTGTGTTCAGCATTGAACTGGACCATGCAATTCCATGCTGTAAACCAAGCTTTGTAATTTCCAGAACTCGGAGCCACCAATAACAGTTTGATAATTCGTATCCTTGGATTTGTAATAGCCAATAAACAAGCATGAAATTTTAAGGGAAAGAAAAGGGTTTTCAATCCATCCTCACGGAACTTCCCTTTATTCGATTATCTTCTTTTTTTTTATGTTAAACCACCAAGGAATCAGTGGAGGGAACTTTTATTAGGCATCCCTAGACCGTGAAATGACAGAAATAAAATACAGATAACTCCCATAAAGGAGGCAATAAGTGCGAAACTCCACAGGTGGAGGCGATTTGTGAGATCAGAGAAGTTTCTAAACATATAGCTATTCTAAATCTTCTCTGTCTTAAACTACAAGTACTAAAACCAGGGCGGCATAAAACAAACAGATTTTCTTCCCTTCCTGAATATAGACACTTCACCAATGTACAGCATTCTAGGGCTCCAAGAATTCACCATCTCAGTTAAACATTGCCAAAACAGCCGGTCCTATTAAAATAAAGATCCTCTACCTGTACCCTCAATCACGTTGCGGAGTCCCAGGGTAAAAGGGAGTACCTTATTGTGTTTTGGGCTTACAGTAGAGCAATCCATAAGCATACCGGACTTACATTAAGCCATGAAAACTAAGAAAGATTCATCTAGAACTATAACTAGAGATTGCCATATGGATTTCTCCTTTAGAGGTGATATAGTCCATCATCAAGAATAGAAACAAATCACAAAAACCCTGAATCTAAGATCATAAACCAAAAAAACTGAAAATAATTTTTTTTTTTTTAAAAAAAAAAAGTAAAACCACCTTCTAGCTCTAATTGTGCCCATTCCAGTATAAACCTGTCCAGACCGAGCCGACCGAGCCGACCGAGCCGACCGAGCCGACCCGAGCCGGCCGAGAGTTGACCTTCTGCAGAGATTCCACCGATCTGAAATCTGTCCGGCCCACGTCCTTTCCGGCGGCTTTGGGCCACGGGGTCTGGGCGTCTTCCCTTCGGTGGAGGTCGTCGGTGAGCCGACTCACCGTTTCCGGCTGCCCGGGGCCGGATCCGTCGGTCGCGACCTCCTTGGTCTCCATCGGCGTCATTCTGGAGCCGCGTCTTCGGCATCTTTCGGCCGGATCTGCGGTTTGGGAGCGGTTGCGACCCGCTCCCTCCGACGGATCCGGCCTGGATCTGTGCTGGCAGCCTGGCCTCCGGCCGGCCATGGCCCTTGACTGGCAGATCGACCGGAAAAGTAGTTTTTTCGAGCCAGAGGGTGGTTTCGGTAGAGAGGGGTTAGAGAGGGGTGTAGTTTGATTTAATTGGGTAAGGGGTGGGGAGGTCACCTCCAACCCGGCGAGAGGCGCCGACCGGAGCCTCCCCGTCGGCAAAAAAAAAAGGGGGGAGAAAAGGGCTAGGCGGGTTGGGAGGTTTTGAGGGGATATCCCTATCGCGTGAAAACTCAGCAAAATGTCCCTATCCCTTCCTTTGTCGGATTTATTTATTCATTTATTGTCAATTTTGTTTGATAGAAAATGATTATGCCAAATGATAATATAAATGCTTTTTTTTAATTTGTCGGATTTAATTATATTTTTGAATATTGGGAGATTGTTTTAAAAAAAAATTGCCTCGGGCCCTAAAATAATTAGGGCCGACACTGTCTCTCAGAATTTTCTACTAGTGGATAGACATGAAATAGGAAAAATGGTTGACTATGCTTGCCCTAATTCCATGTTGGTAATTGCAGAGCCGTCCCTGTAATTTTCGGGGTCTAGTGCAAAAAATAAATTGATGACCCTTCAATTTTCTCAGTTCAATTTCTTTTCCAATTTTCTTAAATTTTTGTAAATCATTTGCAATTATACCTCATTTATAACGAAATATATACACAATATAAAATTTTTATGCCCCTCAATTTTTCTCTAGTTTAATTTTTGCCCCGATTCTTTTTAATCATCTAAAAATATTTTTCAATTATATATCAAATATGTAAAAAATATATATAATTAGGGCCCCTCAAATTTTGAGGCCCGGTGCGATTGCGCGGATCGCAACCATCCATGGACAGCTCTGGGTAACTGTCTTATTATCATAAAGCATTGAATTCCTTCTGCACCAAATCAGCCAAAAAATAATAACTAAAGTAGTTATGATCACTTCAGTGTGTGTTTTGGCGGAGTCTTTAAAAGTTATATAGTATCTAATTCTATGCTTTATGGACTGAAAGTGAGGTAGTGGGGTTGCAAAAACGGCTTGTTACGGTTAAAATTTTTCACATTTTTGGTACATTCAATAAAAAATTATCTAAAGAGTCTTGATTGCAGCAGAAAAGGCATTTTGAGGGTAGGTTAGCTCCAAACTTGTGAAGTATATCATTATAAGGAAAAATAGAGTTGCAGATTCTCCAAATAAGATAAACATCTTTGAGGAGATTTGTGTAGACCGTCCCTTTTTTATAAAGTACTTGTCACTGTCTGTGGCTCCTAGTGTATGGTAAGTTGATTTGATGCTGAATTTTCCCGTAGGGCAGGCCTTCCAAATCTGAGCATCTTCAGGGCAGCTTGTCAATTAAAATTCTGTAATTTATTTGGAAGACTGGTAGTCAGAAGAGACTCCAAAACGGTTAGATATGCATTTTTATCATTACAAAATTGCTCAACAATCATAGAATGGAAGGGAATGTCCATCTCATCGGGCCACTTATAGCATAGTGCACCTTTACCTAATGGTCCTAACTAGTTGGAATCCCAAAATGGTGAGGTTCCTTTGCCTATCATCACTCTGGACTGTCAGTTCTTGCTATTAGGAATGTGGTAGCCCTGGCTCTCATATATGTACTTAATATTTACATGGAAAAGTCTTACTAGCCTTTACCCTAATACTTGCATATCCTTCTCCAAGTAGGGGAGTCTTGTATGATGAGAGGAGAGACCACAGATGAGTTGTCCAGATTGTGTCATTTTATTGCATTTTTCACCAAAACTTACAGGAGAAAGCTGTCACCACTGCCCTTAAATCCCTGAAGGCTAGACCATTTTTCAGCTCTTGTCAGTGCCATTCTACTCCATTTTCTCAAAGTTTTCCTTTGTCCATAAGAATCATCTCCTCGGAAGAACCCTTAAGCCATTTTTTTTCATTTTCTTTAGGACGGTGAGTGGGGGTCGTAAAGCTGCAAAAACATGTATGGGGATAGATAAAAGGACATGGTTAATGAGAATCATTTTACCAGCAGTAGTTAGCCACTTATTTTTTCCAGTTTGAGACTGTCCTCTCTATCCATAAGTGGTAGTAATAGTTTTGCTCCCTGTGAAAATTTGTTGTTCAATTTCTTCTTCGTCTATTACCATGATTTCGTGACCTATAACATGTAGTTCGGTAGCAAAACATTACAATTTGAAGAAACTGTTCACATCTGATTGATTTGGTTCTCAAACCAGCTTCGTACGTGTTAGAAGAATGATGAAACCTACCTGTTTTTTTATTGTTAGACATCATTCCGATCAATCTTAGCTCTATAATCACCAATTATCCAATTAGTAGTTCAAATTTTCGATTCGCTTCTTTAATCGCCAGAATTTCACATTTTTGGTGTGCAAATTTGGGGGAATAGGTGTTATATAGTCACGTGTATCAAGTTTCTACGAACCGCGTTGACTTACTATTTTCTTAATGTTCCACTCCAACCCCGTAGTTTCTATTTCTTCGATCCGTATTTCCTATTTTCATAGGAAACTAAAATGTTCTGGAGAGTTTCTTACTAGAAAATTTCATCCACAATATCCACAATAATTAGGCCATAGAAAAGGGGTGCAACTGCAAAATGAGTGAGACTATAGTTGACTGTCCAAGTAATTTTGGAGCCAAAGCTATCCACACACAATAATACGAAAACAAAAAATAGATTCACCCCAGATTCCACTCCAATCACTCAGTATCAATAAACCCCCAATTCATCAGTCAAAATTCAAACTTCATCAAACCTAGTTCCCCTGCTTGAAGTAATCCAGAATAAATGGGTAGTTTCCGGGGGGTGTGCAAGCCCCACTCTGTTTTTACCTGCTGTAGATCGGTGGTGAAGGTGAGCGTTTCAATCAAGAACCCTAGCTTTTTGGGGGCTTCCGGAATGACCCCAAAGCGTCCCGTTAAACTGTTTCGAAGTCCTCCCCCGATGTCGGGGCTGGATTCTGCTCTGAAAGGGCCGTCTTGGGATGTGAAATGGAGGTTGAATCAGCAGAGGAGGATGGTCGTTAAGGCTTCTGCCAATTGGACTGATGCCAAATCACCTTATGATACACTTGGTACTAGCTCTTAATTATTATTTGCCCCCTTCAATTTTTCATGAGTTTTTAGATGAATGATGCTGTTGTAGAAATGAAGATGAATCCGAGTTTGAAAACTGACTGGTGATCGTGTGACCGCAGAATTGGAAAGGGATGCAGATGATGAGAAAATAAAGGCAGCCTATCGGCGTTTGGCAAAGTTCTATCATCCTGATGGTTTGTTCTTTATATCCGAATTACTACGCTTTCTCATTGCATTTGGTTCAGCTGTAAAGCTCATCTTTTTAATGTAAGGAGTAGTTTAGTTTAGAGATTAAAGGCTTTGGGAGATGAAATAATATCAAGATTCAAGCATAGGAAACATGTGCGAAATGATGCTCGGCTTTCTTTAGTGACAAAATCCGTTCTTAACTTTATACCTGTATTATTATAGTGTATCCTCTTTAGATAAATATGACTATGAAATGATGCTCGCCTACTTTCATGACCATGTTCAATTTTGGCTCCACACTGTTATGAAGTATCGTTATTTAGATAAATATAAACATGACATACGTTTTAGAGTGTAAAAGTAGATAACTTTGTACTCTGAGTTGCATTATCTATTGGACTTTTGAATGCTACGTAGTAGCTTAGTTTTAGATTCTTTTTGCTGATTATGTTTGCTAAGATCTTTCTCCCATACGAATCAGTATATGACGGCAAAGGCACTCTGGAGGAAGGGGAAACAGCTGAAACTCGATTTATAAAAATCCAAGCTGCTTATGAGCTGCTTATAGATGATGAGAGGCGGAAGGATTATGACCTTGACAATCGAGTGAATCCAATGCGGGTAGAACCTGTTCTTAATTTGGTTGTTGAAAAGCTTATTATATATGTAGTATTTATCCATCACAAAATCATCTTCGTTTAGGCATCTCAAGCATGGATGGAGTGGATTGTGAAAAAGAGAAAAGCATTTGATCAGCGGGGTGACCAGGCAATCGCTGCCTGGGCTGAACAGCAGCAGCGCGAATTAAATCTCCGCGCTCGACGTCTTGCCCGTTCAAAGGTGTGTTCTCAGCTTAATTAGTCCATTGCAACTAATTTCAAGACAGTCCAGTTCAGTTGGAGAATAGGGCCTTAGTATGGAATCTTATATGCCCTTGGTACTTTTTAAAAATGGAACTTGCAGATTGATCCTGAAGAAGAAAGGAAAATACTTGTGAAGGAGAAGAAGGCATCTCTGGAGAACTTCAACAGCACTTTGAGGCGACACACACTTGTTCTGAAAAAGCGAGACCTGATGCGAAAGAAAGCCGAAGAAGAGAAGAAAAGAATAATCAGCAGACTGTTGGCTGCTGAAGGTCTTGAACTTGTAAATGATGAAGATGATGATATATGAATGTGTTTATATGAATAGTAAAATGATGATATATATTGTATATGGATAGGAACAGTTGTTGTATGCAATACATAGGGTTTCCATTGGTGTATAAAAAGTACATTTACAGAATTCTTGCAAGCACAAAGTTTGTTCAGAAGACCTTTCATAAGCACAAAGCTTGTATACAAGAACAGTTACAAACATTTTCTAGCTTCATTATGAATCAAGCTGCACACTTTATAAAGGCAGAATGTCTGTCCACAAGCAGTTGAACCAGTGGATATTCGACCTCAGCCATGGCATCAGTCTTGTCTCGTCGGACCAAGATCCGCTCATCTTCTGCAACAACCATAACTTCCTCCTTACGAGTCAAAAGCTCGTTAGCTACCACCATATGAACCTCGTACTTCTTCAGAGCCGTATCTGCCTTCTCCAAGAGAATCTTTGAATCCGTCTCCAACTGTAGGCAGGCATTTATTAGTAATCATGCCAGCAGAAGATGAAAATGCAGCAAACAGTTAAGTTCTTACTTTGAATGATATGCAAAAGGCCGAGGGTGCCCACTCTCTTCGTAGTAATGAAAGCATTTTAGGGACTTCAGCAAGACTTATATCCAATGGACCGGATCCCGACTGGATTTTGTTTAGGTTCTGCAACAACAAGACAAAAAGGGAATCTAAATCAACTTTTAGTTCTCTGTGCTAAGTACTTCATAGACAAATAAACAGAAGCAATTACCATAGCTTCCCAAGGAACATAAAAATCAGAGACAGCTGCAGCAAGAAAGAGCATAGCACTTCGTCTCAGGATGTTAATTGATGTGGCAATCAACTGTAACATCTGTAATAAGCCAAACAATATCTGTTTATCGTAAAGGTAAAACCAAATGGTTATAATGTGATGTAGCTTCTTGATTACTCACTTGAAGATATTCAAAAATCGTTGTAAATGGAAGCTTTAACAAGCGCCCTTCTGACACTGCCTGCATGATACCGAATTCTCTGAGTAAATGTAACTTGCATTCAAGTCGTAAGAGAAAAAATAAAAGTTGTTCATACTGCACGATGGTCTATGATGGCGTTTTTCACTTCATTTGCATATGATGGGTGAACTGGCATTTGTAAACAAGACAAGTTTATCCATAAGTCGCCAAGAAAAGAAACCTTAAATAAATAGGCTATAGATTTTAAAAAAACCTTGAATCCTTGTATCGTCAGAAGCTTCAAAGCATTCGAGTAATGGATCATCAGGAAGACGACTACAGTATGGCTGACAGGAGCCACTGTACACAGTAAAACAATCACATACTCCACATTTACTACTCAAAAGCATATTTACTAGGTGGTGAAACTAGAGCGTACCTTCGATACAAAAAAATGACAGAATAACCAGCTTTCAGAAAGTATCTGCAAGCCAAGAAAAAGTACACCATTAAGATGAGAAACTTCAGCCCAAGACAATAAAGCTTCAAAAGGTGTGAAAAAATTACTCTGTGGCTGCTGCTCCTCTATGGCCCGAGCTAAAGTTGTCGATGTAGCGAACACATCGCTTTTCCAATGGGACAGTAGTGCCACCAGATGTCACACAAACCACTCTCTTAGCACTACCGGTCCCTGAAAAACAAAAAACCAACAAGAAAGAAACACACTCAGGCTTTGTTCGTTTCGCCTATGAACTGACATTTTAACTATTTGTCAAAAAAAAAAAAAAAAATTAACTAAACTATGAATATGGTATAACCAAGTTCTGAACTTACCAGATGTTGAAGAATCCTTTGCAATAAAAGCATCAAGTTTCTTGATGATCCCATCAGCATTCTCCAAAGGAGGTGCAGAATCAAAGAAGCTTTTGCTACCTTCCATAAGACAAGTGAGCTGAAATGGCTGTTCCAAACTTAATAAGAATGAAGCTGACAAACACATGTACTATATCTATATAAATTAGAGAGACTAATTGGTAGCCGATTTGATCTGAATTCAAAAACTAAATTCCAAATTGTTGGTACCAATGAACTTTTTCTCCAAACTAGACTTGTTTTCATCTAAATCTTAGATAATATTGATATCATTGGGCGGCACCAGATTCCCCAATTCAGCTGCCATGTATGGACAACATTACAAACAAACTTCTTTTCCCTGATAAATCAAATAAAACTGAACTGAACAATTGAAAAGTAGTAGTAAAAAGACTACATTTTATCAATTTTTTTGTGGAACTGAAGTGCCAGTTTTGTCATCTTAACAGGGATTTCGTTTGTAATCGAGAATGTTTACAAACACTTAAGTGGATACATATGGTAACCGCAATTGCCTCCACATAGTATTATTTGGATAAGGATCATGCGCCGGAATGCTTAATGTAAGCAGAGTGTCTATCCACAAGCAGTTGAATAAGTGGATTTTCAACATCAGCCCCCGCCTCAGTCTTGTCTCTTCGGACAACAATCTGCTCCCCCTCTGCAACAACAATCACTTCCTCCTTGCGATTCGAAAGCTCGTTAGCTACCACCATATGAACATTGTACTTTTTCAGAGCTTTATCCGCCTTCTCCAAAAGAATCTTCGAATCTGTCTCCAACTACCAAGAATTGAATTTCGATGCAAGGGAAATCAGTATCAGTAGTCATTCCAACTATAAAGGGAGGAAAAATAGTGAAAGTTGAGTTCTTACTTTGAATGATATGCAAAAAGTCAGTGGGGCCCACTCTTTCCGTAGAACTGATAGCATTTTAGGGACTTGAGCGAGACTTATATCCAAAGGACCAGATCCTGATTGAATTTTGTGCATAGTCTATAATGACACACAGAACAGAATAAATAGTTACAGTAAAACAGAGATTGACAAATCAGTAGGCACAAGCCAGAAAGGTGGTAAAATACCATAGCTTCCCAGGGAACATAAAAATCAGATACAGCAGCAGCAAGATAGAACATAGCCCTTGGTCCAAGGATGTTAATTGATGTAGCAATCAACTGTAGCATCTGTTAGAGCATTAGAGGCCACACATTATCAGTTTTGCTCAGAAAGTCAATCAGATACTGTGTTTTAAATGTGAAATTAATTTTGGATAAATGACCTGGAGGTACTCGAAGATTGTAGTAAATGGAAGTTTCAACAAGCGTCCTTCTGAAACTGCCTGTATTAAACTGGCTTTTGTTAATGATTGTTCCCATGATTTAAATTGTAAATGAACCATTCAAAATAACTTTTATTCATACAGCACGATGCTCTTTGATGGCTTTTTTCACTTCATTCGCAAATGAGGGGTGCACTGCCATTCAACAAATAAAAAAAAATTACCATTAATAACCAAGAAAAAAAGGCTGTATAAATATGTTCGCAAAATGAAACTCCTTTTGTTCCACACGAAGAGTCCTGCTCTATAAAGGTAGGAGAAATCTTTCACTGAGCAAAATTTAGATTTATTGATATGATTTGGGATAGGGACACGTCAAGGAGTTAAAGACACTAAATCTGAACTAGGGAAAGGAGGAAATACACAAGGTTTACTTCAAGAAAGTCTTATACAATATCCACTACAATGCCTGTGATCACAATCCACGTTTGATACAATTTGCAAAGTAGTACAAGGGTTGAGGAAGAGGAGAAACGACCAGTCATGCAAACTCTTAAGATCAAAGATGTAAAAATCGTTCAAGATATGTACAAATATCTGTATCCAACATTTAAATCAATATGGAAACAAACCTTGAACAGCTGAGTCATCAGATGCATCAAAGCATTCTAGTAATGGATGATCAGGAAGACCTCTACAAAATGGCTGACAGGTACCACTATACACAGTTATCCAATAATGTAGTTACTACTTGAGCAAAGCAGTTTCTAGTAAAGAACAATTCATTACTAGATGGAAAAACTAAGGCACACCTTCGATATAGAAATATAACTGAATAACCAGCTTTTAGAAAGTATCTGCAAGCCGAACATGGAGAAGCATCAGAATCTCGTGTACATACATTTTAGACAAGATACTCAAACGGATACACGCAAGCTTGATTACTCACTCAGTGGATGCAGCTCCTCTGTGGCCAGAGCTAAAGTTATCGATGTAACGAACACATCGCTTCTCTAATGGAACAGTAGTACCACCAGATGTGACACAGACCACTCTCTCAGCTCTACCAGTCCCTGTACCAAAGGGAAAATTCATCAAAAAATTCAGCATAGAGGAATAACAGACAATTGATGAAACTCATATGATAAACTTACCCGGTGGAATGGAATTCTTTTCGATAAATGCTTTAACTTGGGTGATGAACCCATCAGCATCTTTCAAAGGAGGTGCAGAATCAAAGAAGCAATTAATTTCATCCATGGGAGATTTTACTACAAGATTTTGAGAGGTTGATTTGTTAATATTATCATTTGATTTTCAACAATAAAATAAAATACTGATAATATGAATCTCAATACTAATGCATCAACCAATTCATTTAGGGGCATCTGGTGGATAGAGTACCAACTTCTATAGCAGTTCAAGTTCAAATTCCTTTGCTCTTTACATAAAAGAACTAGATGATACCCGTGCTTATGCACGGATTTTTTTTATCATATATAAAATAAAAAATTTCCTTTCATATTGAAATTTTTATATATATAATTTGAAATATTTTGTTGACTTCTGGTTTTATCTATATTTATGCATTAAATCACTATAAAATTAAAGTAATCCGTAACAAAAATTCATTATGACCTGGCCAACTTTATGCTTTTTTTTTTGCTTAATAATGATCTGGCCAACTACGACATCAAATATGTGTACTACTGAGGAGATTTGGGAATAAACTGAAGAGTGGGGAGTATAAGTTTGCCTTCATTGAAACTGAAGAGAAGGGAGAAAAACAATATACAAAACTTTTCAAGCTATAGCTCTTACAAAAACCAAAATAAAATTACAAATATGAAACTAATAATCCCTATGCTACCAAACATGCATCAGTCTTTTGTGTAGATATGCTGAAATAGAGAGCTCTCCAAATAACTTTTTAAATTTTACTTTGTTGAATCTTGATCAGTTAACAATTTGGGAATACACAATGTGACTGAGTGAACGATTCCTCATTTCTTAAACTGGAACTGCAAATGCAGAAACATGGAACGTAGTCATGGAAAATGCAGAACTAACGTAACCTTCACTATAATCAATTAATCATCACAAAACATTATTTATGAATGTCTCTACTGCAGTACATGCCTATTCAAGAATTCTAATAGTTATTTCATTTAGTGAAAGTCAGAGAAACAAACAATGACATGTAATCAGTAAAGAAGTTTTTGGGATGGTCACAAAGGATTGATTATCCTATTTTCCTATGTAGCATGCATCCAGATAGACCCTAAGAACAATCATATAGATAGCACTACATTAGTACAATGTGTGCTCCATAATGTACATAGCTTGATGAGCACATTTGCCGCCAACACTTCCAGACAAAGTATAAAACAATTAAACCAGACTCAGAATCTCAGCAGCTAAATTAAGCATCTATAGTGGATAAACTAATAAGAACACGTGGCTATAATTTGATCTACACTTAAAAGCAAACTTCATTGGACTTAATTTCTGCTCCTATCTCCTGAATTTCATATAATATATATCATCGTATTAGCGGCATTATTTAAGCAAATAATTAGATAAGAGCTAACCTTCAAAAGTAACCATACGAAAAGACTCATAAAAATTACCCCTTGTGCTCATTATACAAATCCCTCTTATCATCTCATCGTCAAATCAGGAAAATTCAAGCATAAAGAGGTCCATATAAACACAAATGTAAACCTGGTTATTAGCTTCCGTTTCATATTTGTTTTTTTTTCTTTTGCAGGCCTTGAGGGTCCAATATATCAGCATAAATTACTATGAAGACATTACAAACCTCAGCATTTATATCAACATCACGTTATTATAAAGATCAGAAGACATTAATGGGTACAAATAAGAATCGAGCTTCCAAAATCAATTTCTGCAGAAAAGAGGAAATCAATAAGCGAATGCTATCAGTTAAAGACTCAAATAGTAACTGTAGGATCTCCTAGAAGACGAAGTTCACTGAAGACATTTGTTTCGGGCAATAAGAAAACCATACCATTACTGTAATCAGAACAGTGTTCATTTAGGGCACCCTAAACAAATGGGTATCAAAACAGCACCATAAAAGAATTTCACATACCAAACATTAGCAGAATAATCACGCAGAGTAGCAGTTATGCTCATATCCAAAATTAGGCTTTTTGAAGCAATTTTCATAAAGGTCCCGCTTTTAAAAAGACAACAGAATAGATGGCTTCAGAGACGGAAATAATGTGAGGATTGAGGAAGATAAAGAGAGCAGATTCATGCCTGTGTTGGGTGATGATTCAGTGTTTATGATTGAGCAAAAAATTGGAAAAGATTTCTGTGAGTGGAAGCTAAAAAGAACTAAACTTTTCGATAGATGGAAAGCTTTTGATATTTCCAAGAATTCAAACAGATAGTCACCCGAGAATGGGAAAAGACTATCCAGAACATTCGCAGAGAAGTGCTCGAGGGAAAGAACAGTCCTGAGGAAGGAGGAAAAAAAAAGTTGCTTAAAGGAAAAAAGAAAGAAAATGAAAAACATGTGTCATTTTTAGGTGATCTTAGAAAGCTGACGTGGCACAAGGAGAGGAAGTTTAGTTATGCTAGGAGTTGCTGTTTTAATAGAGAGTATAGACTGTTCAAAAGTTAGATTTATAATTCCATCCTTTTGTTTGGATGTCCAAGTATAGACATAAAAAATTAGAAGTGTAAATGCTGTGAAAAACAAACAGGTATCACATTCTGCTCATTAATGATGAGATTTAAAAGGTTTCTTTATTGCACCATTCTTTCCCTTCTTTCACAGTAGCAACATCTAACAAACTTTAAGCCGCTGGAAAATTAAACAATGATTTTAGTGAAAAAATTGAATGCCTTGAGGTACAAAACAAATCAGAAACTTGATCAAACCGAATTGATCAGTAATAACTCCTTTGCTAAAAACTAGAGATCACAAACAGGAAGACAGTTTACTGTTGATACTAGTAGCTAGCTAGACACCAAGAAGACCAGACTTCACTATCCTACAATGGGACTTATAGAACAGGCAATAAGTCATTTTATTTGACCACCAAACAAAATGTGATGCCCCTATTCATTACGGCGAATCACCTAAACAGATTATTTTTGCAATCATTCTTTTTAATAACTGAAGTTGTTATTTGCATAAATAAATAATCATGTTCATGGTAAAGCGAGCATTACTGAACTTTTTCGGACAGCCCAACCAGAATCATACATGTATATTGAGTATAAATACCTCCAAACTACTAGTTAATACAAAACCTGCCAGCATGATATTACTTACTTAAAGCAAGATCTTCAATATCAATAAACCCAGAAAATTTAATAATGACTTAAAGGGAAACTATTCAACCTTCAAGCAACATATTTTATTTCCAACAAGACAATACTTTACAGGAATAGAAAGAGGTTGAACAATCTAAAATATCTACAGAAAATAGGGATGGAAATGCACCCAAAACAATTTAAAAAGTACAACACCTTCCACTTACCTACAAGAGTCATCATTTGCTTAAAAAGTTAGAAAACAAAATAGTCTGTAAGTAGGGACTGTAGGGTACTAAGAAGCATTCAAATTAATTTTACATGAAAAGAATTTTAATTGCATTGGCCACTGAGTGTTATTAACTCGTTTATGGATCTTAATCAACTATTAAAGCTAGTATTCCACAGCAGGGCATAAAAACAAGAGGACACGACACTTATAATGCATTTTCCCATTTTAACACTACAAAGCATAATTTATTTGCACTCTTTCGGTTAGAGGTTTGAGATACTAAATATGATGTTTTATGTATGTGTGATTTAACTGACTTCATTTAGATTTCTACTCTAAAGTCTTATATTTTGTAATCTATTCAACTCACAGACAGACAGAAACACAGCAAAAGACAAACAAAATTCTCATTGAGCTGAAACAAGGATTTTATAAATACAACCTTAACAAATCAAGAAAAACAAACAGCTTACCTATATAAAACACAAGAAAGTAATACTTGAAGAAGAGTAGCTAAGCGAGATGGAACAGTATAGCGATTTCCCTTAGGCAAACCTATAACAAAATGAGAGAGATAGAGTGAGCAAAATTCAGATTAGACTAAGGAATTTAGTTTAGGAATTAAATCAAACACATTAAATGCATGAACTTTGATCTCATAGACAACATACAAAATGAAACAAAAGGAATTACTGAAGAAGCAGCAGCAGCAACAAAATGATGGGTTTCCAAGGGCAAAATCAGTGAGTAGAAGCTAAAAAGATTAGTAGGGAATGATGGTTTACTGGTTATAGGTCTTCAAAAATCAAAAGTTCATGTTGTCTGCTGCAAACAGAATATGCAAAATACTAAACTTTAAAATTGTTTTTTCTCACTTGTTTCTCAACCAAAATGGTCCATTTTACATTTCAAATTGTCTAAATCTCAAATGCACACCGAATATTTTCAGATTCTGATACGTTCTTCTATCATCTAGCAGCTCCAAAATGCAAACGATACCATTTTAAACTTGGGTATTAAAATCAAATAAATAAACAAAGCACAACAGCAAGACGAGGCAATAAAGTAAACACAATGCATGGGTATAGACAGAACTTCATCCTATGCTGAACACGATGTCACACAATCAGTAAGTATGTTAATTATCTATCCTCTGGCAACATAACTCAGCCAAACTGAACCATTTGGTGCACTTGCACGACCATAAAATTTATCAAACCAACATCTAGGCACAAGACTGCCAGACATCTAAATCCTACAACGTAGAAATCAGCAGGGTAAGAGATGAGATGAAGAAGAGAGAGGATGACCTAGAGATAGTGACTGACTACAGCTGGCTTAGAAACCCAAAACCCAAAAAGAAGAGAAGAAAATTATTGAGGATGGAACAATATTTCAAATGAAATTCTAGCTAGCAGTGCATTCACTACATTCATCTACAGTACATTTAACTAAATTCATCTATATTTCAGCACATTTTTGAACAGAGGAAACTTCCTTCAAGTTCATCAAAGAGTGGAGAGAACATACTACACAAGAACCTAGTACTTTAAACAGAACTTACATATTATGAACCATCCCAACGTCACTTGCACACATGCAGAGCAATTAAACAGTCATCAGTAAGTAACTACTAATATTTTCCAACACATTAAATATCATCCAACTATAACATCGAAACTATCTACACATAGTATCAGCAGGCATACTTATGTAACAAATATTTTCGTTTTCATTATGCTTGCAATTTTAGAGGCACGATGTGACTCAATTACGTTAAATTGACCGTTGTGGACATTAATCATAGTTTACAAGAGCTACCAACCAAACCAAACCCCCTAATTGATATGTTAATTAGAAAGTGCAAAACCAGAAGCATCAAGTCAGATTGTTAGGTCTTGTAGAGTAGGATTAGAATATTCCTAGTTTCAGTCTTAGGTACTAACAACAAGAACAATCAAGAAAGAATGAATAGAAAAACTTTTTAGAGCAGGAAGTCGAATTAACACTGAAGAGCAAAACTGCATTGATCCAACATTTGGAGTAAAAGGAATATATACATTGATCCCACATATGGAATAGAGACAACGGAGAAAGAACTGAAAGCTTATTGCTTTCAGCCAAAAAAGAACTGAAAGTTCATTGCTTCTAATCAATGCATCATGCCGTCTAAAAATTTACATGAATTCAAATTTGTTTGGACAAGAGCATTCAATTGAAATGGATTTTCATAGAAAGCAGTACACTTCATATTCACCTGTCTATATTAAACACAAGCTCAATCAAGAAATAAGAACAATGTCGACTGAGAATGTGAGTGAGTCAATTTCAATCCAACACGAGTGAAACACAAAAGATATGGTATCCACAACATCAATATAATGATAAACAAAATCCGAAACACGCAACTACAACTGATACAAAGCTAAGTAGCTAACAGAAGGTACCAGTACACCACATAGAAATCTAGGAACATAATTACTACATTATAATTTATAGCTACAAGCTTCAGTTCACCAGCAGCAAATGCCCAATATCATCACTACTACATGGATATAATGTGAAGAATGCTAATGACATACCTATAGTTGGTTAAAATTAAGAACGAAAAACAGAAACAAAAAGACGGTACCTTTTCTAGAATCCTCAGATGGTTCATCAGAAACGGATTTTTGCCATTAAATTCTGGTGGACGTCCTAATTCAAATCCGACCCGCTCCTAATTCAAAACCGAACAAGGTCATAGTTCCAACCCGGGTCGAGTTAACCTGTTTCTCCGTGTGTACCGAACCGGTGGCAAAAAGATAAAAATTAAAAAAAGATGATCCGGATAGTTCGGGGTTTTGAACCCGACGTGAATCGAACACGCAACCTTCTGATCTGGAGTCAGACGCGCTACCATTGCGCCACGGATCCGGTTGGTGATAGTCCTAATTTCAAATATAATATAAACTATTCTTTGTCGTTTCCATACAAAGTATTTGAGGGTGTGTTTGGTTGGAGGATTTTGAGAGTTTGAGATTTTGTAAGTTTGGGTTTGCTAAAATCTTGTTTGGTTTGTTTGAGATTTTGTAAGTCTGGGTTTGCTAAAATCTTGTTTGGTTGGTTTGAGATTTTGTAAGTGTGAAATAAAAATCTTGTTTGGTTGGAGTGAGTTTTGGAAGTTTATAACAAAAACCTTGTTTGAATTTTGTTTTTTGCAAAAACTAGATTTTGTAAGGTAAAATCTGAATTTTATAAGACAAAATCTTGACTTTCCACAACCGTGAACCAAACAAGATTTTATAAAACTAGATTTAGAAAGTTCAAGTTTTGCAAAATCTTGCCCAACCAAATGCACCTTGATATGATTAAGGACCTGTTTTTCGATTCAATTTAATAAAAATATAATTTGATGAAATTTAATAAATTTAGACATACTAATTTTATTTTAATTCAATTCATTTCAGTTCAATAAAAAATAAGTTCAGCCGGAAGTCACAGTCTCAATCTCTTAATTCATGCTACTATAATTAAAGAACTTTATATTCCATTTCAAACTTAGTAAACCCTACATAGTAACATTCTCTAGCATTGTCTGATTGCCATGAAAACAAATGGAGCCGTCCATGAATTATTCCATGATGGCCATTCAAATTCAATCGATACAACTTAATTTAGTTTATTCCTTATAAGTGCAGTTAGTTGCGACTTTTTTCAGTTGACTGCAATTTGTTATAACTAATTTCTTTAGAATTTTAAACTTGCAACTTCTTTATTTGCACCCGACTTCTTGCAGTCCAGCTAAACAGATCATTAGTTAGTAATTGTAAATACGTATGAACCACCGGGAACCATAAAAGATGCCATTCATTACATCTCTAAAAACATTGCTCCCAAATGAAACTACCATTACAAAACCTGGATATGTGAATATATCCTGAGAATTAGCTAAGAAAAGCAGCACTAGTGGGGAAGATGGAGATGAAACTATTTAGTTGGAGGGGACATGGTAGTATTTCCCTTTGCACATGCACCTGTAAACAACAGGACACGGCTCCGAGGCGGAGCACTTGAAGCTCACCATTACCCTCTTGCAAGGCATACAAGCTCCGCACGCATGGGAGCAATCCGGCAATCTCGACCCCGTCGGAAAAAGTTCCATCCCTAATTCCACTCTTTCGACATCCTGAGCGCGCAAATTTCAAGTCAGATATGTCTTTTTAGTAAAACTATCATAACATACGACAGTATTATAGTTACCTGTGGTGAGCGAATGCGCTCACTACTCGAATCCCTCTCGGGTGCACCATTGATATAGTTACTATCTGCAACAAGTTAAACTGTAATGGTTAATATTGTGTAGGAAAAATTCAAATAACAAAGAAGTTGAAAGCATTACTGATTGTGAGGAGCATGAAAATGAATGTGACAAGTGCCAAAATGCGCATTTTGCTTCTATGTGTTATCTCAAGGAAGCAAGGAAAAACTTGCACTACTTCAAAGGGAAATTAGTGTGATATGTTTGGAGTATATTTGTGAGCTAAGATGGGTTTATATATAGGAGATGAGATTTTAATGCAAGGTGAAAGTACAGCTGAGGCAATTCACATGATACTTGGCCACATTGATATTAGAAGATTCACATGTTTTCTTTGATGCCTCATTCAAACAAATCAAACTCTATTTCACTAGGTATTTTCTTGTACTTTTCAAATGAATACTTAGATATACCATCACACTAAAACAAAACAAAATGTGTTTAAAAATGGATAATAAAGTTACTCAAAATGGATAAATAAGATAAGAAAGATGTGGTTTAATTAGAGATTGGGACTAATTAACCAAATTTGTTTTAAAATGAATAATATGATTTACTAGTAGTAAAAAGTCAATCATCTAACATACATGGCTAATTTAGTCAAACTACTCAAATAATAATGAAATGTTAACGACTAAGGGCAATGTTTAATATGTCTGAACTGAATTGAACTAATATGAAAAATACCAAACTGAACTAAAAAATATTCAGATAAGTTGTACGAAACGAACCCTAACCGTAATTTATCAAACGGACTAAAAAATTAATTAAGGGAAAAATTATAATCTATAAGTAATACATCCCACACTTTATTGGACAGAATTAGAGAAGGACGAGAGAGGTCGGCCGCCCTCCCCTAAATCTGGCGAATGAGTCCTTATTGTTCATAATTTCCTTTTTGTGCTCCTATAAGATTTGTGCGTATCTAGAATTTTTTCCTATTTTATATATCGCACTCTATCAAAAATATATTTGGTTCGTCACTGCACAAACTTCGTTTCAATTGAAAAGTCGTGTTTGCTCGAGACTTCGAGTCTTTGAGGAGTACATAGAGACCATAATCATAAAATGCAGAATGTACAGGTGGTGGCCAAGCTGAAGAAGGCCTTAAATGGATGGGAATGGAATTGAAGGCGGCGCGCAATAAGGCGTGACGGGGGTCTCTGCAGTGGTCAAAAACTTTAAATGAACTCTTCGCTTTAGTTTTATGTTTTCTGGTGATCTTCAGAGATGTCTCCATGCTATTAACTACTCACACTTACTGCTTTGTCTCTGCATTTTGTATTCCCTCTTTGTTCCTTCCCACTCAAAAATGCTTCTCTGAGGGGATTTTTCAAATGATTTGTTTAGTTTTGCAAATGGATTTGTTTGCTTATTTTTAGTAAAACAGGATATTTACTCTAGCTGCTGATTAAGCTTAGGATGAAGCTTGCAATTATCCTATGCAACCAAATTTCCTCAAAGAAATCTGGGGATTCGAACTCTACCCTACTCCGTTTGCGAAACCAGAACAAAATATTTGGCTATACTGAATGAGATTGGACTAGCATGGATTGTAATGTTGGAATAGCATAGTTGATAACGATGTAATAGCACCCACTGAAAATATTGATATAACACCATTATAATCAACTATAATATTAGGTTGTCGGAGCATTATCATGCATTTCTCCAGTTTCTTTTATGATATGAATAGAATGTACATGGTTAATCCTGATTTCCTGCTATAGAGAATCCAATGTCTATTTGTGTAGGGTAAAAAAGAGAGAGAACGATTGCTTTATAACAAAAATCCTTTTGAGAATAGATGGTAATGCTACTCAAACGGTAGCTACTAGTTAGTAATGTTTTTTAACTTACAACAACTAGTCTGAAATAAATTGATTTGAAATTCGAACTATTAGCTTTACAATGAGACCAAAAATAAAATCACTGGTTCTAGTGAAAAACAAACTTCTTATATTCAGTAACGGATCTAGATATTAATATTAAGGCAGACAGTAGTATCGAGCGGGAAGGTGCTACAACGATAGTTAGGTCGAAAATTACTTTTCACGGGTTTGTTCAGCGGATAGACGCCTGCCCCAATCTAAACATAGATACGCCTCTAAACCTTTGCAATTGCATCGAATCTGGTTTTGGCTCATATTCGATCAACAGAGAACATGGTGTCAAAAATTTGGACGCACCTTTTTCATTCACTTTCTCCATTTCGGGGAAACACTAATTCTCAACTGTGAAATAAGTGTAGCAAGCTCAGTCAAACAGCAATATTTACTTAAGCATACTCTACCAGAAACTTGAGGCCTCGTAAAATGCTGATCAATTAGGTTACATAAATATACAGTGAAAAATTGTCTTCACCCAATCTCAAAATTATCCGAAATAGTACAAGAATCGAACAGTATATATAACAAAAACTAACTTTTCACCATCATACGGCTAACTGAATCTCCCCGAGCTCGAGCTGTTCAGCAATGTCATCCAACTGCTTCTTCACGCTCATGTCGATCAATTTCGACCCCGAGCCGCCGTAGTTGATGGTGAACCCGGCCAGCAGCGACGGGTCGATGACCGTCTTCAGCCTCACGTTCTTGGCCGCCGTCAATTTCTGCACGCTCTTTGCAATCTGCGCCAAATGCTGCGAGTCCAGCGGCACCACCGATGTCACCACCGCCAGCTCCGTCTCCGTGATCGTGTTGTACACCAGCTCGTACTCCTTGACAATCTGCGAAATCAAATCGATCCTCTTCATGTCCAGAAGGATGTTCAGGAAGTTCGCGACGTGAGCCTGAATCCCCGCCGATTTGATAATCTCGTCGATCACCTCGCGCTTCTTAATCTCGCTGATCGTAGGGTTGCAGAAGAAGTTGGTGATTTCTGGGTTGGAGAAGAACTTCTCAATCAGCTCCATGTCGGCGGTCGTGTCCTCCAGAGTCCCGTTCGATTTCGCCACGTCCGCCAGCGCGTTGGCGTAGCTCGCCGCTGCGGAGTCCGCCATCCTCGCGCCGCTGGCTCCGCGGTGGCGCTTCACGACTGAGGAGCGGGATATGATCCGGAGCTTGGGGATCTTCAGCCCTGTCTTGAAGGCAGATGTGAGAGAGACCTTGGCGGAGATTTGAGCCGACGGCGGCGAGCGGCTGCGGAAGGTCATCGGAGTTTGTTGGAGGGTGGCCATTTTCTCCGGTGATTTCGAAGTGTGGTGTGTGACTGTGTGTGGAAGAGGAGAGGGATAGAGTGTGGGCAGGGGTGTTTAGTGGTTTAATTTGGGTGAAAATGGAGGGTTGGGATTGAAGAATGAGGTGAAGATCGACGGTGGCAGATGGATAGGTTATCTCTGGTTATGGTGGAGATCGTTCGACTCTTATCTGGAGGAGATAAGACGGTGCCACGTGGCTGTCTTACATTAGTCCAAGCGCCTGTGGCTCTTCTAAATTTGTAATCTTGGAGTAAGATTGAGAGATGTAATTTAAAAGAGAGAGGTAATTTAAAATTATGAATTTAACAACACCAAATTTACTTATTCGTGTTTTTGCTTGTGCTTTATCGAACATGATTTTGAGAAGTAGTATTTCTAATTCGGTATCTAATCATACATACATAAATTAATATAAAAATTTTAGCAACCAAAATACTTAGGGTGTGTTTGGTTGGAGATATTTTGAGAGTTTAGTTTTTGTTTTGAAATTTAGAGAGTTAGTTTTTTTTTTTGAGATTTTGTCTGATTTTGTAAAAATCTTGTTTGGTTGGGTTGAGATTTTATAAGTGTGGAACAAAATTCTAAATTGGTTTGTTAGGATTTTGTAATTGGTTTGTTAGAATTTTGCAAGTCTAAACTTCGGGGCCAAAACAGGATTTTGAAAAATCAACTGAACACAACAATTATTACGAAAACTGGACTTTGAAAGTCCAGTTTACCAAAAACTGATCAAACCAAATGCAGCCTTAGGGGCGATGGAGAATAAAGGTGGTATTTAGCATGTACTCCCTCCGATCTTTATACAGTGGCTTAAGTTGATCAGATAAAATTTTAACCGCAAATTTAATTATAAATAATTTTAGTTACGTATGTCATTTGAACCTAAAATTTTGATATTTCAAAAATCACAGGCCCTATTTCCATATCTCAATTCCCAATTTGCAGATCCCAAAATTTAAAATTTTACTAAAATATCCCCAATAAGAGATAAGTTCATTTATTTAATTTTAAACCCACTTATTTGATTAATCTTATTTCCCCCAATTCCACAGGTCTTCGGCCGACGTTCCTTCACCGGGCAGACCCCTCTGGGCACGCCGCCGCCTGGACCAAACTCCTCCTTTTCCAATTCTCCTACCCCATCTTCCTCTTCGCCTTTCACTCCTCTCCACCGCCACCATCGTCCTCACCGTCACCTCCCTTCATAATTCTAAACCAGTTTCTCTACCCAGCTGCTCAAGGCCGAACTCGGATGACCTTCGGAATTGTTTTTTCACCAGCGCGCGCGAGCCACCAAAAATCATAGCCCAGCACCTCTGTATCATCTATGCCGCCCATCAGGGTCCCCAATGCATAGGGTCTAAATATAGTAAATATATATTTTAGTTGTTAAGGATATTTTAGTAAATTTCAGAAAAATGGGATTTGCAAATAAGGAATTGGGATCTGCAAATAGGGCTCCTCTTAAAAATACATGTTTGAAAAATTCATCTCCAATCTATATTACATTTCCCATATATTCTCTCTCCTTTATGAATAGTGACATCATTTTTATCTCGATTCTTAATATTAAGGGATCATATGAAAAACCTGGTAGAATTGAAAAAGCGAGCATGATCTTCATATCTTAGTAAAATCACGATTTTGAAGAATATCTTAGACTTGTTCCTAGTTTTTTAATGTCATCAAAAGAGAATTACATGTTTAAAATTTTTACCTATGTTTAAAATACTGATTTTTTTTTAAAAAAAAACATGAAACAAACGAAATGACAGTTTACACAAATTTTCCATAGCATAGATGTAATTTCAATTTCTTACTCATATTTCGATGTTCATGTGATGACGCGACTCCTAACTAACTGAATCAGCCTTCAAAACACAAGAAATAACACACAATTAAGATAAAAAGTAAAAAGAGGAAAGTAAACCATTTTAATCCATCAACCCGTCAAATACTCATCATTAAGAAACTCGTCAATCTTTCATTCTTTCTCCATACTTAGCAATTTTAAAGGGGAATATAAGTCGTAGAAATCGGATCACTACATACTCAAATTGCAAAGATTAGATAAAGTTGCAACATATTAAATTCTTTATCACAGCAAATTGTCAAAACTCATATTAGAAATGAGAATTTTCTTTAATTTTCATTTCATCTCCTTCCTCTCAAATTTTAAAATAACACATAAGTCAACCAAATTGGAATTAAGAGCATTCCATACCTAAAGTTCAGAATATCTTGCAACCTTTCAAGGCAAAATAAATAAATCAACATATAGACATACACAGTTTAGATACAAAACCTTTGTGAACGCGTGTATGTTTTATTGCTAATACTAAGAGCATGCATTTTAAACTCAACAAGGAGAAAAGATTCCTAAAAGATCAGTCATACTTACTGCTAAGGAATCTTCGTGGTTCTTTTTGTCGGGTCAGTTTATCATACCTTTGCAAGCAAGCATAATCAAGACTCAAAAGAGTGTCTTGTGATTTCCAATTTGTAATGTGACCGCATATATAATGTCAAGTGAGAGTTGTGTGATATTTGGTACTAGAAAATGGATTAAGTAGATGAAAAAGAATGTAAAGTTCAAAAAAGAAATAAAGTGAGTGGATGAAATTGAATTTCTACGGAAAATGAAAGTGTACCATTAGATTAAAAAAATGTGCCACATCCAAACTGGAAACACCAACAATGGGAATGCAAACATAAATATTGGTTCAGCCTCAAGTAATCCCCATCGTAGCCCTTATAACGGCACAACCTTTTGTCATGTGCGAGGTTCTCAAGGGCTGCTCTCATAGCCCGAGCTAATATAGGAGGCCGTTTTGTTACTAAGTCTAGATAGAATCAAATGTGACGTTTTCCCTAGATTGTTCACTTCTCAGCCGAAGTTGACTGATCATTGACGTCGTCCCTCCTATGTCTTGGTGAACTAGGAGGAGGGACGACCATAAGGCTGATCAAGACTTATGAACAAAAGACTTATGAACTTGGAAGAATGAATAACTCTTCCGACCGGTTGCCTTCTAATATTCAACAAAAGTTTGATCAAATGTTTAGGAGGGGGACTTTACTAGAGCATGAGGTCTTTACATCCCACGATGTTAAAGTCGGTAGTTCGGTAGTTTTTACAGTCTCAATGACATAGGGAAAATACCCGAAACGACAATCACAATTGCACTTATTGATGAACATGCCCATTCTTACTATCCAACGCTTAGAGCTACTGTGAAGGATGCCCATCCGTGTATGGGGGTGTACGGGGTTGAGCTTATAGGCCTAGAGTTGGCTTTGGGTATATGTCTTTCCCGCATCCACCACAAGTGTCAATGGGCTTGGGCCAAGACATTCTCTGATCTGTTACAAACGCCTGCAAGGCCCGGCTCAAAGTGTTGGAACTTGGTTTTGCTACAATACATAACTACTATAGAGAATTTTCGAATAAGGGATCTTGATAAAGTTTCAAGCAATATTAATCACGTGGTTGATCTCATCAATCCGGATACATGATGGTGGAGAGTGGAGTTACTGAACCAAGTTTTCGACTAGGTAGACGTTAAACATATCCTCTCTATCAAATTAGCCAACCGGACCGGCCCGAACCACTAGTGGTGGCACTTCTCAACTAGAGGAAAGTACACCATGAGAACTGCTTATCATGTGTTAGTGGAGAAGCAGCACATTGATACATAGCAACAACGGGAAGCGAGGATTATTGACTGACGGTTTTGGAAGATTCTGGCACATTAGAGTTACATAGCGCGTGAAACACTTCGCTTCGAGATTTGTCACGGGCTCTGTCATGATGAGCACAGACCTTAGAGCGAAGACGCTTCTAACGTGCTCACTTTGTCAAATAGAAAACGGTTCAACGGAGCACCTATTTTTGCTTGTGAATTCGAAAAAAAAACCTATGGGCGGCAACAAGTTTTACATGAATCATTGAAGATGCGTGAAGCAATAGAGGCGAACGGCGGTCTTGGAAGCTGTTGACTGAGTCAGGCGATGCAACAACTGTGCATGTGACTTGCTATGGTTGTAAAGAAACGACAGAATGTTTACGGAACAGAAAATGGAGGCATAATTTATAGATGTGTCAACATGTGCATTTTCGCGGCAATTTTACAAGGCAAACAACTGGCCGGAACGTACGTTGAATGAGATTTTGGATGACTTGTTGCTGAAACCACCGACAACAGGGTCACGAGTCACCTTTGATGTCGGCATAAAGGAGGGTCAAGCGGGGATCACAGTGGACTGTTACGGAGAATGAAGAGTTCATACATACGGGCGGTGATGAGAAAATGTTTGGGGGATTATGGACCCACTTTACGCAGAGGCACTAACGCTAGACTTGGTTCATGATTTGGTGGAGGAACTTTGACAATTGCAAGGGACGTGTCGTCAGGGAGCTCGATGAACAACCATCATTGTGCGATAAAATAGTGAAATCTGTGAGAAAAAAGCTGAGCACAGTAATAGTCTTCCATACCGGATACCGAGAAATAACAATAGTTTAGCTCGCTAGGTACCTTCACATGCAAAGAATAGTACAAAACTTAGTAGGTTCTTGGTCTGTTATCCGACTTTCTCTTTATTAAACGATTTTGGACATATTTTTGAGACATGCATGAAATTTCTTATTTAAAGAAATAGAATTATAAATCAGATATTAATTCTACTCATTGTTATCGTTATTGGCCGATTCCCCATCTATTAAACATATACATAAACTAATTTATTAAAATGTTATAAAAAATAACCGTTGATAGACTTTTCTGTATAAAATTCACCTTATTTCATTACTTTTTCTAGCTAGGAAGTGATGATCACGTGCTCTAAATTCATTGTGTCAAAGGTGGACATCCACAGTCCACACCACACCAACGTCTTCTAGTCGTCGTCATTTTGATTTGCCGTTGTTTTCTACATAATACTACTCGAGTCAGGTGCCTTCTGATTATCTTCTCCAGTCAAACATAAAGATGGGTTTCTGCAATTCCGATTACAATAACGAGATAGTGCACCAAGTTCCACCCTACTTGCGCGTCTACAAGGACGGAACCGTCGAGAGGCTCCTCGGAAACGACGTCGTCCAGGCCGGGTTAGACCCCAGCACCGGCGTTCTCTCAAAGGACGTCGTCGCCGTCCCGGAGACAGGTGTCATCGCCAGGCTCTACTGTCCCGCCGGCGACCTCAAGCAGAAGCAGCGCGTTCCTCTGGTGGTCTACTTCCACGGCGGTGCGTTCTTAATCTCGTCGGCGTTCGATCCAAAGTACCACACCACTCTCAACCTACTCACGGCTGAGGCGAACTGCGTTGCCGTCTCTGTGAACTACCGGAATGCTCCTGAGCACCCGATTCCGGCCGCGTTTGAGGATTCCTGGGCGGTAATCCGGTGGATTTTTTCTCACAGCTCCGGCGAGGGATCGGAAGATTGGCTGAGATATAACGTTGATTTCAACAAGGTGATCCTCGTCGGAGATAGCGCCGGCGGGAATATCGCCCATCAAATGGCGATCCGGGCGGGAGAATCTGACCCGGAATCGGGAATCAGATTCCGGGGAATGATCATCCGGCACCCGTATTTCTGGGGCGAGGAGGCGATCGGGTCGGAGCGGGAAGACCCGGAGAAGAAGGCTGAGGTGGACAGGTGGTGGAAATTCGCCTGCGATTCTGAGAAAGGCTGTGATGATCCGTTGATAAATCCGTTAGTTGACGGAGCGGAGAGGTTTTCGAGGTTGGCTTGCGAGCGGGTTCTGGTGTTCGTGGCGGAGAAGGACGTGCTGGTGGAGCGGGGGCGGCGATACTACGAGTTCCTGGTGGCGTCAGGGTGGCGCGGGGCGGCGGAGAAGGTGGAGCACGCCGGAGAAGATCATGTTTTCCACCTGTTTCAGCCGGAGACGGAGAAAGCTCGGGAGGTCATCAACCGCTCCGCTGCGTTTGTAAATCAGTTTTAATCTTCATGTTATTACTGTGTAGTTAAATTGCATGTTTGTTGACATATTATCTCCTAATCTGATCTTAATGCTAATATAATGATTGGACTATCTCCTTAATCTCATTTCTGTCATTGTTCTTACTTATTTGTTGAAGTCACGTGCAACTTATATGAATGCGTGAAAAGTCTAGAATCTACGGCCGTATCGTGTTTATCTTGACACGTGACATTGTGATCTAGATTAGACAACAAACGTTTAGGTTGTATTTGGTTGGACAAGTTTTTGCAAAACTTAGACTATTCAAGTCCAGTTTTGTAAAATCTTGTTTGGTTCACCAAGTTTCCCATAATCTAGACTTTCAAAATTCTAAAATCAACTAAAAATTTTGTTTCATACTCACAAACTCAATCCAACCAAATAAGAATTTTGTAAAACCAGACTCTCAAAATCCCAAACAAAAACCCAGACTCTCAAAAACCCAAAACAAAATCCAGACTCTCAAAAATTTTGCGAACCAAACACACCCTTAGTATTTGGCAAACGCTAGTATCCTCTCAAATATTAGTCTTGGAATATACCATCTATAATTTATAGACGGTCTGTCTATAATTTATAGACGGTCTCATTCTCCAATTAACATTGGAGGCGGTCCTCATTTTACAAATTATTTTTGGGCAGATCCTTTTTATGCAGATTTTGAAACCTCATATATATATATATATGGAATTATCGATTTTCTTTTATTTTGCAATGCTTCTTCCCCCAATTTGGGTCTTTCCCCAATTCTCCAGAGAGCTCAGATCCGATCGGCGCTCCAACCGAGAGCACCGCCGACGTGGCGGCGAAGGTCAAGTGCTTCCGTCGCCTAATCGGCATGCGCTACTCCAACATCTACGACCTCTCCTCCAAGATAAACCCTAACTGCTGAATTATTGCTCCTCGGCGTTAATTTCTCGATATCTATAGATTCGTGCCCTAAAATTGAGTGATGCTGGAACTCTGTGTGGATTTGTATGTGTTCAAACTGATGAACATTGAATTGTCGATCATTTCTTCGTTAATCTTCGATACTTTTTAGCTTGTGATGCTGGAACTGTGTGTTTAATCTTCAGAACTGCTGTGATTGTGGAAACTTGATTGTTTAGGATGAAAACTTAATGGTTTAGACTGAAAACTTTGGTGTTTGTGAAACTTGATTATTTATTGTGAAAACTGTGATGATTGTGAAAATTTAATTATTTAGCCTGAAAACTGCTGTATTGTTTGTTTAGACTATTTATCCTGAAAAATTGGTTATTTAGGCTGAAAACTACAGTGATTGTAGAAATTTGATTTTTAAAACTGAAAACTGTGGTGTTTGTGAAATTTGATTGTTTAGGTTGAAAACTGTGATGATTGTGAAAACTTGATTGTTTAGGCTGACAACTTTGGTGTTTGTGAAACTTGATTATTTATTGTGAAAACTGTGATGATTGTGAAAACTGTATTATTTAGGCTGAAAACTACATTGATTGTAGAAACTTGATTTTTTAGGCTGATAACTGTGGTGTTTGTGAAACTTGATTGTTTAGATTGAAAAGTGTAACTTTTAATGTGAAATATTAGCTGATTTGAGTACATATTCTTTGCGTGAACAGTGCTGTGAATAGTATTTTTCCCAAATTTTGTAAATAAGAATCTCATTCCTTCCATATTCTAATGTAGTCCTAATATTGAGTACTTAATGTAGTCCTTCCATATTCCTCATTCCGGAGACCAACTCTTGTCTTAATTGAGTGCAACACTCAACTCACTTATTTTGGTAACTAATGTGATTGCTTTTAATTTGTCAAAATCTTAAATGAGTGAACGGTACTCATTCCATTAAATTATATTGATTTCATTTTTTAAATATTGATTTACTAGTATGATCTTCGTGCCAATGCACGGATGTGTATTTAAAAATTATTATAATATAATAATAAAAGTAATACTTTTATTTATCAATATTTACAAATTTCACAATATTTACAAATTTCACAAAATTTGTAAATCGATTAAAATTTTGATAATTTATTTTTAAAATATTTGTTATATAAATTTAAAATTTTATGTTAAAATATAACATCATGATTTAAATTTATAATATGATAATTTCATAATATTTAAAATAAATACTACGTTTATTTTAAAATCGATAGTAACCATAAAAAGCAAATATGTCAATGTACGACATTTTACAACTCAAAACAAATTGAGAACACAATTTCAGAACAGTTTTGTGGGCTATCATCAGACATGTCCGTGCTGTGAAGAACGGTAATTGATGGTCTAATTTTAACTTCTCATATCGTAGAACATAAGAAGTTCGGCAGGCTCTTGCTCGTTGATAACTTTAAAGTTTAAATTAGACTATGAATCAGAGTGTGCTCGTGTCGAAAATTCTTTTGGGTAAATCAGGTGTGTGACTCGTGCATGTCACCGTAAAAAAATAAATCACCTACTCAAAACTCAAAAATCAATTCAGACCAAAACAATAAACCATGGGATCTTAGGGTTTAGCAGTGCATATCAAGAAAAATATACACCATCAAAACTCAAGAATGATTAAATTCAGAACAAAATAAATGAACATTATGAGACGGGTGATGAGAGTAAATAGCTTATATAATAAATATGAACGATAACGTTTTGGCATTCAATTAATACTGGTCTCCAGACGGCGTCATTCCAGCTGTCATCATATATGGGCTGGACTCCCATATGGGCCTTGGCCCATATCAATAAATTCTCCCACTTGGCCCATATCAATAAACTTCTCCCACTTTTCCTATTGGCATTGACTCTGCCACGCCGAGTTGGTCTGGAGATGTAGCGGAAGTCCACTCCAATACTCGAAGCTTCCCGGCGCTCCTCAAAATATTCCGATCCCCGGAGTATTATTTCCTTCAGAGAAGTTGGGAGAGGGGTTGTCTCCCATTCTATGAGGAGGTTTTTGAGTGTCTAATATATCAGGAAACTGCGACAACTTTTGAAACTTTTTTCTGTTTTGATAATTGAGAAAAAGGACTGAGGACTGAACTATATTTTCTCCTTTATTTATAGGCGATAAACGAGCCAGCGTCTACTCAGCTTCTCCTCGTCTAAATCTGTCTAAATTCGACTGATTTCTTGGAATAAAAACCGCCATGATTACTCATATTCCACTTTTCGATGTTGCTGCCTCCACTTCGGAAAGCCCCCTAATGATAAAACTGAAACGCCACTCACCTTGTGCTCACCTGTTACTTGTGAAAACGTGAAAATTAACTGTCACACGCAAAGTACCTTTTGCTTCTACAATCACACCGCTCCATATGATGTTTGCCCAATCCCATAGCTTCGGGTGGCTCCGATCACGTGAAGGAATCACTCCTTTACCAGCGAGAGGGATCCGTCCAAACCACAAACTGACATAAGGCCTCCAAATTCATTGATCCATGCATGTTTCTAATACTTATATCAATCAAAAGCTGACATTTTGAAGTGGCTAATCCTCCTAATTTCCGAACAAACACTCCAAGATCGGATTAAAGATCTCAAAAAGAAAGTATTTTAGGCTACCTCTTTTGTAGAGAGAGAAGGTATTCTCAAAACCAATTTCAAATTCTTCTTAGCTGTAATTTTCAAATTGCATAATAGTGTCAAATTCTTCTGATTTTATTTGATAAGGATACTATAATAAATGCGAATATTTTTTAAAATAAATTTAGCTAAAATAAATAAAAATATAATTAACTGAAACTGGACTAAATAAATTAAAATACATTCAACTAAATAAAATCCAACTTGTTTAAATTTAATTACCATTAACATCTTATTGTTATTATATTCAAAATTAATCATGTAATAAGAAAATTTATTTTAATTTCTCGTCCTTTAGTATGGGTGTAAATGAGACGTTAGTCAAGTGAATAATTTTTTGAAATAAATGGAATTGAACCAAACTAAATTAATATAGGCGGAGACAGATATACGTATGCTTGATCAAGCTCAGCTCTCATCCATTAGAAGTTGAGGCATTCTGATCATTTTTATTATTTTGACAACTGTTTATGCAGTTCTGCCAATTGAGGCTTGACCTTACTGATCTCCCCCTCCTGTGTTGTTTTCACAACTTGTTATTTTCTTTCTATATTTTTACTTGATGAAACTTTTAGTTTTGCTTTGCAATTCTCTAATACGCTTTGAGTTAGAAGTTATTTTAAGTTATTCTTTTGTATAGAACTATCTAGTTCTATTATTTTGAAAAGCCTTATCATGCTTTTGGGCTTTTGTCATTCAAATTGTTGCATTTGTTTTGGCATTGTCATGTAATTTTAACCATAGGTTTGGAAAATTTGATAAATCTTCCTCCACTCTTGAGTGGTTTACTTTATATATATATATATATATATATATATATATATATATAATATAGGACTCGTTGAGCTTTCCACTGGACTACTCGGTAGAGAATGCGCCATGATCGGGGTTTTCTCAGCCATCGGGAGAATGGGAAAAGAAGGATTGAACAAGGGTGTGGGGATCTTTAAATAGCGAACAAAGTATGAAAAACTGTGAAAAAGCAAGCAACGAAAAAGATGATTATCCAAATGTCAGGATGCCTATTTGTAAGGCACAATTTAGGAATTAAGGTTAGCCTGGGAATTACGTTTATACCCTTACTTTATTTTGACGCCACGTGGAAGAGCATATATATTTTTCGAGTCCCATCATATATAAAGATATACCTTTATGCAATTACGAATTATCATAAATGTAAGGGTTAAAATAGGCATTTGTCTAAATTATCCCCCTCTTCCAACAACCTCGATTGATGCTTCATTTTAAACCTTATCCAAAATTAAAATCTCATCCGATCGTCCACATTCTCGGCTAAATTCATAGTTAACCCCCTTCCAAATCCATTTCAGACACCGCCCTGCAATCCGAAATCATCAAAACATGGTTTACCCACCGTCATCATCGTCGAAGATGGTGGCACAAGGAAGATAAAGGCATATCACTAGAGAATTCGAGAGCCCGCCATCGGAGTTGAGGTCTTCACCAACTGCGACAAGATCAAGTGTACTCTGCCGACCAGAAGATATTCCAAGGACTCTAGGATGGGTACTACATCCATGATCAGAGTGCGATCATCATGCAATAACGTTCCCGTCGTGGGAAAGTGAGAGACTGTTTTCTGATGGCGAATGAGAGGAAATAAAGCTTACAAGAATTACAAGAATGGGGAAATGGCATAAATTGTTGAAGCAAGTAAATCACTTGTGCTGTGCTACAACAATCGCGAATGCCTCATGGAGGACTGCAAATTTGCTACTATTTAACATCTTTCCTTTGTCAATCCTAAACTCGAGGAGGCCATATGGATTGCCAGAGGCCACCAGGCAGAACTTCGGAATTATCGGAAACACTCGGCTCTATTTCCTCAAGCTCTCCCCTCCAAAATCCCCATCACTGAAATCTCATTTCTCCACCCCCGCCGATGATGTCTAGGACTATTGTTGGTCCAAATCCCACGACTCATTGATTGCCGCCGATGGGGCCCTCAAACTCTACTACCTCGCTTTGCCCCCACCACCGATCCTATCAGGTTGCTCAGGTTGCTCAAGGAGCACACCATGTCCACTCCATCGACTACAACATCGTCGGGAGGATTCCTAATTGTCAGTGGTCGAAGATGATTTTTCCATTGTAATGGAGGTCTTGCAAAAACTCGGGGACATGAAATAAGATTCATGTTCGATAAGTCTAAGTTTGGTCTTATTTAGTTATAATTTACTTGTGGTGATTCAATATTTCATGATTATAATGCATAACCTGGTGTTGGAGTTATAACCTTCTGCAGCTCTGTAAATCTCCATGTATACAATATTTCTAGTACTATTTTCAAATTTTGGATCAACTTGTGGATATTTACAGTATCTTCCTTTCAAATGAATGAGGACTTTTGAGTGATTTTTGCTGGTGGACTTGACTTCTCAGGCCCTATTGAGAAGTAATTCATTGATCCTATATCAAAGAGCTTTCCATAGACTCAGCGATCTCGTTGACTGCCTTTGCTCTTGTTGGAGGACCTACGAGGCAGGATCATATGAGGGCTATTAAGGCGTTGGTGAGACTTTACATGCCTTATGTTGTAGTTGTACCTTTGGTGTTATAGACTACTGAGAAATGGCTGAACAACACTTTTGGACTGCACCCTATTCAGGCGGCACTGCAGATTGCACTTCCAGAGGTTGATGGTGGCATGGATCCAATTGTGTTTGCTGGGAGGGATCCACGAACAGGTACGCTAGATCACTGGGAGCTCATTTCCTCCTACCAATCTCTTAAAGATTCTGGGCGTGGAGCTCAGATCACTGACGAGGCAATGAATCCTGACAAGGATGTTGACATTCCTTTGACAAATGACCAAAGAGAGGGATGTTGTGGTGGGGAAGGTGTATTCCAAGATTATGGAGATTGAGTCTCGCCTTGTGCACTTGAGAATGTTGCCACTATAGCTAATATGGCTGCATTGGACCACCCAGAAGTGGAAATTTCTTCAGTTCCATCTATATTAGCCGAGACAGGTGGTAAGAAGATAGAGGATATGTATGGAGGAAGTGGCATGGGAGTTTTAGGTGAAGTTGAGATGTTGAAGCAAATCACTGATTTGGAACAGAAGATGCACACATGTATATATGAATTTATTAATTTTTGTGTTAATTTATTAATAAATGAAGTAATTTCTGTAATAAGTGGACAAAAAGACATAATTAGACTCAGTAAATCTCAGATCCTTCTAATAAAATAGGACTAACATTGTAAATATATATATATATATATATTTTTTGAAAAGAACATTGTAAATATACTTAGTAATTAACTAATAAAATTTATGTTCTTTTAAACACACCTGATGGCCCTTCCCATCAAGAAAAAAGAAATAGAGGACTAATTGAAAAATTGGAACAAGTAACTTGGTAAATAAGTGCAAGTGTAAGGGATACTTCGGTCTTTCAATTATGGACAAGCACAAGTACTGGACATGACCGTTATTACAACCGCTCCCGCGTAGCCTCCACGCTATATCGAGCTGTCATATGTCGAAATGACAGAAATGCCTTTGTATATTTCCCCCAAATCGCGAGTATAAATTGCGGCCTCCCCCACCGTCATTCTCATTAATCCTCCGCGCCTCACAGTCTCTCTTCTTCTCCACCTTCATCGCCCATAATTTTCCCAATCCCTCGAAACCCTAGTTTCTCCCGATTTCATCACCCATATTCTCCAATCCCTCCAAATTAGGGTTTCTCTCTTCCCCGTTCTTTTTTCAATCCGATTCCCAAATCTGTTGTGTGAAATGGAGGATTATATTGATCACTATCGTGTTCTGGGTATTCCGGCGGATATCTTCGGAGGCCGTCTGACGTTAAAGCAGATATGCGCATTTACAAGATCCAAAGCCAGCCGGATCCCGCTCGACTCCGCCACCACGGAATTGGAATTCTCGCGGCTTAAAAATTCCCTCGAGTATGTGCTGGACGCAGATCGGAGGAGGGCACTCGACGCCCGACTCAGACTCCAAAAAGAGCAGACCAAGAAGAAGCGGAAATACGACGAGTCTGACGACGAGCCTCTTGCTAAAAAGACCAGATCTGGCGGCTTCGCTTTTTGATCCAGTGAATAAGTACTGATTTCTTCAATTCATGGGCATTTGCCATTTCGTAGTATAGATTTTGTAGTATAGAATTCACTGTAAGCCCTTCAATGGTGCTTTTTTCATTGACTGTAAATTTCACTTGCCCTTCAATGGTGCTTTAATATATCCATGATTTTAGTTTCATATCCCTTATTTTAGTTTTTTCTCTGCATTTTCTGAATGCTTTCAAGTATTATCCTTTTGAGTGTGTTAGTTTTCGACAATGTCTCTATGTTCATGTTATATGTTCCAGTGCCAGAACCTTGCAATGCTTGTATTCTGTCTCCGAGGCCACTTTTGGAAGTTAGCATCATGCATTTGGGAAGCGAGGAAATGCCTGCTTTGGTATAACCTCTTTTCACCTATGCTCATAAGGTTAGACAGTTTGTTCTTGTGTTTTGTTCATACGTGGTTGCTGAGTAGAATCCTTGATTTGGCTTGTTCTGTTGTGTTCTTGAATTCAGGAACAATCTTTATTATGTGTTTTTTTCATTACCTTCCCTTTATTTTAGTTACTGATACTGAGTTTGTGAACATGGAAATTCATATATTAAGAGTCTTTATCATGTTTTGGTTCAAAAGATGATGTGATCATGCTCTAATATGGTTAACCTTTTCTCGTTCTGAAGTGGTAGATTTTACTGGTAGTATGCATTGGCGTGCCCCTCACAGGTCATGGTAGAATCGGAGTTTGAGATGCTCCAATTACATTATGTTATTGATAATTTCAGTTCTTCACCCAAACTAAAACAAGTATAACTAATATACCATCTCTCAGTTATGAACATTTATACAACTTTGCTCTCAATCTGCTTCTTATTAGTTACAAATAAACAACAAAGATCGCACTTACCACTGGCTACAATTATGTATAGATTCATAATAGTAGATATAACAAAATGTCAAAGGTATCTTATGCTAGTTGATTTGATTAATTATCATGCTTAAATATAGGGACTCAAAATGGGCTTGTCAAAACTGTTAGAACATAGGATGCTATTGCTAGCTGCACAAAGAGTGTGTGTATGTAGGTACAAAAGCTTTTTGACGATTATCAACTCCAAGGTTGTAGCTGCTGGTTGTTGCAATTCAAACAGGAATCCATTTCGTGAAAGTGTGCCATTATGCTCAAGCTTGAGTTGAAATGAAATCTCAATTTGTGCTCTTGTTAACTTTCAATATGTTGGAGAAGTGACATGAATCATGGCAATTTTTTTGACTTGCATCCTCATCTGTATCCTCTTCTTGGTTACTTATGCAACAGGTATTTCTGTATATCTCCAATTCATCATTCTTTGCGGACCTTCCTCTAACACGAGGCCTGCTGTCTGTTGAGGTTTTACGACACGCACACTGCATATTATTTTCCAATGCCAATACTCACTGAAGAACAATTTTTTCATAGACACAGCTTGAATGATATAAATGGGACTTGGAAAACTTGTTGCTAAAGTATAGATGTGTTTTTGCTTGGTCACGCACCTTGATTTTCTTGCTGAAATTTCTTTCATTCCCTTCTTCATGTACCTGTGGATTTTCTCTCTCCTTTCTTCAGGAGTTAGCTTGCCGATGAAGAGGCATCCACCGCCAAAAAGGTTATTATCTGTAGCTGCTAATGCTGCATTTATATTATCTGTAGTATTGAACACGAAGGTGAAGAGGCATTCATCCTCATGTAGGGAGGCACTGAAGAAAGGCATTCATCTTCGTAAACTGGAGGCATTGGATGCCCCACGAAAGGCACGGCAGAAGGCTCAGGCCTCAGAGTTGTACTGTGCTAGTTTTTGAAGAGCTTGGATTCTCCGTCCAACAGTTGGTTTTGGACAAGGTCCACTCTGATGCTAACACCAGAAAGGGCTCTTGAGCTTGGCATACCGAAAGAGCCTGCCACGTTTTACTATGGTTTCTTGGTGTTGTGTTCCTTGAAGGAGTCTACCATTGATTTGAAGTAGGCTGTGTTCAGAAGCTTTGGAAATGGCAAAATGTGTTTTATTTTAGTCTGTGACTTGTTAAGAAATGGTGGTCTACTTGAATCCCTTTCTATAAGTTTGTGAAAGCCTAAATTTTTAATATTTTTGAAGGGAAGATGCTGTAAATAACCACAAGTCCTCTCAGTCTCATACATAACTTGCTCAAAAGCGCGGGTTTGTTCTCAGTTCCACCACCCAAATTAATCCCTAATTCCGCCGCCACCGGAAATGCTAGCTCTCATCTCCAGAAGGTCCGGGGGCTGCCGGAGTATCACCGTTTTCCTCAGCCACCGCTACACCACCGCAACCCCTCAACCATCCCAGAGGAACATTATGCTGGAGAATATCCTGATCAACCACATCGGATTATCCGAAGCAGAAGCCCTCAAAGCCGCACGCTGCTACCCCCGCTTAAAACCCATCACCAAGGACTTCACCCTGGTGGTCAACTATTTCAGAGACCTGGGTTTCTCCCAACTCCAGACAAAGCATCTCCTCACTACCAAGGCTGATTTACTGCTCGCTAATTTGGACAAAACCCTAAAGCCCAAAATCCAGGCTCTCCAAGATCTCGGCCTGCACGGGTCGGGCCTGGTTAAGATTCTGATGAGGGACGCCTCCCTTCTGGGCAGGAGCTTGGATTCATACATCAAACCTCAGATTGAGTTTTTGAGGAATGTGATGGGGAGTGATGAGAAGGTAGTTTTAGCTTTAAATAGATGCTCTTTTCTGCTTGGCAGTATCTACGCTAAGAAAAGATTAACTAGCTTGATTCCAGTTTTTGAAGAGCTTGGATTCTCAGATGAAGATTTCCGGCGGTTTCTTTATGCCAATGCAAGGTCCACTTTGGCACTAACACCAGAAAGGGCTCTTGAGATTGGACAAAGAGTGGAAAATGAGCTTGGGATACCTAAAAAGTCTGCCATGTTTTACCATGGTTTCTTGGTGTTGTGTTGCTCGAAGGAGTCTACAATTGATCTGAAGAAGGCTGTGTTCAGGAGCTTCGGATGGTCTGATTCAGAAATGGCAAGCTTGTTCATGAAATTCCCTGCGGTAATGAGATATTCAGAGGCAAGGCTGAGGGGGAGCTTGGAGTTTTGCATGGGGGAGCTTGGTTACAGCGCAGATTACTTGGCTTCTCATCACACCCTTTTGGTTGTTAGCGTGGAAACGAGAGTAAAGCCGAGATACGAGGTTCTGAAAGTGTTGGATTCGAAGAAGCTGAGAAAGACCACACCAAGTTTCTATAGTGTCGTGTGTTTGCCGGAGAGGAAATTTGTGGCACAGTTTCTTGTTCCGTTCAAGGATCAGATCCCTGATGTGTATGAATCCTATGTTGAACGCAGCAGAAGGTGAATTGTTTTTTTGATAACTTGTTTCTTGATTTTTGTCAATGTGGTAGTTTTTTTAATTTTTTGTTGGTTGAGTGGTTGATGATTAGCTCTTTCGTAGCTTGTTTAGATACAGTGTTTTAATCCCTTCCCGTAAGTTTTGTAGAAGCCTTAGTTTTGGAAATTTTTGAAAGATTGCAGGGCCTATTGTGAATGGTTTGAATCTGTCGTTCGTCTCCAAATGAAGTCCTGAACTTTTGGACTACATTATGCAGTATCTTTTCACAATCCTATGATGAATTTTAAAAATCTAGATAACACCACCTTTATCTCTGGGAAAAAAAGCCTCGAACTCAGTCTATAATCAAAGTAGCTCTCCCAAACTCTCTTTACATTGATGGCTGTGGGTTTGTTTAATAAGCTGGTGGTCTGTCTTTCTGCAATGAAATTAAATACAAATGCTACCTTTAAATTGCAGGTCTTCTCCATCTGAATGGTTTTCTGTTTTAGTTTCGTAGTAATAGTTTCTGAATGCAACAGAAATTGGATTTGAGTGTAGCATCTTCTTGAATTAGCCATGTTTCTCCAAATAAAGAGCTTTTTCTTCCACCTTATTTGTTTTTGTATTAGCTCAAAGTAGTTTGATGGAATATGACTTGATTAAATTCTACTTGATTTACCCACACTCTATGCAGAACATTTTGACGTTCTAGACTGCATTGGCCTGGCCCTATAGTGAGTTTTTTGGTGTCCCATTTTAAAAAAAGAAAAATTCTGCTGATTATATATATATGTAAACTCAATTACAAATAACCGCTCTTTCCAGCCCAGTATAAGTGGCGAATAGTTGTGTTTACATAAGAGAACTTATAAAGCGTTTTCTTTTCAATTAATCTCTTCATCTTAATTTCCCTGTTGGAGAACTTAGAGTGGTGTTTTGTTTCTAGTTGAAGCCTTGAATGCAAAAATCTTAGCATATTTTCAGTCTTCTCCAACTTTTGACTCAATTAAATGCCCATTTTGAACTTCCTCGTGTTATTATCATGCTTGCAAATTCATTAGGCTTATGAATAATCATGCTATACCAGTGATTTTTCATCATCCTGTGCTTCGTCTTACCAAGAAATTACAGGTTTATAGCTTTAATTAAAAAATGAAATATTTTATTTTGTCGTTTCAAAAAGGTTAGAGCCAGCACTGTTCACAGTCCTATGATGAATTTCAAAATATAAATAACACACCTGAACTCAATTAATCCTCAATTTGGGCTCGGTCTATGATCATTGAACCCATTTAAATTTTCTTAAGAACATGTACAAAGGTTCTGAATATTTAACAGGATTTATCTCCCAGTTCGATGTGTTGTATTCTTGGAGATTTATGGTTAAGGTTAGTGTGTCAGTATAAATGTCCCATGGTTGTGATTTTTGATTCTTTTCAATTAGTGTTATTATATTTCCCCAACCCCAGTGTTTTTTCTGAAATTTTGCATTGCAGCTAATATGTTTACATTATTTGTGTATATTTTACTGATAGATATTTTCTATAATTTATAGACAGAGTCTATGTTATGATAGGTATATGTGTATATAAGAGTTACTCACGTTTACTTTTTAAATATCTACTTACTGCAGCGTTTGAGTTGATAACGAAGTCAGATGAAGAAATGCTAAAGTTGTAAATTAGAAGCTCTTCTGAGCTCGTCAACTCTATTATTTGAATTGTTTACTTCATAAATAAAATAATATATTTTATTAGGGTGAAGGATTGGTGCTTCCAGGATTGATTCCTCTTATTAGCAAGATCACACATTGCTGCAATTTTCTATGGTACTTGGTTGCATTGTTCTTATTTGGTTGCTTGTATGATTGCTGGACACTGATATAAAAAATGCATGTAAAAGGTGGATATTTGCTTGTTTGTTTAGTGATTAGCATCCTCTTGTACCACAGATTATGTGGCTTGGTGCCCACCTAGAAGAATCGTGAGAGAACGAGCTGAGAATGAAGACGAGTTTGATGATGGAAAAGAGGTAATAATCTGTAATTTTCAAAAAAATAAAATTCAAATAGTAAAGATGTTTTTTATCATTTTGAATGGACACTCTCAGTTAGTTAGTTTTGGATTTTTAAGGTTTTTTGGCTGAAATAGTATATGCGTTGTTGCTGGAGAATGCATTAGGTGCTGCAATAAAAAGCATATATCGTTGGTGGTTGGTGTTTCTACCAAAGGGAAATCGATGCTTTTTTTGGTATAGAGGATCAACTAGGACAACTTGCTCAGCTAGCTGACGCTGTTGGCCTCTTGATTGTTGGCTCCACCTATCAGAAGTGAGTAACAGTGATACTATGAATTAAATAGTCTCTTTGTGGTTGAATTTGTTGGGGATTGACTTTGATGGGATGTGTTTGTTTTGTTTTTGGTGAAGACTTTCAAACTCAATATCGTGCCTGGGAAAGTTGCCGAGATAAAAAGCGTGATTTAGGAGTTTGAGACTGAGATTGTTATATTTGATGATGAACTTTTTGGGTAAGTTTCTTACGAACCTTTGCATCATTTTGTAGTGATTGCTTGTATCTCCTAAACTATTGAGTTTTGGAAAATCGTGGAAATGTGAAAGTGCACGTTCTGCTAGAATAAATTTGCCAAGATTTGCAATTAAAAAAGATTGGACCAAAATAGTGTATAGGTTTCAACATTTATACTCTTATGATACTTCCGACTCTGTATGTAGACATCAAATTTCATACATGCATGGAAAATGGCTCAACCTTAGGTGCTCTAAGATCTTGTGTTTTTAGAAAAAAAATAGCAACTTTTTATGCTTCCTTTAGGCAGTGATTTACCCCTTATTAAGGTGATTCCCTTGCTTATCTTTGCTTGGTTTGCTTTGTTAATATTGGGGTGCTATGTTTTGTAATCATATATATTTGTTTTCAAATCCCCCTAAGTTTGCAAAAGGTGAGTAGTGTATCAGAAGATATGGACCAGCAGCAAAATAGATACTTGATGGGACTTGAAATTTTTTAAGGCTTCACCACTTTGAGCTTATAATCAGAAGAACTGGGGAGCCACATATACTGTGGTATTTCTTTATGTAACAATAATAACATTGATTGTTTGCATAGTTTTGTTCAATAATTTTTTTGTTTTTGTATTTTTAATATCCATTTCAGTCGGCAATGGGCATGTGACGTGTTTATTTTTATCTATATATACGCTCTTGGTGTGTAGTTGTTCTGTAAGTTGTTTGGATCTGATGACCACCTCTGTGAAGTGGTCCATAGATCAGGAAGATAATTTGGGTGAAATTTCTTAATTAAATCTGAAAACTCATATGTCAACGATTACAGAGATGTGTCATATACATTTAGTGGGATAGCACGCCAGAATTATGTTTATTTTAAGGTGATATAGGCTGTATGAACATGTGATTGTAGCTCGAATTGAGATGCATGGCTGAATATTGTGAATGCATCGAGTAATATTCCTTCTTCAGTTTGAAAGAAAACAAAACAAGTCGGGTGTTTTTAACTTCAAGTAGTATTCGATGTGTTCTCGTATGCTTGCTTTTGATAAAGAAACGGGTTGAAGAATTGTAACTATTAGCTCTTCAATTTTGCAGGCAAGGTGTGGCTGTAAAATATCGAGAACTGACGAGCAAAACAAGATGTGATCTCTGGCTTGCCCGGCGAAGGAGATATATGATGTATCTATTGCATCGGTTTCATTCAGAAAAAGGAGATTATGTTTTAAAAGGTCTCTCCTGGTGCCTCAAGGGAGAGGTTGAAGCCTGATTTATGGACTGAACTGAGCATTCAACATGGAATTTAGAAACTGGAAATAGATTCGAGAACTAAACAAATGTTATTATTAACTATACAATTGATCTTAGTTCACAAACACGGATCATTTCTACTAAGATGTTGCAAAAATATCAGCTTTAATATGCTTGATTCATAATATAATTCTATAAATTATTGATACATCACTGAAAATATTTCAGTACAAATGTCGAAAGCAATAATATTGTCCTTCACACTCAACAAGTGTGTGGACTCTGGAGTATGAAAATATAACCAGATTTCGTATAATTGTATAAAAAATTAGTGATTATGCAACATTTTGCCACTCATTTTTTTTAAAAAAAGAACATTTTGCTACTCATTTTCCATTGATAAGTCAAAAATATAATTGAACCAAAAAAGAAAAGAAAAGAGGTTAAAATGTAACGATACTAAAAGTAGTCCAGGGCTCTGATAAGAAAAAAAAAAATAAAAAAGTAGTCCAGGGTTGGAGTACTAGGCAAACCCGCCGTCGTCCCCAGTCATGTTTGCCTGCATATCGAGAAGGCTCCAGTGCGACGCCGCCGCTGGAAAAGCTCTCCTACACCACTACTCCACCGCCGCCGCCGTCGCCTCCAGAAACAGTATCCTGGAAGAGTGCCTGACAACCTCCCTCGGATTCTCAAAAGACGAAGCCGCCTCTGCTCTCCTCAAGGTAACCCTTCGCCTGAAACCCGTCGAAAATGACCCACATTTAGTCGTCAACTTCTTCCAGTCCACCGGCTTGGACAAATCCCAGATCAAATTCTTCATCTCCGCTCGACCCTATTTGCTGCTGAGCGACGTCGAGAAAACCCTCAAGCCCAAGATCGAGTTCTGGAGGGATGCGCTGGGCAGTGATGAGAAACTAGTCCGAGCTTTAAAAAGATGGCGTTTTTTGCTCGATAATCATGCTCTGAAGAATTTCACTAGACTGGTTCCAGCCTTGCGAGAGATTGGATTCTGCGATGAGGCTATTGCGCGGTTGGTTGTCGATAACTTGAGGGCGCTCATAGTCCTAACACCTGAGAGAGTTGTGGAGATTGCAGACAGAGTGGAAAATCAGCTTGGCATACGTAGGACGTCTGCCATGTTTTACCATGGCTTCTGGGTGCTGTCTTCTACCAAGGAGTCCACCATTGATTTGAAGAAGGCTGTGTTCAGGAGCTTTGGGTGGTCTGATTCGGAAATGGCACAACTATTCATGAAGTTCCCTATGGTTTTGAGGATTTCAGAGGCTCGGCTGAGGGAGAGTTTGGAGTTTTACATGGGGGAGCTTGGTTACACCGCTGATTTCTTGGCCTCCCATCACACCTTTTTGGTTGTTGGTTTGGATACGAGGGCGAAGCCCCGGAATGAGGTTTTGAAGATGTTGATTTCGAAGAACCTGAGAAAGACGTGTTTATATACTCTCGTGTGTTTGCCGGAGAAGAAGTTTATGGAGCAGTTTCTCATTCCGTTCAAGGATCAGATACCTGATACGTATGAATCTTATGTTAAGACACTGCAGAAGGTGAAAAAGATTGAGATAAGTTGAGGTTCTTGATTCTTCTCAATATGTTAGATTGTTTTGTTGGTTGGCTGGTTGATGATTAGCTCTTATATAACCTTATTGTTACATTAGTTTTGTGTTTTGGCTTCTTTTGAAATGGTGGCTTAAGCTGTTCTCATAACTGTAGAGAGGCCGGAATTTTGATTAAATTGCAAGGCTTCTATTTCTGAATTAGTTGGCCGGAATTTAGGTGCTGTAGTTAGTTTTTGAATTTGAACCTGTCATTTTTCTCCAAACGAAGTCCTGAACTTCTGGACTTTGTGAGCAAAATCGTGCAGTCCATCAAAGTAGCTTCTGAAATGATGAATATGAGTTTATGAACCAATATTTGAGTTTATACCATCAAAAAATCCATCGTTGTATGAAGTTGAGTTGTCAGAATTGATTGTGAAGAATTTGGATGTAGGTTTTATAGATAGTAGGTAAATGCTGTCCATTATATTGGCAATTCTGTGGTTTTCATGTTTTCATTGTGTACGGGATACCAAAGAAACATTGGTTCTTGTAATCTGTTTTCGGAATATGCATAAAAGATGTAAAAAATAGGTTTCAAAAGAGTTTTATATCTCTTGGAACGATTCATATAAATTGATGCATGACATGCCTTGTGAAATCGATAGGGTGTTCCTGTTTGTTTCAAGGTCATGATGTTCTTTGTCCTAAAGCCTGAGATTTGGCTAGTTTGGAATGAAAGTTATAAATTGCAGGGGTGCTGACTCTAAATGGTTTGGCAGGAAATTTGTTAGTTTTATTTTATTTTTGAATCTGTCATTTTCTCCAAGCCTTGAACTTGTGGACTTTAAGTTACACTATGCCAGTTCATGAAAAAATGCTTCTGACCAAAATGAAGGCTGAGTTTATGAACCAAAAGTTGAATTATGTCATCAGAAAATCCAATGTTACTTTAAAAGTTTGATACTCTTAGTACTATCTCGGTTTGTTTATCATTGACGTATTTGCTTCGTTTTGTGAATTGTCAAGTGTTTTTTTAATACCACAAGAAGACTGATCAGAAGTTCGTTTCTTCATTGTATATGATTGCCAAGTGCTTTGGTTTTCTGTTTAGTCCGAAGTGAACTGAATTGAACTGTTATGCTTGTAAGGTTCAACAAATAGGGCGCCTGTATCAAAATTACAAAATGTACTCCCAAATTTATTTTAATGTATGTTAGTTCAAGTTCTGAAATACAGACTGACAAATTTGAGCTGCTAGGCAGCAAAGATGACCTAAATGATTAATTTATGGGAAAGCTGAATATCGAGGCCTCAGAGGTCAGCAGTTGAAGCTGAAGCCCTGCCAAAGCTGTTTCTGAGAGCTAAGATAAGGCAGGAGGAAAGGCTTCCTTCAAATTTACTGGCACAGTTGAGTAATTAATAGGTAGCTGGTTCATGGTTTGTGTATAGGTGTTTTGGTTCTTATTGAGTTTCATCACTCATGTCAAGGTTCTAGACCTTTAACATGCAAAAATACAATATTGGGCTCAATGAAAACAGAAGCACATCAAGAAAGTGATATTTATTCATTGCTTTGATTGTGTAATTACCAGAATTGTATTGCTGAATACACTGCTCCACATGATGAATACACTGCTCCTAATCAAACGATTAACAAATATGAACTTAAGAAGTTCAAAATTTAGCCCTCAATGAATACACTGCTCCACATCCTCTTCCACCATGTAAGTGAGGTATTCCAACCAATCACAGCCCAAGTCTTCCTCCAGGCAAGCCACAAAGATCATATCTAACAAAAACATATCCTCCATGAAAGGCTGTTGTAACTTAGTTGCAGAAGAAGCATCATCCAAGCAAGGTTGCTGATTGGGAATCTCAGATTTCCCAGTTTGAGAAAGTCAAGAATCAAAGACACAGCTTGCTGCTAAGAAGTTTAATCCCGAGCCTGCAGTTGAGGATCTCAGAAACAGAAATCCGAAGATCTGGATTCTGCTGTAAAGATCGAGCTGGAAATATCTGAGATTTTATAAATATCTGCTGAAGCGTCACAGGCTGAGCTCAATGACTTGAAGGCAACTCTTGCTCTCATTGTAAAATGCAGGTTAAAGAATGCAAGGAATCTGAACTACAAGCTGGCAAAAACGACTGACACGGTCTAGAGCTCATGTGTACTCAATTAGAGGAGCTTGTGAGAGACCTGAAACTTGCAAACAAAATGCAGACAAAAATGAAGGAGATATAGCAACATATTCTGCTCTTACATCTAATTTTGAGCGACAAAATTCAGCTCTAGACATGCGATAAAATGTGGAGAAGAGGAGTTGACATATGAGTGCACAATTAGTCCCACCACCACCTGAAATATAAGCCTGGTGTAGATTCTAAGAAAAAAGTAAACTACATAGCAATCTGTATAGGCCAATTATGCACCATGTTAATAAATGTAGGCTCAAAACAGAAAATCAAAGATATGAAATACAATAGCGTCATCGTGACACTCAATAAACATATGATAACACTAACGATCGACAATATATGTCAACTTTCAACCCATGGTACAATCTCATGAATTAAGAACCCAACTTTTCCGAAGCTGCTCGTGCATTTTGTCATCTGTAAAACATACATATTATTGTAAACTAGCCTACTATATGACTTACAGCATACCATACCATACATATTTGGCGCTAGCATTGAAGACGCCCATACCAGATGAACAGAGAACCATCAGGCTGCCTAACGAAAGCATCAAATTCATCCAACTGAAACACTAGACCCACTCTCCTGAAGGTAATGCAGGTTCTCAACAAATTACAAATATCTCGGATTCTTAAGTTATCCATCACTAAAATATACTTAACACATAAAAGATCAACATTGGTATATTCAGAATGCCAAGCAGTTAAACATTGTTTTGTTTCATTCAACATGCTTTTCTCAATCCCAAAAATGACCTAAAAAAAACTAAATTATACCACACAAAGTAGTAACATTAACAATCTCTCGAACCTTAAAGAACCTTTGAGAAAACTAAAAGGCGAAGAGTAAAGCAACTTCCGCACAAGATATTTTGAAACACATAAAAAAGCATATATACTACGACAAAGATAGGAATCAGCTCCCACTAAAAGTAATATGAAATTATGAATGCATGATAATTTTTTATTCTTGCCACTGAATAGAGCATATGTGCAAAAATAACAACAGCAAACTGAATGGAGGCATAAACCCGTCTGAATCGAAAGTGAAGTATATAAAAATTCACAAAATACAGTAATGTTTGATAAACTGTTTTTAAAATCATGAGAGTAACATACCCAATGTTGAAGAGGTCATAGATGCTAAGAGAACAAGAGCACGAGAAAGAGAAGTGAAATGACTATAGCTTCCATATCCATTTTCCCAGCCTGGTGCATATCGTACATAGTATGATGCTTATTTCCAAGATTTTCCAGAGCTGAGCATTTATTAATCTTACCAGAAGCTATGACGAGAATGGGAGATTCTAGCCACACCCTGCACTCATCATTTAGGTGCATTAAATATGTATGCGCCTAAAAGAAAGAAAAGAAAATGGAAGTGCTAATTTGCTTGCCTTTATTAATTTATTTCAATATCCCGGACTGAGCACAGAGTCCCCCATATCCCAAGGGGCTTCGTTGAGCAACACCTTGTGACAACTAATCTTTAATTCACAAGAAACATATCAAAGCATGACCAGGACTTAACAGTATCATACAGTATATATTCTGAAAATGTAGAAGAAACCCATACCAAGTAAACATTTTATATAAGAAACCCATGCCAAGTAAAATTCATCTTATTGAAAATGTAGATCCACTCCTGAAAGTAATGCAGGTTGTCAATCAGTCAAATATATCTCAGATCTTTCTAATTACCGAAAGAAACAGGAAAAAATATACACAAATGGTACACAACAATTACCGATATGAGTTTGTTTCTGCAACTGAACTGTAGCCTTCCCAAGATCATTTGCAGTTGCTCCAAGCTGAAAGGAGAGTAGTTTAAGAAAGCAATTCATGTAAAAAGATCCAAGTTATTCTTAAAATGATGAACATTTATTTTGATATTGGCAGATTCAAAATTCCAAGCAGTTAAAACATGGTTTCAATCACAATTAGTAACTTTCACAAATATGAATTACTAACTTTCACCACTATAATGGATCACAACAGTAATCTCCACTCCCACAGCTTACCCTGCAGTAATTGCATTCCAAGTGAACTCTCAACTCCCTCTCCCCAACCCAAGATATCCTAAAAACATTCAGAATTTTTCACAATTACTGCTTCATTCAATATTTTTTCATAAAAACACTCATCTCTCAAACACACTTCGAACATCCCTGCAAAGTACTCAATGTCAAAGCTATTTTCAGAGTCTCCAGGCTATTTTCAGGCATTCCAGATAGTAAAATTTCAAGTGTTATGCAGCATTACTTTTCTTGTTTTACACTAGTTTGCAGTTTGATTTCTGGAAAATAACAGCCAATATCTAACTACCATTATGATTTTCCTCATCATATCAATATTCAATACCCTTTCATCATGGTAACAATATTTCAAACCTCAAAGAACCTTTGAGAAAACTAAAAGGGGAAAGAGTACAGCAATCCCTTTCATCATGTATATAAAGATTATATATGCTGTAATATAATATGACAGAATAATGAAAAAGAACACAGAAGGAGAAAAAAACATCCCTTTTCATTAATGTGAAACAAAGGATGAAACTGATATTCAAATATAATCAACTGAGCTTCAAAAGCTACACAGAATAGTTGCCGAAAGCAGAAACTAAATATCAATATCATACAAACACTGAGTCATACCAGAAACCAATCAAAAGGAATGAGGATTTTGAGATTGAGCTGTGAAGAAGGATGTATGCAGGTCTTATGGATATTCTGAAGTCGTGATCTAGGCCCAACTTTGATCTCGCTGATGAAGGGATGTCGAAGCAGCGACTTAGCGGTTCCTCTTTCCTCTGGCTTTCTATACAGACATGAGTGCAGAAAGGTGTTGGCGTCGGGTGACAAATCAGCTGGAATTTTGGGCACACCATTGGGCTTCAGAATCTGGTCGTACACTGAGCCGCCCTCCCAAGCAGGATGGCCAGTCAACATCTCAAGCACCATGATTCCGAGGGACCAAATGTCAGAGGGACGCTCCTGCTCTACATAGCTGCTAGCTTCTGGAGACATGAACCATGGGGTTCCGTTGCGAGTGCGATCGGTACTCCTCCTCTGCCCATCTTTCTTGGCCTTTTTGGCCAGCCCAAAATCACAGATTTTAGCCTGCAAAAATTCATCAAGCAGAACATTCTCATGTTTCAAATCACAATGTACATAGCCAGCTTCGTGAATTCTTACCAGCCCCTCAACAATTGACCTGGTGTATCGCCGGACCTCCAACTCCGGGATCCCCCTGCTTCTGGTTTCATAGATTTTGTCGGCTAGGGTTCCGCCAGAGCAGTATTCGAGGAGAATGTTGAAGATTTGGGTGCCGCCGGTCATTCGAGTAATCTCTGCACCATAGCACTGGACAACATTGGAACAACCTGAAAGTTTACTCAAGATTTTCCTCTCGAGGGCGGAGAGTATCAGCGGATTCAATGCAATAGGACTTGGCTGATTTCACGGCAATCTTCCTCGGAAACTGTGTTGGGAACCATTTTGTTCGAAAAGAAGATGGCAGGGTGCTTTTGCGGGCAGCGGAAAAGACACAGCCGTACCTCCCTTCGCCCAGCAATTCCCCTCGCCTCCAGTATCTTCCATCGCCGAGAAATTCGTCCGACTCACGGCGGCGCTTCTCTGCAGCAGCGGCGTCACTGTCCTCACGGCGGCGTTTTTTATTGCAAAGCCCCAGACGGAGATCAAGATCAATGCTCTCGATGCTCTCGTTGAGATCGATGCTCACATTAAGATCGATGTTCTGCATTGTGAAATCTAAAGCAGAAGATGGAGAAGAAATTGAATTTCAGATCGGAGAAATGAGAGAAGAAGAATGGGGATTTCAGAGAAGAATGGGCGAATTGGTTTGGGATATGAGAAAAGAGGGGAAAATGAAACCCTAGTTTTTATTTATAGCAACCCGCCCGGTTTTGCACCGTGTTCTGTCCGGGTCTCTTTTCTTCCTTTTTGTTTTTTCCTTTTTCTCATTTCTTCCTCCTTTTTTTTCTTTTTTTTTCTATTATTTTATATATATCTTCATCCCGCTTTTTCTTCCTTGCCAAAATATACGCATGAAATTTTGATAAAAATTATATTACTCCCTGATGCCAAAAGGGAGCAATATCTTAACGTTTGTTCAACATCCTATTTGTTGTCAAAAAAAAAAAAAAACATCCTATTTTATTTATTTATTTTTGTCTAATGAATAAAAATCTTGTGAGCTTGCAATTCTTGTACTATATATACCCTTTTAACGTGTGTTCAACATTTATAAATCTACATTTTAATAATTAGTAGTTATATTTTCATATATTTTCTTTTCTTTTATTGGATTGCGACTTAATTAAAAAATTTTAATTTTCAAATGATATCTATCTTAACGGTTAAAATTATTACTAGATCTAAAATCTAAAATGTTTCTAAAACTTATTAAAATAATCTTACGTAGAATGTACAATCGTTTAGCAGTTACAAACAAACATTGATTATTATGAAAAAGAACTACTAAAATTAATTGAATTGAATTAAAAGAAATTATATACTCATCATTGTCTCAAGAATTACACAATCGATCGAGTTGGTTTTATGAAATATATGTGATCCTTTACTTATGTCACTAGTAAAACTGCAAATCATTCTTTTAATCTGAAATCTTATTTTCTTAGAATATATCTCAATAAAAATAAAACATAACCCCAACAAAAGTTCTTTCAACTGAATGATTATTTATTGTTAATCAATACTAGTTACAAGATAATCTAATTACAGAACTGCAAATAAATCATTAATTAACTTGTCGTATACTCTAAAAATGTCTACAGATTTTGGGGTTAGGAAATATTTCTCTCCCATAACATAAACAAGCGGAACTAACCAGGCTTCGTCCGGTATTTTGATAAAAATTTAAAAATTAATCTAATTAACAGTAAAGTATGTTTTTAGTATCAACCTTCTTTTCTCTCATGATTTCGTAATAAGTTACTAAACCTTTTGAGGCAAAACTAACTTAATGTAAATATGAATGAAAACTAACATACAATACTGAAAAAGTTATATGTTTTGTGCTAACTAAAATAACGGAAGATATTCTAATACAAATTACAAGGTCTATTTCGTGCATCAAAATTCAACAGCTAGTAAATAAAACAAGAAATATGAAAACATTCTTGCATCTCCTAAAGCTCAACATTGATTGCTGAGTATAAACATCCAACTTTGTTACAATTTTTCAAGTTCGTTACAATTTTGAGAAAAATATATAAAAAAGAGTATTAAATGTATCTCAAAAATTCAAGCTAAGGCTAAATTAACTCAGAATTCAAGCTAAGGCTATATTAACAAATAGGGCCGTCCCTATAATTTTCAGGACCTAGTGCAAAAAATAAAATGGTGATCATTCAATTCTTCTCAAGTTCAATTTCCCCTCCAATTTTCTTAAATTTTTTGTAAATGTTTTGAATTATGCCTCATCCATAATAAAATATTTATTACATAATATAAAAATTTTGAGATCCCTCAATTTTTCTCTAGTTTAATTTCTTTCTCGATTCTATTTAATTCTTTAAAACTGTTTCCTAATTATATCTCAGATACAACTAAATTTATAGAAAATATATAAATTTGGGGCCCATTAAATTTTGGGCCCCAGTGCGATCGCACGGATCGCACGTGTCAAAGAACGGCTCTAATAACAAACCATTAAGGAACCAAAAATAATGGATACAAATTTTACACAGTAGAAAGGTTTATCAAAACAAAAGTAGAACAGCCCAATGAAGCTTCATGTCGTAGGGTCAATTTTGGTATTTTACTATTTTTTGTTTTAAAACGACGCCGTTTCCTCACGTCTTCTTCTTCGTTTCTTCTTCGTCACCACTGTGCGCAGGTAGTTATTTCCCTGCCCGTGCCCCTGCTCAGAACAAAAGAACTGCCCAGAAATTCCATGGTTCTAAACTCAAAATGTGGTCGTTCTCAGGGTTATTTCCGGGTTTTTGTAGCATTTTTTGGTCTGCAATTTGGATCGTCGATTTGTTGGGCGGTGGATTATTTTGATCTCCACCTTTGATTTCGAGGGATGGGTCCTTACACTTGATGTCGGTGGCGATTTTGTTCCCCTATAAATAATGGGGTAGAGCTGTATGGAGGTAAAACCAAGCAATTCCTTTTTCTCTAAGCTTTTGTGATTTTGCTTCTGATTGTGTGAATTTTCTTTGCTTACAAGGTGTTTGACGAATTGTCTCAGTTAAATTTTTTGCAGGTTAGCACAATTTCTTTAACTTATTTGTTGTTTGCTTGTTTTTGAGCTTGAAAGTTAAGTAATTTTTTATCATGCTCTAAACTTTGCTGATCAAGTAGCTTAGGGTATATAATTATAATAACTTCTAGATATTATACCGGAGATTTTAAACATTTCAACTTCTTGATGTATAAGGTGGCCAGTTATATGAAATTCTATTAGCTCGGACATTACTGGCCAACCTATATTGCTCCAAAAAAAGGTTGTTCGCCTTGCTCCATCAAAGGAACTTACTATACTAAAAGATGCGTGTCTAACTGCGATAAGGCATCCCAGACTCTGTAAGCACTACCGTATATATTATCAACTTCCTTTGCATGTTTCCATTTAGAAGTTTTCTTATTTATTTTAACATTCTTGAATTCTGCAGCTACCATGTTCCTCGAGACTGGTTAAAACCAGCTGGAAACGTCCTGGTTTTGTTTGAGGAGCTCGACGGGGATCCAACACGGATATCTTTTGCAACAAAGCAGAAGGGAAACATATGTGCACACATTTCTTAATCTCATCCAGTTTCAGTAGAATTGTGGAGATCCGCTGATGATCAAGATTCTGAAGTTAAAGCAGGATCACCAACAATGTCACTGAAATGCCATTCTCCAAACCAGGTCATTTCTGCAATTAAATTTGACAGTTTTGGAACCCCGGAAGGGACCTGTGGTAACTTTAGGCACGGAGATTGCAGCAGCAAGGAGGCCCTAGATTCTGTCAAAAAGGTTAGTTAACTGAACGTGCTGAGTAATTCTGTCTGTGTTTAGATCAATTTTGTCGTATGTACAGGCATAATTTTGACTTATGAATTTTTTTTTTTGCCATTGATAGATTGATAGGTTTTTGAGCAGTGTTGGTCTTCGTCATCTTCCAAAATATCTTTTTCCCTTGAAAGCTCGAGAAAATACTCTGAGAATGATTTCTGAAGCCCTTTTTTCGATATTCTAAAGATGGATTGCCTCGGTTGGATCCTGAACATGGCATGAAGGTACTTGTTTATTGAATTCTGTTTCTGTGATGTTTAAGTGGTCCTTTATACTCATTTTTTACGGTGTTTTGACAGGTAAAGAGCAGCTCATACAGAAAGACAGTACGAAGGATAGAAGCTCTTGAATGTCTCTTTGACAACCATGAAGTAGAAAAATCTCCACTTATTGAGCAAAAGCTCAAACTTCTGCACTCAAGATAAAGAATGATATAAACAATGACACACGGGTTACTCTCAAGATAAAGAATGATATAAAAAATGACACACGTGAATATCATTGCCTTATTCTCTTTATATATTATAGCTTTACGAGAATAGAAAGCTTTCACACCAGATGGAGTAGGTAGGGCTATATTTCCTGGTATCTGATATTATCATCAATTTATTATACTTGGTACTTATAATTATATGAGCATTTAGCAATTCATCATTTTCAATTTTGTAGGCGGGATATCGTCATATTGATGGTGCTAGCGCTTACAATAATGAGAAGGAGGTGCGGTGTAGTTTCTGCATTTACCACTTTAGTTGTTTGCTTTGTCGATTTTTGATGAAGAGCATAATTGATGATTATTGGGTGTCGATTCTGTATTCTTTGTTGTAGATTGGTTATGTTTACAATAAGTTGTTTGATGATGGTGTTGTGAAGAGGGAGGATTTGTTTATTACCTCCAAATTGCGGTAAGTTTACTAGACGATTTCGACATCATGATGTAATGTGATATTTCTTGTTTTAATTCACTAACCTAAAGCCTGCTGTGAGTACTAATTAAATTTCTTTTACCTTGGATAAATGAGTTCTTAGTTCTGCTATAGTTGAAGAGTACTTATGGCTATCAGACACGGTTGTGGAAGATTTATTTCCGGCTTTAATAAGCATTTACTAAATTGCTTTTGCTTGAGTGCACTGGTTTCATAGACCCGTAGATAAACTTTTTTCAATGCGTCAGTTTCATTACTTGTAGTTGTTTTTTCTTCATTGCCCATGCAAAAGCATATCTTGTGAAATGCTACTTGTTAGTGCAGGTGTGCTGATCATGCTCCGGAAGATGTACTTGTTGCTCTTGACAAAACTTTGAAGGATTTGCAACTTGATTTTGTCGGTTTGTATCTTGTAACTATTGTTTCATATATAGTTTAATATGGCTTGCAGTTTGACTATGCAACTATTGTTTAAGTTTAGGGAATGCGGTATCTTTTAGATATTTACGTGATAAATGCTTATCTTTTATTTTTCTTTCTTTCTTGAAGATTCACTGGCCTGTGAAGATGAACAAGGGCTCAGTTGGTTTTGCTCCTGAAAATCTTGCTCCTGCTGACATACCTCGCACGTGGAAACTATGGAATCCCTTTATGATTCTGGTAAGGCTCGCGCTATTGGAGTTAGCAATTTTTCTGTGAAGAAGATTGGGAATCTGCTTGCTGTTGCCTGCTGTAAACCAGGTGGAATGCCATCCTTCATGGCAGCAACAAAAATTGCGTGAATTCTGCAACTCAAATCACCTCTCTATAAGTTCATCATCTTAGAATGAATATTTTATTTACCCTGGGGAGTTCAAACATGTCTTGTCACTGAGGATTGCTTCAGCTAGGTTCACATAACAATTTTAATACTAAGTTAATGATAGTAATGTGCTTTTGTGCTTAGTAGTCTTGGCTTTCATTTAGACATCATCTTCCATAGCTTTCTTGATATGCTTTTACTAGAGTTATCGTGTCACTTTGCCTGCTGAAAGGTGTTTATAACATGGACAGTAATTTGTAGCAAAATGCTTGAACACTAAACTGGGAATTTCATTAAAATGTTGTGTGTTTCCTTTGTGTTTAGCTTATAAATTGAATTCTTTTGAACAAGGATATTCACCTCTGGTCTCCCCTGGCACAATATGGCTCAAGAGCAACGTTCTTAAGAATCCAGTTTTGATTACGGCAGCTGAGAAACTGAAAAAAAAACTCCAGCTCAAGTTGCCCTCCGTTGGGGCATCCAAATGGGCTATAGTGTACTTCAAAAAAGCACATTGATGGATCTTATCAACGAGCATATATACAAATGTGCAATTTAAGTATAGTCATTTGTATTTTATATAAACTGATATATATCAAAGGGAAAATATGGAATAAGGGCGGTATAACTTTCAAAATTTAAAAGTGAGGTGTAATTATTGTTTAATCTCTAAAAAGGGCGGTAATTACTAGCTAAAACTTATTATTATTTTCTCAGTATTGAAGTGACACTAATACACTTATCACTTTACGTGATTAACAAAACATATCTTAAGTACACAAATCATAATCGCCATGGTTTTGATCTTCTTGAATATGCACAACTATTGCAATATTAGCTTTAGTATTTGGTTTGTGGCTTTAAGTCGTTGCATCAACTCAAGCTCCTTGGTTTTTTGAATTTGTAAAGCTTGCTTTGCATTGAATTTGCTGGGTACAGGTGTTGATTCAAACCAGAAAATACATGTTGCATATGCAGAAATATTTCAATGCTTCTAAAATCCCAGGACTCTTTTTTAAAAAAAATCACATGGCTTCCTCATTTCTGCCCCTCCCGACTCATCACAGGTTTGCTTTGTATGTAACTCAGCCCTCTCCGTTAATGATGTCGTCTCCCACTATATGTTCATATGTTTTGGCAAAGAGAAAACACACTAATGCAATTAGTATGTTTACAACATTAGTATGTGGCTTAATCAGTTTTGCCTATTCTTTGTATTTCAAACTAAAAAAGCCTCTTAACCAGTATGTGGCTTCACTTGCTCGAGCCCTCATTTATTGTCATGGAAAGTATGTGATCCATCGAGGCATTAAACCAGAAAACCTGCTAGTTGGTGCACAGGTGAATCTTGTCAAACTGCATATTCATTTTCAGATATGTAAATGCCTTTTGCTCATATGCTGTTATCTATGACAGGGTGAGCTGAAGATAGGAAATATATTATAATGTGCAGCACAGGTAATTTCCTGGCTGAACTGATCTGCTAGATTTTGGTTGGTCTTAAGCTTAAGACTGTAAGTGTTGTAATGATTCTACCTTTATGAAGCATATTGCTGCCACCATTTTCACTCTGCTATTCCCTCTCTACGCTCTTGGTTTCATCACTATTGAATTGGATGATCCTTACGTATCTCCTCGAGGCTCGTGCACTGTTACAAGCGTCATGCTGTGTCTCATGCAATTATTATCATTGATTTTCTAGAATTTGTGTGATTTTTTTGCCTGGGAATTCTGCTTCTTCTTCATGCAAATTGGTGATTAATGGGATTATGAGCTTAGATGAGTTTTCTTGAATGATGATGTTTCGTTTTTGTGAGTCGCCTGAGGCGGTGGAACTGAAAAACGGTGGTTACCTTAAAAAAAATGAGGGTATTAGTGTCACTTCAGTAGTAAGAAAATAATAATAAGTTTTAGTTAATAATTACCGCCCTTTTTAGAGATTAAGCAATAGTTACACCCTACTTTTAAATTTTGAAAGTTATACCGCCCTTATTCCATATTTTCCCTATATCAAATTTATAACTAAAATAAGATTGTACAATTTCACAAAACAATAATGTACTGTCAAAATAATTTATATATAATAATAATCTATATGTATTAAGAATACACATGCCAACGCCACGCATGTGCATCACCTAGTAAACCTTAAGGAGTATAACCTTAGGGAGAACAAAGGTTTTAGACCAGACTTTAAACCCCTTGCATGCCTTTAAAGAATTAGAATGCAAAACCCAGACTTGATCTACAAAAATCAACACTCAATTCAAAGTTAGATAAAACGGAAAAACTTGCTATGAGTTCTTTGAGTTTAAAAAGGCTTGCCAGCAACTGACCAATGTATTTTTCTCAAACATAATTATATAAAAAATAATCATCTTAAAATGTATATTTACGAAGCTGTCCACGGTCAATCAGAAAAGGAGGTAAACTCATGCATTATAGTGAAATTGTAGATTAACTATTGAAACTGGGTTGATAGACAGTCCTGTACACCGGAAAAGTGTAGCCTTTTGTAAATACTTCTATTAGTCAATGTAGTGAATAAGAAATATATTGTTCTTTGATTTTTTTTTTTTAAGATATGCTACTGTTTTCTTGAACTTTTTGTTTTCAAATAGAATGTAATGTCTTTTCAATGTATAATTTAACGATCTAGAACTTTTTTTAAAAAAATTCATCAATATACTCGGAGTATTGACTCCATCATCTGCAATGGTTTTCTGACAGTCTTGTAAATGATAACCCAACAAGCATACTCTTTGATAAGTGAGTTCACCTTCTCTAATCTAAAATTCAATTCAGATCATATTCCTAATTGGAGTAGGTTTCGGTTCCAAGTAAAGTGCTGGTGAAACCAAATTTGCTTTCGACATATTCAAGTCGCGCTGCCGATTGATAATACCACGGAGAAATAGGAGGAGCCATCAGAATAATGAAGTGATTATGTATCCCTAAATAATTGTCTATGTGTTTATATACGCTTGAGTATTGAGAAAGTGTCATTGTATCGAATTTGACTTCTTGATTCAAACCACTAAAACATTCGTATGAAGAGTCTAATAAAACAAACACATAAACTTTAACTTATAAAAATGTGATATAAAACGCGGTCATATCATAAGGTTATAGTGAGACCGTTCTAGACATGATTTTCTCCTAATTTAATTGGGTTTATTAGTATATTTTCAAAAACAATTGGGTTTATTATTAGTAGTATTTCTCCAATCCATTAACCCGAATCCGACATAATTCCCATCCTTGTTCAGTTCATCGGTAAGAGAATATGGGTATTTCAGCCTAAACTCGCCGCGCCCTTCAAACTCTCCCACCGCCTTTTCACGCGCAGTCATGTTTGCAGGGATATCCAGGAGGCTCCAATGCGACGCCGCCGCCGCCGGAAAATCCCTCCTCCTGCATTACTCCACCGCCTCCGCCGCCGCGAGCACCAGCTTCCTGGTCGAGTACCTGACAACCTCCCTGGGCTTCTCCAAAGACGAAGCCACCTCAAGCCTGGTCCGGCTAACCCCTCGCGTGGGACCCATAAGAAAGGACCCAGACTCCGTCGTCAGCTTCTTCCTAACCTCCGGCCTGGACAGATCCCAGATCAAATACGTGATTGCCGCGCAGCCCAACCTGCTCCTCTGCAAACTCGACAAAACCCTCAGGCCAAAGATCGAGTTTCTGGAGACGCTCGGCGTGTCCGGGATCCATCTCCCCAAGTTCCTCATGGGCAACACTTCGTTCCTCGAAGCCGGGCTCGACTCGCACACGAAGCCGCGAATAGAGTATCTGAAGAAGCTGCTCGGGGACGACGAGAAGCTGCTTTCCGTAGTGCTCAGGAGATGCCCTAGCCTGCTTGTTTACTCTGCCTCCAAGACTTTGGAGCAGAACATACTCGCATTGAAGAGAATCGGGTTTTCGCAGAAGAACATTTTGAAGTTCTTGGTCAGGCGGCCTAAGGCGCTTGTCACCAAGAAGCCTGAGTGGTTTGAGGAGCTTGGCAGGAGGGTTGAGGATGAGTTAGGGATCACTCCCATATCCTCCTTGTTCTATCATGGAGTGGAGATTCTAGGCTCCTACAAGCAGGAGACTTTGGATGCCAAGTATGACATTTTCAGGAGCTTTGGATGGTCTGAAACCGACATCAGGACGATAGTCAAGATTTATCCTCTGGTTCTTGCTGCCTCGGAAGCCAGGCTGAGGAAGTCTTTGCAATTTCTGATGAACGAGGCCGGGTTGGAGGCCGAGTATTTAGCTGCGCGAGGGAAGTTCTTCTCGGTGGGATTGGAGAAGAGGGTGATTCTCAGGTACGAGATCGTAAAGGCTTTGAATGACAAGGGGTTGAGCAAGAGGAAGAGATGTTTTTACAGCGTTGTTTGCATGCCTGAGCTTGATTTTGTCAAGGCCTACCTTCTGCCTCACAAGGACGAGGTCCCTGAACTCTACGACACGTATGTGGAGCAGTTTGGTGATTCAGATGTTACTAGAATTGATCAAGATTGAAACATTGTGCTCAAGTCATTCTTGCTAAATTGTTTGTCTCTGATGTAGAGACACTGACTTTCGCTTCGACTGAAATATACTTCTTTTAGCAAAAAAAATCTGTTTTCTTGTTTCATCAAATCATCATTGCATTTGATAACCTAGGTTTCCCGTGCATAAGGAAGCTCGATTTCCATCGATGAAAATCTCACAACAACCAAAGGCAAGTACAGAATTCATAATCTAATAAACCTTCCCACTGAAATAACAGTAAAACTTCTACAAGATTCATCAGAAGCCAAAAAGTGGATGTTTAGCTTGTTAGCTCTATCTCAAATAGTTTGCGCAAATCTCTGCCATGACCAGCATAGATTCTAAACTAGTACTCAAAATTCCCACAACATCAGAGAGGGGAAAACCACCTGTGGATTCTTAACCAGTAGTACCCAAAATTTCCACAAATCAGCCTGCAATTGAAGTTAAGGGAGGATATACTACATAGGTGTTACTTAATCTTTGTAGCTTGCCATCAGTTGTTCAAGTGACCGACAGGATATTTTTCTTCCGGTTGCTTCTGCCACAAGTAGCGGGCAGCATCAATCCACCTAGGGTTGACCAGAAACTTTTTCTGCTGGACTGCCCAACGAGACTTTTCTGTTCCAGAATCTTCAGAAACCACATGTGTAATTGATTGGTCAAGCTCTGTTGTGCATGTTGCACCCATCTGAACAGCTAATTTCCAGTAGTATTGATTTTCAGCCTGAGACTCCACAGGAAAAACCCGAGTGAAGAGAAGCTTGCAGCCATTCAAAACTTCCTTTCTCACATTGTTTAGGACCTGGTGCAAGGATTAAAAAACCAAAATAAGAAACAAAATCAATTAGCCAAAACATAATGAAACAAAGAAGCCTTTCAAAAAGAAAGCAGGAAGAGAACAAAAAGAACTAACTTTCAGAAACTCAACATAACCATGGTAGTACACAAGTAAAATTCGGCCCAATTAATATCTTAAATTATATTCTACACTCCAACACAGGCTGTGATTTACACATCACTGTACTCTTTGGATATATGGAAAGTGAGCTGCAGTCAACTATAAACTGTTCCTTCCTATAATCCGATATTGAACTTCATCTTAAGAGCAGACTATAATTTTTGACCCAAGCTGATGTACTGAAGGAGGAATAAGAAGGCTGATACTGACGGAGCAACAAGAAAAGGCTTTCTCCTATAAAATTTCATATATGCGAAATTGAAGACAAAATTTCATATAAAGTAAATAGATCTTGAAAATTACCAGCCTGACATCTTGGTTCATGAGACTCTCCATGTGATCCTGGAATGAAATTCATTTAGGACAACAGAGGGTAGCATATATGCTATTAAAGAATTAAAATCAGATAGTTAGACATACTGTATTGAAGAAGCCACTGTGAATCTTCTTAAGAACTCGAAGAACTGTCGCAAGAGCTCCTTCAGTCTCACTTTCATCACTTTTAAGCTGTGAAAGTGATTGATGTGAAGGAAGATTAAACTGCCGAAGGCTTGAAGCGAAAAAATGATATCTTTCCATCAATATGAGATTTTCAGGGTGAGCTTCCCATACCTAAAAAGTGACAAAGTCCACCAGTCAAGAAGCAGGTATACAAACTTCTCATGGTATAACTTCAATGAATTCACAGAACTATGGTAGCAATTCACACTCATAACTTAGTTTGAGCAAACCTCGCTTTTAAGAACATCAAAACGGCATACTTATGGTGCATACTACGCACTTCAGCAAATTTTTAGCGCATATTTCCAACTACCTAAAAAAGTTAACATGGAAGAGATTGCCAAACCCTGGAAAGCACTGAAAACATTTAATAGTATACCTTCTCCGTATCATCAAGGATCAACACTGCACTTGCCTTCCCCAAAACAACATCAAGACCTTTCTGATACCTTTGTGTGCTATCTAAATTAGCGATGACTCTGGAATGGAAATAGACATCTTCAGGATCGAGCAACTTCGCCATTTCCAGCGCATAATTGCGGGTACCCATGGTGTATATATACATCTCGAACATTTTGCTTGCTTCTTTGAGGAAAGTGTGGACAAAAGGTCTCAATTTGGTCATCATACGCATCTGGTCTAATCTATGCAAGCTGGTTTTCAGAGCATCTGGTTATATGAAATATCGAATGCATCACGAGTTAGTTTGTAAAAAAAACATTAAAGAACATGTTGCAAAATCCCTAGAAATATCGAATGATATTAGATGAATAAGAAGCATTATAATCAAATGCATATAGTGTTAATTATATATTATAAAATCACTGTGAGGTAAGCAACTATACTTTTGTTGTAGAAGAAAAAGCACTTCTGCACTGTTTATTTACCAAAGTTCCACCAAGATGGAACCGCAGATAGAGGTCATCTGTGCACAAACTACTTGTATTTTACCAGCAATATCACCCAAAAGAGCATGGCAATAATTTGCCGAACCCGATTTAAAACGAATGCAGTCTTTTGTTTGGAGAGAAACAAAGTATGGAGGCACAGTTAACCAATGATACATGATGGATGTCTATGTATAAAATGAAACCTATATGCTTATAGAAACCTATATGATATAATCCATGTCTATATTTAAGTATGTACTCATATAGGTTTCTATCGAATGATGTCTTTCATCTGACATATCATGGAGTGTCAGAGATAGGTAATTTGAAATACCACAGTTGGAACAAAACAGCAACGTTATGACAGACCAGTTAAATGAGACTAATATAGCACATATCAGCAGAACAAGAAAAATTACAAATTCAGTAACAAAATTACCAGGTAGATCATCTCTGGGTCCCTTCAAATACTCATCGTCTCCATTGATGTCATCAAGCAGACTCGAGTTTAGCAATGTGTGATCCAAATCGAGGACCAAGTAAATCTTTTTATGGCAAAGCAAGTTCCTCATGTCTTTGTCACGTAATCGTGCAATCTCCTCATTCGATAACCTTAATTTCTGCAAACAAATATATTTGCAGTTCTTAAGATTTTACCAAAGCGAACATGTTTTTTAAGATAAAAAAAGAGGTTTTGAATCTGTTTTTTAAGATGTCAACAAGAAATGGGATATGAATGGATAGTCAAAGATGCAAGGAGGATGTGGCTAAGAAATTAGGAACAATCAGAACAAGAGAACAAATAATGATAACTAATTAGCATGCAAGCAGCGACAAAACATGAGAGAGAGGGAGAGAGAGAGGGAGAGAGATGGAGAGAGATGGAGAGGGAGGGAGGGAGAGAGGGAGAGAGAGAGAGAGAGAGAGAGAGAGAGAGAGAGAGGGAGAGAGAGAGGGAGAGAGAGAGAGAGAGAGAGAGAGAGAGAGAGAGAGGGGAGAGAGAGAGAGAGAGAGAGAGAGAGAGAGAGAGAGGATGGCAACCTTATGTATGTATGCGAGTGCAACACCAGAATCATCATCCATATATTCACCACATTTAATACATAAACCACCAATGGCACCGGGATGAGTACAGACATTTGTTACTGTAGTGCCTGTATATATCAACAGCATTAGCTACAAGAGTAAGTTGATCAAAACTAGCTTGAGTTCTGTAGCAACAAACCTAATGAACAATAATTAAGATATGGGAAAACCAAACACAGCAAGTGGATGACAAGGCAAGGACTGAACACATAAAAGAAGATGGCCTTTTTGGTAAACTCGACTCAAAGGTCCCAAGTTATTCAGAGGCATTGCAGAGATGCATTAGACATAGTTACAGTTGGTCAGGTACAGTTATAAATGATTCCTAGATTTTTATTGAGATGGTCTTTTTCACACAGTGTCAACTGATGATATATTAAAGCTAAGATAATTTCTCTACTGCATTTAACAGTAAGGCTTTCAAGGTTACTCTCAATAAAACCAACAGAGAAGTAACACATAAGTTCATAAATAGTTGCAATTCATTGGAAAATTATACTTTATACGCCAACCTTGTGATAAAAATCCTAGAAAATTACATCTTTGGATGAAAGTTACCCCACGTGTGTTTTAATGGAATATGAACCTAAAGCCTTTTATCATCACTTGTGTTTTACCTTTGAATCCAATGTGAAACTTTTATGGGGGATACGAACTCAAAATGTGAAACTTTTTGAAAATAGTCCGAAGGAAAACATAATAGTAACATGTGTTTGAGAGATTATAACAGGTATAAGTATGTTTTTCTCGGTATTGGAATTTGTTACAGAAATTTTCAGAAATTCCTTAATTCTACGTTAGAAACATGAGCATTGTATTTTCAGTAAGGAGTGGAATCCACAAGACATCTTTCAGAAGGAGATAATATTTCGACAGTAAATATAAATAATTAGTGGTCACTGATGTAATCTACTAGAAGCAGCAAATTATGAACAGTAGCTCAAAAGAAAGATCTACCTCCAAGAGCTGTTGAAGACTCTATATGCAACGAGCTTTCAGCGGTATCAAGCTTCTGTCTTTTGTTCCTGCAAGAACATGTGGAAGTTAAGACAAAGAGAAGTAAAAGACACAACATAAGGTGTAATATGTTTGGATCACTTACCCCCCAAGCATAAAGTCATAGTCCTCGGTATCCTCTTCTTCTTCTTCGGCGTCTTCGTCACTATCCTCATCGGCATCATCATCATCTCCGTTAACTGTAGCCCCTTCTTCTCCCGAATTTGGGGAGGCATCAGAAGCTGTATCTAACTCTGCATCCAGTAATGCAGCAAAATCATCGCTGCTGGTGCTTGAAGAATCCACTGGGGAACCTGCTTCCAAACTCATCTGGAAAGACGACAGAAAGATCCCTATACATCAGAGCTTGTTCAAGTACATTAACAATAGGCACAGGACAACGAATCATACTTTCACAGTAAAGTGAACGAAGGAGCCTACTAGAATGCTTAAATAAATTAGGGAAAACAAAGCTCACTCAGCAGTCAATCAGATTACTTCAGCATACATAGTAGACAAGAATAACCTGCTTTGTCTAATCAGTTAACAGAAAACATCTTACACGAGCAATACAGGATTTCTAACTGTAACTAGCAAAGTATACATATCAAAGACGCGACCTGCTTATATTATGTAAGAAACGCAATTACAACAAACAGCTTAGGACTCCTACTAAACAGCATTTCTAGGAGCTCCACGGCACCAACTAAGAACGCCCATTGGCAATTACAAGTCAGCACAAAATCCTGATTAAAGAATGCTTCAAAATCACAGTTCTTTCAATAACCAAACGAGGAACCCAGAAGGAGAAGCAAAGCGTGAAATTAGGATTGCAATCGCGACAACAATCATATACCTGATCAATAGAGCCGTTCAATTCACTGATTGATTAACTACTACTTCTCTTCTTCTTCTCCAAGATTACAATTTTGTGCCAGGAATCGGACAGTTTCTGGGCTAGTGCAGTAGCGTGGCGTGGGCTATGAAATTTGAACTTGGGGGTTCATTAACAATTTAATATAAATACCAAACAAGCTTTATATTAGCAACAATGATTTTTGTTTCTGCTCAAACAAGTTTAACTCTATCAAAAAATATATCAAAATATATCAACTCAAACATATTATATACATGAGAAATAATTTTACAAAGAGTAATACTTTATTAAAATGCACCTTTGAGTTCTTGATATAATATATTTCACAAACACGTAAAGTAACTAAATAAATTTATTTACAGTATTTAAATAATCTTTTTTAGAAGTAAATGATAAAAGTACCAATGATTATAAAGACTAATAAAATACCATGTATAGAGTAATCTCGTAAATATAAAATAAAAATAAAATTAAGTGTAAAATAGGACCCTTAAAAGTTAGAAATGTATTGTATATGGGGTAAATAAAAAGTGTATAGTTTGTAACCCCTAAAAGTATAAAATATTTGATTCGTAGCACTTACCCATTTTATTTCAAAAATGAATTCTGTCAAAAGGTATAATTGATGATTCACATATTAAAAAAATTAAGAAAATGAAAAATAAAATGACGATGATCATATTCTCCCCAAATCCCTACAGATCCATTGTGGTCGATCAATTTCCAATTCATCTTATCTATCAGCCGCTCAATCCATCTACCAGTTCCACCACCCGTCCCCGTCTTATTTCACCACCACACCAATTGTACTGAATAATGACCTATGCCACTTATATGGTTTGATGTGCCACATAAACCCCATATATGATGATTTTAATTAATAAAAGAATTATATTTATAAGTACTACATTGTGTTTATTATGATTACATAAGTTGCGAATGATATAAATTAGATATGGCCTAATCATGATCATTGACATTAGGCATGTCTCTAGTACATAGTGGTGTGCAAGAATCGGGTCAGCCCAAAAATTGACCCGACCCGGAATTTGTTTACTCGAACTCGGACTTTTAGTATTACGGACCGGGTACTGAGCCACACTTTTTTTCACTTTCCAAGTTCCGAGTCGAACTCGATTTATTCTATGTGAACTGGATGAGCCCAGTGATATATAATGTATATAATAGATAGTTAATGATATTACTAATTAATCTTTGGTCCAAAGGTAAAGACTTACCATTTTGTAGTGCACAACCAGAGTTACTATAAGCATTACTAGTATAATGCTCGTGCCGATGCACGAATATTTATTTTAAAATATCATATGCATATATTAATTAATAATAATAATTTAATTCATGAAAAATTGCATACGAATGTGCCTGACATTGTAATTCCTCACTAATGATATATCTTCAATATACCAAATATATTACCTACCATGTCATTATATTAAATTGATTGAATTCTTCCGATATAGGTCTAAATGTTCAAAATATTCACAATGTGAGAATGTTAAAACAAACAAAATTGATAATTAATACATTTTACTGGATGAAAGACAATTATAGCTATTTATGGTGATGAATATGATTAATTATTTAATTTGTCGTAATAAATATAATAAAGAGACAATTATGGTGATTTATGGTGATAATGAAAGAAAAATCAGCTAATATTTTTTAATTGAAAAATAAATTGAGGTAAACTTAATCAACTTGAATTGAAATGACTTGTTAAGATATCTGTAATAATTGATGCTTAATAACAGAATGTTGATTAATTTGGCAGCAAAGCTGTGTCGTAGAACATAAATTGGAAACATATGAAAACCGAGAAGCAAAAAGGTAAAAGAATTCCAGAAAAATGTAACATACATATTAAACTGTTAACTAATTTTAAACATAACAAAATTTCGTTCGTAACTTAAAAAAACCACTACTATTGTAAACTGAAAAACCAAGAGCTAATATGGAACAAATCATTACAATGAAAAAGAGAAGAATGAACAACTAAACATGCAAAGTAAATGATAAAAACTCGTAAAAGAAATAATAAGGAGACTCCGTCCTCATTTTGAAGATATTTTCTTATCAATAATATTGATACACCTTCGTCTTCATGCAGAAACATTTGGATCACATTTTGAAGAAAAAGATCTTTTCAGTATTTTGAGATATTTTGTAAATCATTCACATACTAAACAACAAACAAACTAATTTAAGCAAGACAAACATACCTGAGGGATGTTTTACCGGAATTTAGAGAACATAATTTACAGAGAGAGGGATAATGAAAAAGGTGTAGAGAATTTGGAAAGGTTTGCTGTGAAAACATATGAGTCCATAAATGTAGCAACTTTATTAAGGAGTAATTGGAATATATGGAATTTAATATATAGATGTTTCACTTTATTCTGGAGAAATTTTGGGAAAGAGGAGCAGAAAACGATTTAGAGCAGATTTATTAAGGAGTAATTGGAGTAATTAGAGCATATTTGTTATGGAGCAGTTTATTAAAAAAATAATGTATCAGTTTTTCACGTTATCAGTGGAGAAATTTTAAGGAGTGTAGTAAAAAATTTAAAAAAAATTCAAAAAGAGTTGACACATGTCAAACTGTAGTTGATTGTAAAAAATACTCAAAATGCTTAGAAAATGACACGTCAGCTTTTATCATCTTACTTTAAAGAGTACTATAGATTCAAATTTTCAAAAAAAAAAAAAAACTATAGATTCAAAAAATTGTAAAAAGACACATCATGATTTTTATTTATTTTGAAGAGTACTATACTATACTACATAGATAATGACTATTTAATAGATGTTTAATATGGTGAATTAAGCCACTTTTAATTCTTTCAAACATTTCTTCTTTATAAATTAACGTTTTTTAAAAATTAATGCATGATCATTAAGTGGAAGTTAAAGGTAGGATTATTAGTCCAACTAAAAGTAAATAATAATATTTGTAAAAAGGAAAATAAGATGCTGATGTGTCAATTCCTCATTAATCCTAAAAATAATTCAAAATTCTTAGAAAATTCTAATTCATCCTCTTTTAAAGTATAGTATAGATTCTATGTTTCATTTTTAAAAATAAATTTGACATTAAGTATACATTCATTAGTCATACCATTTATTAACAAATAAGTATGTGTTCTAGTGGTAAGAAGTATGTACATACAGGTCTAAAGTTTGATCCTTAACTGAAGCAGTTTTCTTTTTGTCAAAAAAGATATTCACTTGCTTAATATAATTTCTGGCCCATTTATTAAAAGTCGAAATTAATGCCCCACAACCAACTGTAAATAATAAATATATCAAGGATCCAAGGCTGTACTGTGACTACTGTCCTTCTTGACTTTAATACTCGCGTGGCATGGGCATGGCAATGGACAATGCTTCCACAGCCAATTGTAAATATATCAAGGATCCAAGGCTCAATGGACAATGTTTTTCTTACCAAGGAGGTAAAGTACCTCCCCTCCACGTGTGTCCCACATTGCTTGATTTAATATAAATAATGCCACATTTCTTGCTTACAAGCAGCTACTACTCTGTCCCAACCTAATTTCCATTGAATCTTTTTCACACTTCCCAACACATGACTTTGACCATCTGTATCTTTCACTGTGTGTATTATTGAAAAATAAAAATTTGATATATGAATACTATGCATTGCAATGATTCTAATGATGTCACATTGATATCATCGATGATTATATAACTATTCAAATATTTGGTCAAAATTCGATTATAAATAGTGTAAAAGTCAAAGTGTGAAGAATAAGCTGGGACGGAAGGAGTATCATCTTAGGACAGGTCCCTTACTTGTCGGCCTCTCTCCCAAATTTTCACATATTTTTCCTGAAATTGTCCTTCTTTCTCTCTTTTCATCATTCTCCCTTTTACTCTACTCTATTATCACACACCGGCCACCACTCAACAAGCACCCATCGCCACCACCACCTATGATTAATGGAAGAAAATCCTTCTTTCTCCAGTATAGAAATACACATCCTCATTGAAATTCGATCATTTTGATTCCTAAATAGAAATATCATATTGGAACCTAAACGGAGAGAATCCTCACATCTAAATTTATGGAGTTGCTCGAATATAATATGAGGACTCTAATTTCTGGGTTTCACAACTTTTGGATTTCTTTTAATGATTCATTTTATTCAAGAAATATGTGCGGCTGTTTTGGAGATAACAATATGACCAGAGATTGAATCTGATTTTTTAAATTCACTTTAATAATAAAATATTATGATGGGATATGGTGGCGATGGTGGCACTTTCAAGAAGAGGAGGATTTGCGTCGGTTGGTTTCATAAATGTGGGATTATAACCGGTATCTAAACTGGATTGCTTGGTTCGGACGGGCTTCCAATTCGAAAATATGTGCCGCATTGAGAGGTCTGCATGATTTCTTTCATCATTAACTAGTGTGTATTTGCTATCCTGGAGAACGAAGGAATTCTTCATTAATTAGTCATGGTGGTGGTGGCTATGGGTGCTTGTGCGGTGATAGAAGAGAAAATGATGAAAGATGAGAGAATGGAGGGCAATTCTGAATCATTAAAAAATATGGGTCCATGCCTATGAAAATAGATGCTTGTAAGCAAGAGACGTGGCATTCTTAATAATAAGTCAATTGATTCGGCGCACTCGTGGATTGGGGAGGTATTTTACCTCCATGGTAAATTTATAAGCGTCTGCAATGGCAATAGTACTCCAATTTTCATAAAATTGACTTTAATGGCCACGTTGGTGTCGGTCAGCAGCAGGAACACATGCTTTTGATTTGTTGCAACTCACTTAATAGGTATTAATACCAGACGCTCCCTTTCTCTCACACATGTACCAACTTTAGCGTTAGAGAATCTATCACTGGAAAACCCCTCAGAGTGCTTCACATGTGATCGAGGACACAAGTAGGAGCATGTGGTTGATTGGACAGTTGGATCACCATCCATCAATTATGAACTAAATTTTGAGGGGAAGTTGTAAACCATTTAGGATTTCAAAATGCTCAGTTCTGACAAATTGTAAGGAGGATCTCTCATGTTAGACCAAGTATACCACAATTCCTTATATTTCAATTCTCTTATCTCAAACTCTCTGTTAACTTGATGCAGGACAATATGTCCTATCTTGCTATGCTACATCCTGGTTAAAATTACCAAACAAACTGTGTGCAAACTAGTTAGCAATGTAATCAAAATAATATGCAACTTTATCTGACAACTCAAAAGCACCACTGTAAATCATATTTAAACACCTTTAATCTAAACCGCATTAGTGACAAGAGTTTAAATAAAAATTGATGATACGCTAACCATTTATAATTTTCTATTAACACTAAATCAAGGAAAAAAAATAACCCCTATTTTCTGATATTCTAACAAGTTCAACCATTTCCAAGTGAAATGTGTGCTCTCTTTCTATCGATGCAATTTTCTTTATTAAACACAATATTAAATTTTCACTGTTTCACCTTTTGAAAATCTCATGGCCGTGGGTTGAGGAGTTGGCCGGTATGGTTCAACTCTCTTTTGAAGGTCAAATTAGTTTGGGCACTTATTACCCCCTCATCTGCACATGAATGCATTTATACATACACTTTTTTCTCTAATGTCTACATTCTTTGAGAGTTTTCTCTCTAAAGGTTGATTTCTTACACCTTTGGAATGTTGGTGATCTCTTCAACCTCTTGACAATGGAATATGTTTTTCTTAATAGAAAATTTTACCGGGTACACCATAATCTTCTCATCCAAAATTAATCACCGAGCTTGCCCTCTTTTTCTGCCTTCGTTGTGTCATATTTTGCATTCATCATCTGCTTTGACATAAGGTCAAGAGGATAATATTGTGTTTAATTTAAAGAATTATTTTAAAAGATGTGTTTAGGACCTAATAAAAGGAAACAAATAAAACACTTTAAAAATATACCTTCTAGAACTATTGATAGTAATCTAAAAATATCACTCCTCATTACTTATTAATTTCGATTGTATTATACCTTTTCAAATGCTATGATCATGGATTCTCTCTAATTACTAAATTATACAGATGAATTATGAGTGGGCGACGGATCTTAGATCACGAGTTATTGGGTTGGGACGTTGGGTGACGAGTGAAAAAACTTCATCCATCACACATCCAACCCATTACTCATATTTTCACTTATTTATTTCGGGTTTAGATAGGTAAACCGGGTCATGAATCAGATCGGGTTAAATTATCAAGACAAGAAACTGGAAATTTCGTGAGAAGTGAAAAGGATCATAATTCGGAGCTTTGTAGAGCCACGGTCCGCCACATAGAATACCATCGTTTTTCTTCTCTTTTTTATTTATATATAAAATGTTAGTTAATGAACCAAAATATTCTTGAGAAAATAAACTAGATACCGACGTGTTCCGTGTTGCTCTGTGATCCTTCATCTCTAAGCTAAGTGTTTGAATTGATTTAATACTCTGTTTGCAAGCTTCTGCTCGTCTCATCCCCTTTAGAGGAGCAGGTGATCCTTCCTGTCAATATCATATTCTTCTTGTATCTTTTTTGGGTTTTTGAAATTTTGATTGATCAGTAATAAAGCCTTTTTGGGTGTACTGCATTTTCTTGTTCTGATAGATTCTTCGTGGAATACTGCGATCATGGATTCTTTCTTCAGCAAAGGATTCAAGGGCTTTAGATGGTAATCACAATCTTTCATTATTTCAAGTTTCTGGGATTTTCTGTTTTTGGGGTCTGGATTGGGCGTGATGATCTTATATGCTGTTTTGGTTGTGGGTTCAGTGTATAGTTGAATACTTTGCTTTTTTTGATGATGATCTTGTTTGCTTGTATAATCAGTAAAACCCTGCTAAAATTAACGATTCCGAGGATAAAGTTGTTGAGGAATAGGCGGGAGATTCAGCTGAAGCAGATGCGTCGTGAAATTGCCAAGCTTCTCGAGACTGGTCAGGAAGCCACTGCTCGAATTCGGGTATTACCTTTTCCCCCCTGGTTTGGAGATGAACATGCTTAGATGTATTGATATTCTGTTTCACTCTAGCAAGTTGCAACCCTTAGTCTGATTCTAGAGGATTTGTACGAACAAATGACTTACAGTTCTGTGAGTTTGATTATCTGATTGTTCTTGATAATGTTCAGGTAGAGCATATTATCAGAGAAGAGAAAATGATGGCTGCACAAGAGATTATTGAGCTGTTCTGTGAGCTTATAGCTGTCCGGCTTCCTATCATCGAAACTCAAAAGTATGATTTTTTATTCATAAATCCTGCTCATCTGATTTGTTTTTCACTTACTCGTTCTATATGTTGTACTTTAAGAGATTTATTCCCGAGTCTTTATCACGGTGAAAGAAAAAAATTCATTGTAATCCTGTGGATATTGAGAGATGTCTATTTTCCATTCATAGGGTTGGTTTTCTTTCCGATGAAAATCCTTTAGAAGTATTATTGACCAAAAGCATACTATCAGCTTCTCATCATTGTCTTCTTGCTTTGGATACTGCATTGTTCACCTGTCAAGTTAATTTTACGTATATATACATGCTTGAGTTAGCCAGAGTACCTGTGATTCTTATGGTCCAAATGTAAAAAATTATGATTGAAAGTAGCGTCATGAGGGGGACAAATTTATATTTGTTAGGATTCAAGTTTCTTAGCAACTCATCTAGTTATTCTATTAGAAGAAGGTAAGTACTAATTCAAGTTTCAAAATCTCATTTTTCAGGGAATGCCCTATAGATCTGAAGGAAGCAATATCCAGTGTGTGTTTTGCAGCTCCTAGGTGTGCTGATCTACCTGAGTTAATCCAAGTTCAAATGATGTTCACTGGAAAATATGGCAAAGAGTTTGTTGCTAGAGCAACTGAGCTTATGCCAGATTCTGGGGTCAATAGACAGGTTCGATAAGTCAACTCTTTCTGGCATAAAATTTGTTCCCTTCACCCTGATCTGTTGCTTACCATTGAATTTCTTTCCATTGGTTATGCAGTTGATAGAACTCTTGTCTGTGCGAGCTCCTGCGCCAGATGTTAAGTTGAAGTTATTAAAGGATATCGCCGAAGAGCACGAGCTTGACTGGGATCCTAGTGCCTCTGAAAACGAGTTGCTGAAAACACATGAAGACCTCTTGGTATGTTTATGTTCTCCAAACTACTCTGATCGTGTGCTCTGGTACATTAAGCAATTAGCCTGATCTGTGACATTTTGTTGTCTAGAATGGCCCTACTCATTTTGTCAGTGGGTATAAACTTCTTCTTCCGGAAGAAAAACACGAGGAGGTACCCCAAGCTTCTTCTGAACAAAACAATGATGAAAAGTCTGATTCTGATGTCGATCTAGAATCATGGGAGCTTCCAGAAGTTCCTAAGCAGACACTGAAGACTAGCAATGCTGATGTGTCTGCACCAGAAATGCTCCCTTTCCCTGCTTCAGCTTTTTCTGAGCCAGATGATGAATTCGAAGAATCTGCAGCTGCTAATGACGGTCTATCTAAGGAAGAACTCGAGAATCAACAAAACTTGGCAGAAGTAAAACAGTATATCCCGTTTATGTCACCACCTCCAAAAGCTCCAACTACAAGTTATGTGGATCCTGAAACTCCATCCCATTTGCCTTCAGTACCAGCAGCCAAAAGCCAGGCAGATACAGATTGGCAGGAGGCACTGGCTGCAGCTAGGGCGGCTGCTGAAACTCCCAAGTATACAACTGAAAATTATGTTAACAACCAGACCACCCCATCCCGCTTGCCTTCACTTGCATCAACCAATAGCTACACTGACACAGATTTGCAGAATCTGCTGGCTGAAGCTCGGGCTGCTGCTGAAACTGCAGAACGGGCTGCTGTTTCTGCACGTTCTGCTGCTAGCCTTGCTGAGATGAGGATAAACGAGCACTCTAGGAGAAATAGTGCTGGAACTGAGAGCAATGTCTCTGCGGAGAACCCTTTCCATGCCAGTACGGATAAGTCCAGCCCTGTAGATCGCCGAAGCTCGTTTGACAAGTTTCATGATGATCTGAAAGCACAGAGCTCGCTCCATAATGGTGAGAATCATTTGGGACCTGAGATGTTACAGGTTCCTCCTTCCTATGATGATTCTAGATCCGAGTATGTTTCCTTCAGTCCCAAAAGCAGTGCTCCTGTGACCCATCAAGTTCAGAGACTGCATTCAATGGACGATGAGTATTCCTACCCGAACTTGTTTGGCTCTCAAGGTTCACATACTCCTTCCCGCTCAAATTCATTTGCAGATGATTCAAGATCGACACCGAAGTAATATGAACCATTCGACAGAGTGTTATTTTGTAAATTGTTGTCAGCTCATTTGAGCTGTACTGTGGCTTTCATGGACACCGCACACAAGACTTCAATTTGTCATGAAAATGTATTGCTTATTTCAACTCGTCGTTTTGTTCTTAATTGACCATTTAACGGCACTTTCGTATCCTATCGACTATCGTACAAGATTCCAATGATGAATTGGATTTGTTATGAATATTGAAAAAGTGGAGCTAATGGCGATAAATCAAGGACTGATGGATGCATTGAGACTTGAGAGCGGGTTACAAAATGGTGGTCATCTACAATGATGCAGCGGTTATTTCCAGAGTTCTTAAACGGTCAACAAAGACTTGAACCAGGATTCTACCATCTATTTACGGAATTTCAGTGTTTTAAACTTATGTTTTATGATATTGTAATAAACTAGGCTAACCGGACCGCGCGTTGCGCGGTTTTTATGATATAATTGTAAAATAATAATAATGAGTATGTCAATACAAAGTATTAATTTGATATAAATAGTATTGTAAATAATAAACTATGAAAATTGAATAAATGTTTGTATTATAGAAATCCTGAAAAATAAAATAATTGAAAAGAATAAAATTTCGATAATTAAGGAAAATTGTTGCATTCAGTTCCCTATTGTTACCTCTTATTTATTTCATAGTCGACTTCAGTGTTCTTTTGTATTTGAGTATCCACAGTCTTTACATTTTTGTTTGTTTGTAGATGTTTATTGGAACGTCGTCTTCATCATGTTGCGGTAAGTTTACCATTGTATTCACCTCTTGCAAATAAATTACTAATTAGTATCTAGTATGGATTTCTCCATGTTTTGATTTTGGAGTTTGGAAGAACACAATGTACCTTTTACTTTCAAAAACATTCTTTTTTTATCTAGGAAATCCTGTTTTTACAACAGAAAATAGTATAAGCCTATATAAAAATAAAGTAAGGAGATTTATAAGCCGTCTTGTCCATAAGTTAAAAACCCATTTAATTATTTCAAAAATTAACTTTCGTTTTTATATTGAAACATAATGACTTAAAATATTATAATTGTTTAACTAATTAATTGAGTTAATAAGTGTGACAAAATCCAACTTTTGTAAAAAATTAATAATTTGTCGTGAGTTCTTGAAAATTACAAATTTGGAAGTTTTTGGCTATAATAATGTATGGTTAAATCCTTAAAAAAATAATGCATGATTAAAGGATTTAAATGTATGAAATCAGTGGCTTTATGTTCCCACACTGACCCTCTCCTCGTCTAGGTGCCACCACAGCTGAAATTAAAAAGATTTAAGCCAGTGTACCACTTAAAACTAAGATCAATATCAGTAAATAATATTATTAAAAAAACAGTAAATAATATAGTTTTAATGCTTGTGCATAGAATTATCACACATGCAATTCAATATAAATTTAACTAAGCCAGCAATTACAGACATCAGGATCGCATTCCCGTCCAAAGGCAAAGCACAGGCATTGTCTGCTCTGGCATTGACTTTTTGCACAATGACACCCCGTAAATTGATTTTTGTAGATTCTGGTGCATAGAAAGTCGTGCTTTTAGATCATCGGCAAAAATTCAATGAACTCTTCAGTGTTTAAGTACTTGTCTCTGCTAAATCTGTGAATATAGATTTCAGATCAGTTTCCTCTAAACAGGTAATGTTTAGTTTTGCCTATGTATTACACAATTAAGTTCATCATCAATAAACAACATTGAAAACTCACAGCGGAATCATATAATCATGTTACAGTGGTGTGTATTTGACCGACCATTTAAACTCAGTTCCCATATCATTAGCCATGCATTTGAGATCACATAATATGCTGCTCATATCAGAAAGTGGGTCATCTTGTTTCGCCTTTTCCACCTACCACCGATTAAGAAAAAGAATAGAATAACAATACGTTCAGTTCTAAACTCTAAACCCCTATAACTCTTCAAGGTTCCTCTAACTTCATGCTCTATTAGCTTTATTTTTTATATTATCCTTTGCAGGTCTACAAAACAAAAATCCACCATAAATTTTCAGTGCTGGTTAAAGAAACTCAAACATATATAGTTCCATAAAATAAGCACAATAAAGTAATGTAGGATTAAACTAACCTAAATCGAGTGTGACGAAGAAACCATAAACTGTATACTTGAAACTTGGTTGCAGATCAATTTGTTGTATTCTGGATGCTTCAAAACAAAAAACACATTAATATGCCGAATCAAATCAAAAATACAAAACACAAAAATACAAAAACTAAAATCAAAATCAAAATTTGCTTAATCGAATGATTCATTCTCTACTATATAAACTAAACCACGTGAGTTTAAATAAGGCTCTTATGTGTTTCCTGAATATATATTATATATATAAGGGCATTAATTTATATAAGTTATGATGTATGTAAATAAGTTAACTAAATAACTTCTTAAAGAAAATAACATGTATTTGTAAATTTAGCATCGATTCATTGCATAATATGATTGTTTTATGTAAAGGATATAAATATTTATTTTGGCTTTGTTTCTAATTCCGGTGGTGATTATTTTTCAATTCGTTTTTTTATTTTATTTAAGAAAAATATATGTATATAAATTGAGTTCGGCGGTGATTAATATATTTTTTTGAAAAATATAAGGAATGATTCATATTTAAATAATAATGCATGGTTACATGATTTAAAGGATTAAGGAATAAGATGAATGATTAATATATAAGGCTTAAAATATATATATATATATATATATATATATATATATATATATATATAACGAATGATTAATATCAGGGATAAGTTAGGTTCATATTATTATATATAAGGAATGAGTATTCTTTCCAATAATTTGGTGAACGTGGGTTTGGTAAGTATATAAACATATAGGGAATGATCATTAAAATATAATAAAGGAATGAGTGAGGTTTCCAAATTAAATCGGACGGTTGCAATTCCGGGCGGTCTTCTTAACTAAATGCGGAATGGACCGTCGTTTTTTGCTTTGTTATCAATATTCCGGCGGTATTTTTTATTATTATTTATATTTACGCCGCCACTTTTTGTTTTTATATATATACCTAGTAAAAAATAAGATATATAGAAACAAAGCGGTTGAATCTCGTGATTTAACCAAACAAGTTCTGTATTTATTTAATTAAGGGAAGTTCTATTTAATTGTAAAAAAAATAAAAAAATATTACTTATAACAAATTGTCGTGTTGGACTCCGATTGCAGTTGGCACGTCACCGTTAACGCACCATTAAGTAGGTTTACATTTTCGTTTTATGGGATTGTACGGATCTCTCTATATATTTTAATCCTTTATATGATTTTTTTTCCCTCATTCTTACACCATCCATTTTAATCATGGGTGGTCAATTTTCTTCAAACAATTTTCTTCAAACTTCAACTCAGTGGCGCAACTTGTCAAGCATTGTTATTATCCAAGTGCTACCAAATAAGTTATAATTTTTGTCGGATGTGCAACCACACAAGCACTTATTTTTGGTGAGCAGTGATTTTAAGAACAGTTTGATGCATTTAAATTCTGATTTTAGCGAAAAATAGAAACTGATCTCATTAATATATGATTTTTGGACTAAAAATGTCTTTAATTTGTGAAGTTAACTGTTTTTATACTTTACCAAACACTTAAAACTCTGTCAAACAGCTTCTAAGTCGATTTTATTAACAAACAACTATTTTTAACACAAAATACCTATAATACTATCACTATATATTTAATCTTAAAAAATGTGTTTTTTGTTTAAAATAATATTCATTTTAAAGTAAATATTTAGCAAATTATATTTAAATACAGAAATGCAAAAAAAAAAAAAAAATCCTGAAAAAATTATAAGACTCTTCCATACGTTTTTTCACCCCTTCTCAACAAGAGGATTCCACCATTTACTTTCTCATGGAAGACATAAAAATAAAGTAATATATAAAAATAAAGAAGAAAGAGGGTAAGGCGGTAAGGTGGTTTTCATAAAACTTATCAAATATCTTTACTTGGAATTTTAAAAAAATTTATGCATGTTTTAGGAATTTTACCATTTATTTTTGTGATAATTAAGGAAGTTCGAGTTTAGTGTTATTTCTATATCAAAATTGTGAGTTTAAATGATATGCAGTAAATTTTTATTTACTTGGATACTTCAAAAATTCACAAATGTGTTATTTTTGTTTATTAAGGAACTATCATCTCAAGTTTTGCTGCATTTTAGTGAACAAGTTAGTAACCTTAATAAGAGTATGAACTAACTTGAATATAGTAATATCAAGTATATATATAATCAAATATATTGTGAATACGAGTATGAGCTATCTAACCATGTGTGGGCTAGCCCACGCGGTTTCACATGACCAGAGATAATAATCTCGCTATCGGAGTTCAGAGGCTCGAATCCCCTTAAGCGCCCGGTGTAAGTAGAATCTTCACTCCACTCAAAGTGACATGGTGAGGACATGGTTGGTGTGTCTGTATTATCTCAAATATATAGGATTACAAGAGTACAAATACAATTTATTTAAGACTAGTCTAAATATGGTACAGAAATATATAAAAATTAATCACAATTATCCTAATGATAATTGTGATATTCTATCAAATATCAACTATATATAATCAAATATATTGTGAAGACAAGTATGAGCTAACTTGAATATAATAATATCAACCATATATATATACATATATAATCAAATATATTATGAATACGAGTGTGAATACGAGTGCGAGCTAAGTTGAATATAATAATATTCAATATATAATAAAATATATATGCGGTTAAAGTTTGATAATGAAGAGTGTCAAAAGTAAAGTTTGAGAACTACAATTGAATAATAAGTTGCAAAATTTCAAATAACATATACAAAATGAGATTCACGGTCATCATTATATATTAAAAATTAATTTTATAGTTTGAGTTAAGATAGAGAACTTTTATATATATGTATTACAACTATGTTGATTTGTAATGATTAAAAATTTTAAGAGATATACAAAAACCGAAACAATTTACATAACAAATGATATTCAAAATGTTTTAGGAATTTTATCATATACTTTTGTGATAATTAAGGAAGTTCGAGTTTAGTTTTATTTCTATATCAAAATTGTGAGTTTAAATGATATGCAATAAATTTTTATTTACTTAGATACTTCAAAAATTCACAAATGTGTTATTTTATTTATTAAAGTGTTATTTTTATTTGTGTTATTTCACGGTCTTTTAATCTTGAGCAACTTTAGTTTGGAGAACCCATCCAAACCTGTCATATGCACGAAATTCTGAAAAAAACTCCTGAATTACATCTTTCAGCACTAGATCACTAGATCTCCTGGAAGAAAAGGACGGTTTGGTACTAGTGCAACCACAATAATCATCTCAAGTTTTGCTGCATTTTTAGTGAATAAGTTAGCAACCTGGTTTGGAACTACTGCAACCACGACATCTAAGTTATGCTGCATTTTTAGTGAACAAATAGCAACCTGAATAAGAGTATGACCTACCAAACTATATGAGCTAACTTAAATATAATAATATCAACTATATATATAATCAAATATATTGTGAATACGAGTATGAGCTAACTTGAATATAATAATATCAAATAATCAAATATATTATGAATACGAGTATGAACTAACTTGATTAATAATATCAACTATATATAATCAAATATGTTGTGCATACGAGTATGAGCTAACTTGAATATAATAATATCAACTATATATATAATCAAATATATTATGAATACGAGTGTGAATACGAGTGTGAATACGAGTGCGAACTAACTTGAATATAATAATATTCAATATATTATAATAAAAAATATATGCGGTTAATATTGATAATGAAGAGTGTCAAAAGTAAAGTTTGAAAACTACAATTGTATAATAATTTTCAAAATTTCATATAACATTTACATATTGAGATGCATATTATCAGAGCACAAAATAAGATTTATTAAAAATTAATTTTATAGTTTGATTTAAGATAGAGAACTTTTATCTATATGTATTACAACTATGTTGATTTGTAATGATTAAAAATTTTAAGAGATATACAAAAAAATTGAAACAATTTACATAATAAATGATATTCAAAAGGTGCATTTGATATTGTCGCATTAAATTCTTAACTTGTAACCCGTAGTATTGACAATCATAATTAAATGTTTCATTGGAGATGAATTTTTGTGTTTTGGAAGCAACGTTGTTGTTACAATTCAATTGTTTTATATCAACTTGACATATACATTAGAGATGCCAACATTCAGCCAATATATTCCTTTCTGAAAGATTGTTCATTCCCAAATTTGTTTTCTTATGAAGGTTTGATTTGAGGGTAGTTATATTATTTTGATCATACTTTGTTTTGTTTCTTTTGGGAAAAAAAATTCTGAAATGCCTACCAGACACATTCTTATGCACAAATTGAAATACAATCCATCCACAGTAGACTTGCAGGCTAACCTCATACTTCATATTTCATCCAAGATTCCTAAATATTTCATCAAATAAAAGAAAAGGCGAAAAGGGAGGATAAAATTAAGTACTCCTAAGCATTTCCATGTCTTTCCCTGTTGAGCTGTAAAGGTCACCTTGGACCGGATAATTCGACTGCATGTAAATTCTCTGTTGAGTCGACAATCCAATCAGAATTCGGGTGAGGCGCTAACTCCACCTCCTGCCGGAGAACTTCTACTTTCTGCCACTCGTCCCATCTCTCAGCCAACCCGTCTCCTTCAAGCATTCTCACTACTTCTGACATTTTTGGCCGATCCATAGGGTTACCTTGCGTGCACAGCAAGGCCACCTGGATCAGCTGCTCAACTTCAGAATCGACATAGTTGGTCTGAAGATCAGGGTCAACCAGCATTTCCAGCTTCTTCTCTTTTAGAAGACCCTTGACCTGAAATTTGTAACATACTCCTGTCAAGTTTTAAGTACTAGCCAGAGGAAGTCCAAGATGACATATTACTGTGAAAGTGCTTACCCAATCAAGCAACATGACATCATCGTCATTAGCAAGGCGAGCAAGATCAAATGCCCTTTGACCAGTGATAAGCTCGAGAAGCATGATCCCATACCCAAAGACATCAGTTTTTTCAGAGGATTTCCCGGTGGAGAGGTACTCTGGTGCTATATGGCCAATCGTTCCACGTACAGCTGTGGTGACATGGGTATCCTTGTAATCCATGAGTTTAGCCAGGCCAAAATCTCCGACAACAGCTTCAAACTCTTCATCTAGAAGTATGTTTGCAGCCTTTACATCCCGATGGATAATCTTGGGATCACAGTGATCATGCAAATAAGAGAGTCCTCTCGCAGACCCCAAAGCAATGCGCTTTCGAGTTGGCCAGTCTAATGGTGGTTCATTTGGTGGCCGCTCTACAGGATTTAAACAAACATTACTAGATTAATGAATGCAAAAGTCATAGAAATAATGTGGCCTTTTGACAGAACAAGACTCACCTCTCAAGCATGAGGCAACGCTGCCATTAGCCATGTATGGGTAAACTAGCAGCCGTTCAGTAGGTGTCATGCAGAAACCACGCAACCGGAGGAGGTTTCTGTGCACCGCCATACTGATCATCTCCACTTCGGTTTGAAACTGCAACTCACCACCTGGTGTTCGCTCCTCCTTCAAACGTTTGACAGCCACCAATGTGCCATCAGCAAGGCGGCCTTTGTACACCTTACCAAACCCACCTCTTCCAAGAATGTTTTTGTTGCTGAATGTATCAGTCGCAACTTGCAATTCCCTAAGGGAGAACCTCTTAAGTTGCCCTAAATGAACCTCCGGATCCTCCTCAGCTGCAAGATTTTGCGACCAGGTGAGAATAAGATGCATCCGATTGGTTAATTTTCTTTTCTTTTTCCATAAGCAAGCACGGGAATATAATTTCTTCAAATAATCAAAACACAGTGGTATTTTATGCTTGGTGAAAGTAAAGCCGCTGACCTGGTACATCAAAGAAATATTCTTGAGGTTTTCTTCGACGCCACCATGCAAATGCAATGGCTGGAGCAGCAAAGAGCAGAGCAGCTCCGGCAGCAACTCCTCCAGCAATAGCTCCAGTAGCAGTATTTCCCCCTGATATATAAGGGTAGTGATCAGCTAAGAAATAATGCTCTGGAATACATGATGAAAATGATGTTTTTCTCCAAAGAATAAGAGCAGAAGAAATAATAGTATGTACAAACAGTAGACTTTGACTAATAATTGTCTATTTGGTCAATTAAAAACCTTTATAACAAAAGGGAACGAAAAAACGCAGATAAGATTTTACATGTCTGTAGCACTATTTCCTAAAATACTGTAACATGAAACGAAAACATAGTTTGAATAGGCAACGCTAATGGCCTATGGAAAGGTAATGGCCTATGAAAAGGTAATGGCCTATGAAAGAGTTCGGTAGCACTATAGAATTTACCTGGAGCAGCGATTGGAGGTGGTGGAACAAACGGAGGGGGAGGAGAGAAAGGGGGAGATCCAGGGCAAGGGTGTCCAGTGACAGGGCCACATAAATCCAAATTGTTTGCAAAACTGTACATTCAGATAAAAATTACATGTTAAGAACTAATGAAACATTCTTTCTAATAAATCCTGGTCCATCTGGATATGAAAAAAAGAGAATGTGCACAGACCTGATAGGTGTGAAGAGAGAGAAGGAACCATTATCTGGAACAGCACCAGAGAGACGGTTGTTAGAGAGATCCCTGCATTAAAAGGGGGAAACATAAGACTATGAGTCATGCCATTTAGATTGACCTTTCACATGCAGATATGAAATGGGCATATATTATGGATGATCCTCACAGAGAAATTTTAAATTATATAATAAATCAGATATACGATACTTACAGAACTTGTAAGGAAGATATGTTGGTCAATGCCATCGGTATGGGACCAGTCAGAGTGTTGTTGTTGAGTCGCCTACACATACACAGAGATCACAACATAAACATGTCATGCAATCATTACGTAATAAACCTTAAGTCAGTGACAAATTGAGTATGAACTTACAGAAATCGTAATTTTGACAGTCTACCCAGTGTGACAGGGATCGGACCACTGAAGCTGTTCATGTAGAGATCCAAGCTCACCAAATTAGTAAGATTTCCAACATCAACAGGAATTGTTCCGCTTATGTTGTTGCTATAAAGTTCCCTGTTCAAACAGATATTTACACACAGTCAGTACCCTTGCACCTCTACTCCAATGGATATATAATATATGTAAACATTATATGCATACACAATACTATTGCAGAAAATTAACATTCAAGAGCCAAGTTTTATAGTCTCATGCTATCTTTCAATAAGTGACTTATAGTTATGGATGTTTAGTTCCAATTCAAGTGGCAATCTTATTCACATGAATGCAATACACTTAGCTAGTCTACAACTAAAGTTCCCCCAGAACCAGTATGTTCCTATCCTCATTTCTTTCACAAGCACACTGACCTTTACACTAGAGGTCATAATAAGCATACTTTAATATGTAAAAATTTGTCCCAGTGTGTAAATTAACATTAAGACCCTCGCCCTCAGAAACATTGGGAAAAAGGAAATGATTACCAGTGATTACTAAACATCTGAAACGAGGACAATTGTTACAGTACAGATATTTAAGTTTATTATATACTATTCATCACTGCTAGAAAATCTCATGTCTCAAGGAACGCAGGGGTAAGAGGGTATATAGCCTTCAATAAACATGTAGAGAGAGCAATTTCAAAGCAAACTAGTACTTCCAGAAAATAAACAACTACTTCAACCATAACTACACCATTCAAATGACAGTAGACATGAAACTAAGCCCAGGCCAAGCTAACAACTGAGCATATGCAGAGCACATCCTGCAGGATCCAAAGTCCAAACAAGTTCCTTTATCTACTCATCTACCCACGGATAGCTTGATAGTCTTTTTACATCATACTAATCCACCAGCATTACTAAAGCCCTCCACCATGGCTCTCCTTACATTCCCTATGATGCATATTTCTATGGAAGCTTGTGAACAGACAGTTGCATTACTTCTGGCAATGGGCTACCATTCTCCCATTAATATGCCTGTCTAGTGTCTAAGGCTATGAGTTTAATATGTTTCAATTGATTATTCAGGCAATAATGAACCATCCTAAAATGCCTATAGACAGGATTAAGAACTATGCTGAACTGACCAACCCTATAGATAATAAGTAAAATAACCACCCTTCAACAGTAAGGAAAGAAGATTAAAAGGTAGGTAGTCAAATAAAAGGAGAGACGCAGGAATTGTATCAAATGACAAGAAGGCCTGTCTTACAGATACTGCAAATTCTTCAGCAAACCAAGCTGCGGAACCAAGTGACCAGATAAAGCGGCATTGCCAAGGTCACTGAAGGCAAAACAAGGAGCATGTTAGAAAAACAAGGTCGATTTCCGACTCAATCTCATGACAATTGAGAGAACAAACAAGAAGACTCTTACACTCTAATAACACTATTCTCATTGTTGCAAGTAACATGAAACCAAGTGCAGGGGTTCACAAGGGTGGGGTCCCAACTCTGCAACACATTGTAGGGATCTTGCAAGCTTGTCCTCAAGGTATGCAAAGCATCACCTGCAAAAAAATTGTATGATTGAACTCTTACACAATCATATACCATCAATTGTGCTAAACTAAACCTATCCAATCCAATGTACGGCACACGGATAAAAAAGAAATCCGAATAGAGACTCAAGACCACAAACCTTCCATGTTAGCAGCAATGAAGCCCAGGGGATGAACCAACATGATCAGCCAGAGCAGCAATGGCACCAAACCCATCCTTAAATTCACCATCTTCGTATAAACTAGAATCCCTCAGATCCAAAACCATTCATTTGGCCCCAAAAAATACACATAAAAATCTGATCTTTATCTCATAATTGTGCTCAACTCCAAAAACCCAACTAAAAAACGCAAACTTTTTCCCCACAAAATCTAATCTTTTCTCCTCAAAACCAGCCTTTATTCTATATATTTTTCTGGGGTTTTGCTCTTTTTATGCCTCTGCAAACTTTTCACCTCTGTACAATGTACTATGGTAATGTAGTACTGCTTTTCAATCTCTCTCTAGAAACTAGAATAGGTTCTTTCTCTCTCTACTCACTTGTTGCACTGAGAAAGAGGAGAGAGAGAGTAGCTAGGGCAGTGTCTGAGAGAGAGAATAGTTATCTTTTTGGGCGTGTGCCTTAATTGGTCTGCCCGAACCCGCTGCCCGTTCCCTTTTAACGTCCAAACGGCTTCACGCTTTTCCACCGTCTCTTCACACACACTTGACGGGTGTTGTAGCCTGTATCTTTCCTTTCCTACCTATTTTTTCCTTTCTTTTTTCTTGCGTACTTGTCTGTATTTTTATTCAAGATTTCGTTGGAAATGAATTGAATAATTGATTGATTACTGTTTCCTATTAAAGATGTGGTAATTAAAGTACATTCTAGATTTGGTTCATTCATTTACCTTGTAGATAAATGCTGCCATGATTTATTGAATTATTATTTTTTACTAGATAATGCCGGGTATATATGTCCAGTCATTACAAATAAATGACATATATTTATATATATATTTATATAGAGTACTCGGGAACATCGGTACATTATTTGAAAAGTTCAGTGAATTGAGAAATCTTTTTTCGTTTTCCAAATACTCTTCCATCAATCAAGAATATTATTTCATTTATCATAGAATGAATCTGGACATGCGTAGAAAATTGAAACTAATCAGGTAGGAAAAGTAAAATACTAAAATATTAAATTGTAGTAAATTAAATGTGAAATCAGGATGAGAAAGAGCATATGTGCGAAAATGATTGTTATTTTAGTTCTTTTGGTAAGTTTGGAGAAATTTTGTGAGAACGTCACGTTGTCTCTTTTAGTGTTTGAAATTTCAATACACGTTCATTGTAATTAAATATACGAAATCAAATTTATTAATTTTTTTAATATCATATCTAAATTTTATACAGTAAAATATAGTAAAATCATACTTTATTTGAATGAACTGAACTAATATAAATTAAACTAAACTTAAATAAATTTAAATGTATTGAACATAACTGAAAATAATATCATATATTTAAAATATAAATATATTTAATTGAACGGAAATAACTTATAATGAAAAAATATTTATCAGTGGTAGACATAGAACAAATTTAAGTGTCACTGATTTGAAAAAAATTAATAAATTAAATTGAACTAAAAATGTATCATTATACTAAATTAAACTGAAAAAACATTAACCGAAAGTTAAAAACTCAAAAAGCGCAAAGACATTAATCTTGATTTTATTCATCTCATTGATTGCTATTTTAAATTGTGGGAAATTCTATTTTACTTTTCCTGTATGTTCTCTTTTTTACTATGATAGTCAACGGTGCCTTCTCATTTTCAACTCATTGGGAGGATTGAACTCAAAATTTCATGAACCCGCCTTAATTACAGTTCTTGGTGGAAGTTGGAACAGATAATAACCTCTTCAATTTCACCATGAATCTTCGTATATTTCAGTCATGTATAATGTACTAGCAGTAGCAAGTCAAGATGGTACGTTAAAGGTCTCCATCTCCATGGAATGGAAACGAATACTACAATACTTTTGGTGTGACTATTTTTATAAAGCATCACCTTTATTCAGATATTATGTCTCCACACATTGAATAAAATTATGTTTTACGTGTCATCACTAATTTAGTCGGTGCGATAAGGAGACTTTTAGCAATTCTGATGAGATTGTATAGCAGTGGTTAAGAGTGTAATATTGTTCCTTTCCACAAATATACATTGATGTAATATTGTTTCAAGGCCTATTGATAATTTTTAATTGATTAGGAGAGGCTACGGAAAAATGACAGTGAAATAAGTAACGTGCACGATAATACTTTGTACATTTATTATTCACTTGTTTAAAATTATTCAAATTATATATACGTGTAAATATTATTGACTCCTGAGTGAGTCGAAAATCCTTTATCAAAAATTTACGTGTGGTGGTGATTAGTCGATTAAACTTAAACATTTACTTAAACCATAATTTGGTGTGACCCAAGACAGTATACCTCTCATTCATCAAAACCTGTTTTTCATACTTTTCCGATCAATTTTTTTCACGATATATTTGACTAGAATTGATGAAATCTCTTGCCTACAACTATTTTACGCATCTACAAAGGTTGAGGGTTATGTACTTCATGTTGGTTGTGAGGAGCTGCTGCCTTGTAACAGTAGAATCCGTAGCTTAGATTTAGCATTCTACAATGGACGGTTCAGGGAAGCATGCTACGGATGAGAGTAGCACTACAATGAATACTGTTGCAACTGAAAACACACAATTAATGTTGGTACTGCTGTGCCCTAATCATGCCCGTTAAAAGTCTAGATATGGTAACCAGCATCCAATATTTAAGACCAACAATAAAGTCCTATTTCCTTGAATTTATTTGTTACTGATCTGAACTGAATTGAATGAACTGAAGTGAAATTAATGCATTAAAAAATAAAATTGGTATGTTTGAATTTACTTAAATTTGATCAAATTATATTTTATTGAACTGATACTGAACTAAACTGAAATGTTCTATTTATAACCTCCAGAGTCTAAATGCAGGCCATCATCATCAAACTTACACAAATTCATCTGTTTGTTAACTTTGTGCTCCCCTCCAATATTACGTTGCACATTTATCATTTTTCAATCTTTGATTATGTTCACTTTAGCTCTACTTAAGAGGTTGAATTGAATATACTAAACTAACCGATAGCGGCTGAACAAGATTGAAATGATTAAAAAATGTTGAAGGAATTTCAACTGACATGAAAACGATTAAAATAAACTGAAATGTAATGAAAGGACTGAGAATAAGTTCGATATGACTTGCTACATAAATAAATTGCACATGCATATGTACAATTATGAATATTACTGATAATATACTTAATGAAAATTAATATTAACGTATCTAGTACAACGATAACCTAGACATGGCTTTGAATATTTCTTCTTTGACAGCCCACACAATACTACCATTGAAAAAAAATTCAAACTTTGGTTCGAAATGTATGATGATACATGTGTGTGGAAAGAGACTGATAAGATAAGATGGATTTGGGTTATTTTTTGGCGGTATGGAAAAATTCAATGAAAATGACGTGACTGTGCAAACGCCTAAAACACCGTTTTAAAACAAAGCCGCTGGGGATGCCGTTGAGCCTGTGCCTGTACCCGGGTCAAATATTGTTCCATTCTTTTCTTTCAATTTTCTTTTATTGGTGCCCTTAGAATAAATAATGTTGGAAATAACAAGTGAAACGGCAGGAGTTGAATTATTGATAAAAAAAATTGAGTTGAATTGAAACTCAAAACACAATGCGGCATCAAGAATTTTAAAATTTTCAAAACTAGATATATTAAAACCTGTGAAGCATCATATATAGATAAACTTTGGATGCAGCTCAGAGATGGGAAGAAAATAGGATTCCTTTGATGTGATGTATGGTTTGTAACGATGGGCAGCTTGATTGTGGTACATCAGTGTCGTAATCTTTATAAGTTGAACCTGAAATAAAATAATAAAAGGCCAATGAGAATAGCAGCTGGTCTAACATGGATGGAGTCTAAGTGAGGGGTTTCCCACCTTATCATCTAACTGAGGGGTTCCTACCTTATCAAGATTATAAAGACCTCTAGAAAGTGCATGCATTTGAGAGACAATAAGCAAAGTGAAAATATGTCATGGACAGAGGCATGCTTAACCAATGAATCAGCAACATAGTTTGTTTCTCTTGGGAAGTATGATAGAACCACATTTGTTAAGCCTTAATGGATTTCATCCACTAGATTAAATAGACTCCAATGTGCATGGTTGAGATTACGAATCATTTTAATGGCGTCAAAACATTATGTATCAATGAAAATTCTATCATGAAAAGAGGTGCAGAGTAGATAGATATAACACAATAGCAGTATTTCGGCATGTAGTGAGGAGTTAGTATGAATATAAATGCACTTTGCACTAATAAAATTTCCATTTCTATCTCTAATGATCAAACCAAGTCCAGTTCTCTGGATTGGACCTCCAAGAAGCATCAATATTCAGTTTAAAGCCTTCCAGTAGTTTGATCCAATTAACCTTGACAATGTTGGGTTTGGGAGGTTTCAATCATGCAGGAAAATATCCATTTGACACGAGTTCAATGTCAAAATTAGTATTAATGAAGAAAGGTTTTGCAGCAAATGAATGACATACCATGGATTTAACCTCCTTTGACTTATCATTGGTTTGACATTATCAAATATAAAGTTATTTCTAACTTTCCATAAGCACTACTAGCATGTAAATAACCCAACATATATTGTGAATGAGAGTAGTATGGATAGGACTCATGCCCGGTCTAGTCAGATAATAGCAAATTCTATTCCAAATTGTGTAAAAGATGGAGTTTGAATGTTTATGAAAGAATATATTCCTGACCAGACTTCACATGCAATATGACATTTATTAAAATAATGATCCAGAGAGTAAAAATCATTGTCAGAAGCAGCATTTAGACGTCATATTAAAACCATGGAATATGAGCACATTATCAAAAGGCAGCAAGGAGTTCATAGCTTTTCACATAAAAATGGAAAAAAAATTGGTACTTTGATGTTCCAAATTTTGGATAGGGATATAGAGGTGTCTCTTTTAGATCTGAATTTGTTGTAGGTAGACTTGAATGTGAAATTCCCTTTCGAGTCAGACTTCCAGATTAGTCTATCAATTATGTACATCCTTGCATCTTGTAGATAAGATAGAAGAGAAGCATCATTGACTGGAGAGAGTTTGCTTATAAATTCTTGCTTATGCTCAATGAAGGAGGCAATTGTGCAATTTGTAGGAATAACTGTATCCTCTGGATTTATAATGTCACATAGAGCTCCCCCTATCTGTCCAGTTAGAGCTCCAGAAACTACATAATCCTGATCCATGAATGACCTTAGTGTGACTTTCTGCAAATTCATTAACTTTGCAAATACGCTTCCAACATTGCGTCTATTCGATGAGGAGCGAAATGTCTTATTTTCTGCTTAACCGGCTTTATCTAGGGATTGATATTCAGCTTGTGCTTCACGAGTTTTCTTAGGACCCTGGTCAGATCGTCCGTCCCCAATGAAAAGACATCAACGAATTCGTTGAGTAGGTCCTGAAGATGCTCTTTCACCATAAGAGGTAACTTTTTACCAATGCTGACGGTCCCGAATGTTAGTATTTGTAGGGGAATTGTCTTTTGTGGAAGGTTCCAAACCCTCTGCTTCTTTCCAAATTTTGTCGTTGCGGTGGCGCACCTTCTGGCATTTTTTTATCACATTCAATCGTAGTAATTCCCATGGTCGTAGGAAGCTTAATGGTAATATGATAGGTATGTGTGATGCCTCTCACTTTGGCTAGCCAGGGTCGTCCAAGTATCACAGTATAAGGGGGTCTAAGCCTCGATGACCGTGAAGGTGTCGAAAACGGTATTCACTCGAGCGGGGTGATGGCTATCAACCACCACTACTGAGGTGACCACGGTCCCTACAGGCTTCACATTCCGTCCAGTGAACCCTGATATGCACGACTTGTTTGTCGGAGCTCGTTAGACCCTAAACCCAATATAGACCCTAAACCCAGTAGAGCCATCGCCGTGGAGAATGTGATATTGACAGCACTTCCCCCATCTACTATTACTCTATCAAGTTGGCGATGGTTTGGAGTTGCCAGAATGATGAGGGGGTCGTTGTTCTAATTTCGATCCTCCTCTCTCGTCATATCGAATTCAATGGATTCAAATATTCAAAACTCTTCTGATTCATCTATACGGGGTGTAGATGAGTCGAGCTGTTCGCGAACAACTCGGTCAAAACTTAAACTCGTGTTCGAGTTGATCAAGTTTGAACTCGTTTGTATCTATACGAGCTCAAACTCGAACATATCAAAAGAGTATACTTATATATATAGTATATTTTGCATAGAAAACGGAGTCGATATTTAATAATTGTGAGCACGAGCTCGATTTTATCGAGCTTACAAACCGAGTTCGAACTAACTAAAAATCATCCGAGCTTGAACTAAAATATTTTAGCTTGAACGAGTTCGAGCTCGATCACGAACGCGCAAATTTTGTTCGAGCTCGAACATGCCTTGTTCGTATTCGGCTTGACTTGACTCGTTTACATCCATATTCCTCTATGGTGTCGTAGTGTCCATGGATATTGTTAATCCATGTGACAGACTAGCTAGGCTTGCATCTCGGGGGATTCTTTCGAAGGGTGATGCTCCCTGTAGCTAGGGTCACCTGATCCAATTCACTCTTGGTTGTCTTGCGTGGCTTTGCTGACACTGCTACCTGCAGCTTGGCCAATTCGAGGAGTAAGTTCTTCGTCCCTTCTGAACAACATTTAGTGTGGGCTCGGGAGTTCCTCCACTCCTACAGGCTTTGAAAGCGCGATCTTTATCTTTTGGGGTTCTTTAGAAAGATCTTCTTCCGGTATCTCTTGTTGGCTTCAGAAGTCCACAAAATTAAGCGGGTAGTGACGAGCAAAGTCAAGAAGATCCCAACCCAAGCTTTCTATCAAAATTGCTGCTCCTTTTCCGGGCGGGATCAGAGGCTCCATGTGAAAAAAAGAATTTGGTAGGAGATTCGCCTTCCGCATCGGACGAATCTTCATTAGTTATGTCTTTTATGACAAGTACGTCCTCCCCCGAATTTCGGTGCGGGTTGCGTCGACTGCTTTGGGACCAAGTTGAGGTTCGCTTGGGGAAGCATGGCCCCCGGATCGGTGACAGCTACTGTAGGGCTAGGATGGATCAAAGGCTGCAATCCTGGATCAGCATCCGTGACTGCCGAATCCACATCCAGAATCAAGGGATTCATGCCCGTGACTTCTAAATCCGGTTGAGGTGTGCTTGGAATATCCTTCCGCTCAAGGGTATAATGTCTTTTAACCAATCAAGGTGTTGTCGGTTTCTTTCTTGAGAGCTGTATCATAGTCGACGTCATGTCAACGAGATCGTGCTAAGTTCGTGTTTGGTCCATGAAATCTGAGGACACTACAATTTGCGGTGTCCCACCGGCCGTGCCACTTAATAGATGTGCGACTATAGCAATTGATCGAGTATCGTCGGGTTCGATCTCTAATCACCTTCAATACCTTGAAGGGGGTTTCGGGGGTTGACTCTCCAACGCTCAAGTTAGCATTGTTGTGTGAAGTTTGAGAAAACTTGTATAGATTGTGTGATGTCTTCGCATAATAATTTTGTACCCTAACGTTTGATGTTTATACTCCTCAATATGGTCGAATTATTATGAAAAAATAATGGTCGATATTATATTAATATTATAATGTAATATATTTTAAAGTCGGGAGTATCTACTTATATTAATATTATTAGTTTATTCAACATCATCACAAAAGAAAATGGTACAAAAGGAGTCAATTTGGAGTCCACATTTTGAAATCGGTGTGTAGATATTGATTGGAGTTGAGATTTGTGACGTTTAAATGTTGTCCTGTCTCGTTGCGTTTGGTCCATTCCTGTGGTATGGTCAAGCTGTACTACTATATATCTGCGTGGAGTAGTTTGCTCTTATATGCTTTATTAAATTTGGATTAATTAGAGTGTGATGGTTGATACTAATCCAATAAATCATCACCCTTATAATATGCTTTGACGTTGGTGGAATCTTAAATATATAAAAGCGAGAGGTCCCAAATTTTGAATTTCATAATGACTCAATGACCCCCCGAATATCATGTTTTAAAAGAGTGGTACTGCTACATTGGTACGTATGGATTGGAGTAACTGTTATATACTTAAAATGTGTATGGTTTATCTGTTATTTTTAATTAATAATATTTGCATGTTAAACATATTTTGTGGTATATATTGTACTAAATTAAAATACACCATTACAGTTCATTTCAGCTTAAATGACACTTTGACTTTGTATCATTTTTTTTTGTCCATCTTTGACCATCAATCTGTAATAAAATATGAATAATAATATAGTCATATAATATAGTTTAGATTCTCCTTAATATCTATTTTATAAACATCAAAATTTTGGAGTTGATTAATTTATATAACTAAAATTATAGATGATCAAACGTAGGTTAAAAAAATGTCAAAGTTAAAGTGTCATTTAGAGTGAAACGGAGAGAGTTCATATGTCCCAATTGAATATGTATAAAATCTTTAATATAATAAAAATGCCAATTTGATTAATATTTTAAGGAGTTTATAATATTTTATATTGTTAAATTTGTCTTAATATGTAATCTCAACACCAGTTTGTTCTAAATAAAAATAAATCATTTGATATTTGAATATTTTCATTAAACAAAGTTAAGAAGCCAACCCCAAGCTGTCAAAGCTCAAGCCTAAGCATAAAAAGGAGGTTATAGATAGATAACATCACAAGTGGAGTTTAGCAGTGATAAAAATCATGATTTTCTTTTGCCCTTTTCCATTGGAAGAAAGAAAAATATTTGACCAATCTTAAAAGTAATCATCTATTCATTCTATTTCTACCACTTTTACATATTTTCAAAGCACAAAGGGCGAAATCTATAGCTCATCCTTATCGTAGTATGACTTCAAAATGACACAATGATTAGAGCCTTAGCCAAATAAATCTCTTTTATTTTTACTTTCTCAGTTATGCATAGTAATGATGTGATGAAAAATTATGATAAATTTTATATTATAAAAGAATACGGAGGGAGCCCCGTTTTCATTAATAAAAAATGTATACAAAATAGAATTAGTAATTCGTCAATTAAATTCACATGATTTTCTCAAATTAAATTCACTAAAATAAATTAAATTGAATTAAACTAAACATATTTATTTATAAGTTCGAGACTCGAGCGGGACATGCCGTACATGAAATTAAGTAAGGGTGAAAAGTTTGCTGTCAAGTTCACAATAATTGTTCATTAAGATTTCTCAATTTTCTCCATTCATTCTCGGATTCTGATATCTGATTGTTAGACACTAATAAATAAAAATTACGTTCACATTTCTCAAATTTTCAACCAAGTAAAGTTCCAGCATAGATACATGAAGCAAAACATGGTAGCTCATGAAATTGCTTCAATGGCAAAAAGAAGGCCTCATTATCAATCTCAGTATTGCAAGCAGATCATCAGGCACTATCTTCAATAAGGATATATAACAAGTTTCTCCATTGCCTCTCTCTGATTCATTCATATTTCCTATGTTATTCTGTCTGGCATATCAAACCTAAGCCAGACAGAAGAACAGAGAAATCATCACACGGAATGGTAGATACTCTATAGAATGATTGTATCAGGGGTGTGATGATCTCATAGGAAATTTGGTATGTTAGGAATTCTTGGTTTTCCGGGATTCTGCTCAATTTTTTGTATCCAAACATTGATGTATTTAGAAAAAAATGTTGTTGTACCCCCAAGTGTTAAAGTAAGTGTTAATGTACCCCTATGTTTTTCAAAAGTGTACCCTCAAATGTATAATTTGGCAGAATTTTCTTTTGCCAAGTGTAAAATATCAAGAATGCCCTCACTATTATTTAATGGTAAAAAAAATTTTAGGACGAAAATGCCCCAGCCAAATCAATGAATAATCCTCCCCTACCTAATTATTCATCTAATTCCTGCTTCTCTTTTACCTTCACACCCAGTTAAGCAAGGCAATCCAAATCCATACTACCAGTCACCGTTACTTTATCGGATGAACACGTTTGAAGCCGAGGGAACCAAAATCACCGTGCCCATAAATTAGTGTGAGCCGGGGACCGAAACCGCCACACCTAGTAATAATTAGCGTGATTAGCTCAAATTACCAAAGGAGAGAATAGAGTTGGCGAGATTATGGTAAGTTCACCAATGTTTTCAATTTGTTGAGTTTTTGGCTAGATTCAATCCGTATTTTTGTTATATAATCATACATACAATAATTATGATATATAATTGATTTGCAAGTGTATTTAATAGAAGTAATATATATATATATATACATATATATGATGCATATGCCTGATATACATAATTATTGATCATATCATATATATCGAAAACGTATTTTTATTTTGGACTACAAAATAAGCAAAATACGGACTGCATCTAGCATGTCCCTTTCAATAAAATTGTGCATTTATTCTGTAATTCAGTGATATTGATTTCTTGAATTTTTTGTGTGCCCACTAGCATGGATTAACCGCGCGTTGCGCGGTTGTTTGAGGTAATACTTATGTGTAATTTGATACATGTTAACTACTAAATTATTAGTATGAGAGTATTATAAATCATTTAAACTGATAATCTTGGCGAAATTTAGATTTTGGTCATATTTCTCCATATTTTCAATCTTGATGCCACCAATACTTGGTGGTAGGTCTTCTTCGATCATAATAGGGTTGTGAAATTTCAGATTGAATGTTTAGTTTACGCCTTTTGGTATCCTCTTATTCTTGCGCTTTGTGTGTCCGATTTGTTATAATTGAAAAGTGCTATCATTAATGATGTGTTGTTGATGTATTGCTTGTAATATCTTCAATCTTGACGCCACCAAGTATTGGTGGCAAGTTTTCTGCGATCATAATAGGGTTGTGAAATTTCAGATCGCATGCTTAGTTTACGCCTTTTGGTATCCTCTTCTTTGCTTATGTGATCTATTCTTCAAGAGATTTCAATGAAGAAATTCTCTCTTTTTTATAGTTACCGTTGTATTCACAATTTTACATTCATAAACTTGAAAATTTTCTTTCTTCAATCCCTTTTATTGTTCTTTTCTTTCATAAATTTTGAACTTCATTCATAAACTTGAGAAATCTCTTTCTTCAAACTCCTTGTATACACAACTCTGATATATTTTATATATCAGATGTTGTGTATGGAGAGATTTATATTGTAAAAATTATCTTTACAAAAAAATTACTTTTTGGACATTGGATATAATCAACACAAGTTTTTATCAATAAATTTTCATATATGATTCATCATAGTTTCTTCCAGAAATTTGTTGATTTGTAAAGTAGTACAACATTATATCATGGTGTTTGTTCTTCTGAATTATAGTGGGATCCCACTAATGGGCTCCACCCATTTGGATGCCCATTTTCGTCCTATAGTCTATGTATTTGACCACTAATCAAATCACCGATTCGACTCTTCTCTCTTCTCCTGATTATTGTCCTCCGCTCCTTTCTTCAAATCCAAACATGGTCGGATCAGCTGGAAACGAGGTAACTACTGTGTTTTGGATCATCAATTGATGATTTGGTGTTAGGGTTTATCGTTATTTCTTGATAGAAATCTGAATTTTCTTCTGATTTTACAGCCCAAGAAGAAGAATCTCTACTGTCCTAAGACAGTTGAAAATTTCTTGCGCAATTATGTGAGATATGTGGCAAATGGGAACTCCAATCTGAAGAAATTTTTCATTGAAAGGGTATTTCAAATTATTTGCTCTTGCTTTTGATTTGTTGAATTGGTGTTGGTTCTCACTAGGGAGTGAATGTTTATTTGATAAACTATTGTGGATGAGCATGAGTTGAACTCGTATTTCTTAATTTGGGATGGAACTTACAGAGTTGCAAGCTAATGACAAATGTGGTTCACATACTTGTTCTTATGAGAAGTGCTAAGAATCAAAATCTTTAAGGGAACACTAACACTTACAAAGAAATGCTAAAGAGCTCAAGTACTCAAGAGGGAGGTCATAGGAATGATAATATTGACCAAGTTCAGATTGCTTGTAATATCTTCAATCTTGATGTCTTCTGCGATCATAATAGGGTTGTGAAATTTCAGATCACATGCTTAGTTTACGCCTTTCAAGGATTTCATAAGGCAATTTTTAAGGATGTATTTGTCCAATGCACATAAATACCGAATGCATGCAGTGAAATAAAGTAAAATAATGAAGAGAATTTTTTATCCAGAGTTAAGGTAAAAGTTCAAGTCATGCAATTGGGCACAAGTTTTATTGGTAGTCCTTTATTGAAAATCGGAAGTGGATCCCTCTTGAAGGAATCATCTTCTAAGGATAGCTTTCAGGTAAATTTGGTCACTGAGTAATGCATCATAGTCATTGTTTCCATCCTCGCAAATTCGTTTCCAGGACAATTTCTCCACCCTCCCCCAAACGCCACGAAGCTGAATGGCATTCTTGTTCCTTAATATGATCTTGATGGGTCAAACTTTGATGGTTCTGGATAGATTTTGTCGTCCATTTGTGTCATGCATGCTGCCCGAAGTACATGTACATCATGTTATTTATACTATCTTGAGACTTTTTAATTTTGCTCAAGATGATTAGCATTCGAACATAACGTTCAGATAACTTATTTTCATATGCATCAATCATATACTTTTTTTCAAGTATACTATCCCGAGATTTTATTTAATTTTGCTCGATGATTGGCATTTGAACTTATCGTTCAAATAACTTATTTTTATAAGCATCAGTCATATACTTTTTCAACTGTACTATCCCGAATAACAATCATAGTTATACTTGCGCTAAGTATAAAATCTCATTATTTGGAAAGGAGATATCGATTGCTTGAAATAAATCTATGCAATCTTCCCGGTTTCTCAACAATTATTAATTTATACTCATATTTGAGTTCAATTCAATTATAATCGAATATAGGGAGAACTAATAAACCAAATCATATCAAAATACAAAAGGAAAGAAGTAGAATATATTAAAAAATTAAACATTGATTATGAATTAAATTTGTGTAAAATAGATCAAAAATTTTCCCAAAAAAATGAGGTGGACGAATAAATAAATGAATATATTCAAAATTGTTTAGGAATTAAATTTGAAATCTAATAGGAGTTATGTTTGTATAAACAAATGCTAAAAATTTGCCTAAAAATAGCAAACCGAAATCTGGACAAAAAAAAGAAAATAAATTTTTAGTATTAACATAGGATGAGCATTTGGGTCAAGGGAAAAAAAGCCCAACAAGTAAGTATATATTTGTCTTTTAGTTCAAAATGCTGTTGGAAAATTGATTTTAGAGGTACACTTCTTTAATCAATGTAATTATGGGATACATTAACACTTTTGAATTACTCGGTAGTATATTAACACTTTCTTATAAAGTTGGGGTACCTCAACTTTTAACCCCTGTTTTTAATATAATATTGGGAAAGCTAGAAACACCCCAACCATTGGTGGTGTAATTGTTTTTTTTCCTCAAAAAAATAAGACAACTTTAATAAAAATTCACTCCTTTGATACGGTGTTACAAATATGTAAGAAATGCGTACTCTCTCCGTACTAATTTAATCTACACACTTTATTTTTAAACTCAACTATCTATTACATAGATACATAACTATACTAGGAGAGACTAGATTTGGGACGCCCTCCTAAGAAGACCCATGACTGCTTCACCGACGAGTCACCAAACCAACGTAACCGGAACCACCAATCGGACCACCTTGAACCACCTGCAGTATGGGAGACCACAGTGGGAACCAACAACACGGTCCCTTAGGCTATCCATATCCCATTAACACTGGATATAGACCCTTTCAATAATTGCTCTAAAATTCACAAATTATTGTAAATGGTGTGACTTGAACCTGGAATCTCTCAGTTATGAGAGGGTGGGTTTTACCACTTCAACTAGGTCTCATTCACTAATCCACAGACTTTTCTTATTTGGTTGTCCTACCTTAACTCGCATTTTTTTAATATTAGTTTCTATTTATTTAACTCAACTCATTTCACATACTTTCTCTCAAAATCAATATCATCCATGCATTTTACCGCACAAATTTCACCTTTTACTTTTCTCCTCATACACTGAGGTAGTATCTTTTTATCATACTTAAATTACCAATTAATAATTACTTTTAATACTATTAAGTAGTGAATTGCTTTTGAAATGAAAGTGTTACTCTCCTCTCTATCATTGTTTATAAATTCAGTTTTTCGCATTAACTGGATTGGCCACAGAGACAAGCCCACGTTTATTTATCAACTGGCCCATTCTTCTACCTCCTTTCTACCTGGGGAAAAAAGGAATGAATAAACGAATGGATTATTAGACTATTCATTTTGATTGAATATATCTTTGCATTCATACAAATTTTGTACATCTTTGTCTGAAATTGAAAGAAATTCGATACTCTCTTTAGCCAACAATGGTTTATAATAAAAGTAAGTAAATATCATGTTCAGAAGAAGATGACCTGGAGGTCCTGGACATGTCTTGAACATCACAGAAGTACTCCTCTGTTCAGATTAAATGCAAAGAAACACAGCTGTTTCAATCCGCATACTAAATAACATTAAGAGAAACAGAAACCAACACATCAAACATTTTTATCCAAGTCAACAACAATTCGGGCTCTCAAATTGCCTAAGATGGGACGCCAAAGTTACACGCAGAGTCGCAGACAGCTCTATTCCTTTGTAGCAGCAGGACCAACAAGAACACCCTGTGCAGACCCTTCCTTTTTACCGCTCTCGTCTTTCATTTCATCTGTTTTACGAATTCGGATTTTGTATTTGGTCTCAAAGTCAGCAATTTCCTTCTTCTTCCTTTCCAAGGCCTCGTTAAACCGTGCTATCACCTCTTGAAGCCCTTCCCTATTGCGTTGAACAGCAGGAAGCACCTCGCTAACAGTTCTCTCTACGAGGACACCACCGATCATCCGATAGCACCGCCTGGACGGGTCAAGTGGCTGAATGGCATTTATCACCAATGAGTGCTCGCTAACTTGCATTTCCAGATCAGTGATTTGTGAGTAAATCTGAGTCATTTCAGATCTCAATGAACCATAGATGTTTGCAACAGCTTGCTCATTCACTGGTTCAGCTTCAGATCTACCGGCCATGGTGCTGACACAATAAAAACAAAAACAGCTGTAAATGATCAATGTTAAAGTTTGGACCTCTAACACAAAGTAACGGTTCTTCAAGCAACTAAGCCACAAATTGTGGTCAAGCAATCATGCAAAATACCCTCCCCGCAAAGATCCTTAGGCCAATAGAATATATCTACAGAGATCCATACAATAAACAGTAAGAGCCCTACAGTTCCAGATACAGATTTAATCCTACCAGGTACTTCTGAAAATCAGTAATCTTAACACGATACAGCAGAGGGTAACAAGAGTGCAGGATTGGCTAAAATTATAATTAATGTTCTTCAGAAACAATCATTAACAATCAGCTCAATTAGGATGGACAGCAATATGTGTTATATTCAGTACATAAGATTAGAAAATTATTTATGGATAAGACAAATTACAAATATATATACAGAAGTTCATTCTAAAAAAAACAACTCGGAGTTGATTACAGCAAACTTCAGAACTATCTTTATCTTCTCAATTTAAGCAGAAAATAACCTAGTATCTCAATAAGAGGCAAATCTAGAAGTAAAATATGGGTAAGGGTTTCTAATTTCTACTATTTTCAGAGATAAGCAGAAAATAACCTAGTATCTCAAATAATAGTTACTTTCTCCGATACTATTTGTCAGTAAGGTTTCATAATCTAAAAATCATTTAAAACATATTCATCACTTACAGTTACAAACAAACGCTCTAAAAGAAGTAACTAAACAATCATTCAACAATTGATCGCCATTCATTCACCATACTATCCACAACTTATTCTTAGAATGAAAGTCACTAAAGTAGTAGCACGAGCTTGAAAAGTAGATACACCCTTAGATGTAAATGATCCTTCTTCAATCTCAACAAGTTTCATGGAAAGGTCAGTCAAGTTCTTATCTATTCTCATTCAATTCAAATTTTAACTTGAAAACTCATTCAAGACCAAAAACCATGCTAGAAATTCAAGATGATCCCAATACACTAAAGTTCTTAATCAATTCATCTCCACTTCAAATTTTAACTTGAAAACTCATTCAAGATCAAAAGCCAGGCAAGAAATTCCAGAAATCCCAATACACTAAAGGATATAGCTCACAGAAACACAGCACATGTGCTCAGAGTCTACAACAGTGTTTTTCAACTATCATAAAAGATTCTACCCTGTAACCAACTAAACTCCCAAAGAAAGAAAATTTTTATGTTTATTTCTCGCCTGCATACTGCTATAGATAATTTACTCTTCTTAAGCAATACAAGCATTATATACACCAACATTGATCAAGATTCAAGATCAATACTTTTTGTGAAGTTCAATCATTACACTGTTCAATTTCAAGGTTTCTTCTTGAAGTACAGTTAAACTAAGTCTATGTTTTTGCAATTAACTTACTTCTCAAGAAAATTCATAAAAAAACTAGGCATACAGAATCATACACAGCTGATTATATCTAAGTATTCCGGTATGCAATGCTAAAATCCTAAGCCCAAGGTACACAACTTCATAGGATTCACACACGCCTCATATCCACATCAACTAAACCTAGCGAAATCGCAGTCGACAACAGATCAAATTTCCAGAATGAATAAGCTCATAGACTAACCTTGAATTTCAAATTTTGCCCGGACAGAAATCAGAGAAGCCGAAGCCGTGGAGATGAAGTAGCAGCGAGCCGGGATGAAGAGGGTTCCGAGCAGCCAGCGGGAAGCGAGAAGAAAAGGTAGACTACGTGTCTGGGAGTGTGAATATAGGGTTTTGATTTGGGAAAAAGGAGCATTTTTTAAATTAAATTAAAATTTAAACTATTTACAAAGATTGATAAAAAAAGTTTAATTTTTCTAAAGATTTTTTAGGTTATGTATATGGAAAAATCTCTTCTTCAAAGTCCAACTTTCATAATATTATGAAGGTACCACTAAACATTTTATATATATAACATTTAAGAAAAATATTGAATACATTTTGGAAAAATATGTTAGTTAGTATGTACATATTGTATTTTTGGTTTATTCTAATATTTAATAAACATGTCCTTTCGTTTCTTAAAAATGACAACCTAAATATTCACAAAAATTTATTATTAGACATTATAATTATTCAACCACCAAATCATTTAATTTTCACTAATAGAAAGATTACGCATCTTAGATGATAGATGATGATCCAAGCATATTCCATCGATTATTGACAAATGCTCTATCTAGTCTCTCAATAATGGTGTTTGGTGGATCTTGGTTGTTAGACCAAGTGTACAACATACCTATTTCGCCTAGGAATTGGCACAAACAAACGTTAGGGAATATGGAAAAAAAAAACTTCAATAATTAAATAAAAGATTAGAGATTCTGCAGCAAGGCAAGGATTATTATCCCATTATTTATCAAGCAACTAACTGTGCAAATCAAGGAGTTTGAGCAGCGTCAATCTAAATATTGACAGCAACGGGCTAAGGTTGCATGGATGAAATTTGAAGAAAAGAACTCAAGTTTACTTCATAAATGGACATCCTAATTGAGCGCCATGAGAGGATGACCTGGAATTTATAAGAAATATTGGAGGTTTATGGGTCCAAAGGTAACTGAATCGGTTCTTACTGTGTTGTATGGTGGTGATTTTCCTTTGCATTGGAATAGAACTCGGATTGTGCTAATTTCAAAAAAGAGATACCAAAGTTGGCTAGTGATTTCTGACCGATATCTCTATGTAAAGTACAAATTAATAGCCAATGTTATTGCGAGGCGATTAAAACTTCATATGGATTCCTTGATAGCTGAAAATCAGAAGGTTGTTCATGGGCCGAGCATTGCAAAGAATGTGCTACTTGAGCATAAGGTGGTGGGACTCACGAGGAAATACAAGAATGACTCAGATCGGTCTGGCTACGGTGAAACTTGATATGAGCAATGTATGCGATTGAGTTTCTTGACGTTCATAGAGAGGGCTCTCCGATTTATGTCATATCCAGAACACCTTATAAATGTCATCATGATGTGCGTACAAACGGTGTCGTATTAAATTGAGGTAAGTGGACTCGTAGGGTAGTTTTTTGCACCAAATAAGGGATTGAGGCAGAGTTGTCTTTTATCGCTTTATTTGTTTATCATTTCTCAACAGTGTATGTCTGCTTGGCTGGAGAAGTATTGGAGAATAATGCTTCTTCAGGGATTCAAGTCTCAAGAGGTGGTCCAAAGATCACATAACTCATGTATGCGGAGGATTGCATTTTTCACCAGTTGCACCGAGAGAGAGATCATGGATTTGGCTAAGACAGTGTACACATATGCTAGATATTCGGGGCAACGTCTAAATTTTGACAAGTGATTGATTCTATTTAGTACCAACACACTTGAAAGCATGCAAATGTTTATACGATACACCTTAAATATCCACGACCAAGGACCACTGTCGGCCCTAACCATTTGGGACCCTGAGGCGAGACATAACAAAAGGGCCTATTATTTTTTGCTACTTATTAAAAATCACTTTTTTCTAATTTATCAAGTAAAATTAGTGTATAGATATTTTAAAAAAGAATATAAAGACAACAAAAAATATGTAATTTACACTGATCTATGGAATGTAGATGTCATATTTAAATAATTATTTTGTCGCAACACAAAGAAAATGTAGAGTTTATAATACTACATAGATAATAAATTTTTAATTATTTTAATAAAAAACAAGGAAGACACTAATATAAGAAAATATTTGATTCACTGAATGGTGACATGTTCTCTCCAGCTTATTTTTGTCGAATTGAGTTGAAATGGATTCAAATCAAATGAAAATAGTAAACTGGTCTTAAATAAAAATAATGTATTGAAAGTAATGATATCATGGCTAAAATAACTTGAATTTCATTAAAAATAACTGGATTTAATTAAAAAAATAAGTTGTGGAGAATAAAGTTTAAATCATAACTCAATTTTAATTTCATTTAATTTGTCAGTTAAATATACTACTTCGTAAATGATATTTACTATAGTTTAAACTATAATTTGAAATTGGGTTAATGGTATTAAAACTATACTGAGTACTAAGTATCCCAATTTGTTTGAAATATAAATCCGTTTCAAAAGTTCATTATTCCGTCAAAATATTATTAATAGGCGTATTTATTTTTGAGAAAATGGGGCCAACCCGAAAATTTGTCGACCTTAAGAGACAGCCTCACCGGTCTCAATGAGGGTTGGGCTTCCCAAGGACTAGGTGGCTCGTAGTTGGGGACTATATTTGGAGCCTGCAAGACAAAGATCTCTAGATAGCTGGTTATGAGGTTTAAAGAGAAGTATATATGGATCATGGAAGACTAGAAAACTGAATTTGCTGGGAAGAATCACAATGTCGAAGCACGTCCTTGACTCCCTTGCAGTTAATCCGCTTGGTATTTTTAGAATCCCTAAACATATTCTAAATAAATTGGACACTGTGACAACACAATTCATTTGGGCAGTTATCATGGAGGGCTAAACGGTGCATTTGAAATTCTGGAAGCATATTTAAAAATCGAAGATGAATGTCATGACTTAGGGTTGAGATCTTCTGAGGGGATGAATAAAGTCTTAGGAAAACACACCTGGAACATTATACGGGATATGAATTCTCTACTTCAGAGCGTGTACATGGCAAGTACTTAAGACATGAGAACATCCTGAAAGTTCAACAAAAGTCGGCGATTTATAGGGTTGGCAGTCAATTCTGTGGGCGAGAGACTTGCTACTAACCTCACATGAAGAGTAGCGAATGGTAAGAGAATTAATGTGCAGATCACTGGATTTCCACGGTTTAAACTTCGATGCAGAATTCATCAGTAATTTCCTCACATACTAATCTCAAAGTGGAGCATCTCATTGACCACAATACTAAGACCTAGAGATTGCCACTTTTACGTAGTATTTTCACGCCAAAATTTATTTCTCATATTCAGACGATTCATGTGATTTTGGAGGAGACATGCCCTTTTGGAGATGGTCAAAAGGTGGACACTATACAACAAGGACATGCTACCATATAGTCATGTTTGCGTTGAGACATAATTTTCCAACCCATTCTCAATCAGGAAGTTTTGGAGGAAAGGTTGGAACTTAAATCTCCTCACAGAAACGGTTAGTGTTCATTTTGAGGGCATTCCTAGGTGGTCTCCCAAAATGAATGAAACGAAAGTTGGCTCAACAGGCTAATTCCCAAAATATAAAGTGTAGCATTTGTAGGTCCAAAATATTATTATTATAACTAAATTTTATAGAGGCTATTTTGGTAAATTAATTATTATAAAAATAAAAACTTAACCTTATAGTTACATCATCAAGATGACTGTCTTGCGTGTAACTCTCTTATTTTAATAAATAATGCGAGGTGTTGTTATCAAAAAAAATCAAGATGCTATGTTGATTTTATTTTATCCATCATGCCGGCCACCTCTTGTAACAGCATGCCACCACCACCCACATCATCACAGATCCAACACCACAGTCACCTCCAGTCCAAATTCTTGCGAAAATTATGAGTCATCTTCATAATTTAAGAAAAATTTATCCATATAATTCTATTTGACATTAAGTAAAGATAATGAGATATACGAAATGGTTTCTTCTACCACCTTGATAGCTCAACAATTTTATGTTAAGAAAGCTAATCGCACTGACTTGTTATTATTACTTAAGTCAATGAAGGGTCATATAGTTGAGGATTGGTATTGTTACTAAGTCCTAACACATGTGTTGGTGCTTTGTCAAAACACTGGTTTAATTGAAGTATAATTGGATTCGAAATAGTGAATTTGGGATGTTATAACAAGGTTGGTGGTGCGGAGTGCACACTTGTAAAAACTATATACGAGTTTAAAATTCTATGATAAATATTTATTAATTTATCTTTGTCTGGTTGATCTTAAATTAAAGTGTTGCATCGATTCAGAATTTAATTATGAGGATAGTGTACGGTATTAATTATGAGTTACCACAGTTTGTATTATAGTTACCATATGAAACTGCAGTTGGTATAGTTACTCTTACTTTATCTTTTCAGATTTGGTTGGTACGTACGTATGTAGCAGTTGTATCGAGTTAACGTAAGGTTGTCTTTTGAGACATGGATTGCTACGATTGACTTTACCTATAAATACAAGTGTTTGATGTATGACAGAAGACCAGAGAATATAATACACACCAGTGAGAGATTCAAATGATTATCTTGTACAGATAATGATAAAAGCGTACCAATGTGGTAGCCCTGGCTCTCATATATATACTCAATATTTACATGAAAAAGTCTATACTAGCCTTTACCCTAATACACCCCCTCAATCTTTACTGGGTGCAATTACGGATAGATTGGATCTATGTTTACAAAACAAATCACTAGAAAGACCCTTAGTAAATATATCAGCAACCTGCAACTGTGTCGGAATCGAATGAACTCGGAGACCACCATGGGCAACCATTTCTCGAACAAAATGATAATCAACATCAATATGTTTGCTACGATCATGCTGAACCGGATTGGCCACAAGATATGTCGCAGAAATATTGTCACAATAGAGAGTGACTGGATGACGAAGATAAGACCCAAAATCTGCAAGCAATTGACGAAGCCAAATAGTCTTCGCTGCAGTGTAAGCAACATCACGATATTCTGCCTCCGTAGAGGACTTCGACACAGTAGGTTGTTTCTTTGAGCGCCAGGAAATCAAATTCTTCCCCAGGAACACAGCATAGCCTGTGGTGGAGCGACGAGTGTCCGGACAACCAGCCCAATCAGCATCGGAATAAGCAATCACCATCTCCGGAGAATTTGCGGCATGGAGAAAAAGACCAAACTCCATAGTGCCCTGCAAATACCTGAGAATCCTCTTCACAGCATGAAGGTGAGTAGTACGGGGAGCATGCATAAACTGAGAAACCATATTAACAGCATAAGCAATATCTGGACGAGTCATAGTTAAATATTGCAATGCACCAACCATACTACGATATTCAGTGGGATCAGCAAGAAGGTCACCATCAACAGATGACAATGTAACTCTAGAAACACTAGGGGTCCGTACAGGTTTAACTGTGTGAAGATGAAACTTGCGCAACAAATCAGACACATATTTTTGCTGAGACAAAAATAAACCCTTAGAAGTACGAGACACCTATAAACCTAGAAAATAATGAAGATCCCCTAAATCCTTCATATCAAACTCAGAAGACAGAACAGAGATGAATTTGTGAACCAAGTCATTACTACTACCGGTTAGGACTATATCATCCACATAGAGAAGTAAGATAAGCATGTGACCTTTAAATTTAAGAACAAACATAGAAGAATCACAACTGCTACATTTAAAACCAATGGATAATAAGAAATTGCTAGATCTGGAGAACCAAGCTCGAGGAGCTCGTCGTAACCCATAAATGGACTTACGTAACCGACAGATGTGATGAGGACGAGAAGGATCAGCAAAACCTGGAGGTTGACGCATAAAAACTTCTTCATTCAAAAAACCATGCAAAAATGCATTTTTAACATCAAGTTGACGGACAGTCCAATTAAGAGAAATAGCAAGAGTGAGAACCAATCGCACAGTAGTAGGCTTAACAACAGGACTGAAAGTTTCAAAATAATCAATACCTGCCTGCTGGTGATGCTGGTGATTTCCGAAAACAACAAGTCTGGCCTTAAACCGCTCCAATGACCCATCAGAATTGTATTTAATTTTATACACCCATTTACATCCAAGCACATTGCGATTGAAGTCGCGAGGTACCAACTCCCAAGTATTATTTTTAAGTAAGGCATTATACTCATCAAGCATAGCCTGTCGCCAACGAGAATCTTTGGACGCTTGTTTGAAATTAGAAGGCTCTAATTCTACAATATCTGATTTTAAATTCATTAACCGACGAGGTTTGGAAATACCAGCTTTAAGACGAGTAACCATGGGATGAGCATTGGAAACCAACGACTGTGTGGAAGAGGCAATGGAAGGCAAAATAGGAGAGGAAACACTCGGATGAATGACCGACTGGGAAGGTACACTAGACGGTGACGGAGAGGAACTAGAGGCAGCAGATCGAAGCTCAGGAGACGCAGATACAATCGGACTATGAACCGGGCTAGACGCGGAAGATCGATAGACAGGATAGACTGACTCAGTAACCGGGCTAGACAATGAACTCGACCTATCCACAATTTCTGGCAACACAGGATCCATCATAACTGGAGGTGAGCTAGGAGGCAACGCGGAAGAGGGCGAGATAGGATGTGACTCAACAGAACGTACTAGAGACGTAATAGGAGGAGGAGACACTGGAGAAGGAGATGACGATAATGACGGGAATGTTGACTGAGTAGACGAACTAGATCCCGTAGACACCACAGTAGGCGACCAACCCTCAGAAAGATCAAGCGGTGAGGAAAAAGGTAAGCTCGACTGAGAAGGAAGGAGACTACGATAGGGAAATTGTTTTTCATGGAAAAGAACATGACGACTAACATAAACTCGACCAGTGAGAGGATCAAGACACCTATAACCCTTATAATCAGATGCATAACCAATGAAAACACAATGTTTTGATTTAGGTTGTAATTTGTTGATTTTAGGATCCATTAGAAGAGGAAAACAAGCACAACCAAAGACTTTAAAAAAATCATAAGATGGAGAACGATGAAACAATTTTTCAAATGGAGACACACCACCTAAGTTCAAGCTTGGTAAACGATTAACAGTAAAAACAGCTTGAAACACGGCATCAACCCAGAATTGAGCAGGAAGATCTGACTGAACAAGCATTGTGCGCGCCATTTCAATGAGATGGCGGTGTTTGCGTTCAGCAACTCCATTCTGAGCTTGTGTGCCGGGACATGATTTACGAAAAATTATTCCACATTCAGAAAAATATTGGAGAAGAGAAGAATTATCAAATTCACGACCTCCATCACTTTGGAAAATCTTAATTTTGCAATTAAACAGATTCTCAACCATCTTTTGAAATTTTTGAAATTGTGAGTAAACCTCGGATTTTCTACGTAAAGGATAAACCCATTAAAAACGTGAGAAATCATCAACAAACACAACGTAATATCGAATAGACTGATTTGATAATACAGGAGATTGCCAAACATCACTATGAATCATATATAAGGGATATGGAGCAGAATGTTGAACTGGTTCAAAAGGCAAACGATGAATTTTTCCCAATTTGCAACAAACACAATCGTCATGAAATTTCGAAGTACATGAAATTTTATTACTTGAAATCAAATTCCCTATAACTCTAGAAGATGTATGACCCAAACGAGCATGCCAAATATCATCAGACTCCTTAGTGGCTAGAAAAGCAGGTACGGATGACTGAGGACTCACAAACGCTGGTTGGATTGGATAGACACCATTCTTACTGGCCCCCTCTAGAAGCACCTCCCCCGTTTCCTTGTCCTTAACCCAAACAGAAGAATCATCAAAACTCATAATACATGCATTTTCTTTACACAACTTATTGACAGAGAGGAGATTATGTTTAAGACCGGGGACATGACAAACAGAGGATAACCTAAGTGGGCGTGAGGGTGTTTGAATTTCCATTTTACCAACATGTTTAATTGGGAGAGTGGTACCATCGCCAACAACAACATAACTTGAACCATGATAAGGGGCTGTAAAAGAGAGTTTACCTTCTTGATGAGTCATGTGCGAAGCAGCCCCGGAATCCGGATACCAGACAGAGTCATTTGCTTCACCACCAACAGACAAGGCAGCGAAGGCTCTAGTAACACTATCTTGACCAGGGGGCACAAAATTTGGATTATATCTGTGAGGACAGAACTGTGCGACATGACCTGGAGTAAGACAGAAACAACAAGAATCGGGAGAGGGAGTAGAGCTAAAATTGCCATTGGATGAATTACTTCCTGCATTGTTACGATTTCTGCTGTTATTTGCAGCTCCACTGCCTACCGTTGATCCTTCTGAGCGATTTGAATTTCCACGATTATTGTTACCACGACCTCCTCTGTTGCGATTGTTTTTGTTCTTATTCTTGCCACCCCCTGAATTCTTGGATCCAGTAGATGAGGAACCAGATGACTGTAGGGCCACGAATGCCTGGGAAGACGTCTCAGCAAGATCCTTCGAATGTTTCAGACGTTGCTCATGTAGTAACAACTTGGGGCGTAGATCATCGAAACTCAGCTCCAGTGGATAATGAATCAAAGTTGTGACCAAATGAGCATAATTAGGGTCTCCTTCCACACCAAAGAGTGTAGACTGAACCAAGTCATGATTGGAGACAGGACACTGGATAGCAGCAAGAGAATCCGCTAACATCTTAACATCACGCAAATCCATAGATTGAGAATCAGCCTTTCGTAGCCTAGTTAGTCTACCCTTCAACTCCATAGATTTATCCATACTAGCTTGCATAAAACGTGACTGTAAACGAACTCAAATATCACGAGAAGTATGCAGCTCATGAACATCAACAAACACATTCCGAGATATCGTAGCAAATATCCAAGTTTTAACTTGTTGATCAACACGCAAGTATTCAGAATATTGTGAATTTTGAATCATACCCCCATTGGCATCATAAATAAAAGGAGTGGGGAGAGACATAGTACCATCAACAAAGCCGAGTAGCTGATGTGCTACCAAAAGACAAGTAATCTGAGTCTTCCAAAGCAAGTAATCTTCTGGAGATGACAGTTGAATCGTGACTAAATTGGAAGGATTTGGAGCAGACAAATGCGGAAGGGAGAAACCTTGATGTCCAGTAGAAGATCCCAAAAAACCTTGATTGTTCATTGTAGTGGTCTGGAATTATTGATACAGACTAGTTACAAACTGATTTTGCTGAACCGGAGTTGCTGCTAATGGATGCTGTTGAAACGGAGGAGATGTAATGGACTGATGTGGCTGAAACGGAGCGACATAGGGGTTCTGGTGAACAGTAGCAACTTCGGGGCGTGTACCCCACGCAGCAGGGAAGGAGGGCGAGTCAGAAAGAGAGGCGCGTGGGACCCACGCGCCTGACACGTGGCCTGCTCCAGGGGCGCGTGTGGTCCACGCGCCAGAAAAGGGGATAGCGGTTGGGGCGTGGGCGCGTGAGATCCACGCGCCCGACAGGCTGACATCATCTGGGGCGCGTGAGATCCACGCGCCCGACAAACTGGAATCTTCTGGGGCGCGTGAGATCCACGCGCCTGACAAACCTGCACCTTCTGGGGCGCGTGAGATCCACGCGCCAGACGCGTAGGCCGCGTCTGTGGCGCGTGGGATCCACGCGCCATCTGGTTGGGATGCTCCATGCGCGATTCCTGCGTTTAGATGCTGCGATTCCGGCGTGAAGACTCCGCTTGAAGGCTGGACGGCTGAGAATTCGCCGCTAGGTGGCTGGACGGCCAGCGTGAACGCGCCGCTTGGAGGCTGGACAGCCGAGGTTGCACCGCTTGGAGGCTGGACAGTCGAGAATCCTGGCGATGCTGGCGGCGCAGAAACGGCCGATCGAGCCGGGGTAAACATCGGTGACACCGATTGAAGCAACGACGATGAATCGGTCAGAGTCAATTGAATTGGAGACGTCGCAGCGACAGCGGAAGTTAATCGGGTGTCACTGGGCACTGCTTCAGCCTGATGAAGAGAACCATCGACAGGCTGATTGAACGGCGGCAGGCCTGATTCATCTCTCGACGGGATGTTTTCCATCGGAGAAGCAAAGAGAATAATAAAAAAAATTGGTTTTTTTTTTCTTCGAAACCTAAACTCTTGATACCATGTACAGATAATGATAAAAGCGTACCAATGTGGTAGCCCTGACTCTCATATATATACTCAATATTTACATGGAAAAGTCTATACTAGCCTTTACCCTATTATATCTCATGTCATACAATTTAAAAACAATAGCACTCAAAGACATGTTCTTGTTTCCGACCTAGAAACAAGAATGCATCGATAGTTTTATCCTGCAAAAAATTTCGTTCAACTCAAGATTGCAAGATCGAATTATTCTCAAATAAAAACGAGAGTGTTTACGTGACTTTATCTATACTCAATTATTATTTCAGTCATACTATTATCCCAAAATGTTCATACCCAGCTACACCCACTTTATCAATACCCAATTAATATTTCAATCATACTATTGTCTTATTGTTCATACCTAACTACACTCAACATAAGCTTTATGGAGAAGAAAATGTACGAGGATCTTAGTTGAAGAGTTAATATTAATTTCATACAAGGCATGGATAAGGATTGATAAGGTAAATAAAACAAGAAGAATGGGAGATGCCATTTTGGCAGTATATGCAATTGATATCTTCCAAATTCCAATATCTGCAAGACTCGAAGAGCAGGTAGGGTTTTTGGCTTTGCATCTGGTGGTGTTCATTTGTTTGTTTCTACAAATACTAGGAATAAATATTCTCACTTCCACATCTAAATTGTTTCATTATTAAACCAGGTAAGCTGTTTTTGTTTTGAAATATCTCTAATCAGCAATGAAATTAGACAAACTATGGAATACAATATTATATATCACATTGTAATTATTATATTTTATTTTCAAATATTAAAATATCGTCAAGGCTTTGACTAGCTATTTGCCGTAATATAATATTGTAAATTAAAATTTTAATTAGAAAGCACCATAGTCATCCTCATCCATGCATGGTCCAAGATGCACAAAATCTGATGCAAATGATCAAATAAATCAAATAGATATGATTTTTATATAAAAAAAACAAAAAAATCAACACCGAACCACCTAGTAAGAGCATTAACTACGCACACTCTCTTCCTGGTAATAAATTCAGTCTATGCAGACAGCTCTCGTGTCAGAAACATAGTCAAAAAACACCAAAAACTCTCAGAATTTAAAAGAAATGGAGAACAATGAAAACTATGGGTTTATGAATCCATGCCAGATGCTGAGAGAAGCTGTTAACGCCATTCTCAGGTGCTTAGGCTGTGACTGTGACTCTTCCTCACCTCCACCGCTGCAGCCGGATCCGGTTGATCCACCCGGTGACCCGTCGCCATCCACGGTATGTAAATTTAATTCTTGATTTGCTACTTAAAAATCTTTATATGCATGTATATTTGGAAACGGAAAATGAAAATTCTGCAATTTTTTGGCATGTTTGTGTTAAAAAATGTAGGCGGCGAGGAGAAGAAGAAATGACAGGCCGGGAGTTAACACCGGAGCACCGCCAGGAACCAACTCTACAAGCCAGTCTTCTTAAGTTATGATCCTCAAGTCTAAATTAAGTTTTTTCATCTAATTTTGGTTTGTAATGTGTACTTTTGGATTGGTTTTAACTTTTATCAGTTGATTTCACTGCTCTTAATTTTTGTATTATCGTTTAATTGTATGTTTTTAAGTCTAGATGTGTGTATTAGTGCATTTTTATGCTGACTAGTTTGTCGGTGCCCGTTCTGTAATTGTTTTTATTACTCCAGAATGTTCCGTACGCTTGGAATTAAAACTTGACTTAGAATGAGTATTTCAGTCAATTTATTGGTGCCACAATTTACATGATGATAAGAAAAAGATATCATTGCACTATGAACGTATTAAATTGAGTTTGTGTTCACTGTTTCAACTGCATGTCGAGGGTACATCATTTATAATGTCATTTAATATATTCGAAGTACTGTGTTACAATATATACTTTATATGTGTGAGGACTCAAAGTAGAGAAGAATAATTCACCTCCAAAGACAATTTAAGGGTTCAAAATTTAAGTTAGACAATTTATTGAAAAAAGAAGAAGTGTGTCTAATGTATATATCATACGTCAGGCGAAACCAGTGGTTACTGAAACCAGCAATGCAGTCTTTACAAAGAGAGTGAAATAAGGTTGGATATGATGCAAAAATAAATGAAATGGCAAATCGAAAATATGGCTAGAGAGTGAAATGAAACCAAATCAAACAGAAACAACAGAGTTCAATCTATACAAACAGAGAACTTGGGGATAGTGAGATTATGTGAGCTTCCGCCATATTGGAACTTTGGCCTGTAACGACTTGACCCTGGGGAAAACAAAACCAGTCTTCGGAGGTTCCCCATCAACAAGAGATGATTCATAGATGCTCTTGCATTCATTGATAACCTGATACACAGAAGCAGAAGAAAACCATACATTAAGAGTTATGTGAAACCGGGTTTCAGTAAAATGGTAAAATGGAAAAGAATGCCAACAAGTGCAAAGTTTACTTACATCTTTCGCATCTTTGCGTGGGATACCTTCTCGCAGCCCCACAATTTTCTCAACAACTTCAGGCTGTAAGAATAGGTTAAATTAGTAGATTAGATGAATAACAAAAATTAAAAGCGTACCACGACAAATAAGGAACCCAGAGTAAAAACATATAAACAGTAGAGCATAGCTCACAGTGCACTTACAGGACAATCTGCGTGATGGTCAAGAATATTGGTATATACAAGCGTAAAGATGTCAGGACTCTCAGATGAAGCAAGCTCTCTCAAGTCACAAAGTATTTTGATTCTGTTCTCAACTTTCTGCAAAACAGGGAATGGTTGCAATAGTCAAGTAGAAATTAGAATTGATGAAGGATTATAATCTCACAAATCGCCTCCACTTGTGGGGATCATTGTACGCTACATCTGTCTATGTTCTGATTTGGGGATGCCTAATATAATATCCCTCCACCAATGGTGATTTAATTTTTATTTTTTAAATTTTTTGATGGGAGGAATGTCAACAAAATTTTCATAGTAGTTATCTCCTACATACATCATTAAATTTTCTCACAGAGCCGGAGGGGATTTTATTACTAGTAGGAAAAGAGAGCTCGAAACATAGTATATAACAGGCAAAGCTTAACTTACAGAAACAGTAATGTACTCCCTGAAAAAGTCCATTATAACCTCTTCATCTAATCTCATCCTTTCAATAGTTTCTTCCTTGATATAATTTTTCTGCAATACAGATCAACCAAAGATAATCAATTTATCGATAGTGCTAAGTAAACGAATATACAACACCATAAAAGAAAACAATAAAAATGAAGAGCTCAAAATTTGGGCATTGGAACCTGAATGAGAAGATGATCGACATAAACTATCACAGTTTCCTCAAGGCAAGCCTCAACAAATCTTCTGAATGATCTTTCCTCTATGTACCTAAATAGATTTTACCAACGACAAATTAGAGACAAGGAGACATTGTGGCTGAAAAGTTTAATACCAATCACTTAAGTTGAATCGATGAACACTTACATCTTCACATCAGTAAAATAATCACCAAAGGTTGCAACTAGGTACTCGGTTACCTGTCCTTCCAACCAATCTGAAAATTTCCACAGCAAAACCTCATGAGATGAGTAAAAATGTATCATTCAACCAAGCAAGCAGAAATCGACACATACAATCATCAACCAGCACAATTTCATGGATGTTCATTCATTACATTACATGGACGTAAATTACTACTACTGCAGTTTCTCACAGCCTAATTTATGCACGCATCTACATGCAAGGAAGAACAAACCATATTTAGGAAGTGATACACACATACTTGAAATTTAAGGTTTGGTAAAGCTTCCTAAAACATGCATACAGGCGAGCATACTAATGCAACTGTATTGCGAAGGCACATGCATCAACTTAAACAAGTTGGATAAACCCGAACTTCTTTTAGCGCAATACTAACGCTTAATGTGAGTTCAAGATATATAAAAAGATAAATAATGCAGAAAGGCAACCAAATAATAGAGAGTACATTGTCTTTAATGTCATTAAATATAGCCACAGTACACAATCACTCAACGACTGTTTCACTATGTCAGAACACTGATAACAAAAGCTACCTAGAGACCGGTCCCTCACATAACAGAAATGTAAGACTTCATTTATTATACAGAAATTGCTGTGCTTCTATCGACTTACCTTTATGATACAGCTTCACAAGCAACTCCTGAACACCAGGATCTTCAAAAATCACACTTACAGTAAGAAGAACAGCCTCCTGAAAAATCAAAATGTTTTTACAGTGAAGTTCTGAGATCACTAATACCTAGTTTGAACAACCTAACTTACTTGTAAGTTATAAAATGGCAGATAGTGATGCTCCAAAAAAAAAAAAAAAAAAACAAGTTTGTCATTTCTAATATTCCTGATCTTTTCAGATTACTATAGCCAAAAGCAAAATATTGTCTGATGACGTTACTCTCCGCAGAACATAACAAGTACAGGAAAGAGAAAATAATTAAGGAATGCATGACATCAGCAACAGCTAAGTCTATATGCATGTCTGTTTATACCTTTACTATCTAGACATCTTGGTAACGTAATGTGCTATCTTATCCTGTTGCCTCCTATGTACATGTGCAAACCATCTTAGATATGTCTCTCACAAATTTTCATCTATTGGACCTACATCTTAGATGTCCACACATCCATCTCAACATTCTCATTTATGTTACTCTCATTTTCTGTCCATGTCCAAACTTGGCACTCAGAGTAAGGCATCAACAGCCTCGTACCTCTTGTACATAATTCTCTTTCAAAATTTAGTCATACGTCAGACACACTTCAGCATCTCTTTAGCTATTCCCTTATCTTATGGATTCATTTAATCTATATATGCCCTTCTGTTTTTCAACTCCAACAAAAATCAAGGGTAACAATTAAATAAATAAATAAATAACTATATCATTTTTAGCATACATGTCAAGGTTGATATAAAAGACCATGCAGCTGGATAAGGGGCATCCAACAGAACAAAAAAAAAAAAAATTATAAAACCCAAGGGTTATTAGAAAGCTTCTGTGAATTGTGATGCACAAAGTTTGATGTAAAAGACCATGAAGATGACTAAGCATAATTCTAAAACCTAATGAGTGGATAGTTTCTGAGGAAAGAAAATAGTACATTGAATGTACCTTTGCAACATCTAGAAAACCTTTGCATGTATCCTCAAAATTAACCTGCAGAAGTCATTTAAGAGAGACAGTCAATGTAGTACTTTTTCATCATAGATAATACAAAAAATTTCAAGCTCTCATTCTTTATAAGGGGATGGCTCTACACAGAGTGTCCAGTAAGAAAAGGAGTGGAGGGCAAGGAAAACATAATTTAATCTTAAACACTACCAAGAAAATAGTGAACAAACATGTTCATCTTCTAACACAGAAAAACCTGGCATGAATGGCAAAATATCTGAGAATTCAATCTTAAAATAAATAGTGTTCACTACAACAATAATAACTAAGTGGGTCTTATCATGTACTTTTTTTTTATAACAAAGAACCAACTCAGATTTTCATGGAGAAAAATATCATCCACGTATGAAACTTACCTAGATAGTTTGCATCAAATTGAGAAGCAATTTTTGGATAGAGCTATTTGGACAATATGTGAAACATTTTATCATAATAATGAATTGAGAAAGTTATAGAAATATGTTTTTATCTAGGAAAACCTGCTCAGAATAATTGGGTGGAAGAGTCTCCAGGGTGCTTGAACTTAACTCCACAGCGAGATCATAACAACGGATGTTATTGTTTATCTAGCATTGAAAAATAATTTGTGAGACAATATAGCTACTTCCTAATAATAAAGATCCTTCAGGATTGACAAGTTCACAAAATCATATACCATAGCACACAGAGGTTCTAGACCAATTTCAGAAGCAGGTTCTGCCAATCTCTTCCTCTCAGCTCCTTGAAAATCAATCATTATCTGGTGAGAAAGATACCAAAGCATTAAATAAATAAAATCATATAGTGTACATACCTTACACAATTTAAATCGAGAGAGGGCAATACATATCTAAAACCATTTATAACAAAAACTTCAATGTTACAGAAAAATATTACTTATTAACAATCTTCTTTTCAGATTGTGTCAGCAACGGATAGCACAGTTCATGATTTGCAGTAGGTAGAGGACAGAACGAAAACAGATCATAATAAGGGCAAGTTGACATGTTGCAGTCTTTGACCCCTTACCAGCTTTAAAAAAAGGTGTTTACTACATGCAGGTCCAGTTTACCAGCTTTAAAAATAATACATCAATTTATGATAAAAAGTTAGCAAGATAATGAATTCTTCAGATGCAAACTCGAACAAATAATACAATAAAAGTAGGAACTTAACAAGCATGCAGGCATCTCGATAATCATACTGCAATTAGCTGATTTACTACCATAGGAACAGCTATACGGAGTAAGCATCTGAAACACAGTAAGCTCTTTTGCAATGAATATCAGTGGGAGAGTATTGCTTCAACACACCTGAATAATAGCCAATGAAATTCGGTACAACATAACATCAGTGCTATTATCTCGCACTATTTGCACTTGTTCACCGAGAATTCTAAATAAGTCAACAGCAGCAGGTGTGTACAGCTTTCCATCCTCAGTCTTCTTTGGTGCTTGTACCTTGTCAGCCTCTAGTATATTCAAATACCATTTCTAGAACAAAGTAAAGGATTGAGATTTAGTGAATAGAGACAAATACCAAACACATAATAAAATACTTACTCCCTTTGTGTCCTCTTTTTATTGTCCTACTTGAATAGTGAAAAATTTTCATCTAGTATTTGACCATTAATAAGTTATAATATATAAATTATAATATCATCATATGATATATTGTTAGATTCCTTGAATGTTGGTTTTTGAATATCAAAATTTCATATTATGTTAGTGTAATTAAAGTTATTAATGGTCAAACATGATATGGAAATTTTGACTGAAGAAGTGAGACAATAAAAAGGGGATGGAGGGAGAATGTTAGTTTAACATTAAGTCCTGTCTTTACCCTCGTCGTGGCTTGCATCCTCTCAATATATGCATTCATAAGTGGATCCATAGAACCACTTTCTGAGCAAACTTGAGCTAAGGATTCGTCCACACCTAGGCCAATTAAGCTTTCCTGGTAGTCAACTACCCAACCAGTTACCTGCACAAATGATGTTGTAAACAAATTAGTTAAATGACTGTACAATGTGAATTTAACATGACCAGTAATAAAGTCAACCTATACCAACCACCTGAACTGGAAGAAAAGATGATTTAAGTTTCTCTTAACCAAAAAACATTTAGATAGCAAAATTAACCCAAGAGCAATTTGAGTGACAGATTTGCAACATCTTTTGCTACAATTGCAGTCCAATTACAATCTAAAATATACACTCAGGGTCTAAAATGCTTTTTCTCATATGTGAAGTGAAGACAAAAAAAGCTTATGATTCATGATATATAAATTATCACCAGTATATCTAGAATAGAAAATACACCAAATAGACTGCCACACATCTCATACACACATCACGAATATGTTATTCTTCTTTTCCAAATATGATAGATTTAATTTAGCATACAATATTTTAAAAAAATTTACAGCGACCCAGACATTTATTTATGAATATAGTAAATGTGTCTACAATAGAGAGTACAGGGATGTTACCTTTAGGATTTCTATATTTGACATCTCATTAGCTTTGTCGCTGAGCAGTCTTAGCCACTGAATAAACCTCTCAGTATAAAGATTTACCATGAGCTGAAATATTTCATATCTGAAACCAAAATGTCATAAATCAGAAGAGGGCTCAATAAAATGTACTGAAGATCAAAGAAAGCAAGTAAACACCAGCAAAAACCAATCCTAATTTGGATAGGAGCGAAATCATTCACTAACCTCCAAAAATTGCCTACTAACTAGGTAATCTAAGAATATTTTAACTTTGCCAAAAGAAAATTGTAAGTTCATGTCTTTAAAAATTACATATAAGAAAATAAATCCTGTTGGAGAACCGGTAATTGGTTTCCAGTACACTTATCTGACCTAATATGTCTACACATCAATCTTAATTCTTGTGTCTCAAATACAATCATTTTCCTATTTTATACTATTCTCTACGGTATGCAGAAAAACCAATAGACCTTGATCAAGTGATATCATGTCAAAATAAGTCCATCTGTTTAAAAACAAATGTATCATCATAAGATTGCCAAAGATTTTTAGACTATTTTATAGTTACTAGCTTAAATATTTGTAAGTTGTATTACATAGAAAATCGTTCTAGAAACCATAATCGTATAAAATTCAACCGTCAGGATAATGATAGTATGTAAATCCAGAGTACCATTCCAATAATTACGATATGTTTATTTTCTTGCTTAAGCCAAAATACGCAAACTCAATAAAATCATATCTATAAAAATCAAATGTTATTAGTGTTATAAAATGTAGGTTCAAATCCAGAGTATCTAAGCTGATCCAGGTAACCAAAAAGTCATGTAGAAAAACACGTGAAAATACAAGAATAGAGAAGTTTTATAATGCAATGAAAGACTAGGTAAACCTTGGAGGAAAGCATGGAGCCACGTAATCATATATATCTGCAAGTTCTTCTCCCATCTGAAAGAACAGGGAAACCCAAGATAAAAGTTTAATTCTAAGTAAGAGAAAATTAAGTTTTTCCACAATAATTTCATAACATGAAGTGCAAGTAGCCTGCTTACCATTTTTGCCTCCTCTATAGCTGCTGTTAGATCTTCCTGTAGCAAGAGAGAAAAATGGGAGAAAATGGGATTATAAACTCCCTCCCTCTGTATTACCGATAACTAGAAGAACTAAATTCAACTGAAAAGGAAATATAGAAACACTGGGACTTTGACAAAACCTCTGCCAGCAGCTTATCAAAACGTGCTTCCACAGACTTTCTTATGGTCTCATAGCACTTATCTTTGTAGCCTTTTCCCTGCGCCTTCAATTTCTGTTGTGTTAGATTTCTTGAAGATGGCATAGACGCTGTTGAATTCCTGAATACCACTCATTATTAAAACATATATCATCAAGATGGGAACAACAAATTTATGTACGTATTGAATCCATAAATGGTCAGACAATCTGGAACAGGAAAGATTGAAAATACCTTGAATTTCTTCGAGGATTTGCAATTGATGCCATTGCACCACCTCCTTCAGCCTCAGCTGCTTCTTCAGCAAGTTGTTCGTCCAAAATCTCTTGCATTTCAACAACTCTACAAGTAAAGATCATATCAACTAAACATTTGATTGAATCAGGCATGTGGAGAAATAAATGATGAATGTGAATAATACCCTGCAATAGATATTCAGGACAAAGAATACAAATGAATGTATGTAACACATACCTCAAAGCACGTACAAGTGTTTGTGGGCTGCAGAAAGAGAATCATAATCAGATGTAAATTTACATGATGAAAAATTGAAAAGATGAAAGTGTCCAAAAAGATATCTTAGTGAAAATCAAGGAAATAGGTAATTAAATCAGACAGCAATACAATGCCTTGGTTCAAAAACAAAAATCTTGATTCTAAAATATTACTCAGAAGAAAAGAGTGTAGTTTTTATAAATTTTTTACCCATATAACCATGACGGTCCATGAATGATGCAACTAAAACAAGGATGACAAGCTCATATTGTATCTTGTGCCTTGCAACTCATAAACAAGTACACCCTATATCATCATTCTTTTGTATTTTTCCCTTCCGTGCAGAGAAATTAGCTTTATCAAGAGTACTAGTTTGGATGATATGACCGAAACAGTAACTGAGACCTACAGATTCACTAATGGTCTGTCCTCTAGTGAGCATATTATATATAATCCAAACTAGGATTAGTACAATGTATTTCAGATAGCTACAAAGCCTACAATCAAACTAAGGTTGTGTTGCTTGTACCAAGGGGGCAGACAAGCAATCACAAGCCAATTTAAACATGTAGCATATCTGTTTCTACATCCATGTTTATGCATATATGCATTTATTTTGTTTTAAAATTGATCTGGATTGAAACTAGGTAGATAAAATGAAAACAGAAAATCTATTTAAGCTCAACTTATAGCAAGAATACCTGTCTTTAGATAAGTGGAAGAAATTCTCAACATGACCCCATAGCGTCTTCTCAAATGTCTCCCATGTATGATCTACGTCTTCAAAATATTCTCTGTAAAGCACCAAATTTCATATAAAAAAGAGTAGTGAGGTAATGCTTGGATAAAATGCTACAAAGAAAAGAGAAGAGCACACTCAAACTTCACAACAAAACTTCAGTAACATTTGGATATAGTCCATACCAAAAAATCATTAAATCAAAGAACTTGATGGCTAGTAAATTATGTGGTATAAAATGAGACGATTGTTCAATTAATAAAGTAACTCATGATTAACTAGAATCAACATGAACATCACAGTTATAGCAAAACCGAGGGATCCTGACCTTAGTCTACCAACTTCTTCTTTATGGGATCCTGCAGCTGCTAAAGCAAACCTTCTCTTTCCATCAAGAGCAGTTAATCTCTACAAGGTGATAGGTGGCAAGTTAATATTAAGTTACTTGCCGGTCAGATATCCAAATGAACTTTTTTTTAATTTGTTTTTAAAAAAAGCACGGCAAAAGTAGATCAACCTCATACGAGTTTATAATTTCCTTATCGTCACTTAGAGAATCCCTAGCTGCAGTGGCCTCAACAGAAATGGACATCATTCCCTCAACATCCTACAAAAAAACAGCCATGGTTTAGATCAACAAGGCAGCAGGACACTACATCCATACTCCCTTTATATGCTAAAAAATAAAATGAAAGATGGAGTCCTATCTGTAAGCCTGATTTAGTAGAACAGAGGGAGTAACAAAAGAATTCAAGAAAGTTATTTTATGAGACATCCTGATAAACCAATAACTAGCAGCTAACTGGTAGAATATTTACCTTCAGGGTTGTGGTTAAGTTGTTCCTGGCATTACTTAAGAGCTTAATCTGGTCATGGTTGTCTATAAGATTTTGGCATTCTTGACAATACCTAACCAAAAGTGAAGGCTATCAGATAAGCCTAAATCATACACCGATAATCTATTATAGGCATCAACTCTAAAAACACTAAACATGAATGCTCTATCACTGGCATACCTCTCAATAGATATGAAGTTCTCCCGAAGTTGGTTTATAGTTTTTTCTGCTAAATTAAGTGCGTCTAGTCCAGCTCGTGCCTGCTCAACCTACATTTCCGCAACCAAAGAAGAAAAAGAAAGAAACTTTATCAGCATGTGACCAAGCACCTGATATGTTCTAGAATAACAAAGGATCAGCACGGCTCACCTGCTCGACCACCATTGTACTGAGCTGTGCGTCATTCGCCTGGAATCAGAGCATAACAGAAACGTAAATTAAAACTCCACACTCCAGGGAATTCAACATTGAATTCATTTCCCATCTAGAACACGACACACGCATACAGATCACGAAGTTCGATTCACATCAAATTAGACACTATTTTTCAACTCGCGGCCTCTTTAAACCCCAATTTAAACAGCGAATTTCATATTTGGCATCATCGACGTCGCAAAATATCATCAGCTGAATGAAAATTGAGCATAAAATTCACCTGTTGACGAGCAATGTAATCGGCTTTGATCGAAGATATAGACTGTAAGAGCTCCGGCAACGGTAGGAGCTTCGCCACCTCCCTAACGGCCGCCTCTTTGGCCTCCACTCCGAGATCTTCGACCATCATCTTTCCCTCTCTTTCCCTTACAGCTCAAGCCACGCTGTGCTGAACTCTTCTACAACAGTCGAAATCGCCGGTATCAGTGATATTAATTTGGTCGGAAAAGTCAACAGGAACGCGCCGGGAACTGTCAATTTTTTTGGCGAACTTTGTATTCTTGTTAAGCAATTCAGAGCTGATGTGATGGGACCCGTTTACGAAGTGTGGAATAGTAATGAACCGAACCCGGTTGAATAGTATTTTTTTTGAGTACAACCCGGTTGAATTTTTCTTTTTTAAGATAAACCATTACGGGTGGGGAAATTATATTAGACTTCCCAAAACCTCTTGCCTTAAATGGCAATTGTTTGTCAATAGGGTTGAGATGGATACAAGCATACTATCTAAAGGGGAAGCATTTGGATGCATACTGCCCTAACTCATCACAAGGTTGGACAACATGGCTAGAAAGTGTTGATGCAGATTAGGGATGAGATAGGCCCAAATCTGAAAGATTGTGTTGACAGCAAGGGGAAATTCAGCATCTCAAAAGCATATGATTTCTTAAAGGGAGCTGACTTGAAGGATAGGATGGCTAAGTACATTTGGAGCTCTAAGCTATTACCAAAGCACAACTTTTTCCTGTGGATGTTGTTGAAGGGAAGATTGTCTACCATTACTAGACTACAATCATTTGGTATGTTAAGATGGGTACACAACTGCTGTTGTTTTTGCCAAGAAGATGTTCTGAAAACACCACAGCACATGTTTATCCAATGCTCTTTTACTAAGGAATTGTACCATAGATTATCTCTCAAATCAGTTCAGAACATGAGCGAATTCAGGAAGATACTCAGCAGTGTTGGAGGTAGGAGGAGAAAGAGGAATTTTGTCATGATGGTTAGCTGTGCTTACCAGCTATGGCTTGAGAGGAACAGAAGGATTTTCCAGCACAAAAGCCAACCTTTGGAGGCCATTCAGAAGCAAGTGGAAGTTTTTTGCCATTATGATTTTAGCAATCTTTTGGCAGATATGAATCTTGATTATATGTAGGTTTAACAGTTTCTGCTCAGAGCCTGTCAGACTTTTCTCCCTTAGTCCAAATCGGACTCCCCTTGTAAAAGGTGGAGTCACCAGAATTGGACCATAATAGAGAGTTAGCTTGGTTTTGAGCAGTAGACTGTCTCAACTTTAGCTTGTTTTTTTATTATTATCTTAGAAAGTTTCTCTTATTTTGTTATTCAAAAGGCCTGGAGTGAAAGTTATGATGTGTAAGTATAATTTGTTGGAATGCAATGAAATATATATCTTCCATCAAAAAAAATTGTTTGTCAATAGAACCTTCCTATTACAATAATAGTAGTAGTGGAAAAATAGATACAAAAGAATAGAGCCAAAAATTACTCTATACATGAACACCTCTAAACGAATGGCAATCTATATATGAAGCCTATTAGAGAATTATTATGTAAAACTCAAAGCGGCACCAAATATATCTTGACATTTATAGAGGTGACAAAAGAATGAGTTAAACTATAAATTGAGCACTTGAATGGATCTGATGAAGAGCAAACTATCATACTCTTACAGAAGGAACTTGATTCTGATCCAGGAGGCAGAGTGCCTTTACCTGAGGGGAAGCAGATCCCAGCTGTAAACAACACTAGTCTGCTGTGACAATGCTAATTTTGCCAATGAGTATGCTGCAGTGTTTGCTTGCCTAAAAGCATGAAGGATTGGGACTGTAACCACTGAGTTGTAACAACCTGTTAAGTACAACCCGGTTGAATAAGTTTTGGTAAAAATTAGTTATTTGTATTTTCTAAAATAATTTATCAATGTATTCTTAGAAAAACAAATTTACAATTGCTATGTTTTCAGATTAAATAAAGTTTTAATGGAATACTGAATATTTTCACTGACTGAAAAAAGTTTATTTCAATGTTTTAATTTATAGTTGGTTGGCACTGTATTATTTTTTATCATAGTTTTAGCTTCATGTTTGACTATAAAATTTAAGTAGTGCATGAACAATATTAGCACTGTGTGATATAGTATTGACTTTTTGTAACTTAATTATTATTAAATATCAAAATTATAATGTTTAAATATAAGTAAGGTCTTGCTTGTCCGAGCTTGATTCTTATGATCTGAACTGAACTGAAAAATATTAATATATATAATTGAAATGAAATAAATATAAATATATTGAACTAAACTGATAAAATATAAATATATTGAACTGGACTGAAAAAATAAATATATTGAACTAAACTGAAAAATATATAAATATATTGAACTGAACTGAAAAATATAAATATAATTAACTGTAATGACTTTTTAAAATTTATATATATTTTTCTGAATTAAAGTTAAATAATTTTAATTTTTTTCATGATTGAAATTTATTGTACTGTACAGAATTGAATAGAAATTAAATGAAAAAAAAGTTTAATGTAGTATGATTGTGGCCATGTTTGCTAGAGTTTACAAGTAGAGCAATGTCGTTCAGTTCAGTTCAATTCAGTTCATTTCAGTTCCATTCAATTCAGTTCAATTCAACAAAATATAATTTGATCAAATTCATGTACATTTAAACACAATGATTATATTTCTGAATATATTAATTTCACTTCAGTTCAATTCAATTCAATTTATTTCAGTTCTGATCAGTAAGAAATAAGCTCAGGCAAAGAGGCCCTGAATGCAACTAAATTATTCCATCACATTGCATTTATTCATAACTAAAATGAATTAAAATGAAGTAAAATTTAATGTATTGAAGACAATAACAGTATGACTAAATTAAACTAAAATTGATCAAATTAGATTTGTTCATAGTTGAAATGAACTTATTATCCTCATTACGAACAAATTTTGCTTTTGAAATTGAATTTAGTCCTTATCCCATTCTACTTTAGAATTGATTTGATCTTACTAAACTGAGCCGAATTCAATTAAAAGTATTGGTACGATATGATTTGATCATATTTTATCAAAACTTAATTGATCTGATTTGAACTGAACTGAATTAATTTAATCGAACAACGTATCTTAAATTTTTTTTTTTTTGAAAAACAATGTATCTTAATTTAGAAGTAAACTAGTATAATGTCCCGTGCCGATGCACGAGAATTTAATTTTAAAATATTATAAATTAGTAAAAAATAATCTAATGTTAGTTAAGTAATTTTGACCAAGTATTATTTTGTGAAAATTAAAAAATATAATGTAATAGCCTTTTCGTGAAAAACAAATTGGTCGCTAAAATATTGTTAAGCTTTCAAAAATCTAAGACATTAAGAAATTATATAACCTTATTATCTCATGTTTTGAAACACTTCCTTATAAACTATACTAACGGTACTATGGATTGGTTGATCATTCTTGTCACAAATCAAAATATTCAAATCAAAATAATCAATCACACATTCAAAAGTAGAAACCGAGTACTTGAAATAGAACTTTCTATATTCAAAAATATATAACGTGAAACCCAAAAATAGAAAAATTTGCAAAACATAATTAATTGAACAATAAAAATACCTACTATTGGTTCAGATATTTTTTTATAAATTTCTAAAACTCTAACCTAAATTTCATAAACCCGTCTGGGTAATGATTGAATACATAGCTCAATCATAAATTAATTAAAGATGATGTGTTGCTATTTAATTGGTGCCTGATATCAGGACCATTATGATATATATTAAACTGATTAAAAAAATTGAAATCCAAATAATATAGCAAGATTCAGATGTAGGGTTGAAAATAAGGAAGGCAAATCAAGAATTTCACGAATTATATGTATACAAATCAGGTAAATTAAAAATAAGTTACACTAATTAATTGTAATTGTGAGAGTAAGGATTGGAGAAGAGTAACATACGATAAAATAAAAAACGTTGAAATTATATAATTATAGCAATGTTGAAAAATAAGGAAGGCAAATCAAAGGGGTTCATGGAATAAATGTATATAAATCAGGTAAAACTAAATTAAATTACATGATGTAAATGTAAGGCTGAGAATAAGGAAGACAAATCAAGGTTGAGAATAAGGAAATTGAAAAGGATTGGAGGAGTAACATACAATAAATAAAAAATATTAAAATTCTATAATTATAGCATGATTTATTTGTAAGGTTAAAAAATAAGGAAGACAAATCAAAAGATTTCATGAAATAAATAAATCAGGTAAAAGTAAATGGCAAATTCTCTAGAAAGTCCGACTTTCCTAAGTGTTATGGAACTACCACTATATATTTAAGGTCAAGTGATACTATTTTGTGTTAAAACATTGATAGTATCAAAGTGAACATATAATAAAACATGTTTTAATGCAAAAATTCATGAATTTACATAAAAACATTAATAAAATTCAAATAACAAATTTTACAGTTCAAATTAAAAAGTACACAGTATAAGTTAAAACGTATAAAGACTCTTATGGAAAGTCAGGAAAGTTGGACTCTCAAGAGATTTTCTCAAAGTAAATTATTTACACGATTTAATTATAAGGCTGATAATAAGGAAGGCAAATAAAGGCCGAGAATAAGGAAGGAAAGCGTTTCACGAATTAACTTTATGTAACTTAAATAAATTAGAAAAATTGAATAAATTGCCTAGAGTTCGATTATGTGTCAATGTGTGATTGATTCTTAAAATTAAATTCAAAAATAGGAAAAAATGACACATCAAACATAATTTTTTAAAGAGTATTATATATAGATTATGTGGAAATAGATGATTAAGTTTGGAAATTAATTTCACTTATTGTAAGGAAACGAAATGTAAAGTTAATATTGAAGGAGGAGAAGAGGAAGGGAAGAGAAAAATAAATGGGAAAGCAGTAAATGCGTGAGTTATAATATAATAAACTATGATGTGGAATTGGATGATTAAGTTTGGAATTAATTTCACTTATTATAAGGAAACGTTATGTAACGTTAGAAATGTAACATTAGCATGTTTATTAAGAATAAATTCTGAAATTAATTTGACGATCCTTAATGGCAGTTTTTATTTCAAGAAACGTTACAATCTAGGTTTTGAAACTAATTTTGATCAATTTTCAATAAAATAATTACAGGTTATAAAGAAGAAAAAGAGCATAAATTACTGTTACGAAAATAATAAAAAATTGAGGATGACTAAGTGCATCATTTATTTCAGGCAACGTTATAATGTAGGGTAAGTTTTAATAATTTTTAATCAAACAATTGCAGTCTAAAAAGAAGAATGATGACTAAATGCACAAATCAATACCAAGAGTCACCAACACCATAACTATTTGTAAAATTGCAAAAATATTAACTTGTAAATGAAGATTATACAAATCATACAAAAATTTCCATGTATTGATATCATGATTCAATATACAAAAGATTCATCTCATTGACAAAAGCACAACAACTCTGTCACAATATTGCAATACAATTCAGTTCACTACTGGTGAAATTGTTCATAACCAAATATGCACTACTACAACAACACGGATGCCCTATAAGCAAAACTACAAAAAAGATCCTAGGGTCGAATCGAAAACAGCTCTGAATTGTGAAAAAACTCAAAAGGGGATTGCATAATGGCATCGCACATACTTCGGGTAAGAATTGAACCGAATGGGCAAGCAGCTAGTTGCACTGGGCTTCTTTGCTCCCTGAAAAGATGCAAACATTTCAATGAAATGTTTGAGAAAATCCCACACTTTATGTTCAAATAACAAATGGAGATAGATAACATAATCACCTTGATGTCCCTGTGCATAATATTATTCTTGTGCAAGTACTCCAAACCTAATAACAGCTGCTTTGTGTACATTTTAATAACCTGAACAGCAACAGAACCAGAAAAATTGAACTCTAGAACTGCGAAGCCAATGAATGAAGTCTATATACTGGACAACAACCACTTATGAATGCAGGGAAAGATCCAAAATTTCCCAAGAGAGATGAGATTGAGCCACCAGGAACAAACTCCAAAAATATATTCAAAGGCTCCTGCTCTCTGGCAGTCCCAATGTACCTCTACAAACAAAGCAAAAAACTCATTTTTAAAAAGAAAATTCAAAGTAGCATAAGAAAACTCAAAGGCAAACAGAATACACATTTTACTTACCACAATTTTCGTATGGGAAAGATTCTTAAACAGGTTCAACTCTTCTTCAAGCTCTCGAATATGCATAAAAAGGCCTTTCATTTCTATCAACATCACTACTTGATTCAATTACAGACTCAAATAACCTTAAAACAGAAAACTAAACTAAAGTAACTAAAACCCAGAAATCGCTTACCTGTGTTTGCTCTTTCGAAGCACCATTTGCAGCAATTGAGATCTGTAAATCGCATAAAACCACCACCAGTTTAGTATTAAAAATCACATCTTTATAGATGCTAAATTCAAAAATCAAACACAAATTTGACCTCTTTTACAGCTTATCAGCTTATGGGCGGCCACCGCATACCTCCTGCTGCCAAACCTGGTGTAGAGCAGCTCTTAAAATGCACAAACTGATAAATGTATGCAGTGGTAAAAAAACCTGGCAGGATTGCAAAAACCATACCTTTTATTGTAAAGAACGATCATCTAGCTTTGAATAGTTGTGCCATATGGCGGGATTGAGACGCTGTCTTCGACTCCAACGTCTTGGAACAGAAGCTCAGTCGCTTCGCCGTCTGCTTCACCCTCTGCTTCATGTTCTCTACTTTTCGTTCTTCAGTGAGGTAGAAAGAATCAAACATATATTTAATCACCTACAAACCAAGAACAGTTTCTGACTTAATTACCCAAATATGCTCCTATGTATCACACCTATGCTTTTGCCTGTGGACTACCTACATATGTATCACTTGAGAATGTTACCTGGTTCACGGTTCCATGTGATTGGAGGTCAAATACTCAAAGACTATCATGGCCTTCACAATTGTCAAATTCTGATGATAGCTTAGAGTTGTACCCCAGGCACTTCAGAACAATCTCGATGATCATCTTCGACAGTTTTGACATGATGCTCCCGTATTCTTTCATCACATCACTGTAGACAACTGATTATAAGATGCATTAGAAAAACTGGTGATTATAAGCTTACAATTCATTGGGAAATCTGGTGATTGCTGAGAAATCGAATTCGAGAAATTCCGAGAAGAGAGAGCTCTCCAGGGGTGATCAAATAAAAATTGCAGGCGATAGTGATGAAGCTGATGGAATCAATTAGAGTTGAAGGAGATGATGATTTTAAGGGAGTAATTGCTGTAATTGTAGAGGTGATTATGAGCGGAGAGGAAGAAGTAGAGTAAATTGTAGAGCTGATTCAGAAAGAAGAAAAACAAATTAAAAATAAATTGATGAGTCTAGCTGATGTGTCAATTTGTGGTTATTTAAAATTTAAATTAAAATTCTAAGAAAATTCAAAATCATTCTCTTTTAAATTCAGAAGTTGTAATGATTTCAGGAATGGATGATGAGGGGGTCGTAGGTGTTGGGGGAGAGGTGGTAGAATTGGGACTCCAGGTTGATGAGAAGGCTACCCAAATCAGAAAAAAGAAAAATTTGAACATCAACATATATTCATTGAGTAGGAGGGTATTTCAGAAAATATAAGCAGTAAAAATATGGTTACCACTGTCTGATAGAACTATTGTTGTATAACCCTCCTTAATACTCTCCTTGCTGGAGACTGTAGTCCATCTTCTTGATAGCTTCCATTTCTTCAGTAGCCAGAATGGGGCATTTCAAGGACAGTCTGTGGCATTGCTCTTCTGTGGTTTCTGTAAGGTCACCTTCTGGACCAACCATGCACTCCATTCAGGAAACAATCTTCTCTCTGATGGGATCGATTGGGGGGTTAGTCACCTGAGCAAACATCTGCTTAAAATACTCGAATGTCAGCTTCTCTCTATCAGACATGTCAGCCAGTGGAGCATCAAACATGAAAAAAATGAAATGGGCAAACCTGTATGTGCAAAATAATGAAAAAATAACCGCCTTGTAATCAATACCACATCAATCATTAGTTTCAATGGCAATCCGAAACACAAACAGATCAAATATCTGAAATGTTATTGTTTAGCTCAGCAAGAGACATTTTATCAAATATATGCATGTCTCATGTCTGACCTAAGCAGCATCCTCATGCGATTCTTTCTTCACCTTGCCCTTAGCTTTAAAGCTTGTCTTGCAGCCTTCCACATCATCACCGAGGCAATCCTGAACAGCATATCAAAACACCGTGAGGCATCATTTGTCATATCAACTCCTCAACATCAGGGTTGGCACAGAGAATCATCAGGATCTTTGATTTGTCATCCTCGAAATATCTCTAAAAGAAACGGCTCACATCATCAGTAAGAATCACACAATACATAAAAGGCTAACTAAATATCAAGATTAGAGAATCAGAACTCGAGTGATACATACATGTAAAAGCATCAAGTTTGGAACATGGGAATCGCCATTAGCCATAGACCCTGCGCCACTGCCGGAGAGTACAGACATGGCGCGTGGCGAAGTTGGCACCGCTCTCCGCCATGTCGCTACCATTGCTGATTTCCAACACGTGGCTTCGGAGGGCGTTGGATGGGTTGGGTGGTGAGGATGAGGAGGAAGGGGAAGGGAAATGGGAGGATAACCCGTATATGAAGATGGCTATGCAATTCATGAAGTCTGGTGCTCGTGTGAGGAGAGCGAGGAATAAGAGACTTCAACAGTATTTGGAAAGAGGGTTGGATGTGAAGTTCACTGATGTAGTAGGTCTTGGAAAAATCCGGGAAGAGCTTGAGGAGATTGTTAAGTTTTTTACTCACGGGGAGATGCATCGCAGGAGAGGAGTTCGCATAACTGGTAAATTTCCAAGCAAGCTAATGTCTTTTACTACTAGGATCATGAACAGACTCCACTGTGAACATGTGTTTTCAGCCCTATTATTGTACCAGTATAAACTAATGATTTATTCATGATTATGTGTTAAACTTTTAGTGATGTGAGTTAAATTTCATTTTCTCCCTCCAAATTTTAGGCATCAGTGTGTTGTGTATACCATTATATTTGTATGAGTGCATATGACAGAGATGCATATTGGCGCTGATTGTCATGCATGCGTCTCTTTACATGAAAGCAATTCAAAATGGATTACATGTCTTACCCAGCCAGTTTATTTTATCTATTAGTGTCTATCTATCTCACTTGCTGCAGTTTTGCATAAAGTTTGGTTTTTGAGTTTGTATGTGTTCTTTTTTTTAATGTTGCAGGAGAACCTTGGCAACCTGCCAGCTAGATGTTCCAGTCGCACAGATTCCGTGAAATCACCTGGTCTTAGTGAAGAAACACCACAGAATAAGAAGAAAGATGTTTTCAGGCCATCTGTCACTGGCGAGAGGAAGAAAATGATACTAACTCCGCTGCCCGCAAGGACAGGTGGAGAGGGGGCTGATAAAGAACCCACTGACATTCGCAAAACTAAAAAAATTTGGCTTGAGAATGAGCAAGAGAAGTTCTTTGCACCTATAATCCATTTTTGCTTGAGAAGCCATTATTTTTACCGTTAGTGTTTTCTTGAGCTTGAAGTTGTAGAGCAGGGTTTTGGTTTGGCTGTAGATTTTCAAGAAAATGAAGTGTTTTAGGGTGTTTGAGCAATCTTTAGCTGTGCTGGGGTTCCTCATAGTTGCCGGTTGTGTAGCTTTTAGTTTCTTTTTGCTGGATTTCAGGGCTGTGATTAAAGGGTAATTATGCTTAAATATTTTTTATTTCTGGTGTTTATATGTTGCTACTTTTTCATCTTGGTTTGTGTTTTTGTTTTGGATGATGCAGGAACATGGGAAAGAAAACTCAACTTTCAAGAAGAAGAAACTCATTCACAAAAGCCTCACGCTAAATGCAAAACTATCGTGTTGAGAAAGAAATGAAGGGTTATCTTTTTGTTTTATGCAGGAGGAGGAAAAGGTGGACTTGGAGAAACCTCTCATATAGTCAGTCTATGATTGAATGCGATTTTGATCCGAGCACTTTAATATTCTTTGGCTGAGCTATAAGAGAAGGAGTTTCGGTAGAGATAAAAGGTATGCACTGAATAGGGCTAATAATGTTCAAGAAAGGCTGGTCTTTGAGTGAGCAATAGATTTGTATAATTAAATAGATTTGAAAGCTTTATGTGACAATTAAATAGATTTGTCATAATTATTTTATATTATAGAAAAAACATATTGTGGTCATCCTAGAAACCGTGTATCAATTTATTAAGCAAAGAAATGATAAGTCTTATTAAATTGGTTAAGTATTAATAAAATATAGAACTTTTTAAGTATTAAATGTTATTTATTTAAATGGAACTTTTTTTGTTTAAATAATTTTGTCAAAAATTTAATCATTTTCAAATCATATGCAACTTCATATGCATATATTATAGGTTAATAAAAGTATTAATTGTTTTTAAATAGAAATTCGTACAACGGCACGAGTATTATACTAGTTTAATGTAAAAGGCAATGCTTAATTACAATCAAGAAAAGCTAGTAAATGTGTTTAAATATAAACCAACCTGATAAATCACTCCTGTGTCGAATCCAAGCATACTCGTCCCCAGAAACGCCCACTGCGTAGATGGATACACGCGGCAGAGTATTGCTCCCAGAATCACAAATAGACAAGCTGTGTAGAACACAGGACGGAGTCCCCACCTGCGTTCGACGAAGGCTGTTCCCTAGATGCCTATGATAGCACATAAGAGGATCATCAGTCCGAACTGGATGCGGGAGTGATCTGTGTACGATCCAAAGAATGTGTGCTTGGTCTTGTTGCCATCATTGAAATGGGACCGAGAGAACTTGCGCCTGAAGTGTGGCATACCAGACAACCCCCCTAAATCAAAAAGTGAAAATTAGTCAGAGCAGCTCAAGCTTATACATTATCTATACATTGAGAATTCCTTGAGTAGAGTAAAAATGGTAGTTGTTAAACTATCATCCGATTTTGGTTGCAGTGTACAAAAGGCTTCCTCACTTTCAACATCATATCACAATCACTCAACTTTACTATAATCAAAAACACAGAAGATCCTACTACTGCCTGCTTTAATTTATAAAAAAGAAATCCCAAATTCATATTTTTGAATAATATTTTCGATATGAATAATATTTTTCGATATATTGATGAATAAAATTACTTTAGTACCGTAATAATCATCTTGATTAATTAATAATAATTCCTTTTAATTTCTCTAACTTAAAATTTTTGCACGCAAATTAAAAAAAGTTGATACTCAAATAACAATAGTACTTATTGAAGTTGGCATGGTGATAGAAGTAGTCCAGTGATATTAATAAATTATAATTTACCAACCAATATCATTATAATTACAATTTGAATTTACATAATCAAATTAGTATCTCCCATCGCATGTCACATATATTATAGTGTAAATATGAAGGTGATAGAGGTTGGTGGTAATATTCTAGATCTTCCCAATGATTTTCTCGAAAGACCTGGAAGTGGCACAATCATAGATAGTGGTACGACCTTGGCGTATCTTCCAGATGACATTTATACTTCTTTTATAAAAAAGTAATAGCAATCTGTGATAATAGGGGTTCACTTACATCTTCACTCTTACTTAACCCAGATATCATTTTATGATTCTGTCTTGCCACTTTACATTTATTTAAACCTCCAGATTATGGCATCCCATCCAGATTTTATTGATCAAGAGTTCAAGTGCTTCGTTTATTCTGGAAGGTAAGACCCTTAACTTTATTCTTTTATTATGGAAGATATATATTTCATTGCATTCCAACAAATGTCACTTACACATCATAGCCTTCACTCCAGGCCTTGTGAATAACAAAATAAGAGAACTTCCTAAGATAATAAAGAAAACAAGCTAAAACTGAGACAGTCTGCTGCCCAAAACCAGGCTAACTCCCTATTATGGTCCAATTCAGGTGACTCCACCTTTTACAAGGAGAGTCCAATTTGGACTAAGGGAGAAAGTCTGACAGGCTCTGAGCAGAAACTGTTAAAATTACATATAATCAAGATTAATATCTGCCAAAAGACTACTAAAATTATAATGGCAGAGAATTTCCACTTGCTTCTGAATGGCCTCCAAAAGTTGGCTTTTGTGCTGGAAAATCCTTCTGTTCCTCTCAAGCCATAGCTGGTAAGCACAGCTAACCATCATCACAAAATTCCTCTTGCTCCTCCTACCTTAACACTGCTGAGTATGTTCCTGAATTCCCTCATGTTCTGAACTGATTTGAGAGATAATCTCTGGTACAATTCCTTAGTGAAAGAGCATTGGATCAAACATATATTTAATCACCTACAAACCAAGAACAATTTCTGACTTAATATGTATCGCTTGAGAATGTTACCTGGTTCACGGTTCCATGTATCACTTGAGAATGTTACATGGTTCACGGTTCCATGTGATTGGAGGTCAAATACTCAAAGACTATCATGACCTTCACACTTGTCAAATTCTGATGATAGCTTAGAGTTGTACCCCAGGCACTTCAGAACAATCTCGATGATCATCTTCGACAGTTTTGACATGATGCTCCCGTATTCTTTCATCACATCACTGGAGACAACTGATTATAAGATGCATTAGAAAAACTGATGAAATGTTATTCTTTGAAGAAATAATAATGCAATTACCAGAACTCTGTGTACGGATCTTTGAGAATGGCTTTCGAAGAGCTCTGAGCATATGAGTAGAAATCAGGCCCCAAAACCTTGAGGCATTCATAGAAAGGGGAGGCGATAAAATGGGGAGTATATGCAGAAGAATCCCCAACCCGAACTTTCACTTCCGAAGGAAGTTTGAAAATCCGGCCTGAGAGGGACTCGAGCTTCTTGTGGAGATCGGCAGAAACTGCATGATTGCGAATCAAAAAGAACCCCCACTCTTTACAGGCAACATACAGGGAAGCGAGAGCAGATGGGCTCAAGGGCTGGGAAACGTCCAAAAAGAGGAAGTTCTAAGGAAGTAGGAGATGTGGACGCCGAAGAGACCGACGCCCATTGAGGATTCTTCAACGAGCAGTCGACGCAGACCTTGTTCCCCGACTGCGATTGGAGGTCCCGGAGACGTGCGATTAGACACCCATTCTGTCGGTCACGTGCTGACAGTGCTTCGTCGGCGGCACCAGCTTTCGGGCGGTTCGTCGTCATCGGTGATGGCGTTTGCGCTGAGAGAAGGTTTTTGAAGTGTGAGTCTACCTAACTCTGATCGATTATTTAACTTAGATCGGTTTATCTGTTACTGTGTACGGGACATTATAATGTCAAATATGTGGAATTTAAAATAACACAGCAATTGATAACGCAGTTCGGTTCACAACCTACTCTGCGAGGCAGCTTCTGCCCAACTTGAAGAATTTCACTAGAAAGCCCAGTTACAGTACAAAATCCCTTTGCTACTTAACTCTATATCCAGCGCGAGTCAAAGCTGCACTTCTTCAAGCTGTCCCAAACACAAGCTCCTTCTATGTCGATCTCCCGATCTCTTGTTGTCGTTGTCGTTTGTCGATCTCTTTGAGTGAACCTCAAACACGGCTCTAACTTCTGCTCGATTCTTCTGTAGCAAAAACCTAAAACTCCCAGTTTATGCTTTATGCGTTGAAGCTCCTGAATCGATGCTGAATATAGCCATGGAGCTCTGTATTTATAAAGAATCAAATCCAATGATCAATCGGATTCATCACTCTTCTTTTCCCTGTTTGAATTGTGATTTCCATATTTTCTATTCTTTACATAAGGGAAAAGAATGTTCTAATCTAAATATAATTAGGAATAAACCATATTAATTTGGTTCTATTCCAAATATGTTTTAATCTTACCAAATAAAACACAAAATAGAATCTAGATTGGATTCGGCTGAATATCATCTTTCCATGTTTGCTCGATCAGCCATAATTAATCTTGGACTTCCTTGTTTGTTGTTTTTCTGAATCTGCGTCTTCTTGACATTACTTCATGTCGAAGTTCCTGAAGAACTTGACGCCTGACATGAATTCATGTCAAAGTCTTCACCGTTCATAAAAATTGCCAACTCAATAATTCTTGACTTTACAGTTTTCACCCATAGAGAGAAGAGGATCTGGATTGGGTCCTCCTTGAGCAGGGAATCCGGGCCAGGTTCGTCATTGAGGCGGCGTTGCGGCAGTGTTGGGCGGCAGGTCAGGGAGAAGATGGAGCGGAGGAGGAGGAGGGTGCGACTCAGTCAAGGGCCGCGGTGTTGGGAAATCTGGTGATTGCTGAGAAATCGAATTCGAGAAATTCCGAGAAGAGAGAGCTCTCCAGGGGTGATCGAATCAAAATTGCAGGTGATAGTGATGAAACTGGATAAATTAGAGTTGAAGGAGGTGATGATTTTAAGGGAGTAATTGCTGTAATTGTAGAGGTGATTATGAGGGGAGAGGAAGAAGTAGAATAAAATTGTAGAGCTGATTCAGAAAGAAGAAAAACAAATTAAAAATAAATTGATGAGTCTAGCTGATGTGTCAATTTGTGGTTATTTAAAATTTAAATCAAAATTCTAAGAAAATTCAAAATCATTCTCTTTTAAAGTATAGTATAGATGTACCAAAATACTTGCATTAGGTTTATAAACTAATTTGAAATTAACTAAATTGATCTAGGTAGCATCACATCACATTTTTTAAAAATTAACTTGACTGGTCGGATCTGAATTGAACTGAACTGAAAAAATTATAGAGAAGTTTATTTAAAATATATTGAGGAAATATACTGAACTGAAAAATTATAAATATATTTATCTAAACTGAACTGAATTGAAAAAAAAATATTGATGTATTTATTTGAACTGAACTAAACTAATATATATATATATATATGTGTGTGTGTGTGTGTGTGTGTATAAAAATATTTATTTTCATTATACTAAACTGAAACAATAAAAATATATTGAAATGAACTTAAAAAATTATAAATATACTGAACTGAGGTGAAAGAAATTGAACTAAAAAAAATTAAATGTATTGAATTGAACTGAAAAATATATAAATTTACTAAATTAAATTAAACTACTTTAAAGAAAAACTCCACCAAACAGGCCCTAATCCCTAAGTAAACATAATTTGAAAATAACATTTTTTATAATTAAAGGATGGCAATTCTAGAGAATTAAAACGAGTAGTACCTACGCTTTAGGAATGATCATGAGTTTGAGACCTGATCTAGACCCTGCGACTTTAACCCCGTCGGGTATTGATTTCATTTTTTAGACTTTAACCCCGTCGGGTATTGATTTCATTTTTTAGACCCATCGGATACGGGTCGGATCTAGATCTAGGTTTCAAATACGAATAAGAATACGGATATAAGATATCAAACTCATACCCATATCCATATCCACATTCAGATCCATGTACTAATATATTATAAATAATATATTTCTATGTATAATATCTATGCCGTACGTTCTTGTACTAAATTATCTTTAATTTCACTAAATTGTTGAGTATTTTGATGTGTATTGTGTATTGATAAGTCACTATGTATGTTAACATTTACGCTTATTGTAGAAAAATATATACATTTGGTTTTATTCGTATTCATTTTGAAATCTTAAACATCAAAATAACAGAATTATATATAAAAAATTGGATCCGTTTAAGACCCTTACACCATGTGGATATAGAAACATCAAAATAACAGATTAATAGATAAGAAGTTGAATCCGTTTAAGACCCTTAAACCCTGTGGATATGGATGCGGATCTTAGTATTCTAAACGTGCGGATCTAGATCGGACAATTTTTTTACGGGCCGAATCCGAATAGGTAAATTAGACCCAGACGCGCCCTATAATCATCCCTACTTGTACTAATAATCTCGTAAAGGTAGTTATAATTGTGTTACAATATTTGTAGTTTTTTTAAAAGTGCATTCTCCAATTATGGTATTCCAATAACCTCTAGTTCTTCATTTTTAATTTTTATTGTGAAATTACATAACCCCTAGTTCCCTTTTAGTTTGGCTCACACAACGATACAAAATCAAAGGGTGAAACATGTAGAAGGCACGCCTTTGCAAATTATGAATTTCCCCTAGATATATATTCAAAAGAGCATAAAACACAATAAATGTATAAAAACCTTAGCATGAACTCAACATTCACCGTAATAAATATTTGGAATGAACTCAACATGAGATTTAACATTATTGAATAAAATCAACCAAAGTTTATCACTTAGAATAATCTATCTATAAATTAACTAATAACCAACAATTAGTGCTCAAGGTGGTGCACATATTCAGTTAAACGTTGCAATTTACTTGAATCCAATTTATGCGAGAGAGCAGTTTCTTGCTTCTTCACCATGAGCATTTGTTCGTCCATATCCACAGTCCAACCACGTTCTACCACATACTTGGTAGCATCTTCCTCATTCATTCCCAAAAAGAGAGCTGCATCATGCACACTTATGGTCGAATACGCTGAAACAATCAAACCAAACATTCTCTTCGTGTATAATTCTGAGAAGGCAGCAATAAAATCCTGCACTTTAGGGCTCCAGTTGAAATCCTTAACCGCTTGATAAACTGAAACATAATCCCTGGTCCATAAGTTCTGCCCGATTTTCCAGATCGCCGCGAGTTCAGGGTTAGCTTCCTTCACCGCCGAGGGGATAGATTTCCACAAGAACCTTGCGCTATTAACATCATCGGCATACATATGCCCCAGGAGATGAACGGTGTACGGCCATTCAGATTGATGATAAGCTTCGCCTTTGGCTGCAGCACTGAGTCTTAGATTGTCACAGATATCAGCGACCTTGTCATAAGAGTGGGAGGTTAAAGCGTCGGTGAGGGCAGAAAACTCCATGATCTGTTTGAATTTTTCAAACTTTGTGAATTGGAGCCATATTTATATATTTGCATGTGAGAGAATTCCATTCCAACCAGGGTTTTCTAGAATCTAAAACTAAATAAGAAAAGGTGCGTGAGAATTCTATTCAAAAACATTTTTCAGAAAATCTAAAATGGAATAGGATAAGGATTTATTGGACCGTTTTTAAGATACCGTTCAAACTATAAGTCCTATTTTTTGTTTAATTTAGACATTTTTTTCCAGCCGTGCATCAATACTAGAGTTAAAAAGCAGGACTTTCGATGTTAGTTTGATCAAACTTTTCATTCAACAATTTTTAAGTTTATTTACGTATGATTTACTTAAACCTTGAGAGCTGAATACCCGTCGCCAACACCTCCAAAATTTCAGTTGTATTTTTTTATCGCTTTAAACTATTGCAAAGGGTTTCTGTAGGTCTTTCCTGCAAAAACAAAGCAATCATCATCAAAAGATCAGTTGAGAGTGTAAGGACGCTGTGAGTAAAACAGCGGTGGACTAATAATAATTTACGGTGTAATAATGTATTTGGGAAAATTTTGATAATGGTATAGGTGGATATAAAAGATTATGTGGGTTATAACATGGCAAGAAGAGTATTGTTTTTGAAATTAGTATTGAATGTGTGTTAGTTTAGGGAAAAAATTGAGAAAATAGTATCATTCGGGTTAAAAATTCTGCATGTCAAACTTTATGTGTTCTTAACTAGTGCAAATTTGACTGTATTATTAATATAATTGTAATTGAACGTATTTGACTTTATATGTGTTTAAGAGCATTTTCAACTGTAAGTCACAATCACTTGTAACTTAGGGTGACATGTCATATTTTCAAGTTAGTGCATTTTGAAACTAGTATTTAAATAAGTTGTAAGTTACCTTAAACATTGGCTATTAAGATCCCACATATGACATAACACAATATCTATCAAATTATATTGAATTAGTGATGCAAGACCCACAAAAATTATACCAAGCTACTAGCTTGTAAAGGCAACACTTCTTTAAAAAAGCTAATAATGTGGCATAAAACAATGATAAGCAACTAGGTTAACTATTTATAAAAATTGTATAACAAGTCCAAAAAATAACCATTGAAGATGATCTAAGGGGTCAACGCACTTGAACTCTCATGATCGAGCTAAAATTTAAAAGATGTCTATTGTTATATTCAATTCTTATACTAGTCTTTTTGAACACGGTTCTTATATATACTCCCTCTTTATGCTCTAACCAAAATTTCTTAATTTACTTTTTAAAATTAAATTGGACTCACTTTGATCATGAATTTATAATAATATATATACTAACTATTAATATAGTATACATAATTTCGGATTTATTATATCATATATTTTTAAGTTATCATATAATTTTTAAATACATATGAATAAAGGTTTTCATGTTCAAAATTGAGTTTGTTGAAAAATCAACTCATAAACTTTAATTGGAATGGAAGGAAAACTATTCTATTAAATTCTATGTAAATTAGGCGAATAGTTTATGAAATATTTTAGTGCTAAATGAAAATGAAATCTTAATATTTTAAAATATATGTTTTAAAAAATTTAAAACTATATCTACTATAATAACACTAATATTAAATTAATATGATATGTTAAATTGACAGTCAAATATAACATTATCACGAATAAAAAGTGTCACAATTTTTTAAGTGGAGAGAATACGTGTGAAATCATGATCATATTCTTTCTACTTGAGATTGTGATTTGCGTATGCGTTGTATCATTTGCTTGATTTGACTATAGATAAGGTCTCATAAAAAACCAACTACATTATACCCCTCTTAAATACCCTTAAAGTAAAATATGCATTTATTAAGGATTTATCCTTTTAAGTGTTTTTTAAAGAAATTAACAGTCGTATTCCAACTACAATTAGTTGGCTCAAATTTATGACATATATATCAGATGTGGATAAAAATGTCTTACTAGTTACTACTCAACTACATTTGTTGTATTTGTTTTACTAGAATTTGATGAATAGAGTTGAATGTAGGCAGGAATATGCTTTTGGCACATGCAATTTTATTTTACAAATGTAGATAGTACATTATCATTTCTATTGAGTGTTTGACACCTCAATTTGCTTGAAAGAGAAAAAAAAAAACCAGGTATGTCAAATTCTCTCCACGTTTGGGAAAAAAATGTTTTTTTTCCCTATAGATGTGGTATGTGATTTTTGTTTTACAAAGAAAATAAAAGCATAAATTTGGTTATATATGGCCAAATCACAATCACAAGAAAGGTATGGTGGTTTTCATGTCATCCCCTTCACGGATCTTATTTGTGCTGAACTCTATGCGAATTATCGGCTTAAAATTTTGAGAGTTTAGATTTAGATCTGAAATTTTGATAGTTTAAAACTTAATGTAATACTTTGTAATTTTGAATTTAAGTTAAACTTAGATTACCAAAATTATATTTCACTGGACTTTCAAGTCTCACCCGATCAAACAAAATCCACAGTATGCTATGCTTTTAAACAATTTATTTTGATATATTTTTGAAGTTTTTCTTTCTCAAGTCATCAATCCCTTCATTTTTGCATGCATGAATCCATTCACATTTGAGATACATTTGTAAGAATTCCAAGAATTCCATTCAACACCTAAATTCTTTCGTCTTCCTTTCTTGCTAATATATATATTAGAGGTTTCAAAGCCTGAAAAAAAAATCTCAGTTAAGAAATACAAAATGGGTCCCAGAAACAAGAACTCAAAGCTAAATTACCATGTTCCAGTTCTTTTACTTTTGTACTCGAGCTTCCTTCAAGATTTCCTAGCTTCCGGCCAACATTATACATTCATTGTGAGTGCATTTTGTTCGTTTCATTTCTGGCCATCTGCAAAATCAAAGCTCCAATTGTAATGTCACTCTTTGTTAACACTTAACAGGTAGAGGAAGCCAGATATGAGCGGTTATGCGCTTCGAAGAACATACTTACCATAAATGGAAAGTATCCGGGGCCAACATTGCATGCTCACAAAGGAGAAACATTCACTGTGGAAGTCATTAACAGAGGAAAATACAACATCACACTTCATTGGTATGTAGTATATATTTGAATACCAGTGTATGTTTATTGGGGAGATAATAATGCGATTCGCGCGGAATTTTATAGGCATGGAGTGAGACAGTATAGGAATCCATGGTCAGATGGTCCTGTGTATGTTACACAATGTCCTATTAAACCAGGAAAGAAATTCAGGCAGAAAATTGTGCTGTCTGATGAAGAAGGGACTGTTTGGTGGCATGCACATAGTGATTGGACTAGGGCAACAGTTCATGGTGCCATGATCATTTACCCTACTCCTAATACCAGCTATCCATTTTCTAAGCCTTTTGCAGAGGTGCCTATAGTATTAGGTTTGTAAAATATCAGCTTCTGGATTGAAATTCGTGTTTTAAGTTCGATATTCTGGAAAAAAAACCATACTTTTTGGGCTAAATGAGGTTTGATTTTGGATGTGATGCAGGGGAATGGTGGAAGAAAGATGTGATGCTTGTTATGAACGATTTTCTTGCATCTGGAGGCCAGCCAAATGCTTCTGATGCTCTTACAATAAATGGACAGCCAGGAGACCATTTTCCATGCTCCAAACAAGGTATATATCATGTATACTAGCAAGGTTTGTTTTCCATTATCCGTTTCAGATTCAGACTTCAGTTTTTTCTGATGGCGACAGATACATTTCGACTAAATGTGGTACATGGAAAATCTTACCTCCTCCGGATAATTAATGCTGCGATCAACGAGTTCATGTTCTTCGCGATCACAAACCATGCATTAAAAGTGGTTGGCACTGATGGTAGTTACACCAAACCATTGAAAAGGGATTTTGTGGTCCTAGCTCCAGGCCAAACACTGGACTGTCTCTTCTTCGCTAATCAAGAACCTGGAGAGTATTACATGGCTGCCAAGGCATATGCAGATGGTAAAGGTGCTAATCGTGACAACACAACCGCCACAGGAATAATCAGATACAATGGAAATATATCTACTCATCATCATCCTATTCTTCCATGGCTTCCTGTGTTCAATGACACTTCTTCAGCGACAAATTTCAGCACAAGCCTGAGGAGTTTGGCTAGTAGGAACCACCCGATCAATGTTCCATTGACAGTGAATCAGAGATTTTATGTCACAGTCTCCATTAACGCATTTCCATGCGAGAACAACTCATCGTGTCAGGGTCCTAAAGGGACCCGAATAGGAGCTAGCTTGAACAACATAACATTTGTGAACCCTTCTGTGGACATACTCAGGGCGTATCATGACAAAATTCCTGGAGTGTTTGGATACAAGTTCCCAAAGCATCCCCCAAAGGCGTTTAACTTCACTGCAGATTTCTTGCCCTCTGAGCTGGAGGTGTCGCGAAGAGCAACTGAAGTTCGGGTGATAAGGTACAACTCGAGGGTGGAGATGGTTTTCCAGGGGACGAGTTTGGTGGTTGGGATGGATCATCCCATCCATCTTCATGGGTATAACTTCTATGTCGTTGGATCTGGATTCGGGAACTTTGATCCGTTGAAGGATCCTATGAACTACAACCTTGTTGATCCTCCTCACCGGAACACCATTGCTGTCCCCAAAAATGGCTGGACCGCTATAAGGTTTAGGGCAAACAATCCAGGTAATTTCAGTTCTGTTTTTCTGTGTGATGAAATTCAACTTTGATGATAATGCCTAAGTAAATCGATAATTTTGTAGGAGTATGGTTATTGCACTGCCATATCGAGCGGCATCTTTCCTGGGGAATGGATATGGTATTCATTGTAAAAGAAGGCAAGAAACCAAAAGAAAGATTGCTACCACCACAGGCAATGCCTCCATGTTGATGATGTTGAAAAATAAGATGATCAAATTTCCATTGTAGGCATCAGATTTCATTCAAAACCATATATCTTTGTAGACATTTTATTAACTGCAAAAATTTCCATGTTTAACATACTAAGACAACAATTCTTCACTGCCTACAAATGTAAACAAGGCAAGCTAGTAGACACACCGTATAACTAGCTCACTGGTATAGTTCCTTGAATCTTCTGCAGGCTTCGAGTACGTTGTCCCTTTTGCCAAAGGCACTAACCCTAACAAAACCTTCACCAGCAGGTCCAAAACCACTTCCAGGAGTAGTTACAACATGGGTTTTCTCGAGAATTTCGCCAAACACCTCCCATGAACTACGTCCGGGGAAATGCACCCACACGTATGGAGCATTTTTCCCACCATAGACCTTAAATCCAAGAGAATTGAATGTGTCCATTATGATTTCAGTGTTCTCCTTGTAGAAACCAACTACTTCATGCATTGCCTGTGCACAATTAGGTTTAAAAAATATGGCAAACTTAGAAAATGTACGAGGAAGAAAAAGTATAACTGAAACTTGAGATATATGAGATGAAACTGACCTTGATGCCTTCAGATGAAAGGCATGCTAGACCACCAGCTTGAGCAATGTTGGAAGCACCATTGAAGGTAGTACAAACGATGCGGTTAAAGTCTTTGGCCAATGGGAATCCATCTGAGTATAGGAGCTGTTTTGGAACAACAGTCCAACCTAAACGTACCCCAGTGAAACCGGCGTATTTGGAGAATGATGAAACTTCAAGAGCCACCTGCAATTTTTATAGTTTAAGACATGAGTTATTATGTGATGGACCTCACACAAACATACGAAACTAGTTTGAAACTCACTTCTTTAGCTCCAGGAATCTCAAAAATGGACCTTGGTTTATCCTCTGAGACATACATAGCGTATGCAGAATCATAGACTATTATAGAGCCGTTGTCCTTTGCAAACTGGACCAGTTGAGTTAGCTGTTCCCTTGATGCAGCTGAACCAGTGGGATTATTTGGTGAGCAGAAGAATATGATATCAGTCCTGGCAACCTTGGACAAATCTGGAAAGAAATCATTTTCTGGAGAACACTTCATGTACTCGATTTTTCCAAACTTTTCAACATCCTTCTGAAACAGCCCAGTTTGGCCCAGAATAACACTTGAATCCACATAGGCCTAATATTGAATTTAGAAACTCAAAAATGTAAAGATTGCAAATGAACGGCATAGAATATATGTTGAGAATATAGATGTTATTTCTGATTTATCCTACTCATGAATAGCTAAAAAGTTACAGTTATCTTCAAATAGGAAAAACACTAAGTCAAGATTGTTGGTGCTCTTAAACTTACAGGGTAGGATGGGTCTTGAACTGCCATCGTTACGTTGGACCCAAACATGACCTACAAAAATAAAGGACAAAACCATTCCAGTTACTCTATACGATTTTGGGCCGTCTATTATTGGATACACAATACAATTAAGACGATGAATATAAATTACTCTATAAAAATTCTGTCAAATCTCAAATGTAAGACAATAATTAGAAATTTCAAACCTGAAGACGGGATATATCACTCTTTGCACCATCAGATACAAAAATATCATCCTCATTAATGCCAACATTTGAATAATATGTTGAAGCAATTGAAGCTCTTAGTTGCTGTTAATTCAGAAGGAACAAGCGTTAGTTAACAGTCCTCTAAATGACACTAATTTTATCTAGAGATAGGCCATACATAGCATGTGAATTGTTAAGTTAGAAAGTATCATTACTTGTGTAGCAATGGTGCTATTTTCAGAGTGTGGGGGTGGTTAAGAATTTGACTATACATGATGAAGGTCACTTAGTTAGGTTCATAAATGCATATTCAAAGCCATCTCTCACTTTTTAATCATCTAGAACGCTGCATTGTGAACACCAACCCCACCCTCTAAATGATGCAAACTCAAAACTAAAAACATGAGAATATGGCTAACTACCTTTGCACCCTGTTCAGCTCCATAACCGCTATAACCCTCTCTGGTGGACAGTTCTTGTGCTCTCTGCAACAGCAACAACAAAAAGGATATAATATTTAAGGAAGATATAAGGTGTCAGAATTAAGATAAAATTTATACATGTAGTACAGATGTAGTATATCATGAATATGACTTATCATAGAACCAAATTTTCATGATAGCTCTACAAGGCAATTTAATTTAGAAGGTGATTGATTAAGCACATACATATTACTTTCTATTCTTCTTTTCACCGATACAAATCAACCAAAAAGTGATTAATTGTAACTTTAGTTGCAATATAACTCTTTCTACTAAGTGAGTTTTATATTTCACTCGGACAGTGATTTCTTATATACGTATACTCCCAAGTCCTAATGTCCATACATTTGAGAGGGAAGCTCAAATTTAATCTAAACAGTAAAGCATAATGTGCTTGATTTAGTTATAGCAGGCAGTCCTATTCCCTTCTCAGAATTGTCAAACCAAAGACATCGAGTTAGTTAACATTCACTTATATAAAGTACCTTGGCCATTGCTGCTGTAATGACTTCTGGGATGGGCTCGGTAGTGTCACCAATGCCAAGGCTGATAACCTGCGCATCTGGGTACTTTGCCATGTGTGCATTTCTCCTTCTAGCAATCTGATTGCAAAAAAAGTAGGTATGATAATGATATGCACATAAAACATTATGGGTTACAACTTACAAGGTACTTGACTATTAGTACAGAAGTAAGGTACCAAAATGGAGTATCAATCTATCCATAAAAGGGACATTCATACTTAACACACATGCATTTTTACAAAAGATCCAAGCAACAGAATAAGGTTTATACATCAGAAGCTCCCGAAATTAACATTGATATATATTTGAACAGGAGCTAGGGTAAGAAGTAAGAACAAACCTCGGGAAACAGATAACCAGCCTGAAGCTTAGCTAAGTTCTCATTTCTAGCGACCTTCGTTTTGTAAGCTTCACACAAGAGCGCAAAATATGTTAGCACATTACTGGAAATGCAAGCTCAAAGTACTCTCTTAAATAAAATAAGGATTTCACATAACCAGGCATAGCGTCAAATAGACACACCAATAATCAGGCTCATTATGATATATTAAAAATATAACAATACAGAAAAAAGCATACCAGTTTTCTCAGGTGGAGAAGCGACACATTTGACTACCACCCTGCTCGGTTTCCCTTGGACCAAAAGGGTCTGACTCCTGCAAATTAGAATTCATGTGTTACTTATAACGAAAAAGTGTTCTTTTATGGGTAAACTGCTTCTTAAGATATTGACAGAAGGCTTCCTTAAGAACTCCACATTAAAAATACAATGTTAACTGGACAAGTATGATCACATCATTCAATAGACTACATAGATACCAAAACTCCTTGGCAGCTTCACACATAAAACTTAATGACAACAAATCTTCAAACACAACATAACTTCCTCGCTTAAAAGCTAATTAGCTTCTGAACAGATCTATGGAAAACATACTGTCATCAGCATTCCAACTCCATTTATTCACACTACAGTTGTCACCAATCAGGGAATACAAGAAGAATACCATACTTCAGGGCTCAAGTAAAACTACTACACCTAATAAAGTTGAACAAGTAACTCAACCAAAAGCTCCCATACAATTCTTGAGGCACACAAAATGAAACCCAATAGCTGTGCAGTGACAGGCTGACAGGCATGAAACAATCCTACAAATAAAGGTCAAATGGACACAAACAATCATCTTTTAGCAAAGCAAAATGTATCTTTCAAACCATCAAATCCAATATTATTGAGCCCAGTTTCATGCCCAGTATGCTTTACTTGACTTTTTGTGGAAAGAAGAAGGCGTTTAATCTTAAACAAAACAAAACAAATTAGATCAGTACCTGATTTCGGGGAATCTGTTGCGACCCAGAAGAGATGAAGCCGAGGAAGAAAGCGAAGTCTGATGAACCAGCGAGGCCATAACTGCACAGATTGTGTTGAGAAGAAAGAGTGAGCTTCAGACGAGCACTGCAGTTCTCTGACGGCTACCAAACCTAATGTCTAAAAAGGCAACGTCTATAATATATTTATCCACGTGTTTCTACATCTGTTTTCATCATCATCAAATATAAATAATTTTTCACTTAAAATTATTCTCAATTTTCTAGTATTCACTGTTAAAAATCTTAATTTATTCACATTCTCAAGTTTAATTAACTAATTTTAACATTATTGATTTCAAGTAATTGTTGTAAATTGAATAATTATCTAACATGACATTTAGATATTGAATGTCATATACGTATACTTCATATCAGGACAGATCGAACATATATTATTATGATTTCATTTCATACATGTAAATGTATTCTCATTTACTATAAATTCATAATAATGTTTCTGATTTTGAATATCTACCTATAATCCTCCTTCATATCCAAAATAAAATATAAACCAAATCATGCAATTCTTATCAAAATCAACCATTTAAGTCACCGTTCTTATCTCATTCACGTTACTCTTATCTCATTTACGTTACTGCCTCATCATCCTCATCATTTTGGGTGTAGAATGTACCATATTATACTAGTTCATGCACTTTTTTTATGGAAGCTCATAAATTAATGATAGTTGTGATTTTGAGCAAGAAAATTTTGAACTCTTAACTACACTAAAATATACTTGGTCAATCAAGGTAGCAGCAGTATATGAAACTTCATCAATAAACACAATTTCTACTCTCCAAGTGAAATGCCAGAGGGAATATGATAGGCAAGCTGAAATTTAACAAGTAGAAAATCTATTCAATCAGGCAGCATGTTTTGTTGGGCAAACACAACCGCAGAATTAAATCAAGAAGATTGTTGTTCCATTTTAAAAAGGTCCAGCGTTGAACCATCTTAATCTTTTGTAGATGTAGCAGCAGAAGAGGAATCTTGATGGAGCTCCTTAACAACAGCAGCTAGGACCTCGGGGTTGAGACCTGTTTCACAAAGGGCGATGAGAACTGAAAGCGTGTGTCTATCCAACCCAGTTTCAAGTATGTTTGACATGTGAAATACAAGGTCCAAAGAGTCTCGTGCATTTCTTGCGGCCTCTGGATCCATCCTATGCAAACCTAGGAGAGATAACAGAGAAGCTTTTTATACAAATGAGATGATTACAGCTACCAGTCAAGGGTTCACATAAGAGATAGTGATGCATCGGTATTTCATAATCATATCTTAAACTAGAGTCTAAAACTAAGTGCACACAAACCCTGAACCAACTACGCTTAAATTTCTATTTGGCCATTTCGTTTGGATCTTTAGCAGTATGAGAAGAAATAGCAGGGAGTATAAAGCTGAGAGAATGAGCAGTCATGCATGCTAGAAGGTGGGTTCCAAATTAATTTTCTTGTCTTGATATCAACAAATAATATGAAAGTAATATAAACTTATGAGAATGATGCAACTCAACAGAAAGAAAACAATGATATACCATTTCGATAATGATGATCAGACTTGTGAAATTCCAATTTAAGTTCGATATCTTGATTTTCACTGATAAAAGTAAACTAATACTATGCAACTCAAAAGAAACAAACAGAACAAATACTATGGCACTGTTCATGATGAATATATGTGTGGTGGTTCATAAAAAAACCGAATACCAGACCTGGTTCCTATTTTTGCTAGTAAAATGTATAGCAATGAAAAGTACAGCATTCTAATTGCGCTTAATGGATACTCAACAAGTCAACATCCACGACGCAACATACAAGTAGCAAGAGAGCTTAATTACCAGAGAAAAAAGGGAATGATGAGCTATACCCTGCAAATCCCGAGTCACCAAATACCATGGCATTAAATAGATTCAGGCAAAACACGTTTCCAGCAGACAAGAATACAGCGGTATAAAAGAGCATCACAACTCTACATTTTCAAACATAGGTTCAAAATAATCATAGACACGCAGATTTCTCTACCAAACCTAACAGAAATATAACATCAATGTCCAACTGGATCAATAAATCAAAGCTCCCTTATGAATTTTATCGAGTTTAAACAAGCCAGTCCTTCATGGAAAAATCAACAAGCATGTTTATAATCTGGCTTATATCTGTCCCCATTACAGCATAATTTGCATCACAAGCTCACTGACCACACAGACAGTCTATTTGGGTAAATATAAACTTATTTTTCCACAACTACAGTGCTAATTAGCTTGGCCTCTCCTAAAACCCCAAATCTAATGCGAGCTATTATATGAACAGATGGAATCATGAAATCAAACATTTTTGCTTATGCATTAAGCGATCAAACGGAGGAAATTGCAAGAAAAGTGTTTGATTTCGGATAGGATTCCATGAAATCCAGATGGGAAAAGCTAAGGAAGAATTAAAGTATCAAACGCAGATAGAAGAAGACATGAATCACCTGCTTGCTCAAAACCGTAGATATTCCACCGGAGTTGGAGGTGGCGTTGATGAAAGAGCGAATTGGTACAGTCTGGGACAGTGACGGACGGTCTTTTAAAATTTTATGCGGTTTATTGTGAATATAAATTTATTTAAGAGACTTGAGCTCAACAAGCGGGGATAGCTCAGTTGGGAGAGCGTCAGACTGAAGATCTGAAGGTCACGTGTTCGATCCACGTTCACCGCATTTTGCTTTAACAAAAATAGTAACCTCACTTTTAAATTTGATCTAAAGGTCACCTTTTTTTTGATGACAGTGAAATAATTTTATACAATATTTAATTATTATTAATTAACAATTATAATAGAATACTCTTTGGTTTATTAAGTTTTAGTCTAGTGCCTCACTCGACCGATGACTGCTGATTATGCATACATCCTCAGGGTTCAATCCTCCGGCTAATGAAATGGCATTGGTTTTTTTTTTTTTTTCCAGTCAAGTTACGGTCTTGATTCCCTAGGAGCCTTCTGGTCTCTGCATGAACAAATGTGTTGTCTGGGCAGAAAGCACGACTTACGTGCATGCAACTACACTACCGATCCCAGTATCAAAGAACACTCTGCATTAATTTTCCGACGGACTCAATACTGATTGTGGCAGCAGTGCATATGGGAAACCACCTCGCCATTTGTGTGCCTGCTCAGACCTCTGTAAGCTAGCAGCCACTGTCGCAGCCATGACGCAAATGTTAATGTGAGCATGTTGAAAAAATTGTCTATTTCGTTAACACCGTATGCCGCCGCATACCATCACCAAAAGTGCTGCAAATGAATGTCTTTCTCCTTGATCATTCTCATCAACCAGAATTTCCCCGACCCTTTTGTGTTCTAGAGTTTGTTATTTGATGGAGTAAACCAACAAAATTTCCATGCCATTTTATAATAAATGTTGTTGAAGAAAAGGTGGTGACAGCGTTTTCCGAGATAAATGCACAATTCATCATCCTGCTCCTCCAGAGATTATCTACTGTGGGAATCTGAATATAGATGCCAACCAAAGTGTAACTAATATTTATACCAAAACGATGAAGCTCATCTCTTAAATGCGATTATGACGAGCAGATTGAGGCCACTCAATGATTAAGTGGTACACCGATCGGACGGTTTATTTTCCAGTTCGGTAGGGAACCAAGACCACTGATTTGGCTGCTCCAAATATGAAGTGGAATTTGTTTATTTTTGTTGCATCCCTCGGGTTGAAATGAGCATCCAAAAGCCGAGCATTCTGCCCTCTAGTATCTTCGTCGATAAAGTCTGCCACTTTCGTCAAGTACCCACGGATATTCTCATAGTTTGTCACTGTAAAGCCGCTATCTATCGGTATCCACTGCTCAAGATATATGCTTATATTACGATCACTTCCAATCCGCTTAACACATTCTAAATTAAACAATTCAATAGTTTTTTTTAAGTTAAAACCATCCAATTGGACGGGAGGAATATTCACGCCTCCTCAACCCTAATAAAAACAATAGAATTACATGATCAGGTTTGAAACTCAATATTACACTTGAAACCCTTTTGGGGTAACTGTGGCAATTTGTTGCCCGAACGCTATATTCCGATCTAATATCGGAAGCAAAGAGATATATCAGAAATGTGTCTAAAAATATTACAAGAAAATTAAATCATCTCTGTATCGATGCCGGTCACAGCATAGCTAAAACCAGACTTCCCTCCTCCTGCCACGTATAGACATCACCAAGTACAACATTCTAGAGCTTGTTAGAATTCACCATCCCACTTTCTCACAGGCAAAACAGAAAACTCGGTTCTATCATAGCAAATACTCTCTACCTGAACCTCAACCGACTACCCATTGAGCCCGGTGGCCTATGAACCACCGGAAGATAGCAAGTCTTCACAAGGTTGGACAACAGAGTAGTATGTAAAGCATACAAAGTTGTTCTATCTAGCCATGATACTAATAGGAAAGTTTCATCAGGAGCCTAACTAGAGATAACTATAAGATTTCTCTTATAAGGCGATATTCCACAGCGCGACATTAAGAAGAAAATCACAAAAATCTAAAAATGGATATATATATATATATATATATATATATAAATTAATATCGGTACTAAAGCAATCCCAACCAATCCTGGTCTGATTGGCTGGTGGCTAAATATAGGATAGAGCAAATGTAATCTAACTCGATATAAGTTTAAAACCTAATCGATCTACAAATCTAGTATCAGTATCGCCATCAATAGTGTTTCAAAACTATTGTGACTTGGATTTCTCCTAATCGTACTAACTAGATCGGAAGCTAATCAAAGTTTAATTGAGCAAAAGGACCCGTCAGGAAACTAAGATTATCATATCACATTCAATCCAATATTTAAGTACAAACATCAATAGATATATACTCGAAAAAAAATTGAAAATAAATTTTAAAAAGGGAAAGAAGTAAAACCACCTTCTCAGTCTAAGTGTGCCAGTTCCAGTATAACCTGTCCAAATTTGCCCGACCCGACCCGACCAACCGAGCCGACCGAACCGGCCAGACCGTTGACCTGCCCTCCCACGGATCGAGCAGCCCATATCTGCTCTCTGCTTCGTCGATCGCCGGAGCTTGTGGGCTCGTCGCGTATCCGGTCGGCCGGAAACAAGGGGGCTCCTCCTGAGCAGCGGTCTCTCGTCCGGTTCGAGAAGTTCCGGCTTCCCAGGTCCGTCGGAACCCCGGGTCGCGACCTCCTTGGTCCGTTGTCCATCTTCGAGCTCCGGCAAGCGTTCGGCGGCTTCGGGCAGCGTTCTTCAGGCAGCAGCTTTACTGGCCCGGATCTGTACAGGTGCTTGGGAGTGGTGGCGACCCGCTCCCTCCGACAGATCCGGCCAGATCTGTGCTCGTGGTGGGCAACTTCGGCCGGCCATGCCCGTTGACTAGAAGATCGAAATCTGGAACTGTAGTTTGTCGAAAGAGAGCGATGGTTTCGTGTAAAGAGGGTTAAAGAGGGGTGGTTTGATTTTTATTGGGTAGGGGAGGGGAGGTCACCTCCGGCCCGGCGAGAGGCGCCGGCCGGAGCCTCCCCGACGGCGAATCTGGGCAGGGAAGAGGGGTGGGTTGAGAGCTTTTTTAGAGAGAGAAAAAAAGCGATCGAAAAAGCGATGAAGGAAGTATGAACTCGATGGATACAATTCAATAGTTTCGTGAATGCTTTGTCAAGAGAAGAACGGCATGCTCCCTTAATTTCTCATCAAATTTAATATCGGGATAAAATTTTCATTTCAAAACATGCCAGTGTCACAAAACATGTCTTTAATAAGTTACGATGAAATTCCGTATCAAATTTTCAAATTTTCAGTAGCGTTGAAATGATCCAAATTAAAATTATAACCAATTATTTTTGCAATCTCAATTAAAATATTAGAGTAATGATTGATTTGGTACATTTAGGTTATTTAATTTAGCCACGTGCATGAAAAAGTTCATGTGATTATACATGTCATGCAAACACACAATATTGAATCAGTATTGGAATCGTGCCTTCAAAAAAAGTATTGGATCGTGCTAATCAATATTGAAAGTTTAAACCTTCCTAGACTTACTGCGTGGAGTGTGAGCTGGCCGGAATGTCATTATTGTAGCCCCAAATAGTGCAGATCGGCTGGTATTCTGCAGTTCCAATTTCTACATGTTCTAGGTTGAATCTGATCCAAAAACTGTGGTCTGTCCACATAATTAACCAAAATAAAGTATAAAAAGACAAATGAATTAAAGCCAGATGAAAGTAAACCTCATATATTTCAGATTCTGAAATCTGAATTCATTCCGTGGATCCGTTAAACCGCACCAAGTTTTCTTCTTTTTGAGAAAGTGAGAGGATCACTAGGAATTTGGAATATATCAAACATGGAAAAGTACTTGCCATCACAATCACCTGGAAAATTCTTATGCAAAGTCGACCAACTTTGTTAAATGCTGTTTATTTAAATTCAAATGATACGCTTTTGTTCTAGGTTGAATGCACAGTAACATTCATCCGGATGATCCTGATATATCCCTTATAGTCACTAATAAGATAATGACATGCGTACAATTGTAATGTTTTAATTGGTTAAGATATTTTTAGTAAATTTCTAAACCCTAATCTAGAATGCCTAAACCCGTTTGTGTAATGATTGAATACGTGGCTCAATTATAAATTAGTTAAAGATGATGTGTCACTATTTAATTGGTGTCTGATATTACCTATATCACGATGACCCTGATATATATTAAACTGTAATCACATTAATCATTTTAAAATAAACATATAGTAAAACATGTTCTAATGCAAAAATCGAAGAAATTTCATATAAAAATTTTAAAAACACAATATACAGTTCAAAATAAAAGATATACTATATAAGTTAAAACGTATAAAATCTTTTAAAGAAAGTCAGAAAAGTTTAGACTTAAGAAGATCTTCTCAAATTCTTATGCGTATATCGAGATATAGAAGTTTTCTGATAACAAAGAGACAATTTAGAAGAAAACAAATACAATTCGGATGAAATCAGCTGATGCGCGAAGCAATTACAAAGAATACGTGATTCCACAGTAAACCATTGGAATAACAATGTCTTAAAGGTTCACATCGATGCCTTCACTAAGCGTTACGTCTACACTTATAGTGACGAATGTCCTACTTCAGTAGCGAATGAGTTGAACACAGAATTTATGAAAGTCATTTTGGGTGTGTTTGGTTGGGCAAGTTTTTGGACTATCCAAGTCCAGTTTTGTAAAATCTTGTTCGGTTCACCAAAATCGAGACTTGCAAAATCCTAAAAACCAATCAAAAATTTAGTTTCATACTCACAAAATCCAACCCAACCAAACAAGGATTTTGCAAAACCAGACTCTCAAAATCCTAAACTGTCAAAATTTCAAAATAAAATCCAGACTCTCAAAAATCTAGCGAACCAAACAAACCCTTTGTCTTCTCAAAAATTACAAAAACCGACATCATGAATCATGACTATATAAAAAAAAGCTAATCATCCTATGAGAATCGTGTGCTTAAAACAAGTAAACAACGTACCCACGTAACCTAAAACAAAGGTCGGCGAAAAACTAGATGAAGTAATTTGGCTTGGAAGGTTTTTCCCAACAATATCAAAAGTAGGAATAACAACTGAATCTCCTACTTTCTGCAACTCGATCGAATTATGGAAGATAATATATAGAGTTTGCCTCCTGGGATGATCATGTATACCCTAGATCGATTGACGTATATATATTACTTGACAATTAAAATCGAGCTGATGTTCAAGGTTCAGGTTTTTTTTTATGCGTGTTACACCATAACGAGGCAGAGATTGATGGGTGTTGAAGAGCCCTCAGAAATGAATTAAGCAGATTGATAATTTATTTCATGTGCATCATATATATATATATGATCATCGGATCATATGATCATCTACTGCACTGTCAAGTTTAGATTATTTTTACTGTTTGTAATTAATATAAGCCGAGTTTAGCAAACCGTATCATACGTGCTTCAATTGATTACAGTGTGTTTCAATTAATTGCAGATTAGTTGGGCTAGTTTCTTTCATTTTTTTTCATTTTCAATAAAATATTTTGAAATAAAATTACTTTTTATCAAATATATTTTTGTTTGGAGCAACTATCACAAATATGTCAATATATTTCGAAAATGCATATCATTTGCATCTACTACTAATCGCTATCATCTGATGGTTTCACTAATATCATCATAAATCCAGTATTTTATTATCAATTCATTTATTATATGAACGATATCGATCCAATATTTTAACCGATCGATCCGATCTTATCCATTTAAACGAACGATCAAGAAATTAATATGAAACCGTTAAAGAAGTTCATATCATCAAACAAATGATCAGTAGCACACGTATCCAGTGCAGTAATGCAACATGATTACTATAATTTTTGTTATCTGTATCCATCATTACCAGATCTAGTGTTCTTAATAATGAAGATTCCATTTGCACTATACCGTGCTTCACAGCTCTCAAACTACTGTAGTTGAAGTTGAGCATATATGAACTGGATCTGGATGGGTTTGACCTCCACTAAACTACGACGTTTTGTGAGCTTGGTCGGCTGAGAGTTGTGTGGGAACTAAACAAACCACGTCTCCGGGGAAGAATATCACTGAAATTTGTCATACTGTTTCGTGGACAAAAACGTTTTTCAAATATAAATATTCAGATAATTTGATCGTGTACAATTTCCTTCTGGACGCTAATTATATATCATTCACATAATTATATATCAATCGGGGGTCGATTTTGACAGAAACTCCAACCACGCTCTTTTGGTTTTTAATTTTGTTGCTTTCATGACTTTATGCATTTTGGGACACTTTCCTGTGTGTTCTGAGTTTTTGTGGAATTTGAATTTTGGATTTTTCATACCGTTCAAATCTTTGGATTTAGAATGGATTTTGCAAAATTCAAACCTTGCTTGGTATGAAGATTTGGTTTTGGATTTCACATTTTATTAATAAAATAATAGTATGTGTAAGTATTTGTCTTCTTCTTTTTGGAATAATTATTTTGAAGTAGATGAACTCAAAATTTGTGAAAACATATATCATAATACAATTTTTAAAATATAATTTATATTATATTATATAATTATATTAAAAATACAATATTTTCTTTTTTTCATTTTGGCAAGAGTTGGTCTCTTGAGTGACGGTCACTATATAGTGACGAAGGACTATATTAGAATATGAAAGAAAGGAGGTCCTATTTGCAATTTTGACAAAAATGCACTATTCACTCACGCGCACTGTTCACTCAGTCTAAAAAACATGCATTTTAGTCTAAAAATAGAAGTTAGAACACATATCCTCACAGTCTAAAAAACAAGCATTTTATTCTAAAAAACATGTTAAACTTGAAATACAAGCATGTTCTAAAAAACAAGCATTTTAGTCTAAAAATAGACGTTAGCAAACATATCCTCACAGTCTAAAAAACAAGCATTTTATTTTAAAAAATAACCCGTTAAGCGTGAAATACAAGCATGTTCTAAAAAACTATCTGTTTGGTCTAAAAAACAAGCATTCAAGGGTGAAATTCAAGCATGCTCTATAAAACCTTTTTTTTTTGCTTCAAAATACATGAACTCTAAAAAACAACCTATTAACTGTGAAATGCAATCATTCTCTAAAAAATAACCTGTTAAGTGTGAAATGCAAGCAAATTCTAAAAAACAACCTGTTTGGTCTAAAAAACAAGCATTCAAGTGTGAAATTCAAGCATGCTGAATGCAATTTGTATAAATTGCAGAAAAACCCCGCGTGAAACTTCTTTGCATATAAACCCCGTCACTATATAGTGACCGTCACTTCCAAAACTAATTATTTTGCCAATGCAGGTCTACCATTTTAATTAAAATTGGGATGTGGGTTCAAAAATTATGAATTAGTCAGTTTATTTTTAAAAAATAGAGTGAAGTCGGTAATGTTGACCAAACCAATTTCAAAATAACTAATAGTATATTTAATATTGAAAAACATAAATATTATTTTCGCGACAATTATAATAATATTTATAATATTTCAATTTTATATCAAAAGTAAATATTAAACCCAAAACTTGGTTGGATTTTAGAATTTACTCGACCAAAACCCGTGCAAAACATACAAGATTTCGAATTTTGAAGAGCAAATCCCAAAATTCAAAACCCCCAGGATGCTAGAAGACACAAGTTCTTAACATGCACTCACAAGTGAAAATATAATAATTCAAAAATTAACTTATGAATTAGCTGAATTCAACGATATATCAATACTAGTAAAAATTATCACTTTAAAGGTGAAAGAAAATAATACTATGGAAAGAGTGTAAATTAAATATACATGAATTATACGTGGAGATCTGATTTGTTAATGCAGGTCTGATTTTGATTTGAAATACTCGTGAATTTGTTAATGCAGATCTAATTCACTGTGAAATTATGAAAGTTAACTTAATCTTTTAGAAACTTAGCATTAGTAAATTAGACCTGCACGTATCTATTTTTTAAATAAAATAATATAAAGAGCTCGGTTTACATTTTCCCCTACTAGTAGTTAATGTCAAATCGAACTTGAAAAGGAGATTACAAACACGCCAAAATACTATGAAATTTTTTCTTACATAATAACAAACTTAAAACCTCGGAGATAGGGGGCATGTCAATTGTCAGCATGTGCCTTGGTAAGAAGCTTTTGGACGTTCATCATTAATGAGATGATTAATTATGAGATTTCAATTTATCTGTCATTAAAGAAAATATTTTCTACACTATTATTATTGTGATCGTTTAATTTGAAATTCGATCACAATCATATAATATATCACAATCAACTTTAATCAAGATATGAGTGCATTGTGATATGTCAGTAAAGATGTATTAAGACAAATAAGTGATATGTTATTAATGAAGTATTAAAACGACATGTTATAAATATTTATTATGACATTGAAGGAACAATTCTTTATAGCGAACCGGTGACATGCTACGACACTTGATGAGTTTGATGGTGTACTATTTTATTTATGAAACATTGAATTAATTATTAAACATTTAAAGGAATCATTGTTCATCTTTCATCTCCTAAATGTACAATTTTTATACCATATCACGGGGTGTACGTACACCCTCCTTTACTGTGTGTTTTACCTTAATAATTATGTATTTCATTGATAACAATCTACACATATTATTTATAGAAATTATAAGTTAAAAGATTTACAATGCACCATTATTCACATTAAAATACACATATTTGAATATTAGAATGCATCTGGGGATACATACCCCAGGTGTATGGTATAATTTGTGCTAAATGTATATCTTATTTTAGTGATAATTCTCCTAAATTAAAAAAAACTCATACATGTTTCTTATATAATTCATATTACATGTTCTTCCGTATTATTAAATAAAACTCTTTCTAACACCCACGGGTGTATCCAGTGGCGTAAACAGGATTTTACGAGTGGGGTGGCAATTTACGTTAAATTTTTTTTTTTTTTCATATTTACAATAATTAAAAAAAATTATTCTTACAATTATTTTGTAAAAAATAAGATATAACAGGGCGAGGATGGAGAATTTGTGTTTTACATTGGGGTTTTTTTAATTTATAAGATTTGGAATTAATGAAAATTATTAGAAATATTATGGGCACTATAACCATTTTCAAGAAGTAGTAGGGTAATATTTATAATTTTCAAAATTAACCCTATAAATTTTTTTTTCCAGCCTTTACACCGTGCTTGGCTCCGCCCCTGGATGTATCTCAACGGTTGGAACATTGGGTTCATTACTCCATAATCCAAGATTTGAGTCTCGACAGTAGCAGTTTGGGAATTTCTTGATTTCAAGGTCTCTTAAACACACCGAAACAAATGACGTTTAATGGATCCTGCCTCAGGCCAGCATATTGTGACTTACCCCTCCATTCATTGAATCTAATGTGATGTTAAATTGTACCTCGTGCAACTTGTTCGTTATATTTACAAAAACGTTTTATACATTGGTAGTTTGAACTCTTTAGCAGCCCCCGTAACCAACTACAGATCATTCTATGTTTTATATTTCCACCAATGCATAGCTCAAAATAGTTGAAGCTGAAGAAATGAAAGGGAAGGTTTTGACCTGCTCGGCTAAGAGTTGTGTGGAAATTAATTAACCACGTCTAATCCTAGAAAAAGATTGATCTGAAATATTTCTTATCCTAGAAAATACGTTTTGTAGGTATGTTTAGGGAAATTTTAAAAGGCATTAATGATTTGGTCACAGTCGTATACGATTTTGTTTCGACGCCAATTATCTATCAGTCCGACAATTGAGAGAAACCCACGTTCTTTACTTTTGGTTATATTTTTATGGCATACCTTGCCGTTGCTTTCAATACTTTATTTCATTCTGGGTTTAAAACATAAATAATTCATTCGTAATACTGAAAAATGCTTAATAGACGATTACAATAACATTAATATCTAAGTAAATAAAGGGCAATGCTATTTGCAGTGGCGGAACGAGGATTATATTTTGGGTAGGCCCAAATGATAAAAAAACATGTATCGCCCAGTGGCGGAACAGAGGACTTCATCTAAAATGCTGCAACTCCAGGCCTTATCGCCGGCAGTCGGAAAAGGCAAACGTTTCACCGGTGTACAGTATAATAGGCTGTGTTTGAAATTTTAGGGTAGGCCCGGGACTACCCGGGCCTATACATGCTTCCGCCCTTGGCTATTTGTAGGTTATATTTTATTTTTGCAATCTGTATTATTTCCAGGAAAGATTAATACACCCTCGATCAAGTGGGTAAAGTTTGAACAAGACAAATCAATAAGGACAATCTTGTCAGTTTCAATCAAAATATACACTGCATTAGTAAAAGAAAACTTGCAAATAAGAATTCCGTAAATAAACTATAAGTATAACCGAATCACACCTTGTACACAAAACTGACATTGTCCGTACCGTCACAAATTTAAATATTAAATCTAATAAATTATAATACCGACCAGAATCATTTGACACAAAAGAATTTCTCGTGCATCAATCAATGCGTTTAGAAATCTGATACAATCGCAACATCAATTGCAAAAGAGTCGTTTCAATTGTTCGGTCAAATCTTTTTCCTCAAAGAACTATATCGTCAACACTTTTCTATTAAGTTTATTTATTTTCTCTTTCGGAATAAGGATAGTCTTTAATATTCTATTTTAGTACTATATATTAGGATTTCTCATAAGAATTTTTTTTAACGTTAAACCACTAAGAAATCAGTGGAGGAAACTTTTATTAGGCATCTCTAGACCGTGAAATGACAGAAATAAAATACAGATAACTCCCAAAAAGGAGGCAACAAGTGCGAAACTCCACAGGTGGAGGCGATTTGTGAGATCGGAGAAGTTTCTAAACATATAGCTATTCTAAATTTTCTCTGTCTTAAACTACAAGTACTAAAGTCAGGGCGGCATAAAACAAACAGATTTTCTTCCCCTCCTGAATATAGACACTTCACCAATGTACAACATTCTAGGGCTCCAAGAATTCACCTTCTCAGTTAACATTGCCAAAACAGCCGGTTCTATTAAAATAAAGATCCTCTACATGTACCCCTCAATCACGTTGCGGAGTCCCAGGGTAAAGGGAGTTCCTTATTGTGTTTTGGGCTTACAGTAGAGCAATCCATAAGCATACCAGACTTACATCTAGCCAGGAAAACTAAGAAAGGTTCATCTAGAACTATAACTAGAGATTGCCATATGGATTTCTTCTTTAGAGGTGATATAGTCCATCATCAAGAAGAGAAACAAATCACAAAAACCCTATCTAAGATCATAAACCAAAAAAACTAAAAATAAATTTTAAAAAGGAAAAAGAAGCAAAACCACCTTCTCGCTCTAATTGTGCCAATTCCAGTATTAACCTGTCCAGATCAGACCGACTCGAGCCGACCCAATCCGCCCGAGCCGACTGAGCGTTGACCTTCTGCGGATTCCACCGATCTGGCTTCTGTCCGGCCCACTTTCTGCCTGGGCTCTTCCCGTGTTCGGTGGAGCCGACTCGCCGTTTCCGGCTGCCCGGGTCCCGATCTGTCGGATTCGCGACCTCCTTGGTCTCCGTCGGCATCTTCTGGAGCTGCGTCCGGCAGCTTTATCGGCCGGATCTGAGGTTTGGGAGCGGTTGCGACCCAAACCGCAAGTGTTTATACATAAGATTTAGTTCTAATATTCATAAGTGTAAAGACTATTTCCCAAACTGATTTCCATTAGGATTTATATAAGTATTTATACTACATACATGGGTGTAATAATAATTACCAAAACTATCTAAACCCTAAAGACATAACTGCAATATACAATAAATACAATAAACACAAACAAAACCCTAATCGGATTCTTCTTCTATTGTCACACCCCCCTCAAGCGAAGCGTCGGATTGATGGAGACGCAAAACTTGGACCGGAAAAAATCAAACAAGGCACGATTGAGACCCTTGGTAAAAATATCTGCCACCTGCAGAGATGTAGGAACATGACCAACACGAAACTTGCCTCCAGCAACCAGCTCCCGCACAAAATGATAATCAATATCAATATGCTTAGCCCTCTTATGTGCAAAAGGATTCTCCGCCAAAAAGATAGCACTGTTATTGTCACAGAGAAGTAAGGGAAAACCTTGTAGAGGAAAACGCAGATCACGAAGAAGATGCAAAAGCCAGAAAACTTCCGAAGCTGTATTGGCCAGAGCACGATACTCCGACTCCGAACTCGATCTAGAGACAGTAGGTTGCTTCTTAGCACTCCAAACAGCTAGATTTCCACCCAGAAAAACAGCATATCCATATGTAGAACTCCGAGTCTCTAAGCACCGAGCCCAGTCCGCATCCGAGTAAGCAAGTACCTTCGAAATACCACCAGCAGAAAAGGTCAAACCACAATGCTGCGTACCAAGAACATACCGAAGTATCCGAGTCACTGCCGAGAAGTGATCATCACGAGGATCCTGAAGAAACTGACTCACTGAGTTAACCGCAAACGACAAATCCGGACGAGTGATAGTCAGATACTGAAGAGCTCCAACAAGTGAACGATACAACTTGGGATTATGAAAAGGACCACTCGTGCTGCTATGAAGCTGAGACAAAGGTAAAAACGGGGTAGAAACAGGTCTAGCATCCAACATCCCAGCTCGCTGAAGTATGTCTCTGGCATACTTGGCCTGCCCCAAAAACAAACCAGTGGAGGTGGGAGTCACTTCCAGACCAAGAAAATAGCTAAGAGAGCCAAGATCTTTGACCGAGAATTCACGATCAGATCGGGCAATGAATTGGCGAATAGATGTACTGCTGTTCTTTGTGAGAATGATGTCATCAACGTAGACAAGCAGGTACGATAAGTGCGAGGTTCCTTCTGAGCAACCAGCTCAACAACTAGTCCAGTGACAACAAAGTCGGGGCCAAGATCACGAGGCACACGTGTCCCATCCTGATGACGAGTGACCATCCTATGAGCCCGAGGATGCAGGAGCCGAGGACTTAGGCGAGGACACCGAGGGTGTAGGCGAACGAGGAGGAGTAACAGGTTCATCAACAGTAATAGGATCATTTAAAACAGCCGTAGGTGGCGCTGGCTCAGAAGAAACAAGAGGCTCAGGACACACAAGGCAAGGAGCAGATGACACCGCTAGAGAAGACCCAACGGAAGGTATTTCCAAGTCTGGAGTGGTGGGATCCAAGAACGACGAGACATCCAGTGAAGTAAACTGAGCCTTCGAAGTAGCACTCGAGAAAGGAAAATGAGTCTCATCAAATCTGGCATGGCAAGTCATATAAACACGACCGGTAGCTATGTCCAAGCACTTAAACCCCTTGTATAGCGCACTGTACCCTATAAAAACACATGGAAGACTACGCGGAGCCAGCTTATGAGTTGTTGTAGGGCGAACATATGGAAATACTCAACAACCAAAAGGATGAAAGTTGGAGTATTCTGGAGAGCGACCAAACAAAACCTCAAAAGGAGATACATCACCTAGAATAGAAGTAGGCAGACGATTAATGTTGAACACCGCAGTGCTGAAAGCATCATCCCAGTGGGAAAGTGGTAAGTGTGAGTGGAACAACATGGAGAGCCCCATCTCCGTGATATGTCTGTGCTTCCGTTCAGCCCCACCATTCTGCTCTATCATGTAAGGACAAGACATCTGATGATGAATGGCTCGAGTACTAAAGTGAGTCTGTAATCGAGTGTTGGTAAACTCAGTTCCACCATCGCTCTGAAAGACTTTGATCCTGGATGAAAATTGATTCTCAACCAGTGCCTCAAACTGCAGATATATATCAACAAAATCTGACTTCCGACGTAAGGGATAAAACCAGGAAAAACGCGAGTGATCATCCACAAACACAACATAATAAGCAAAGCCATTACCAGATAAAATCGGAGAAGGTCCCCACAAATCACAATGAATTAAATCAAGAACGTGATCAGCACGTTTAGAATTCTCAACAAAAGATAATTTCTGTCCCTTAGCCATAGCACAAGGCTCACAAATACCAGGTCTAGGGAGCAAAGAAGTAAGCGACAAACAACCAGTCTTATTCAAAAGAGAAATAACACTAGGAGACACATGTCCCAGACGAGCATGCCAAATCTCAAACAATGCTCTATTTTTATTTTTCACCACAAATGACAGCAATGCCTCCTCACCACGATCCAAAACATAGAGACCATCCTTACATCTGCCCCGCCCCAGAATTGCTCTGGTGGCCTTGTGCTGAATAAGAAAAGACTGATCATCGAATGCAATAACAGCACCAAGCACACGAGTGAACTTACTGATACTCAACAAGTTCTTAGTTATAGCAGGCACAACCAACACATCAGATAAATGCAAAGAAAGACTAACACGAGCATCACCAATACCGGTAATAGAAATACCTGCACCATTACCAACAGAGACAAGAGCGTTACCGTTATAAGGTGTGATGCTGAACAAATTCGACGCAGAGGAGCTCATGTGATTCGTGCTTCCAGAGTCCATGTACCAGTCTGGAGTAGTGGATGATGAAGCAGCAAAGGAGGGATGAGTAGGATACGTCAAGTATTGCTGGGGTTGCTGAGGAGTATACATGACATACTGAGGCGCTGCCTGCTGAAGAACTGCATATGGCTGCATCTGAACAATATTAGCCTGAGGAGTCCGCGGAATTTGACCTGGATGAGCTACAAAAGGCAGAAACTGCAGCTGAGCATATGGCTGGACATAGGGCTGAGCATAGGGCTGAACATATGGATGAGACTTCTGAGACGCCGGACGAGGAGTGGACGACGGACACTGTTTGGACACATGACCATAACCCTCGCATGTATAGCACTGAATCAGACCACCACGACCACGACCAGAAGCCCTTGACAGACCTGCCGCACGCCGCTGACCGGACCGGCCAAAACCGGCGGCGGCGGCAGTCTCTTCCTGAGGTTGAGAGCTCGCCAAAAATGCTACTGGGGTTGGATTTGGACCAGCATAACCCCTCAAATTGGCCAAAAATGCTTCATGAGCTTGTGCCTCATCAACAACTTGCTGATACAAGGGGGCAGGATCTCTAGACTCTAGAGGCGATAGGGGCACTAAATGAACTAAATTCAAGTCCCAGAGAATTCAAGAACCAAATTAACTTCTCCCGGTTATCAACCGGATCACCCATAGCATTCAACTTTTCAAAAATTGACATAAAAGAAAGATGTAGCTCATGAACGGTACTCGATTTCTTGAGTGAGGCAGCCTGTTGGTGGAGGCTGAACTTGGTAACCGCAGATCCATGTTGATAGGCCTTCACAAAGGCATCCCACATCGCCTTGGCAGTGTGACACTGGGAGGTTTCATTCTTCGCTTCTGGGGTAAGCGAGGAGTACAAAACACCACAAATCGCATGATCATCATCCATCCAGGCATCATAGGCCTCCTTGACCTTCAACTTAGCAGCATCATCGGGAGGAATGGTGGAGGAGGACGGTGGCACAGGCACCGGAAGTTCAGGACAGGGAGAGGAGCCATCAACATGGCCAAACAAACCTTGGGGACGAGAAATATACTGAACATGTTGCTTCCACTGTAGATACGTAGTAACATCAAGCTTGGTATTAAGCATATGGATCATTGTATTGATGGACAACTTCTCATGACGTCCACTAAAAGCCATCATAGAGCAGGAAAAATACAAAAAGCAAAGATTTTGATGAGGGGAGGGAGGGAGGAAGCCGCCGGCGGCGGCTAGAGGAAGAAGAGTTGGGCGAAAACCCTAGAGAGAAAAAAGAGAGGATCAATAAAAGGTTGATACCATGTAAAGATTATTTCCCAAACTGATTTCCATTAGGATTTACATAAGTATTTATACTACATACATGGGTGTAATAATAATTACCAAAACTATCTAAACCCTAAAAACATAACTGCAATATACAATAAATACAAACAAAACCCTAATCGGATTCTTCTTCTATTGTCACAATAAGGATATTGTATTCATTTTTTGACAGTTTTCAATATCAATAATATATATTTTTCAAGAGTTATATCTTATTTGAAGGATTCCAATAACCCCAGACAAGGGAAAAGCGAATGCGACTTCAATTACTAAATACAAATTGAGGAGTTTCGTGCTTGCCAATTCCATATTGATATTTCCTGACTCCGTCAATTACTGCTCTTTTCTCACATACTCAATCTGTCTCACCTTAAACGTTTTGCTTGACTTTTCAAGGTCAAACACAGACAATTTTGACATAAATTTCTATTAACTGATATGTAAAACTATTATTATGTGATATGTTGCTGGATTTATAAGAGTGTATATTTTTATAATATTTTTTTCTCAAAATTATGTCAACACAAAAATGAACATATTAGCAGTCAAAGTCATTTTAGTTCAATTTTGAAAAGTCAAATAAGACGATTTGGTTGAAATGTGAAACTATATAAGATCTTATGCTAAAAACATTTCGGACGGCATGAAAATGTCATCATTTATCATATAATTTAAAATAATGTATAAATTTATGAAAATGTTCTCATTTATGACATTCATTATAAAACTTAGTAATATTCATGAACGATATTATAATTTCAATGATATTTTTGATTACGCTGGATAAAATACCGCACTGCATGTAGCAGTTCAGAAATAATTTAGAGAGTACACATCAAGATAAATACAATTTCTCATAGTTTGGAGTTTTTATTTTTGTTTGCTTGACTTAAAAGTTATACTACTCCAACTATGATATTTAACGCCAAACCATTAACCATACTTGAAAGGAGATTACAAACACCAGCCATACCTACAAAACCATGCATGTGCCTTTAAGAAAATAAGCTATCTATATATGTCCGCCGGATGTATCACAGATTGTTCGAGAAATCAAAATTCTGGTTATCATCTTTAAATACCCGTCACTGTAAAAATTGATAAGTCCTTAGCGAGACGTATAGTCCGACGCACTCTGCTACAATTTGTCGTTGATTAGAATCCATCATGTTTTAATGAGAATTTATATGGTACGTACGTAATTAATTATCAGCCCCTCAGCTGTCCTCTTCGATTACACATGAGATGATAGATTATGGCATTCAGTGTTTGCATGGGAATCTCTCCTCCTATAATTTAACCACCGAATCAAATCATGTTCAGTCTTATCAGAAATGCATATCAAATAATTTGCTCTTAATTTTATAATTAAACTGAAAGTGAATACGTAATTTTTAGAGAATTGATAGGTGCAGTCCGTATTTGTATTTAAATTTCCTGATATACCCTCAGTTATGAAAATCACATTTGCATTTGAATAAATACTGATGGCATTAATGACATATCATGAATAAATACGGACTGCATAAGTAAATATTGGACTGCATATAATAATGTCCAATTTTTATGAAAAGAAAAATAATCACATTGTGCCATCCACACATTCTTTTTTTTTTTGTTTGAACCACACGAAGTGGGGTGAAATTTATTAGGTTCACCAAACCCATAAAAAACCCCTTAGGGAAAAGTCTGAAACAATATTGTTACAAATTAATGTATCAAAAGAGATATGTGAAATAAATTATCTATTCCCATGTCTACTCCCACAAGCAATTTAGAGATCGCTATGCGAAGCTCAATTCTGCCGATGGGAGGACTCACTACTTGCAAGCATGTTAGGGATCGCTATGCGAATCCCAAATTTGCCGACAAGCACGGGGATCAATAATTTATTTATCTATGCTATTAAGCCTGTATAATCATTCAATAAGCATGTTAAAAAATGACAGCATTCTTGCTTCAAGTCTTTCTGGTACAGCTGCTCATGATCTTTGTTCTTTCTGCTTTTTTGTTGGATCTTTCAGCTTGTCCTGGTCAGGCCTGGCGCCTGCAATAAGTACAAAGAAAATATCAGTAGATACTGAAATCATACTCTTATGTAAGACACCTCTCTACTGTCCAAAATGACTAACCCCTTAATATTGTTTGGCAAGTTTTCATTTGAAAAAACTGTATTCATTCTCTCTTTACTTGCTAAATTTGCTAATGCATCTGCAACTGAATTAGCTTCTCTGTATATGTGTGATAAAGATAAAGAAGAGAACTCACTTGTTAAGGAAAATATGGCTCTGATATAAGGCTCAATTCTCCATGGAATTCTGAACTCTCTTCTGATGATTTTCAGTAATATCAGAGAGTCAACCTCCACCTGTAAGTGTTCCATTCCTTCAAGATATGCCATCTGAATCCCTTCTAGTAAAGCCAGGGTTTCTGCTTCTAGGCTGGATTTGTGTTGCAAATAAATTGATCTTGCTTTATAATTACTTGCCCTGTCACTGATCTGATCACCATTCCTGCTCCAGCATGACCAGGGTTCCCTAGTGATGATCCATCAGTATTCAGTTTGTAGTGAGCTGAAGGAAGCCTCCATTTCACTAACTGAAACTGTTTACACACCATAGGAGCCACTGGTGCTAGTTGGAGTAGTTCATAATGTAAATTGGTTGCTTCTGATCTGACCCATCTCAGCTTGTTGATTCTGATGATACTTTGTAACAGATAAAGAGCCTTCTGTTTCATTCTCTGTGCACTTGGGACCACATTGTCAAAATAATAAGTTGTTCTACTGCACCATATCACCTAATTAATAACAAAAGGCAAAGATCTAACAATTACCCTGTGAAGCTCATATTTCATGTTTATGGTCCAGTAATATAGGCACCTATCCCATAGATTATTGAAATTTTCTGGAACTAGGTCTAGCATGTTATGAAAGTGTATCCATAAACCTTGTATAATAGGGCAGTCATGAAACACATGTTCTAATTCATCAGATTCATTTTTGCAAAAACAACACATAGATATAACACATATATGTTGCTCCTGTAATATGTCAGAAATTTGCAGCAATCTATTGAGCAATTTCCAGTTGAAAACCGATATTTTTTTAGGCACATACTTCCAACACATACATTTGTAAGAATTGATAATCAATCTTTTTGGTCTGAGTAGTTCATATGCAGAAGAAATAGTGAATTCACCATCAGTTTCAAGTTTCCAAATGATTTTGTCCTTATAATCTTCATATATAACAAAATCTTTTGCTAAAAGGTCAATAATGTGTTGGGGAAAACCATATACCATATCCGTAATCAATTGTTGTTGTTGACTGAAGAAAAAATCCTTTACAGTCAATTCTGGATGAACAAGTTCAAGATTATCATTCCAGAATGTTATTAGCATACCAACATGTAGCCATTTGGCTTCCCAAAAAGACATATCACCTGCACCAATCTGAATGATAGTATTTTCCTGTGCTATCTCATCAACCATCCACACATTCCACATCACATTTGCGGAATACTTTTCGCTTCAAATATCAATTAATTATTTAATATATGTTATTTCTCTTACTTTCATTCATAGTCCATTCTCTTTTATCAAATGTGTGTAAAAGTAATTAATAAATACTTTTTTTAACAAATTAATAAATACTTTTCCTAAAAAAAAAAACAAATTAATAAATACTTAGAATAATAACGCTAAAGTTTGAAGAAGAAAAAAAATTAAAATTTATATTACGTACCAGCAATTATTATCATGCAGAGCTTAAAAATCATTCCCCATGTATCTCACGTCGTTCACCGTTAAATTACTCATAATTGCAGTTTTGACTAAAACCTCAGAGCCTTTCGTAATACCATGCGCACACTGAATACAAATAAAGTAGGTTCGGCGAAAAATGGAACTGAATTTTCTCAATATCTACAGAAAAAGCTGATAGCAACGGCTAAAGCAGACGTATGGCTCTGGTCTTCTTCTTATAAACATTTTTTTTATAAATAGATGCCTTTTATATCTCCCTTGTCGCAATACCCAGACTAAAACTTCCCTGCGGTTTAGCTGAAAACGGGGACGATGAAGACGGCCGGCGGTTTCGTGTTTTATCTGGCGGTGCTGCTGCTGTCATGGGGCGGCGCTCTTCTGCCGGCCACCCAAGCTCATCTTCACCGCTATACGTTCATAGTAAGTACTCTTAACACTCATTCTGTGAGAACTGTGTGTATGTATTCAGTGCTATATCTGTATGAATCTCTGTATTTTCTTATTATCCACACGTTGGGTATATTTTGGAGATGAAGACTCAAAATTTTGATATATTTTGGAGATGAAGACTCAAAATTTAATTTCATATTTTAAAAATTTTGGTAGATATTTAACCATTCATGATTGAAAAATGTGATACTTTTCAACTGAACTCGTGAATTTAGCATAATTTATTGGTGTGAACGAAGTTGAGAGCTGACGGAGTGATTTTAGTTGAATTTATATTACAAATACTGACCGGTTAGGTACAGTCCGTATTTTACTTATTTGATCTGTATTTTTATTATATAATACACAGTCATTTTGGTATATAATCAATTTGCAATTGTATGCAATAGAAATAATATAATATATATATTTAATATACATAATTATGGATATGTCATATATATCAAAGATATATTTTTTATTTTAAACGACAAATAACTAATATGACCTGCATCGAGCATACCCTCCCTTTAACAATAACATGACCTCATTACATCACTCGGGTGTGTTTACCAAAATCTTTTTATTTTTCCATTACTTTCACATGACATTAAATGGTTTTTGCATTAGCATAGGACCAAGGATACATATCACATGAATAATTAATAAAAAAACATAATATTTAAACCTTATCTTACCATAGATTTACACTAAAATAGTTTTATAGTAGATTTTGTGCTTAAAAAGTTGACCATATATACTACAAAATGTACTAAAAATGCTAAATAAAGGACATTGTTATATGCAATCCAATATTTACTTATTCAGTCCGTATTTATTCGTGAAGTGTCATTAATACTCTCAGTACTTATTCAATAGTAAATGCGGTTCCCATAAATGAGAGTATATCAGAAATTTTAAATACATATACGGATTGCGAAAATAATGTTGGTCTGTATCTATCAATTCCCTAAATAAAATATGTGACGTGTGAAAATATGATCTTTATTAGTTATTACTATTACAAGATAGAAAAAAATTAAACATGTTCTACTATTTTCAGGGTGGTTTTAAATGCAGGTGCACTTTATTTCTGCATATCCAAATTAAATATGAAATGATAATAATGTCCCTCTTAAATATGTATTATAATTCACGAAATAATAATTTATAATTCGGACACGTGTTCATCATTACATAAACTGGTTTATGCATTCAAGGTTAGGATTTTATAAATATATCTGTAAAAATTAATAAATGAGTGGAAGGTAATTATGATATTTTCCCACTTTCATTGGATATGTCGAAGTAAATTGGAGATGCATATGGCCCTGTCCAGTTCAACTTATTTGGTGCTGTGCTGTGCTGATGAGTGCTGTGCTGTGCTGATGAGTGCTGAGCTGTGCTGTGCTGATGAGTGCTGTGCTGTGCTGATCTTGTGCTGAATAGTTTTGAAAGTGTTGAATAGTGTTCATTTGAGTTGAAGAAAAAACATAATGTTTATTACTTAAGAACTAAAAAGTTCACTTAATTAATATTATTTTTACAAAACATAAAAATAGTGTCCATTTAGAACTTAAATGTGTTGAGCTGAATAGATACTGTGCTGACCAGTGCTGTGTTGTGCTGATGAGTGCTGTGCTGTGCTGATGAGTGTTGTACTGCGCTGAAATGTGCTGCAATAAGTTGAACTGGACAGAGCGTATATCAAACACCCTATTTTTATCTACTTTTCCACAATAATAATGAGTCAACACCAGCCAGCACCTCCCTCGTCTCCATCCATGGTGGCAGCCACTCATCGTTTTTGTCCAAAAAAGTAAAAGTCCTGCACGGCGAATTTTGAAATATAGTATTTGAAATATATAACTTGGATTTCAATGAGAATCATGTGATATGACAAATTATGATGACGTGAACGAAATCCTAGTGTATAAATGTTCAAATAGGCATATAAATGTGATTACCAATATGTATGTTTTACGAATGCAAGTAAAAATGATCCTGATGTTTATGGTTTTTTTATATTTTTGGTGAAGATTAAGGAGGCTCCATACACCAGGCTATGCAGCACTAAGAACATCTTGACGGTGAATGGTCAATTTCCAGGGCCAACTTTGCACATTCGTGAGGGCGATACCACCATAATTCGCATCCACAACAAAGGAAACGAAAACATCACCATTCATTGGTACACAAATTTGATTTCTTCTATAATATTCTTATACAAATAGCCCACTCGAAATGAATCGAAGTTAAATTATACTCACTTGCACTATTTTAATTCTGCGATAAAATTGACATAGATCAGTCCATTTTAATCAAATTAAACAGAACTTTACTATATCATACAAGTTTAAAATTGAACATGATTGATAAGTCCATTTTAATTGAACGGTACGGAAGTTAACTACATTATACAAGTTTAAAATTGAACATGATTGACCAGTCAATTGAACTAGACTGTTTAAATATTATGTTTCAGGCATGGAGTGAAACAGCCACGATATCCATGGTCAGATGGACCAGAATACATCACACAGTGTCCGATCCAGCCGGGAACAATGTTCACCCAGAAAATTGTACTTTCCGACGAAATCGGAACTCTGTGGTGGCACGCTCATAGCGATTGGTCAAGAGCAACTATTCACGGTGCACTCATTGTCTATCCCAAATTTGGAGTCGACTACCCTTTTCCACTACCATACAAGCAATTCCCCATCGTCTTTGGTAACCAAATATATATGTTTTATGTGTTTAATTGTTTACTTGTTGATTATACAAGCACGTAATGGCGGAACCATAAATTTATTTCAGAATAAATTCAAATGGTCAAAAGAATTTAGGGTATGATTGTCTTAAGTCTGAGTACATAATTTTATGGTAGGCCAGAGCTACCTAAGTCTCAATGCACTGCATGCATGCAATATTATTATTGAATATTAAAATTGATCGAGCTGAATATGTGTAGGGGAATGGTGGAAGAGTGACATACAAGAGGTTCTTAATGAGTTTCTGGATAATGGGGGAGACCCCAATGTTTCTGATGCTTTCCTCATAAACGGTCAGCCCGGTGACCTATTTCCATGCTCAAAACCAGGTATTTTCTAAATTGAATTATATAAATCATATTGTATTTGTACATTTCATTGACAATAAATGTTTACGTATGAAAAAACTCGTGTCATTAAAAAACACCATTACAATAGTTTTCCAATGTTTACTGCAGATACATTTAAGCTGGCCGTGAAATATGGCAAGACGTACATGCTCCGGCTAGTGAACGCGGCCATGAACAGCATTCTCTTCTTCGGAATCGCACACCACCACCTCATAGTCGTCGGTTCCGACGGAGCCTACACAAAGCCCTATAACACCACATACCTCGCTATCTCTCCCGGCCAAACCATCGATCTCTTGCTCACCGCTGACCAAAAACCCGACCACTACTACATGGCCGCCAAGTCGTACAACAGCGCCGCAGCCGTCCGATACGACAACACCACTACCACCGGAATCTTAGAATATTCCGGCGACTATGTCCCAACCTCACCTCCCCATTTCCCACATCTCCCCGTCTACAACGATACAAACTCATCCACCTCTTTCTTTGGTGCCCTAAAAAGCCTGCAACCTAGGGTTGATGTCCCTAAAAAGATCGACACGCAGCTTTACTTCACGCTCTCCATTAACCTGCTCCCTTGTGAGCCTAACCAAACTTGTACTGGACCGCGAGGGCAGAGGTTTGCGAGCAGTATAAACAACATAAGCTTTCAAAGCCCTAGCGTTGATATACTTCAAGCTTACTATAACCAGAAATTTCTTGGAGTTTTCAACGATGAGTTCCCGAGCTTTCCACCAACAAAGTTCAACTTCACCGGGACTAATCTTTCTGCGAGTTTGGTGGTGCCCCACCCGGCTACGAAGGTTAGGGTTCTTGAGTACAATGCGAGCGTAGAGATTGTCTTTCAAGGCACAAATCTGGTTGCAGGAATTGATCATCCTATGCATTTGCATGGACATAGCTTCTACTTTGTTGGCTGGGGGCTCGGAAACTTTAATCCCAAGACAGATCCTTTCAAGTATAATCTTGTGGATCCTCCTTTGATGAACACCATTGCAGTTCCTAGAAATGGATGGGCTACCATCAGATTCCATGCAAATAATCCAGGTACTTGTACATATTTAGTCATTTTATTTACTTCTAATTATTTGAAAATCTTGACTTCTCATGTTTAAATGAAATTACAGAAGACACGTTCAACTGAACTGAACTGAATTAATGTGTTTGCAGGAGTGTGGCTGATGCATTGCCATATTGAGCGACATATAACGTGGGGAATGGAGATGGCTTTTCTGATCAAGAATGGTCGTGGATCGCAACAAAAGCTGCTTCCCCCACCCGCGTATATGCCGCCTTGCTAATTATTATTATATTATACTACATGCATATTGCATCGTTTGTTTTATTCAACAACTTTTGATCAGTGTATCTTCTAAAAAAATTGCATCTTCTATGGTGATTTAGTATTTCTAGTTTTTATTATTTTGATAATTATCAAGCTCTCTATAGAGTAGAGTTTGGGTTTCTACTTTCGTTTTTTTAATCCTGAAAGAAAGTTGGCACTGACTTTGTTAAATTATGAGTATGTTTTTCCAATTTTATTTTGGTCAAAATTAAATTGAATTCATAAAGTGTGGTGAATCAATGTAGTATAAATTATTGGTGTCTTTCAAGACTTTTATAATCTTGCTATGAAGTTACCGAGATACCACTAATATTTTGTATTCACTTTTTTAGTAAAATTCAAATGGTAGTTCATTACACCATAGCACTGCTTAAAAACGGGATTAATATTACAATACCTAAAATATTCTATATTAGACTATAAATATATAAAATAAAAAAGTAAAAAACCATATTAATAAACATAAGGATCCACCTAAACCATCGGGTGGTGGGATATATGCATACTCCAGAGTGGTATTTATTAGGAATTAGGATTAATAAATCTATAAAGGTTAGGGTTAATGATTAAAAATTAAGGGGTTATCGATTTCGTATAAATCTTGATTGTGAATTTCAGGTTGCCTCATTGATGTACCCGTGTAAGGAGGTCGTAAATTTGAACTGAATGATTAATATATAATTTATTTTAAAAAAGGGTAACTGAATTGAAAAATATTGAACTGAACTAAAAAAAATACTAAATTGAATTGAAAAAAAATTCTAATAAGATGTACTAAACAAGTTCTTATTGTGTGACTTAATAATCTATTAGTAAGGATTGGGTATTGGTGAGAGTACAATGTTTTTTTTTCTTCAAAACGTTCTCTCCTCTTTTCCGATACGCTCTCTCTTTCCTCACCCATTTACTGTTCCTAAATTTCAGAACCATTGGTTTCCCGACCATATTTTTCCGTTCCTCCTCCCCAACGGATCTATAACGGTCACACAACGGCTATCCCCATGGGTTGCGGTGGCAACGCCGCCGGAAAATCTTTTCTGTCAGCTCTAACCAATCGGCCACCTCCCCTATCTACATCACTACCCGCCAACCCTGAAATTACCCCTATCAATCACTTTCGAGGAGAAATCGCCTGCATTGTCACTCGTTCTCAGGCTGAATCTTTAGCATCCCACTATTCAAATGCGCTCATAGGCAAGTTTGCCCGTGGAAAACCCTCTATGGAACGGCTCCACCAAGCTTTCCAATCGGTTGGTTTTACCGGCAAATTCCAAATAGGATCCGTTGATTTCAGACACATCTTGATTAGGTTTGACGATGCAGAAGACTATCGGAGATGTTGGATCAAAGGTCTATGGAGTCTCTGCGGATCCCAAATGAAAGTACTCAAGTGGACCATCGACTTCTGCCCGGAGGAAGAGTCCTTTATTGTCCCAGTGTGGATTACCATTCTGAAGGTACCGTTTTTTTACCATAACTCCACAATGATCCAATCTATTGGTAACCAAATTGGCACCTTCATAAAGATGGATGCAGCTACATCCTCTTTTACTCGTCCCTCAGCCATCAAACTCTGCGTTGAAATTGATCTTAGGAAGAAACTACAATCCTCCATAAGATTAGGTATAGATGAGGGAAACATTAAGAGATACCCCATTGAGTATGAAGACCTTCCCAGATATTGTAATAAATGTTGCATGCTTGGTCATGAAGACTCAAATTGCCTAGTTCTGCACCCTGAGCTTAGACAGCAAGTTAGGCCTACCCCAAACCTGAAGCAGAAAGCTCCCATCACTGTTTCTGAACCAAAAGAAAAGGCTCAGCCTGTTTCTGGCATTGTTGATCTTACCAAAGATGATCAGCCTGCCTCCTCCCCTATAGCCATTGTCTCTGATATCAGGCAAGATACTGAAAAGGCCTCTGATGTTGTTGCTCCTCCTCATGTTGCTGAGGCAGGTCCCTCTGGTCTCTCTCCACACACAAAAGACCTTGAAGCAATTACCAAAATCCCTGCTGCTAGAACCAAAGCTCCCAAGAAAAAAAGAGCCCCCAACCCCTTTCTGATTTCTGTCACTACTCCAGCTCATCTCAGAGAGCCCACCTCTCTCCTCACTCATACACAACTTCCTCAGCTTACATTTCCATCCAACTTAGACTCTCCATCACAACCTTTAATCAACTCCCCCCCTGCCCCTATTCCCAACCTCTCTCCCTCCCAACTGAACCCTGACCATCACCTACTCCAACAGGCTCTCAACCTGAACCCCCTCAAAACTGCTTATGCTCAAGATGATATGATAGTAATTACAGGTAAGTTCTCTACTATGGTCAATTCTAATACTTTCCCTAACAAATTTTCTGCCTCTCTTAGTTCATCAAACAACAGATTCTTACCTCTAGCTGATGCTGACAAGGAAAATGACTCAGGCACTCCAACTGCCTCTGAGTCCTCAGAAGATGACATTTTGACTGAACCTCCTCAGGTAATTCCTAATCCTGAATCTAATTTGAGTCTAGATGGTCTTCCTGATGAGCCAGTAGCCCCAGTGACTACTAGCAAATCACAGATAACCACTTTCTTTACTCAAATTAACACAAAATTCACTCCTATAGAGTCTGCCAAACCTCCATCTCCAAAACTAGTTCTTACTAGGGCCAAAAGCACTAAAAATCTGTTTTAATGCCTGACACCATTAAAATTAGATGTTTAGTTTGGAATGTGAGAGGCATGAAAACCTCTATGTCTAGACTCTCTGATTTGATCAGAGAACACAGAATTGAGCTTTTGTGTCTTATAGAACCTTGGCACAAAAATCATAAATGTGACAAATTTAGGAGAGAACTTCATTTCAGTAATTTCCTTACTTCACAGAGTGGTAAAATTTGGCTTATGTGGAATGAGTCAATAAAAATCACTCTAAAGCATGATCACTTACAGTTTCTGTCAGTTGATATCTTTAGCTATAGACTTAACTCCAATATGGAGGGAAATTTTATCTATGGCTTAAGGACTGTCCCTGGCAGGGCTTTTCTTTGGGATGCACTGTCTCATAGAAATTTGCAAACCTCATTTCTAATAGGGGATTTTAATACAATTAAATCACCTAATGAATATAGAGGTCCCTCACAGCCTAGCTCTAGGAGTATGGCAGAATTTAACCAGTTTATTTCTGCAAATGCTCTTCTAGAATTAAACACAGTTGGTAACAATTTTACTTGGTCCAATAATTGGCTAAGGAATCCCACCACTGAAAAATTGGATAGAGGCCTTTGCTCTCAGGAATGGATGCAGAAGTTTCCACCTTCTTCTATCCACATACTGAATAGAGATACTTCAGACCACTCTCCAATGTTGTTTAATATAGGCAGTAACATTATAGCTTCCCCCTAGTTCTTTTAGGTTCCTGAATGTCTGGTTCAATAGAGAAGACTTTTTATCAGTTATTGAAACTGATTGGAATCAACCTATGGACCATTCTGGCATGCTTGGTTTTCACCTAAAATTGCACAGACTTAAACTCAGAATCAAAATTTGGAACAAGCAAAATTTTGGTTCAATTGAGAATAATGTCAAACAAGCTGCTGAAAATTTGAGGCTGCAAGAAATAATATATGATAATGATAATTCAATTGATGAACTTATCAAAATCAAAAAATTAAAAGCCTTGCATCTCAGAGCCCTCAAAGAGCAACAAAAATTCTGGAAGCAAAAGTCCAGAATTAAATGGCTCAAAGATGGTGATGAAAATACAAAATTCTTCCACCATACAGTGAGGGAAAAACATAGTTCACTTAACATCACAAAAATTAAAAAATTTAATGGGGATTGGCTGGATGATATGAATGATATACAGTCTGAAGCTGTCAGATACTATTCAGATTTGTTATCAGAAACTCCTTGCAACATTCAAGGTGATTTCTATCAACATTTTACTAGCCAAATTCCCAGACTAATTGATGATGCTGATAATGAACAATTAGTCAAACCTGTTGACTTGGTAGAGTTTAAAACTACTGTTTTTGGCATGAATAAAAACAGTAGCCTGGGCCTGATGGCCACCCTTCCAAATTTTTCACTAAAGCCTGGGAAATAATAAAACATGACTTACTAAATGCCGTGAACCATTTTCTAAGTGGTGTCAATATCCCTGTAGGCATTACTGCTACTTGGATCACATTAATTCCCAAAAAAGATGTGGTATCAACCTTTGATGACTTTAGACCAATAAGTCTATCTAATTTCATCAATAAAATTTTCTCCAAACTTATCATGGAGAGAATGAAACATTTGATGCCTAAAATTATTTCTCCCCACCAGTCTGCATTTATGCAACATAAAGATATCTCTGATGGTGTCATTTATGTTAAGGAAATGATCAGATTCTTAGATAGGAAGTCTAGGAACCCTAATTGCATCCTTAAATCAGATCTTAAAAAAGCTTTTGATAGAGTTAATTGGGGTCTTTTGAACAAAATTTTACTTAAACTAGGTTTTAATGGTAATACAGTTATGTGTATAATGAAAAATCTGAGCAATGCATACTTCTCTGTCCTTATAAATGGAAAACCTCATGGATTTTTTAGAGCTACTAGGGGCATTAAACAGGGTGATCCCTTATCCCCTTTTCTCTTTAATATTTTTTCTGAGACTTTTACTAGAAGTCTTGCTTATGTTTTTTCCATAGGCAAATTAGAATATTTTAATCTCCCCTCTGGTCCTTGTCCTGTCTCACACCTTAGCTATGCTGATGATACCATTGTTTTTATGAAAGCATCTAAGTCTAGTCTAGTTAGAATAAAAGCCTTTTTAGTCATTTTTGAGCAAATAACAGGCCAAAAAATCAGTTTTGAAAAGAGTGAATTTTTCCTGAGTAAACATGCATCTCTGTCAAAATTGAATCAGGTTAAATCCATATTGGGAATGAAACATGGTTCTTTTCCTTCTACCTACTTAGGTGTCCCCATTTTTACTGGCAGAACTCTAACTTCTTATTTCCAGCCTTTGGTGCAGAGAATTCAAAATAGGTTAGCTAACTGGAAGAACAAGTGGCTATCAACTGGGGGAAAAATTACATTGATTAAATCTTGTATTTTCTCCATTCCTCAACACATCTGATGTGTGATGGCTCCTCCAGTTACTGTGATCAGAAAAATCCAGAAACTATTAGCCTTATTTTTCTGGGGTGAGACAGATCTGAAGCCAAAAAAAGTATGGAGAAAATGGGAGCATCTTTGCTACCCTATTGACCAAAATGGCCTAGGACTGAGATCCATCCACACCATAGTAAAGGCCTGCTCCTTGAAACTGTGGTGGAAGCTTCAGCAATCTACAACATTATGGTCTCAGTTCCTCTGGTCTCTGCCAAAATCTCACAGAAATTCTCCTATATGGAAAAGAATCATGTCAGTTGATGCCAAGGCTGAGAGCTTGGTTAGGGTTATTCATGGTGAAGGAAGGTGTAGCTTTTGGCACTCTAATTGGACTGGTCTTGGTCCTATCAGTCTAATTATTGCTCCAAAATCCACTACCATTCCCCTCTCCTGCGCAGTTTCCAATTTTATCCAAGACAGACATACATTTCTCCCCTCTCTGTCAGATATGACTGACTCTAATCTTCTACACATCTTGCAGGAAAGTGTTTGCCATGAAGGGAGGGCTGATAGGCTCATCTGGATGCCTGATCCTAGAGGTAACTTCACATTTAAGACTGCTTATCAGGCTCTGAAAAATTCTAGAAATGTTTCAGACTCTCTCCACAAAGTCTGGAACCCTAGAATTCAGAAAAAAGTGAGTGTTTTTATGTGCATTTCTGCCATTCCCAGATATTCTTATGAAAATGGGATTTAACATGCCATCTAAGTGTCCTTTCTGTTATGATAATGATTATATTGATCATTTTTTTAATGATTGTTCTGTGGCCAAATTCTTATGGTCTGACTTCCATGGTCTGATGGGAATCAGAGACCAACATTTTTCAACTCTATGGAACAGACTTTCTTACTACTGGTCATATCAAGGTCAAACTAGATTGCACTCTACTTTGTTTCACATCATCCCTAGTTATATCTGTTGGTTTCTTTGGAAAGCTAGGAATGCCAGAATTTTTGAAGATATTGATCCCCATCCTGATACACTTAAACTCTCAGTCAGAAACCATATTTTTCATACTTTCTGTGCAAGGCCTTTCATCATTACATCTGCATTTGACAAAGAACTTGCTGGTCTTTGTATATTACCTTTGCATGCTAGGCCTCCTAATCCCATTATTCTCCCAGTTAAGTGGTTACCCCCCTCTCATGGTCTTAAAGTGAATGTTGATGCCTCATGGCACCAACATAAAAAAAGCTGGCATTGGTATTATAATCAGAAACTCTGCTAGTTCTGTTGTCTCCTTGTACACAGACTATATTGATGCATCTTCCCCACTGGAATCAGAAATCCATGCTATTGCTACTGGTATAAAATTGGCAGAAGCTATGACCTCTCAGTACATGATTGAATCTGACTGCTCTCAGGCTGTAAAGGCTATACAAGATTTAAACAGCTGCCCCTGGCTTGTGTTTAATCTTGTATACCCTTTAATGCAAAAGGCTGGTCTAGTCTCTCATATTCTCAGAGAGGCCAATGCTCCTGCTGATGCTCTGGCTAAAATGGATTTTTCAGAACAGCTTACTGGCTCAATTTCTCTCCAATCTCTCCCACAGAGAATCAAAGGCCTCCTGAATCTTGATGCATTGGGAACTCCTTCAATCAGAGTATGTAGAAATAGGTGCTACTAACATGCTGCTTCTTGTGCAGTTATGGTTTTTCTGCTCCACTCTGCTTAGGCCTTTCAAGGCAAATTCAACCTTATATGGACTCAATCTGCTCAGGCCTTAGAAGCCAACCTATGTATAAATCTAGATTATTAGTGATATGCTTTTAATGTCATTTCCATCCCTGGTGCCGACTTGTGTTTTGCTTAGCTAATTCACTTATAGGCTCTGGGGTCATGAGTTATGTACACTAAATAGCTATCTTGGATCTCCATTTCCGTGAGATCCCATTTTTGGAGCAGTCTCTGCTGCTCAGGAGATCTTTCTCCTTTTTGTAAGTCACCTTCTTGGGTGCAAACTTATTGCCATTTTGGCTTTTATTAGGGTTAGGGAGGCCCAATATATCTCCCACCATCCAAGGGTGGTAAATTTGACCAAAAAAAAAAAAGTACAATGTTTTTTTTGAAGAAGAGAGTACAATGTATATAAATTAATAATTATCTAGTCTTGAAGTATTAAGCAAAATTTATTAAACTCATTATCAATTATTTATGTTAAACATATAATATAATAAACTTAATGTTATAAAAATAAATTATTATATAACGCGCTCAAGTTTTATCAAATATTAGCTGAAATTTGATAATTTTTCAACTCAATTGAAACTTTTATAAAAAAATTGGAGAATATAACCTCAATATTTATATCCTAAACACACCAACAATATATATTTTAATATAACACACAACAACACGCAGTGAAAATATCCAACAAAGTCGAATTATGTTGAAAGTCCAACTTTTCTAAACATTATGGAACTACAATGTAAAAATATTTTTTTTTAAAGTCAAACAAAATGTATTTTAAAATTAAAATATATTTATGTTTATGTAAACATATAGTAATAGATGTTCCATTGCAAGAATTTTTATTGAAAATTGTATTTTTATATTACAAAATAAACAGTTCATATTATTGCATAGAGGTTAAAATACACAATTGGTGTTTACATATATATATATATATATATGTATATATATATGTGTGTGCATGTGTGTGTTTTTCATACATTATTTCCGTTTTATGGGAAATAACCCAAATACAATACGAAATAACCCACTGAGCAGACGAATACTCAAACACAAAATGGAACTTGAGACAAGTTTAAAATAAACAAGAAATCAAGATTGGTAATTGAAGACAATACTTTACCTTGATTAATATTTTTTTATTTTTTTTGATTGAGATATTTTTTTGAATTTCTATAAAATAAACTTTTATTCACTTTACATAAATACTAATATTCAATACTATTTATATTGGATAAATACTTATTAATACCATCCTTATTATTATTATTATTATTATTATTATTATTATTATTATTATTATTATTATTATTATCAAAGTACATTAAAAAACCGCGCAGGCGCGGTTCGATTAGCCTAGTAATATATTAATAGCAAATACTTGAATTTAATAATAACTAGGCTAACCGGACAGTGCGTTGCACGGTTTTTATGGTGTAATTGTAAAATAATAATAATGAGTATGTCAATACAAATTAAATATTTGATGCAAATAATATTGTAAATAATAAATTATCTAAAATGAATAATGTTTGTATTATATAAATTTTGAAAAGTAAAATAATTGAAAAAATTCAAATTACAATAATTAAGGTAAATTGCATTCAATTCCCAATTTTTGACCTCTTGTTTTTCTCATAGTCGACTTCAACGTATTCTTGTATTTGGGTATCTGCATTCTTTCTGTTTTTGTTCTTTTGTAGTTTTATTATTGGAACGGCGTTTTCATCATGTTGAGGTAAGGTTGTCAATATATTCACCTCTTGCAAATAAACCACTAAATATATAGTATCGATTTCTCCATGTTTTGGTTTTGGAGGTTGGAGGAACACAGTGTACTTTTTACTTTCAACAACATTCTTTCTTTATTCTATAGAGAATCCTATTACAACATAAAATAGTGTAAAATTATATGAAAATAAAGTAAGGACATTTATCCATGTATCTTACATTTTATAACTCTAAATTTATAATTCTGGCATATTTTTTATGTTAAATATAACTTACTATTTATGGATATGGTAACTAAATTTTCATTGTAAGTTAATTATATTCATAATAAATAGTACTAACAACGGTTTTGAATTTATATATCTAAATAGCTTCTGTTAAATTTGGCAACGACAAACAGAATTAAAAATTCTTCCATTTAAAGAATCAATTAAAACTAAAATTACAAAATTATCCACGAGTTAAATTCTAATTAAATGGCTAATTAAATTCTAATTAAATACATTACGAAACCAAATATTCTTATTAGGGTGTGAGTAAGAGATAAAATAGAATGACTAAATGGAATTTTAAAAAAGGTTTCTCAGATAGGAATATATTAAGCAAAGTATACATATATGGTAAATTAATATCCCCACGGCTGCGATATTTACTTAACCTATGGCATGGTCGGTTGTCTTTTTATTTATTTGTATATATGCTAATTATATTTATGCTGAAAAATTCTAGAAAATAAAGTCTTATAATATATATATTGTCAGTAACATGAAATTAAAATATAATATGCAACAATTTTCATAAATATCATATGAAATTATTCCAATTTACAACATTGTTTTAGAGAATATTAATATATATGATAATACTATGACTGAAAATTATATACCATAAGAGGGTACATGGGGAAGAGGATAATTAGAGCTTGTTTGGCTCAGAAATATTCAACTTATGTTCTTCAGACATTTAAGATTGGTTTGGAAATTACAAACTCCAATATCGTAATAATTAAGAAAATTTTCGCAATTTAATTACAGTAATTATACATGCAGGTCCATATTTAGTAATGCAGGTCTGAAAAGCACAATATGTGGCCCTGAATTGTGCTAGTACACCCAAAATATTATATTTTGGACCTACATTAATAAATATGGACCTGCTTGTATCACCACTCATTAATTGTGACCATCGATCAAAATCAGCTTACAATTAACTAATTACGTCTTAAAATAATAAACCAACAACAATGAAAATATTCAACTAATTAGGTGATTGGAATTATCCACGAAACAAACAAACTCATAAAATAATAATTAAGTTTAAATAATAAACCAACAACATGAAAATCCAATATTAACTTAACTAACTAATTAACGTAATTATTTTAAACTTAATTTGTTTTGTAAGCTGATTGATTAGACACAAAATTACGATGAGAGAATCAAATCATAGTCATAGAGTGCTTTCTTGGTCATTGCTTCAAGATGTTTTTCACTGATGCACTATTTCAAACTTTATTAACGAAACATGGTAATGCATGACTCTTGTCTACCCGCTATTCATATTCTTGTCCAACTGCTGCAATTTTTTTACTTTTAGGATTGGATGTGTATAATATATTTGACTATATCAGTGTTCGGGAAGCACGACTTGTCATTCCCTTTTTATACTTTTGTGCTACGTTATTTTACACTATTTTTTGATGCAATCCTGATTTCTGCACCGCATCTTTGCTTTATAGTTTCATTCTGCTTCAATTTCTTCGTACTCCATGCTCCAAGAGCGGATTCAAATTCTCCTTTTTATACAAAATACTGGGAAAATCACCTGGTCATGCTCATTCGCCTTTTTGGACAGAAGAACGGGGAAAAGAAGTTTTCAAAGTAGAGGTTATAGTTAAGGTGCTGAACTATCTAAGAGCATCCACAGTCGAAATACCACCCAAACACAACCCCCTTGTGTTTCACACTTTAAATATTATTAAATCAACTATTCAACTCATCAAACACAACACTCAAACACAACCTCAAACACATCTCCACACTAGAAAAACAACCCAACAACTATTCAGCAACTATTCATGGAACCCACATGTTTTTACCAACATATTTATTCATTTTGTTTTGGAATATGCATGTATAATTTATGCATATATATCATGAGTTATTCATGATATGAATATTTTTTGAACAACATATTCAAACTAATCTATACAAAAAGTGAATTAAAATAATTTTACATATTTGATAAAAAAAATTAAAAAAACCGATGTAAAAAAAATAACACATATGAATTCGACAAACGAACAAGTAATTAATGATGATTACATTACAATAAAACAAAGAAGCATACATATTGATCTAGTCTGACCAATTATTAAAAATGGAAAACTTAAATATTGATCTAGTCTGACCAATTATTACACACACAATACATATTTTAAAAAACACTCGAACGGTTTGATTTAGGTACGGTTCCCTCGTTGCGCTTCGTGTTGGGAAACGTGCTCCGTGAGATCATACATCAATTGATTATGTAGATCACTGCTGCGAATGTCAGCCCAATTTTTCCGGAAAGCAGCAAGATTGGCGCGTTGCCCAGTTTGGTAGTGCCATTCCATATTTGGGTCAGGGTGATCATAATCAGTGGGTTTAACTGTAAACCCATAAGATTCACGTTCATCTTCAACTATCATATTGTGCAATATGATACATGCAATCATAATCCTCCTCAGCATCTTCATTTCCCAATACAAGGCCGGGCGACGGATCACAGCAAATCGAGCTTGTAGAATTCCAAAAGCACGTTCAACATCTTTATGCAGACTCTCCTGACGCCTGGTGAAAGTTCTCATCTTATCAGTGTTTGGAACAATGTAGGCTGGAATGAAGGCTGCCCATTTGGGATAGATCCCATCAGTAAGATAATAACCATGGTGGTAAGCGTTTCCATTCACTTCATATTCGACCGGGGGGACCCTTCCCTCGCACATATCATCAAACAAATCTGATCTTTGAAGCACATTGATATCATTGTTTGATCCAGCCATACCAAAATAGACATGCCATATGTGTGTGTCGAAAGAGGCCACTACTTCCAATATGACTGTGGCTTTACCATCTCTCCCTTGGTATTGGCCCCTCCAAGCAGTGGGGCAATTCTGCCATTCCCAGTGCATACAATCAACACTTCCGATCATTCTAGGGAATCCACGCTGACGACCTGCTTCTTTAAGGCGCGCAATGTCGTTTGGCGATGTTGGTCGCAGGTAGTGACCTTTGTAGAGCGAAATGATTCCTCTAACAAAGTGTCTAACAGTATCCCTGGTTGTCGTTTCGCCAATCTGGAAGGTCTCATCTTGTTGGTCGTTTGAACAACCGTAAGCTAAATGATGCATTGCAACCGTACACTTGTGGATTGGTGAAAATCCTAGAACACCGGTCGCATCTGGCTTTTGCTGGAAATATGGGTCGTGGTTGGCCAAATCATCCACGATTCTCTGGAATAAAGACTTCTGCATACGATACCTGTTGCGAAATTGCCTATCGTTATACGTTCTTTCTGGTGGTGGGTTAAAATAGTGTTTTTGAATTGCATTTTGAGCCGCAACACGGTCTCGCTTGATGTGGTTTCTTTTTTTCTTAGGCTGGATAGGGTAAGCTTTGGAGGACTCGGCCTCCTCCGCTTCTTGATGGTGGGATGGCATTTCCGGGTACAAGCTTGCAAAGCTGGGAAACGGATACAATGGTTCTAAAAATTCATATCTAAAAGGTTCGTATTGTGGAATTGAGTTTGATGACTCTCCTTCATCATCAGAATTAGAGAACGACATTATTGCAATATTGTGAGATGCAAAGTCTGAAGGTTTGAGTTGAAGGATGAATAACAAGGAGTGATGTGATGAGTTTATATAGAAAATGTTGGGATGAATACACATTGGTATGCGGGTTTGAATTATCTCATCTACCGACTTGAAGATATGATGTGACAAATCTATGAAAAGTGTGTTCAAGTATGTCGGGGAGTGGGAGGTTGAATTATCTTATCTACCGACTTGAAGATATGATGTGACAAATCAAGGAAAAGTGTGTTCAAGTATGTCGGGGAGTGAGGGCTTGAATTATCTTATCTACCGACTTGAAGATATGTAGAATTAATTATAATTAAGGAAATGGTTTTTACAAATAAAATAACATATTGATCTAGTCTGACCAATTATTTGACAATAATACAAATACAAAGCTTAGAAATATAGAGCATGGTTTAGGCTAACTAATTATTACTAAAACCCATCCGCCTTCTTGTCAAGTAGTTCCTTCACGAGAGCGTCACGCATTTCAATCTCCGTCTGGCTCGGATTTGCCTTGTTGATCAAAGTGTTGAGAATCTTGTGTCGATAATTCATGTGGATTTGTTTGGCGTGCTGCTCGTCATGTCGATGTTGTTGTTCAACATAAGCCCGCTGCTCAATTGCAAAGTTCATTCGTTTCTCTTCAAATTCTACCATCTCACTACTCCAAACTTGGGGGGCTTCTGTAGACTTCCTAGTTGAAGTACGGGCACCACTACCATCACCTTTGCCCTTGGCCATACACTTTCCCTTAGCCTTCAATTTAGCATGTTTGATACCTGGTGGTCTTGATGGAAAATTGGGACTTTCTTCATCGCTACTAAGATCCATGGTGGTTCCTCGCTCTATATTTTCATCTCCCCCACCAGACACAAATGCTGCTTGATGTGTTCCAATGTCATTGGTATAAGCAGCCAAAAATTTGGGTGCATGTTTGCAAAGATCTAAAACATGGAAAAAATCAAATGGACCTGTAATTTGATCTTCCATCAAAAAGAATTCCATGGCAAGTTTCCTAACATCATCAGGGCTGCCGCCGCTCCTAACTCCTTGGTAGTGGCTGTTGGCGCGTCTTTCACATCCAACATATTTTGCCATATGATTCGCCATTTTATTCCAATGTGATTTGACTACTTCTTTTGACCTGATAGCCGAGCAACATCCATTGACCTCATCCATAATATTCTGCCAAAACATTTCCCGTTTCTGGCCTGTACCTTTTATAGGATCTTGAGAATGGTTGAACCATGCACCCACTAGAGCTATATCATCTTCATGAGACCACGCGACTGCCTTAACTTTCCCTTTCTTCTTAGTACTAGCAGAAATTATCACGACTTCATCATCAGCCTTCTCGCGATGTTGCATATTGCCTAATCAAGAGAAGCTACATTTGTTAAAAAAATGTAATTTTTACGCAACAATAATATGTACACTCTCATACTAAAATTACGAAAATATTCAAATTCTTTAATATTTGTCACACATTAAATAAGTATATATGTATAAAATTTTCATCACATGACAACATTAAATTTCATGAAATTGGTGTATACATACTTTAAATCATGTAACACGAGTTGAATAAGTATGTAATATAACTATTTAGCATAAACTATTTATGAATACATGCATATTTACAACTTGTTCGTCTTCATACTTGCAAGTATTCATGGGAAATAAATATCAAAATTTGTCAACTATAATAATAAAAATATTGCATATGTAGAATAAGCATTACATAATGATTTAGAATCATATAAAATAAAGCAATTGTCAAAAGAAATTAAAAACACGAATAACCTCGTTCTTCATATGGATGGGTGCTAGTATGTTGGCTCGGAGCACCTTGAGTTTGAAAAAAACCTTCGACATCGTTAATAGAATCTAGATTTGGATGATAGTCATTTCCATAATCATAGTTAGGATTATGAGGAAATTGGTATGGATTTTGTGAACTTGGATTCAAGGAAGTAGGAGACATTTGGGCGTTATTTGGTAAAATCGGAAGGTGTGGTGTAGGATTACTTCTACCCCTACCCCTAAAAGGACGAGAATTCATTTGAATTCAAATGGAGAAAAATTTGGAAGAAGATATGATGGAGAAATTGGGAGCAATTTTTGGGTTAAGAATGGTGTGTGGAATTGTTGGGTTAAGAATGGTGTGTGGAATTGTTGGGTTAAGAATGGTGTGTGGAATTGTTGGGTAGAATGTATGGTATTTATAGAGGGGGAAAGAACAAAAATTCAGGTTAAAATAAATTTAAAATTTATCAGTATTTTTGAAAAAAAACGTTTTTGACACGTGGCCCAATCAGAAGGTGCCACGTGTCCAAAAAATATTTGAATCAGAATTTGAAATCTGCCCAACGGCTAGTTTGCAACGGATACCATTGGCAACGGGAGAAATGACATAAGGCAAGAGCCAAAGAAAAAAAAAGGGGAGGCCAAGTTGCTGGGCCCGCCATGTCAGGCGGGCCCCACCAGCTTTCTCAAATGCTGGGTTTTCAAAGGAAGCACACCCCCATGTGTTTGGGCCAAAAACAAGGCAAACCCATCCCATTATGGAGTTTGGTGAGTTTGGGGCAGATGGGTGGGATTTGGGGAAGGCAAACCCATCCCATTGTGGGTGCCCTAAGGAGCTTGAACCTCAGCGATGGGGATATCACCCAAACTGCATAAGAAATTTCCTGAACTTTTAGCCAGCATGTATAGGATGATTTTCATAATACGTCTCCTTCATATTCTGAAGTTAACCTAATACTAACAAAGTCCGCATGGGCTGATTTTCATATATTCTGCCGATTTTCATATATTCTTCATCATTTGAAGGCTGATCTCGCAGGAAACTATTGAGGGAGACAAAAGTGACAGTTGATATCAAAATAACAAAAAAGTACGTACATCATTATACAATCAAATCATTATATGGGTTTCTTTATACTAATTTGTTATATAAGGAACCATAATATATACTATATATAATGTTATATATGCAGGAATGATTTGATTTTTGTTTCTAAATTAATTCAATCGAGGTGTAATTAAAAAAATAATATATAAAGTATGATTTATATATAAGTAACGGTTTGATTTGCTAAATTAATTCAATGCAACGAATAACTCAACGGTTTTTTCTATTTGGAATGAGTTTTTATTTTTGATAGGTTCATAATATATAAGGAACGGTGGAATTTGGTTTATTTTATTACATGATCTAATTTAAAGGTGATGAAAGCATTATATATATATATATATATATATATATATATATATATATATGGGTTATTAAAGGTAATATTTTAACGGTGAGAAAGCTTACGGTGAAGAACGCAGCCTTTCATATCGTTTTATTTGTTATCGTTACTATACCGGTAACGGTGGTTTTTTATATTTATATTTATGTCGCCACTCTCTGCTATTTAATATATATATATATATATACAGTAAAAGATTAATTTAATTTGATTTGATTAGATTTGATTTTTTTATTTGGAAAGTATTTAACCGGAGGGCATAATTGGTGTTTCCATGGTAAATAGGCGGGTTGATTTTTCATTTGGAAACTTAACTAATTATAAGTATACATGACAATACAAACTATTGATTTGGAAACTAATCATGAGTGTATATATGGCAATTCAAAGTGAAACACAATTCCAAACAAATCATGGCGGGTTACGGCGGATTTATTGGCGGCAAACGCAGGAAAGTTTGTCGTTTTATTTGCTAACTTAACACCTCCGCGGTGCCATCTTTTTAGTATTTATATTTATGCCGATACTTTCTACTTTTTTTAATATAAACTAGCATGATTTGGCCGCACGTTGTGCGGTATGTTTGGAATACCTTAAAAATATCTTAAATTGATAAAATGTGTAAATTTAAGCTATTTACGTTAAAAAATGAGGTTGTTGTACGCAGTTCGATATTTTACTCTTTTAATTCGAATACGGTATGAATTTACGATATTGTCCTCACTTATTAGATTAATTTGAAAAATTTAGCAAAATTCAGGTGAACGTATTGTAGTTTCAATGGTTTTTGATTTACACTTAGTAAAGTATCGGTAATTTCAATAGTATTTTAGACTACATTGAGTAAAATATTGGATCGTGTATAACACATCAGTAAAAAAGTAAGGTGTGACCTTATGATAAGACAATGATTTATCCTTTAAAAAAGTAAGGTGTCATCTTATGGTAAGACAATGATTTATCCATTATGTTTGAGGCCAAATTAGTAATTAGGTCCATTTTTAAATACATTAATTTTATTCATTAATTTCGGTAAGTTTAGACATGCTGATTTTATTTAATAATATATTAACTTTTACTTTTACTTTAGTTCGATTCAGTTTAGTTTAATTGAATTTAATTCAATACATTTCAGTTTAATTTAGTTCGGTTCAGTTGAAATAAGTTTAGACAATTAGGACCTAAATATAATTTTATTATAAAAATAGAAAACATGATTTGTCCGTATAAATTTTTTTAGTACAAAATATATATATTCATACTTTTAATTCATATATTTATGCAAAAAAAACATATTTATTGTAAGCATATTGTTTCCTATATTAATATATAAATGCAATATTTTATATGTGTAGAATACAAAGAAATTGTATGAAAATTGGAAAATAGGCCAATTTACAATTCTCAGTCCAAACACTCAAGAATTAAGACTTTTTTCAAGCTCTGAATTCTTGATCTAGTATGATATACCTAATTAATTAATTATTGATAATTGCGGCATTTATGTTAAGTGTATGATGTAATATTCATATTTTCCTTTCATATACGTGTTAATTAAGTGGGATGAGTTGTATTTGTAAAAATAGAAGTTGGAACCTATTTAATATGTTATAAAATTATACAATAATATGTGCATACCATATATTATATATATTGAAAACACAATTATGCTAACTGAATCTTTTAAGGTACAATCACTTCGCTTCCTCAATTGGTTGACTCTAATTAACTTTTCTTTTTTCCTTTGCTTTTCTACATGGTGGCCACTGGTGAAATTCCACGATGAGATTAGTAAGTGCTAATTGATCCTAATAAAAAGATAGATATAATTGCCTTGTAATATGATGTAACAAGTCTGATCTAGTATATATATATATGATTGATATATATATATATATATACGGTTAAATTTGTAGATTAATTAAAAGAAATAAAATAAAAAATATATAAAAATGGTAGGCGTCGGAATATGGTGAATTTGGGGTGGTTATGTGGCGGCTTTAGTCAAAACTACGTAGTTTCATTCTTTTTATTCTTTTATTAATTTATTTATTGATCGGAGCAATAACTCTTCTAGTTTCCTTTAGGAAAAATACCTAGTAAAAGAAGATAAGTTAATCTTTATTGGGCCAACATTTTTTTTTTTTTTGAAATGGAACTATTTCTTTTTCAGAGTTCTGGAAAACGTCCAGAATCGTTTGACATAAAGCTAGGAGGAGATGTCCAAGAATTAAATACCAAGGCACTCGACTTAGCAAAGTTAGCAAAAGCATGAGCAACAAAATTATGGTTTCTAGAAACCCAACATAAACCCGAAAGATGAGAATGATTGATCAGCTGCTGAATGCGACGAACAGGCTCATAGCAGTCCAGAAAAGGCGTAGCCTGGTTGTGAACCATATTAAGAACCATAAGTGCATCACCAAAAAACCCACATTGCTTAAATTGAGCTCATTAGCCAATAATATTGCTTCTTCAAGTGCCAATGTTTCAGCAAGGACCGGGTCATGAACATTTATGTAGCGCCTTGAAACAGCTTTTAGAAACTCTCCGTTCGCGCTCCAAGCTACCACGCCTGCTGTAGCTGCATCCTGCGTGATCCCAGCATCAAAATGTATTCGTGGGATGCGATCCGGAGGCCTCTGTAAATGACTCGGAAGTAAAGCTGGTGAAGGCATATCTGTCCTGAAATTGGCTGACTGAAAAGAGTGCAAGTTATTCACCGTCGCCGCGGCCATCTCCTCCGGACACCTATGAATTCCTTGGAATATAGCTTGGTTGCGTTGAAACCAAATGGCGTCGCAAATCATGAGGAAAAGTTCAACCACAGCGGCATCATTTTGTTTGATAATATTTCTGAAGCGCAATTCACCTCGAGAAACATTCCCACATTGTTGAATAATGTGTAGCAGCCCTGTATCAGACCAAGCCTTCCTGGCAAACTCACACTCGAAAAAGAGATGAGATGTGCTATCATCAGATGAGGTACAAAGGGGACAGCCTGATTGAATAGCCAAGGTACGCCTCCTCAAATTTTCTGCTGTGGGAAGAGAATCCGTCGACATCCTCCAAGCAAAATGAAGAACCCGGTTAGGAACCTTGAAAGACCAAAGATTCTTCCAATATTTTTGGCCCTCTATAATCCTTGTCTCAGCAACATTATGGCGCAATGGAGAGGCAGAGTGGTCAGTAGCTAAATGATAAGCAGACTTCACAGAGTAGACACCAGACTTTGCATAATGCCAGCACCAACGGTCTACCCCCGAACCATGCAATCTGGTTAAAGGAATTTTCTTTATAACTTGAGCATCGGCTTCAGTAAAATATTCCTGAATGAGAGAGAGGTTCCACCAAGAGGTATCATGATCTATGAGGTCCGACACTTTGGATAAATTCGAGGGTAAAGAGGAAGGATTTTGCACATAAAAATCTTCAGAACGTGGCAACCAAGGATCATAGCAAATGCTAGTATTTTCCCCTGTATTGATAACCTTTCTACAACCCAGACCCAACAACTCTATACCTTCCAAGATACTCCGCCAAGCATGTGATGGATTGAGCCCAAGACAAGAGCTGAACAGATCACCACTCTGAAAGTATTTTGCCTTGTAAACTCGTGATAAAAGAGAGTGAGGTTGCGTCAATATTCTCCAAGCTTGCTTCCCCAACAACGCCACATTAAAAGCCTTTAAATCACGGAAGCCAATCCCACCAACAGATTTAGATCTACACATCTTTTGCCAAGAAGCCCAATGAATCTTACGATTCGATACTCCATCTCCCCACCAGAAGTTACTAATTAGGCTCTGTATTTCTGAAATCAGATTATCCGGAAGTTTAAAACAACCCATGGCATAGCTTGGAATCGCTTGTAACACAGATTTTATCAGCACCTCTTTTCCAGCCTTAGAAAGGTTCCGCTCAGTCCAACCATCAATCTTCCTCCTGACCTTGTCTTTGATGAAACCAAAAATTTCAGCTTTCCTCCTACCAACAATAGACGGTAAACCCAGATATTTCTCATGAGTCTGAACTTCCGGAATACCCAAAGTAGCACAAATTGACGGCCTCAGGAAAAGTGGAGTATTAGGACTAAAAACAATCCCCGATTTCTCCAAGTTCACCCGCTGTCCCGAAATCTTCTCAAATAAAGAGAGAGCCCATTTAATTGTATTAATCTCCTCCAAAGAAACCTCTCCAAACAGTAGAGTATCATCCGCAAAAAACAAATGAGTCAATTTTGGACCTCTTGGTGATGCTCCAATACCATGTAAACTTCCAGCAATTGACAGATCAGACAGCAACATCGAAAATACTTCCGAGCATATAATAAAGAGATAGGGGGATAAAGGATCACCTTGTCGAATGCCCCGTGTCGGCTGCAAATTGCCCATTTCTTTCCCATTAATAATGAAAGAAAAATGAGCAGTAGATGGACCAACATTTTCATTTTGAAAAGGTAGATGGACATTTACATGAAGTAAAAAAATCTCGTTCAATTCATATATAACTCTCGGAATATGTCAGATAAAAAAGATCTCAAGATTTTTTTCCTTTTCATCATCGTCGAATAAAAGGGATAAACCTGAAATATTGCGAAAAACTAGGATGTGACCTGGTTATTCTTAACGCGACTCATTTGATGACTCAAAAGAAGCCAACCACCAGTTTGCTAGCCGGGTGAATCTAAGTCGATTTTTTTTTTTTTTTTTGAAATGGTGAATCTAAGTCGATTTAGTATCAGTATTTCCTTACCACCCTAAGGAAAAATTCGAGAGCATCAGTGAATTGTGAGGACTTGAAAGAAGAAAATGAAATACAAACATTCACGCTCGTCTTCAACTTATTTAAAGTGCCGTACTCCTTCGCAAACCCTTTCCCTTTGTCAAGCTCATATCGATTGAATTGTAAATCACCATATTTAATTTAAAATTCATACTAGGCCCTGTCAGGTTCAGATTATTGAAAAATAATCTCAGTTAAATTAATCTCAGTTAAACTAAATTAATTTCAGTTCAATTAAATTAATTTCAATTCAGTTAAATTAATCTCAGTTCAACTGGAATAAACTGAGATTAATTTTTTCAATAAAATAATTACTTTAACTTTATTTCAATTGGATACAAAATATAACGATTTAAGCATGTTTGCCGGAGTTTATAAGAACAATACAGTCCGATCCAGTTCAATTCAACTCTTCCCAGTTTAATTTTTCATTTCAGTTCAGTTCAATTAAAATATAATTTGATAAAATTCAGGTAAATTTAGACATACTGATTTTATTTTTCAATACATTAATTTTTACTTCAATTCAATTAAGTCCAATTCAGTTCAGTTTAATTCAGTTCACTTCAGTTCAATCAAAATATAATTTGATAAAATTCAAGTAAATTTAGACATACTGATTCTATTTTTAATACATTAATTTTCACTTCAGTTCAATTCAGTTCAATTTAGTAAAAATATAATTTGATTAAATTCAGGTGAATTTAGACATACTAATTCTATTTTTCAATTTATTAATTTTCACTTCAATTCAGTTCAGTTCAGCTCAGCTTAGCTCAGTTTAGTAAAATATAAGCTCAAGCAAACCGCCCCTTAGACCCTATTTTGTGGACCTTATCAGTAGTTCAGTTCAATTCAATTCAGTTAAGTTCAATTAAGTGAAAATATATTTTGAACAAATTCAAGTAAAATTAGACATACTGATTCTATTATTAATACATTAATTTTCACTTTATTAAAATTCAGTTCAACATAAAATAAGTTCGGGCAAACATGCCCTTATTTTATACATAATATTCTCTTTACAGTTAAATTAATCTCAGTTCATTTAAATTAATCTTAGTTCAACCAAAAAAATCTCAGTTCAATTAAATGAATCTCAATTAATTTAAATTAATTTCAGTTAAACTTAACAAATCTCAATTAAATTAAATTAATTTCAATTAAATTAATTTCAATCCAACTTGACAGGGCCAAAAGATTGAAAATAACCAAAAGAGAAACGGTATTGGTCAAATAAAAACCAAAACAGAAAGGGATATAAATTTATCTCTCATCAATTTTCCCCACTATATAAAATCGCAACTATTCCCTTCCGGGTTTTCTTATAAACTGGGTTCGCTCCGAATACAACCATCCCTACCCACTCCAAAACCCTCGGTTCTCAAATCCACAAATCTGAAATCGCATTTTCTCCATCAATGGCACCCGGCGGCGGCGACGGCGGCGACGGTCTGAAGGAGTTGGAATATCTCTCCTTGGTTTCCAAGGTATGTTCTGAATTCGAGAGCCATATAGGGGTTCAGGATAAAACCTTAGCTGAATTTATCATAGATATTGGTCGAAAGTGTGAGGATGTATCTGAATTCGATGAAAAACTCAAAGCTAATGGCGCCGAGTTGCCTGATTACTTTGTCCGCACCTTGCTTACTATCATTCACGCCATCCTCCCGCCGGAACCGAAGCCTAAATCTGGTAAGGGCGTTAAGAAATCGGCGCTGGGGATCTCCGATGGCAAGGATAGGGTGAAGGAATTGGAGCGGGAGATCGAGCTGGAAGTTAGAGAGAAGAAGCTCGAACGCCGTGGAGATGACGAGGAAGGTGAAGATAGGCGGCACCACCACCGGGACCACAGTCGCGATGACCGCGATGGCCGGGACAGGAGAAGGGAAAGAGATGGAGACGGTGGTAGGGGTAGAGATAGGGACAGGGACAGGGACAGGGACAGGGATGATAGAGGTAATGGGAGGCACAGACAAAGTAGTAGGCGAGACAGGTATGATGATGATGAAGAGAGGGAGGATCGTGGTGGTCGTGGTGGTCGTGGTGGCAGGCCAGATGGGTACGATGATGAAGAGAGGGAGAGGGATGAACGGGGACGTGGTGGTGGGGATGAGCTGGAGCTGTATCAGGTGTACAAGGGAAGAGTATCTAGAGTTAATGACTCTGGCTGCTTTGTGCAGATTAGTGGTTTTAAAGGGATGGAGGGGATGGTGCATATTTCTCAGATGGCGACTAGGAGGATACAGAGTGCAAAGGATGTGGTGAAGAGGGATCAGGAGGTTTATGTGAAGGTTATCTCCATCAAAGGGCAGAAAATCAGTTTGGCTATGAGGGATGTGGATCAGAAGACTGGCAAGGACTTGCTTCCTTTTAAGAAGAGTGGGGAGGAGGATGCTTCTAGGGTGAATCCTAGTAATGCTGCTGGTAGGCCTGTTGCTAGGACTGGGCTGTCTGGAATCAGGATTACAGATGAAGATGAGTCTGTGCCATCGAGGAGGCCTTTGAAGAGGATGAGCTCGCCTGAGAAGTGGGAGGCGAAGCAGCTTATTGCTGCTGGGGTTATGACTGGTAAAGATAATCCCATGTATGATGAGGAAGCGGATGGAATGATGTTTCAGGAAGAGGCTGCCGAAGAGGAATTGGAAGTTGAGCTGAATGAGGATGAACCAGAATTTCTGCAGGGTCAGAGCCGATACTCCATTGATATGTCACCTGTCAAGATTTTTAAGAATCCTGAGGGTTCATTGAGCCGAGCTGCAGCGCTTCAATCTGCTTTGATTAAGGAAAGGAGAGAAGTAAGGGAACAACAGCAGAGATCAATGTTGGATTCCATCCCAAAGGATTTGAATCGACCTTGGGAAGACCCAATGCCCGAGACAGGTGAGAGGCATCTAGCACAGGAGCTGAGAGGTGTTGGTTTGTCAGCTTATGACATGCCAGAATGGAAAAAGGATGCGTATGGAAAAGCTATTACTTTTGGGCAAAGATCCAAGCTTTCTCTTCAAGAGCAAAGGCAGAGCCTTCCCATCTACAAGTTAAAGAAGGAGCTAGTTCAGGCTGTTCATGATAACCAGGTTCTGGTGGTTATTGGTGAGACTGGTTCAGGGAAAACAACTCAGGTTACTCAGTATTTGGCTGAAGCTGGATATACCACCAGGGGTAAGATTGGGTGTACTCAGCCTCGAAGAGTGGCTGCCATGTCTGTGGCTAAGAGGGTGGCTGAGGAATTTGGTTGCCGACTTGGTGAAGAGGTTGGATATGCCATCCGTTTCGAGGATTGCACTGGTCCGGAGACTGTGATCAAGTACATGACCGATGGTATGTTGCTGAGGGAGATTTTGATTGACGATAATTTATCCCAGTATTCAGTAATCATGCTTGACGAAGCTCACGAGAGGACAATCTCAACTGATGTGTTATTTGGTCTACTGAAGAAACTTATCAATAGAAGACCTGACCTTCGGCTGATTGTCACATCTGCCACTCTGGATGCTGAGAAGTTTTCGGGGTATTTCTTTAACTGTAACATCTTCACCATTCCTGGTAGAACGTTTCCTGTGGAAATTCTCTACACTAAGCAACCAGAAAGTGACTACCTCGATGCATCTTTGATCACCGTCATGCAAATTCATTTGACGGAACCTGAAGGTGACATCCTGCTTTTCTTGACTGGTCAGGAGGAGATTGATCATGCATGTCAATGTCTATATGAGAGGATGAAGGGGCTGGGTAAGAATATCCCTGAACTTATTATACTGCCAGTTTACAGTGCCCTTCCCAGTGAGATGCAGACAAGGATCTTTGATCCTGCTCCGCCAGGAAAAAGGAAGGTGGTTGTAGCCACCAATATTGCTGAAGCTTCATTGACTATTGATGGTATTTTCTATGTGATCGATCCTGGATTTGCGAAGCAGAATGTATACAACCCCAAACAGGGATTGGATTCCCTGGTGATTACTCCCATTTCGCAAGCTTCAGCAAAGCAGAGAGCTGGACGAGCTGGACGTACAGGACCAGGGAAGTGTTATCGGCTCTACACAGAAGCAGCTTTCCATAATGAAATGTCCCCCACTTCGATCCCTGAAATTCAGAGGATTAATCTTGGTAATACCGTGCTGAATTTGAAAGCGATGGGCATTAATGATCTTCTGTCTTTTGACTTCATGGACCCTCCATCTCCTCAAGCCCTCATATCTGCCATGGAACAGCTGTACAGTCTTGGTGCCTTGGATGGAGAGGGGCTTCTCACTAAGTTGGGTAGGAAAATGGCTGAGTTTCCCCTTGACCCCCCTCTATCAAAGATGCTGCTTGCTAGTGTCGATCTTGGTTGTAGTGACGAGATCTTGACTATTATAGCAATGATCCAAACTGGTCAGATTTTCTACCGGCCCAGGGAAAAACAAGCACAAGCCGACCAGAAAAAGGCCAAGTTCTTCCAGCCAGAGGGAGATCACTTGACCCTGCTAGCTGTCTATGAGGCTTGGAAAGCAAAGAACTTTTCCGGGCCGTGGTGTTTTGAAAACTTTGTCCAGGCTCGGTCGTTGAGGCGGGCTCAGGACGTTCGGAAGCAGCTTCTGTCGATCATGGATAAGTACAAACTGGATATTGTAAGTGCTGGGAGGAATTTCACGAAGATCAGGAAGGCCATAACAGCTGGGTTCTTTTTCCATGCTGCGAGGAAGGATCCACAGGAGGGCTATAGGACACTTGTGGAGAATCAGCCTGTGTATATTCATCCTAGTAGCGCACTCTTCCAGAGGCAACCAGACTGGGTTATTTACCACGAGCTGGTGATGACTACTAAAGAGTACATGCGTGAGGTTGCTGTGATAGATCCCAAGTGGCTGGTTGAGTTGGCACCAAGATTCTTCAGGACATCTGATCCAACCAAAATGAGCAAGCGCAAGAGACAGGAGCGCATTGAACCGCTTTATGACCGATACCATGAGCCTAACTCTTGGCGTCTTAGTAAGAGGAGGGCTTGATTACTTCATCATTTATGTAACATCCTTTTTTCTGTTTGACTTAATAGAACAGTAGTTATCTTTCTCTTCACTTTAATTACATGTTCAGAGTTGGGAGTTTGCCACGTGATACAATTGTTTGGTGACTGGTTTGAACTTCTTTGGGTACTAAGGCCTTAGCATTGAATGAATATGCGCTTAATGTCTTGAGTAGTTTTTAGTGTAATATCCGTGTCCTCTGTTCCTAAATTCAGGTTTTAAATTCCGTAGATGCGCAGCGGTGCATGTATTTGCTTAGTGAGGCTGTCAAAGAAAGTTTTGCTGAAATGTTGCTTTTGTGTGTTATTTTCTGTTCCTGGCTTCTGACTTGCACCTCTCAAGTTTGGTTATGCCACTGGTTGCCAACTCTTGCCTCTTATTCAGAATTTCTTCAGTGTTGGTGTAGTTTCAACAGGTTTTGGACATCAGATTTAGTACGTATTGTTTTGGCTGGTCTGATAGGTTTCTGCAGGCATGCTTGGCAAGATGGTTATTTAGTGATTTATTGCGGTTCATGTAACTAGTGATGATTAGCAATAGATAATCAATTAAAAGAACTTTCTTTTGGGATATGTTTCATTTTTATTGTGATATTTTCTAAGAGGAATGAGATTTAAGATTAAAAGAATGATTTGCAGTTATACTAACGAAACAAGCAAAGGACCATGTAAATTTCATAAAACCAACTCGATCGTGTAATTCTTAAGACAATGATGAGTAAATAATTCCGTTCAATTTAATTCAATTACTTTTAGTAGTTCTTTTTGGTACGATTGTACAATAAATTTTGATTTCTTCTCCATCTTCTGCTTTAGATTTCACAATGAACAGCATTGATCTTAACGTGAACATCGATCTCAACGAGAGAATCGAGAGCATTGATCTTGATCTTCGCCTAGGGCTGTACAATAAGAAACGCCGGCGTGAGGACAACGACGCCGCCGCTGCAGAGAAGCGCCGCCGTGATTCGGATGAATTTCTGGCGATGGAAGATACTGGAGGCGAGGGGAATTGCTGGGCGAAGGGAGCTACGACTCTGTCTTTTTCACTGCCTGCAAAAGCACTCTGCCATATTCTTTTTCAACAAAATTGTTCCCAACTGAGTTTCCGAGCACCATCGCCGTCAAATCAGCCAAGTTCTATTGCGTTGAATCCGCTGATACTCTCCGCCTCGAGAGGAATATCTTGAGTAATATTTCAGGTTGTTCCAATATTGTTCAGTTCTATGGTGCGGAGGTTACTCGAATGGCCGGCGGCACCAAAGTCTTCAACATTCTCCTCGAATACTGCTCTGGCGGAACCCTAGCCGACAAAATCCATGAAACCAAAAGCAGTTTGATCCCGGAGTTGGAGGTTCGGCGATACACCAGGTCAATTGTTGAGGGGCTGGTAAGAATTCACGAAGCTGGCTATGTACATTGTGATTTGAAACATGAGAATGTTCTGCTTGATGAATTTTTGCAGGCTAAAATCTGTGATTTTGGGCTGGCCAAAAAGGCCAAGAAAGATGGGCAGAGGAGGAGTACCGATCGCACTTGCAACGGAATCCCATGGTTCACGTCTCCATAAGCTAGCACCTATGTAGAGCAAGAGCGTCCCTCTGACATTTGGTCTCTCAGAATCATGGTGCTTGAGATGTTGATTGGCCATCCTGCTTGGGATCCCGCCGAGGGCTCACTTTACTGCCAGATTCGGAAGCCCAATGGTGTGCCCAAAATTCCAGCTGATTTGTCACCGGATGCCAACACCTTTCTGCACTCATGTCTGAAGAGATTAAGAGAAAGCCTGAGGAAAGAGGAACCGCTAAGTCGCTGCTTTGACATCCCTTCATCAGCGAGATCAAAGTTGGGACTAGATCACGACCTCAGAATATCCATAAGACCTGCATACATCCTTCTTCACAGCTCAATCCCAAAGTCCTCATTCCTTTTGATTAGTTTCTGGTATGATTCAATCTTTGTAATGGTATGATATTGATATATACTGCTTTAGGCCCAACTTTATGTCTGGGGAGCCTTGAGAGTTTTGATGTAAAGATATTTTTTGACACTTTTCTATTTAGATTTTGAAGCTTAGTTGATTTATATTTGAATATCAGTTTCATCCTTTGTTTCACATTAATGAAAAGGGATGGTTTTTTCTCATTCTGTGTTCTTTTCCATTATTCTGCATTTTATATTACATCATATATCCAATCTCTGTATACATGATGAAAGGTATTGCTTTACTCTTTAACCTTTTAGTTTTCTCAAAAGTTCTTTGAGGTTTGAAATATTGTTACCATGAGAAATTGTAATGTTGCATTTATATCAAAATGTTAATGAACCCCCTAGTTCAAATTTCATAGCCCACACCACGCTACTGCACTAGTGATGGAGTGGATCTACTGTTTCAATTGAATGAATTTGAGGCTTTAGTTAGGCAGCCCGATGGTTCTTTGTTCATGTGGTATGGGCGTCTTCAATGCTAGCACCAAATATGTATGGTATGGTATTCTGTAAGTCATATAGTAGTCTAGTTTACAATATGTTTTACATATGACAAATTGCACGAGTAGCTTCTAAAAAGTTGGGCTCATAATTCATGGGACTTCAACAATATGATTGTACCATGGGTTGAACGTTGACATATATTGTTGATTATTAGTGTTAACATATGTTTATAGAGTGATATGATGACGCTATTGTATTTCATATCTTTGATTTTCTGTTTTGAGCCTACATGTACTAACATGGGAAATCTGAGAAATCTGAGATTTCCGTTCTGCAGCCTTGCTTGGATGATACTTTCTCTGCAACTGTCATCGCCCAGAAAGTTACAACAGGCTTGCATGAAGGATATGTTTTTGTTAGATATATGCATTCTAATTATTATTGAGATCAGTTCTATATGCCTTGCCTTGGAGGAATACTTGGGCTGCGATTGGTTGGAATACCCCAACTACATAGTGAAAGAAGATATGGAGTAGTGTATTGAGGGCTAAATTTTAAACTTCTTAAGCTCATATTTAATAATTTAATCAGGATTAGCATTTGTCAATGTCAATACAATTCTTGTAATTACACAATCAAAGCAATGAATAAATATCACTTTCTTGATCTGCTTTCATTGAGCCCCATATTGTCTTTTTGCATGTTAAATGTCAGGAATGACAATTTCTGTAAGGTCTAGAACCTTGACATGAGTGATGAAACTCAATAAGAACCAACTACCTATTAATTACTCAACTGCGCTAGTAAATTTGAAGGAAGCCTTTCCTCCTTTGGCAGGGCTTCGGCTTCCACTGCTAACCTCTGAGGTCTCGCTATTCAAGGGTGCTCCTTTTTTAGGTCATCTTTGCTGCCTTGCAGCTCAGATTTGTCAAGTTGTGTTTCAGAACTTGAACTGGCATGTATTAGTACACTTTCTATAGGCCGTTGGCCCGTCCTCAAAATTCAAAATTCTTCAACTGACAGGCCAGCGTGGTTCATGAGCACATCACCCTCTGCATCACAAACCTGTTGGGAACATGGTGAGGATCCTGATCGGGATACGTCCCAAGATGGTGCTGCAGTTCAGGCGCATTATTATCCGGCATTCCTGAAGGATTGACCTTTCCTTCAAGTTATGCTAATACATTAAAATAAAATTATGATTCACAAAGTCTCTAGTTAAACCTAATCTACATGACATAGTAGGCACCTTCTAGGCTCTAGCTAACCAATATGAGTTCTCGAAAGGGTTCAACTGGTCAACAAGGAATCAGAATACAAAAAGGAGAGCATAGGCTATTTCGAACAAGTAAAACAGGACCACAACCGTAATGAATCCATTTCAATTCAAGTCAACCAAGCGAAACACTGGTTAAATATATAATCCTAAAAAAGCAGTAAATCCTCTATGATTTACATTGATTTGCTCAATCCAAAATATAATACCACATGACAAGAATAGAAGAAACAAATTACACATGTTTTTAAGCTGTTACACAAGACATCGCAATACTAGTTCATATGTAGCACTGCAACAGAGTAACAGAGTTGGGAGTTCACGATGGAGGAGACCTTTTCCGGCATGGGAGGCTCGATGGCAAGGGATTGTGGAGATGAAGAGGGGTTTGAAATGGCATTTGTGATGGTGAATGGGCCGCCGTGGTGATGGTAATTTTACTTTTATTGTAAGTTAACAATTTAAAGAATATTTGTGACATTTTATATAAACGTTTTGCCGGAATTTTATTACTAAATTCATTCACGGTCATATGTGCAACATTAGTTCAATTGAGAGTTATAATTATGCTAAACAAGAATCGAATGTTACTTCAAAAAAAAATAAGAATCGAATGTTATAAATACACTATTACCAAAATGAGGGTTATATAAGCATTTTACCCTTAATATTACCGTTTAATTGTAATGAAAAAGTGGAAATAATCAATCACCAGGTAATGTGTAAAAGTATTGGGAGTCCCTCTCTATGACCGCCTAAACTTAACATGGACCCGGCCGGCGATATCTCTACTTTCTTCGGCGCAACAAAACAAATTACCGCTGAATCAAACTGGTTCTGAACAAAAGAACACACTTCTTTTGAGACCCTTTTTACAAGTTCTAGATTGCTGACAAGATTTTGTGCGTGCCTGGTAAGTTGTAAACCTCTCACTTCTTTCATGTTCATATGTGATATGCCATGGGGAATAACTCACTTAATTTATTGGAATTAACTGTTTCAGTAATCAGAGGATTTAATCAGTAGAAGAAGGGGCATTTGACAATGTCCGGAGGTGGTTTGTTGAAGATACTTCCCATATTAGCTGCTTCGGGAGCTACTATCGTCGTTGGGACAATCGCTATCTCTCGTGTTACCAAGTTAGCTATTCAGCACAATAACACCAAGAAAAGGGTCAGTATGATGTGTCTTCTTTTCCTCTGATTGAATCTTTTGATGCATATCTGAACTTAACTGAGTTAAAAAGCAAACTTTCTATCTTCATTCCGTTATTGTGCGTGCTCTTTCGTTTCAGTGAATCTTTTGGTGCATATCTGAACTCTATTGAGCTGAAAAGAAAAATTTATATGTTCATTTCGTTAGTGTGTGTGAGAGAGAGAGAGAGAGAAATAGTTTTGCATTGAGACTCATTGGGGTATTTGATGTCTATGCGTGTGAAAGAACTAGTCTTGCTTTGAGACTCATCGCTGCATATGTGTGTGAAATAACTAGTCTTGCTTTGAGACTCATCGGTGCATATGTGTGTGTAAAATAACTAGTCTTGCTTTGAGACTCATAGGTGCATATGTGCGTGAAAGAACTAGTCTTGCTTTGAGACTCATCGGTGCATATGTATGTGAAAGAACTAGTCTTTCTTTGAGACTCATCGGTGCATATGTGTGTGAAAGAACTAGTCTTGCTTTGAGACACATTGCTGCATATGTGTGTGAAAGAACTAGTCTTGCTTTGATTCAGGATTTTTGTAGGGTTGTTGCTTTTATTTTGATAGAAGTAACCATGTCTTTTTCGATGAATTGAACTCATAGTATGAACTAAAAGTGTGTAGTAAAAAAGTATTGATGAATCAGATTGAATTAAGCTAAATTTTCTTCATATTTGACACCAGGTGGTAAGCTCTTACAAAGTTACAATGTACTTTTGTTATTAGACTGCTAATGTGTGATATACTTACGAATGTGCTTAAGGTTTTGATATAGGAGAAATATGGGAAGCCATGTAGGGCTTGTAAAGGAAGAGGCTTCTATGCTTGTAAACTATGCAAAGCTAGCGGTACCATTAAATGGTCGCCCCTCTACGATCCCATTTACATAAATCCATGTCTTTGCCCTACTTGTGATGGACTGAAGTAAGTGAACGAGGGAAATCTTACTAAGCTGTCTCTTTTGTGAGAAATGATGTTCTAGAAACTAATTTTGAATGTCTGTTATTATGGTTGCAGGGTGCAGCACTGTCTGAACTGCCTAGGATATGGCTCAGTATAACTTCTAGTGCTAAGTGATTGCAGAATGTAGTTCTGCTGGCTACTTCATATGATGCAAGACATTCAATCCTTTTCAATGAACTAGTTTCAGAAAATTATGTTACAAGCGAAGAGGCGAGACTCTTAAGGGTGCTCAGTTATTGTATAATGATGATGCATTCATTTGGAGCTGGATTGTAGTAGAAATGGTTTCTACCAGGACAGAGTTTCAATGATTTCATCTTGTAAAGTTATGATTAGTTGACTGGAATACATTTAAATTCTTTTCTGGTGCCATTCATTCCGTCCACTTCGTTTCAGTTTAAAAAGAGGCAAATGAGCACACTATATGAAAACTAAAATTTCAATATTCTAAACTTGTGTTTCTATTTTTAAGTGAGAAAGAACACTATATAAAAGCATAATCCTGTCTATACATTAGATTCCGGTCTGTGTAGTGAAAGACCTGTGCAATCTGGTGAAAGTACCCGTATAATACCATGTTTACTAAACCATTGACACTTTTTATTTGACACAAAACTTAAGAATCTCTTCTACTGCTGGCTAGCTCATTGGTAATATCATCCTCTTCGTTTTGGCATTGGTCGAGGAATTGCTGGTAATGGTCAGGATCATATGCGACGGCCCTGCGCAAATGCTCAATAGCCTCATCTTTGCGACCCATGACAGTTAGCGCACTGAGAAAACAACCGGTGAATCTCAGGGTTAAATTAGTAATAGTTCCTAACATAATGCTTGGAAAAATAATATTTTTATTACCTAGAAAGCACTAGCAAGCCATCATAGTAATGAGATTTGCTCTTTGCATCCTTAGGCTCCTCAAGACCAGGCAGTCTTTCCAGGTGAACCATTCCATCTTCATTCTTCCCCTGTGCACAAATATACACCATATAAGCTAGCAGAAATGAGTTTTTAAGGTAAATGCGACATAACTTCAGCATGTAACAAGATTTCAGTGTCATTGCAGAAACTCCTTCTTTAAGCACCAGAGTGTTTTTTTTCCCGTTAGTTGAGAAATCTGAAAGCTTACAGAACCACTACATACTTTGTCAGGGAAACGCATAAACATGGCAAAATTAAGAATGTAACAGAGATAATGTAACAGAGAATTGAATAAGAATGTAACAGAGATGAGGTATCACCTGCCGAATATAAGCACTACCAGCCCATGTGGATGAAAGAATCAAGAGATCAACATCCTCAGCTTCTGTGGGATGGCCATCCGCAAGAAGCTGAATACAAATGCAAGAATTGGGTAAATTTCATCAGAAACTTGAACAAGACACAATTTTTGCAGAAAATGAAGCTTAGTTTCGAGAAAACATTGTACCTTTGAAATTCCCTGCTCCAAGTACTCAATAGCTTCAGTAAAGTGGTTCTTTTGCAAAAATGTCTGACCCAGAAGAAGCAATGCTCTTATACATTCTGAATCCTTCTCAAGAGCAAGTCTGAAATTAAATTTATTGATGCAGCTATGCTACAAAAAACAAGAACTTAATCACCTACGACAGAAAAGGAGATTACCTCAAAAGTTCAATGACCCTGTCCTGCTTCCCTTTTGCTAAATATGTTACCGAAAGCTGTAAAAAATTGCCAAACATGAGATTCTGACTTGCGGGCATATTACAACTACATTGATACATCATAAATGAAGTGTATATTACTTACAGCAACCAATTCATTTGGTGACAAGTTGAGCACAGAAACTTTTCGCTGGCCACCAGATTCATCTGCATCCTTGACACCACCACCTTTCTCTATTGCATCATGTTTTAATTCTTCGACAAGAGGTTTATTAGGTAGACCCAACATATTACGAACATCTGGATGCTGGAGCGTTATTTGCTGCATAAGTCCCCAGGTGAAGTGAAGTTATTAGAATATTGATCAATTGCTGATGAAACATGATAGAAGCATTGGAGTTGTAAATGATGAGCATATCACTTAGCATGATATCAAATGAAAATTTACTGGACATAAAAAACCTAATACGGCAATTGTAGAAATTTCGTAAGTTCGTTAAATTTTGGAAGTTTGTCCAATGACATAAAGTACTCACCTGAACCACACTTAACGAACTGTTTGTAAGCCAATATATTAGTGACCCCTGAAAAATAATGATAGTAAATTAGGTTAAGCACCATGCAAAAGCATGCACAGCACAAATCCATTTGTGGGATAGAACTGGAAATGATAAAGATGCTACCACACATAAGGAATGATCCAAGCAGTTTATTTTCTTAAAGACTTCCTCCTTGCAGCTTAAATGTCAGGATAAACACATTCATACCAAAATACAGGCTTTGAAGGGCACCAACTCAAAGATTTTGACGCTTACAGATTCCATCAAATCTTAATAAAAAATTTCGATGCAATATCTACGGGATGCATTGTAGAACATTAGCACAGAATTCAGCCTCACCATTTTTTTCCCATAGTCCTCTATTTGTCACTGACTCACTGGCTTCCTAGTTCATTTGATCATTAAGGAAAATAACACCAAATGTAGGATGACAGAAAAAAAAAACCTCATATAAAAACATACAAGCAAGCCTTCAAGGATTAGCCAACCACAGAGAATCAGAACTTCATTAAAATCAGCAATTCTAGCTAAAAGTCCAGAAGGCCTTCCCGTTTCATGAAAGTTTTCTTTCACTCACGCCCAGTACCTCAATGAGAATAAAATTACTAAATGCAGTGTAGAAAGAGCAAGGGTTGCCGACAGATCCAGGCACTTTAATGCAAACAAGGAAAAGCTGAGATCTTTATTTCTCCAACAAATGAAACAAAAACAAAGAAAGAAACTTGTGTTACCTGGGGGATGTTAAAAGTTATGAACAACAATGGAATTGTTATAACTTCCAAATACACCTTATAGTACTGCAACAATAAAGAGGATAGTTGTCAGGACTCAGGAGTTTAAATATTCTCAAAAGAAAAAGAAACACCAAATAAAAAAGTCTTATGTGAGTTAAGTCTAGGGACAAATAGACAAATTTTGACAAATATAAGACATTCACTTTACAGTTCAAGCAACCTACCTTAGCTAACTTCCCAATGACACCAGAAGTTTTTCCAAGTGAAGAGTTTCGGAAAGAAACCTGGAACAAAAACAAAATAAAGTTATGATCTTGACAAGTCCATAATGCAAAGGCTCAAGAAAACAAAAAGCAGCAGAAACACAGAATCTAAAAAATTAATTTCATTACATATTTAAAACTGTTTCATACAATCACGAGGGGTGGTTTACTTAGAAAAGGTAGTGAATCAGAGTCAATATCAGGATCGGGAATGCAGTTCTCAAAGACCTATTTTATAATGTAATAGAGGAGTAAAGGCAGAGAAAATGACTATATAATCTCACAAAGTAGAATTTGCCTTGAAGTAACCAATCAAGCTCCACGTGAATAATATATTTTCTTCAATACAGCTTGCTAAATAGTTGCACACTAGTGATATAAAAGTGAACATGTGAACAAAACTACCCATAATCCCTGGAATCCACCCAACAAACAGCAGCGTGATTATGAGAGAAGTCTCACTTAGAAGCGAGAAAATATCAGAGCTGTACCTGAACATTAACATAATGCAATCCAGCGATTACTAATGGAAAGATGGGGCCTAAGACACCATTAGGATATTCTGTCAGGTTCTGGAACCAGAAAAGTCCACCCTGTATTAATATAAAACGGAGTTGTCATCATCAAAATAATAATCCACATATTATCGCAGCAGAAACCAAACTACATAAACGCTGGTTATTGGCACCTACATGGATTTTACAGATCAAACAGAAACATTTCCATTTGTAGATAAAGATATCGATGAGTATTCGTAATATCCATCTACTTTAACCTGAGAAATTTAAGCTTAAATCTAATCACATATTTGCAGTACATACAAACTTTCCCTATGAGTGTTGGGGTATTTTTATAAATTAGGCTACACTTTGCTACCCTTATGCAATTGTTGGGAGAAACTTATCTTTTGCACTAGCTCAGGACCGATAGAGGATATAAAAACTAAACCTTTATCCAGAAATTTTCAGCACAACAGATAACACCAAGAATATGTATTAAATTGGGTCACAGGAACAACTGCAAATCTTGCTCCTTTAAGACTGCACCAAGTTCAGAAGAAAGCTTAATTGACTTACTGAATCAAAACCAGGGTGATGGTTGAGGGACATCCTCCGAAATGTTGTAATCCATAAGAGAAATAAGGGAACCTACAAAGAAAACAACCAGAATGAAAAACTCAAGTTTTTCATCTTTTAGAAGCAGAGTTGTAGACCTACACCATTCATTCAAAAATCTCATTTTTAAAAAGAAACTTCAAATTTTTCCTTCCATTCAAACATTCAAAGGAAAGCAATATTAACATTTCAGAAATATATCTTCAATACCTGGACAGCAAATGATGCAAGAAACCACAAAAATGACGGGCAACCAACATCATTCTTTTCTTTCCGGAAAAGAGCAAGTTGATCTTTGAAACTCTTTCCTGAGAGGGGTGGTGGAAATGGAGGAGGCACTTTAAACAATGCAAAAGGCTGTCAGACAAAATCCAGGCACAAGTAGAAATTCACGTCATCTAGAAATATTTATTTATATGTGTGCTATTCTTAATATTTTCTTTAGAGCTATCACACGTCATTCCAACTCCCAGTTCTCTCTACTTTAGATTTTCTTCACTTTTCACTCAAGATTTATCATTCTCTCCAACGATTCCATGGAAAGTAATATGGTGACCAAACAAATATCGAATGTAATTGAACACATCCAGTACCTGAATATTAGAAAGAATGATAGGAAAAAATGCACAACTCACATTTAGGAAAAACTTCTCCAATCCTCTTCAACTTTCGAAGTTGTAGCACAACAAATGGGAATAAGGTGAGCCTCATAGCAAATGTCGAAGAAGCGATGACTAGCCACCTGCAATTCACATTTACATTTTGTCAAACAAAGTAATGATCAACTGCTCCCTCTGTCCCAGAGTGTTCTTTCTAGCTTGACTAATCTAATAAATTCATACAGACAAGTAACAATACTGTTATATTCGTATTCGTAATGATCAATCATGTGGTTTGGTGATTGAACATTACCATGGGAAACCGGAAAGATCATGATATCCGTCTAACAACGCGGTCAAGCCACGAACGGGAAAAATTGCCTCCTCAACAGCACCGTCAACTTGTAGAATGTCTATGGAAGAGATGAGCTCCTCAGACTCACTTGTGGAGAGAGAACGAGTCGCCTGGAAGTTATAAGGTGTAGGATGCCGCACGTGGAAATTCGACGACGCCGGCGAGAAAGCTTGACGGTGGATTCGGTGGGGCTGGGAGGAGAAGTGTTGGCAATGGTAGAGTAGGGGAAGACGGGTGGTGCTGAGGCGGCGGCGGCGGCGAAGGAGGGATTTTGAGAGGGTTAACAGTCTCGGAGTTGCCATGGCGAGGTTTCTCAAGATTTTCAAAATTCAGGAGAAACCGTGGTGGTGCGATCTTCCCATATGGTTGAACCAGGGCGTAGTAGTTTCACGGACGGGGGACCGGCGGCGGGCTTTTTCCCCCAGCACAGCATGAACGTGACATTTATTAATGGGAGATAATTTTATTATGGAAACTTGAACTCCCAATATTCATAAAAATTTCAATTACGGGTGCTGGGAAGATTGATAATTATCAAAATTGCATAAGTATTTAGTATTTAAATTATCAAATGAGTTAGAACTTTTTATACAACAAACAATCGTTATTAACCGGTACAATAGAAAAATCTCATGTTGACATTGATGAATACTTCATCGTGACAAAATCCCTAATCGCATTTTACTATTTAAGATTCCACTGAGTCTAGAATAACGTAGTTGTTAATATTTATTGGCGGCGTGATCGAGGTTGATACTTTTGCTCACTACAACCCAATCGAAACCCATAAGATCGCCGGAGTCAGAATCGCAGCTTCTGCAATCCAAGATATGGAAATTTTGAAATAGGGTGATTAATTCGAAAACTGGTTAGTTGAAAAGGGCCATTCTGATCTGAAATTACTTTTTTACTCTTTGACAATATGTAAATTTATATCACGTGTTTGTTACATGATCTGGGGATAACGTTGTTAAGACGGAAAATGGTGACCAGCCATAAAGTATACAAATATATTTTTAGGGTCATAAATTAGCCATTGTATTTTTAGGTATCACAAAATATATATTTAAAACTTTTAATGACCATATTTTGCACTTTAATCTAATATTTATTATGAAGAGTATTTTTATTATTTGAGGATGATGATTATGATTATTTTTATAAAGCGTTTATCTTAGTGGCATAAATTGATGAATCATTTATGTAATAATGCATGAAATTTTATACAAGCATAAAAGAGAGGAGAAGATTATAGACTAAATTTCGTTTTTTGTATTTAACATTGATCAAAACGTTAATTTTTGTACCTAACATTCAAAGTGTTCAAAATGTGTACCTAACCTTCCAATTTGTTCAAATTTGTTCCTAACATTCAAAGTATTCAAAATATATATCTAACATTCCAATATTGCTCCATTTTTGTACCTCACATTAATATATTGGCCTATTATATATTATATTACTACTCCATATTATATTTTATCATGGTATCGAGTCTAAGATCCTAACCCGTGATTTTTTTACCCTAGGGAGTAACGAAAGTCGTAGCGGCATCTACGGCGGTAATAATATAATATTATAAAAAAATCTGTGATATGGTAAAAAATATCTAGGGTTTATATATATATAGGGTAAAAAAATCACATGTTTAGGATTTTAGAGTCGATACCATAATATTATATAATACGGAATAATAATATAACTATATAATCTCTATATTTGTTTAATTTTTCTTTATCTCTTTCCTTATTCCAAATACAAGATGTTGTTTTACTTGAATGCTTAAGGGCTAGAGCGTTTGATAGTGGATGGCCTTCCAGTCGTAAAAGAGGCAGCGGGCAACAAAGCAAAGGAAAATGCTCGCATCAAGTTGGTGTAATGGAACAAACAAGAATTCTATTGTCATCATCACATATTGAACTGCCTATGTGACGAACTTTGGAGTGTTCATGAGTCGGTGAAGCCGTCGAAACTTCTTTGTGAGACTCAGAAAAAACAAAACAAAGAAGTATAGTCTGGAACAAGCTCAAGAGCTGCAAATGATTTTCCAGACTCCACTCCTTTGTTCTGTTTTCCAGAGTCTCCCAAAGAAGCTTTGACACGGCTTCACCGACTCATGAACACTCCAAAGTTCGTCACTTAGACCGTTCAATATGTGATGATGGCAATAGAACTCTTGTTTGTTCCATGCCACCAAGTTGTTGTGAGCTTTTTCCTTTTCTTCGTTGCTCGTAGCCTCTTCTACGACTGGAGGGTCTTCCTCTATGAAATGTTTCAACCCTTGAGCAGTTAAGAAAAACAACATCTTGTTCTGACGCCACTTGAAGTTCATTCCATTATTGAACTTCTCTAGTTTATCCACTTGTGGGATGGCCACCATATGCATCCGACTTCGTTGTTTCTTGTCATGGTTGCATGAATTCATGTAGAGTTTGATGACACGATCACAATGACGACGACGAATGGAGGCGAAAACACAGGATCTCAACTCGATAGAAAACACTGATGCACCTTAGGATTGACCGGTGCTTAATTGAGGATGCTCAACATGTGTGGGATTTTCATTGCCCTATTTCTAAAATTTATGGAATTATAATTTTATGTGTAAAACCTAAGTTCATATTCTTTTTGGAGTTCATCACTTTTAAAAGGTAATTTAATATTTTAATTGTAGGATAAGACTTTCCAGTTTATGGGAAACTCCATCATCTACACCAAGTAATCCTTTAATTGAGTCATATTCCGGGCTTTTCTAGAATCTTCACACACAGAAATCCAATTTAAGAGAATAATATAATTGGTAAATTTCTTTATCAATATTATTCATTTTTCTCTTCCAAAAAATTCATATTTGAGAATTAATATCTCATTTATACCATATTAGAATGTCTATAAATACAAGCCTCAAAATTTGCCTTAACTACAACTTTTATTACCTCACATTATTGTTGTTTCAAGAGACAAGAAAAGACAGAATTTTGTGGCTTGACCTTTATTTATAACAGCAAAGAAAACAAAAAGTTCTACAAATACGAAGCACGTGCAACGTGCATGCTAGAAATACGAAGAAACGTGCAACGTGCATACTAATTCAACCAAGTAAGCTTAGTCAACAATTATTACCTCAAAAATTGCCTTTTATGTATCATTTCTCCCTAATATTCATTACAATCATTTCCCCCTCTTTTTTTTAATGAAACATGTAAATGATACTTCCACAATCATAATTTCGCAGGATCGGTATATGGTTCCATAACCCATATTGGGTACAAAAGCAGTTCACAAAACAAGCTCCCAGTGGATGATTTTAATTATAAATATCATGCTACCTTTATTTATAATCTAGTCTAAGTGATGAATTGTTGTTCACTCCTTCTGGTCAGCTAGTTGCAGATGAACTAGCTAGCTCTCATCATCAGATAAGACGATGACGGGTGCATTTGCGCCTGAAGAAGAGCCTGCGAAATTCCTCTGTGCATTAATAGGCAAACTGAGATTGAACCGACTTCGCTAGCTGTTTGCACCACCTTCATACTGACTAGTGCTCTGATGGAGCGTAGATGGAGATTGGGACGGGGGGTCTGTCACAGAGGGAGAAGAGAGATACGGTATGCTGGAACCGGGAATGAGAATGTTGGAAGGATTGAGCGGAGCACTTGGTCTGTGGAGTTGAAGGTGTGGACCAACTCGAGTACTGCCCACAGAAGGAGTGATAGAACTGCTTGCAAAGTGTTCTGAAGACCGATAAAGAGATTGAATGAGTGGACATGTATCTTCATACATGTTCATAGCAGGACGCCTTGTAGAAGCCCAGACCGGTGGATAACCATTATGCTGCACACTGGTAGGATGGCTCGTTGAAGACAATGTCTGTGTTGATTAGATAGGTTTAATGGTTATGGAAATTGTCTGAATTCTGATTATCCCTTCTACCAACAAATTGCATGCTATGTTTAAGTTTATTTAAAATTTAAGCGTGCATCATTCGTGCATTTAAAAAATTGAGTTTAATTAGTTTACAATTAAGACTACGGTCATGGGTAAATAATAGTGTTATACTATGTTAGTTGCACGATCTCTAAATATTTTACATATTTTGCATAATACGTTTAATTGTTTGAATATTGTAATTTACTCGCCTATAGTAATGATATTAATTCTTAAGTGGGTACAGAAAATATACATTTATAATTTAGTGTGCATAATTCATGCATTTAATAATAGTAACATGCAAGTCCATATTTACTTAATGCAGGTCTGAAAAACACAATATGCGGCCCTGAATTATGCTAGTGCATCCAAAATATTATATTTTGGACCTGCATTAGTGAAAATGGACCTGAATGTATCAACACTCTTTAATAATTAAGTTAAGTTAAAACTATGTTTTCATTTCAAAGCACGCGTGTGCATAAAACGCTTGCAAATTAAAATTAAAATTTTAAACTGCACGTGTGTATTGTAAAAGTTTAAAACATACTAAACATACCGCCCATATAGCAAATCAAAGCACTGTTTGGTCAAACCATTCCATTCTTAGAGCATTTGCAATGCAAAAGCAAAAATAAAAATTACAAGTTCAAATTATTGGAAAATAATTTACGAAAATTTATGAAAATTACAAGCAAAAACTACACATGATTTACGAAAATTTAATTCTTACTGGTTTTAAGGCTTCTGATCATTTGGCGACTATACAAAGGTCGATCCGGTACAGATTTATGCCCAACCAAATATGTACATGTTTTGATGATTATTGCTAATATTGTGTGTGGTCAAACCATTCCATTCTTAGAGCATTTGCAATGCAAAAGAAAAAATAAAAAGTACAAGTTCAAATTAATGGAAAATAATTTACGAAAATTTACGAAAATTACAAGCAAAAACTACACATGATTTACGAAAATTTAATCCTTACCGGTTTTAAGGCTTCTGATCATTTGGCGACTAGACAAAGGTCGATCCGGTACAGATTTATGCCCAACCAAATATGTACATGTTTTGATGATTATTGCTAATATTGTGTGTGTGTGTGTGACACTGTATAAATGAAAAGGATCATATATTCCTATCGTTGGAAAATCGTGTTTGGATTTATTGTGAATATGAATTGCAGGTCAAATTATTATTTCAGTGACAATATCGGGATTTTTGTTGCAGAGGTTATGCTGATTCAGTTCACAAGTGTTGGTGCATCCTAGAAGCATAAGCATAAACACTCGTGCATCATTTCTAGAACTGAGTGGTTTTTCTTTCCTATAAAAATAGGACAACCAAAATATTTAAAGGGGAAGGAACCTTTTCGGATTCCTGTCACTTCTAGTATCAGTCTATGATATGAGTTGGTGCAGATTTAGATAAATAGTATGCAGATTTCTCTATGTTTATCTTTTGTCCTGACACGGCCTTATACTTTTCAAGAAATATTATTAAGTTCTCTAGCTTGTGTTTATTTGCCTTTAGAAACACAATAACCACACTGTAAAACTCATATTGGTGATTTTTGTGGTAGAATGTGGCAGATTATAATAATCAATCTTAGCACTAGAAAATAGAAATCAGTGGTAATTGTTAAAGCTTCAATGAGTAATATAAACAAAAAAGGAGATAAGGGATCTCGTTGTTTAATTCCTCTTGAAACTTTGAAGAAACCGAATGGTTTTTCATTTACTAAGACTAAGAATTGAGCTGCTTTAATATTACCCATTATTAATTGAACTATGTGATTGCTAAAACCTATCTTGCATAAAAGCCTTTTTTTAAAAAAATATCTAGGATACTCTATCAAAAACTTTCACCATGTCAAGTTTTATAAAATACATTACATCCACCAATTTTATTATTCAAAAAAAATCAGTGAGTTCATGCATCAAAAACACATTATCAACCAATTCCCTGCCCTGAACAAAAATGGATTGTTCTGAGGATATCAGATGAGGCATTAAGGGTTTAATCCTCTCTGTAATCACTCTTGAAATTATTTTAATTAAAGTTTTTTTGAGTGATATAGGTTTGTAATCCGAGACAAAAGTATTAACCTGTCTTTTAGGGATTAGGGTGATGAAAGTTGCAGTAATAGTTCTAGGTATTAATACCCCAACCAATAATTCATTCACATTATTAATTAAATCCTCCCCAATTATGTCCCATCAATGTTTGTAAAAAAAATACTTGTAAGGCCATCTGGACAGGGTGCAGATTCACCATCCATTGCAACTAGGGATGATCATGGGTCGGGGACCCGACCCAGACCCAACGGGTCTAGACCCATTGGGTCGGGTATGGGTTCAATTTTTTTGGACCCAATGGGTATGGGTCGGGTATGGGTCTTCATGTAATTATATGGGTATGGGTATGGGTCTCATAAATTAAGACCCAGACCCGACCCATGGGTCAACCCATACCCACACCAATAATATTAATATTATATATTTATATATGTGTGGCGTTTGAATATTGTATTAAATTTTTTCCATATAAATTGTGCTTTTCTTGGAGATGCGTTATGGATTGAAAATCAAATATGTATTTCTTTAGACTATTTAGAAGTTTAAATGATTTTTTTTGTTTCATATTGATGATTATTTAGATTCGGTAATGAAACATTCGACTTTCGTCTCGAAATTTCTACTATAATATTACATTTATTAGCGAAAAATTTAATTTATTAAGGACCCATTTAAGATCCAGGGACCCAGTAGACCCATCGGGTATGGGTTTGGGTCTCAGTTTTTAAGATCTATCGGGTATGGGTCGGGTCTGGGTCCCGATTATATTTTCATGGGTCGGGTATGGATCTAGCTGGACCCTGCCCAGACCCGACCAATGATCATCCCTAATTGCAACACACAATCCTTTTTAGTTCCTCAGCATCTGCCATTTTCATAATATTATGATTTGCTTCCTCTGTCACCAGTTTTGGGATATGGCCCAACATTTCACCTGTCAATCTGTCATCCACATCTAGCAGTTCATCAGGTTGTAATGCTTTATAATAAATAACAACCTCATTTCCAATTTTCTCCTGATTTGTTATCCAGTTATCATCTGAGTTTCTTATCATGGCAATCTTCTGCTTAGAATGTCTAGCTTTAACAGTGGCATGAAAAAACTTAGTATTAGAGTCTCCTTCCTTCAACCATCTAAGCCTAAATTTTTGTTTCCAGAAAGTTTCCTCGGTAATTAAAGCCCGTGTCAATTCATCCTGTGCTAGATGAAGTTGTATTCTATTCTGATCACTAGTATTTGTTTGATATACTCAACTTCACTTTGAAGCATTTTTTCCTCAACCAATTTTACATTATCATGCACATTACCAAAGACTGATTTATTCCATCCTTTCAATTTGAGTATCAGTCTTCTAAGTTTGACTGAGAAGTTAAGCATTCCATAAATACTAGTATCAATTATTCCAGTTATTTTTCACCACTTCCAAGAATTTAGATGAGTTAGCGAACAATGTTGGAACTTAAAAGATCTAACATTATTGCTCATTCCCTGATTTTCAAGTTTAACCAAAAGTGGAGAGTGATCAGAGCCAACTCTTGACTTTATTCTTATACTAGTATTAGGAAACATATTCTGAAAAGCAGTGGTTATTAAGCCCCTGTCCAATCTTTCCCAACTGTTCCTAATACGCCATTTCTAGATCTTCCTTTACTAGTCCAGGTGTAAAGATTTTCAGTAGAAGAAATTTCAGCCCGTGCATTTTCTTCTATAAACTCACTGAATTCCAACATTGAGTCCATATTAGGAGATGTTTGCCTTATACATTCACTAGAAAATCGCATGACATTGAAGTCACCTACATAAATGGTAGCTTGGTCTCTATAGTTATTCAGTTTTGTCCAAAGTCCCTTCTAGCTATTAAATTATGTCTAGCATATATAAAGTATGCATTCCATATTGATGAAGAAAATGATGAGTTATTTCAGTTCTTATATATTGATCATGCACACAGAATGTACAATAACTGAAAAATCATCATTCCATGAAAGACATATTTACCTTTTGTTGAACCTGAGGAGCCTTTTCCTTCCATGTCTTGAGACCTGTTCCTGCATCATGACCTCTCTTTTCTAAGGAGATATGCTCATAAATGTTGTTAGCACAAGCAATATCAGTAGCAATAACTTGTTTATCCTTATCAGACAAGCCAGAGGATGAAGCATGTTGTTTAATTGCATTGCTGTCAGTAAGAGTGGGCCTCCATGGTAATATATGTTTTGGTTTAGGTGCACTCTTACATGAATCATTTTGATGCCCTATTTTTGAACAAATTGTGCAATAAAAAAGCAAACTTTCATAGTGTGTTCCTTTGCAAGTAGCCCATATTTCAAAAACTTAACCAAATACGTTTAGTTAGGGGCTTGGTAATATCTATCTCAACACAGACATCTCAACACAGACATTTGTTACATGAGGTCTTGTCTTACTCAATGTAGTTTGATCTACTTTTACCAGTGTTCCAATAAGATTACCAATAGATAACAATGTATTTTCATCGAAAAATCGGCATTTTAGACGACCATATAAAGCAATTCATAACGGAATAATGGGCGAATCTGCATTTGGGTCGAAATTCGGGCTCCATTTTGTGATTCTAATGAAGTATGATCCGAAGTTCCAGATCTTGTGCATCCAACACCTGTAGTAATCTTTTGCAAGAGTAAAATGAATTAGAACTTCATGATTGTCAAGTAAGTAAATTTCGATCTTACTTTTGAACCCCGCCGTTTGGAAATCTCGCCTAACTTTATCTAATATGGGTCGGGGCCTCGAAAATTTTCTCAAGGATAAGATTCAAAGGCTCCTCAAGCCTGTCACAATAATCCTCATCGGAAAAGTGTAAACCGGGTTTACCCATATGATCAACTCTTGGCTTGGATTAAAGGCAGCTCCGATCGGCCTAGGGTTCTTATGTGCATTCAATTGATTACACACCGCCTGTGTATAGGTCACAAAAGGGGCTTGCGGATTGTTTGGTGGCTCCACCATGACGGCGGCGCCGGAAAAAGGATGGAAGTGATCGAAGATCCGAAATCGCCGGAGGAGCGTATTTTAGAGTGCGTTAAAAACCCATTTCATTTGTCATATGAACTTATTATGATAGTACGTACAGTATCTTTAGGCAATCAAATAAAATAATACCTTTTTAAAAATGCATACTACAAATTGTTATAAAATCTAATATTCTAATATTTTTTGTTGAAATATATTTAGTAGTTTATATGATACATAGAAAGTATAGTTGGAAAGAGTTTTTCTTAACCATAAAAAGAACGGCGACATATATGAAAATATAAAATGAATGATATGTGGACAAATTTCATAATAATTATTCGCATAATCCTATGACTAGTATTGAAAAAATGAATATTTGGCGGCTATAATAATATATATGGCAGTAGATGACTAGATGGATCTCAAAACGCAAATTTAAATGGTGTTTCATATTATAATTAAAAAAAATTGGTGGAGAAGGACGGGCAGTGGACGAAGAAAAAATATATTAATTATATATTTATACCGGCATTCTCTCTCATTAAACATTTACATAGTAATAAAAGAATAAAGGAGTTTTTTGGCGAAATTGGAAAATCAGGAGTTGCATATTGATTTTATTGAATGACATAGAAATATCTGAAGTTGAAGAATTTTTTAGCAGTTGAGAATCCTTTCATTTCCTGTAATATTTTAAATATATCCACTCAAGCTAATTTTTAGCAGTTAAGAACCCTTTCATTTCAATTTTAGAAATATCCTAATAATATTTTTATTAGGATCGGGTGTGACTAGAATTATTTATAGGTTGAGAAAAAAAAGTTTGTATGACCAGTTTTATTTTAATTTGTTTGTTGAATTTTCATTTTGTTTGTTTTCTCGAAATTGAATAATCAATTCCAATAAAGATAATATGTTCAATAATTCTGAGTTCTCGTAATTCATCAAACATAAGTTAAATTTTCGTCAACTTTTTAAATTTCTTATATGCGGTTTGCTGTGGTGTAGCGTACCAACTCTACCAATCTGAATTTCGTCAAAGAAAAAGTATTAATTTGAATATTTTAACTAACTTATTATCCAAACCCTAATTATATAATTGTATGGTAAATTTTTAACTAACTTCACATCATTGCACAAACAACAATTGCATATTATTTGGTTCTTAATATTCGAAGTTTACAAATTTAGAAGAGATATAACACACTGATGCATATGCTACAGGATATAACACCTAATCTGTGAAATCTCAAAACCAGCCCTTGGGAAAGGGGCTCTCTATTGTATTAGAATGCCACAATCCCCTATCAAATCTAGTTTTCTGTCACAATCCTAATATCAAAAATCAGAGTTGCAGAAAATTATGAACACTTATGGAAAATTAGCTAGAATGTTTGTACGATGGAAGTCACCGACTTGGGATAAGTTTTAAGGTTTTAATTCTCTTCGCGACAGAATTCAGAACTGTACAGCTAATGATTCTCCACATCATTTCACCGCAGTGCATCCTAGAAGCAAACAATGTTGTTAAAGACAAGGACTAAAAAATAAGGCCTAATAATGATTCTAAATGCATCTTCACATAGATAAAATTACACCATTAACTAGTTAACATTTCAGAAGTATATATTTTGGCAAAACAAAGAACAATATATATACATGTAACATGATTTTACGTGATACAATTTCATTAAATTTCACTTCAAAAGTTGATGGCCATGTTTAGTTGTAGAATCACATTATACTCTTGCACACAAAACCCTGAAATCTCTATACAAACCGATGTATTTTAAGCTTCAGATAGCTCCTGAATTCGGTTATGCATCGGACTTTCAGCCTGTCTGACATTGCATAGCCTTTACTTGAAGATCCGGAGCTTGAGCAAAGATGAGCTTGTTATCAAACACTTCCAGCTATCTAATATAAAGATATTATCTTCATCTCTATCCAAAAAGAGGCATACACATGAGCAATCGTCAGCTTTGATAGTTGGGTATTTGAACCTCCAAGATCAGCTGACTTAACTAGTTTACGAGCAGCAGATGAGCGTGTGGAGGCTGAAGCCACAATATTGATCATGACTTCTCCTCACACCATTGTACTAGACTTTACCAACTACTGGGATTTCGAGCAACTGAAATTACCCGACATTGTCGTGGCAAAGATTCTATTACACCCGCTTCCCCAAGTATTGATCAGCTTCATCCGTTTAATAGGATGTCATGGCTCTCTAGAATGCCCAGCAAAGCATCTCGCATCCTTTTCAATAGCATTCGATAACCCCCAAAGAATATTTCCTGTTACACACAGGCGCTAACATTGCTCAAGAACACCTTCAAACAGAGTTATGTAACGGTAATAACTGAACTGTAACTGTTGTTCTTACCACATCATCAGCATACAGGTATGCATGCAATCAAGCAGTTGGATCCTCGATCGTCAACCAAATCCTGTAGGTCCCAAGTGGACAGCGGAAAACCCCGCGCCTCCATTGAATCACTCTAACTACACATCTGAATTTGGCAGTCACCTGAAAGGGGTTTTCCAAAGCTCTCAGATTGAAAGTCAAGTTATAAAAAAGTATAATATATATTTATATGAAGCAGTGTGTAAGGCTGAACCTCTGGGTAATTAAGTAAGCACATTCATCTAAGGGCATCAAATAGGCTCACCAGAGACTAGCATGAATTGCACATTTCAAACTTGCGAGTTTGACCCATCTGCCAGGCTTAATGATGTTCAGACCAAGCTTCTCGTTCGCCTGACTAATTATAACCCGTAAGACTGTCCCAACTGCTGGATAAGTACATAAAGAATCTCTTGGCACAACTGATGGTTCTAAATCTAGAGGAAGTGGAGCTGTTTCATCCTCTAGTCTCCTACAAAGGAACAAATTACTTAAGAATATAAATTCCAAATTGATACTGGAAATTCTGATGAAGAGCACAAGAAGATGAAAGTAAAGGAAGAAAGAAACTCACTTTGTGTTGATGACTAGTGGTGGAGTGTCAGTTCCATCCCAAACATAGAGGATCGACTCATCCGTATTTACTTCAGATAGATAAACAATCTAGTCCATACACAGTAAATAGTATAGAAAGTTAGCTTATACTGCCATTCAAAGTGAAAGAAGTAAAGATATCATCAACTAGGTTAATCACAATGAAGATACTATTGCTGAGAACCTTGCATGTAAGAGTGAAGCGGTCCCCTAAACTGATTTCCCTCAGCAATTGCGCGAACCACGGGAGCCTGCCAAGTAACCAATTCATTAAAATGAAGCAAAAAAACAAACCCACTATACACAGAGTAACTCTTGCAGCAAGTCCTGAAAATAGCATACCAAACCATCCCAGGTCCTTTTGCTGCCAGGTCTAGCTGGAAGATAATAAACAACAAAATAAAGTTAAAAGTGCAAAAATTCTGATAAACCGTAGAAAAACATGAACCCCAAACATGAAAAATAGTATCATTCAACTAGAAATATTAAAATAAAAAGACATCAAAGAACATCAAATTTACCTTGGGATGACAGGGGCTGGAGCACAGGATTCCCATGCTGCAATGAATTATAAACCCAATGATCAGTACTCAAAACTCGTAACAAATCATTTATCTTACATAATTAAAAATACATATGCTCACCGATTTCTGAAATCTTTATACAAATCGACGGATATTTCTTCTAGGTTGAAATCCATCTCATAGATCCACCCATTAAAGACCAGAAATCCAAACGAACGATCTCTCCGACTTGTTCTAAACTCGAACTCTTCCAATATGTTCATTGTACAAATTGATTGATGTCTAATACATCGACGATTGAAATCATCGAAATGATTTTATAGAAAAGTTTTAGGATAGCGGCGGCTAGGGTTTTGGGATAGCGTGGCGGCCTTGGGCTTAGGATTAGACAAGTATATATAATATAAGGATCGAAGTGTTCAGAAAACAATGGGCCTAATGAGAGGTGTAATCCAGGTCCAAGACTAATAGTAAATTATTGAACTGCTCGAAAAAAGAAGGGAAAATTAGGGAAAATTTCTATCAAAGACGAAGATATATTGAAATTTATTAAAAATGGTATAATAAATAAATATTTAATATTTATTTTTAAGAAGAGTATCTTACTTGTTTTTATAAATTTTATTAAGAAAAAAGGACATTTTTAATCTTACTTTGTTAGGCCCGTTTGTTGGAGTTTTTTTCGCTAAATTGAACTAAAATAAAAAAATTACAAAAATACTAAATTGGAAAAAAAATATGAATATACTGAACTGAACTGAAAAATATAAAAATACTGAACTGAACTAAAAAAATATAAATATATCTAAACTGAACTGAAAAAATATAATTATGTTGAACTGAACTGAATTGAACTGAAAAACATAAACATACTGAACTGAAAAATTTAAATATATGTATTTGAATTGAACTGAAAAATATAAAAATACTGAACTAAACTAAAAAAATATAAATATATCTAAACTGAACTGAAAAAATATAATTATGTTGAACTGAACTGAATTGAACTGAAAAACATAAACATACTGAACTGAAAAATTTTAATATATTTTTTTGAATTGAACTGGAATGAAATTAATTTTTATAGTAAATAAAATCAAATTGACAAATAAAATGAACTAAATTATACTGAATTGAATAGAAATGTAACGGAATAAAGTGTAATGCCTTTGAATAATGACTAATGCAACTATATTTCATCAAATCACATTTACTTAAAACTAAATTGAATCAAATTAAAGTAAAGTTTAATGTGTTGAAAACAATAACAATATGACTAAATTAAACTGAATTGATCAATTTACATTTGTACATGATTGAAATACACTTAATTTTAATTAAATTGAAATGAGGTTCAAAAAATATTCAGATATATGATAGAACCACTAGCATACGAATATTACTCCATTTCGTCGTATTCACAATCAATGAATTTGTATTAGTCTAGTAAACACTAATTGAACCGAATTATAATTGAAAGTATTGAACATAGTAATTATACGACTGAATGAAATTGAAATTTATCAAATCACGTTTGTTTATATCCAAAGTAAATGAACTGAATCCGTTGCCTGGAGCAACCTTCAATCCAAATCCGAGAGTTGACCATCTCGGGGAGCCTGGGCTTCACTTTTCCGATGAGGAATGTGACCGGCTAGAGGAACCCTTGAAGCATACCCTTGTGGGTAAATTTGCTCGGGCTCGACCCCGACTGGATAAACTCCGGCGAGATTTTCAGACGGCCGGATTCAATGGTCAGGTAGAAATATATTTGCTTGATAATAGACAGGTACTTATGCACTTTGATCTTGCAGATGATTATTATAGGTGCTGGATGCATAAAAATCTGGAACTTTGGAGCTTATTCGATCCGAATTACGAAATGGAGCCCGGATTTTGATCTGAATGCTGATTCTCCCATCATGCCGGTATGGATTGCACTCGATGGTCTGAAAAGACAGTTTTTTGATGAAAATACTTTATTATCTATAGGTAGTTTGATTGGTATTCCTGTGAAAATTGATCAAGCAACTTTGAATAAAACTAGGCCACATGTTGCTAAGGTTTGTGTTGAAATTGATATAACTAAACCACTTACAGAGAGAATCTGGCTTAGTTTCAGAAACATGGGTTATTGGCAAAGAGTAGAGTATGAAAACTTGCCTTTTTATTATACCAGATGTTCTAAAATAGGTCATGAAATCTCTTCATGTAAAAGTGAACCTAAACCTAAACACATCATGCCTTGGAGACTTATTATGAATGATAATAATATACAGAATAATAATGTCTCATCCTCTGGTCTAACCAATAATGAAAAGCAAATGATACCTACTGATGTGGTTAATACTAATCAATTTGCTCAGCACATCTCCTTGGAAAAGAGAGGTACAAATCTTGCAGGTAAACAGGTGGTGCAACAATTGAGGATACTGCATTAGTAGAAAATATGCCATTATTGCCTAATTTACAGTGGTCTAAGGAAAAGAAAGCTAAAGAAGTTGATGGTGATTTCATTCTTGAACCTGTCCATATAGATAAAAATAAATTTGATAGGCTGTTATCTGACACCACTAGGACAGATATTCCTCAACCTGAACAAACTATTAAGAAAAAAAGGAATAAAAAAGACTATACTAGTACACAGAAAACAGTTCACACTAGGTCACAGATTGATACAAATTCTATAATATAATTATGATTGGAATCAATTTATGTGTTTGGAATGCTAGGGGAATTAAAAATAAAAGAACTCAGGCTAGAGTATTGCATATGAAAAGAAAACATAGGTTAGGCCTATTTGTAATTCTGGAACCTTTTCTTGATAGCTCTCAACTGTCAGCTATAGCATATAGGTTAGGTTACAGTCAATTTTATGCTCATCCTAGAAATAAAATATGGATATTATGGAATGATGAGTTTAAATTTTCTATTCAAACTGAGCATGATCAATTTGTTAAAACTGAGATTTTACATGCATCTATAGCTACACCATGACATGCTTTTTTCATTTATGCTAGACATAACATGTTAGATAGAGGGGATCTCTTATTAGAGCTAGCACCACACACTCATTTATCTGCTATATATATAGGGGACTTTAATGCTATGAGATACACTTCAGAATACATTGGACAAGTTTCTCCTAATTTAGACTCTATGTTAGAGTTTAATGAGTTCATAGAGGACAATAATATTATAGAGATTCCTTCTTCTGGAAATATGTTTACATGGACTGGGAATAAGAGGTTAAGATCTGGAAATATTTGTACTGTGTGGGAGAGATTAGATAGGGGTCTTATGACTCCAAATTTTCAAAATATTTTCCCAAATACTAGCATTAAAGTAAAATTCAGATTAGACTCAGATCACTCACCCGTGATAGTTTATCTAGAAAATCATGAGATTCACAATATTCCAAAATCTTTCAAATTCCAACATTGTTGGACTACACATTCTGGTTTTCTAGATATTGTAAAACAGAGTTGGGGACAACCTACTGGTATCTATGACATGTTGAATTTTTCTGTAAAATTAAGGAGATTATAGATTGATCTTAAACACTGGAACAAACAGGTTTCTGGTAACATACAGGATAATGTTAAATTAGCAGAATCCTTGGTTTTACAGAGAGAATTGGAACATCAGAGAGATGATAATGATACTAGTAGAACTTTGTTGCACAAAGCACAGGCAGAAATGACTTTAGCTTTACTGAGAGAAGAAACCTTCTGGAAGCAAAAATCGAGGCTTAAATGGTTAGCAGAAGGGGACTCAAATACAAAATTTTTTCACTCTACAGTAAAAGCTAATCATTCTAGACAGAAGACATCCATGATTAAAAATTCAAGGGATGAGTGGATCACTAATCCTGATAAAATTGGCTCTGAAGCTATTTTTTTTAGCTCTTTATTATCTAATGAATCCTTGAGCAGTGATACAGGTACAACAGAAGAACTGCTTGATCAGATACCTGAACTGATCAGTTCAAAAATAAATGAAGACCTTATGAAGCAGATCACACAAGAGGAACTGAAAGGTATTGTAATGGCAATGGATGGTGAGGCAGCTCCAGGCCCTGATGGGTACACAGGTATTTTTTACAAACATTGCTGGGATATTATCCAAAATGACCTTATTCAAGCTGTAAATGAATTTTTGTTAGGAATTCCCATACCTAGAGCCAGCTCAGCCACCTTTATTATACTTCTTCCAAAAAGACAAGTAAACACCAACTTCTCTGACTATAGACCCATTAGTTTGTCCAACTTTTAAATAAAATTTTTACTAGGGTCTACACAGATAAATTAAAGCCCATAATGCCACTTATCATCTCACCAGAACAGTCTGCTTTTGTTCATGGTAGAGAGCTGGCTGATAATGTTTTACTCATGCATGAACTAACTGAATTTTTAAATAGTAAAAATGGGGGTTTCAATATTTTCTTTAAACTTGACATGATGAAAGCATTTGACAGGGTTTCTTGGGAATTCTTAACTAAATTATTACTAAAATTTGGTTTTCACTCTCATTTAGTAAATAATATTATGGGCAATATCAAAGCATCTAACTTCTCTGTTTTGGTAAATGGGAGACCTTTTGGATTCTTTAAAGTTTCAAGAGGTATAAAACAGGGTGACCCATTGTCCCCTTTTTTATTTATAATCCTCACTGAAGTCTTCACAAGAAATTTGGGTAGCCTGTTTAATCAATCCAAAATTGATAAGTATAAACTGCCACATACAGTCACACAAATATCAAGCTTAAGTTTTGCAGATGACACAATGGTTTTTCTTAAAGCCAATAGGCACAGTCTGGAAAATTTAATGGATTTCTTGATAAAATATGAGATAGTGTCAGGACAGAAAATTAATATTGAGAAATCTACATACTATCTGTCTAAACATGCTCCTGTTGCATACCATAGAATGATATCAGATATAACATGAATTAATACTGGTACCTTCCCATTCAGATACTTGGGCTGCCCTATTTTTATAGGGAAGAAAAAACATACATATTTTCAGCCATTATTTGATACCATAGTTCAAAACTGATATCCTGGCAAAATAAATGGTTGAATCAGGCAGGAAGACTAGTCTTGGTTAAACATGTACTCTCTGCCATACCATTACATATTTTAACTGTCATAAAACCTACTAATGGTGTGATTGAAAGATTGCATGTTCTCTTTGCCAAATTCTTTTGGGGTACTTCTGATTATGGTCAAAACAAAGTGTGGAGGTCTTGGGACAATCTGAGCTATCCATTTCTGGAAAATGGCTTGGGGGTCAAAAGTCTTCACACTTTAGTTAATACTTTTTCTCTTAAGATTTGGTGGAAGTTACAGACAGGTAAAACACTATGGACAACTTTCATGTGGTCTCTACCAGATTATAAAAAGACATCAAAAACATGGAAAAGATACAAAGAGATGAAGGACATAGCAACTCAAAACATTGCCATTCAGGTGGGGGAAGGTAATATATCCTTTTGGGATTCAAATTGGAAAGATGTTGGAAACTTAATTGACTATTGGAATGATGATATAGATATCTTGCATCCCGAGTTAACTGTTCAAGAATTTTTCTATAATCAACACCAATATATTGTTGAACTTGCTCTTGGATTTCCACAACATATAATTAATCTATTAGCCCAGGACTTTGCAATATATGTGAACTACACAGATAGAATGATTTGGAAATTGGAACCTACTGGCTTATTTACTATATCATCTGCTTATGAATATCTGAGGCACAAAAGACTTGAAATGCAGTCATATAAATTCCTATGGTGGAAATATGTGCCAAGAAAACTATCTGTTTTTACTTGGAGATTGTTAAATAGATTAATACTAGTTGGAGACATTTCACAGGAAAACAAAATATATATATAACATCTATCTGCTGCTTCTGTAAAAATCACTCTGATGATCTGCAACATATTTTCCATGATTGCCCTTTTATCACTTCATTATGGAATGATTTTCACACACTCTTTGATTTGACACCTGTGCCTTTGAGCTGCCTATGGGACAGATGCTTCCATTATTGGAATGTTCATGTCAAATATCAGCTTCACAGAACAATTGTGAGATTATTGCCTTGCTTTATTACATGGGTTATATGGTGCAGCAGAAAGGCTTATCACCATGATAATATTACTCCAAGGCTTCCTTTCATGAGGAAAAGAATTTTAATGCTTCTTCAAAGTGTTTTGAAAGTTCACAGGCTACAATGGAAACCAGATGAAGCTGTCCATATCTATACTGAGCTTGTACACCTTGCTCCAGTGGCTCCCCTTATGAGAAAACAAATTCAGATTGTTCAATGGAAGCTCCCCGTAACTCCATTTAAACTGAACACTGATGGTTCATCTTTGGGGAACCCTGGACAAGCAGGGGCAGGACTGGTCATCAGATCATTTACTGGTCAGGTGATCACTGCTACTATAGGTTATTATACTTAAATCATCAAAGCAGTCTAGAGGCTGAAACTTTAGCCCTACTGGAAGGATTGCATCTAGCTTATATGGAGGAAATTGATAATCTTCTAGTGGAAATGGACTCCCTTATCCTTCTCAAACTGATCAGAAAAGAGTTTAAAATCCCTTGGAAGCTGGAACCTCACATCAGAGCCATCTGGGCTATACAAAGTGAGTCTACTAATCTATCTTGTAATCATGTCTATAGGGAAGCCAATTCTGTGGCTGATTCTTTAGCAACTCTGGCAAGCAAGAATAGATGCTCTCAAACTTTTACACATGAAACATTGCCTAGAAAAATTAAAGGACTTGTCCAACTTGACAGTAGACAAGTACCTTATATTAGAGCTTAAATTTCATATTGATTGGTTGCAGTTACTGCTGATGTTTTTTGTATTGTACTTTGCAGGCGCAAGGCCTGGATTGGACTATTGGAGAGCAACAACAAAGCAACTTCACAACAATGAGCTGAAAGACAGAAAGAATCTGGATACAACACAAGTTCAGGAACAATATCTGATCCCACAATCTCTTAGAGATTTTAGAAATCTTATTGAAACCCCGAGCTCGTCGGCAGAGTTGGGTTTCGCTTTGCGATCCCTAAATTGCTTGCGAGCATTGAGTCCTTTTGTCGGCAGAATTGGTTTTCGCATAGCGATGCCTAACTTGCTTGCAAAAGTAGACATAGGTCTAGATAAGGTTTCCCTTGCATCTTTCATGACATCAAAATTGACATGTAACAATGTTTTTTACTAATTTTTCATTGTACAAACAATTATTGATACTTTTTGGTTTGGTGAGCCTAATAAACTTCACCCCACTTAGGTGGTTTAAAAAAAAAAGGAGAATATCCAAATACCAAAGGATACTTGGCTCTTTTTATGGACCCAAATACTAGGTACCATATACCGGATTTTCAAAGAAATAGAAATTTGAGAGAAATTTTGGAGCAATTTACCTATCGACATTTTTATCCATGAAACACGGTCGAAAGACCATTTGAAAACTTGAAGAATAGATGGCACATGCTTAAGGGCGATCTATCAAATGAAGGAGGAATGGTAAATGTCCATTATAGTAGCAGCAATCACGCTTTATAACTACATGTAAATGGAAAAGTTTGGGATACTTATGGTACAACATGCCGATATGTTCAAGGAACAACATTTTAACAAATACTATGGCCATATAATAGAATTAAATCAAAATTATACATGGAAATGGATGTTGTAACTTATGGAACTGGACTACTTTAGGACCTTTCTACTATGTAATCTATGTTACCATACTTGAAGTTCTGATATTGAAACAAAGGTTGACCGCAAACAAATGACCGGAGCGAATTTTAGAGGTTTTGGAGGTCGAAAATTTACTGAAACCACCAAAAGAAGGCATGAGAATTATTTTTGATGCAGGCCCGAACAACGGAAGGATTGGGATCAGAGCTGTAGCAGTAGAAGAAGACGACACATTTTTCTAAAGCTGTGACTAAAGGAATGGAAGACATTCGGGAATCCTTGTTCGCAGAAACCCTATTGTTGAACGAAGCTAGTGAAGAGGGTAACGAATATTTTCTAAAACTATTAATGAAAAGTGAATTTTAGTTTGGAAAAATTATATTTGTTTGTTTTTAGTTTTATAATAGAATTTGGGCAGATTTTTTTCTAATTTTAGTTTACGTTCATAGCTTGATAGCTATATATATGGTAACTCTTGTACAGAAAAAGGGAGAAGATATTTTTTTTGAGATTAATTAAAATTCAGAGTAATTAACCCAATATTTTCAGAGGTGTGATTGCCAAAAGATAAATATATATATTCTAGGTGTGATTGCCGAGTAATTTTATATAATTTTGTTACGAGTTCTTTTTCCAATAACCTTTTCATCAATACACGAGTCTTGCATCAGAAGCACTATTTGTGGCAGATAAACTGTAGTGGAAAGAAATTGCAAACACAGGTGACTCGCTCAGCTTGGTACATAAATTATTCATGGCGAAGTAGAGCCTCCATACTTATACAGAGACCTAGTGGCAGGTATAAAATCGGAATTCACTAAGGATAAAGTGGTTTACTGGTTACCAAGGAACAATAATGCAGCAAAACATAGTGATTTTAATTTTATTGAGTGAGAATTTAAATTTAAATTTATTTTATCATGCGTTACACGACGTTTCTCTAATATTCTGGGGATGATATAATTTTTTTATTTAAAAAAAAAGGTTGGCCACAAATTTTTTTTTTTTTTTTTTGAGGAAGGTTGGCCACAAATATTTATGTCTAGGAATGAGATAAAATATGAGTTGGGTGCACAATTTCTGAGATCTAACGTTGACGTCAATTGTTATTAAAAATTTCCTTAGATTTTCTCTAAAGTCATGCAATGAATATGATACATCAACCCTTAACCGTTAAATTAAACAAAACTAGCTAGTGTCTCAACTGAGGAAGCTCTTCCCGACCAAATTTCCACCGAAAAAACAAAGATTAAACAAAAATGCAATCTTGGTCTCAAGGCATTGTCGTGTTCAAACCTTATACACATTTTTAATTTATTTTGTTCTTCTATATAATAATAAAATCAAATGATTTTTTCAAGAATATACTCATTGACTTGATTAGCTGACGTTGTTTTCAGTGCCTAATTAGTTTGATTTTTTTCCTTTGGTCAAGATTTGATTAATATATATATATAATTAGCTGGTTTAATTCACTGTATACTTCCAGTTATCGTGGTCAATTTCTGTGTGTATTTTTAAGGAATTGACGTCAGATTTTTATTACAGAGTTGGAACTGAGGTGGAAGATTGATTATTGGATTAATTTGATGACGTTTTTGATGGCAAAGTCCAAGAAATAAAAGATCAGGAAATAATTCATGCAAACAAATATTTGTGTGGTGCGCATGCAGTTGATTAGAAAAACATTGAGTGTTATAGTTTAAGGATGAAATTTGATTTTAATTTAAAGTACGTATTTGAGTATATTTGTTTTTTTTAAAATGGACATAACATCTTAAAACATTCCAATTATCACGGTTCTACCATAATTTTATGGTAAAATTACTTTTTATTTCACATTTTTATGAATTAATTGTTGATTATACTCTTAATATGATACTTTTGATTATTTTGTTTTTTAAAAAATAAATATTGTAAATATATGTTTATATAATTAGTTCAAGTGTTTTTGTCATTAATTTAATTTTATTATATTTTCTTCCATTGTTAAATTTCTAAATGTTTGTAAATGAATTAAAACAACAAACAAATGTTACAGTAAACATGTACATATTATAAAATAAACATATAAGAACTCATGGTAAAGTCATGGTAAGACGTTCTCGCTTTAAATTTTATATAAAATGTTATAAGATTGATCATAAAGTGATAGCGCATAATGAAAACACATGATGAATATGTAATGTTCCAACAAAATAGTATATTGAGAATCGATGGATGCTGACCAACATTACTTGTACAGTTTGTATTTGTAACTAAACTACCTAATATGTATTTATTAAAGTGGTCCAGATCTAACATGTTTGGCATCCTGATATAATTTTTCGACGTGTTTATCTTCGCTCTCAAAATAATTGATATAGAAATCACAATTACTTGGATCGATTGAAAGATTTGTACCTTAATAATATAAGGATATGTCAGTTCAAACAAAATACAGACTGCATAATAATATTAGACTGCATCTAACAATCCCATTTATATCCCTTTATATTTGATAATAGTAATGGTTACCCGTTACCTTTACATTCATAATAATTTTATGTCACTTTAAATCCATTATGATGAAAATCACTGTCCAAATCCCGTCGGTGACAATTTTAAAAAAAAAAGATGATGACGAAAATCTTACATTAAACAAGTTTTTTGGTCTCAGCTGAGGAAGCTCTTCGCGACCAAGTTCCCCAAAAAAAGCAATGATTAATTAAGCAATCTTGGTCTCAAGGGATTGTCTTGTTCAAACTTTACTTATTTTCTTGTTCAAATGTTTTTTTAAAAAATATCAATGTAAATGACTCAAATGTTTTTTATTAAGTATTAATGTAAAATAATTAGCTAGTTAGCTGACGTTGTATAACCATGCTTAGTTAGTTTAGATTATTGGTTTGACAAATTAACGAGTTCTTGGTCAAGATTTGAATCTAAAAGCTGGTTTTACAGCACTTCCCGTTTTCCTAGCAAATTCTTGGCATCCCATGAATTGGATCTCCGTCATCATATGCTCGAGTTATCTTGCCATTGCCCTACCTAGCCAGCGTATTAATTCTTGGCCAGTTTTTCTAAGGATCGAGTACCAATGGTTCATTTCTTGGTGTACTCTATATTTATACCGATTTTCTTATCAAACTATTCTAAACTTGTTCAGAATCTTTTTTTATTTTTATTTTGAAAAGCGACGATGCTACTAATTCCCATAAGGACATTACGTGTGTGGATAGATTTAGGATTTGGATTTTGGGATTTGAAATCCAAAAATAGCCAAATCGTTGTGTGGCATGGGTGATTTGAAATCCGGATCTCAGTTCCGGATTTCAATCCAAATTTTTCAAAATTATTAAATATTGGATAAATGGAAATCAATATTATTTTGATTAAAATCAACTAAATTAATGCATTCAGTATTGATATAGCAAAATATAAAAAGTCAACTACATTAATGCATTAAATTTTAATACGTATCAAAAGTAACATATGTCATGCATATTACAAAAACAAATATATCAAAATATAAAAATTCACCTAAATTAATGCATTCGATATTGATATATAGCAAAATATAAAAAGTCAACTACATTAATGCATTAAATATTAATATGTATCAAATTATAAAAAGTGATGTATGTCATGCGTATTACAAAAACAAATATTGATTCAACTATAAAAAGTCAACTATATTAATTCATTCAATATTGATTTTCCTTTTTATTTAAATAAGTCAATGCAAAATCCAAATCTATACCAAACAAGGATTTGAAATCTCAAAAACTCAAAATCCAGATTTCAAGTCCAGGATTCTCAAAATTTTAAAACCAAATCCAAATCTTCCAAATCTTCCAATCCACACACACTTAGTTACAAGAAATACTTGAGCGTGCTAAACAATGTGCCACATAATTAAAAAAACTATCAACCTTAACTATAACACATTGGGCAAAGCCCATCGCTATCAACTTAATTTTTTCATCACAATCTAACAAACATCCGGTGGTACAGTCCGGTAATTGATGACGTAGATCAGCGCATTGAAACAATCCGTCTGAATCACAATTTGTTGAATTAGCCTCTTATTTGCTTGCTTCATAGCCCAGAGGATGGCTAGTAAATTCTGCATGCACCGCCGATGAAGCCCGTAGAGCCGCAGACCCCTGCTAGTTATTGGACATTCTCGTACATCCCGCACACCAAGTCGCTATTCCATCGCCCGTTTCAACCTCAAAAGTCGCATCTGTGGTAATCCGCACCCCTGGTATAGCCGTTGCGCCAATATCTTCCCCACTCCTCAACCAGTACAACTAGATATCCCTTGTCTCCCCGGTGTCCTTAATGATAGGCTCCTCTCTCATGCCCTGCTGGTATACTCTAGAAGCCTCATGTGTGTGCCGGCCGCCACTACCTTAGCCTGCACCGCCTTCAACTGATCAATGATTGCTTGTGCTCATTCCAAGTTTACTGTCTGATTCTCGAATGTAGCCGAGTTCCTAGTGCACCAGATTGCTCAGGTCATGATACATGCTAGCACTTTATCATCCTTTTCCGGTACTATCATAAACCACATAGCTAGCCATTCCCTCAACGATGTAGGTGCAGACGCTTCAAAATCTAAGCCCCAGCCTACACCTCCTCCAGATCCTCTTAGATATATGTCATACGAAAATCATGTGCTCCACAGATTCGTCGTGGCAACCACACAAATCACACTTTGATGAAATTTGAATCCCTCGTTTCCTCAGATTCGTATTAGTAGGATACGCCCCCTGAATCTACAAATCAGAAATTTGATATTCTCCGGCACTTCACTATTCCATAACTATTTCATGATTCTGTTCCATCTCACTCTCTCATCTCTCCTCCCTGATCTCGACGGTTGAGTAATCCATTAGAGCTCCATAGCTGCATGGTAACCACACCTGACTGTATATTTCCCCAGAATTTCCTTGTCTCACACTAGGAAGTCCGTCCTCCCAGCGGATGTTGTGCAACGTGGATCTTAGTGATTTCCTGAACAACATCGTCCTGGAAAAATGTCTGAAGGAGGGGGAAGTTTCCACTTTCTCAAGTTATCAATGACATCACAAACAGAGAAATTTAGCAAACGGAGAACAGCCGTGTCATATCTGATCGGGTTACTTCTATCCGGAATCCAATTCGCTTGCAGATCTAACTCCTTCCCCGTTACTATCTTCCACTTCAGATTAGGTTTTAGTAGCTCGACTCCCCACGGTATCCCCCTCCATCTCCAAGAGTCCCCAGACTTAGGTCTAGTTTGTAGAAAGTCTTGTGTGGAGCGGTACTTCCCCAAAAAGAACTTTGCAAAGAAAGAATCCTTGTTTGCAAGTAGGGACCAGGCTGGTTTCCCAAGCATGTCCTGGTTCATCTGAGCCGTAGATCTCATGACTAAACCCCCTAATCCTTTGCACATGCACAAGGCTGGTCACGTTTTTCAATGTATCTTTCTCCCTTCAAGATCCCCCGCCCAAATAAACCTTGTCATTTGCCTATCCAACTTCTAGGCTACCGTCTCTGGGATTTTAAAGGTACCAATGGTATACTATGCAAGGCTCGTTAGTACGTGACGACATGGCGATATCCTCCCCATGACTGAGAGGTCGCTCTTCCTCCAGGTAGTTGTTTTCGCCATCACTTTCTTTTGCATATCTTTGAACAAGGTGATTTTCGACCCCTTAAAGTCCATGTTGCGGCCAAGATATTTCGATTGCAGTAGGTTAGGTTGGACATTAAAAGTTATTTTTAAATTGTCCGCCATATACCCCTGAGCATTCGAGCTAACTAAATAGGAATAATTGTCAAAATTAATTCTCTGACCCGAGTATGCTGCAAGCAGGTTGATAATTAATGCTAACTTCTTCACCCCCGTTCCGTAGTCATTTGCAAACATCAGGTGGGACACACGGGGCACCGCCCTACCTAGTTGAATCCCTGCACACACACTTTGAAACCCCTCCAACATAAGCATAGCGGAAAAGGCCTCCTGACATATGATGAACAAGAACAGTGACAAAGGGTAACCCTGCCTCGGCCCCTGTATTGGTTCACCCATATCTGAACAAACACCATTACTCTAATAGAGTATGAGACTGTCAAGACACATTTCATTACCCAGTCTACCCATTTCCTTGAGAAACCCATCATTCCCAGTACACTTCTAAGAAACACCCACGAGACCTTGTCATATGCCTTGCTCATATCAATTTTCAATGCCCCCACACTTTTCTCCCTTTATTCCTCTTCCTAATCCCCTTTATCATCACATGCGCAATTAGCGAGTTTTCTACAATCGATCTACCCTATACGAAGGTCACTTGGTTACCAGATATCAAATACCCCGTGATATTTCTTAACCTATTAACAAGAACTTTTGCCACAATCTTGCATGTAACATTGCCTTGTAGGGATGATCATGGGGCGGGTCTGGATCTAATTTACATATATCTGGCCCCGATCCGTAAAAAAAATGTCAGATCCAAATCCGACCTATATCCGCAGGGTCTAAAATTTCAAAATTCGTACCCATATCCACAGGGTCTTATGGATCTAATTGTTTTAAACGGGTCATAAATTGGTCTACTAAGAATCGACAAATTCTTTAAATAATTATTAGAGATTTTCATAGTGAATACAAATATACCCAAATTTATTTATTTTTATTACCATAAGCACAAATGTAAGCATATATATGAATTACCGATCCACAATGCACATCAAAATGCATCAATTCATTAAGATTGAAATTGTAATTTAGTACAACGTAGTAGGTGCAACAAAAAACTATATTAATTGTGGTAGAACATAATTATCGGTATCAAATAATAATAATTATTATTATTAGAGAGAAGAAGATGATGAATTAGGATTAGAAATTAAACATTATATTTATCAAATAGTAATAATATATTATTAAATATACATTATAATAGGTTAATGGGTCTGGATATGGATATGGATATGGATCCGGGTCTGGATCTTAACACCATACATCCGTATCCATACCCGTTTATTAAAACCTAGATCCAAACCCGATCCATATCCGATGGGTCTAAAAAAATTGGATCCAAACCCGACCCACAAAGTCTAAATCCACAGGATCTGGAGCGGGTCCAAGACCCGTGATGGATTTTGGAATGAAGATGATATTCGCATGGTTCCACTCTTCTAGCATCATGTTCGTTTTAAAAAAAAATCCTGAACCTCTGGATACATTCTTCGAGTAATTCGGGTGAAAAGCTGAAGAATTGTCTCAAACGGGACTGTCTACGCACTCTGACAAAAGCCGGGTATAGGTTTTCTGATCTATCCCTGAAAATTACCAGCTTTAGCCTCTGACCTAATTCATTAAACCTTTCATTCAGGTAGTCCTCTATCTTAACGAGTTTCAAGAACCTACAAGTGGCCATAGTATGGCCTAGGGCACCACATTTCCGGCATGCATTCAAAACCCTTTCATAGCCAAACCTCACCCAGGCCATACCTCCATCAAATATTTTTAAAATAGAACCCAAGGATTGTTGGTTGGTCCTCAACCCGAATCCTAACATTCTCAAACTCCGTATTTTCAAGCATCCGGTCTCTATACCCCAGATCTACCTCGCGGGTCGCGCCAATAATAGAGACAAACTGCACCACCGGCCTCGAATTGAAATAATCCAATGACCACCCGTACACTCTCACTCACATTAGGATGTGAGTAACCCTAGTGTGTCCAGTAGAGTTTCCGGCCTCCACCCTTTGAAGGCCAGCAAACCTCCCTCAATAACTACCGGCCTATTATGTAGAATTGCTAACATATGTCACTTACTGTTAAACTAAAACAAGAAAAATGGGCCATGTTTCAAGGTAAGTCTTATCCCCTCCCCCCAATGTATATTCACATGACCTTGCATTCTACGAGCACTAAAGTCACGTTAATCCACGAAGTGGTCAACCGACGCAAATTCAAAGTTTCTCATATCTTGGAAATAAGCCCGCATCTACCGACATCGATGGACCCATTCTTGTTGGTTGATAGCTCCCAATGTCGAACTCTCGGCCGCTTGACATGTCTCCATGTTCTTCGGTGAACTAAGAGCCCTGTTGGGGGTGAACCTGACCACCAATCCGTCATTTTCAAGCACCTTGATTAATACTAAGACCACAAATACCCGGGGAGGAATAAAAAGATTAGTGGGGAAGGTAATGAAGGGATACCCAATCACACTTTACGGCTAGGATTTGTTACCATGAGTGAAAATTTAAGATGGATTTTTGTCTGTAGTGATGTGTTTCTGACAAGCCACTAGCACCCTTACACGCCTAAATCGTTTATACTCAATCTAGGGACGGTTGCGGTGATGAAGGTGAAAAGATCCGGACGTAAAAAGGGTAGTATTTTGGTTGCCTGATGTATTATGTTTTATTCTCTAGAAAGTTAGAGAGAGTTTTGCACTGATTAAAAGAGCAATTTTTTGTTCAGAATCTTGAAACTAATGTAATGTTTACTTTTTTTTTCTGTTTTTCTTATACAATAAACCAGCGTATCCATGTAATATGTTTATCGGATCAGATATATTTTTTCATTATAAGGTGAAAAAATATTTTTAAAACGGTTTACTAACTAAGTGGATATTCTTTCAATAATCTGTTATTTTATAGTATATAATATATTTTATTTTAATAAAATATATTTGTTTCTATAACATTCTAACCATATTTCTTTTTAAATAATGGTGTTAAAAGTAAGTTAAGAAAAACCCGAAACATTAAAAAATGGATCAAACATATTATCCAATAACTAATAGGAAAACTAGTCATATTTAATTCTTGCAAGTTAGTAATCAAGAGTAAGTTGACTACATTTGAAGGATTTCGTATCAAGAATTTTGTAATTATCAAAATTCGCACATTAAAGAAAGTTTTTTAGAACCTATATTTCTATCAACCATTTTTTAAAATGGTTAAACCAATATTTGGTGCGTTATATTTGGCACCCTAAAGTTGGGTAGAGCCAAAACAAAATGAAATTGGCCTATAAAGTTCAGTTTGTACAAAAGTTTTCAAATAAATTTTATGTGCACAAAAGGTAGTATAGAAATATGTGCTCAAAAATTGTAAAGTGGGGCAAAATTTCTTGTGACTTGGTAAGTTTCTCGTTTCATTATAAATGGTAAGTTTATTAGTGATTGATAACAAGTCAAAATATAACTTCACCACAGTCAAAAACTCATATCATGTACAAAAGAATAGTTTATGGACATACATACATAGTTTTACATTTGAGATGGCAAAGTTTCATCAACCTCTTAGGTCGTTCCATCATTGTAATCATGCTTTACCTCGGCAAAAATTTAACCATTATAAACAAATTTTATTTATCTCGGTTGGACACCACTAAGATCGTGTGAAAAATTTCATCATCATGGCGGTTACCTGACAGATTGTTATACTCACTGTTTGAAGGGGACGAAAGTTCCAAGATTTATGGATAGACAACTGAGTGGTGAAGATGGTATAAAGGCGGAGGCTCATTTCAAAGCGGAAGCTAGAGGAAGGTATGACATTCTTGTCGCCCCACTTTTGGATTTGAATGATGAAGTAACTGAAACTGAGGCCTACGAAAGGACAGTTGATCAAAGTCAAGCAATTGTTGTATGGACCTTAAACTAGTTTGTGTTCCGTTATTCCAGTCTCTTCTATCATTTAAAATGTGATTTCCTAATGAACTATCTACAGTGGACTTCAATCCTGAAATAATGTGAGGTGGAAGTGATGGATATTCTTACAAGTTTTAAGTCTTGTGATTTGCACGAAGCGATGTCTAAGTATTATAGTCCATGGGATGAGTTTGTAAGGATAGATATGAAAGGATTCTGGTATGATGAGGATATAAATAATAGATATGATCATCCATGATTTTAGAGTCTTATTTGTTATTGATGGATTTGTGGTGTCTTTAGATGATAAGTCTAGTAAACCCTAATTATGATCGGAAGTCCGAGAAACCTAAACTTCTTCTGCTGGCTCCACTGCACCTGGTTTGCATCGAACATGAATATGGCTACACATTCATCCATGAAGAGGATAAAATCGTAGTGACAAATATCCATTTCAAAATTTTTGAAGATTTTGGAATTCCACCTGTTTCTCAAATTTTGAAATTTGCAGGGACAAAAGTTAGTACTGATTATATTAAAGAGTACAATGTGGGAACATAAAACTCCCTTCGTCTAGTTCTGAAATCAAATGGTGATGGATATAATCCCATCAATAGAGCTAAATTAGTTCAAGGCTTGAAAACTATCTTGGCGGGACAAGTGAAACCAAAAAGATGTGTGAAACCTGCCCTCAAAGAATGTTCCAAAAAGCCGTGTGAAACCTGCCCTCCTAGTCGTTAGCCCAGCATGGTGAATGCCATCAAGGGACAGCTGATTTCATGTGATATTCCTATGGTTGTGTATGTTGTTAAAATGAAAAATGCTTTACCTCAATCACCGAAGTTCATCATACTCATTTTGGACATGATCAGATCCGACTTTGCAGATTTAAGGGATGCAAATACTTGTGAGAAGCCCGGGGCTTAAATAAGCACATTATTAATTTGTTAATCCGTAGTAGTTTAAATTACTTTCCAAAATACTTTCCCGATACACCGATGTTATGATTGTCCGATCGTGTGAATTAGTATAAATTTTGAGTTCCGCAGTTCAAAAAAAGTTTCATCAACCTCCTTAGAATTTCATTTAGTTAAAACCTTCACGAATATTACTACAACCTTGACACTTTAAAGATGGACCCCAACCCCTCCTCTTACAATAAAAAGTCGGAGAAAATCAGCAAGAAATTAGACATAACATGAAAGCAACATAATAAGAGAGTGGAGCTAGAAATAGCATTCCATAGACATTTCTAAAAACCACTTTTTAATAAATTAAAAATTGCAACATTTGTATTTTTAAAATGGATTTTTTTGTTTGAAATTGGTTCAAGAGAGTCTCATTGTACACATTTTTTAGCACCCAATATTTGTCATTCATTATAATTTATTAATAAACCTAATGTTACACATGTGAATATTATTGCATAAGATATTGTGTCAAATGGTGCCAAAAGTGCGGGTGAATTGCATATTAATGCTACACAACTTGCGCTATCGATCAGAGCATAGGTCTCGTGTTGGAATTTACACTTCCACCTTAGCTAAAGTCTCCTTGCCTACCCCTGTATTTACACTTCCACCTTAGCTAAACTCCCTTCATTTCTAAGGAAATGGCAGTCAAAGCAGTGATCACGAAAATGTAGCCGACCTGACTTGATGAAAAAGAAGTTTTGGTAAGGGTTTTTAAGGGAATAAATGGTCATGTATAGGGCCACAATAATGATAAAATTTGAAAGGAGTTAGAAGGGTAATAATGACAATGTATGTGCTATTTAGGGTGGTCCCATACAGTGAGAACTTTTACTCGGTGATAAACAAGAAGAAACAGAGAGGAAGTACATTTAATTCCCATGCAATATTAAACAAATGAAATAAAATATTAAACCTCGACTCTTTTGAGGCGATGAATTCATCACATTTTAGTAGCGTTTTATCTTAAATTCAAGTTAGTGATCTTGTAAATATATCAAACCGTTCATTTCCATAAGAAGGTTTATTAAAAATCTCCGTACCACAACATCAACAGTTACAAAGAAACACACCACAAACCACATCAATATCAATTACATGCAAATGAGTAAATTATATCATGAGATTTTGATTATACAGTCTCACTACATACATAGCCTGACGTGCACATTCGCATAGTCATGCATTATTCATTACATATATATATCCACCAAGGAACTACAAGTTCCACTTTGGGATACTATAACAAAGATGAAGTAATCGAAATCATTACATGAAACATTAATATATAAATAAAAAACAAAAACATTAAACTAGCCAAACAACTTGCATATATGATTCAATAATTATTAATCATGCACTGACTTAATTAGTAGCTCTAGGAACAACCACAACTGAGAGGGGGTTCTTCATCTCACTGGAAAGCTTCAGCACTTCCATTAAGTTCACAGGGTGAGATGCATCTGGGCCCCACACGAAGCTCTGAACAAGTTTAGCCACCCAAAGGCTCACAGTTACCATTCCTAAGGTTTTCCCGGGGCAAACTCTGCGCCCAGCTCCGAATGGAGCAAGGCGCAGATCATTTCCCCTCACATCGATATTATACCCTTTGTCACCACTCGATAGTGGCACGAATCTGTCTGGGTTGAACCTCCAGGGCTCATCCCAGACAGTCGAGTCATGAGTAATGGCCCACATGTTAACCATGGCCACGGTGTCTGCCGGAATCACCATGCCGTTGCTGAGTTGGACGTCGGCAGTAGATAGCCGCGCCCAGGATAGAAGAGGTCCGGGTGGATGCAAGCGTAGTGTCTCCTTCACGACTGCCTGGAGATAAGGCATTCTAGCCACGTCAGCATCGGTGATGGTCTTGTTGGGTCCCACCGTGGCTTCCAGCTCATCGCAGAGCTTGGTTTGGACGTTAGGGTTCAGCACTAACTCCGCCAATATCCATTCTGTGAGGAGTGCTGTTGTGTCTGTTCCCCGGAATATCATTTCCTGCAAAATCAATAGGAATATTACTTCCATAATTAATGATAATTTTAAATTAAAAGTATATAAAATTTAACCGTTAAATTAAATAGTACCCTAACTTTGAAATACTTTGACACAAGTGATTTATAAACTCAAGTGCTATAAGCAGTCCGATATTTTGCTCAGCGTAGTCCAAATACAATTGAAATTACAATACCGTCCCTGGAATATTTCTAAATTTCTCCATGAATATAATATATCAGGATATATTCACAAACTCATACCATATTTGAGACTATATATAAGAGTAAAATACTGATATGCATATAACACCCATCATAAAAAGCGTCAAATATGATGTTTTTGTTATATGACTTAACTAGTCAGGATAGTTAATATGTAAAATAAAATTATGTTTCTAAATGGATTAGTCAAACTACAAAAATGTGTGCTCATATATCAGCGAAGCTCCAGCTATCATGGGATTAAAAGAAATGATACGTTGTTTTCAACGTCATTAACTAGCAAGAAGCAACCAACTTCGAGGCTATATTTTAAGCAGAAAAACAAGTGTCGCAATCCCATTTTTCATTTGGTTTTTACTGTTGGAAATATCCATGCATGTACTGTTCAAAATCCGTTATATCACCAATAAAATCGTCATCCCTAGCTACAACTATACCCACCTGTGATAGTTTAATTTGCATTGGTAAAATATGCAGACATCATGCATGATTCAAATATTATAAAATTGATTTTTTAGAAAAACAAGCAAAAACATTAAAAATGATATGAAATAATGGATGTTCATACTAACCCATAGCACAGCCACCATATCATCTTCACTGAGCTTCTCTTCACCTTCTAAAGACAGCAAAACATCCACGAAATCTGATTCATCGGACATTTTCGATGATGTTTTGCCATCTTTATGTTCTTGGATGATCTTCTTAACAAGTTTTTTCACCCGAACAACCAGAGAAGAACAACGTTGTTCCATGTGAAAAGGGTCGTAGAAATATTTCAGCCATGGTAAATGGTCAGACCAGTTAAAAGCTCCCAACAGCTCGAACCCTTCCCTCACCATTTCATTCAGCTCCCGGGCTTCTTCGCTGATCACCGGCGAAATCTCGTACCTTTTTCCGAAGACGATTTCCATGATATTGTTCAAGGAAGCTGCTTGGAGGTGTTTTCTGATTCCGACAGAGCCCTTCCCAGATTGCTCCCTGGAAATGGCTTCCAACATGGCGGCGCACTCTAGCTGGCGCCCGCTCTCGTGAGCTAGTATGCGGCGGGGCGCAAACAGGTGGGAAGAGGAGATGTTCCTTAGCAGCCTCCAGTAAGCTCCGTTGGGAGCGAAGCCGATGGCTCGGCTGAACATCAGCTGCTTAGCCGACTTTTTGATGGGACGGTTGGCGAAGTGTGGAGAGGTGAGTATCTCCCGAGCCGTGCTCGGCTCGGAAGCCACGACGTGGGGAGTCGAGCCCAAGCTGAACGCCATGAGCTGAGTCGCACCGCGGCTCGAAGCCATGCAAGCAAGGCTGCGGTGTGCGAGGCCGCGGCTGAGGGTGAAGAGGCTCCCGAAAACCGGGAGGCCGATTGGACCAGGGATCGGAACCCGTCCCAACCGGCTCCGGCCATCTTTCCATGCGGGTCCGCCTGAGGAGAAAGCCCATGACAGAAGGGCGGTGGCCAGGAATGAGAGAAATGCAAAGAGAAAAATGGTGAATGAGTTTTGGGATCCAAGAACTGCTGGGAGGGTCAGTAGGGCCCACCATTTGTCCTCTGAGACTGAGGAAAGCTCCATGAATATCTGAATAGGGAAAACTAGTTAGGGCTGTGATTTGTTTAGAAAGAGAAAGAAGCTAGGGAAATGTTTTGTTGAGGGATGAAGGGAAATGAGCTGAGTTGTGCTGCTTAAATAGAGGGCATGCATGTCTTCGGCTGGGAGGCAGTTTGACTGGTCAAACTAACTGCTTGAGTAATTTTACCTACTACAGTGTAAATTTTCTTCCCCTTGTGTGGGGAAATACGCCACGACTCACTTGCTTGGCGGTAAAGAAAAAGAAAGGTATCATAATTTTCATTTTTAAATTGCGTGGGTTATATAAGGGCACTTCTATGAAAAGCAAAGTAGATGGAATTAGGTACTGGTTCCTAATTGCAGGTTTACAAAAAATAAAATTAATCTTTCTTCAAAAAAATTTATTTTTAATGATTTCATTATATTTAGACATGCATTAATAATATTAGGGATATTTTTAATTAAAATAAGACATGCATTTAGGGCTGGCAATTTGGAACACGACACGAAAACCCGACCTGAACTGAACACGAATTTAGTAGGTTTGGGTTGACACGAAACACGGCATGGGTCTATATTGGGTTAGACACGAGTGACCCGAAAATAAATGGGTTAGGTTCAGGTCAAATCCGTGGGTTAAATGGGTGACCTGTTTGACCCATATATTTAAATTGTAATTATGCAAATGATTGAAATTGCCTTTATAAATGCAAACAAATTCTCTAATGCCAAAATCATGTAGATTATCCTACTAATTTATCATGAAATTGAGAGTTGATTTTGTATTTCTTGATTTAGTTTCCATATGACATGATCATTTGAGCACCATAAATTTTAAAATTTAGTCTCATATTCAGTCCAATTATTAATAAATGGGTTTCACGGGTTGGGTTTGAGTAACCCGAATTTTTACTGGGTCGGGTTTGGGTCAAGGTTTTGTGACCCGAAATATTATTGGGTTGGGTTTGGGTTTAGTATTTTCAACCCGCCAACTCGCCGACACGAACCCGCCAACCCACCAACCCGATCCGATTGCCAGCCCTACATGCATTAACAAACTAGAGCAGTACATATAATTCTTACATGAATATAGTTTGGGTTTCAAACTAAATTCATTTAATTTCCTAAATCTACCAAAGTCAATATTTTTATAAGGCCCTGTTTGTTGGTGTTTATAAGTAAATCAATTCAGTTCAGTACAGACCAGTTCAGTTTAATTCTGCAATATATAACTTGATCAAATTCAGGTAAATCAAGACACACTGATTCTATATTTCAATACATTAATTCACTTTAGTTCAGTTCAGTTTAATTCAATTTACTTTAGTTCAATTTAGTTCAGATCCATAAAAAATAAGTTCTGATAAAAATGACCTAAATATGACATCGTATTTATATATGATCCGTGTTCTTACACGTACATACACTCCTTTGGCCAGTAAAGTGCTATTTGAACATGAAGTTGGAAGGCTTCTTCGTTCCACAATTTTGATTGGTTTAACTTTTTGAATTGTTTTTTAATTATTTGGCCAGTAGAGTGCATTTTGATTGGTTAACCAGGTAAGTAATTCAAGTGAAAGAGTAGGAGAAACTGACGGGAAAGGACAATTAATAGAAAAATAATTTAAAGAAAAATATTGCCATTTGCATGGAGAGAGGACACGCAGAATGACAGAGATAGAAAATACTTCTACTTGGCAAAGTATTAGGTCGCGGTGAGAGTAATTTATCCATTTCCTAGGATGAATCATCGAATTATTCCGTTCTTGAAAAGTGACAAACTATTTTTCTTGGATAATTCATAAGATTTATATAGTCGTACGAATAAGATAATTAATTCAGCAAATAGCATCAGCCGGTGGATCCTTGGATGCAGGAGATGGAGTTTCTTTCTTAATTTGCTTTCCGGAAGTGATAGATTCAGTCCAACATTACTAATAAAGTCTGTATTTGTATCCAAATTACCTAATATGCTCTTATTTAAGTGGTCCATGATTTAATATGCTTGGATTAATTCGTGATCTAATTTTACGATGTGTTTACATTTTTTTTTTCAAAAATGATATAAGAACTACAAATACGGAGGTCGATTGGAAATTAATATCTTATTAATATAAACTTATTATTGTTAGTTTAAACAAAATACAGACTGTATAAATAAAAATTAGACTGTATCTAACCATCCTTTTAAGTTCATGGTGAATACGATGATTATTAATCAATTAGACTAAATGACAGCTCTTTCCTTGAAATCTACGTGCACATTTCGAGTTGGTTCTCTCTCAAAATTACCGATGATGCATATACCACATGATTTCTCATGTAACATCGATCTCATGTAATTGTTTATTGACATGCCCATCCTTCCGTTGACGTTCCACTTTATACTTTTAGGTTGATGCAAATTTTTAAATTTAGTGTACGTAGTTGAGTTATATTAGTGCGTTGTGATACACAATCCCATATTTTAGTATTGTAGTCAAAATACGATATGAATTTACAAAAATGTTTTTAGTTATCAGACATTCATTTAAAATTTAACAACATATAAGAAGAGACAGTATTATAATTTTAATGACATTTTAGATTACGCTAAGTTTCGTATAACACTTCATTTATATATATTTTTTTTTTGATGGAAATAATATTGCATTAATAACCAAACAAAACAAGTACAATTTAAGCCTTCACTCCTAGCCATTACAAAATCAGTTAAGCAATAGGAAATCATAAAGAAAACCTCCTATACTATCAAACTTCCATTTCAGCAATTGTTCTTCTGCATAATTCTTCAGCATTCAGTCTCCTGTTCTGAAAAATTCTCCTGTTTCTCTCCAACCATAGCTGATACAATGAATTCACAATGTCATACAAATGCCCTTTGTTAGCCCTACTTGCAAGACATCTGAGCAATTTCTTCAGACCTCTCATACTTCTTCCCCAATTCAGCTTTCTGTTTTCCTGAAAATCAATAGTGAATGGACACTGGAGGAATAGATGGGCAGCATTTTCATTCTCCAGTCCACATAGGCAACACAGACTACTTTGATCCTTCAACATCCCCTTGGACTGAAGCCTATCAACTGTAGATAACCTCTTCTTCACTAGCATCCAAAGAAAAAATGAATGCCTTGGTTGCAGACCTGCCCTCCATATAGTCCTTGAGAAGGCATCTTGCTGTTGCACCCCCTTAAACCAATCATATGCAGCTCTGGTATTAAAAGTACCATTCTTCCTGATGCAATTACTCAGTTCAGGCTTAATCTTCTCCTTAATTCTCACTAACATCTTCCAGCCCCAACTCAGATGTGGTGAGACATCATTGTAATCCAGAAATTCCTTTTTCTTCAGGTAGTAAGCTTGTATCCATTTCACCCATAACACATCTTTTTTGCTTGCCAGATCCCAAACCAACCTACATAGAGAAGTTTCATTCCATATAGATGGATCTCTCAGCCCTGCACCTCCTCTATTCTTAGCAATGCACAATGTATCCCAAGCTACTGGAATTAGCTTTCTTGTGCCCTCTTTTTTACCCCAGAGGTAGTCTCTGCAACACTTGATTATTCCCTGATGAATGCTTTCAGGGAGAAAAAATGCATTTGCCCAATGGCCAGCCATACTGAGCAATACAGAGTTAATGAGCTGAATTCTCCCAGGATAAGCTAAGTTTCTGCTGCCCCATGAGTGGATTTTCCTAGTAATCTTATCAACCAGCAACTCACAGCTCTGCCTAGACCACCTCCCAGTGGTGATAGGAATCCCTAAATACTTGACTGGGAACTCCCCTAATACAACATTAAGTGTAGTTGTTAATAGGTTAATTTCCAGTTCAGGCATTCTAGAGAAAAACACCTCTGATTTGGCTTCATTGATAGCCAGTCCAGTAGTCCCCTTGAATACTTCCAACACCTTTTTCACTCCAGCCATGGATTTCTGATTAGCCCTGCAGAAAATGAGTAAATCATCTGCAAACATGAGACTTTGTATTTCAACCCTCTGACACCTCTGATGATAATCAATCTGTTTCTGCTTCATGGCAAACTTGAGCTGTCTAGTCAAATATTCCATTCCAATCACAAATAATAAAGGTGACATGGGATCACCTTGTTTTACCCCTCTCTTCCCTTCAAAACAATTTGTGTAAGTTCCATTAAGAGAAATGCAGAAGTTAGTGTTTAAAACACATTCTAATCCACTCAATGAACTTAGGTGGAAATTTTAGGATAGCTAACCACCTGAATAGGAAGCTCCAATCCAGAGAGTCAAAAGCTTTCTGGATATCTATCTTTACCATGCAGCTAGGCACTAGATCCCCCTCCACCTTATATTTACTTAGCAGCTCCTGAGTCAATAAAATATTGTGAATGATACTTCTACCCTTCACAAAAGCCCCCTGATTGCTATTGATCAGATGAGGTAGCACTTCTCCAAGCCTATTACTCATGATTTTAGTAACCACTTTATAAATCACTGAGCAACATGAAATTGGTCTGTAGTCTTTTGCCTTTTGTGGTTGACTTACTTTAGGGATGAGAGTAAGAACTGCCCTATTAAATTCACAGGGAGGATCAACTCCATTGAAGAAGCTCCTAATTCCAGTATTAAAATCATCTCCTAAAATAGGCCATGCTGCTTTGAAGAACTGACTTGAATATCCATCAAATCCAGGACTTTTTGCTGATCCTATACTTGTAAGTGCACACCAGATCTCCTTATCTGTAACTTCATGGATTAACTTCACCTGCATTTCAGCTGTCAGTACTGAGCCTTGCTGCACCACTAGGGGGTCAATAATCATTTCAGGTTCATGGCAAACTCCCAACTGTTCTTTAAAATACTGTACCAAATGTCTCTCCACCTGCTCCTGACCTGCAATCACTGAATCACCATCCATTAGAGTTACAATATGATTGTGATATTGCCTTCTTTTCATGGATGAGTAAAACAATTTTGTAGGACTATCACCCTCTCTGAACCATCTCTCCTTTATCTTCTGCTGCAAAAACAAAAACTCAGCATCTGCCAGCACTTCTGCCCTCTTTCTATCTTCTTGCTCTTTTTTCTGAAGCTCCAGGTTTGGTGGATCCTCCAGCCAATCTGCATAACTCCTCTCCCATTTTTCAAAAGTTTCCATGGACCTTTTACCAATCTCAGAGAATTCTAACTTGTTTAGCTTGTTAAGACTCAGTTGAAGAAGTCCTAATGCCCTGTACAAATCAGAAATTGAATTAATTGTATTTTGTCTCCAACTCAGCCTAACTAAATTCAGAAACTGTGATGAAGATATCCACATATTAAAGAATTTAAAAGGCTTCTTCTGTTTCTTCTCCTTCTTTCTCCATTGTAGCAACAAAGGCATGTGGTCTGACATCATATGAGTTTTAACCTCATAAAATAAGTCAGGCATTTCTGTCAGCCAGCACTCATTCACAAAAGCTCTGTCAAGCTTACTATGTATGAGATCTCCCACCTCCCTCCTATTACTCCATGTGTAAAATGAACCGATACACTTCATAGATTGAATCTGGGCCTTTTCTACTGCGCTCCTGAATTTATGTACTTCTTCCAACCTCACAGCATTGCCTCCCATCCTATCTTCCATCTCCAGAGGACTGTTAAAATCCCCAACCACCAGCCAAGGTAGGTCCTGGTGATTAATTCTTTTTAACTGTTTCCAAAGCTTTCTCCTCAACTTCTCATCATTATGTGCATATATGACAGTCACATAGCACTTCTTACCATCTTGCTTCTGCTGACACAGACAGTCAATCAACTGATCACCACATCCCAGTATCTGAATGTCATAAAAATCTGACCTCCACATAAGCCAAATTCTCCCCACTCCAGCCTCTTTACAATTTGTAACTAGCTGCCAACCAAGCCCTAGTCCATCCCACACCTCTTTTTGTCTTTTCTCATTTACTTTGGTTTCCAGAAGACCAGCAAAACCTACATTATGCTGTAAACAGAATTGTCTGCAGCCAAGTTGTTTCTGCTTTTTATTCAACCCTCTGACATTCCATACAAGGATGTTACTTCCCATCAGGAGGGTCTGAAGGTTTAGTAAATTTTTCTCCTTTTCCCATGGCTAAACTAGCCCCAGCCATGGCTCTTGTAACAGGCTTAACCTTCTGAGGGTAAGGTTTCTCCACCATTTGCTCCTTTCCTTCCCTGTGTGGTACAGTGTCTTTAGATGCTTCCTTACTTGTTGAAACAATGTTAACTGTTGGTTTTGGAGTTGTGGTTGCCTGCTGCTGACTGGCTGGATTAGGTTTGGTTGGAACTGGCACATAGTGTTTAGTAACCACTCTCTCCCTTCCCTTCCTGACTGGTCTAGGCTGTCATGTACAATCTTCCATTGAGTGACCCATAGTGTTGCATTTTGAACAATTAATTGGCTTCCATTCATATATGATTTTCTGATGCTGCACCACTTCATTCTCATCTATGAATGCCAAATTTTCAGGGAGATTTGAGTCTACTTTCATTTCAATGAGCACTCTAGCATAGTTCATTCTGTCCAGCTCTTGAATTGCCTGATCCAATCTCAGAGGTATGCCCAATGTACTCACCAACCTACATAAGATGCTAGGTTCCCAGTACAACATATCTAAACCAGGAAGCTGTATCCATACAGGAACTGAGTCTGGCTCATCAAAATCAAAGTTTTGCTTCCACTGTTTAACAATAACTGGCTTACTGTCTAAGAACAACATACCCCTTTCTACAGCATCATCCCTGTGAGCCCTACTCAGGAATTTTACCATGAAAATCCCTGGTTTGACCTGCCATACCTTCTCTACTTGATTTTTCCAGTTTCTTCTACAGAATGCCTCAGCAATTAACATAGGAGGGTGACCCCCAAGTACCTTACAGACTACTACATTCTCCCATTTTTTCAAGCTATTTTCAACTTCTATCTTAGGGATTTTGGCCATCAGAATTCCACCAACTAAGGAGGGTTGATAGAATTTTACCTCAGGCTGCTTCTCCAAGAACAAGTTCACCCATCTTGCCTCTTTCTGTACTTCCACTTCAGATTCCTCCTCCACAGTTGCTTCTGTCTCCAGATCCACTGGCTCTGCCTCTTCCCTGTGCTTGCTTCCACTTGCCTGTGTCTGATGGATCCTCATCACAGCTGTACTTTGCTGGTGCTGACAAAGATCTTTCAAGCCAGCTAGCTCCGCATCTCTGTGAGCTAAGAAATCATCCCTTTCTTGCTCTGATTCCGAAAACTGATCCTCCAGGTTCTTGTTTGCTCCCTTCGCCACGATCCCACGTCTACTAGTTGATTGCTTCTTCTTGAGAGACTTCCCCATGGTGGCAGATCTGGTTCACCGGATCACCGGCCACTCAATCGAAAATCGCACACAGTAGTGGTGAAAATCGCACATAGTAATGGGTCTTTTTCATAATGGCATTAGTGGTTCCTAATGTCACTTCATTTATATTATTATGGTTTTACTAACTTTTTAGTTGATGTAGAAATGAATTTAAACGAACATGACCATAATAATTAACTATTTATTTTTGTTATTCTTCTCTTCTTCTTTTTTGGAGTATGGTATTCTTCTCTCCTTTAATTAGTTTGTTTTGCATCAGTACCGTGGGAATTAATGTGATATAGGTAATTTTTTAATTTCTTTTCGTTGGAAATAAATAAATAAAAGTATTTCGATCCTCCATTTGAGGGATCATAAAGCTTTTAAAAAATCTTGATCACTCCTGGTACATCTACCGTTTGATGTACCCCATGATTAAGCAGTTTAAGGCTAAGCTTTCAATATTGATCAAAAGAAATAAGGAGAATTAAGAGCCAAGATTAACATAAAAGTGAATATGAGTGACCACTAGTGGAAGAAGCGGAGCAAGTTCCTGTAATTTTTTGGGATTAATGTGAAATAAAATTTGTGATTTTTCAATTTTTTCCAAATCAATTTTTATTCCAACATTCTTAATTTTTTACAAATGCTTTTAATTATACCTAACCATAACGGCATCAATTTCTACAAATATTTTTCGAATACCCAGTTATAATTAAATATTAAAATTGTGGCCCTTCACATTTTGGAGCCCGATTCGATCGCCCGTATCGCACGGGTCAAACAACGCCCATCGGAGGTTTAGAACACGGCGATTTTGATCGCCATTCACGTTATCGTCGTGCAATGTTGTACTTTAGTTGAAACCGTAGTATAACATCTAACTTAGTAGGAAGTAACAAAAAAATACCAGTCAATTTGGCCAGCGAAATCAAAATCAATAATACAAAGATCTTACCCAAATCATGGGTAGTTGTGAATCGATTAGATCGTAACCCAAAAGCACATAGAATGTCATTCTAATCCATTGATTTTCGGCCTGAATCATATGAAAAACACATTGAATTTAAAAGTCTACCTCTTACACAATGTCGGAGATTCGAACCCAATAATCAGCAAACTCATACTCCATTATAGCAGAACCCAACCCGACGACCTAGAGTCACAACTTTGGTGAAGATCCGATGCATAGTTCAAACTCCGGCGAAATTCATCAAACTCCCTTGAAAGAAGAACAAAAGAATAAAAAGAAAAAGGAAAAGAAAGAGGAGGATGAGGAAAAGATTTATGGTGGAAGATGATCATCGACATGGTTGAAGAAAAAGAAAAGATTCATGAAGCCGATCTTGAAAGTTGAAGGGAGATAATGAATGAGAGATGAGTGTTGAAGGGTAGAGGGAGAGAGAAATGAGGAGATATTATGGATTCTAAGTATAAATGAGTATCAAAGGAGAGTTGTTTTCAATATCGTCGCACCTGGATTAGTTTACGAACTCGTAAGGTTAGTAGGGACTCAATAAGCGGAGGTCCTTTCAAAAATCATGTGGATCCACCGTTTATTGAGTCCTACTAAGTTTACAAGTTCGAAAACTTAGTAGCAAGCAATGAACGGCGGTTTCCTTAAGAACATGTGGAACCGTCATGCATAGGCAACGTCTTCCGACTTTTTTCCACTATCGGACTGTTATTGACGAATCCTCAAGATGGGAAGCTACATTCTGTCACTATTGATTTCTATAAAAATTGTTGAGTAGTGGATGCATTTGATGATTTTCCGTTGTTAAAGATTATTATTTTTCTTTGCAATGACATGTAACTGATGAGTCACCCGAGTTTGTTCTCTAAATGGAACTGATTGTCCTCTGTTAGCTTCGAGACATGCCAAAAACATTTTTCTATTTTTCAAGACAATTAATAATCTTTTTTTCAATTTCTGAATTACAATCCCTACAAACACTAAGTTCAATACTCAGTGGAAAAAGTTGTGCTTACGGACCTTTAAGCCTGTCCAGAGAGAATCATCGGTAATATTATAGATTTGTCAATGCCATAATGATGACCATTCCCATGGCATTCCTTACAGCAAAACACCTGACCGTTTAAAAAATGACTTGATGCATTGCTGAGTTGAAAGTCAATATATAGTGGTTCCAATTTAACTGATTTGATCAGTTTAGTTTAGGAGTGTCAGTTACATCATTTTTAGGATATAATATGCTTTGTTATCTTCCCATACTCCGATTCTCTTCATAACAAATTTGAAAACAAAACATGCAATTTCTCAATCACCCTTTAGTACGTTGTATCACAGTCAATATGTGTAAAGGGATGGCCGAGAGGATGTATTTTATTAGAACCAATCTTCCAACATGGTTCAGCCGTCTGTTTTGTCAAAGGTATAATTTTGCAACCATTTTTATTAAAAAGTGACTGAAAATAAGAGTGCTTACTTAGTTTCTTCCTACATAGATTGGACACTCTAAGTAAATAAAATGAAAAGTTCCTTCTCCGATTCCTATAATTTGGTTAACCCGTGTCTTAGTTGCTGACAGAGCATGCTTTGTTATATAAAATGTATATTTATCAAGATTGATTTTCTGTCTATTTTCATTTTCATAACAAATAAGAAATATTCTAAGAGTGGTAGGACTGGTTCTATTGCATGTCAGGATTACAATTGTATCCTCTGCAGATGCGTTATTTTTCTAGTTGAATTTGGCAACTTAAAGTAATCAATCACCGAGTTATTAAACAGTAAACCAAGATTTTAGAGAAGATTTCTGTAAGAAGTATAAACAAAAAAAAGTGGATAGAGGATCCCCTTGTTTTATACATTTAGAGGAACTGAAAAAAAAACATTTTGGTTGATCATTCACAAGGACTGAAATAACATTGTTAACAACAAGTTATGAAATCCCATTTTACTAAAATCTATTTCAAAAAGGACCAAGCTAGAGACTCTATCAAAAATCTTAACCATATCTAGTTTGAAAAAATATTTGATCCTTATCCTTTGTTAGAAAATTAGTTAGTTCTTGCATTGAAAGTACATTATCTGAAAGCTCCCTTCACTAAACAAATGATGATTGTTCACGGGAGATGAGCTGAGGCACCATTGGCTTAAATATATATGTATAAAGCTTTGAAAAAACCTTATTAAGAAAGACTTAGGGTCGAAAATCAGAGAAATGGTTCACTACAAGCTTCTTAGGGATCAGTGTGATAAAGTAAACAACAACTGCTCTAGGTATTGGAACTCCACTTATAAATTCATTCATAACCTCTAGTAAATAATTTCCTATAATGTCCCAACATGCAGTAAACAATTTGCCTGAAAACCCATCAGGTCTAGGGACTGAATCCCCATCCATATGGAATACAATCCTTTTCAATACAAAAACATCAGGCAAATTTATCAATTTAAGATTGCATTCATCAGTTATAGTACTCCGTATGTTTTCTAACAACCTGTCAGAATCATTTTGATTTGCATTTTGATTATTCTCTAATAGAAGAGTAGAAAAATAGTCAACGTCTTCATTTGCTATATGATCATGATTAGAAAGCAAATTATTTTGAGAATCTCTAATGGCTAGGATTGACTGTCTAGCATGCTTAGATTTGACAGAAGCATGAAAGAATTTAGTGTTTGAATCCCTCTCCCTTAGCCATTTGATTCTAAATGTCTGTTTCCAGATGGTTTCCTGTCTGGTCAAATCTAAGGTCAATTCAGCTTGAACTCTATTAAGTTCCGAATTCTGACCTATTAACATCTGATCCATTATTTTGAAATTCAATTTCTTTCTATTCAACTATTTGTTCAGCAAGTAACACTGGTCATTGACATCACTAAAGATTTCTTTGTTCCACTCTTTTAGTTTAAATTTTAGTCATCTCAGTTTCATGAAAAACGTAACATACCAAAAGCATCACAATTGAAATGTACTTAGAATTAAGAAACAATCGATGCCTCTTTTCTCGATATAATCAGCAAATATGGTATTTTCTCGATATGCTTAGCATATAGAACTTCTTTTAATTTTGTTATAGATAAAACATGTATATATTATTTTTAACTATACCAACATAACATGTAGCATTTTGTTACATAATCTATTATTTGGATGTTTGATTTTGTATTTTCAGGATTTACAAATTAAACAACACACACACATATATATATATATATATTCTTAGTGTGTTATACATGTTACATATTCCTGAGATCTTGTGTTTGAAATGTGAATCCGTTATTGAAAAGTTTAATGACTTTCGTTATTAAATGTGAATCCGTTATTAAAAAAAATTCATTCTACTTTAGTCAATTTAAATGTATTTACTTACATATCATATGATAGAGAAACAATTACATAAGGCTGCCTTACCAAAAGGCAGCCTTCAAAATGGGAACGGGGCTCATAATAAGTTTTCTACAAAATAGGGGCCCTTTTTTGCAATAAAAAATAACTTCCCTCTATTTATATACCCTAAACACTATTTTGTTTTGATCAGATTCTCTCTATTCATTCTCTCCTCGTTCTTCATTCGCTCTAGCGGCGGCTGTGATTTAGGGTTTTGAATCGTCTCTTCTTGCGGTAAAATAACTTATCATCACCAGTATATAACTGAGCATCACCAGAAAATAACACATCATCACTAAAAAATAAATGATCATCACCAGAGAAAATGACTGATTATCAACACAGAATATCAGATCATCAACACAGAAATGACTGATCATCAACACAGAATATCAGATCATCAACACATAATATCAGATTATCAACACAAAATAATTGATCATCACCACAAAATAACTTATCATCACCAGAAAATAATTGAGCATCAACACAAATTAACTGAGTATCAACACAAAATAACTTAACATCACCAGTATATAACTGAGCATCAACACAAAATGACTGATCATCAACACAGAATATCAGATCATCAACACAAAATAACTTATCATCACCACAAAATAACTTATCATCACCAGAAAATATTTGAGCATCAACACAAACTAACTGAGCATCAACACAAAATAACTTATCATCACCAGAAAATAACTGATCATCAACACAAAATAACTGATCATCAAACCAACAAAGATTTCATCAACTATTGCACATCAAAACAGAAACTAACATATTATCAAGTCATTATATAAACTACATCAATCCAGATACGCTGATAATCAATTCAATTTATCTGAACTGAAAGTGAATTAAAACAGAGATATCATCATTCACTGCACATCATCTCCTCAATCGAGCAAAAAAGCTTAAAACAACACAATGTCGTCGTTGTGTTACCTTTCACCCTCATTATATGATTGATTTTGGTGTGCTTGACTTGTGATTCGCCCGAAACATCAGCTGATTCTTCTGGCTGTTCCATGGACGCTTCGTTGATGATTAGCAGAACTGAAATCGACTCCGGCGTGTCCATAACTCCCATGAGTTTATGAATTCGATTTGACGAACTCGCTTTGACCTTCGTGGATGATTAGCTGAGTCAAACTCGAATACGGCGTATCCCTATCTTCCATGATGTATGATGAATTCGATTTGATGATATACTCTGATGAATTGGGGGAATCTTGATGTGATGAATTGGGGGAAGTAGGGATTTGATGAATCGGTGTGCTAAAATTGAGCACAATTAGGTTTATTGGGGAAAGTTAGGTGTGATTTGCACATTAGTCCCTAATATATTTCGGTTATTTCATTATGGCGCTGAATTTAAAATATTAATGTTTCTGACCCAATACTAGTAGAAAGTGGGTTTATATAGTCCCTTAACTTATGGTAAGGCCGTCTTACTAGAGAGTTTCTCCATATGATATCATGTTTAAGTTTGTACGAGAGACTCATTTTATATATAGCAAATGAAATTCGAAAGCAATCTAACATAATACTCTGATAAGCATGGTAAGTTATTTCTAAAAGTAGTGCAGGAAGAGCACAATCGTGCCACTAATTTAAATTCCAATTATGGCCCTGTCAAGTTGGGTTCAAATTAATTTAATTGAGATTTATTTAATTTAACTTAATTTAATTGAGATTAATTTAATTTAATTGAGATTTATTTAATTTAACTGAGATTAATTTAAATTAACTAAGATTAATTTAACTGAACTGAGATTTTTCTGGTTGAACTGAGATTAATTTAACTGAACTGAGATTAATTTAACTGAAGAGAGAATATTATGTATAAAATAAGGGACTGTTTGTCCGAACTTATTTAATGTTAAACTGAATTTTACTAAAGTGAAAATTAATGTATTAATAATAAAGAATCAGTATGTCTAATTTTACTTGAATTTGTTCAAAATATATTTTCACTAAATTGAACTTAACTAAATTGAATTGAACTGAACTACTGATAAGGTCCACAAAATAGGGCCTAAGGGGCGGTCTGCTTGAGCTTATTTCTCACTAAGCTGAGCTGATGAGCTGAACTGAACTGAAATGAAATTAATGAATTGAAAATAGAATTAGTATGTCCAAATTCACCTGAATTTAATCAAATTATATTTTGACTAAATCGAACTGAATTGAACTAAACTGAATCGAACTGATCTGAATTGAACTGGACATAATTGAACTGAAGTAAAAATTAATGTATTGAAAAATAAAATCAGTATGTCTAAATTTACCTTAATTTTATCAAATTATATTTTGATAGAACAGAACTGAAAGGAATTGAATTAAACTGGGATGAGTTGAATTGAACTGAACTGGACTGAACTGTTCTTATAAACTCCGACAAATTGGCCTAAATCATTATGTTTTGTATCCAACTGAAATAAATTTAAATTAATTATTTTATTGAATCAAATTAATCTCAGTTTATTTCAGTTGAATTGAGATTAATATAACTGAACTGAGATTAATTTAATTAAACTGGGATTTGTTTAGTTTAACTGAGATTAATTTAACTGAACTGAGATTAAATTAACTGAACTGAGATTAATTTAACTGAGATTATTTTTCAATAATCTGAACTTGACAGGACCTATGTACAAGCTAACTTTTAAATTTATTTAATCAGTTATTATTATTTTTATAAAAAAAACATGATCAAAATATAATAAAGGGATCTTTCTTTTTCAGGCGAATATTTTAGCATTTCTATCTTTGGTGGAAATATATTATTCCATCAATGGAAGTTTGGAGACACTTCTAGACTTGTATACGTATATAATAAAGCATATGGGAATAAAAGATTTCGAAAACACATATTATTATTTTTAATTGTATCCTGCAAGTGGAAGCTATTATATGGTCCTAGTCTTGCCTTAAGTTAGCTAATTCTGCATATACATTACTTTATATATATATATATATAAAGGAACATAAAAGTTTTAAATTTCACATTGCAGTGTTGTACAAATTTAAGTCATTAATAATTATCCTTGAACGGTTTAATTATGAAAATAAAGAATGTATGAACGGTTTAATTATGAAAATAAAGAATGTATAAATTCATTTATAGAGTTTGTGGCATTAAAAATTAATCGTGTGATTTTAAAATGATTTATATGATTCGACACCGTACCTGTAATTTTCGGGGTCTAGTACAAAAAATAAAATAGTGATCCTTAAATTTTTCCTCAATTTTCTTAAAATTTTGCAAATTATTTTCATCCATAACGATTTATATACATAATATAAAATTTTTAAGACCCCTTAATTTTTCTCTAGTTCAATTTTTTCTCAATTCTATTTAATTTTTTAAAATTATTTTTCAATTATATTTTAGATATAATGAAATATAAAGAAAATTTAAAACCACTCAGATTTAGGAGTTCGGTACGCACGGATGCCACGTCCCTTGGGACGGTTTTGTGACGGTTTTGTGTATGAAATATCCTATCGTTTACTATTAATTGAAATCATTATCTTAAAAATAAAAGTCATTCATCATGACTTGCAATCTACGACCTTATAGGGCATACTAGGTGCAGTCCGTTATTTTGCTTATTTGCACTTTAAAATATAAATATGTTTTCGATACATATAATATGATCAATAATTATGTATATTAAACACATGCATTATATATAACATTTCTAATGTATATACTTAGTTATATATTATAATTATTATATATATAAATAAATATTTAATAAAAATATAGAGTGCGAATAAGTAAAATACGGATTGTGGCACATAGTATACACTACTGAGTACATGGTCTATAGAAGTGCACGAACGCAGCTATTACATTAATACAATCTCAAAGAAATGAAGCAGCTATTTTAGGCACCGACACGATATATAATAGTGTACGGAGGTTAAAATATATATTGAAAATTTTTAAGTAAATGAAGTTACTGGAATAATCTTGGCTACTGGACAATTATGTCCAATCAAAATTACGCGTTGACAAAAAAGTTGCGTAAGCTCACCACGAAATTTGTAATTTCTCATACCAACTAATTTCTTGGTTCACGTAAAACCTAGACCGACATATATGTGAGTGTTAGAATATTATAGAATTACATTTACAAATTACCAGATCCTAGGTGTATTTGGTTGGAGAGCATTTTGAGAGTCTGAATTTTGTTTTACAATTTTAAAAGTTTGGATTTTTGTTTGTGATTTTGAGAGTCTGGTTTTTCAAAAATTTTGTTTGATTGGGTTGAAATTTTGTAAATCTGAAACAAAATTCTTGATTGGTTTCTAAGATTTTGCAAGTTTGGACTTTGAAGTCAAAAATAGAATTTTGTAAAATTTAGTGAACCAAACGAGTTTTTATAAAACTAGACTTTCAGGGTGTGTTTGGTTGGGCAAGTTTTTGCAAAACTTGGACTATCCAAGTCTAGTTTTGTAAAATCTTGTTTGGTTCACCAAACTTCCCAAAATTCAGACTTGCAAAATTCTAAAAACCAATCAAAAATTTAGTTTCATACTCACAAAATCCAACCCAACCAAACAAGGATTTTACAAAACCAGACTTTCAAAATCCCAAACCAAAACCCAAACTCTCAAAATTTCAAAATAAAATTCAGACTTTCAAAAATTTTGCGAACCAAATACACCCTCAATATTTAGTTTTCCAAAATTTATCCAACCTTAAGGGTGTGTTTGGTTCGTCAGGTTTTTGAGAGTCTGGTTTTTGCTTTTGGTTTTTGGGAGTTTGGGTTTTTGTTTGAGATTTTGAGAGTCTGGTTTTGCAAAATCCTTGTTTGTTGGGTTGGATTTTGTGAGTATGAAACAAAATCTTTGATTGATTTTTAAGATTTTGCAAGTCTGGATTTTGAGAAATTTGGTGAACCAAACAAAATTTTATAAAACTGCACTTGGATAGTCTAAATTTTGCAAAAACTTGCCCAACCAAACACACCCTAACTCTTTGAGAAGGATTAAGCTTCTGGTTGGTTGGTGACGTAAATGATTTTTTAGATAGAATAAATGTGAAAGAGGATTAGAATGTCAAATGTAGAAGATTTCAGAAAGTGAACCATCAAACCTGTAAAAGAAGAACTTCTCGATCTCCTAAACCCTAATGTGAACGTGTATTTAAAAATGTCTTGAACGTACAATTATTAATACTTGATAAAGAAAACCGATGGCCCTATCCACTTTCACCAAAGTTGAAGAGTGCAGCCTTAAAAAAAAGTTGAAGAGTGCAGCAAATTAAATTAAAAATACTAAAATTATTAAATTGCAAGACAATAAAATGTTCAACTGAACTAAAATTTTATTATGTTACACTAAAATATGCCGAAATATGATTAAAGTGCTGATAACAAGATCAGACGGGTAATTGCAGAAGCCAATTTATGTCCAGGCGTGTCTGTCTTCGAATCCGCCAAACAAAACTGTGAACAGTACTTTTCGATCTAATTGTCTTCATACCGCCTTCCCATTTATACTACTTGCATATTCTAATTTTAATTTTTAGATCCGCTACTGGTTAGATCTGACTCAAAGCTCAACTACCGTTGGTTATTAGATCCCGTCCTCTAATTAGCAAGTATATATACTTGAAACTGTCTATGGGGCTCTGAACATTTGAATTGGTTATTTATACTCACTCCATTTCAGTGGAAGAACCATGGCTGATGGCTGACAGACATAGCTTCCTGCCGTAGAGGAAAACATATAGTAAGATAAAATGACAGAGACTTCATCTGCATCATTGCCGGCCATGAATTTTGCACAGACAGAGAAAACTGATCTACCCGGCTTTCTGGTTGTTCGACGGAATTTGAAAATTTGTGATCAAGTTTGATATATGGCATGGGAATATTGTTCATATATTTATTTTTAAATGACGTGGCAGTGGCTACGAATTATACCCTGCTAATCAAATTTTTGCCTCAACATATATTTTATAATTATTTACTTTGGAATTAGAAATTATACCTATACACCAAATAAATGGCTCTAGAAATTCAATATGATCAATAAGTTAAGAGAGATATGTTTTATTGGAGTCGGGATATTTCTAATTTCTGGAATCCATGTATCTCATTAAAAACTATCCAAGCAAATTGGAGTACAAAAGAATAAGTAATATTGGTCACAAACCCTTAGAAAACCACAAGTGAGTATTACTCAATTTGACCTACAAAGCAAAATTTTGAAATAAGATCCAACTTTACCTGTTAATGGATTCACTATAGTAATATAAAGGTTCGCTTCTTATATGTGCCATCTTTTAAATTATCAATCAAGTTAACTGAACCTGATAAGCGAAACATGTGAATCTTTTCGGAAATGACTGTACGATCGATTAATAAGAAATTTTCAACTTGATTGGTTGATTAATATGTACATGTGGTGTAATCCATAATCAATCAATTTGGTATTGCCAGTACGAGGATGACCCTTCTAACATGGATTTTTGGTGAAATATTAGTTTAGGTATTATTCTAAAATTCAGAATACCTCAAATACGATGCATATATATCGACAATTATGTTTTTCGAAGTTGCTGAACATTTATAATAACGAATTATCTTTATTTCTTACATAATATTTACTTATCAAGAAAACTGTTATATTCACTTTTTCGATAAGTATAATTTTATCTAAAATGAAATAACACCTTATAAACCCATGATAGTCTTGATTCATAAAGAAGTTTAGTGCTAGTTGGGCGAGTTGCAAGCATAGGCGAAGTACGTAGGGGCGTGTAGTTTGGCGGGAAGCAAGGAGGATTATAAGTGTGTCCGAGTAAAGATCTTTCATTCCGATCGAGGCTGCACACGTCGGTTCTTGCTAATCACGAGGTTTAACTTTTAACGCCTTCTACTTCAGGCTCAGGGGTGGAGCTAGAAATTTAGTATGTGAGGGTCGGAACTTAATAATTTGAATTAGCTATTAAAATAACATAAAATACAAAAATTCATTGAAATATGAAAAAATTAAATTAATACAACAAAGATAAACATTGCTAGATAAATTTAAAAATTTATGATTTTAACATCATATACGTGAATCACTGTTAAAGTCGCACATTTCTCTCTAAGAATTAAGTACCTTTTGTTGATCTTCTTGTTTCTAAATTGAAGTTTTTGTGTTTAAAAATATATGTTATAACATCTATTTATACTTTTTAGTTGATAAAATTCAACTCATAATCGGATTAATAATTTGATAAAATTCAAACTCGATTTACATTCTAATATAATAATATTACATTATTAAATATATGCAACTAACTTATTTGTTTAAAAATAAAGTAAAATTTAATAAATTATTTAATCTATTCCGATATGGATTTACAAGAAAATATTGTCTATATGGTAATCAATTAGGATTTGAAAAAAAGTTACAAATTAACTATATTATTACTATATAAAGAATCTTATTTTTAATGTGTTGTTTGACTGTGGTCTCATTCTTCTTATAATTAATCCTCTTCTTTTTACGTGTATTAAAAATAAATCCTTTCTATTTTCAGTTAATAAAATCATGTGAGGGCCACATATCATAACATACCAAATAAAACACTAACTATAATACATATAATTAGAGATACGTTACTAGTTGAGGGGGTTGGGCTCCACCCGGTCCCCCTTCCTCCGTCTCTGTTCAGGCTATTTCAATCAAAATCAAAACACATTGTACTGATTAAAAGAGCTCAATTAACGAGTCACGTTTGATCACACTCTTGTTCGGTTTCGACTCTCGATTCGACTCATTTATACTTTTAAATTGAAATATTTTTTAAAAAGTACGTAATTTTGAATGTGACGGGAGAATGAATTATACACCTCGATTCTTATTGGCGATTGTATTCCGCCGTCCTATTTTTGTTCGAAAAGCCCTAGCTTGTAGCTATTGGAACACAAAACTAGGCCGCATGCACGATCATTTCAATTATCCCCGCCTTTTATCATGCCAATCTATTTTGTTCAAACGTAATACACAAATTATACCAACTTTATACTTCAGATTTCAAATTTGATTGTGTGTGTTTTCTTTATATCTGAATATGATTGTGATCTAGAAGGTACTCTGAATCAAGTACTACTTTGATTAGGGGTAAGTGGACTTTAGTTATTAACCACGATTTATCTGAATATGTTTTAATTTAATATTTTTTAGTTTAGTTTAATTTTTTTAGTTCAGTTCAATTCAGTATTTTTCAGTTCAGTTATTCAATATTTTTCCTGTTTCATTCAGTTCAGTTTAGCTCAGCGCATTATATTTTTATCATTAAAAACATTATATACTAATAATTCAGTTCAATTCATAAAATGTTTAATTTTAATTCAGTCAAGTTCGGTGAAAATATAATTTTATGATTTTTGCCCTTAATTCAATCAGTTTCCGTTCAATTCATTTCAGTTTAGCTTAGTTTATCAATAATATAAAATCGGAAAACATTTCATAAGCGTATTATAAATTATACAACTTTTTAAAAATGTGAAATACGATAATTGAAATGCAAAATATTATATGTTTATTAAGCTAGATTCAGTTTATTAATTCATTTGATAAAATATAGCTTCAGTTATATAAATATATTGATTTTTTTTCCTTCATTTCAGTTCAGTTAAATTCAGTTCAGTTCAGTTTAATAAGGCATATCCAATTTCTTAAGTTCAATTCTGATGAAAATATGATTTGATGAAATATAACATAATTTGGTCATCAAAATACATTAATTCACCCTGAATTCAGTCATGCTCTTTTCAAATCAGTTCAGGTTTAGTTTAGCTTAGTTAAGTTCATTTAAGTTAGGTTCAAAGTACTTCAACTCAATTTAGTTTATTAAGCAACTAGGTTGAGTTTATTAATTCATATATGATGATGAAATATAATTTGATAAATATAGCTTCATCAGTTATATCAATGCATTGATTTATTTTCTTCACTTCAGTTCATTTCATTTTAGATTGATTAAATTCAATTCAGTTTAATAAGTCATATCGAATTTCTTAAATTCAGTTCTGATGAAAATATGATTTGATGCAACATAACTTAATTTGCTTATCAAAATACATTAATTCCCTCTAAACTCAGCCATGCTCTTTTCAAATCGATTCATGTTTAGTTTAGCTCAGTTTTGTTCAGTTAAGTTTATTTAAGTTACGTTCAATATGCTTCAAAACTATTTAGTTTATTAAGCTACTAGGTTGAGTTTATTAATTCATTCATATATGATGACATATGACTTGGTGAAATATAGCTTCATCAGTTATATCAATGCATTGATTTTTCAGTTCAATTCAGTATTTTTTAGTTTAGTTCAAATCAGTTCAGTATTTTTCAGTTCAGTCCAGATGAGTTCAGTATTTTCAGTTCAGTTCAGTTCAGTTTTTTTAAAACCACTTGTGAAAGTTGAATGAAGTTTATTAGGCTCACTACACCATAAAAAGTCTGTAAAGGCAAGTACAATTTAGTAATCGAAAGATAATGAATCTACGAAAGATCCTTAGCCGCATCCATGTCTAAATTCACAAGCATGTTAGGTCACGCCAGAGCGATATCCAAATCTGCCGATGAATAGACTCATACTTGCAAGCATATTAGGGTTTGCTATGCAATACCCAAATCTGCCGATAGTTCAGTTCAGTTTAGTTCAGTTCAAGCGTATTAAACAGGCCCTACGAATTAAGATGTTAAAAAAATTCTCTAAAATAGAGAATGTAGAGAAAATATAAATTTTACTAAAATACGATTTTTTATTTTTAAGTTAAATCATATGAAAAGCTTTATAGTAGAATTAACATCCAATTTAATTAGTCTATTACAAGAACAACTAAATTAAATATTACTGTCTGTATTATATATTACTGATTTAGAGATCCAATCTAATAAATTTGATATTAACTTGGTGATCGTGAAAATCACCAAATCTACTTAATAACGAGGAGTTTCTCATGAATCAATTTACTACGCAAAGTAGGGATATGTAAGTGAAACACCACTTGATCTCGAACATGATCTACGTTCAAACTGCTAATACTTTAAGATATTAGGATACGATCTATAAGATCAAGATGAAGACACGGCCTTTACAACCAAATTGAGAACAAAACAATTTTTCGTATATAATTTTTAATTTAAATGAAGAATTGATACGGAGAGAGCTCTCAAAGTTATAAATATATTAGGAGATCGTATTTTATATGTTATATTTTAATTTTTTGAGGTTAATAATGGATATCACTAAAAATTAAAGTTATATGTATAGAAAATTATTAAGGCTAAATATCCTTAGCTAAACATAGCCAATTGACCAACAAACTTCCTTAGAACAAATTTAAAAGATGCTACATGATACAAATTTTGGTGATATATAGATGTTACAGTCGCAATGTGCGTCCTTGATGATTCGTCGCGATGGCACGATGAGGACACCTGCTAAGAATCAAGGAACTCTCAATCAGGGCGGGGCGGCTTATTGCCGTTCCCGCTCCGATGCTAAAGTCAGTAGACTGTTCGGAGAGTTGGGATGTGATTGATTGTGTTTAGTAAACTTACCTCTCTCTTGTGAGAAAGGGATATATATATGGTGCAGGCAATTGACCCGATCTGATCAGACCGCGCCGTTAGGCGGTCTGGGAAGATTCTTCTGTCAGGTCAGGTAAAGCTGCCATCTGCGGTCGGGTCTGGCCTGATCGTCATGCAGGATGAGGGGTCGGGATGAGCCATGCATGATGGTGAGATGCCCGACCCTAACAAGTCCCCCGAAGTCCGAGCGCGGAGCAACGGTTCGCGTGATGGACTGTACCTGGGTTTCTGTGATCCGTGCGACAGTGAGCCGTCAGATATTAACTGCATGTCTGCCACGTGTCATCACTTTTTCGAAGGGATGCGTGTAAATTTAGCCTTTGTAACTGTGCAACTTTTGCAACTGCAATTATTACTTTAACTGCTCGCATAACTCCCCCCCTTTCTTCATTCAAATACGAAACTGCTCCTCATTTCTGCCTTCTTCATCTTATTCTCGAATTCATTGCTCACAACTTTAGATATTCTGCACACGCCTCCTTTCTGCCTTTGTTTTGTTTTCTTCCGCCTCTGTAGCGTTTTGCCTGTTCTGATCATGGCCAACATCCCTGTCTCCGGCGCGTTTTGCCAGATTACGGATGAAGAAGCGGCTGAGTTCATTCAGATCTGCCGCGACACCGAGGGCCTCCAGATCGCGGATCTGGCCAAGTCAATCGTTCGACCCAAACCCAGCGACACCATCAACGCTGCCCCGGCGGGCAAAGTTCCTGTTTACTATGAGCATCTGGCTCGTTGCAGCGTCAGGTTCCCTCTTACCCCTTTCTGCCAATCCATTCTGTCTTACTTTGACATGACTCTGGGCTTGATGACGCCCAACGCTGTGCGCAACATTATTGGTTTCGAGACCCTGTGCAGTGCTCGCGGGGTTGTTCCCTCCGTCACCCTGTTCCGGGTGTTCTTCTACACCGGCGGTGGCGGCGATGACGACGGTTGGGGCCACATCAAGGTTCGCCCCAAAGCCGACCTGCACATCTTGACCGGCATGCCCAAAACGACCAACTGGAAGGTAAAGTTCATGTTTGTTGATGAAGATGTGGTGTATGGGCCTGCCGCCTCTCGCCCAAGGCAATCTGTTGGTGATCCTGATACGCGCGGCCGCGCTCCAGATGGCGTATCCCAGAATCGCTTGGCCGCCTCCATCAGGGCTCTGAAGGAGAAACCGGAGAGGTGGGATGTCTTGAAGTTGGATGAAAGGTTGCGGGATTCCGGCCTGACTCACCGTCGCGTGCTTCCTGCCATCCAGGATGAGCCTGTTGTCATCCCAGATGATGATAAGCCCGTCCGGGGCAAGGGCAACGTCCCCCCAAATGTTGATCTCTTCAGCCCTCCTGCTGCTCTGGCACTCGCTCCGATTGGTCGCCCTGATAAAGGTATGTCAGATCCCACTTGGCCCTCTCTTTCATCCTTTTTGAGCATTGTCATGACCTTTTGCTCTTGCCTCAATTGTATCTTTTTCATGTTGTATGTTTTTCAACAGATATGGCTCGCCGCCGACCAACCATTGACGTGACAAAGTTCGTCCGTCCCTCACAGCGCAGGAGGTTGGAGGACAGTGCTGGCCCGAACCAGTCCACCCAGTCGCATGGTCAATCCTTTCAAACCGAACAAGACGGCAATGCTGAAGGTTCCTCGCTTCCCTATCAGGATACGGGGTCGTCAAGGGGTTTGCTGAAGTCTGACCAGCTGTTCCTGATGGGGGTCGGCGGTCGCGAGAATGTCTCGTCCCGACCCCAAGTGCCCGAGAAGCTGAAGAGCAGCACTGAACCAACTGGTCCGCAGCATGGTGAGAGGGCCTCTCCGCACGCTGGTGGCTTTCAAACTGACAAGGGTAAAACCAACTCCTCCACCGTCTTCCTCAACTCGCCCGCCGGTCGTTTAGAATATCTCAAGGAGGTAATGCCCCTTGACCATTTCAGGGCTTGGGTGAAGAATCCGGCGCTAAACCTTCATGGGGTCAGGACTGCCACGGACAATCTGATTTCGTCTGTTTTTGATGTAAGCTTCATCTTATTGTCTCTCCTTTCATGCTTAAATTCCTCTCCCGACTCTGTCCTCCTAACTGTTGTATTGTTAGGGCGCTTGCTCATCCCTCGCCGTCATCTCCGACTTCAGCACCTTGTGCTTGGCGCATGAGGCTGACAAGAAAGTGCATCACGCCACCCTCATCAAGCTCGGAGACGTGAAGAGGCAGTTGGCCATCGCCGATGCCGAGATAGTCCAGCTTCAAGAGGAGGCCAAGGCCAAAGCAGATGCTGATGCTGAGTGGTCACCTGATGACTGGATGGAATCCGAGCAGGCGCTGAAGAAGCAGCTGGACGCTGTCAACGCTCAACTAGCGTCTGCCATCTCGGACGGTGAGGAACTGAAAATAGCCAAGGAGACCAGCGACGCTGCTCTACTAGATGCCCAGATATCTACCACCGAGCTGCAAAAACGCCTAGATGAAGCTGTTGGGAAAGCTGATCAGATGGACAAGATATCAGGCGAACTGGCCACTCTTCAAGCTCGCTTTGCCGAGTCCGAAAGTCAACTGAAGAAGGCGCTGGAGGATAAGGCTAGCCTCGCCATTGACTACCAGTCTGTGTTGACCGCCGGCGTGCGTGAGGTGTTTGCCAAGGTGGCTCGATCGGAATGCGCCGTCGACGGGCTTATGCGCTGGATAACGTGTATGAAGACTCTGCTGCCTATGCCACTGCTCTTTCTGAGCTCACCGATGCCTTTGTTGGCTATGGCTTCCTTGAGTACTTTTCTACATTGACCGGTGAGATGACTCCGGCCGAGCTTGCCGCATGGGAGCCAGATGTTGCAGTTCCACCTGTTATGGTCGATGGTGAAGTTGTCGCCGAAGAAGGGCTGGTGAAGGACTTGGAGGATGCTGGGAACAATGTCCAAGTTTCTGCCCAAAACCATTAGTTCTGCTTCTTTCCTTTCCTTTCATTCTGTTGGATTCCTCCTAAACTCCTCTGGATAATTTCCTTTTGGTTTGTAATGACCCATAAGGGTTACATTTGCTTTACATTGTTATTGAATTCTTGCTTTGACAGCATATATTATTGCCTTAGTGGTCTGGCTGTTTTACTACTTGATGAAACTCTTGTTTGTGCATTTGCATCACTGGCTATTGCCTTAATGTTTGGTTGATACCTCGCCATTCTGCTCACCCCTGTTCATGGTGGCGACTCATCATCCTTCTATATGAAGAGGGATGAGTCAGCAGGATGAACTAACCGAGGTGAACCATGATGTGGCTTGAATTTCTTGTCAACTTGGAGGTCGCTAAACCCTGACCAAGCCACCAAGGTATATGGTCCTAGACCTTTCCTTGGTTTTTCTCTTCAAAGCCAAAGCTGCTAAGCTATGGTCCTTGTTAATCGGTCCGTGTCCGACATGGGTTTTTCTTTAAGAAAAGATCCCACCTTTTCTCCAAACCGGTAGCTATCCGAGTTTGGAGAGGATATGGTTTTGTTCTGTTTGCCCATCCGCATTTGAACAAAAAACCACGCCTATGTTCAGTACTCAAAACGGGGCGGCTAAGCCTCCGTCTCGGCCTGGCGGTCACGATCGTGATCGTGTCATCCGACTTGCCCATTGGTGTAGGTACACTTTTGAACGCATCTTTGCCATCCCAGACATATGTCCGAGATGCTCGGCAAAGATGTGCCTTTCATGCTTCACAATCTAAGTGAGGGATGTGTCGAGTGTTCTAATGCTTTGTCCGGGTAACCGGAGCGATGGCCTGAACTGCCTCTTTTAATGTCCATTATCACCGATTCCGATTATGTCATTCGACTTTCGAAAAAGAGGCACAAATGAGACAGAAAAAAGAGATGATGTGTTCTTGAACTTGACACTTGGAATTCATTAAAACACAAAAGGGGGAGTACAAAAGATACAATTTTGCGCGGGAGAACTGGATTTCCTCAAGATCACATCCCTCATGAGGGCAAAAGTCGCGATCCTGTCAGGAATCCGTTCTCCAAAAGCATTTCCCTAATATATACAAACTAATTGGTACCTTTCTCATGGGTCTGATGCTGCTCAACCGTAATAACGGCGGAGGTTCTCCATGTTCCACGTCCTTGGTACCGCTTCGCCTGCCATGGTCTGCAGCCTGTATGCGCCGTTTCTCAGCACTTCTGCGACCACGTATGGTCCTTCCCACGTGACATCTAACTTCTTCAAGCCCTCAACTCGGCTAGCTTCATTCTTTCGGAGGGCCAATTCGCCTTGCTTAAGATTCCTTATGCGGACTCTGGCATTATAGCGTTGTTCCACATATGACTTGTAGGCCGCCTCCTTGATTGTGGCCTGTTCTCTGGCTCTCTCCAATTCCTCCAGGCTCTCCCTCAGACGCTGGTTGTTGTCCTCCTGGGCATCCGGGATGGCGGATCGCGTTGATGGGATGATGAGCTCAGGCGGGATGATGGCCTCACTGCCGAAACACAGAAAGTAAGGTGATTCACCTGTAGCCGTTCGGGGTGTCGTCCTGTATGCCCACAACACCGATGGGAGCTCATCTACCCAGTTCCCTTTCGCGCCGTCCAACCTTCTCTTTAACCCTTGAACAATCGTTCCATTGGTTCGCTCGGTGAGACCATTGGCCTGTGGGTGGGCTACTGATGTGAAGCTCTGCTGGATGCCCATCTGGTTACACCAGTCTCTGAAGACTCCTCATTCAAACTGGCGTCCGTTGTCGCTGATGATCGTCTTGGGCAGGCCGAATCTGCAAACAATGTTCCTCCACACGAAACTTGTCATCCTCTTGCCCGTGATGGTTGCCAATGCCTCCACCTCAACCCACTTGGTGAAGTAGTCAACGGCCACCACCAGGAATCTTCTCTTGCCGGTCGCTTGGGGGAAAGGACCGACAATGTCGATGCCCCATTTTGCAAATGGCCATGGGCCTGTGATGCTCTTCATGGGCTGGCCGGGTTGAGATGACACCCGATCATGTATCTGGCACTGATGACAAGTTTTGACCACATGGTCGGCGTCGACCCTCATGTTGGGCCAGTAATAACCTGCTCGGGATGCCCTCAGCGCCAGTGTCCGGGCCCCCTGATGGCTGCCGCCGCTTCCTTCGTGGAGCTCCTTCAGGATTCTTTCTGCTTGTCTGGGCGTTAAACATCGCAACCACGGCTGCAAATATCCTCTCTTGTATACCACCCCGTTCCTGAGCGCAAAATTCAGCGCCTTCCTCTCTAGGGCTTTCGCCTCCTTCTGATCGGGTGGTAGCGCTCCACTGAGCAAGTAGTCCCGCATTGGTGTCAACCAACATGGCGGCTCGGCCTCAATAACCGCGACCGTCATGCCGTCAGTTGATCTTGTCGGCAGTGTTTCCACTAGAACTCCTTTGGACAGATGGCTACTTGCCGTGGAGGCCAGCTTGCTGAGGGCATCCGCCCTTGTATTCTCGGATCTGGGGACTCGGGTCACCTCAAATCCTTCGAACTGCGTAGCTAGACTCTTAACCTTAGCCAGGTATTTTTGCATTGATGGCTCCTTGGCTGCGTATGACCCATTGAACTGGTTTGCAACCAAAGCCGAGTCGCCGTATGCATCCAACTTGGTTGCGCCCAACGCCTTTGCTAACTCCATGCCTGCAATTAATGCTTCATATTCGGCTTCATTGTTCGTGGCTGGGAACTGGAACCTCAACGCATACGTCGTCTCCATGCCATCGGGGTCGGTCACGATCAGACCTGCTCCTGATCCTTCCACGCCGGATGCGCCATCCACATGCAGCTTCCACCATCCTGTCCTGTCAACGCGTCGTTGCTTTTGGTCGGCTGGCTCGCTTGGTGCGTCGATGGTCATTCATCCTTCTCCTCGATCCCGGATGGCAATTCTGCCAGGAAATCAGCCATCACTTGCCCTTTGATGGCTTTCCTTGGGGCGAACTCAATGGCATGTTCGCCTAGCTCTATTGCCTACTTGGCCAACCTTCCTGACATCTTCGGTCTGGTCAAAATTGCTTTGAGCGGCTCGTTTGTGAGAACCACGATGGGGTGTGCTTGAAAATATGACCTGAGGCGTCTCGCCGCATGGACCAATGCCATGGCCAGCTTCTCCTGAGCGCTGTACCTCAACTCGGCCCCCTGCAGCGTTCGGCTGACATAATAGACCGGACGCTGGATTTTGTTCACTTCCCTAACCAACGCGCCACTCACGACTTCCATCCCAGCGGCAAGGTATAAATAAAGCGTCTCCCCTTGCTCGGGAGGAGACATGGCTGGTAGGTCTTTTAAATGATCCTTCAACTTGAGGAACGCTTCCTCCTCGACCTGGCCCCATTGGATTGCTCCTTTTGGCCCGACGCTGCCCTTGAGGATCCTCAAGAACGGGAGTGACCTCTCTGCGGCTCGTGACAAGAACCTGTTCATAGCCGCCAGCTTTCCATTCAAGCTCTGTACGTCTTTAACGTTCCTGGGAGGCTTCATTTCCAAAACGGCTTGGACTTTCTTCGGATTGACCTCCAAACCGTTGTTGGACACCATGAGGCCCAAGAACTTCCCGGCCCCCACCCCGAACTGGCACTTGGCCGGGTTGAGCATCATACCTGCCGCGTTTAAGGTTCCCAAAGTCTCATCTAGATCCTTCACTAGACCTTCATACGATACGCTCTTGATGACCATGTCATCGACATAGATTTCAATGTTGCGGCCGATCTGCGCTTTGAAAATCTTGTCCACCACCCTCTGGTAAGTGGCACCGGCGTTGCGTAAGCCAAACGGCATCATCCGGTACGCGAAGGCTCCCCTCTCCGTGATGAAGGCAGTTTTGTCGATGTCGTCCTCCTTCATCGTGATTTGGTGATACCCCTTGTATGCGTCTAGAAAGCATTTGATCGGGAAAGGGGCCAACGCGTCCAACTTCTGATCGATGATGGGTGTCGGGTAGCAATCCTTGGGACATGCCCTGTTCAGCGCTTTGTAGTCGATGCACATTCGCCAACTCCCATCTGACTTTTTGACCAGGACCGGGTTGGCTAACCACGTGGGGTATGGCACTTCCCGTAGGATACCTGCATTCACCAACTCGGTTACCTGTTTGTTCACCGCGTCATTCCTTTCTGGACATAACGGCCGTCTTTTCTGCATGACTGGTGGGTGTGAAGGATCCACTCTGAGGGCGTGTTGACCGAGTTCAGGTGATACTCCCGTCATGTCTGTCGCCTTCCATGCAAAGACCTTTTGATGCTTGATCAGGACCTCCAGAACCTCCTGACGACTTGCGTCGGGCAAGTCGGATCCCACTTGGACTCCTCGGCATCCGCCTTGGTCAAGAAACATGGGCATGCAAGATGCTGACAAGGTTTTGGGGTCTGGAATCCCTGACCGGACCATGTGGACCGGACGTCGTGGTGGTGATTCGTCATCTGGACGCTTCCGCTTCTTTAATGCAATTCTGTGGCACTCTCTCGCCTTTTGCTGATCACCTCGAACGGTCGCTATCCCTCATTTGGTTGGAAACTTCAAAAGGAGATGGAGGGTTGAGACAATACCTTTGAGCTGGGCTAGCGCTGGCCTCCCCAGTATTAGGTTGTACGGGCTATGAGCTTTGATGACGATGAACTCCATGTCCACCTCTTTCCTGGTCGGCCTCTCCCCGACCCCAACTGGAAGTGTGATCGTTCCTTCTGGCCACACCGTTCTGTCCGCGAAATCCACCAACGGTGTGCTTGTTGGGATCAACTTGGCCTTTGTGTTGTCGTCCAGCTTTTCGAAACAATGCCAATACATTATTTCTGCTGAACTGCCACCATCCACGTATGCTCGATGAACCATCTTATCCATTATTTGAACCGTGATGATGACCGCATCGCATCCGGCTGGACGATCGGGGATGGGGTCGTCGGCGCCGAATGTGATCAATTCATCTTTACCCAGCCTCCTGCTCGTCGGGGTATGTTCTGGGGCTATCCTGCATCTAGCCTTTCTTTGTGAATCCGAGCTCCCTCCGACATTCCCGCCTATGATAGTGAGTATATCATTGCTCGCGCGCCTTGCTGGTTCTCGTTCTGGTGATGACTCCTCCTCATACTTTGCTCTTTTTTCATCTGGTCGTTCGGCCCGCGCCACCTCCTTTCCTTTACCACGCGCCCTGTTGGCCCCTTGATCCTGGCCGCCGCTCTTGTTGGCATATGTCGCCTTGTTGTGAGCTTTGGCGGTGGCAGCAAATTGTTTTAACTGCCCTTTGCGCAGGCATGACTCGATGGCCTTCTTCAGGTGGATGCAATCCTCTGTGTCGTGGCCGTGGTCGTCATGGTACTCGCAAAACTTGTTCAAGTTTCGCTTGTTGGGAGGCATCTTCATGGCACGCGGGGGTGGGATGACGTCGCGGTTTGCCAAGAAGACTTCTCTGGGCGTCTTTGTCAACGGGGTGAAAACTCTTTCTTGAGCAACTCGAGGTCCTAGCCTGTCCCTTACCGATGACGCTTTCTCTGCTTTAGCCGGTTGCCCATCCTGGATGGGTTTCTGTTTTGACCAGTAAGGTCGAGCCTCTTTCTGTATTGCCAACTTCTTCTTCTTGGCATTCTCATCGGCTCGGTGAAACATCTCCACCACCATATGCAACTCGTCCAGCGTGTGTACCGCGCGAAGGGTGAGCTCCGAATCCAGAGCCTCGTGATCCAGGCCTTGCATGAAGATTTCGATCAACCACCGCGGCTCGTCACGGTGTACCACCCTGTTGCTTTCCTCGATGAAGCGCTCATAATACTCCATCAGGCTCTCGCCGGATGATGCCTTGTGGCGTATCTTCATCAGGTCCTGCGTCGTGTTGGTGAACTTCCTCTTCTGCATGAACCTGATGAGAAAAAGTTCCTCGAGCTGTGCGAAACTGGATATGCTTCCATTGTCCAGGTTGGCGAACCATACCCTCGCTGCCTCCTTGAGCGTGGTGGCAAAGACTTTGCACCACACGGGCTCGGGCGTGGCGTACGTTGACATGTTAGTTGTGAACGTGTGCAAATGATCTGCTGGGTCCGACAAGCCATCGTACGTACCTAGATTTGGTGGGATCCGGAGACGGGGGTTGGCGACAAACTCCGTGATTGCCTCTGAAAACGGGCTCCCTCTTTTCTGGCAATCCGGGGCCTCATAAAACACCGACAGCCTCTGCTTCGCCGGCACCCTCGGCTTGACACTTGGCTTGTGAACATACGTCATGGCCCATTCCCCAGGATGAGACCTAGGGTTGGCCTCTTTCTCGCCCGGATCTCCCCACTCCTCGTCTGAATCTTCCAGGATCTCATTCCCGTCATCGTCCAGCTCTGTGAGGATGGGGGCTTTTCGCTTAGCTCGTGCAGGCTCGGCAAAGAGCTTTGTCGGTGTGACCGTCTTTGCCAAACCTTCAAGACGCCGCGCTTTCGGCGGCGTACCTCGCAGCTCCTGCAGCTACTTGTTGATGGTAGCCTGTGACTCCAGTATCTGGCGGAGAACATCACCATCCTCCGTTGTGAAAGATGGGGACGCGCCTGGGTGCCGAGCCTGCTCAGGCGTCGCCGAGATCGGAGTGGCTGCTGGGTTTGAAGGACTGAACGGGACTCCAGCCCCTTCGTCGCCCAGATCTGTGACCACTACCTCGTCGATGAGGACAGCGTGGTCTTGTCCTTCTCTGCTCATTTGCAGTGCGTGGGCTATGAAGATACTTGATTATATCCCCACAGACGGCGCCAATGTTACAGTCGCAATGTGCGTCCTTGATGATTCGTCGCGATGGCACGATGAGGACACCTGCTAAGAATCAAGGAACTCTCAATCAGGGCGGGGCGGCTTATTGCCGTTCCCGCTCCGATGCTAAAGTCAGTAGACTGTTCGGAGAGTTGGGATGTGATTGATTGTGTTTAGTAAACTTACCTCTCTCTTGTGAGAAAGGGATATATATATGGTGCAGGCAATTGACCCGATCTGATCAGACCGCGCCGTTAGGCGGTCTGGGAAGATTCTTCTGTCAGGTCAGGTAAAGCTGCCATCTGCGGTCGGGTCTGGCCCGATCGTCATGCAGGATGAGGGGTCGGGATGAGCCATGCATGATGGTGAGATGCCCGACCCTAACAATAGAGATTTTTTAATCAATTTTTAGCTCCAATAGTTTGCTATATGGATTTCTAAAATAGAGGGGTGTGATGAGTGAGGAAATTTCATTCCCCATACTTCGTATAGAAAATGATGAGAGACGTTTGAGTTTCTAAAATCTAATGTACACATTATAACTAAGACATAAATAATTGTTTATATAAAAATCGTATACTTCCCTCGTCCAAATGAAAATTTCTAACTTTTTATTATTTGTCACAACTAAACTTTCTTACTTTTATTTTTCATTTTTGACATATATAATAATTATAAATGACACATTTATCTTTAACAAAAAAATATAACTAAAACTAAAAATGATATTTCATTTTTACCCAATCCTCTAAAACTTAAAACATGTGGATAAAATATTCTCTCACAAAAATCTGAGTCAAAGTCAACAAAAAAACGTTTGGTGTATTCTTAATGTATTCTTCATCAATTTCAAGTACATCTTATACGTGCATATTACGTGCATATAATGTCATAAAATAAAATCTAAAGATTTTTTTGTTCGTGCACTAATAGTGAAATATTTCAAATTTTATTTTATGAAATTTATTTATTGATTTAGAAAAACAAGTCATCAAAAACTAGACATCTATTTCAAAAATTTTGAAATGAACAAATTCATTTATTTGAGTTTTAAAATTTTGATAAATTTTATTTAATCTAAATAAATATATTTGAAAATAATTGTGTTATGTGAATTGAGTTTTAGGTTTAAAGGGTGGATTTTTTTGTCGCCGCTGCCGAATATCACAACACAGTACGGTTGCTTTTATCAAATTTAGTTAAATTATTATATAGGGATTAAAGTGATTTAATTGTGTCGTAAAATTGGAAAACATAATACAAATTCGTGAGTCGGGTTATATTAATCAATTTCGGGATTTAAGTGTAGCAACGGAGCTGCTAAGGGTAAGTCCAACAGTTCCTCTAAAAATTGCTCCATTATAGGGAATGAAACCAAATCATCCCTAAACTATATTCAATCTCCAACGGTTTTGTTATTTTTGGGAACCTGATTTTAGTAAAATAATATTCCTTCTAATTTTCTCTTCCCCTTTCTCTTCTGAAATATCATTCGACGTCTGCTTCTTCCGATTGAAACACTCGCACTTCTACAGCAAGGGGAGAACGCGGAGCCAAGACCCAATAAAAACCCAGAGACAAATTAGTTTGGGAATTAATTCAACCATAGCGCCGACCCAAACTCCTCCACCGAGCTAGAATAGCTCGCCACCTTCACCACCGGATGCGACGCCGACGACAGCAGCCGCGAAAGCCCGCCCATCATCGCCGGTGACGCCGATGACGACGACCAGGAATTCAAATCGTACTCATACGACACGTGCGAGCTGATCCCGCACGAATGCGCCGGCGAGCAAACACTGCTCGGCGGGCTAGCATACAGAGCAATCGGAACAGGCATGACTATCAACCACAAACCTAATCAATCAATCCCTAAATCTGCCCCTCTTTTTATTCACAGAATCAACTAAAACCAACAATCAAAGAACAAATTGAAGGTTTTCTGGCGAGGAAACAACGATAACGACGACGGTGTGGAGATGACGAAGGAGAGGACGAAGGAGGCTGCGAATACGCTGGCGGATCTGGCGAAGGAAGGTGCGGTAAAGACGATCGATGTAGGGCCCGTGTAGGCGGCAATAAACGCGGCAATAAACTCCGCAGGAAGAAACGCAACCTTATTAGGCGCGTGTAAGCGCGTGAAATAAATAATAGGAGTATGTTTTAATAATTGCAATATAAGGACCTCCTTCTTAATCTCTTTTATAGTTTAGTCCTTCCACTCGGATTTTCTATGTAGCTAGGTCCGGTCTATATTATAGTTATAATATAGACGGTCTATTTCAAGACTAATTAACTACATTAATGCATTAACTTTTTATATGTATCAAAAGTAACGTATGTCATGCATATTACAAAAACAAATATGTCAAAATATAAATATTCAACTAAATTAATGCATTCGATATTGATATATAGCAAAATATAAAAAATCAACTACATTACTGCATTAAATATTAATATGTATCAAATTATAAAAAGTAACGTATGTCATGCGTATTACAGAAAATAAAAATCAAAATATAAAATTCAACTAAACTAATCATTCAATATTCATATATAGCAAAATATAAATATTTCAACACATTAATGCATTAAATATTAATATGTATCAAATTATAAAAATTCAATTAAATTAATTTATTCAACATTGATATATATCACAAAATAAAAAGTCAACTATATTATATCATTCAATATTGATTTTCCTTTTTATTTAAATAATTCAATTCAAAATCCAAATCTATTCCTAACAAGGATTTGAAATCTCAAAAACTCAAAATCTAGATTTCAAGTGCAGGATTCTCAAAATTCTAAAACCAAATCCAAATCCTCCAAATCTCGGGGTGCGATTCAGTCCTGAAATGGGAGCTTTTGAAGGGGAGGTGTGGTACGACTCAGGGCGGAAGGTGGTCGGAGATGCTGAAAATCTTGCACTGTGAAGATTTGGATAAAGGTTGCCATGACAGAGGCGGAGGTACAGCCTACCTTGAGTGGCAAATGCCACCCAAAAAATATTTTTTAAAGATTTTTTACCTTATAAATTTTCAAAAATCATAATTTTGCCACCCACTTTTCTGAAAATAGCACTAATACCCATAATATTTGTTAATTTTGCAACCCACTGTTGAATTCCTGGCTCCGCCTCTGTGCCATGACATTGAAGCACTGGGATCTCAGAGCTCCGACGAGGTTTTGTTTGATGAGGATTTGGGAGAATGATGATTATTACGATGATTTGTTGGTTTTGGATTCTTGATGGACGGATAAGACGACTACTTTCAGTTTTTAGCAGTGTAATCGCCGTCGGTGGTGAAGGACGGCAATTGGTGGTGCGTGTGTGTGAAGGAGAATATACAGTTCTCAAATTTTTAATTTTTTTATCATTTTAAATAATATAAATTAAACTAATAAAAAGGGATAAACTTATCATAAAACTAAACAAATGCACTAAATGAAAATTATAAAACATTTAGGGTGTGTTTGGTTGGACAAGTTTTTGCAAAACTTGGACTATCCAAGTCCAGTTTTGTAAAATCTTGTTTGGTTCATCAAGTTTTCCAAAATCCAGACTTGCAAAAACCTAAAAAACAATCAAAGATTTTGTTTTATACTCACAAACTCAACCCAACCAAACAAGGATTTTGCAAAACTAGACTCTCAAAATCCCAAACAAAAACCAAAACTCTCGAAAACCCAAAACAAAATCCAGACTCTCAAAAACCTTGCGAACCAAACACACCCTTATGCATTCATTATACGTTTCATAGGAGTTTTCTCTAAAATTTTATTGGTCTGCTATATGCAAGCCGTATTTTGCTTATTTGCAACTCGTATTTTTGTTACTTAATCATATATACAATAATTTTGATATATAACGGATTTGCAATTGTATGCAATAGAAATAATCTATATAATGTATATAATTGATTGATATTTATAATTTTACAACATTTTGTTTTAATGTAAATCACTTAGAAGTGGAGTGAAATTTATTAGGCTCACTACACCATAAAAAGCCAAATTAGGCCAAATACTTTACAATTCAAAATTGAAAGATTATTCGTCTATGAGAGATCCTTGTCCTTACCCATGTCAAAATTCACAAACATGTTAGGTCACGCCATAGCGATACTCAATTCTGTCGATGAATTGACTCAATACTTGCAAGCATATTAGGGTTTGCTATGCAATACCCAACTCTGCTGACAAGCACGGGGCTTGAAACAAGAATCCCCTTCCTTATACTTTTCCCATGTCAATTTTCACAAGCAGGTTAGGGCGCGCCTTCCAATTTTGCCGATGAAAAGACTCATAACTCGCAAGCATATTAGAGTTTGCTATGCAATACCCAACTCTGCCGACGAGTACGGGGAAAAGATAAGAAATAAGCACTCTATTGCATAATTGACAAAGAGAGAAATAGTCTAGTCTATTACAATCCAGACATCATTAGATTGAGTTTCCATGTATCCATTATATCACTGCTGCACATGTCAGCTCCAAGGGCGGATGTACTATGGAGCATGGGGTAACAAGTGTTACCCCATGATAAAAAAAAATTACCTAGTATTAATATGTATGTTATCCCATATAAAAAATTACTACTCTTCTATTAATAGAAAAGAAAAATTAATTTAATTAAAAATTTAAAAAAAAGCGGACGCACAGTATATCATCACACATCTAAAATAAATATAGGTCTTCTATACGCAGTCCGTATGTTGCTTATTTGCAGTCCGTATTTTTTTAAAAATAATCATATATACAATGATTCTAATATATAACTGAATTGCAAGTGTATGCAATAGAAGTAGTACATATGATGCATATGTTTGATATACATAATTATTGACCATATCATATATATCGAAGGCGTATTTTTATTTTGGACTGCAAAATAAGCAAAATACGGACTGCATCTAGCATGCCCCAATAAATATTGCTCTTCTTCTAATAATAGAAAATAGTTGATTTAATTAGATTCCAAAAACCTATTAATAGAAAAGAAAAGGTTAATTTAACTAAAAACAAAGTCAAAAACAAAGCACAACATAGCAGACGCCCAGAGTATAGTCACGCACACATCAAACATCAAACTTAGTTGGCTTTTTCTTCAGCATTTCTATTTCAACAAATTAATACTCCATTGACATGTATTATGCATACGTGTATTATGGATTTTCTTCATTTGATTCCAAGAAACTGGTTCGTCTTGCTGAATTTTATCCTAGTGAGTTTTCAAGTTCATATTTGAATTACCTTGGGTATGAACTTGAGAACTTCATAGTTGATGTTCGAAATGATGTGAGGTTCTCTAAGATCAAGAACTTGAATGACCTTTCCGTGAAACTTGTTGAGACGAAGAAGAATCATTTTAAAAAGTGTATCTATTATTGAAACTGGTACTACTACTTCTTGTGGCAACGGCAAGCGTGGAAAGAACATTTTCGGCAATGAAATTCATTAAAAATAAGTTGCGGAATAGTATGGGCGATCAATTGTTGAATGATTACTTAGTTACTTTTTTAGAGCGAGAATGATGAAGATGTTATAAGATTTTGAGAATATGAAGACTCGCCGACAGTATGTGTCGAAAAAAATATTGTAATAAGACATTTTTAAATTTATTAAGTTAATGTAACCTTTGTGTTTAATGTTGCTACCCCATAAATATATTTCTGGATTCGCCCCTGGTCAGCTCCATGCTCCAGCTCCATACTCTCCAAGCACCATGATTCTGTAAGCACCATGGGTAACACAAGTTTGTTCAATACTGATAACCACCATTGTACACCTTGATCCTTGCTTGCCTTCTTGATCCTTTGTATCCAGCCCCCTGTGCTCACAGCTTCTTGCTGTAAAAATTCTTGCTTTGCAGCCACATCCTCTTCTCATATCCTGCATCACAGAAACAGAAGTAAAAATTCTTTTTTGATGTGTATCTCTGCCTAAGATAAGGCAATTCCATGCTATCCAGAGTTACAAGTCCCTGAATATTCCTTGGTAAAGTTTCACTAGTGTATACATGAGAGTTATTAGTTTCTGTAACAAGCTTGGCTAATGCATCAGCAACAACATTTGCCTCTCTATGTATACGAGTAAAAGTTGTGGTTATGTCATCTGATAGGTCCCATATATACTTCATCAATGTCCAAGGAATTCTATAAGCTCTATGAATGATCATCAGTAACACCTGTGAGTCCATCTCAACCTGCACATGCTAAAATTATAATAATAAGTTGTTTTCAGTCCCATAGCCAAAGCAATAGCTTCAGCCTCAAGACTGGAATTTGTTTTTATCACTAAGGATTTAGCATGTAAGACTCTGCCATTGGCATGCCTAATGACAAAACCTTCTCCAACTCTACCATTCTGCAATAAGGAACCATCAGAATTCAATTTAACCCAGTTCAGATTAGGTAATTTCCACTTTATGATCCTCTCTGGCCTATGTATAGCCACTGTATGAACATAATTGAGTCTGAACTGGACAGGTGGCTTAAACCTAGACCAAGAAGTAGCATGAGCTTGTATAATGGAGGTGATCAAATTCTGTATGTTCAGAGCTATATTATGTCTATTTGGTATGACATTATCATATAGGAAGGAAGTTCTAGCACACCAAATTCCCTAAATCACAACAACTGGGATCAGTCTAGCTATATTTGTCTTGAAACTAGTATCTTTCAAATTCCAGTAATAGAACATGATATCCCATAAAGACTTCGAATACACATGAATAAGATCGAATGATCTGCTTATAGTCTCCCATATCCATCTTATATTCCCGCAACTATGAAAAACATGATGTAACTCATCTGAATCAGAGTAGCAAAAACAACACACAGATGGTTGATATATACAGATAGATTCCAGAATATCAGCTGTGGGAATGAGTCTATAAACCAATCTCCAACACAGAACTGCCATTTTTTTGGGAACATATTTTGACCATATATGCTTAAAAGAGTTAATTTTCATCTTTTTAGGTCTGATAAGTTCATAAGTTGATGAATTTGTAAAAAATCCAAGTGAACTAGGCTTCCATACATCATCATATCCATCAAATAATGGAAAGTCTTGTGAAAGCATAGTAACACATAAATCAGGAAATCCATGTTTCAACAACTCAATATAGTATTCTTGATGATTGATAAATTCAGCAACAGTCAACTCAGGAGCAATAATCTCCTGTGTATCATCCCATTGATCAATTAAAACTTTACCTCCCATCCATTGAGCATTCCAAAAGGACACCTGTCCTTTTCCAATTTGTATATATGTATTTGAAGTTGTTGTATCTTCAACTTCCTTGATTCTGCGCCATGTTTTCAAATTCTTCTGATAATTAGGCAAGGACCACATGAATTCAGCCCATAAGCTTCTTCCTGCCTGTAATTTCCACCACAACTTTAAAGAGAAAACTTGCATTGTTAGATGAAGATTTTTAACTCCCAATCCATTCTCATCTGTAGGATAACAAACATTAGTCCAAGACTTCCTTACTCTTTTCTGACCATATTGTGAGGACCCCCACAAAAATTTCGAGAACAATACATGCAACTTATCAATCACCCCTCTTGTAGGTTTTATGACAGTAAGTATATGAAGGGGTATAGGTGATAAAACACGCTTAATTTAAATTAATCTCCCAGCCTGGTTAAGCCATTTATTTTGCCATATAGCCAGTTTTGATGCCATTTTATCGTAGAGGGACTGAAAATATGAGTGCTTAGTCCTACCCAAATAAATGGGACATCCCAAATAGATAAAAGGAAAGTGACCCTCTGTGATCCCTGAAATTTGTTCAACCATGGACTTAACAGATAATGATGCATGTTTGGTGATGCAATAAGAAGATTTTTCCAGGTTAATCTTTTGACCAGTAGCAGATTCATAACACATTAAGAAACTCCTTAGATTGGTAATACTAGTTCTATTAGCTTTAAGGAACACAACAGTATCATCTGCAAAGTTTAGGTGAGTTATTTTTCTTGCTGAATGTGGCAATTTGAAATAACCAATTCTTGAGTCATTAAACAGTAAACCTAGGTTTCTAGAAAACACCTCAGTGATTAATAAAACAAAAATGGAGATAAAGGATCTCCTTGTTTAATTCCCCTTGAGTTACTAAAGAATCCTTTAGGTTGACCATTCACAAGAACTGAACATTTAGTTGCAGATATGTTGCCCATAACATTACTGACAAATTTTCTATGAAACCCAATTTTAATAAAAATAATTTCAAGAAACTCCATGAAACCCTGTCAAATGCCTTGACCATATCCAGTTTAAAGAAAATATTGGAGCCTCCTGTTTTATTATTTTAAAAACTGGTTATTTCTTGCATGAGTAGTACATTGTCAGCTATTTCACGCCCCTGAACAAAGGCTGACTGTTCAGGGGAAATCTAAGAAAGCTAAGACCGTTGACTACTTTATGAATGGACATATATATATTTTCTTTCAATATATTTTAATCATGTACAACAACCACTCAATACCATTTATAATTTTCCATGAATATGCTGAATAGTAAATATACCAAATTTAATTTAACGGAATGGACCAAAATTACACAATTAACCAATTCAATTGAAATCAATTGAAAATCAAGAAATAATGACAAAAATAGGTCTAATTGAAGCTGAATGATACATATAGAATCAAACAAAATAGTAAACTAACATAATTAAAAATAGTAAAAGAATAAAATTATGTTATGATTGAGAGAAAAATTCCAAATAAAAAGAAATAAAACTAAAATAATAAAATTACCCACAAATTAAATCATAATTAAATCCTATTTAAATACATTACGAAAACTTATATTTTTATTAAGGTGTGATGAGTAAGGGATAAGATATTAACTTTTCGAAAATAGGTATAATACAAAAAAAAAATCCTAGAACAGAAAACCAAAAATCAGATACATTAAAAGACATAAGATCAGTTGGTATATCATACATCGGGTGTATGTATCCCCACTTTTATATGTGTGTTTTATCTTTATAACTATGCATTTTATTGAGAACAATTTGCATATACTATTTATAGAAAATATATGCAAAAAGCATTTATAATGCACATTTATACACATAAAAATGCACATATTTAAATTTTGAAATTCACATGGGGGCACGTACCCCGGATGTATGATATAATTTGCAAAAATAAGGAGGATAAGGCAGGAGAAAAGGAAAATAATTAGTTTTGGAAGTGACGGTCACTATATAGTGACGGGGTTTATATGCAAAGAAGTTTGAGACGGGAATTTTTCTGCAATTTATGCAAATTGCATTCAGCATGCTTGAATTTTACACTTGAATGCTTGTTTTTTAGACCAAACGGGTTGTTTTTTAGAAAATGCTTTCATTTCACACTTAACAGGTTTTTTTAGAGAATGCTTGCATTTCACAGTTAACAGGTTGCTTTTTAGAGTTCATGTATTTTAACGCAAAAAAAGATGGTTTTATAGAGCGTGCTTGAATTTCACCCTTGAATGCTTGTTTTTTAGACCAAACAGGTTGTTTTTTAGAACATACTTGTATTTCACGCTTAACGGGTTGTTTTTTAGAATAAAATGCTTGTTTTTTAGACTGTGAGGATATGTTAGCTAACGTCTATTTTTAGACTAAAAAAATGCTTGTTTTTAGACTGAGTGAAAAGTATGCGTGAGTGAACAGTGCATTTTTGTCAAAATTGTAAATAAGGACCTCTTTCCTTCCATATTCTAATATAGTCTTTCGTCACTATATAGTGACCGTCACTCAAGAGACCAACTCAAAGGAAAAAAGAAAAGCAAAAGAGGTTTAAATATAAAAGAGTTTCCGCTATATTCGACACAGACTCTTTACCTTATATCTTTTCAGCGCTAATTTACATCATCATTGTAGGCGCTACAGTTTGTAAAAATGCAAAGGTTCTTATATCTTGTCTCCGCTAATTTACCACACCATTGGAGTTGCTACAATTTTAAACATGTAAAGATCGAGACTCGGTTAGACTTGCTCTTAAAGAAAAAGTGGGAACACTTGTGAAGCTAAGAAATCATATATGCAAACTGTAATAAATTGTTCACAATATGATAAATAACCATTTTAAGGCTCAGATGTCATTTTGCCCATTTGTGCAAGCACAAGATGACCATGACAGAACAAAAAATATAGAAGTATATCTCTTTTGATTATAGAAATCACCATTGGTGTTGGAGAATTTATAGCATGTAATAATGCCATTTATTTCGATACAACTAGAAATATATATGCCATGAATAATAATAATCATCTATTTCAAGAGCAATGGATTAACAAAGCTTCCAACACAAGTACATGCCTCAAAAAAATGAGGTGAAGAATAAGGAGACTTTTTAATTACTACATAGCTTACTGTTTCGGTGGTTAGATCATAGACCACAAGGTCAAGCGACGTCTGTAATAGAAGCTTTCTTTCTCTCTCTAAATAAGCGACCGCGTTAAACCTCCTGCGAAGGCTCAATCCATTGTAATTAGTTACGTAAATGCTCGCCAGTTTATTCCAAGATCTCTCTACTCCATATTCTGACATTACCCATATATCCGTTCTATGAGGACCAGAATATAGTTCGCCCGAACCATCGGTTGGATACGTGTAGCCTAAGCAGAGGCTACCATTCAAAACACTTAGAGTGCTAATTGTTATTTGTACCGTGTTGGGATTTTCAGGAGGAGGCGGGGTCGGTAGTTTTCGAAATTTATAGGTGCTAAGATCAAATGCAGCAATGTAACTTGCTTCAGAAATCCTTGAAACATAACTACCCGCATCTATAGTCCAGTGCATGGCTCCATTAGCAAAAGCACAATGCTCTGAATAGTACCCGTACCTTGCCCGTGGTCTAAGCGTAAATTCATCCCTTATTATATTCCATGAGTTTTGCTTCAAACTATAGACACAAAGTTGATAGAGACAGAACTCACGCCCTAATAAGAATACAAGTTTTCTTAGTGAATTTAATTAGAATTTAATTAGGATTTAATTGGCAGATAATTTTGTAATTTTAGTTTTAATTGTATTTATTTGAAAATTTTCTCCAATCATACCATAATTTTATTCTTTTACTATTTTAGTTATGTTAATTGACTATTTTGTTTGATTCTATATGTATCATTCAGATTCAGTTAGACATTTTTTGTCATTATTTTCTGATTTTCAATTGATTTCAATTGAATTGGTTAATTATGTAATTTTGGTCCATTCAATTAAATTAAATTTGGTATATTTACTATTCAGAAAATACATGAAAATGGTATTAAATGACTGTTATACATGATTAAAATATATTGAAGAAAATTACATGTAATACTCACGGTTATTTACCTTTGTTTGAAATATATTCATGGATAGTTATAGTATTTGTAACAAAATAGTTAATGTTACCTATCTTAACAAAATATATAATAATTTGAGCCTTGTTCTTTGGAGCTAAACATAAAAATCCCTAATTTGTGTCTACGGTTTATAGCTAATAGAAAATATAGAAACTAAAAAATATATTATATCGGAAATTGACTTGTCGGAAACAAAATGTTCCCTAAAATATCAAAATATGATCATGCATGCCACAAACATTATGAGAACGGTTTCTTTTTTTCCGATTTAATACAATATTAGATCTTTATGCCACAAACTAATATGTACAAAGTAAAACATAGTTCATACCCTATATTGAGAATAAATATTTTATTTAATAAATATTCTTAAAACTAAATTAAAATATACTAAATGTACTGAAGTTGACTAAACTATAACTTGAAAAATATAGGAGACTTAATAAAAATTTGACAGATAATAATTTAAAGACATTAAACCGAGCATAATAATTTTCATTAGGAGTTTTTGGAGGCGATAAAACACTCCCAACCCGCTCCTCCTATTTTCCCCGGAGCCAAGGGATCAAAGCAGAGGCGACGAATTGGTTTGGGAATCAATTCAACCATCGGAGCCAAGGGTTCTAATCAGAGGCGCCGGTAGACCAAGGTAGCCGGCGGTGGATTACGACATAGTCCCTGAGCTCAAGTGGAGACGGCAGGGGGCTGAATATCGCCGGAGAAGGAAAATCGGAGGGCTGAATATCGCGAAGGAAAATCTGAGGCGTAGATGGTTGATATTTGACGGCCGGCGGTGATGACTGGGCAGAGGTGGTGGTGGCATTGGATGGTGGTGCTCTGGTGGGAATCTGTGATGGGTTCAATTGTATTCAGGAGGTCCGGCGTGGTATCCCGGAGGCTCAACGCGGAAGGATTTCAGAACTGATGTTTGGAGAAGAGGATCGCGAGAAAAGAAATTGCAAAAGTATAAATATTTTATTACCAGCTCCTTCCCTAAAAACTTCTTTCTCTCTCTACAAATATAGAGATTCACTCTCTCTCTCTACAAGTTATAGCTAAGTTAGGGAAACTGTTGGAGACCCAAATTCCCTAAATTTCAATAAAATCCCTATAATAGGGAAGCTGTTGGACCTGCCCTAAAAAAGTATGTCACGCGGCGTGCGTGAGACGCGCGCGACGATTGAATATAAATAAAATTGCGCGTCTTATGCACGCGCATGCATTAATTAACTCACGCGCTTAAGTTAATCGTGACTTTAATTCTAGATTTTATATAAAATAATTAACAAATGCATTTAATTGTTTAAATATTTATACCTAACACATACATTTAATTGTTTAAATATCCTATTAGTTATAGTTCATGTAAGCAAGTCTTTAGTAATTCAATGGTTTTTACTGAATTAAACGCAACCACTATTAATATTTATTTAATGTATAGAAGTCCTTAATTTTATGCTTTGTAAGATTAATTTTAGTGAAAAAATAATTGCTAAAAGATTCCTGATTCATTAACAAAACAAAAATTAATTACTATTGAATTTAGTTAGTGTAGTGTACATGAATTAATAGGCACTTTCAAGTTCTACTTATCTTTTGTAGTTTGCAGTATAACAGATATTAATAAAGTTTCAAGTAGAAAGACCCCCTAAAAATGAGTTATGAAATTATGCAAGCCTCAAGTGAAAAATTAGACAAAAAACTGAAAAAAGAAAGGAGAAAGAACCAAATGTTGTACAGATGGTTCAAAATTAAAATGGCTCATTATTTGAGCACACTTGTTGTACTAAAAATGAAAGAAACATTATTATAAATCTTAAGTATATCACGTGGTGTAACTTTCAGACTATTTTCTTAGTAAAGTTTGTCAAAATAATTTATGTAGCCGGCACCTTATAGCATGTGATAGCTTCAAACAAATGATTAATAGAGGGCAAACGGTAGCTATTCTTAGGGCAACAATCATTTAGATTGGTGAAGTCGATACACACACGCACACCACTTTACATCAGATTTCTTGACCAATACCGGATCAGCCAGCTATCCATTCAAAGTAGATGACCTTCTCGATCGCATCTGCCTCGAGCAATTTATCCACTTCTTCTCGAAAGGCATGGACCCGATCCAAAGCGAAGATGTGATGCTTCTACTTGATGGGCGTTTGCATCGAGTCTATGTTTAAGTGATGCTTAGCCAGATGGGAAGGCACCCCAACTAAATCGTTGGTGTCCCAAGAAAAAACATCAACATACTGATTAAGTAACGCACATAGCCGTGTTTTTGTCTCGGGGGTAGGAAAGTGCCGACCTCCACAGTTCTTGATTCATTTAGTTGCACATGCTCGGACTTGGAGTAGTCTACATCGCCATGTATTGAAAATACATCTCTGCCTCGCCTTGCATCTTTGATGGCCTAAATCATACATGTCCTTGTCATCCCTTGATCTCCTCTTATTGTAGCTACTCCTTGTCCTTGGCTTGTAGGGAATTTCACAACGAGGTGATAAGGGGACGAAACCGCCTTGGCTCGACCGAGTATGATATTGAACGTCATGATAGAATTGACCACCACAAAGGTGCAGTTGAGGGTTAGGCTACGATGGCCATCTGCAACTTGTACATGCAACGTGATTTCCCTAGTGGCGCTACGGGATTCCGGGTAAAACCTGAAACGTCCCCTTAGGTTTATGGTCATTTTTGCTTAGACCCACTTTTCAAAACAGTCAGAGAACATGATTTCGACGCCGCTTCCATTGTCGTCAAAGAGACGTTTGACCAACGTGCGATTGATGGTAGCATAATTAACCATAGGATCTGATGAGAGACTTGATTGGGAACTGCATCTTCCTCAGAGAATGTGATAGTTTCATCGGCGCAAATCCTCTTATTCCTTGGTTCCGTGTGAGGGATCGCTCTAGCACTAGTTTTTAACTTAGTAGGCGAGGAGTATTCTCCCGTTATTTCATGTACGCCATTTATGACCCTATTCGCACTAGCCGGTGGTGGGGGTGGGGAATCTCGTGGGTTACCCCTGATTCCCTCGTTTCCCGAGCCATGGGTCGAATTGTTCGGCTTCTAACCCTCTTTCTTCTTGTACCGAGGCTTGCCTCCATTTTTCTTGGGAGCCGATTGATCCATAAAAACTATGAGAGGAGTCGTCGGGTCACCATCTTTAATAGCACATTGGCAAATCAACTTCTCGATCTCATTCTTTAGCTGGTAGCAATCTTCAGTATCATGACCTCGATCTCTGTGGCACGCACAAAACTTGGAGGATTCTGCCTCTCCGCTGAACTTTTTCATAGGTGGGGGATCCTTAAAGAGGTATCGATGTATAAAATAATATCTCCGTCCGCGACCGGGTAAGTGGGGTGTAAGACTCGAAAGTAGGTTTAGAAATGCCCTTGACCCTTTCTGTCTTTGGGGTCTTCATACCCCTTCACGCTCATGTCACGTCGAGGTGCTGCAGAAGAAAAAACAGCCAAATCTGATCCAATTTATCGTAATCGATTAGTTAACATGTTGGTTAACCGTATTCTGAAACACGGAAAAAAAATCATTGGCTTATCAAATTATCTATCGAGCCGTGAAAAAGATTCAACAAAAGACAGAAACAAATCCTATAGGCTCATGGTCGTTGCCCTCGCAGTGACGATCTAGATCGTGCTTCCTCTGACTCCACTTTTGCTGGTAGCATATTTTTCCACGATAGCTTGTAGCTGCTGGAGGGTAGTAGGTTGATTCGACATCAACTTCCTTACTAAACATAATCGGGAGGATTCATGTGCGGAATTGATGTATGATCAGGAAGTCGGTTCTATCATGGCATTCCGGCGCTAGATCAATGAAGCGATGGTAGAATGCTTCAATGGATTCGCTAGGTTTTTGAATCACATTACAAAGATCACTCATGGATCGAGTGAACTTGTTCATCTGGAAGAAAGCAGCCAGCATGAATATCCCAAAACACCGACAAGAAAATGGGCTTTCTGAAGTCCTCTTACTAAACCAATCTTGGGCCTTGCCCCTAAGATAGTTTGGGATGATTTTGCATATTTCAAAGTCTCGAGATAGCATAATTTTGAATATTTGTCAGAAATTTTCGGGGATCACTGGTTCCGTCATAGGTAGGTAGATATCGGGTACTTTCTTAGTATTATCATGAGGAAGATTCATGATATGCCTTGAAAAGGGTGACCTGGCGCTTTTCCTTAGGGTTCGACCAGCCTATCTAGCTCCATATTGATCTCCCCGTGTTCTCTTGTTTGATAGCTCATCTAAGGATATCCAGGCTAATGAATAGGTTGGTAAGTCTCGAGGTCTGCTGCATTCGAGTTTGTTCGTGCGTCCTTTGCTGCCGTATCCAAAGATTCAGATAATGTTGAATGGGATGCCTTTGACGATCCCTCGCAGTCATCTGCTCAAGATTTTTCTGACCGTTCCTCATTGGTTGTTGTAATTGCTGCTATGGATTTGGGTTTGTAATCCCGAAATCCAAACTCAATTGTTGCTGTCTGATCCGCCTAATATGGCTCACTCGGGTCAGACATGAACTCGATTGATCAAAAGGACAAACATATCCCACCAGGCGTGCCAAATTGATGGATGACTAGAACATGTGGTTGATCTCGACCGAGCTCACGAACTAATCTACAAAACAGACCGTTGGTTGGTCGGGGGTAAACACTCTGATACTTAAGTCAGTAACATATTTATGAAGCAATAAACACAAGAGCATAGTGTTTGCAAGATAGATAGAGAGGTTACCAGCCCTTTATTTATAGAATAATAATCCTAATTAGATTAACTAGATTTGTAATTTGAGCATGATTAGAGCAAGCCCAACAGTTACTCTAAAACAATCTCTATAATAGAGTACCAAATTCCAAAAACTCTATAATTATTTAGACTCCTTCCAACAGTTGCTCTATTTTACCATTCCATTAATTTTTTGCCATAAATAATAATAGTTATACTTAATTTTATTTGGGACTCCCAAGAGCACACAATTAGTGCATGTTTATCTGGACTTATTTCTTACTAATTTGAACTGAATTGAAATGAATTAAAGTGAAATCTATGTATTGAAAAATAGAATCAAAATGTCTAAATTTACTTGAATTTGATCAAATTAGATTTTACTGAACTAAATTGAATTGAAGTGAAATTTACGTATTAAAAATAGAATCAGAATTTCTAAATTTACTTGAATTTGATCAAATTATATTTTACTGAACTGAATTGAATTAGACTGAAGTTAATTTTATTTTCGGTATTTAATTGAATCATATTTTCCAGCAAACAGGGCCTTAATTTTATTTGTAAATTTATATTTTCAATATTTTTATGTGTGTGAAGATGTGAATGATTAAGAAAGTATAGGATAAAAAAGGAAGGAAAAAGTAAGAATCAATGATAGTATTAAATTTTGGAGTATGAAAGAAGAGTAGCCCATATGCCTTTTCATTCTTCCAATGTTACCATATCTCTATTTTAGAGTATGTGATAGAGCATCTGTTGGAAGCAATAATATAGTCTAAAAGGGTAAATCTAGCTAAAAACCCTATTATAGAGTAACTATTGGGAATGCTCTTATAATGTTTATGGTAATAACAATTGTATTTCATAATTAGAGGAAGTATATTCCATATTTCAACTCGGAATATAAATAAGCCATATTTAGGCTATGTCGGTGGACTCTTAAGCCTACCTACCATATATATCGAGCCCAAATCTTTCGGCCCATAAACATGGTCCGAACGAAACCCACAGACACGAACCATGAATTTATCAATAACTGGACACAAATATAGATATAGATGCTCAAAAATGTTTCAAACCAATCTAAAAAAATCAAACTGTACTGTTTGAACGGGTAAAGGGGGAGTAGTAACAAAAGAATAAGCTTCGACAAATTTTGGTCACCTTAAAAGATTTTTTAAATTTTAATTTTGCTGGTGTCACTACTAGAAAGATTGACCGTTGCACCGGCCTGTTAAACCGGTTATTTCAAGAAACCGGTTTAAAACCCGCATTTTGACCAGGTCAGCGCCGGTGGTACAGTACTTTACACCGGAAAAATAGTGTATCACCGGAAGTTGACTGGCTGACTTTAACATAACACCGGTGCGGTCGGTGCAACATTGTAGGGTCCCTTTTAGTTTTCGTGGAAGAAGTTGACCAGGATGAATATTTATTAATAAATATCATTAAACCGCACGGAAAGTCGGTGCAACTATGTGGTCCCGGTTAAGAACATGGTCCCACAAGAGAAACGTAAATTCCACGTGGGCAAAAATATGAATTTTATAAGATGTGAATTGTTGCACCGGTAACCGGGTCGTTGCAAGTTACATTGGGCCCATATTTCAGCCCAATGTTACGCAGACCCCACAACTATTTAAATTTTATTTTTATTTTTAAAATGGCGCGCACAGTAACGGCATTGAATGCTACACCTACCCAGTATTTGTTGCACCGGAAGTTATTAAAATCGGTGCAATGGATTGTAATAAATTCAACCCGCAGAAGTTAGCTGCAGATTTGATCCAAAATTTTAGAAAAAACATTCCTTCATTAATTAGCAGTTGGGCTCCTCATTTATGTAGTCGATAGGGAAGAGGGTAATAAGTGGAGCAAAGGTGGTTAACATGGAAGGTAAGTATTTATACATTTGTGTGTTGTTTGATTTATGGAAAGTTTGGTGAAATTTATGTTTGATTTTGCTTTGAAAGCGTTGAACTAAATGAATTGTTGAATCATACATGAGAAGTAGTGTTTGTTATTGTTTGTGTCAAGTATGTTGAGTTAAAGTGAATTAGTTTGCTCTTAAATGTAGAATTATGAGTTTAATGATTTTGTTCTCTCGTAATTCATAGGTGTTAAGGTCGATCACAATGACGTAATGTATCGTAGGAAATTAATTGACGAGAAGAGGTTGTTGAGCGATGAGTACATTGCATTTGTCGATTTTTTCCTCGATGTTGCATTTGGTAGGGAAGAGTGTGTCTTATGTCCTTGTAAAAGATGCAAAAATCGTGAGCGAAATGATAATCGGGGTGGCATCCGATGGCACTTGCTTATGAGTGGTTTTGATGAAGGTTATGATGTTTGGAATTTCCATGGAGAGAATAGAAATAGTCAAGATAGAGGTCATGATGAAAAATCAAAAATGGACAGTTTTTATGAAAATTTGGCTAGGGACTTTGAAGGACATCCAGAGGTACTTGCATCTGTTGTAGGTGAACGTGATAGGCCTTTGTATCCAGGTTGTAAGGATGGTGTCACAGTAATATCATGCTTAATGGAAGTATTTAACATGAAAGCGGCTTGTGGTTGGAGTGATGTTAGTGTCGATGCTTTGTTGAAATGTTTGTGTAGGATACTGCCTGATGGAAATGATGTCCCAAAGAGTCTCTATGATGCAAAGAAGGTGTTGTGTCCCTTTGAATTGGAGTATGAAAAGATACATGCTTGCCCAAATGATTGTATCTTGTATAGGGGGAAATATGATGATGAGGTTAAATGCCCGGTATGTAATGCCTCTAGATGGGAAAAGAAAAAAAAGGGAAGTTGGAGGAGAAGGAGGAGACGCGATCAGCACTAATGTAAAGGTCCCGGCGAAATGTGTATGGTACCTTCCAATATTCCCTAGATTAGAAAGATTGTTTGGAAATGTTGAAGATGCAAAAAATATGACATGGCATAGTGATCGAGAAAGACCAAATGATAATGTGATTAGGCATCCTTCCGATGGGGATCAGTGGAAAAAAAATTGATAGGTTGCATCCTTATTTTGGAAATGAAACTAGGAATTTAAGGATGGCATTAAGTACCGATGGGATGAATCCCTTTGGCAATATGTCATCTAAGCATAGTTCATGGCCGGTAATGTTGGTGATATACAATTTGCCTCCCTACTTGTGTATGAAGAGGAAGTACATGTTGATGCCTTTGTTGATTTCAGGTCCGAGACAGCCTGGCAACGATATAGATGTATTTTTGGCGCCCTTGATCGAGGACTTGGAGAAATTATGGAGAGAAGGTATTATGGTCAAAGATGCATTTAGGGGTGGTGAGTTCAAGTTAAGGGGGATGTTGTTTTGTACGATTAGTGATTTTCCCGCATTAGGGAATTTGTCAGGCTACGTTGCAAAGGGACACCTAGCATGCCCTGTGTGTGAGGAAGCAACCGATTTCAAGCAATTAAAGTTTGGTAAAAAGAGTGTGTTCCTTGGGTATCGTAAATTTTTGCACAAGAAGCACAAATATAGGAAGGATGGTTTGTTTGGAGTGGAGAAAAGGGTTGCACCAAAGATTTTGTCCGGGCGACAAATTCTTGCGAAACAAGATAAGTTGAAAGTGGTCCTTGGAAAGAAATTTAAAAGAAGGGCGTCCGATGCCAAATCTCCATGGAAGAAGAGATCCATATTTTTCAAATTGGAGTATTGGGTTGATCTTGATGTGCGACATTGTCTTGATGTGATGCACATAGAGAAGAATGTGTGTGAGAGCTTGATTGGCACTTTGCTCAACATCAAAGGCAAGACAAAAGATCATTTGAATGCTAGAAAAGATATGGTTGAGATGGGAATTAGAACAGAATTGGGTCCTGAGGAAAAGGGGAGAAGGGTTTATTTGCCTCCCGGGCCATGTAATTTGTCAAAGGCTGAAAAAAAGAGTGTGTGCGATTGTTTAAAAGGCATGAAGGTGCCAATTGGAAACTCTTCTAACATTAGCAGATGTGTGACGAACGATGAAAAAATGTCAGGTCTAAAGTCTCATGATTGTCATGTTCTGATGCAACAATTGTTGCCCGTTGCTCTTCGTGGTGTTCTTGATGAAAAGGTACGCAATTGTATTATTAGACTTTGTTTCTTCTTTCACTCGATATGTCGAAAGAACATAGATCGTGCCGAATTGGACCAAATGGAGGTGGAGGCCTACGAAATATTGTCAGAGTTGGAGTTGTATTTTCCCCCTAGTTTTTTTGACATTATGGTGCATTTGGTGGGGCACATAGTAAGGGAAATTCGTTTGTGTGGTCCTGTGAATATGCATTGGATGTATCCATTTGAGCGATATATGGGAACCTTTAAGGGATACTTTAAGTGCAACAACCGTCCCGATGCTAGTATCGTAGAAAGATATGTGACGGAGGAAGTGATAGAATATTGTTCAGCCGCTCTCGATAATAGTCTTGATTTCGGCGTCCCTAAGAATAAGCACGTTGGGCGGAAAATGGGGGTACCACAATCTAAGGGTAAGCTTCATAAACCCTCCTTTTTTGAGTTGAAAAGAGCGCACCACTACGTGTTACGTAATTCTAGCGAAACTGTGAAGTTTGTGGAAGAGCATTTGTCCCTCCTTAGGAAACGTGGTGTGAAGGGAAAGGATATTCAAGTTGTGCACAACGACGAATTTGTTGATTGGTTTTATGAACAATGCAACAAAGATGGGGTTGATGGTAATTTGAGAGCCTTTGCACGGAAACCTGATTGCTCTGTTAGATGTTACACTGGATATGATGTGAATGGGTATTCTTTTTCGACTTCACAGAAAGATGACATTAGTACGACGCAGTGTTCTGGAGTCTATGTTGATGGTGAGTAGGTTGTAGACGGAGGTGGAAAGGGCAAGCGCCCGATGGTCTCCGTGTCTCCTTTTTATGGAGTAATTGAGTCAATATGGGAGCTTGATTATGTTGTCTTTAAAGTGGTTGTTTTTAAGTGCAAATGGGTGGATGTGGTGAATGGAATTGATGTGAATGATCCCATGGGTTTCATAAGAGTTGATTTGAGCAAGGAAGACTCAAAAGATGATTGTTTTATCCTTGCTTCCCAAGCAAGGCAAGTGTTTTATGTGAAAGACCCTACAGATGCGCAGTGGTCCATTGTGCTACAAGGTAAGAAGTATTTCTTCGAAGATGAAATAGATTTTCAGATGCAGCCTGATAAGGCAGAGTTCCCATCCGCCTTTCCAAAAATGTCACAAGACTTGGTTGCCGTGCGGACAAGGAGAGTTCATGATGAGGGGTTGTGGGTGGACGATAAAGGACGTCTAGTATTTGAGAATGACAAAAGCTCTTAAGCACCGGGTTGTGGATGGTTTGAAACATTTAGTTGCTTTATTTTGAGTTGTAACCCTAATTTAATTGCTATGGGTCTTTGTACTCTTTTGTGCGACATTTTGTTAAATTGAATTACTATTCATAGTTGGTATGGGTCTCGGTACACTTTTGCACGACATTGCCTTGTTTGGACCAAATTATAATGCTATGTGTTGGTTTTGATTATGTACGGCAGTTGCTTAACATAGCGTCCACAGTATTCTAACCCTCCGCCCTCCTGATATTTGTCTGGATTAGGGTTCCACAATTGCCTGACATTGCGTATACAGAATAATTTCCCACTGTATTTGCCAAACAGAACTAAAGCATTTCCATATGCTACGATGAACTATCACTGGCTATTGCGTGAGGCTGCATGCATAGTTTAGAAACACCACTGTCCAGTTTCAGACTGGTCAGCATTTCCTTTTAATTTGTTGATTGGCCAGGCGCAGCTACCTGACGTTGCAATCACAGCACATTTACTCTCTGTTTTGGTGACTAACTTTTTTGCAGGAGACACAAAAAATATTGATTCAAATTGGACAACCAAAATGTTTAAATTCTAAAAAATCCACAAAACAGCCAAATGTTAAAAATACACAAAATAGCCAAATCTAAAAATTCCACAAAACAACCAAAATGTAAACATCAACAAATTTACTTCAAGCCCTCAGTTTCAGAATTAATGTTGCATTTCTGGCAACTTTAGAACTGGATCCAACTTGTCGGCGGTGACCGGTGCCAACTCTTCAACACTGTCCTTGGGTCCGGTTGTCACCATCCCTACAACATTGGCACTGATATTTGGGGAGTCATTGGCCTTCTCGCACAAGACCTCGGCAACAGGTTCAGGAATCTGAGCATCACCATCTAACTCCACAATCTTGTCACATGCACTATCCTCAACAAGTTTAGTCAAGCAAGCATCCGTTCCAACATCGACATGAGTATCTGGATTCTCCTCGACAATATGACCACTCGCCGTTGCATCACCATTCACCTGCTGGATTAATTGTGTGCCACTAACATGACTTGCTATTGTCTGTGAAGGAGACTGGTGAACTTCAGGGACTCGACCATGTCCAAGCTGTGATATTATAGTGGCGGTCTGGTCACAAAGTCGCATGATACAGTTCTCCATCTTTTCCAACCTAAGCCCGTGCTCAACCATTGTTGCTCCTAACGACTCCAAGGTAATACCGGATGAGGCAGAGGGGGTCGTGGTATCATTCGACTGCCGGTTGTGGACTCCAACTCGCCTATGGAAAGCGTCGAAAGTCAGCATTCCCTTTGGCTGCTTGCTAACATCATCTATCCTGTCCTCACAGCCAGCTCTATGACAGAGGCCAGTTATTAGGGAATGAAAACCAATGCAGGCAGATGAGTTTGACATAGCAACCATGGCCCCGAATATGATGCCACCAACTGGGATAGCCATGTTCTTCTTCAGTGCGTAAAGCAGCCTCAGCCTCTCCCACTGAACTTCAGAGTTGATCGTCACCGGAAGCAGCCTGGCAGCAACAAAAGTGTACCATACGTTCATCTCAGTTGTCAGGAACTTCTTGTCAATCGAACCCCATCGCTCTTTCGGAAGAATCACCTGCAGACCATATTTCTCCTGAGTTATGGCTCTGACCAACTTGCTCCAATCACCAACTAGTTCACCATCGTCAATATTTGCTTCTTTGACCAACTTGTCGTACTCCTTGAACTGAGTTTTGGTCGACCTCAACCTGTAGTATGCATTTATGCTCTCCGGTGAAATCAGCACTCGCTTGCCCCTGCACATTACGTACCCCCCTTCATCCCGGTGCCTGAAATTTGCATAGAACTCGTTGGCCATCGTCATATTTGCATCAACCGGCGTCTGACAGAATGCATCCCAGCCGTGCTTTTCGATGTACAAATCGAAGGGTGGAGTTCCGTTAAGACCTCTCTCCTGAATGACTGTCCTCCTAAGCAAACTGCGATAGTAACTACGTGCTTCGTTGCTGCAAAATGGGTCTCCACCATTAGCCTGATCATCATGTGCAGATTCCTTGGATACAGCTGATAACTTCCTCTTTGAAGGTCCCATGTGGTTATATCCTGAACAACAACAACAATGCTACACCAATTACACCAATGCTACAGCAACAACAACAACAATGCTATACTCAGCTCAAAGAAAAAGTGCTGTGAATCCCATTATAAAACCAGTTAATGACACAATAATTGACACAACAATCATGTATTAATTAAATCCAGCAAAAGGTATGCCACCACAATCAAGTATCAGTTACATCCACAAACATCATGATATATGAACAAGATAGCCTTTCAAATCCCCAAAATCAGCAATCAAAATCGATGGGCAGTGTTCAACAAACCTAGTTATACACATGTTTGAATTCTAGCTGTAAATTGATCAGTAACAAACCTGGAGACGGGGAGGATGACGGGGAGGATGTGACGCCGGAATCGTCTGGATCGTGTTGGATCTGATTTTGCCTAATTTGAAACTGTGCTTTAGCTAAACCCTCGTTTGGGAGATTTATATACTTACGGTGTTGCACCGGTGATCGACAATAACACCGGTTTAATATTTCAGCCCAATTTTAAGTAGAGGTGATTATATTTTGGCCCACTTATTAATTTCATTTTAGTTGTTGCATCGACGGTGCTACATACTTGGTTCAACTACCGAGTTCGACCAGACTGGTCAAAGTTTGCCATAAACGCCACTATGCGCAACTGTCTGTGGCTGCTTGTTCGTGAATACAATAATATTGTTGACTACTTGACTTAGTCAAAGTCATCCTTTGTCGTAGCGTCAACGTATATTACACCGGTATAACCAAAATACGTGTGATATTATTTCGGCCCATATAAATTATTCATTTCTGGGTCGAATGGCCCGGCCCGTAGTGGTAAAACTAAGTAGAAGGTTGGACTTTTTGGCCTATTCGTGGACGGTCCAGATTCATTCTTATTTTGTATTAGAATTTTTTATTAATGTTGTACTTAAATACATGATAATTAGGAAAAATTACTATGGTCATCTATTTCTAATGCCACAAAACATGGATAATAATCTAACATTCTCTTGAGTTGGACCATTACAGAGCTATTACAGAGTTAGAGATGTAGTAGTTGCGCATCACAAGTACGCTTTCTCGTAACACGCGTTCTTATCCATAGTAATTTCCCCGCACCAAATCTTGCATTTTAAATTATTATTTATTAAAGAATTGTTTAAAATGCGGTCAATGCATAATTATATACATCATATATCAATTGGAAACCCTAATCATACATAATTGGTATAGACCCATGGGTATGGGTTTGGGATTGGGTTTAGCGAAGCAACCTCAGAAAACAAATCAAGCCATCCTTAATCGCCACGTAATAAACCATAATGATGGACGCATGTACTGTTGATGTTCATTACATCGGAAATCTTCATAACCTTATAAGTCACGCTCTTGTGTGCTGCATAGAATACACTCTGATGAATACGCATGCGTACTCGTGGTTACTTACACTAATTAAGTCCTGATAGTACACATTTAGTAATGTCACGACATTTCTTCTAGTAGAACAAAATGATGGTTTTGCAGAATGGAATACATGCACCGACACAGTCCTATGCTCTCACCAACAAGTGGAGTATTATGTACGATTTATCACGTTGTACCTAGTTTACACAATCACATGCATTATTCACCGACTTGAAAGGTAATGGTGGAGTTTTTTATGGTGACACATTCAACAATACATGATCACAATATGTAACCACAAAAAATATATCATTTCACTTTCTATTGTCTAAAAATCGATGTTAGAAATCTAAATGTTATCGCATTGAGAGCTATTTTTCACTGTTCCTACGAGCCCACACTAATTAGTCGGCATCAAATCCTGCTTTACTTCTAATTATGAAGAAATACTTAGGTGAAAGGTAATTACCTCACTAATCATGGTTATGAATGACAATATTTTAAATAAAAAGGGCCAATCATGAATTAAACTATTTTACAAATTCAAATCAAGGGTGTTAGTGATAAGTTTGATAATATAAATGGGCCACAGAGTGAAAAATCCATAATGTGTGGGTCGAAATTGTGACACAATATATGACCCGGGAAAAATTGGGTTTGTGCGGGAGTTTCGAATTTTTCATTTTTCATATTGCATCGATGTATGTTATCGGTGCTACATACTTAGCTTATTCAATGTGCCAATTCAACCAGACTGGTCAAAGTTTGCCATAAACGCCACGTTGCGCAACTACCTGTGGCTGCTTGTTCGTCAATAAAATATTGATGTTGACTTCATGACTTAGTCAAAGTCACCTTTTGTCGTAGCGTCAACGTATATTGCACCGTTTTTGTACTGGTGCTTCACACAATATCATTTTTATATTGTGTCACGCACTCACTCTCAACCACTATCCTGAAAATATATAACCTTGGAATTTTATTACATGATTTTCCAACCATCACAATTAAGCTTTCAGGGTTAATATCCCATATCTGGCAACCGAAAACCCCCAAAACCCTTGTCTCACCGCCGTTTCGACTGTCAGATCCGGCCACTCCCTTCACACCAAACGTCGCCGGGGTAGACGTTGCTCCCAGATCAAGCCCGGCGTCTCTGTTATCTGGGAGGAACTCACCGATTCCTTACACCCGAGGCAAAACCGTCTCCACCTCTGCTACGTCAAGGTCAGTGAGATCTAGTATTACTGTACTGCTGCCTTGGTTCCAAGAGCAGTAATGTCCATAGTAATCGAGGCCAAGAAAGAGCAGTAAAATGTTGCGATTCTTCCACCTTCCCATTTCATTGATGCACAACAGGACAGGATAGCTCCAGATTCATTCATTTCCGCGTCGGGTACCGCTGTTACAGTTTTTGGGAGATCGGATCCATATGCCCACAAGATTCCTCCAATGAAGTACCAGCCCAGATCCCCTAGAGCTCCTTGTGAGTTAAGCTCAGGTTTAACTCGAATATTGGTTTTCAGAAAATCAGCGCTTCCTGGAAATGAGATATTGCTATGCACCTGTACGTGGTTGATTTTGCTAAATAATTAGGTCATAATCTTCTCATATGACTAACAGATACGATGAATCATAACAAAAATCTGGAAAAAAAGATGAAGATCTTATAGGAATCCAGTTTACCATTTAAAGTCGACCTAATTGATGTTGATCAGAAATGAATTCCAACATCTTAGGGGTTCTGGGATGGTGGATCCACATGGTACCATCCATGAACTGCACCCCACCTGATTCACAAGCTGCGAGAATCAAATCCAGCTCCTCGACGTTCTGAGCCGCCGGCTTCTCCAAGAGCACGTGCTTCCTCTTCTGAGCAGCCTTCACGGCCCAGATCACGTGCAGGCTGGTCGGCAAGGTTATGAAGACGGCGTCGACATCCTCGTCATCCAAAACGGCATCGTAGCTCCCGTAGATCTTAGCCGTGGCCGGGAAGTCGTTTTCCTTGGCGTAGCTGGCGGCTTTGTCTAGAGATCGGCTCCCAAGGACTACGATGGTGGAATTTGGAGCCAGCAATATGGCTCGGCAGACTTTCCCGGCTGTACCAGCACACTCAAGAATTCCAAAACGAACCGGCGCCATAACGGTTTCAACCATTTTTTCTTCTTAATCTCAGTTTTACACAGGAGCATGCAGACAAATTATTTATATTGTAATTTCATAAATTCACAAATAAAAAATAATTATAATTCCAATTTCAGTCTTTGAACGCATTAAATTAGAACAATGAAAAGTGTTCGTATAAATCACCGTCCATTTCTTAAAATATCAAATTAATTTTGAAAATTAATAAATGTTTACTGAAAATGTGGGTAGTACCATTGACTATTTACTTGTAACTAGGGATGATCATGGGGCGGGTCTGGATCTAATTTAGTTATATCTGGCCCCGATCCGTAAAAAAATGTCGGATCCAAATCCGATCCATATCTGCAGGGTCTAAAATTCCAAAATCCGTATCCATATCCGCAGGGTCTTACGGGTCTAAGGGTCATAAATGGGTCTACTAAGAAATCGACAAAATTTTTAAATAGATGTTTGCGATTTTCATAGTGAATACAAATATGCCCAAATTTGTTCATTTTTATTACCATAAGCACACATGTTAGCATATATATGAATTATCAATCCACAGTAAATATCAAAATGTATCAATTTATTAAGATCAAAATTGTAATTTAGTACAAGAATGAAGTAGGTGCAACAAAAAACGATATCTTCTATGTTCTAAGAAGTTAACTGGCCAGAACGCAAAAGAGTAGAGCGCACGGAAGTATGGAACTAGAGTTTATGCGATAAGGTGTTTCAGAATAAAGTTCGAGAATATATAAAAGGTTTTTGCCTTTTTCTATATTGTATCAGTATCAGAATTTTGGAATAATAATAATTATTATTAGAGAGAAGATGAATTAGTATTAGATATTACATATATATTTATCACATAGTAATAATATATTATTAATTATATATTATAATAGTTTAATGAGTCTGGATATGGATATGGATCCGGGTCTGGATCTTAATACCATATATCTGTATCCATACCCGTTTATCAAAATCTAGATCCAGACCCGATCCATATCCGATGGATCTATAATTTTTGAATGCAAATCCGACCCACAGGGTCTAAATCCGCAGGATCTGGAGCGGGTCCGAGACCCATGATCATCCCTACTTGTAACCGAGAATTACATAGGACGGTCGGCATACATGTCATACACTTGCCAAAAAATAAAGTCTATAATATTCAACATGTTTTATTTGCAGAATATCACCATATAGATTTTTTTTTGAAACTATACTGTAATTTTGGGTTCAAACCAATAAATGAGTACTTTTTTTGTTTTTTTAATAAAAGTTACCATCATAGGTGTGGGGAATTTATTTGGCACCCCAAACCAAAAAATAAGCAAAGTTTTAAGTTATGTTACATTAAAAGGGCCTTGCCCTTAGAAGCATCTAAACTTCTCAAAAAAATTTCTAATATCTAGTTATTGGCCTTATGAATCTTGCAATCTGATGAATAAATTTTAAAAAGGGGAGCAACTTACTGATCGAGTAAACAAATACCAAAGCACACCTTAGCCAGCCTTTGATGTAAACATAGAAAAAGTCCATAAGCCAGTTTATGTACATGTAGCCCAAAAAAACCATATAAATGATTCAAAAAATGACTTCAAATTCCTGTCTGGTGAAATTTGACATGTGATGGAGCTGCATCTTTGGTCATCTGGCCTTAGCTGCTGCCTCCTGTGTTTGAGAACCTGTTCTTCCCATCTGAAAAGGCATTAAAAAAAGTGAGTCTGTTCAAAGTATTATGGAGAGGTTCTGACAGTTGCCATACCAATTCTGTCTAGAGTAAGGAGGCCTCTCATTACATGTGGAACTTAATTTATTTTGCCCAGTGTTAGGTGCAGAGACAATTTGATTTTGCAGGTCTGACAATTAACTTAATTTAATTTAGGGTAGCACTCTTGTGTTGATCTAAGTAGTATTTAGCCAGGAAATCAGCTACCCTATTAGCCTCCCTATAGACATAGCTAATTTGTACATTACTTGACAATCCATTATGGATCTGTGTGCAAAGTGTGAAGTGCCCTAACTCATCACGGGGTTGGACAACATGATACTGGAAAGTGTTAATGCAGATTATGGATGAGATAGGCCCAAATCTGAAAAATTGTGTTGACAGCAAGGGGAAATTCAGCATCTCAAAGGCATATGATTTCTTAAAGGGGGCTGCCATGAAGGATAGGATGACTAAGTACATTTGGAGCTCTAAACTATTACCAAGGCACAGTTTTTTCCTGTGGATGTTGTTGAAGGGAAGATAGTCTACCATTACTAGACTACAATCATTTGGTATGTTAAGAGGGGTACACAACTGCTGTTGTTTTTGCCAAGAACATGTTCTGGAAACACCACAACACATGTTTATCCAATGCTCTTTCACTAAGGAATTGTACCAGAGATTATCTCTCAAATCAGTTCAGAACATGCGGGAATTCAGGAACATACTCAGCAGTGTTAAGGTAGGAGGAGCAAGAGGAATTTTGTGATGATGGTTAGCTGTGCTTACCAGCTATGACTTGAGAGGAACAGAAGGATTTTCCAGCACAAAAGCCAACTTTTGGTGGCCATTCAGAAGCAAGTGGAAGTTCTCTGCCATTATAATTTTAGCAGTCTTTTGGCAGATATTAATCTTGATTATATGTAACTTTAACAGCTTCTGCTCAGAGCCTGTCAGACTTTCTCCCTTAGTCCAAATCGGACTCTCCTTGTAAAAGGTGGAGTCACCAGAATTGGACCATAATAGAGAGTTAGCCTGGTTTTGGGCAGTAGACTGTCTCATCTTTAGCTTGTTTTTATTATTATTATTATTTTAAAAAGTTTCTCTTATTTGTTACTCAAAAGGCCTGGAGTGAAGGTTATGATGTGTAAGTGACATTTGTTGGAATGCAATGAAATATGTATCTTCCATAAAAAAAAAAGTGTGAATGCCTATTGCCTCCACTCACATTTGTGTGGATTTTTAGATCCTGAAATTGCTTGACTGCAATCAGATTCAACTTCAAAAATTTGAAACTGAAGTTCTTGAGCAGCCAACAGCCATTGCCTTATTTGCAAGCAATTATACATGCAAAGATGAAACATATGATGTACAATTTTTAAAAGAGTATGTACAATAACTGAGTAAAAATTAACCTCTTGAAAACCTTTCTACCATAACTAATATAAATTTCTAACTAATATTTATTAACACGATTCAGACAATCCAGTTCATTTTTAAAACCAAATTTGTATTAGTCTAGTTACTTGTTAGGTCGGCAATGACCAATAAAGCTATAAAGCTAACCTTGTTGTATTTTTTCAGCAAGCTAAATATGTAATCAGAGGTTTGTACTTTAGGATTTTGGATTAGATAGATTTAAACTTTTTCCTGATTCCTTTTTAGTTGATTACAGTTTGTGTTTGAAATGGGAGGGGCTCATATTCGTTGAGGTGGGATGGACATTTTTATTTTGTTCAAAAACACTCAAAATGATACCTATTTTTTCTCCATATTTTCCAAAATAGTACCCGTACGTGACGTCTGGTGTCAATCCGGTCAGTTCAGCCGATTTCGCTTCGGCTGAATAGGTAAAATTTTCTTTTATCGGTTAGAACCGATTCAGATCTGATTACTATCGGCTCAAGTTTAATCGAATCAACTCAGTAATTATTTCAATTTTGGTCATATGTTCATCGGTTCTATTCGGGTTCGGTTCAAAATGAGTTGGATGATATTAATTATTTTGAATTTTTGATAGTTTAAATATGCAGATGGACTAATTAAGTTGAGTTTAACTCTTCAAATTATCAATATTACTTAACTTTCTACAAGTACTAGCTAAATCAATCTCTTATATGACTTTTTATAAACATCAATTAAAATAAATTTTATCTAATCAAATATCAATCATTATTTGACTTACTATTAAGGATTTTGGTTTAATTTCGAGTCGATTCAAAGCGAGTTCGGTGCACGCAAATTCGATTATCGATCGGGTTCGGATCAAGATTCTCAAATCAGATCAGTTTTTGGGTTAATTTGGTTCGGGTCGGTTTCGGTCTCAAATTTTTTTCTCAAGTTAAATTCATTTCGGATTGATTTGGTATTATTTGGTTCAGTCAATTTATTCGGTTCGGATCAAAACTGACAGCGCTAATAATACGTTTTCAGATGATCAAATCTATTCAAGGGGTTTTTTGGATCATTTTCATACAATAAAATTGGACGGTAAATTTAACATTTTTTAGTTCCAGTTTTTAGCAAACATGCAATATATTGTTGAACAACTAGGGCCCAACCACAATGGTTTGAAACCCTTTCTCAATCGAAGCCTTCACCGCATCCAAAACAGCCTGCGTCTTCCTACACATCTCTCCCCATTTCTTCTCTGGACTCAAACCATCTCTCCTGATACCATCAACCAGACCGCTAAATTCCTTCACCATCAGGGCCTCCTGAGGAAGATCATTAGCTACCGTTTCATCTTCAAGCAGACGTTTATTTTCCCTGCAGATTCTGAACGATGCGTCGGTCTCTTCGAAGGGAACAACGAAATCGTGAACTCAAAGGCTCCCGTGGGTTCCAAGAGCAGTAATTTCCATGGTGAAAGTGGTTAAAAACGAGCAGTAAAACGTGGCTTCTCTTCCTCCCTGCCATTTCATGGATGCGCCACAGGATAAGATCACTCCTGATTCGTTCACTTCCGGGTCGGGTATTGCCGTCACGGTTTCCGGGAGATGGTACTGAGACGCCCATAGGATTGCCCGGATGCAGTACCAGCCGACGTCGCCGAGAGCTCCGAGTGCATCGAGATCTGGGTTTACTCGAATGTTGGTGGTCAGAAACTCAGGCCCTCTCGTAAATGAGAATATGCTGTGTACCTGATTTAATTTGGAGGTAGGTGCACATCAGCGATCAAGTTTTTGTTGCTTTGTAGCTTGTGGGGGAATCTAGATCTCTTTTAAGAGTTCAAACTTTGGACTCAAATTCTACAAATTAAGTATTAAAACTTTGGACTCAAGTTCTACAAAGTGTGACATGAGTAGTAATCTGGCAAATTTTAACTTTCTAAACTAGACTTAAATTTAGAACGCGTAACTAATTAAAAATTCTCTCACAAAGCATGATATAGATGCGTTTGGTGAAACGTATTTAAAAAAAAGTTAGGTGCTTTTGGTATGAATTAAGCCGTTTTTTAACTATTACCGAAAATTAAAAATAACTGTGTTTTGAAATACAGCAGCTGAAAAACTCTACCAAACACATCCTTTATCTCCTTCTATAATATCAGGAGTAACAAATCATTTTTACTCATTTTTTTTAATAACTTATGGATTAAGCGTTTTTATATCTTCATATCTTCCCAATAAACACACTTTCATCCCGTCGGGACATCTGATAAAATTGAAACGATTCATAGTAACACACTTTCATTTTAATCCCATAACTCGATTCCATCAAGAAATATGGTATATATGGGTTGAACTTTAATTACTCAATATCTAAACCGATAAACAAAATTCTCATAATAATCATATCTAAACCGGTATATATATTTACGTACCGTTTTGAGTTGACCAAAATGACGAGGATCTGAAAGGAACTCCATCATCTTAGCTGTTCTGGGATGGTGCATCCACATGGTACCATCCATGAACTGCACCCCACCAGATTCACAAGCCGCCAATATCACATCCAACTCCTCCACGCTGAGAGCCACCGGCTTCTCCAAGAGCACGTGCTTCTTCTTCCGAGCCGCCTTCACAGCCCAGATCACGTGCAAGCTCGTCGGCAACGGTACATAAACCGCGTCAACATCTTCATCGTCCAAAACGGCGTCGTAGCTCCCGTAAACCTTGGCTGCAGCCGAGAAGCCGTTTTCCTTAGCGAAACCGGCGGCTTTCTCCAGCGATCGGCTCCCGAGGGCTACGATGGTGGAGTTTGGAGCCAGCAATATGGCTCGGGAGACTTTCCGAGCTATATTTGCGCAGCCGAGGATTCCAAAACGAACAGGCGTTGGTGCAGCCATAGCCATTAGGGAGCAGACAAACTAATACCAACTTTTAAGGGATTCCGATACATGTTAATCGAGAAAATTTTATATGTGGGTGTTTCTTCTATGTGGGGATGTGGGCCAAATAATAGATTGACACTTGGCAAAGTGGGACCAATATTTAATGGAGAAAATTCTTTCCCTTTGTTTTAGTTTTAGGTCATTCTTTTCATCCTTTTTTTTCCTCTCAATCATAATTCTTTCCACTTACTCTACATTTCCCCCCTTCTGTATCCTCTTCTGTCTCCACCACTCATCGAGTGTTTTTTTCCAAAAACAATTATTTGTTTCAAGTGGAACTAAATAATTCAAACAAATCACTTGTTTTTTTCATTTTATTTTTGTCAATAAATGTATTAATTCATTTATATTATAAAAAATAATAATAGTATATTTAAATTAAGTTAAATTTGATCAGATCATATTCAATTAAATTGAACACTAAAATGTAAAATACTGAACTAAATTGAATTTAATTAAATTGAAACAAAAAAATATACGAACATAAAGTGTAGAAAACGTGCGTAAATGGAGTTTGATTACATATATTGTCAAGTTATATCTACGGCTCGCCAAACCTCTCTACTCATTTTTCTAACTTCTACTTTGATTCTAAGGGCCTAATTGCCTGATCTTATTTTTTACTGAACTACTAAATTGAAATTAAGTGAAAATTAACATATCAAAAAATAGAATCAATATGTCTAAAATTTATTGAATTTGATCAAAATATATTCTCACCAAATCGAATTGAATTGAATTAAATTAAATTAAACTAAATTGTTCTACTTATAAAATCCATAGAACAATGCCAAAGGAATAGGTTAAAAGCCTATAAGATGTATAAATGATTAAATTTTGTATTCGCAACCTTAGAAGAATTAATAAAATAATAATCTATTCTTTCACACACATGGTAAAAATTAGCTAAATAACCATCATTGAAATATTCATAACGAGACTAATATTCGTCAAATTTATTTAGTACTTACACATTACTTAATGATCGCTAAACAATTTCACTTTAATTAAGTTTAACTCAGTTCAGTATTTTACAGTTGAATTCAGTTTAAATTTAACTTAATTTTAATTACTATTATTATTTTTAATATTAATGAATTAGTAAATTTATTGAAAAATAAAATAAAAAAGAAAGTGATTTGTTTGAACTATATCGTTCAGCAAGTGATTTGTTTGGAAAAGAACACTCTATTAGTTGTGGAGATAGAAGAGGATCAGCAAGGGGAAAATTCAGAAAGGATGAAAAGAATTAATATAAAGAGAGAAAAAGAATAGAAAGAAGAACCTAAACCTAAAATAAAGGAAAAGAATTTACTACATTAAGTATTGGCCCCACTTTGCCAAGTGTCAATTTATTATTTGGCTCACATCCCCACATAGAAGAAACACCCACATATAAAATTTTCTCATATTAATCACACCCCTATTTATATTCGGTTGGTTGTTTACTCACCCATTTTTATTACAAATTAATAATAGGGCGTAAACTATATTGAGTCTAACTTAATTACATGGTGGTGAAACTGGTCTTAGAATAGTATGACATGTATCATGGTCGCGTGAAATTTGAAAAAATATATGGAAAATTCCGAAACATTTATCCCCAAATAGAAAATTTCGATTCGGCCATATCATTTTCTGAGCTGAGAAGCTAGTAAAAGTGGAGGTTTCCTGTAATGTAAATCGCGTCTGAGACGAAACCGCCTCTATCCCTAATTTAATAACTTATATTTATGTAAAATAAAGTCGCTTATGCCCCTAATTTAATTCTATTTAATTTAATTCAATTTGGTTTGAGCTCACTAACTTACTCTAATTCAATTAAGATTCATTTCAGTTGCATCTAAATATTTTACATTTCATTCAATTCAGTTTAGTTTCTTAAACTTTTAAGGAACTGAATTAAATTAGTTGAATTAAAGTTCATAATTTTAGTCCAGTTTAATTTCATTATGTTTTTCTCAAATTCAATTTAAATTCATTTATGTCTCGATAAATTTTAAATACTATTGAGAGAATTTAAATCAAATTCGTTGAGCAAATTTAGTGAAACTGAATTGATTTATATACATTTGGATGAAAATTAAATTAAATTAAATTTAACCAAAAATTAAATTAAATGAACTTCATGAAATTTATTACTTGGACGAATTTGAATTCTTTCAAAGTGAATTAAAACAAATTTATAGTCTAATTAACGATACCTTTTATTGAATTTTACACTGCTAAAGTGGGTGTAGTTTTTGTGACTTAATAATTTTCAAACTTAATAAAATTTTCTATGATTTCAAGAGTCAATTTTTCCATGTGTATATAATTTAAAACTGAATATTATGGTTTGTTTATCTTTACCATCTATGATTGTTATTTTTTGCTTGTTGAGCCACAATATATTACTATTACTATTAATAATTAAATTTTTTTAAAGTTTTAGGAAATTGTATAATGATAGAATTTAATACCATATTTGAGGAACATATATATAAATTCAAGTCAATTGAATGGACCAAAATTACATATTTAACCAATTACAAAGAAGAAAAGCAATTACAAAGAAAAGAACAGTCAATTGACTCTTTACTGTGAGAATGACGATCTAGCTAGTCTACTCTAAGTCTCTAACTGATATAGCAGTTATGCTGCGTGATTCCAAAAAGACTATCATGCCCCCGGCTGTACCATGAATTACCAAAATATCTTTTAGTAATTGCTCTTCCAATCCCTCCATGCTAACACTCCTCCCTTCTTATCTGGAAGCTGTCCTCAACTTCAGCTAGCCTTTGAAATTAGGAAACTGATTAGCAATAAAAGTAGCATCTTCCAATGAAGCTTCCTAGATCTTTAGGCAAACCCTTCCACTCAATGAGCCGTTGCACCATAGTGTGCTGCTCTTTCTGAACTAACCTCCTTTGCAACACCTTTAAAGGCTCCAAGACAGGTACTTCCACTTCAGCATCTTCAGGCAGGATAGTTATATAAACAGGAGCATGTCCAACATGTTTCTTTAACAATGAAACATGGAAGATAGGACGTACCCTACACAGTGCGGTCCTAGGATTTGAGAGGCCCGAAGCAAATACATAAAAAAGGCCCCCGTGTATATTTCATTTTTGAGAAATTTGCACCAAATTATAACTACCAATGATGCTACAAATTAATTTTATTGAAAAATTTGGAAAACTAGCACATACTTAATTATTCTATTTCACAGCACAATCTCACATTTATAAATAAAAATAAATTAATAAATGACGCAATATAAAAATATAATAGATAATCAAATAATTATGTGTAAAAGTGATACCAGTCTTAAAATCATCAATACTTTTCAAATTTTTTAATGATAAAATGAACAACACAACATCCATAGTTCTTCTTAAAATTTATCTATTCAAAACAAAGTTGATTACAATTAGATTTTCAACTCAATATGTAACCAATTTTTATTCAAAACACCAAGTTGTATAAGTTTAGCTATTTATGATCATCGTGTTCTTTATTATTATTATTAGAAATAGAAGAAGAAGGATATGTATACACAAACTCTTTAACTAGTTTACCTCTTTTATGCATGTTTCTAAGTTTTTTTCTGTTGAATGCGTGTCTTTTACCATCAGAGTTACAATAGGAATACACAATTTTTTAAACTAGTTTACCATTTAGTTTTGATTTTATATAGAATATAAATATTTTACAGAATAAAAAAATGATGGTAATAAATAGAGTTTCCACCAATAACTATGCGCATATTTTTAATCAATTATTTATCATTTTAATGTATAAATATATACACTGTAAATACCAAAAAAGGGGCCCCTATTTTTTCCCTATAGTTGAGGCCCCAAGCAAGAGCGTAACCTGTGTACGATGAGGGCCGGCGCTGACCCTATAGTGTGGAGGCAACAATAATTTATAGAAAACATCACCTATCTTTTGTAACACTTTGAATGGGCCAAAGAATTTGGAGAGAGCTTCTGATGCTGTCTGTAAGCAATGGTCATTTGCTTATATTTTTGCAGTTGGAGGTAAACCAAGTCCCCTTCTTGTTGCTCCTTTTCACTTATGTTCATGTCTGCATATTGCTTCATTCTTCCTTGAGCAGATTGCAAATGATTTTGCAATAATTCCTGCACTACCTTCATTTGAGCAAGGAAATCCACTGTAGCAGGGAATATAGCATCAGTTAAAACTCCTAATGGTAAACTTATAGGCTTCACACATTATAGGGCCTCATATGGAGACATCTTGATGCTGGTGTAGTAAGAAGTATTGTACCACCAATCTGCAACTCCCAACCAGTCACTCCAAGAAGATGGTTTATCATAACAGAAACATCTCAGATATTGCTCCACAGTCTGATTGATCCTTTTTGTTTGACCATCAGTTTCTGGATGGTATGCAGTGCTAAATTGCAATTTAACTTGTAGAATGGCCATAATCTCTCTCCAGAAATTACTAGTAAAGATTATATAAATGTCATAGGTCATGGAATCTGGAACACCATGTAATCTTCCAATTTCATTTAGATAGGTCCTGACAACTTGCGCAGTAGTAAAGGGATGTCTCATCTTCACAAAATGAGCATATTTAGTAAGTCTGTCAACTACCACCAATGTAGTATCAAATCCCTCAGAATTGGGTAGTTTCTCTGTGAAGTCCGTTACTTGTCTCCAAGCATGGCTTGGAATGGGAAGAGGTTGTAACAATCCAGGTGGCAAACAAGTTTCTTGTTTGCTGGTTTGACAAACTACACAGGTCTTAATAAACTCAGTCATCTGCTACTTCATTTTTGGCCAAAAGAAAAGAGATTGAACTCTTTTAATGGTTGCAGTTTGCCCTGAGTGGCCACCTATAATAGAACTATGCATAGAATTCATGATATCTTGCCTCAGAGTGCCAGAACTTCCTACCACCAGTTTATTTCTTATTTTCAATAAACCTTGAATGAAAATAAATTCTCCCTTGCTAAATCCCTCTTCTTTATTAGAGATTGTCAACTGGTAAATAAGGTTTTGACAGTAGCCATCACCTTCATAGCTTCCCTCAATTTTCTCCATCCACTGGGGAACAAGTGAAGAATTAGTCCTTTCCATTCTGCAACAATCCTTTATCTCTTTTTTTGTTATCTCTTCCACTGCAGTCTTTGGTTGATCACTGAAACTCTTCTCCATAATCTCTTGTACTTCCCCTTTCTGATTCAAATACATATTAGTTTTCCTAGAAAGAGCATCAGCTGCAGCATTATTTTTCCCAGCTTTATATTGAATCTCAAAGTTCATTCCTAACAACTTAGTGATCCATTTGTATTGTAAAGCATGTGTAAGCTTCTGCTCAATCAAATATTTCAGATTTTGATGGTCAGTTTTGATAATAAAGTGGTTCCCCACTAGGTAATGCTTCCACTTGTCTATAGCTAGGACTATCGCTAATAACTCTTTTTCATAAGTTGGCAGTTCTCTATTTCTAGGACTAAAAGTTTTGCTCAAAAATGCAATTTGCATGTTATCTTGCATCAATACAGCCCCCATACCATATTCAGAAGCATCAGTTTCTACCACAAAATCCTTGTCAAATTCAGGTAGTTTTAATACTGGTTCAAAACTCATGACCTTTTTCAGCTGTTGAAATGCATTGGTAGATTCATCAGTCCATTGAAAAGAATTCTTTCTGAGCAACATGTGTAAGGGTTTACAGATGAGTCCATAGTTCAATATGAACCTCCTATAATACCCAGTAAGGCCTAAGAACCCTCTAAGTTCTTTAATATTCTTGGGGATTGGCCAGTTCTCAATACACTCAATCTTCTGCATATCTACTGAAACTCCATCTCCAGAAATTACATGGCCTAGGTAGTCTACTTTAGGTCCTCCAAAAATGCATTTTGACAATTTGACTTTCAGATTATGCTCTTGTAACACATCTAAAACCATTTTAAGAGGCTCCTGATGATGTTCCAAGGTGGCACTGTACACATGTACATCATCAAAAAATACCAATACTAAGTGCCTCAAACATTTGCCAAAGATTTGATTCATTTATCTCTGAAATGTTGCAGGAGCATTAGTCAATCCAAATGGCAAATGACCAGAATGAGTAGAAAAAGTTGTTTTGTCTATATCACTTTCCCTCATTCTAATTTGATGATAACTTGCCCTTAAATCCATTTTAGAAAACACTTTGGAACCATACAATTAATCCAGAAGTTCATCTATTACAGGTATAGGATATCTATCCTTGACAGTAGCTTCATTCAGTCTTCTATAATCAACACACATCCTCCATGTAGAGTCCTTTTTCTTCACCAAAATAACAGGTAACGAGTATGCACTATTACTTGTCTGGATGACCTTATTTTGCAGCATTTCAGCTACCTGCTTCTCAATTTCTATCTTGTATGAATGAGGATACTTGTATGGTTTGAGTTTAAAAGGAACTGCATCAGATTTAAGGTTAAATTTATGGTCACCAGACCTTTTGGGAGGTAATTCAGAAGGTACTGAAAAAATATATCAGAATAAGATAAGAGCGCCTTCTTCTGTTCAGTGGGAATGGTGAGTTCTTCAATGTCCTCAATGAACATTTCTCCTGGTAGGCTTCTTCAACTCTTATTCTTTTCGGTGATTATCCAGAGCGGCTACTCCCTCCATCATTTCCCGAATCCCTTCCATCTCAGTCATTGAATTATTCCTCTTGTTACAACCTTCTCTAGATTCTTTGATCTTGTACATACAGCCAGCAGTGCTGCCTTCAAGAATATAGTACTTGCCTTGGCTTAGAATAGCAACTCTCTATCTGCCCCAATCAAATATCACAGAATCAAAAGTAGAAAGCCAATCCACCCCCAAAATCACATCATGTTTCCCTAAGTGCATTACTTTCATGTCAAATACAAATATGTTCCCTATAAGAATCCATACAACCCTAGGGCATAGTGTAGATCCCCTTACTATATCTCCATTGGTCAATCTGCATAAGGTCTAGTTGCCATAGTTCCTAACCCCACCCTTTTGATGACTCTTGGATCTATAAAACTGTTAGAAGCACCAGTGTCCAAAAGGATACTCACAGTTTGATCATACAGAATTCCATAAAATGTCATAGTGTGAGCTTTTTCACTTTCCTAGGTATTAACTTGTAGAATGCTACCAACAGACTTGAGACTTATCTGCTGCTCAGTATAATCTTCTTCCAACATAGATAAAAGGCCATCCTCATCTTCTAATACCATAATCTCACCAGGAGCCAAAGGCTCATCCTCATCTTCCATAAAATTAATCTCCTTCATCTTGCAAACATGCCCTGGACTGTAAGTCTCTCAACATTTGTAACAAAGTCTATGCTCCCTTTTATATTGTTGCAGTTCAGTGGATATTCTTGTAAATTTGTCACTGCCACTCTTGTAACTGCCCTCCTCTCCATAACTTCTTCTCGGCAGATTTAGCATTTGGTGCTTGGAACTTGATTCACCCTCTCCCATTTATTTTCCTCCCACATTTCTAATTCCATGGTCTTATGCAATGTATCAGGTTTCAACTGCACGACTCATGGTTTCAGGTCCTCCTTAAGTCCACTTACAAAGCTAGATATGAAGTAGGGCTCAGACATGTTTAGATCATTTTCAGCCAGCAACACCCTTAATTCATCAAATTCTTCCACATAGGCCTTTACAGAAGTTTTCTGATAAAATATATTAAATTCATGTACTTCATCTCTCAAGTTTAAGGATGTGAATCTCTGTCTTAGCAAGAATGAGAACTCCTCCCAGTTTTTAACATTTTTTCCAGCCACAGCTACTTGATACCAAACCTAGCCTTATCCACCATATATAGCTCTACTGTTGCAACTTTCTGATGATCAAGCACTAGGTAATAGCTGAAGAAAGTTTGGCATTTCCTCAACCACTCCTTAGGATCAGTTCCAATAAAGCTAACCAAATCCACTCTTGCTTTCTAAGTTTCAGCACCTTTTCCAAACCTATCTCTCCAATACACTTCTGCATCTAGTCCCAAATTTCTAGCATTATTTCCCCATCTTACATCATTTCTATTCCTATATCCATCCAAGTTATTAGTATTAGGCATGAGTCTAGGGTCAAATTTGACCAAAGTGCATGTCAGTTTGGGGATTTTTCATATGCTTGTTAGGCTCAGAATATGCATTTCTAGGGTCATTAGGCATGGATATAAATCTAGGATCATAGTTCAATGTCTGTTGATAAACCCTAGCAGATTGAAAACCATGCAATGAAGGATTCACAAGCTCAAATGGGGGATCATGAGCTTAAATAACTTGCACCGGTGGGGGTTATACACACACACACACACACACACACACACACACACACACACATATATATATGGGGGTTCCATTCACACTCTTATTTTTACTCAAATGTTTACTCATTATCTTACCCTTTGATAAAGTTCTAATCTAAGGTTAGAAATTAATAAAATCTTTTTATTATTTAATCACTCATTATTTTTTGTTTCCCTTTTTTCTTCATTCTTTATCCAATTTAACCCTTCCCCTTCTTCCCCAAATCTTCTGGTACAGTTTCTTTTCTTCCTCTCTTACACCAGATATTCCGGCGGGGATTTTTAGTCTTTTCACAAATGCTTCATCCGCATACGTTTGCTGCTTGAAGTAGAACCTTTGGCATAAAAATTATCAAAGATGGGTCGGTGCAGTGGTTGAGTAATTTCTCCTCAATTATGAGGTCACGGGTTCAAGTACGGAAGGCAACATTATTGCAAGAAAGATGAAAAAATGGACACACTAGTGATGGGTCCCACCTTTCACACGCGAGCGTGATTTTAGAAGGGAAAAACTTTTAAAAATTGCAACCAAACCCCTCCGTGTTTTGCAAATAAGAACATTCATATTATTCTAGTTAAGAATAGCCTAGTCTAAATTATTGACGGTCCCTTTTGAGAATTTCTATTAAAATATTTAGTTCATTATTAAAATTCATTAGTTTGTATGCAATTATCAAAACTTGTATGTTGCCAAAAAAACAACATATAATTATTGCAAAATTTTCATTTAAAATAAGAATATTAATCCTATTTTCTTTTTACATTATTTATTTTGCATTAATCTGGTCCATCAATTAAATTATTCAATCTAATCTCAACGGTTGATTTCCTTATCCTCTTAGATTCTACTCACAATCCCCTTTCTCACAAAACCCCTCTCTCTCGATCGCGAAAGGGCACCGCCGCTCCCTTCGCTCCCATCTGTTCCCTCCGCTCGTCCACATCTCCATCAAATCCCATGAAAGAAGGCTTAACTTCTTCGCTCACCCTCTACCCGCCACGGGTCAGCGCAGCACGATTTGGCTCGTCCGCAACCATCGCCCCACCTTCTCGAAGCTGTCGAATCAGGGATAAGCAAAACCTTGGGGCTGGCCAACGATCCCTTTTAGGTATGTTAAAATCCTTATCCTCGTCAAAATCATTTGTGGTTAATCTTTTGTGCATTATCCATTTGTTTTCAAACAATGCATTGATTTGTTTCTTCAATTTCTTTTTGTCCAATTAAGTTCAGTTCAATGTACTCCAGTTCAATTTAGTTTATTAAGCTAGGTATAGTTTATTAAGTTCAGTTTTGATGAAATATGATTTGATAAGATACAGTTTCATTTAGGTATATGAATGCTTTGATTGTTTTCTTCAATTCAATTCAATTAAGTTCACTTCAGTATGATTCAATTCAATTCAGTTTAGAAAGATAGGTCCAATTTGTTTAGTTCGGTATTGATGGAATTTGATTTGATAAAATTTTGCTAATTTAATTATATCAATCATACATTTGTTAGTTCAGCATAATTAAGCTCGGTCTAGTTCAATTCAGTTTTTCTCAGTACATTTCAGTTTATCAAGTTAGGGTTGATTTATTAAGTTTGGCGCTGATAAAATATAATTTGATAAAATGTAGCATAATTTGGTTCAATTCTGTATACTTCAATGATTTGTTTTGTAATCACAAATTTGAATATAATTATATTTTATCAAATGAATTTTAATTCAATTCAGTTTAGCATTTTTCAGTTCTGTTCAGGCATACTAAACGGGCCCTTAATCACCAATTCTAAGTCTAATATTCTGTCACTAAATGAATAAAACATATATTTTCTAGTCATTCCGTTAAATCAACGTTCAAATATTTTACTATTTTGTTCTAGCTTTTCCTTTTCAGCAATATATATTTAAATTATGGTGACTAATTATAATTCCATCGACTTTCACATCTTAATGTCCGGACTTGTATATACTGTTTCTATTGAACAGAAGATCAGAGAGAAATGGAAGGAAGTAGTGGTCTGAGGAAAAGAAAAGCGGCCGCATTCGGGAGGAACAAACTGGAGTTGATCCCTGCAGCAAAAGGTCATAATAGTTTTGTTTCAATTCTAAAAAATGTCTGTTTTTTATAAAAATAAGTTGAAATACTAATGGATGACTTCTGTTTCTAATCTGCAGATACTAAAAAGATACGGGCCGAATATGTCCTTGAATCTGACGAAATGGGAAAACAAAAGTCCGACAAGGAAAAGCTCAGGGAGTGCGAGGATGAATTGAAGTATTGGAAGGATTTATGGAAATGGGAGAAGCGACAGAGTGAATATCAGCAACAAATGGTATGTGTTGCTGAAAACCTGACCTGAACTAAGTTTCAGAAAACCTGACCTGAACTAATTGTTTTTGCAGAATGAAAAGTATGTCTTGGAGAGAGAACATGAATGCCAAGAGCTGATGAAGCAGTCTGAGAGAAAAGAGGACGAGCTGAAGGAAATGAAGGCAGCTTATAACAATCTGAGAAAGAAGATGAGGGAGCAGAAAGTTGAAATCAACAAGTTACGGGGTCTCAACATGGAAAGGGAAAGGGAAATACAGGATCTGAATCAGAATTTGGTTGCGCTTAAATCGGAACTGAAAGATAAAGATGAAGAGCTGACAGCTAAGGATGAACTCAACCAAGTTCTTCTGATCAAAGAGCGTGCTACCAACGATGACCTGCAAGAAGTTCGAAATGAGATCATAAAAGTAAGATTTCCACTATATTTGGTTTAATATACGTCCAAACTAGGTGCAGTTCCATTTTACGTGTACAGGTCTGATTTTGACTTGAAATGTCTCAAATTTTACAATATTGATGCAGTGTTTGGAGGAGTGCTCGAAGGATGTACCTGAAGTAGACGTTGGAATTAAGAGAATGGGCGAAATTGATTTTAAATCATTTCGCCGGGAAATGAGAAAAACCCTCAACAGGCCGAGCGAGGAGAAAGTCGCGGAACTATGCTCTTTATATCAAGAAAGAATCAGCGATCCAAATTGGCATCCTTTCACTGATGATCAACAGGTACAACATGCTAGTTAATTTAATTTAAAACTCAAAATTATTTAAATTATATTCAGGTTGTTTTCATCATTTTCCTTCTTCAAATCCAGGTTGTTATTGACATGGAGAATAATGATATCAAAGTTATGAAATCACTTTTGGGAGAGGCGGGCTGTGAAATCGTTCTGACTGCTTTCAAGGAGTTGAATGAATATAACCCGAGCGGGAGGTATGCTGTACCAGAGATATGGAACTACAAGGAAAACAGAAGAGCGACACTGGGAGAAGGAGTCTCTTTTCTGCATTCTCAAGGGAAGAGGGCCAAACGCAAGAATGGTGCCAGTTAAAATGTTTTGGAGGAGCAGTAATTTTCAAGAACACCGGTTGTTATTTTTTACAGTTTTCACAAAAACCTTAACTAGACAACTGTGAGTTTCAATTATGCAGTGGTACAATCTTAATACTAGACATTCTCTGTGATAAGATTTGTTCTTCTTATGCGATATAATCAAAAGGTTTGAAAGAGTGAAAGTCTTCTAGAGTATCATAACTAGTCGTATCCTTCATGTAGAACTAATTTTACTCATTACTTTATCCCACAAACAGTCCCTTGGGATCAAAAGCTAGTTTGTGTCCCGGAGTCGCCTGCCCTGACTGTCAATACCTATGCTGACTTGAATACATAATTATCTCGCTCTTGCGACTTCTTCTGCTGGACCTCTCATAGTCCTGCAAGAATGCACAAAGTGTGCCTGGATCAAATTAGAGTGCAAATGCCATTTTAAAAAACCAAAATCGGCCTTCCTCCATTCTCTCTCCATCCTCCCTCTCACCAGAAAATTTGAAAACTAACTCGATCATCACGACATCATCTTTCCAATTCTAAATGGGTCGTCAAAAAAAGCACTCAAACGAACTCAAATAACAAAACACTTTTTCAGAAACTACAAGCGACAATCAAACTTTGCAAGTGGTTCTATGCAATCTGGCTAAAACTTTGAAAACAGACACTTTCTTATTACTATGCAATTTGCCTTAAACTAGTCACATAAGATTAGCTCCAGAAAAATATAACCTGGTGGCTAACTTCACATGTAGCATTTTAAACAAAACTCAAACCTCGTTCAAATTGTTATCAGCACCTGGGGGTGTCTGAACATTGGAGTTAGGATGGGATACATAATAAGCGCTTACACATTTCCAATCACACTGCAAGATCATTTCTGCACATGGAGGTGCATAACTATAGCATCATGGTGGCCTTCACTATGTTTCTCAGCTTGTGGCATGATCACCAGTGTTACCATCATCAGGGACCAATCGGATACAATCAGTCCAATAACCCGAGTTCTCCACGGCCACCATATAAATGATTGCCAGAGCTTTTTCTGAACAAAAAGAACTAAATTAGCTTTTTGAAATGAGCTTAGCAGTATACAATAAAATAAAGCAATCCTATTAGCATCAAGTGAAGCGATCAACAAAAACTACTGAATTTAAACAATGGTTTATTGTAGGTTAAAATGAATCATAAATCAGATAATCAACAAAAGAAGCAGGTGAGGACCTTGATCGAGTACTGGAAATGAGTGCATTGGCCATTAGCCTCAGAATACCATGATTGGAAAATACTGAAATCTTTATACAAATCTAAAGAGAAAAATTCAAAACGTTCTCTCAATCTGAAATTCATAAACCCTTCCGTCCAATGTTGAATTCTTACCCACATTTTCATACAACAGCTAGAAAGCTCAATCTGGATAATATATAATAATTGGAGAAGAAGAAAATTGCAAATATCAAATAGTTACGCCCTTTTCTAATAATTTTGAATCTTTATGGAACAGTTTTGGTGTATATTTGCTAACAAAGCAGTCAAAAAAATCTGTAACATGAAAAATAAGTTGCAGCCCATGAAAATCCTCATTTGATCAGCTGCACAAGTTCCTACTGTCAAAACACAAAGAGGAAACAAGTAAACTGGAGTGTTTCTTTCAAGTTTGACATAATAATTGCAGGAATTCAGGTTACAATGTGTTAGCTCTCTATAATAATAGTACAACATTCAATCCTATCACAAAGCTTCTAGATGTCAAAATAACTTCAGATTCGATCATATCACAAGGCTTCCAGATGTCAACGTAACTTCACATTCAATCATATGACAAAGCATCTAGATGTCAACAAAAACTTCAGGAAAATCAACAAAACCAGATATTTTGCGACTCAAAGGGACCCTCGAGCAATAGTCAGGACCTTCAAGAAAGAAAGGACTCTCAAGATAGTTATTTTACAATATATGGACCTACAAGCAAAATGACTGCAATGATTTGTAAGGACCCTGAAATGAATGCAATTTTGCTGAGAATGATAAAGGTTGGTGGGGAACTGAAGGGATAGTACTGAAAGAAACTTAAAATCGAGGAACCCTGCATCAACTATATACAGAAGCTCACCCTAAACCTGCATCTTTTTCACATCTGAGCTTACAAACAAGAAATAGTTATAAGTCACCAAACCAAACAATGACCACTTTATTACTCTTTCATATCCATTGCAGAGATTGTGAAAATGGACAGAACATTCAGAAAACCCCTGAGTTGATCAGAAAAAGGAAATAAAAGCGCAATCAGAAACCATAATCAACAGCAAACAAGTGAAAAGAAGTGTATTAAGATGAGATGTAACATACAAGAGATTCTTATTGAAAACTTATACAACCCGACACAAGTCAGCCAGCAAAAGAAAGTGACGGGCAAAAGTCATTTTATGTAGACAATAAAGAACAATGAATTTGTAACTAAGGGGTAAGATTCATCTAATCAAACACTCCATTTCCAATTTTCCATATACGCATTTCATATCTATGGCTACAGTACAATTTTGAAAGCTTAATAATGTTGACACCATCAAAACGTAATGAAAACTAATAAATCTGATTTGTGATTGTGGAGCTTATCACACCTCTATTCCCTAGGTACTCATTAAATAAAAACCAACAAGCTCTGTCCATTATACCGCCAGCTCAGTTTGTAATATTTATATAATTTAAGTCCAAGAATATACTCCTAATCCATTACTAGTGTGTATGAAATTATTCCAGCAGAGTTTAGCACAGTAACAAAATGCGATTCATACATGAATACTAACATCCTTAAAAACAAAAGATCCACAACAGATCAACAGAGCATATATCACCGACAGATCATCAAACATTTAAACCATAAACTAACAACAAAAAGCAATTCAAGGTTAACATGGTTCCGATTTGTATAAAGATTTCACGAGCAAAATCACAGGTTTCGATTCGTGAAATCTTCATACAACCGAAACCTATTAAGCTTGGCCTGAAGACTCCTCTTTGTGCCTTATCTGCGAAATCATAAACCAAAAGGGATAAGAGACGTAGGTTTGGCAGAGTGTTGTTGTGATCAGAAGGACTGAAGTTGTAATTCTTTTAAGTCTTTTTGTTAATTCTTCTAAGTCCAGGGGTATTTTAGTCAATTGTACAAGGTCAACTGCCAGAAAGGGCAAGTTGACCTTTTGTGAGGAAAGTCAGTTAGATCAGTTAGCATAGTTTGTTAGCTGGGATGGATTGCTGATAAAAGAGGTGTTGGGTAGTTAGATCAACTCATTCTCCGTTTTGGGAATCAATGAAATGTTATTTTCTGTTTGAATTCTCTCTCTCTTCCCTTTAATTCTTTTAAACCGTTTTCTGGTAATTTCCGGCCAAACTAGCCGGAATATCGTGCCAGAGCTTCACCGGTTCACGACAACTTGGTATCAGAGCACTATTCTCGCACCTGTAATGCCCAAATCAGTGAGATCGGGAGCTATGGAACAAGAGCTGAGAAGCTTGGAAGGAGCAGTTGCTGAAACTGCTGAGGTGACGCGCAATCTCCAAGAGAAGCTAGAGGATGTGATCGGCAAGCAGGATGCTGAATTCCGGGCAATTGGTGAGCGTTTCCGAGAGACTTTGACGCAGGCAGAGTTCAGGGAGCAACTGCGTGCTTCACAATTGGAGTTGCAGCAAGTTTTTCAGCAACAATTGGAGGTACAGACAGCTAAACTTGCTGGTCTTACCTGGCAGAAAACATCACCAGATTCAGATGTAGCAGGACCAAGCCATAGCTCACCACCACCACTTTTGGGTAAGGCTCCTGTTGATCCTCCTTTTGAGTTGGTTAATCCAGTATTGAGAGGTTCTGTGCATGTGTTGAGCAATCCAAAAATTATGCATGATAATAGAGCTTTCCATTCTGAACCTAGAAAAATGCATAATAATGTTGAAGCTGCATCATTTGTGAATGTCAATCATACTGAAAATAGACCTAGGATGGACAGTAATCTAGGGTTTCAGAATAATTTTGGAGGACAGTGGGAGTTTGCTAGGAATGAGATGCCTGTGGGGAATACTGATGATGATTGGAGAGTTAGATATGGAAGATGTGCTGAATCTCAGAGAGCTAGGGTGGATCTGAATAGTTTTAATGGTGATAATCCTAGGGATTGGCTGAGTAGGTGTTGCACTTTCTTTAATTACTACAAAATTCCTGATCAATATAAGGTGTCTACTATTGAGCTGTATATGGGTGATAAGGCTAGGATTTGGTTCCAAAATTCTATTCTAGGTCAGAACATCCAAGATTGGGGAGTGTTTAAGGAGATGTTGTTGCAGAGATTTTCACCCTTGCAGTTGAGGGATGAAATTCAGGATTTTAATAAGCTGTATCAGAAGGCTGGGGTTAGGGCATATTTAGAGGAGTTTGAAGAACTCAGAAATTTGCTCAATGATAGGAATTTGAGGCCTACTGAGCAGTACTATATCTCCAGCTTTGTTAGTGGACTCAAAGAAGATCTCAAACCTGGAGTGATGATGTTAAAACCTACATCATTACAACAGGCAGTAGAGTTGGCTATGTGGGAGGAGAAGAAATGGGAAATGGCTAATAAAAGGAGAGTACAGCCTCATCAAGCAGCTTATCATCAGGTGCCTAATGCTAGATTGAGTGATAGGAATTTGTGAAAGGGTGGACAGAAAGAGAAGTCTGGAGTTAGTGGGCAGGAAAGGTTCAAGAAAATATCACCTGAGTTACAGCAGTATAAGAGAGAGCATAGATTGTGTTATAAATGTGGAGATAGTTTTTCTCCTGGACATGTGTGTAAAATGGTGGAGATTCATTTCATGGAAGGAGATGAGCAGTTAGAGCCTGGTGCTATTATGGTAGTTGAAGATGAAGATGGAAGTTTAGCCTTACTGGATGATGAACCAAATGAGAAAGAAATTAACCTCAGCTCAGTAGGGGCCAGTGCACCTGCTGAAGGTTATATTGATAAACTGCAACCTAAACCTCATACCATGACATTTTATGGTATTATGTATGATGAAGTGGTGAGTATACTGTTGGATACTGGTGCTTCAGAAAGCTTCATAGATCCAGCAGTGATTAAAAAAGTGGGGTTAGGAACAATGCAGATCAGTCCCTTTGCTGTGAAGATTGCCAATGAGAGCATTGTGAAAGGGAGTACTTTGTGTCCTAGAGTGGTATGGCAGCTGAGAAATCATAAATTTGTTTTTGACTTAAAGGTTATGTCTCTGGGAGGTCAGGATATCATTCTTGGGGTTGACTGGCTGTCTAGGTTTGATCCAGTCACTTTTGATTGGGGAAATAGGAAGGTTGCTATTCTAAGTCAAGGCTATTATTGGGTATTGAAAGGAAGTACTGTGGGATGCAGACATAAAATAACAGACAACAAGGCCATTGGAGGGAAAAGAAAAGTTTCTGCAACTGAGGCAATAGCATTGGAAAGTGAGGCAGCAACAGAGAAAGGACTTTTGGCTGGAGTTATGGCATTGGAAGGACATCAATTGGAGCAGAAGAAGAAGGTTCAGAAGAAGCTCTTTGCAGAAGAAGTGAGAGACCTCAATTTACCATCTGAAATGACACAGGTGCTGCTTGCTTTTCCTGAAGTTTTTTCTATGCCTAATGGTTTACCTCCAAATAGAGCAGTAGATCATAGAATTCTTTTAAAGCCTGATGCTACTTCTTTTAAACTCAAACCCTACAGGTATCCACATGCCTATAAAGAGGAGATTGATAAGCAGGTCAAGGAAATGATGGACAATAAAATAATACAGCTCAGCAACAGTGCTTACTCTTCTCCAGTAATCTTGGTGAAGAAAAAAGACAACAGTTGGAGAATGTGTGTGGATTATAGGAAATTGAATGATATTACTGTGAAGGATAGATTTCCAATCCCTGTAATAGATGAATTACTTGATGAACTCCATGGGGCTGTGTATTTCTCAAAACTGGATTTAAGAGCTGGTTATCATCAAATTAGAGTCAATGATTCTGATATTCCAAAAACTGCTTTTTCTACACATCAGGGTCATTATGAATTTCTGGTCATGCCATTTGGTTTGACAAATGCTCCAGCCACTTTTCAATCATTAATGAATCAGATTTTTGAGAAGTATCTGAGGAATTTTGTGCTTGTATTTTTTTATGATATATTAGTTTACAGCAAAACTTTGGAGCAGCATAAGGAGCACTTGAAAGTAGTGTTAGATATTTTGGCACAGCATCAGTTGAAAGCAAAGTTATCTAAGTGTTCTTTTGCAAGCATGAAAGTGGATTACTTAGGTCATTTTATATCTGGTGAAGGAGTGGCTGTTGATTCAGATAAGATTGATTGTATTAAACAATGGCCTTTGCCAAGATCTGTTAAAGAGCTTAGGGGATTTTTAGGTCTCACAGGCTATTATAGAAGGTTCATTTATAATTATGGCATCATTTGCAAGCCATTACACCTATTGCTCAGGAAAAATGCTTTTAAATGGGGAGTTGAGGCCACTTCTGCTTTCAATAAACTTAAGGAAATCATGACTACTACTCCAGTATTGAAGTTACCAGAGTTTGATAAGGTGTTTGTAGTAGAGACTGATGCTTCAGAGGTTGGTATGGGAGCAGTCTTAATGCAGGACAATAAACCAATTGCATTTCTGAGCAAAGGTTTTAATCAACAGAATAAAGGGCTAAGTACTTATGAAAAAGAATTGCTTGCTTTGGTTTTAGCTATTGACAAGTGGAAGCATTACTTGGTTGGAAGCCATTTCATTATAAAAACAGACCATCAGAGTTTAAAATATTTGATAGAACAAAAGCTCACTCATGCTTTACAACACAAATGGATTACTAAGCTTTTAGGTCTCAGCTTTGAGATTCAGTATAAAGCTGGTAAGACAAATGCTGCTGCTGATGCTTTGTCTAGGCATGCTTCTTTTTATGGTCCTTCTGAAACCAATTTGCAGTTGGAAGAATTCAACAAAACTGGTAAATTGCTTCCAGTGGATTCTGATAACAGTGCCTTAGAAGTTGATAAAGGTAGCAGTGTTTCTGAGATGATTTCTTGTAACAGCACTCATCAGCAACATAGTTCTTCTTCACTAATACCACTTTGGATGTTGCAGTTGGAGAAAAGTTATGAAGATGATGAGGAGTGTCAGGCCTTAATCAGTAAGTTGATACTGGATCCTCAAGGAGTGACTGAATTTACTTATGCTCAGGGAGTTCTGAAAAAAGGTCTGAAGTTGATGGTTGGAAAAAGTGGAAATATTAGACATGATATTATGGCTGCTATGCATGCATCTGCCATTGGGGGACATTCTGGTCAAACTGCTACCATCAGAAGAGTTTTATCTCTATTTTATTGGCCTCATATGAAGGATCAGATTGTGCAATATATACAACAGTGTGAAATTTGTCAGAAAAATAAGAATGAGAACTGCTTACCTCCAGGTCTTTTGCAACCTCTGCCAATTCCTTCTCATCCCTGGAGGCAAGTTACAATGGATTTTATTGAAAAACTTCCAAATTCCAAGGGTTATGATACAGTTTTGATGGTGGTTGACAGACTGACTAAATACAGTCATTTTATGAAACTGAGTCATCCCTTCACTGCAGTTCAGATTGCCAAGGTTTATTTAAATGAAGTTGGAAGGTTGCATGGAATCCCTGATTCTATTACTACTGACAGAGATAGAATTTTTACCAGCAATTTTTGGAGGGAAATGATGTCCTTATTACAAGTTAAGCTCCAATTTACTACTGCTTATCACCCTGAAACTGATGGTCAATCAGAAAGAATGAACCAAACCTTGGAGCAGTATTTGAGGTGTTTTTGTGGGGACAAACCTGAGACTTGGAGTGAGTGGTTAGGCACAGCAGAGTGGTGGTACAATACTACAGTGCACTCTAGAACAAATCTGTCTCCATATGAAGCATTGTATGGGGTCAAGCCTATATCATTGCCTTTAGGTGTATTGACTGATGTCATTTTTCCTGCAACTCAGAATCTGTTACAGCAAAGAGAGTTGGTGAATCAGCTTCTCCAAAAACATTTGCAGGAAGCACAGTCTAGAATGAAGCAGTTTGCTGACTTGCACAGGAGTGAAAGAGTTCTTGAGGTGGGAGATTGGGTCTATTTGAAGCTCCACAAGTACAAACAACAGTCAGTGGTTCACAGGCAAAATTTCAAGTTAGCTCCAAAATTTTTTGGTCCTTACAAAGTACTGAAAAGAATTGGAGAGGTAGCCTATCTTCTGCAACTGCCAGTTCATAGCAAGGTGCACCCTATTTTTCATGTTTCCTTGCTCAAAAAACACATAGGGAATCCTCCTGCTGAGACCTCACCTCTACCTATTGAAGATTTTGAAGATATGCCTAAGCTTGAACCAGCTAAGATATTGCAGAGAAGGTTGTGCTGCAAAAATCAAGTTTATGTGACCCAATGGTTGGTGGCATGGAAGGATTTACCAGAAGAGGAGGCTTCTTGGGAGGAAGCTGATTTCATAAAGCAACAATTTCCCCAGTTCAGAAGCTGAGGTCAGCTTCAAGCTAAGGAGGAGGTGTTGTTGTGATCAGAAGGACTGAAGTTGTAATTCTTTTAAGTCTTTTTGTTAATTTATTTAAAGTCCAGGGGTATTTTAGTCAATTGTACAAGGTCAACTGCCAGAAAGGGCAAGTTGACCTTTTGTGAGGAAAGTCAGTTAGATCAGTTAGCATAGTTTGTTAGCTGGGATGGATTGCTGATAAAAGAGGTGTTGGGTAGTTAGATCAACTCATTCTCCGTTTTGGGAATCAATGAAATGTTATTTTCTGTTTGAATTCTCTCTCTCTTCCCTTTAATTCTTTTAAACCGTTTTCTGGTAATTTCCGGCCAAACTAGCCGGAATATCGTGCCGGAGCTTCACCGGTTCACGACAAGTGTCTGAGTTTTGGGTCATATGGATATGGATCTGGGCCAAGTTGGGGACCTTTTTGTCACAACAGTTTGATCGGCCCAAAACTAGAATAGTAAAATCAATTCCTCAAGAATAAGATCCAGTTACAGGTTGAGAGAATAGGGAGAAAGAGTAAGGGAAGAAATACACGATTTTGATCAACTAACAGTGATGATCTGATTCTAACTACTTCTTAAGTATTTAACAGCAATGAAACAGCATCAATTCGGTTAGACAGTTGGCCGGAAATCAGTTGGTTGGCCGTTGACCAGTTGGAGCATTATTGAGCTAACACATCAGCTAGCTTGGTGAAATTCCTCTTCTATCCTTACTCTTAAGCCTTGTTCATGACACTTTTCTTTTCTTTTTTATTCTGCATTCAATTTAACTTAACTTTTGGCCTAATCATTTTTCTTTTGGTACAAAATAATTTTTGAAATCCTTGCCCAATGATGTGAAAAATAAAAAGAGTGCAATCTTAAGTAATTAAATGATGAGAAAATAGATTATATAACCTTTAGTTCAGATAATAGTGCATAAACATTCAATTCTGATTTCGTGTTATTATAACCTTTCATTCCAATTTAATCGATTTTACCGATAAGTATTGGCTACCGACCAGTTAAAAGACAAAAAAAAAATCTTGTTAAAAATTACTAGTATTGGAAGCACTAGTAACTTTGGTGGAAAAGCTACAGTTTTTGTACACGTGTATCGTAGATGATACTTTACATGCGGTACAAATGACAAAATATGAAATTGATTTTTCGGTTAATTCGAATTCGGAATTCGAAAGAATAGAATTCGTGCTAAGTATGAGGCATAAAGCGGTCCCTTTTTGCATTTCTAGAGATCAACATTTCGTAACCCGCACACTATCAAATCAAATTACAGTAAAACCTCGATAAATGAGAATATTCGATAAATGGATAATCTTACTAAATAAATAATTATTCCCGGTTCTGATTTGAACTAAGGGACTAAATGAATAACCTCGTTAAATGCAATAATGAATAATTTTTTTAAAATCCTTAAACATCCTATGTAAATATAAATGAATAATCACCACATTTCACAAAATGTAAATGTATTAAAAAAAATTTTCAAGCAATAATGTTTATACGATAAATTATTCCCTTACAAAAGAAGGTATCTATATATATTTTTTTTATTTTTTTTCCAGCCAAAATTCATCTCATCCTTGATTTCCTAGAGCAAATAAAATTTCGTGAGTATTCTACTCGTGTTGTAGATATTCCATACAATGCATATTATGTATTTTATTAGTAGTTTTAAATACAACGCACACGTGTACATTTTGGACTTAGTGCAAATACATGCAATTCATGTAATACTACTGTCTAAATGAATGAATAATATCGAAAAATGAATAATATCGCTAAATAAATATTTTTATGATGGTACCAAAAATATTTATTTATCGAGATTTAACTATACTCAAAGTAGAATCTCTCCATAGTTAAAGCGTGAAATTTTCTTCCGACACTTCTATCATTCATTTCTAACGATTTTCTATTACACTATAATAATAAATTATGCACTATGTTCGTTAATAAAAAAATTTCTAGTTGACAAAACAAAAACAAAAAAAAAAAAAAGTGGAGGGTCATAGGAAGGGCATGAGATGAAAAAAAAACACGTAAATAGTCCGGCGGCCTCCATGCAAATCTGGCCTGTAACCGCATGATGAATTGTGTACGCCTCCCCAACCCATCAATCTTACTTATTAATTAATTAATAATTCTTTATCTTAGTTCCGTAGTCCAAAATATAGTATAATTACGAAAATGTCTTTCTTTACTAAGTTTATTGTAAAATTTAATTATATTTAGAGGACGGTATTGTAATTTCAATGATATTTTAGATTATACTGACTAAAATACCGGACTACGTACAACGCTGTAGTTCTTACTTTACCTACACTAGAACATATCTTGAAAGAAGGCCATAGAAACGGTTTCGCTAACATATCTGAGGAAAAGGAAAGAAGCACAAGACAAGATATTTTCCCTTTTCCCTTGTCAATACATGCATATACAGCTTGCCTTAAGTTCCAAATCAAAAGCACTTGACTTGCTTCTAAGTTTTATATTAACATGTAAAAGAGTTAACGGCAAGCCTTTTCCATCTTTATATTTTATTAGGTGTCTACGGCGGTGTTACAAATTCTCATCTCTCTCCCTCTCTTAGTTTCTCTCTGCATTTATATATGCGTACACATGCCGGAAGAAGATGGTGATTAAGATGGTGATTGTCCAGTGGTTAGTGTTGGGAGGGCTGATGATGGCGAGCCTGGGGTGGCTGGCGGAGTCGTCGGCGGTGAGCTACGACGGAAGGTCGCTGATGATCGACGGGAAAAGGAAGCTCTTGTTTTCCGGCTCAATTCACTACCCCAGAAGCACACCAGATGTAAGAACTCTTACTGTTATTGCTTGTCTGCATTGCATTATTCTAGCTGTGTAGATGAAAATGGCATCAGGTTTTTGTCTGTTTGTTTGAGAGAGATGATGAATGCTATTGTTGTGGGTTTGTCCTTGGCTCCTTGTGATATGTGTGTGTCATCACTCATCATGTGTGCATTGTTTGGTGCTTAGTTGTTGAACTTGGATCCACCTTGAAAATTTGAAATCCACACACAAAAAAATACTATTTTTTTCCTTTCTCGTACAAAATCGTTTTACCTTTTCACCATCCAGGTAAGGATTAAATTACTTAATAATGACATATCAATATCTGATTGGTGTCTGATACTGGCCATATCAGGATAATCCTGATATATATTAAACTGTTCATTCACATATAAATGCTAAATATAGAAGTTGAAGTTATGTTATCTGATTTTTTTATTTGAACTTTTAACAAGATGGTAATGATATATAGGATGTGTTTGGCCTCGCTTTTCAATTAATGTGCTTTAAAGCAAATCAATTTTTAGTATTTAGTAAACTGTCAAAAAACTCAGAAGGTATTTTTAGCCCAAAAGTACCAGTTGCTCCTTTTTGCCACAACAGAAGGCAAAAGCACCCGACTATTTTTAAAAATACAACTCCACCAAACACACATGTAATATATTAGGAAAGTCAACTTTGAACCGGATGTGGATCCTTAAAAATCAGAGAAATTAGAACCAAATCTGATCTATCACAATAATTTTTGTTAAAATCTGATCTTAAAACGTGATCCGTATGATAAAAGGAAAAAAATATCGAATCTACACAGTTAAGAATTGCTTAACAAATACTGTAGCTGAACATTGGTGTGTTTTTTTCTTGCAAAATATGCACCGTTGCGTAACTGCTGCCGTACATGGAAAGTTTAGCTATTATTATATCGTAATAAAACAAATAATGAATACTTAGACCGACGTTTTGTTCAAATGAAATCACAAGTTGTGTGTAGGTAGAGTCTATTGTAAATTATTGTGGCAATCCATACAACATGTGTAGATGTGCCTATAGTCCACATTAGGGCGGAACCAATAATATATTTAAGGACAGAAACCTAGGTTTAAAATTGCCGTGCAGTCAGAGGTCGGAAATGTCATATCGCTAGAGGTCGGAAAGACCCAAATTTGACCGAAAAATGATAATATAGTTTGGATTTCAAGTTTTTGGATAGGCTCAGGCATACCCGGAACTGAGTCTGGGTCTACACGGGAGACCATTCTAAAACTAGACTAAATTAGGAACACCATTAATATTTGGCTAGGCTAGAAAATGACATGTAATTCACCTTACAAACATGAACATATTACATTACATGTCAGTCCAGTTCGGAAATGATAGAGCAGTATGTTTGTACATTCTGATTTTGAAGTGCACGTAATAACAAAGGAAATGACAGATGTGGGCATCCCTTATAGCAAAAGCAAAACAAGGAGGAGTGGATGCAATCGAAACCTACGTATTTTGGAACCTTCATGAACCCCGGGAAGGGCAGTATGACTTCAGCGGCAGACGCGACATTATAAGATTTGTCAAGGAAATTCAAGCTCAGGGGCTCTATGCAGTCATCCGCATTGGACCCTTCATCGAGAGTGAATGGAATTACGGGTACTAAAACAGTTTCGATAATTGAAGAATACACACATACCTTAGGACTTGCTGATTTACTAGTGTTATTGCAGAGGCCTGCCATTCTGGCTGCATGATGTCCCGGGCATGATTTATCGATGCGACAATCAACCCTTCAAGGTAACACCATTTACAGATTCTGGTACGACATGCCATGGTTTCTCTTTCTCACCGTCATTCTCTGGTTCTTGGCAATGGCAGCATTACATGCAAAATTTCACAACAAAGATTGTCAACATGTTCAAATCAGAAAAACTGTATGCTCCACAAGGAGGGCCTATCATTCTTTCCCAGGTTCAGAAGCTTTACCAAATTGCAATGCAGATTTAAAAACATGTTTCTCAGGTTTTAAAACAGTATGACTAAGAGGTTTCAGGAATGCAGATTGAGAACGAGTACCAGAATGTAGAGCGCGGGTTTCGTGAAAAGGGCCCGCCTTACGTTCTATGGGCAGCATCCATGGCCGTGGGACTGGAAACTGGCGTGCCCTGGATGATGTGCAAGCAAGATGATGCACCAGATCCTGTGGTAACATTTCTACGAGGCTGACAACAATATTTCTACATCCAAAGTACAATAATTAGTATATAACTCGATTATGCAGATTAATACCTGCAACGGGTTGAAGTGTGGAGAAACATTTGTCGGGCCAAATTCGCCAAACAAACCGGCACTTTGGACTGAGAACTGGACGAGTTTGTAAGCAACCTAAACAAATATATTTTTCGCTGTGCACCTCTGGTTTAAAGAAGCACTAATTGTCATATATATGCGCAGCTATCAAGTTTACGGTACTAAGAAACCTTTGAGATCAGCAGAGGACATCGCATTTAACGTTGCTTTGTTCATAGCAAAGAAAAATGGGAGCTTCGTAAACTACTACATGGTAAGTAACACAAGACCTGAAAGAGTTGGCAAAAGACAAGAACAGGATTAGTCCATATGCAAATATGACAATAATTGTTGACTTGTATTCCAGTATCATGGAGGCACAAATTTTGGCAGAACAGCCTCAGCATTTGTAATTACAGCATACTATGACGAAGCGCCTCTTGATGAGTATGGTAAGCAATAAATCAGTAAGTCTAATAACAAACATAAACTCATCCAAAATTACAGGTTTGATCAGGGAGCCAAAATATACTCACCTCAAGGAGTTGCATGCTGCAATAAAATCATGCTCACAGACAATACTCTATGGAGCACTAACAAATTCATCCCTCGGTAGCCAGCAACAAGTAAGACAGCAATGTTCGCTATTTCCAGTAATATATATTGTTTAAGCAAGCGAACAGCAGCCATTAACTTATTCCAATGCAGGCATACGTGTTTCGGAAAGAGTCTGGAGAATGTGCAGCTTTCCTTGTTAACAATAACAAAAGACAAACAGTGCAAGTGCAATTTCAGAACTCCACTTATGAACTACCACCTACATCAATCAGTATCTTACCGGACTGTACAAAAGTAGCCTTCAACACAGCCAAGGCAAGTTCTAATTAATATTTTAAGAGAAACACTGACAGACAATAAACGCTTATTCATCAACTTATCGAATACAGTCACATCTCTTATGCATTATCTCTAAAATAAAAATTAAACTCGATTCAATTTGAAAAGGAAATTTATCTTTAGTATTTAAGAGAGCTATGGAACAGGTCAGCGCCCCATTCAACAATAGATCAACTCTACCAGCCATCAAATTCAACTCACCGGACAGCTGGAGTGAATTCAAAGAGGTTATCCCTGTGTTTGAGGATACCCAATTAAGGTCTGACTCACTGTTAGAGCACATGAATGTTACAAAAGATAATTCCGACTATCTTTGGTACACTGTCAGGTAACAAATTGTGTCTTCATTATTGAAATCATTAGCATGCAAAGTCTCATAATATCTTTCATTGTACCATTAATGTTGGATTATCTGAACAAACATATCATCCTATGGGACTCCAAAATCTCAATCTGCGAGGTTCCTATTATCCTTTTCTTGTTCATCACTATCAACGACATTGCTGCCTTCAGACAGCTCAAGACCTCACTCACGGTGGAATTCTATATTCAAAATCCATAATCTCTAGTCTCTAGACCACTTGATTGCACATCTAAACTGTGTATTTTAAGTCACCAAAGATATTGTAGGCACTTATCAGAATTTATATTAGCTAAAAGATTGTCAAAATCCTTCATAGCGAGAGAAACAATCAGTTAACTATAATTGTAAGTTTTTGCCAGTGCCAAATTTAGTCTTAACGTGATCTAACAGGCACATGTTTGTACCAACAGAGTTAATTCATCAGAAAATCAAGCATTCCTGAGTGTGAACTCCTGGGGACATGCGTTACATGCATTTGTTAATGGAGAGCCTGCAGGTAAGATCCTTCATCTTGGTATGCTGTGTAATAATGGATTTCAACAAACAATACCAAAGGACCAGTTACAGAGTAAAAAGCATTATATATTAGAAAACCACACTCACATTTTCAATGGAGGCACCGATGCAGAGAGAAACAGAGGGCCCGAATATACTAATATCAGAAGAAGAAAATACAGCACCCAAAGCCATATGCAAGAAAAACGTGTTACTGAACTGATTGGACTTCTTACTCTGTGTTCATTAGGTTCTGCGAATGGCCTCTACAAAAATGTATCGTTCAGCTTAGAAAGCAATGTCAGCCTGGTACCAGGGATTAACAACATCTCTTTACTCAGTTTAACAGTTGGATTGCCGGTAAGGTTTTACACACATTTTCCCCTTCTATATCAGTACTTAACACTCTTGATGCTGTGTAATTTATATAGACTATTAAACCATGTATGTTTATCGTATGAAAAAACGTGCATCAGTTCATGGAAACTGTAGTAGCACAGCAAGTTGATGTAAGCAGCAAACTATCATTCCTTTTCCAGATCAAGGCTCTAGACATTTTATCATTTCCATACCGTTTAATAGTCATCCTTCACAGGAAAAGACAGAGATGTTTTCTATTTAGTTCAGGGCATTAGAATCCATTAAAGGCATATTAAGCTTACGCCTATGACTGCATTTATCTTTGATTATTCAAAAATAAATGAAATTCTTATATGTATATGATATGTTTCCTATTATTAGGATTCTGGAGCATATCTTGAGCACCGAGTTTTAGGATTGAACAGAGTTATAATACAGGGCAATACCGACACAAAGGATCTTACAAATTCTCAATGGGGATATCAGGTTAACCATATATTCAGTTAAACTATTACTCCGAAGATATACTTGCTTCTTCCTCTATAGTTAAACCTTCCAAAAGGTCTACTTTCAATTATGTCTGGAAAGAAGTTTAAACGAGTATAACATGGCCTTTAAAGGTTGGATTGCGTGGAGAGAGGCTACAGATTTACTCACAGGACAACTCGAATGATGCTCAGTGGAGAGCATTAGATGGTTCTCCTCAGCCACTGACATGGTATAAGGTAATTGCAAAAGCTTAGTCGAGTAAACTTTAGACTCTTTTCTTTTGCTTCTAGTTCAATTTTTGAAGTGACACCATCATAATTGAATCTACAGACTCAGTTTGATGCTCCCGACTCTGATGGCCCATTCGCAATTAATCTGGGTAGCATGGGTAAAGGTGAAGTTTGGATCAATGGTGAAAGTATTGGCAGATATTGGGTCTCACTCCTCATGGCTGATGGATCTCCTTCACAAACTTGGTAGCTCTCTCAATTCTCAAACATATTGCAATTTCAAAATTTCTTTGGTAGATTAACCATGAAATGCAAGTTAATTAGAAACCATGCATGTCTTTAAGTCGTTTCATGTGTAATTCAATATGTAATGCATGGTAAGCCTACTAAAATTGGTATATGACAAAAGATTAGCAAAGGAACAAATTTAATTTTTCAAAGTTAATCCTCCAATTCATGGCATTATATGTACAGGTACCATATACCAAGATCCTTTATCAAACCAAAATACAACGAGCTAGTTTTGTTTGAGGAAGAATCTCGAAGCCCTCTTGGCATTTCCATAGATACTATCTCAACTGATAAAGTATGTGCACGGATATCAGATATGCAAGCAGAAGATTCATCTACAACCGAATCCAAAATAAGATCTAGAGAGGATATGAAATACCACTACTCACAGCCTAGAGTAAAGCTTCACTGTCCTTCCAGAAAGAGAATTTCAAAAATCAAGTTTGCAAGCCAAGGAAGCTCTTTAGGTGACTGTGGAAATCATGTCGTAACAAGTTGCCAGTTTTCCAATTCAAAAGCAACTGTGGAAGAGGTAGCTGTTCCAATATTAACTCAGACATTATCCACACCCAAATTATCAACTATATTCAATTGATCTAACATAAAATTTTTTCATTTTTGTCCCAGACCTGCATTGGGAAGAGGAACTGCTCTATACCTCATATATACAAACGATTAGGAGGTGATCCATGTCCTGGCATTCCCAAAGAAGTATTGGTTGATGCAGAGTGCTCATGAGGATGAGGAACTAAATTTTTACTCAAAACGTTTTAAGGGTTTACAATATTATACACATTTAGAAATATACATACGCACTGCAGTACTGCACATATATCATAGCTCAAGCATAGATGACTTTATCATCAGTAAAGATAGACTATTACTAAAAGTAAAACTAACATCTCATTCAGCTGACAAAAAAGTGACTTACTCAAGAGACTTTAGAGAGCATCATAAAGTAGTAATTAGGCTCAAAAGTAGGGAGGTATGGGTATGGCAGATAATTGGTGGATAAATAAAATGGAAAAAAGAAAAGGAGATTCTGCAACAAGATAATACATGCGTAAAGTTTGAAGATAGAAGTCTTATAATACTATAGTAGGGAATAATTAATAGCTTCTGCGGAATACACTTGGAATTTAGCTAACTAACGGAGTAATTTTGCATTACCTGTATTGCAAAATGCCATTCTTCCAACCACAAACAACACTAGAACTTATTTGTTGTGATCTTCAGCAAGAACGGCGTGAATGCCTCCAAGTAGGACCAAAGCAATACTTTTCATTTTTCAAACAGCACTATCCTCTTCCTGTACCATTTCGATATTTTCCTTTTTCCTGGGCAATTTATCATTTCCGGTGGACAGCAGAAGGGCTTTCTGTGAAGGTAACTCAGCAATAAAAAGTACAGTCTGGGCCCAACCAGCATATTTCCCATATTTGCAAACAAAAGCATCTGCGACAAGACTGCTGAGCTTTAAAGTAAGTCGTGCACCCGAATGTTCAGGTAGGAGGTGTTTTGTCGCAATCTTCCTCGACAAAAAAAAAAAAAAGAACATCCAACATCAGCATCAACAGAAAGTATAATTCAAGTATTAGAAGCAATTACAAACAAACAACATTCATCTCAAGCAAAAACAGAACAGAGTTCAAATTTTCCACAAATAACCCTCGTTGGGAATATCAAGTGCAATTTCTTCTATTTGACAGAAGGTAATCAGAAATATAGAAGCTTTTCCATTTGATCAAGGAACATAACAAAGAGAAACTATTTATGCTCAAAAGAATCTCTCGCATATAATTTGGAAGCTTTTCCAGGTGATCAAGGGACATAAACAGCGTGTCAAGAAGATCTTAGTCGAGAAAAGGTGGTGGGAGTATCATATACTTCATATTCAGAAAGTGTTCAGAATATTATAAACATTCAACAAGTCGCACACTTACAAAAAAAACATCAGTCATAGAAGCTTACCTTCCATACGTGCGTGTCAACAGGAATAGCATGGTGTTGATCCAGGGAGAAGAGTGCGATGCATGCTGCCACCTTTGGACCAACTCCAGGTAGAGTAGCAAGTGCATTAACTGCTTCTGCAAGTTCTACTGAACGTAGAGAAGCTAGCCAATGCACACCTCCACAAGGTTTTGACTGCAAAGCCCTCACTGTACCAATTATGTATTTTGCCCTGCCAAGGTTATGATGTAAGTGAATTAAATTTATTTTTAAAAAAAAAACAAGACAAAACGAAACAAGAACTTGTCATCTTCACATAATATCACAATAGTTCGACTTAAATAGAACTTGGTGTTTGAATTTGTATAAATGAGAAAGAGAAACAAAACGAAGAGAAAAAACTGGGGCTTATCATTAGGTTTGGATGTCTTCAAAATTTCTAAATTTCAGAAAAGTCGATCTCATGGAGTTAGTGGCGAAGTGAACTGTATGACTAAATACAATTCTCACTCAGTATTGAAGTTCATACCAAATGCAAAATATGTCACCTTTTAAAAGAATGGCATGTGACATAGTTATTGCAAACGAGTTGCAAATTATTCCTGAAGCGTATACAAGAAAAATAAAAAGCATAGAGAATCCATAATGAATTGATGCAAGCACTAAGCATGGACACCAAAAGCAATATTGTTCTTGTTTGAAGTATAAGAAGAATAGAAAGCAAGAATCAGAATCAAAATGGAACCTGTAACCGAAACCAGCCTCTCTAAGCATAGACTCAGAGAGAGCAGCCAATGAATCAAGGTCTGGGAACTCATGGAAATGGAAGCCTCCAACAGTCCCCAAAAAGTTGCCCTTAGAGGACAGAAAGTCCACCATTTTGGTAATCCTCCCAATGTTGTTATTAGAGGAGCAAATGAACTGCATCAAGCACTCAAGAGGGTCCTGCCTCAGAACCCTGGCGCCTTGCAGACAAGTAGCTAGCTCGCAGAATCTGGGATCAGAAGCCTCGAACCCCTGCCATAACTCGCACAGCGAAATCTTCAAATTGAGAAAGTCGAAGAGGGCCGACGTGGCGGTGGCGCCGTGGAAGTAGTATCCCACGTCTCCGTTTCGGAGCTGCTTCAGAGATACCAGGTTGGAGCCAATGGGTCCCGTGTACTCAAGTGGTCCCGTTTCTTTCCACCGGAAGGTTTGTCCGGTGGGGAAAGTCAGGGGCAAATACAGTTCTGATTTTCCCAGGTTCAGAGGAACCCAGTCCCGTGTCGGACTCGGACCTCCGGGCTTCTTCGACGGATATATGGAGCTCAGTCTGGGTGTCCGGGTCCCCATTTTCCTCTTCATCCTAAACAACCGAAAGTGGCAACATCAGTTTCTGAGATTAATCTCCATTCAGCGATATGTGAACTTAGAAAAAATTGGAGAAATAACACACAAAGTTTCATCCTCGAGTTATTTTCATCCACAAACTTGAGAAAATTACTAATCCTGAAAGGAACAAGAAGAGTTAATGGTCTGCTCAATAAATAAATTAATAAAAAATATTAAAAGTATTAAACTACGTAGTTTTGACTATAACCACATAATCACCGCAAGTTCACCATATTCCGGCACATACCATTTTTATATATTTCTTTTTTTTTCTTTTAAATTTGCATCCTCCTCACGTAGGAATTATTTCAAATGTATATGAACTAGACTCAATATATTTTCCATAGAAGATATATAGAGACCGTGTATGATATGCCATATTTTCTTTTGGCAAAACACAGTTTTCCATCATTATAAATTAACATTATTACCATGCATAATTATATGAGAAGCTACTTAATTATATATAGTATTAATGTATTCTATATACTAATTGATTAAATATAATTATTTTGTAATCTATAGACCGTCTCAGTTTTAACTTGTTTTTTTATTATTATTTTTTAGAAAATTTCTCTTATTTGTTATTCAAAAGACCTGGAGTGAAGGTTATGATGTGTAAGTGACATTTGTTGGAATGCAATGAAATATATAATATGGCGAATTATGCAATGAAATATGGCGAATTATACTTGGCCGGAAGTACCGGAGAATCTGAAGGAGTTCCGAGCAAAGTTTAGCCAGATTGGGGGGTTTGAGACTAGTTTATTGACTAGTTTGGAATCCTTGAAGAAAGCTTTTAACTCTGGAAGAGTTTCAGGATAAGCTGTGCAGTTTGTATCCTGAGCTGTCATTCCTGATGGAGAAGCCGACTGCAGAGACTTCAACTGAGGGCCAGAAAACTCCAAATGAACAGGAAAAGATTGTAACTCCTTAGAGCCTTATCTTTTACTCATAAATTTTCTCTTTCCGCCAGATTTTGGCGTTTCATGTACTCTGAATATCGTGCCTTATTTCTGGAATTGATTGGTCTTTACCTTCCTTTATGTCCAGTGTTGTCTTACCGCTTGTGCTGATTTGCAGGTCAAGTATGAGGCTGTCCTTCAGAAGAGCAAGGAGCTGGAGGAAGATTTAGATAATTCCAAGGGCCGTTTTAGCCTTGTGCTAGAAGAGTGTGATAGTCTTCGTGGTGGGCTCAAGATAGCTTCGGAACCGAGAGCCAAGCTGAATAAGCAGCTGAATGATGTTCATCAGAAATACAAGACTCTCGATGATAATTATGGTAAGGTTCTGAATGCCAATAAGAACTATGACCATGAGTGGAGAAAAGCCAGGAGTGAGTTAATGAAACTCAAGGGTGAAGGTCATGAGAAGGATCTTCGTATCTCTACCCTTCAGAGCGAAAACATCAATGTGAATCATAAGATTGTCCTCGCCATAGATGATTTGGTATGCCAGGCCGAGTTGAATGCTTACAGGTTCCAAATAAAGGAATTAGAAGCACAAGGTGTGTTTGTCACGCCTTCGGTATCTTCAAGGAGAGAAATAGGCGGGCCCTCTTCAATCCCAAATTCAGGTCCATTGGTGAGACCTTGTGTCCGAGGTGGTACATCTCGGGGGGTGGTAAACCCTCTTGAAGGAATTTCGTTTAGAAGAGGACGAGGGGCACCACCTACTCCCGGGGCTCAAAAATTACATGGCTCTCCTTCTCGGCCTACAATTATAGAAAATGGGGAAGGATCTCCTACACCTTCTCAATTAATGAGGGTGGCAGAATAAAGTAATTGGGGTCGTGGCCTTCATAGTAGTCGAGGTCGTGCCTCTACTTCTTCTCGCGGTCGGGGCCGTGCCCCTGTATTTAAAGACCTTCACGAGGTGTAAGAAGTTTTTAGTGTAATAACACTTTTTGATTTTGCCTTTATAAAGGTCTTTATATTGCAATCCTTGGGAAGATTGACTCTCAGGCTATGAATAGCCTGAATAATTAGTGATGTGTACCTTAATAGGTGTATCACAAGGAGAGTCGAGTTCCAAACTTTGTGAGTTTGTGTGACTCATATTGTGTTGGTGTTAACCATATACCTTTTGTAAGTATACTATTTTATTTTGGCCTAAGATGATTGTGGTTCGGACACATAGTGCAAACATCTCATATTAGATAAGCATCAACCACACGCTTATAAGCATATAAATCTTAGTCAGCAGTCTTTACTTATGCTTTGTAAGGCATAGTGTCTATTTGTATTAGAGAGTGCTTACTGCTTTCAAAATAAAATAAAGGATATATATTGAAAAGAAATCATATTCTTCGAACTTGAGAATTCGGTAAAATTATAAAAGACAACCCCGAGTTTGGGAGCTCGGGTATGAAAAAATAAAAGATGAAAAGAAAAGAAGCTTGGCCCGTAGGCCTTATTGAAGTAGTTTCTCCTTATTTGGAGAAGGTCTACTTGGTTTTAGCTCCGAGGTACCTGCGTAGGAAGGGCGCCATGATGACAGGGTCCAAGTGCTCTCCTTCGCGTGTTTGCAAGAGGTAGAATCCACCGGATTGTGTTGCGTAGACTTTATATGATCCTTTCGTCCTTGGCTCCAGCGCTCCTCCTAGCTTGTTAGTGCACCACGGGCCAACTGGCATTACCAGTTCTCCCCCTTGGAATGTTTGGTGGCGTCGTTTGTGCCACAGTGCAGTCATCTCGTTGTAGGCCTCTTCCTCGAAGTGAAACACCATAGGTTGTTCGAGATCGGGATCGGGGACCAGATCTCCTAGGATGGTGTTGACGGTCGAGATGTTACTCACTTTTCTGGCGTCACGGATAGCCGTGATCATGCAAGAACGCGCCACTCCTTGATTTTCTTTGATTGAAGCTACTCCTTGCAGTGTCGGAAATTTCAGCATCAGATGGTAGGGAGACCATACGGCCTTAGCTTGGCACATCCAAGGTCTGCCAAGGATAACGTTGAAGGGTGTGACAGTGTCGACTATCACGAATGTGCAGTAGAGGGTTAGGCTATTTGTCATGTCTGCTACTATGACTGGGAGTGTGATCTCCCCGAGAGGTATTACAGGATTTCCCGTGAACCTCGAGATCGGACCCGTAGGTTTGAGGTCATCTTTGGTAAATCCTAGTTTCTGGAAGCAATCTTGGAACATTACTTCTACCCCGCTCCCGTCGTCTATGAAGACTCTTTTTACCAGGGAATCTTGTATGGTTGCTAAAATGATGAGAGGATCAGAGTGAGGCATATGATTTGGTACGGCATCCGCGTCCAAGAAAGTAATGGTTTCCTCGGGGCGAAGCCTCTTGTTGACTGGCTCGGTATGTGGTATGGCCCGCACGCTATCCTTCAGCTTAGTCAAGGAAATTGCTTCTCTAGTATAGCCACTGATGCTGTTGATGACTCGGTTGGCTCCATTTGGCGGTGGTGGAGGAGGATCTTGAGGATTGTTGCCTCCGCCGCCATGGTTGTTATTGTTATTGTTATTGTTACGGGAGCTATCCTTCTTCTTCTGCCAGGGTTTTCCCCCATATCTCTTCTGGGTACCCTGATTATCGCCGGCTATCGAAGGTGCAATTTGTTGCACGATTCCTTGACAAATCAGCTTCTCGATCTCGTTCTTGAGCTGATAACACTCCTTAGTGTCATGCCCCCGATCTCGGTGATATTGACAAAACTTTGGGGACCTTTGTCGCTCGGCTGATTCCTTCATGGCGGGTGGGTCCCTCAAAAGGTGCCTGTGAATGGATAAAATCTCAGCCCGAGATCTAGCCAGAGGAGTGTATGACTCGAAGGTAGGTTTGGAGGCGCTTTCAGTCTTCTCGATCTTCGGTACCTTCATCCTGGGTTCCTTTTTGTCCAGATGGGAGTCTGGGGGTCTCTTGCCTGTGTCGGTGTTCGCTTTGCTGGCATATTTCTCCATGATGGCCTGAAGATGCTGAATGGTTGTTGGATTCTTTGTTGCCAGCTTCATTCTCAGAGTGTCATCATCTACACTCATTCGATACATATTGATCAGGAGGCGTTTATCTCGATCATAGCACTCGGTAGCTAGTTTTATGTATCTGTGATAATGCTCTATCACAGTCTCTCCTTCAAGGCGGGCCACATATCCCAAATCTCCAAGGGACTTGGTAAACTTCTTCTTCTGGAGAAAAGCGTGGAGAAGGAACTCGGTGAAATCCCAGTAATCGAATAAACTTTCTGGTTTTGTCTGAGTAAACCATGTTTGTGCTTTCCCACAGAGGTAACTGGGGACGATCTTGCATATTTCCAACTCGTGGAAATTCCTAGTTTCCAGAGTTTTGAAGAAGACCGAGAGAAACTCTCTAGGATCACTGGTGCCATCGTATGTGGGAAAGTGCTCTGGGACCTTCTTGTGGCCATCGAAGGAGAGGCTCACAATATGCCGCGAGAAGGGAGAGCGAGCAGACTGTCCTCTGGGTCCGAGGATACGCGTGATTTCTTGATCGACCTCGTATTTACCTCGAGTAGGGTAGGCTCCATCTTGGGTGAAAGGCCGATCGGCACTATTTTGCCATTCATTCCGCGCTCGTTCCCTTTTTTCGCGCCTAAACTCTTCTTCAATGTTATTGATGCGCATTCTCTGCACTTCCTCCCTGCTTAATCTTATGCCTTCATTATGATAATTAGCTGGATTGGGGGGCAGTGGCAGGCTTCTCTGGCCGTTGTAAGGAGGTAGATTTCGGGATAGATCATCCAAAAATCTTTGCTGCTGGTTATGACCAGAAGGTGGTGTTGTTCGATCTCTTGGAATAGAGACTCGATTTGGGGCCTCATGTGTCTGGGCACGAAGTGATTGACTTGTGTTTATCAGAGATGCAACGAAGTAGGGATATTGGGAATGTAAGTCCTTCATCAGTGCTCAGACATCGTCAGGGATCGTTCTCGGAGGGGGTGTCCGAGACGAGGTTGATATAGGGCGGCTCAGAGCTTGGCGGGTTATGCCGTATGGTTTGATTTAAGGTTTCCCTGAGATGTCTTTGTCTTTCCTCCTCCTGGCGTCTCTTTGCGAGAATTTGTCGATCCCTTTGTACTTGTTCTTCCACAGAAAAGATCGAATCAGATCCGCTATACCCAAAACCATTCTCTCGGTCAAGGCCGTCTGGGTTGTTGACGCGTTCGCTGTAGTTCATGTCAGTCTGGATCGAGATTCTCTGACCTGAGTTCGGTACTTCAGATCTGACAGGATTCGATCCAGAAGGTGGCACTCCGGATGCAGCAGGATTTGGGCTGGAGCAGGGTGCTCCGGATACGACGGGGTTTGGACCGAAGGAGTTTGGAACGCTGGAGTTTCCTGCCCCCACGGTAGAGCTTGGCGGTGGTTCAGAGGTGGAGTGCGTACGAGATCCTCCAGGTCGACCGCGTCCTCGTCATCTTCCTCGTCCTCGGGGGGTTGCTCTGCTTCTGGATTCTCCTCCGGATTTTTCCCTAGTACACGGGCGCCGGGCGTTTCGTCTGGGCTGCTCAGCGTCAGACATGTTGTTGGAGGATTTGTTCTTCAGGTGCGCTAGATCAGATCAGAGACAAGGTTCGGCGACATCGTCAATGAGTGTGGTGTCCCACTGGGCGTGCCAAATTGATGTATGTCGGACACCAACAATTCGACGACGAACCAGGCTCTCGAACTGATCTGCAAAACAAAGCCCCGGGTGTCCCGAGGGTAGACACTCCGACGCTCAAGTTAGTATATTGCTTAAGGCGTAATGTATGTAGTATGAGATAGAGAGGTCTACCAAACCTTTGGGTATTTATATGGCTACAATCCGTAGATCACCAAGATATGTATTTATGGTAGTAATACAATTCTTATGGGAATAGAAGTTGTATTACCATGTATAGAAGAAGTATATTTCGGACACGGTTGTATTAACATGTTTAAGAGGATGTATATTCCTTGTAGAACATTCATAATATATGCATTCCTTATAAGGATTAGGATTGATGGACATGTGGATCCACCCTCCGCGTACCTCGAGCCCATGACCCTTCTCGGGCCCTGGTAGTATGAATGGGGCCCGAATACGAACCATGGACTTATCAAACCTGTTCTGGAAACACCACATCACATGTTTATCCAATGCTCTTTCACTAAGGAATTGTACCAGAGATTATCTCTCAAATCAGTTCAGAACATGAGGGAATTCATGAAGATACTCAGCAGTGTTGGAGGTAGGAGGAGCAAGAGGAATTTTGTGATGATGGTTAGCTGTGCTTACCAGCTATGGCTTGAGAGGAACAGAAGGATTTTCCAGCACAAAAGCCAACCTTTGGAGGCCATTCAGAAGCAAGTGGAGGTTCTCTGCCATTATGATTTTAGCAGTCTTTTGGCAGATATTAATCTTGATTATATGTAGCTTTAAGTTTCTGCTCAGAGCCTGTCAGACTTTTCTCCCTTAGTCCAAAACGGACTCCCCTTGTAAAAGGTGGAGTCACCAGAATTGGACGATAATAGAGAGTTAGCCTGATTTTGGGTAGTAGACTGTCTCAGGTTTAGCTTGTTTTTTTTTTTTATCTTAGAAAGTTTCTCTTATTTGTTATTCAAAAGGCCTGGAGTGAAGGTTATGATGTGTAAGTGACATTTGTTGGAATGCAATGAAATATATATCTTCCATAAAAAAGAGATTACTAATATTGTCTTTCTACTTATTACACGACATCTATAAATATCAGTTTGAGGAGTGAGTAAGGCGTGCCATTGAGAAATTGGATTTCTGTGATATGTTAGGTTATGATTCTTATGAAAGGGCGGAGATGTTGTATAGTCCATGCTTCTTTAAGGATTGGGTGTTTGGAGAGGCCAATGAAGTTGTTGGCTGTAATGGATAAAGAAGATGGGATATATACTAAGCCGAAGGTGCATGCTTACTTATATGGCTTTAGTTCTGAGGTTGTGAGGTACTTATAATTTGTTCATGAGACCATTAGGTTATATGAAGCGATTGAGAAGTGAGTAATGTTACAATAATGTTACAAGTTGTTTTATAGATTCAAAATATCTTATATCTTATTTACATATTATGCAAATTATGGTATAATATAAATATTGTTGCACATTATATATTCCATTTTTATATGGCAAATTAATAATATATACGTCATTATTTTTGAATATATATATATACACACACACACTATACTTTAAAAGAGGATGGATTAGAATTTTTTAAAATTTTTGAATTATTTTTAGGATTAATGAGGAATTGACACATCAGCATCTTATATTCCCTTTACAAATATTATTAAACTTTTAGTTAGACTAATAATTCTACCTTTAATTTCCACTTAATGATCATGCATTAATTTAAAAAAACGTTTTTTTATAAAGAAGAAATAGTTGAAAGAATTAAAAGTGGCTTAATTCACCATATTAAACATCTATATCTGTATTATACTTTAAAAGAGGATGAATTAGAATTTTCTATGAATTTTGAATTATTTTTAGGATTGATGAGTAATTGACACATCAGCATCTTATATTCCCTTTTACAAATCTCATTATTTACTTTTATTTAGACTAATAATCCTACCTTTAATTTCCACTTAATGATCATGTATTAATTTTTTTAAAACGTTTTTGTATAAAGAAGAAATGGTTGAAAGAATTAAAAGTGGCTTAATTCACCATATTAAACATCTATTTAAATAGTCATTATCTATGTAGTATATTATAGTACTCTTCAAACAAAAGAAAACTTGATGATGTGTCTTTTTACAATTTTTTGAACTATAGTATTTTATTTTATTTTTGAAAATTTGAATCTATAGTACTCTTTAAAGTAAGATGATAAAAGTTGACGTATCATTTTCTAAGCATTTAGAGTAATTTTTTACAATCAACTACAATTTGACTTGTGTCAACTGATACATTAATTTTTTTAATAAACTGCTCCGTAACAAATATGCTCTAATTACTCCAATTACTCCTTAATAAATTTGCTCTAAATCGTTTTCTGCTCCTCTTTCCCAAAAATTTTCGAGAATAAAGTGAAACGTCTATATATTAAATTCCATATACTCCAATGACTCCTTAATAAAGCTGCTACATTTATGGACTCATATGTTTTCACAGCAAACGTTTCAAAATTCTCTACACCTTTTTCATTAGCCCTCTATATAAATTATGTTCTCTAAATTCCGGTAAAACATCCCTCAGGTATGTTCATCTTAATAGTCATGAATGTCTTTCTTAAATTAGTGTGTTTGTTGTTTAGTATGTGAATGATTTACAAAATATCTCAAAATACTGAAAAGATCTTTTTCTTCAAAATGTAATCAGGTCAAATCACGAGAAATGTGACCAGATGTTTCTGCATGGAGACGAAGGTGTATCAATATTATTGATAAGAAAATATCTATAAAATGAGGACGGAGTCTCATTATTATAACTTTTATGAGTTTTTATCATTTACTTGCAAGTTTAGTTGTTCCTTCTTCTTCTCTTTTTCATTGTAATGATTTGTTTCATATTAGCTCTTGGTTTTTCTGTTTACAGTAGTTGTGGTTTTTTAAAGCTACAAACTAAATTGTGTTATGTTTAAAATTAGTTAACAGCTTAAAAGGCATGTTACATTTTTCTGGAATTCTTTTACCTTTTTGCTTCTCAGTTTTCATCTGTTTCCAATTTATGTTCTACGACACAGCTTTGCTGCCAAGTTAATCAACATTCTGTTACTAAGCATCAATTATTACAGATATTTTAACAAGTCATTTCAATTCAAGTTGAATAAGCCTACTTCAATTCATTCCAAGTTTAATTTAATTACGTCGGGTAAATTTATTTTTCAATTAAAAAAGGTTAGCTGATTTTATTTCATTATCACCATAAATCACCATAATTGTCTCTTTATCATATTTATTGCGACAAATCACATAATTAATCATATTCATCACCATAAATAGCTATAATTGTCTTTCATCCAGTAAAATGTATTAATTATCAATTTTACATTTAGACCTATATCGGAAGAATTCAATCCATTTAATGACATGGTAGGTAATATATTTGGTATATTAGAAATATATCATTAGTGAGAAATTAAAATGTCATGCACATTCGTTGTAATTTTTCATGAATTAAATTAGTATTATTAATTAATATATGCATATGATATTTTAAAATAAATATGCGTGCATCGACACGAGCATTATACTAGTATCTGTACTATACTTTAAAAGAGAATGAATCATAATTTTCTCAGAATTTTAAATTATTTTTAAAATTAGCCACAAATTGACAACTCAGCTTTCCATATACTATACTTTTAAATTATCTTTCTCCTTTTCTAAATTTGTGCTACAGTTTTCTTCAGCCTCTTTCTCTTCCCTTACCCATTGAATGAGCAATTAAAATATCGTCATCCTCTCCTTCGTATTGATCCCATCCGTTTCATTTCATCACTAATTCCTTCGATTTTGATCATCCCTGGATAGCATTCTCTCCTCGGAGTCTCTCAAATTCGATTTGTCCGGCGGATTTAACAGGAGCTCCGATGCAGGTGATCGCTCCACTATGTACGCCACACCAACATGAGAAAAAGCCCCAACACCACGACCCTCAACTCACCCCGGGATACCAGCTCGACGAGGCAGGTAAAAAAATTCAATTTTTACATCTCAGTTCATCAATTTTTCCGAGCCCGGTTCATCAATCTCTCCGAAAATGATGCATTCCAGGTTGTGGGTTTCAGACCAAGGAGTGGTACAACATGAAGCTCAAGCTCGTCGAATGCGATTCCGCCGGAGTAGTCCGGTGTACTACGTAAGCTCAGATCGAAAACGATTGTTTTTTTTTACTTTTTTGATTCAGTGTTGATGGGTTTTTCTGGGTTTTTGCAGATGTGCTCGGATTTGGATGCGGCGCGCCACAAAGGGACAAGCTTGATTTTGAAGTCTTGCGAACAGAACAGGGGAGCCGTACATAATCCAGACAAATGTGTTCAAGAATGGAACCGAAGACCGGGAACCGAGGCATGTTCTTTGGTTCGATCCGACTGAGGATTATCACAGCTATTCAATCCTCTGGAATCCCAAGCAGATTATGTAAGTTTTTCTTTGTTTATGAATATTGTCAGTATGAATGTTTGAATGATCAACTATATCTATAAGATGGGCGGTAACAAAGTTTTTCCAGCGCTGTGACTCAGTCTGACCGCTCCACCATCCGCCGTGCACCGGTAGCAACATGTGAGGATCGTGGGCCAAGTCAACGGACCATGCCACTTGGTCAAGGGCAGGCCCAAGAGGCCCAATGATGCTGCTGGAATGGACGACTGGCATGGGCTGGCACAGGCACGTGCCAAGATCATCAGAGGCCCATCAGCGTGCCTAAAACCCTAGACACAGAACCTTGGCATGAGCTATAAAAGGAAGGGGAAGGAGAAAAAGGAAGGTAAGCTCACAAATACTGTTGAAAGAGATAGATCACAAACACTGTCAACCGACTGACTTTGGCATCAGAGCGGGAACGGCTATCGCCCTCCCCGTGCTGACCCAGCCATTCTCTTTCCCTGTGCAGGTAGCCCGTTGACAGTACCGTTCAAGGAGAAGCACTTATTTGTGGCCGTGACATTGGCGCCGTCTGTGGGGATCCTTGTTATTCTTACAGCCCACGCACTCAATCGATGAGTGGAGATACCAGCAGTCAGATCCCGCCCATGACCGATCTGACGGGACGCGAGGACGATGAAGATGAAGAGCTCGACCAATACTCGGTCAAGCATCCCGCCGCTCGCCGGCTGTCAAGCCAAGTGGTGGGACCGGAGTCGACGCCGAACCCTACCCTGGGGAAAGCAAATGAGAGCATTGATCTGTTTCAGCGCATCGTCAACTCCCAATAGCGCATGGCCAGACAGATCTATGAGCTGCAGAGTCTGAGCGCTAGAGCGGGAAAGATCACCCCGAAGCGCCTGTTCCAGGGTGTCAACGCGATGAAGCAGAAGGCGCCCGACGAGTCAGAACCGCCGGCGCAGGGCGTGGAGACAAACCCCATCCCGATCACCCATGATGGTGAGTACTCAGGGGAAGACGAAGACCCGGAGCAGGTGTGGGCGACCTCATACATCCACAAGCCGAAAGTCCCGCCGCGGGTTCCGGTTCACCGGCGCCTCGCCGTGAACTGGACCCCGTCGGAGGGAGAGAAGCTCCGAGGAAGCCCGTTTACCCGGTCGGTGATGGAGTTCGTGGCCGACTCGAAGATCCGTATCCCCCCAAACTTGGGGTCATATGACGGTTCAACGGACCCGGCCGACCACATCCATACCTTCACGACGTCCATGTCAACGTACAGCACCCCCGAGCCGATCTGGTGCAGGGCGTTCGCCACAACCCTCAAGGAGGCGGCGAGGCTGTGGTTTGCCAATCTGGAAAACGACAGCATCTCCAACTTCGCGAAGCTGGAGGACCTCTTCTTGACGCGGTTCATGCAGAAGAAGAAGTTCGCCCTTACGGCACACAAGACCATCGGATCAGGCAACGGTCGGGCGAATCGCTCATGGACTACTACGAGCGGTTCATCACCGAGTGCAACAAGGTGGAGGACAGGCTAGACGAGAAATGGCTGGTCGAGATTTTCGTGCAAGGGTTAACCCACACCCTCTTGAAGGTCTGGCTGTCGAAAAAGCCTGTTTTCACGTTATACGAGCTCCACATCAAAGTCGAGGAGTATCACAGAGGTGACAAGGCCACCAAGGACATCACTTCTGGAGGGGAGTCAAGGAAGGACAAGTCGAGAGGATCCGTGAAGGATAGGCTGGGCAGCAGAGAGGAACCATCGAAAGACAGGTCTTTCACGCCTTTGACCAGGACCCTGAAGCAAATCTTCATGGCCGTGGCGGATCAGGGAATTCTCCCGGTCCCCCGCAAGATGAAGTTACCACCCTCCAAGAGGGATATGAGCCTCTACTGCGACTACCATGAGGATCACGGCCACGACACCGACGAGTGCATACACCTCAAAAAGGCCATCGAAGCCTGCCTCAAGCGAGGGCATCTCAAGAAGTATGCCAAGGAGGCCCGGGAGTACAACAGGGAAGAGTACTCGTCGCGGTCAGGTGAACGACGGACTGAATGAGGAAGCGAGCGTGGAGTTGAACGGTCACGCGATCGGTCGACTGGACCTAGGTCCAAGGAAGTCCAACGGGCCGAGAAGAAGGAAGAGTCAGGAAAGAGGCGAAGGTATGAAGACGTTTCTTCGCAGGATGAAGAACCAACCGCTCCCACCGGCGCTATACTCGCCATCATCTGGGGGAACGCATGAGGAGCCACAGAGTCTCAAAGGAAGGCGCGCTGCCGCAAGACGCCCGAGCCGACGCCTATGTCAAGGAGGCTAACGCCGGAGGAGGTGATCACCTTCAGTTCCGAAGATCCTGTACCCGACCGACCTGCTGGGGGTGACGCCGTGGTCATCACGGTGCAAATCATGGACAAGTTGGTGCACCGCGCGTACGTTGACGGTGGCAGCTCGGCGGAGATCATGTATTGGCACTGTTTCGAGAGGCTGGATGAGAACACGCGCAAAGGATTGACCCCGACGGCAACGCCGTTGGTCGACTTTGCGGACCGGACTGTTTGGCCCGAGGGGATCATCACCCTGCCGGTGGCGGTCGGCACGGCCCCCCGCAGGAAAATCGTGGACCTTGAGTTCATTGTGGTCAAGGCGCACAGCCCGTACAACTTGATACTCGGCAGGCCGGCACTGGCAGCTTTGAAGGGGATCGTGTCCACCCTCCATCTGTTGCTGAAGTTTCCCACGAGGGAAAGGATAGCGACGGTGCGGGGCGATCAGCAAAAGGCCAGGGAGTGCCATCGAGTGTCCCTCGGAAAGAGGAAGAACCCCGAGGAACCGTCCGGACAACCGTCGGGCGAGACATCCGGCAGAACGTCGGCTCGAAGGGTGCAAATGGTATCCCCGAAGGAAAGAACCATCGTCAAAGAGTTGGGAAGCGAGGTAGAAACCGTATACCTACATGGGGACCAAGCGATGCCCATACAGGTCGGAGCGAGCGTTCCCGACGAGGTGAAGCTGTCAATGATCAGGGTGCTGGAGAGACACGGGGACGTGCTCGCGAGGAAACCGTCGGACATGACCGGGATTTCCCCGGAACTCGGAATGCACTCGTTGAATATCAACCCCTCACACAGGCCGGTCATCCAGAAAAGAAGGCCCTTGTGCCGCGAGAGGAACGAAGCAGTCAATAGGGAGGTCAATGAGCTCGTCAACGCGGGAATTCTTGTGGAGGTACCGTACCCGGTCTGGCTAGCCAACCCTGTCTTGGTTAAAAAACAGGACGGCAGTTGGAGGATGTGCGTCGACTACAAGACCCTCAACAAGGCGTGCCCGAAGGATTGTTACCCAACCCCGGCCATCGATCAGAAGGTGGACGCGCTCGGGGGCTTCCCGATCAAGTGTTTCTTGGACGCAAACAAAGGCTATCACCAGATCCCGATGAAGCCCGAAGACGTGAATAATACCGCCTTCATCATCGAGAGAGGGGCTTTTGCTTACAGAATGATGCCGTTCGGACTACGGAACGCGGGGGCCACTTATCAAAGGGTGGTCGATCGCGTCTTTCGGGAACAACTAGGGCGCAACGTCAAAATCTACGTGGATGACATGGTCATCAAGAGCAAAAGTTTCGATCATATGATCAAGGATGTGGACGAGACATTAGGCAGGCTGAAGGAGATAGGGATGAAGCTGAACCCGGCCAAGTGCCAGTTCGCCGTCGGGTCAGGGAAGTTCCTAGGTCACATGGTTTCGAATAGCAGCTTGAACGTCAACCCGAAGAAGGTGCAAGCGGTCGTGGACATGCCCGCTCCCAGAACAGTGAAGGACATCCAGAGCCTCAACGGGAAGTTGGCCGCGATGAACCGTTTCTTGTCTCGGGCGGCGGAGAGATCGCTACCTTTCCTGAAGGTTCTCAAGGGATGCGTCGGCGCGGCTGGGGCTATCCAGTGGGGGCCCGCAAAAGACGAAGCGTTTCGAGAGTTGAAAGAGCACCTCAAGGTGCTGCCGACTTTGACGCCCCCAGAAGGCGGAGAAACCCTTTTTCTGTACCTGGCCGCGGGATCGGAAGTGGTCAGCGGAGCGTTGGTCCGAGAGGAAGGCAAAGTGCAACGCCCCGTATACTACGTTAGCAGGACGTTGCATGGGGCAGAAACCAGGTATACTGATCAGGAGAAGTTGGCCCTCGCCCTCATCCACTCGGCAAGGAGGTTGAGATCATACTTCCAAACCCATCCTGTGGTCGTCTTGACAAATGAGCCTCTGAAAGCGATCTTAGCTAAGCCGGAATCATCGGTGAGATTGGCCAAGTGGGCCGTTGAGCTTGGAGAACACGCCATCCAGTACGCCCCCAGGAAGGCGATTAAAGGACAGGTGATGGCAGACTTCTTGGCGGAGATCCCCTCGACAACGAAGGTCACTATCGAGGACCTGGCGACGGAGGCAGCGGACGTCCCGATCCGGACCCGGCGTCGGGAGGACAGGACGGATTGGTGGAAACTCCACGTGGATGGCGCGTCAGACGTCGAGGGAGCGGGAGCCGGTTTAATTGTCACAAACCCCGACGGACAGGAGACCACCTACGCTCTGAGGTTTGAGTTTCCGGCAACGAATAACGAGGCTGAGTACGAGGCGTTGATAGCGGGGATGGAGATTGCCAAGAGATTGGGAGCGAACAAGCTGGATGCGTATGGTGACTCGGCCTTGGTGGCCAACCAGTTCAGCGGAACCTATCAGGCGAAGGAGCCGTCGATGCAGAAGTATTTGGCAAAGGTAAAGGCGCTGGCTACGTCGTTTGAAGGTTTTGACGTCACCCGGGTCCCCCGTTCGGAGAACACTCGAGCCGACGCGCTCAGCAAGCTGGCTTCGACCGCCAGTAGTCACCATTCGAAGGGGGTGCTGGTAGAAACGTTGGTCGTAAGGTCGACGGAGGGCCAGGAACTGCTGGCCATCTCGACCGAACCCCCCAGCTGGATGACCCCGATCAGGGAGTTCTTGTTCAGCGGACAGACCCCAGACGACGTTGGCAAAGCGAGACAGCTTGAGAGGAGAGCCTTGGAGTTCGCCTTGAAGGACGGAGTGCTCTACAAGAAGGGATATTTGCAACCCTGGCTGAGGTGTATTTCCCCTAGGCAGGCGGACAGGCTGTTGGCGGAACTGCACGAAGGGACGTGTGGAAGCCATCAAGGGGCGAGGACATTGGCCTTGAGGGCCTCGCGAGTGGGTTTTTACTGGCCGAACATGAGAGCCAACGCCGACGAGCTGGTGAAGAGGTGCGTCAAATGCCAAGCCCACGACAAGGTGTTGCATTCCCCCGGAGTGCCGATGAAGAGCATCTCAGGCCCGTGGCCCTTCGCCAAATGGGGAATAGACATAGTTGGTCCGTTCCCCGTGGCGACGGGAAGGAGGCGTTTTCTCGTCGTGGCGGTAGACTACTTCACCAAATGGGCGGAAGCCCAGGCGGTGGCGAGCATCACCGGCAAGCGAATGACGAACTTCGTATGGAGGAATGTGGTGTGCCGGTTCGGACTGCCCCGAACCATTGTGAGCGACAATGGGAAGCAGTTTGAGGGGGAGCCGTTCAAGTCATGGTGCTCCCAGCTGGGGATCGAGCAAAAGTTCACTTCGGTGGCGCACCCCCAAGCGAACGGCTTGACGGAGCGCACCAACGGGATAATCGTCCAGGGACTGAAGCGGCGACTGGATCAGGCCAAAGGGAACTGGGTGGAGGAGCTCCCGTCAGTACTGTGGGCATACAGGACCACACCCCGGGCGGCCACGGGGGAATCGCCGTACCGCTTGTGTTATGGGAGCGAGGCGATCATACCCCCGGAAGTAATCGTGCTATCGCCAAGACTCGCCAAGCCGTTGGCTGAACCGGAGAATGAGGAAGAAATCCGAGCTAGCCTGGACGAGCTTGAGGACCGGAGGGAGAAGGCAGCGCTGACTGAGGCGGCGTACAAGTCTTACGTCGAGCAGCGATACAACAGCCGCGTCCGAGACCGGTCTTTGAAGGTGGGCGAGCTCGCCCTTCGGAAGAATGAGGCCAGCCGTGCCGAGGGAACGAAGAAGCTGGACGTCACGTGGGAAGGCCCATACCAGGTAGCGGAAGTGCTGGGCGACGGGGCGTACAAGCTCAACACTCTAGCGGGAGAACCAATTCCCCGCACCTGGAACATGAGCAACCTCCGGAAGTTCTACGGATAACCAGGTATCAGCCTGGATATTTATGTATGTATATAGACAGCACGCCTTAACCTGTGGGCGAAGGAAACACTTTTGGTCGGGTTCCCGACGCGATCACCTTGCCCCGTTCGCTTGCTTAGCGGGGAAATGATCGTCAGGGGACTCGCTTTCTTCTTTTGTAGTAAGTAATGCAAAGCAGGCTCAGCGATATGAATGTTATTTGTGCACACGTCAGGCGACGCGACTGAGCTCGTTGCCCCCAAGAACCTCCTAGGGGCTCAGCCGCATCAGTCGCCTCGACGTCCAAATGGACAGGTGAGCCCGACGATGAACCCGACGGCTAGTTCTGTGGGGTGTCGAGGCAACACTTAACTAATTTCAGCCGCTGGCCGACATAACTGAGCTCGTTGCCCCCAAAGATCACCTGGGGGCTCAGCCGCCTCAGTCGCCCGATGGAACAAATGGACAGGTGAGCCCGACGGCGAACGACGCGGGTTGTCGGGGCCACACTTAACTAATCCAGTCTGCTATTCGGCATAATTGAGCTCGCTGCCCTCGAGCGACCTGAGGGCTCAGCCGCGTCAGCCGATCCGACGATGATACGGGCGGTCGAAGCTCGACGGTTAACCCGACGGCGAGTTCCTTGAGGTGTCGAGGCAACCCGCAGCTAAGTTAATAGCACCGTTGGCTTCGCCGGCCAAGCTCGTTGCCCTCGGGACGATGGAGGACACGGCTGCACTGGACGGCCAACCCGACATCCGGATGAACGATCGTATCGGTACACCCAGCCACCGTCGACCCGCGTTGATGGACAAGTAAGGGAAAAACGGGGAAGAGCAAAGGATTCAATACCAGAATAAAAATAGTCTGAAGTGGACAATATCCGAATAGTGCAGAAGGTAAGAAATATTGTTATGAGTAGCAAAATAAGACAAAGCCATAGATGGCACAAAACAACGCCACGCAGGGCGGATCATTCAGACGCTTCAGTTGCCGCCGGTCTTCTCGCCGTCACCCTCCACGGTCGACTCGTGCGCCGGCGCCTCGCCCACCAATCCCGCCTCCTGGAGGTCGTCCAACAGGTCAACAGGCGCGTCCTTCTCAGCGGTCATGACAACCCCTTCGACAGGACCCTGGCCGGACGGGTGAGTCGTCGACGCGGCAGAAGGCGGCTGAGGCTCAGAGCGCTGGGGGGGAGTCCACCCCACGATCGCCTCAGGCGACATCTCCGCAGACAACTCAGAGAAGTATTCTGCGAATGGGTACTTACCAAAGACAGAAAACAGCTCATCCAATGAACGGCTGAACCGAGCGGCATCACCCTCGTATATCTCGTCCAAGTCGAAGGACCGGTAGACCGCTCGGTGAAAACGACGACGCGCGTTGTCACTTGAAGCCACCTTGAGGAAGACATCGAGGAGACCGACCTCTATGGCCCACTTGTACTTGGCGACGGCAGCGGCGATCCCAGAGTCGTGGCCGGCGATGGCCTCCTCAGCGCTCTGCAGCTTGGCGCGCATCAGATCGAGCATCTCCAGCTGAGCCTTAGCCTCCTTCAGCTTCCCGCTAGCCGAGTCCCGTTCAGCGACGGCAGCATCCTTCTCCACCTTCAGAGCGGCGACAGACGCAGTCAACTCGTCCACTTGAGCTTGGAGATCGACCGGGTCGACGGCGGCACGAGCGTTCAGCTCCCCGATCATCTGCTCCTGCTTTCGGTTAAGGTCGCGAGCTGCCTCCAGAGCTGCCTGACAGGAAGTGAGCTGGCCGCGAGAGCGGGACGCCTCACAGTGCAGACGGCCCAACTCACCCCTGAGGGAAGCAGAAAGGCAGGCCACCTGGAAGTTCAAGGAGGATGGCCGTAAAATAAAATGCCTACTTGAACAGAAGCGGATGGAAACAGAAGAAGAAAGATCATACCTCCAAGCTGACTGAGTCAAACCGGTCCATAAGACTGACGGAGCTGTGGAAGTTGACCAGGGGGCTCGTGCGCCAGGCCTCAAGATGACCTCTGGGGAAAGCTGAGGCCAGAAAGTCAGCACGACCTTTCGGGGTAGTCAGCACCGGTCCAGCCGGAGGAGGCAGAGACTCCGCCCGGAGAAGCTTGTTGCGATGCAGCTCGTCGGGAGGAGGCTGAGACGTTCCCTCGAAGGTGACCTCGACGTTCATCACGTCAGTCGGCCTCTTGTGGGGGTTCCTGTGGTCACCCGAGTCGTCGCCCTTCAGGTTGATGAAGTCGGGACGCGTGACGTTAGGCTCGGAGATGTCCAACTGAGATTCTGAGTGTTGAGTGCGACTGTCGTCAAGAGCAGAGGCGGACGAGCAAGCCTGGCGACGTTCGAATCGGCGACGGTAGTTCTCCATGTCAGAGTCGTCGAACTGAGCGTCCGAGTGGTCGTCGGGATGACTATCAGTCTCGCCGTCAACAGTCCTAGAAGCTGTCGCGAATGAAAAAAAGCAAAGAGGAATCAGTAGAACGGCATGATTGGTCAAAACAGGAGTGACAAAAGGAAGTAAAGAAAAAAAACAAAAGCACGGCTAAAACGCTGGTCGACCTTCCCCCGGACCCTCGGTAGACGGGACTGAACGCCTCGGCGATTGCATCACCACATCGAGCCGACAGTGAGGGAGTCCGCACTGGCTCAAGAGCTCGTCGGAGTTCACGGCCGTCCACAACATCGTGCCCTGCTTCAGCTTGCGAACCTCCGGATCCAACACGGCCGCCTCGCCGTCGCTGGGACGGAGCCCCCGGGTCGCCGGATCACCAACCGGGTATCTGACCCGACTCGCTCGAGGACCCCATACCAGGTCGTTATCCACATACACAAACTTGGATCCCCAGCCGGATTTCTTCGGCCTTTTCTGCAGCAGAGACTTGCCCGCCGCCGGCCGGAACTTGATGTGGCAGTAGCCCTTGTCCACGCATGGGTAGGCGAATACCCTGAGCAGGGGCAAGGTGGGGACAACCTGCTGACGGGAGCACACGATCTGAAAACCGATCAGCGCCTTGACGGAGTTAGGCTGAAGGTAGCGCAGATCAAGCCCAAAGAAGGCCAGTGCATGTTTGAAAAAGCCGGTCAACGGGAGGCGCAGACCGCAGGAAAAGAGGTACTCACAGTGAACGGCGGTAAAACCCTCAGGGGTTTCCGCCACCAACTGCCCAACCTCCGGGAGGCGGATCTGCACCTCCAAATCCGTAATTGCAGCCCGACGGTGTGACGGCATCGTTCCCGGAAACCTTCGACATCACCGGCGGTCGTAGTACTGCCCAACCCGGGTCCCATGCGTCGGAGAGCCATTAAGGGTAAACCGAGGGAGTGGGGAAGGTCGCCTGAATAAAAGAAGTTGCAGAGAAGGGAGAGTACCTATAAGAGGGCAGAAGAGCGCAGCGGTATGATGGTTCGGAAATGAGATAGAAGGAGAAGACGAAAAGGGGGAGTTATTTTCAAACAAAAGAAGGCAGATGAGGAATTAAGTCCGCGTGGGGAGACGTGATCGAGGCGGGCCCACGCACCATCGAGAAAAGGAGATGAGGGACACGCGTTCGACATGCATTAAAGGCGAAGGTTAAAGCTGCGCGCGTGATGCCACGACGGCCGGATCCTCGCCTCTTCAGTTCTTCGCCCGCGCTTGGCAACACGGCCTCGCACTTGGGGGGACTTGTGAGGATCGTGGGCCAAGTCAACGGACCATGCCACTTGGTCAAGGGCAGGCCCAAGAGGCCCAATGATGCTGCTGGAATGGACGACTGGCATGGGCTGGCACAGGCACGTGCCAAGATCATCAGAGGCCCATCAGCGTGCCTAAAACCCTAGACACAGAACCTTGGCATGAGCTATAAAAGGAAGGGGCAGGAGAAAAAGGAAGGTAAGCTCACAAATACTGTTGAAAGAGATAGATCACAAACACTGTCAACCGACTGACTTTGGCATCGGAGCGGGAACGGCTACCGCCCTCCCCGTGCTGACCCAGCCATTCTCTTTCCCTGTGCAGGTAGCCCGTTGACAGTACCGTTCAAGGAGAAGCACTTATTTGTGGCCGTGACACAACATTTTCTGGAAAGCAGCAATGTTCTTTCAATCACACTCTGACCAATCAGATTCTATGTTTGCAATTGTTGATTCAGGTTAGTTTCGATATTTTTTAAAAAAGTAATAATTCTGTTTTGTCTTGAAATTGTTGGTTTGATGAATAAGCTCAAGAATTGTACGGAGACTCATGAGCATGAACTTCGGGTATTGCTCTGAATACATGGTTAGGAAATTTGAACCTGTTCAAAGTTATGAATTTTTTCTTTGTAGTTTCCCATTGCTTTCATGTTAATATTATTCTTCATAAGCTTCTGGTGTTTTCTGCTCTTTTGATGAGGATTTTATCCTTAGAATTCTCTAGATGTTGCAGGGCAATAGTATTTTAATTCATTTACATGTTGTTTTGCTCGTGCATATATGCTTAAGAACTGACTCTTTGATTTTGTGTATCAAACCATTAGCATTGAGTGTTCAAGGACATGAAAACAACTGTTGGAAATTATAGTCTTAACTCTTCTCACTATAGTATCAATGTTATGTTTTGTTATTATTTAAAAGAAGATATATGTTGATATTGAATGGGTTTGCCTGTTTAAGAAGTTAGCAAAGATCAAAGAAGGGCAGGGGTTGATGCAAGAGATTGTGGTCAGTGTCACCATCTTGAATGCGTTGTTGTTTGTTTCTCATGCTCACTGCAAGTGATTTCACTAATTACAGGTTGAAACGTTTGGTGCCATGGCTAAAATAGAGAAATTAGCCTTCATTCTTGAGCAAGTATGGTTCCCTTTTCCGATAGTGTTGCTCCAGTTTCCAATTTATCCCCTTTGATTTGCAGTATGTATAAAATTTGAGTGAAGAGAAGGAGGGAAATAGAAGGATACTTCGTAGTCTCCCAGCTACGTTGCCTGGATCCGTGCACAGCATATCTGAAGATGGGGGAGGAGAAGCTCACAGAAAGAGAACTTCAGTAGAAACAACACGCTCTCTTCCATGGCGGTTTCTGTGCTGGTAGATCCTAGAGAAATTGGTGATGCTTATGCCGATGGTGTTAAGTAATGTTTCTTACTCATGCATGCTACCATCCAAGGGAGCTGGACCTCATTTGGTTACCACCTGATAGAATTGCAGGAATTTTGTAGATTATATAAAATTTACTATTGCAGTCAGTACTACTTATTAATTCTGATGAGTAGGTGCTGCTGGTTTGAATGAACTGATATCTAATGATGATGAAAATATGAAGAAGTGTTGTAATATCTTTACGGGATGTTAGATATCAGGATGTTACATATCAATTCCAGCATGTGTTATCTAAGTTGTGAACTAATTTATACCTAACTTTCTTTTTATTTTTCTTTGCTTGGTAAGAGCATCTCTTCAACGCTAAAACTTAATTTTAAAACTTGCATCATAACGGTCCCTGAAATAAAAACTGCAGTTAATCATCCTCACTGATTCTTTATTATTTGTGTAACGGTAATTCATGCACTCTTTCTTCTTTATATCTTGCAATTAATTCATTAAAATTTAATAACGTTCAATGAAATAAAAACCGCACTTAATGATCGTCACAAATTCTTTATTATTTTTGTAACATTAAAACTTAATTTGAAAACGAGCATCGTAACGTTTCCTGAAATAAAAACTTCTCTTAATCATCCTCATAAATTGATTATAATTTTTGTAACGGTAATTCATGCACCGTTTCTTCTCTATCCTACAATTATTTCATTAAAAACTATTAAAACTTGACCTGCATCATAACATTCTATAAGTTAAAAACTACACTTAATCATCCTCATAGATTCTTTGTTTTTTTAACGGTAAAACTGAATTTTAAAACCGATATCGTACTGTTCCCCTTAAATAAAAACTGCACTTAATCATCCTCACAAATTCTTTGTTATTTTCGTAAAGGTAATTCATGCAATCTTTTTTCTTTCTAACCTGCAATTATATCATTAAAAATGTGATATAATGGAAAATATGTTCATCGTGATTCAATTTTGGCACAAATAAGAATGGTTTATTTATAATGGAGTTTGTTGAACTTTTCTAAACGTTGTGAAACTACACCATTATATATATTCGAATCAATTATTATATTTATTGAACAACATATTATATTTTTAAATAAAAGTATGATTTATTTTAAATGTTATGGAACTACCATTATATATTTTAAATTAAATTTTATATATGTAATTAGAAATTAGAAATTTATAAGCTATGTAACATGGATATTTTATAATTAAATTGTTAAAACAATTTAAGTATTTTTTTAATCCTATAAAATTTGTATGCACATATTGTTAATGAATAAAAGTATTTATTTTTAATGTACATAAAATTGTAAAATTGTAGTAATGGTGGTGCTGCAACATGTTTATCTCGTTCTATTTCTTGATAACAATACAAATTTATAGTTTCATCTAACAAGCAGAATTTTATTACTTATTAAAATAACATGAATTTTGAAAATTGTACATAAGACATTTTATTTTAGCGTATATCTTAATATGCCATTTTGTTTTGTAGTATTTTTGGGCAATTATTTTATGGCAAATCCTTGGGGAAGCCTGCTTGAGTCTAACTACCACGGTGATGAACTGATGTCAGAAGCTAATAAATAATTTCACAATGAAAAAGCGAATCTTAACTATTTTTTGTCTCGAGATTACAATGCGAACCATCATCTTTTTAACTCTTTAATTATAAATTAATTTTACATTAAATCACTTTATCAATTAATAAAGAAATTGACCAAATTATATCATATTTAATAGTTGAAGTGATACCTTTAATTTTTATTTAATCTATTGCTTACATTTATATGATTATATGTCAAAACTGTAATTACTTTGCATATATTATGAATAAATTTTTTTTTACTAAATTAATTTATGTGTATGATATTAATTTTAAATAAATAACCGTGCATCGGCACGAGATAATATACTAGTATATATATATATATATATATATATATATATATATATATATATATATATATATATATATATATACACGGATTAGGGAGGCTCTCATATTTTCACTAAAGTTTTTACTCAAAATTAAGACCATTAAAGTGCTTTTAATCCAATGGTCATTTATTTCCCCCTTTTTTCTCTTTATGTTTTCATTCTCTTATTTATTTATTCCATTTTCTCTCTATCCTTTCTCTCCGTCTATTTCTTCATCAGCCAATAATCCCTCTTTTGATTTTTGATTATGTATGGAGATCCAAATGGCTAATATATATCCCTCTTCCATATTGCTCTTTCGAAATAGACTATAAATTCCATATATGACTGGATTGGACTGTTAACCTTCTATTTTCCGATGGCCGATCCGAAAGGATTATATAGAATATGGTTCATTCGATTTAGTTTCTTCATGTTATCTTCGTTTTAACTTTTCTTAATTATAATACCATATTTCCAGCCCCCTTCTGTTTATATTTATTGAATTAAACAAAGACACGACCCCCACATTTATAATGGAGGTTGGATTCATGCTTGGAATTGTGAATACTAAAAGTATGTACTGACATTTCAACATTTACATGATCGGTAGAGTTATTTTTTCAACATATAAATTACTTTCAGCTAAAAATATTATCCAGAAAAATCCTAAATAAGAACATATACTACAAACTTGGAAGTATTGTAACTTAATTAATCATGCATTATCACCATCCAATTCCTATTATTCTAGAGGGAGCTAGAAGATTTATAGCTCCGATCAATAAATAATAAATTAATAAAAAACATTAAAAATGATGAAACTACGTAGTTTTGACTAAAGCCGTCACACAACCACCGCAAGTTCACCATATTCCGGTGCCTACCATTTTTATATATTCCTTCTATTTTTCAAATACAACTCATTCCACCTATAAAATTCTAGTTTACACGGTAATTTCAGTCCATTATACTAATTAACACGTCCGCGAAAGGAAAATATAAATGTACGATATATGGAATATACATGGAAATATTGTGTATTACTACAAGATCACCATAGATTATATAAATATATTAGACTATAAATATAGATTATAGTGTTTCTATGTTAATTATGCATGGATCGCTAACATTTTTTCCTTAAATGTATACTTATAAAAATATTTATCTATTAACTTAATGTTAAATAAATTTCTTACATTTTGATCTTAATATTTATAATAATTACCTTTGATGAATAAACTTACAATTACGATATATATTGACAATTTCATTATCTTTTGAAATTTGTCGCTATAATTTTGTTAAATATCTTAAAGAATTTTTCTTTAAACATACTTCATCCTCATCTTCATAAGTTTGTTCATAATATATACATTAAAAAAGATTAAATATATCGTGCAACGCACGATGATATTTAGCTAGTTTACAATAGTAATTTTAGTAACTTTCTTTCCGGCGCTATGCGCGGAACGTCCTATATATTACACATTTATGAATATATCTGATTTTGAGCAAGAAAATTGTTGATAAATATAAGCAGGAACATCTGGTGTTTGATAAAATGTCCCGTATGACACATTTACAGATAAATATGGTTCTAAACAAGAAAAAATTCGATGAAATGTTTGAAAGAAGATTAGTGTTTGATATGTTTTGTATTTCAATTTTTGTGTTCATATGTTGATATATAGTGTTAAAAATTTGCTACTGTTAGAAAATGGGTAAAGAAATAATAGCATTAAGAATTAATCTTTTGAAGCATTTGTTTATTTATTATCAACTAATTTGAGCAAGTTTTGAAATTTAGCGCGGGTCTGTATTGTTCATTTTTGTGGTGTACTAGAGGTATGAAGTGTGTATATTGATAAAATGTGAACCAATAGATATATGGATTTAAAGTGCATCAGAAATATACAAAACAAGTGCATTTAAACTAGTGATCGACCCTTGTAGGTAAAATTTTTGAATCATCTTTGCACCAAATATATGTTTAGTAAGACGTTCTTTGTCGCATATATTTTTTCCCGCGTGAAATGAAAATTAATTAGTTCCTTGTGTAAATCGAGGTTCGAAAATAATGTTTATGTGCATAGTAAATAAAGAGTTTAGTGCTTACTTAAAGAGTGAGAAATGAGGACTTTATTTTAATTGTTTTCAACAGCTGCATAAATTTCTTTGTAAATCACATTCCTTGTGGTAGTTTGCAGTGCGTTATCTTTTCTGTGATTTGATCAACACTTTTACATGATGCGATGTTTTTGCTCGTGATAGTGCGACATATAGCTGACCATGTGAGAAGACGTGTTCTTTTAAATATAAGCCTGCACTGTCAAGAGTTTGTTCATGTGATGTATTTATTGTTAGGGCAAAGTATAGGCGAACGGGAAACTGAAACCTCTTAAATGGTACAAAACTTTCATATTCTGAAGACTTTAGAGGTATGCGGGGAATGAATATTTCTTTTCCCGACAATGAGCCGAAATATTTCTTAGCTTGGATGACGTTTTGTGAAGATGCTATGCATGTTAAACATGTGTCGTTGATGATTTCAGAAACTTTCAGCAGTATCTAGTTCCTTCTCATATTGGGGATCCTTAACTCACGAAGAACAAGGATTTCATTTACCATTTCTATGCATATCATCACACAAGCAATAACAATTCCATTAAACTGATAGAGGAACCTGAATTCCTTTAATTTTCATCATACAATCGGATTCTATGACGAATAAAGCTTGCAAGTCAATTCCAATATTGAATCCACATTCAATTGCAAGTAATTCAGCATGTATTGGGGACATGACATTTATGACCTTCATGAGCATAAGTATGACCTTACTCCCAGAATCCCTAACAACAATCCCCAATCCAATTCTATCCCGTGACAAATAGGAAGCATCTACATTGATTTTCTATCCTGTGACAAATTGCACACATTTTATTAATCTACCCAAATCGGACTGAACCAAAACTATGGACTTTTTTTTTCTATTGTGGCTCGTGCGCTGTTTTAGATTTCGCTAAATTTCTCTAAAATAAATTTGGGAATTTTATTGTTATTATTTTGAGTTCAATGATGAATAGAGTTTGTTAATGTTGTGTAAGTTTTGATTTATCCTTTTTTTTTTTGGATGAAAGAGTTTTGATGAACATTCAACAACACAATGGAAATATGTTGTTACATTTTGACTATCGAGAACACTTTAACTCTTGTAATCTTCTTTAAAATGTTTTGCTCAGAGAATTAGTGATCATTTATGTGATTTGTTTGATAAGATGGTCGGGTTCAATAATTTTCAATAAAAATGGCGAGCATGCAACCATTTCAGAGCTCGGTACTTACTTTTGAGTTATTGATTGTCACGTCCTCCTATCACGTCCCCTAAAATGTATAAACTAGTTAAATGCACAATCTTGTGTATAAAAAATCACACTCAGCCATCATTTAGTTAATTTAATTCATGTATTTATGTCTTGGGTTTATTGTGATAGTATTTTATAAATAAAGTATAAAAATTCACAACTTGGGTTACCTAACTAATGTCAAATTATGTTCATTTAAATGTTTAGTTTACTAGGATGTCACTATGCGGGGTTAGTAATGGAAGAATGTGTTTGAAAGACAACTTATGACACATGCACTCTTCGTCTGAATTCTGTCAAAATTTCACAATGTTGATTGAAAATCATGTTTTGATAAAAGACAAATTATCATCTATGTCGAATAACATAATGCTGGTGCTATAAAAATGCAAAGTGTCTAGAAATTCCGACTTTCCTAACTATTATGGAACTACCACTATATATTTAAGGTCAAGTGATACTATTTTGTGTTAAAATATTGATAGTATCAAAGTGAACATATAGTAAAATATGTTTTAATGCAAAAATTCATGAATTTACATTAAAACATTAATAAAATTCAAATAACAAATTTTACAGTTCAAATTAAAAGATACACTGTACAAGTTAAAACGTATAAAAACTCTTATGGAAAGTCAGGAAAGTTGGACTTTCAGGAGAATTTCTCATAAAAATACTTACCTAATAAGAATTCATGACTGCGGGATGACTCTTTCCTTTAATATTTTATGAGGAAGCACACTTTTTTAATTTTATTTTGATGGATAAAAGATTAAATACTAAAAACCCCCAATTTCTGAAATTGGAAAGCCCTTGATTGCAATCCCCCCTATATCTCCACCACTGTTGTACGGCTGCACTGGGTCCATAACCTTAAAACTTTCCGATTCATCAATTCAACTCCGCAGCGAGAAAATGCCTGCTTCATCCTCAGGTCGATGATCCATTTAATTATGCGTTTTGATTTTTGGTGTTTTTTGTTTCTCTAACAGAAGGTTTTGCAGAGGCGAGGAACCGTTGGCGGAAGCGGAGGCGGGACCCACACATTTCGGGTATGGAAGACGAGGATGACGACGAAGAGGAGGTTGTTGATGAGGATGGTCAAAACCCTAGCAATTCGTCTCTGGCGGTCCAGGTCCGAGAGAGCGAGGCAGTTTCAGAGAGCGGGGAGCGAATCAGCAGTTTCCCGATGGCAGTGAAGCGTGCGGTGTCCCGCCCACACTCCTCGGTGCTCTCCATTGTCGCAACCGAGAGGGCCGGGAATATGGCCCCCCAGAATCCCATCTCTCTGGAGAACATCTCCTACGGCCAGCTGCAGGTACTGTCCTCACTCCCCGCTGATTCGGCCTCCCTAGTCGAAGACAACGGATCTTATGTCATATCACCACCTGCCATTATTAAAGGCAAAGGCGTCGTCAAGAAGTTTGGCAGCGCAGAGAGAGTGCATATCGTGCCTTGCCACGCAGGTTCGACTACCATTTCCTTGATTTCTTGCTTGTAAATCTTCCACTTCTATTCTATGTTTCATTAGCATTACAATTTTTTGTTTGCTGTGCATCTCAAGTGATAATTAAGGACACCCTTAACTCTTGGGGGTCAACTTTCTTCTTCATACTGATTGTTCAGATCTCCATGGTTTGAGAAATAACTTACATTTCTATAGTGACTATCCTCCATTGCCAAGTATGTTGCATTTATCACTTGCAAGTCTATATGCTTTCATGGTTTATTAGACTCATTTAGGTATGGAGTATTTTGATAAACATGAGTGCGTGAGTGAACACCTTGCATACTCTCCTCCAAGTGCACTTTTTTGTCCAACAATTTTAAGAAAATTCCTTTGGTATCAGCAAATGTAACAATTTATTACCCAACAGTTCTCACAATAACTCAGCTTTCTTATATTAGTTGCTTCTATATGCAGATTGGTTTTCACTTACTACTGTGCACCGACTGGAGAGGCAAGTTGTGCCGCATTTCTTTTCTGCTAAATCCGCAGATCATACACCGGAAAAATATATTGAGTGTCGGAACTGTATTGTTGCCAAGTATATGGAGAATCCAGAGAAGCCATTGAGTCTATCTGATTGCAGGGGATTCATTGATAGCATCAGTATTGATGATATTACTCGTATTATGCGGTTTCTTGACCACTGGGGTATAATTAACTATTGTGCAATTAGCTCCAGTTGTGGCAACCGGAAGGATGAGACACACTTGCGTGAGGATTCCAGTGGTGATCTTTGTGTGCCTGGAGGTGCTTTAAAAACCATTGACAGCTTGGTCCGGTTTGACAAGCCTAAATGCAGGTTAAAAGCTGCTGACATATATCCTGAACTTGGATGTCAGCCTGAGGAGGACAATGATATTGATTTTGAAATTCGAGAACATTTATCTGAAGCGAGGTGCAATTATTGTTCCCGGCCCACTCCAATAGTGTACTGCCAATCACAAAAAGAGGTAATATTTTCACTGTGGGACGCCCTCTAAATTGCTTTTCACACCTATAAGCAATACTGCAATTTGTTCATGTGATCCGTGATTAAAAAAATGATGCAAAATTTTGGGCCAAGTTACACCTTGTCATGACTTAATTATTCTGATGTTCATTAGGAGCTAAAAATATGCTTTTTCCATGCTGACTTGTTCGAGAGATCATGAATTAATAGTCTGTGAAAGCCTAAGTCCTTACAACCTGTTTGTAAGTGAAATGAAAATGTAATGTGAAATAGAAAGAAAAGAACAACAATTATTAAACCTATGAAGGGTTGGGTATATTATGCCATCAGGCCAGGAAACATAGCTTTATTTGTTTTGAATCTAGCATTCATGTAGAGTCTCTTTCCAAGTCTTTTAGGTCTTCCTCTTCCCCGCTGTTTGTTGAATCTAGCAAGTCGTCGCAGACATATTCTTGTGTTTATGGGTTTTGAACTCTGAAATGTCCTACTGTTATGTTTGTGCTCACATACTCGGCTTGATGGTTGGATGCCTTCTGAAGTAGAAGTTATTTGGCTTAGAATTTGTTTGATGACAAATAAGAACTGCAGTTGCTAGTAATTCTCAGGGGCTTGTGTTGGACAAATTAAAGATACATATCATTCCTTCCCCATGTCATCTTGGCCCCCATTATTGCTTGGCTATAATGGATATAAATCTAAATATTTTTGCCCAAGTATTTTATGTTATAGGTACTTATCTTTGAGTTGGCAGTGCTACTTCACTGTTCTCATCGATTAGAAAAATGAAAAATGAGAATTGGATGGTTTTTAGTATTAATGCTCAAATTTTCTTCAATTCTGGAAATAAATGTTGCAAAAGATGCTTCTAGCATGATCTTCTCTGTACTTTTACAATTTTGGTCATTAATTAGTATCCAATCATGTTCTTTGGTAGTCTTTAAAAGTAGTGCATTTTTTAAGTATGTGAAAGCTGGTGCTGTATCATGATTCATTCATGAGTTGTATCATTGTGAAGGCTTGTGGTATCTGGCTAATAAAATCAAGACTGAGGTACAAGTTGTTAGTAATTTGATTCCGTGGTAGCTTGTCCTATATCATGATTCTTTCACGAGTTGTATCATTATGTTATTTTGGCTAATAAAATCAAGACTGAGGGAGTGTTAGTTACTAAATTGATTAAATGCAGTTTTACTCACATTGATCTCATGAATAGTTCATTTGTTTTTTTGTAAGTCATTAAAAGAACTTTTGAAGACTTGAGCATACCAATTTCACAGTGATGAAGTAAAGTTTTCAAGTATTTTATAACTTAAGAAGGTTCACAATTTACATCTTATTTAGGACCAAATATTGAGGTAGAATTGAATGTGGTGAAAGGTGAGAAAAAGCTGAGGGAATTAAAGAAATGAAGACTAGAACATTATTACAAATGAGTGGATGCGAATGAGTAAGAATTTGGTGAAATGGCAAATTTTAAGGGTCTCACCTTCTGGAGTTATATATTAGGAAAACGCTTCTTCTCCTTGCCTTTTGCCTTTAGTTTTATGACTGGACACCTTAAAGCTCATCATCTAACTCTTCTTATGTGATGCAACAAATATGAAGCTTGGAAGAAGGCAGTATTTGATCACTCTCATTTCTATTAAATATTTTGGCAGGTCGAAGTGCTACTTTGCCTGGATTGCTTCCATGATGGAAAATTTGTTGCTGGTCATTCTAGCCTGGATTTTGTAAAGGTGAACTCTCTGGAAGGCTATACAAGTATGGATGGAGATAGCTGGAATGACCAAGAAACCCTGCTTCTCCTTGAAGGCATGCAACTCTATAATGAAAACTGGAATGAAATTGCAGAGTATGTTGGCACGAAGTCCAAGGCACAGTGCATCCTTCATTTTGTCCGTCTCTCTGTTGATGGTAATCCCTTGAATAATGTTGAAGTTCCAATCTCTAACAAACTGGTCAATAAACAATTTGGAGAGAAACAAGGCAGATTGAATTCGAGTACCAGTGGAACTGGCTCAGGTATTTGCTTGGATATCTGTTTTCAGTCGTTGGTTTGCGCAATTATTCAAAGTTATGTATACACTTAACTATTTTCATCATATATCTGCAGTACTTGATTCTGAAGACCCTGAAAGCAAATTTCCCTTTACAAACAGTGGGAATCCAGTTATGTCCCTGGTAGGTTTTTGGTACCATGAACTATTTTCATCTCAGATATAGCTGTTCAGTAGCTTATCTGCTTTTATTGATTCTAATTTTCTGTATATTAATAATCTAATTCTTTTCTATTCTCAATCATTAGTATCTTCTATCATTGAATATTTGCTGTTTATCGGCAGGTATACTATTACTCCTTTTGTTCCAAAGGAGTTTGGATTTTGATTTTATCATCTTCTTAGCCTTACTAAATGACATGTATATTAAAAAAAATCGCAACCAGAAATTAGGGTATAAGTAAATGAATTGGCATCGCAAAGATTGTTTTGGTGTTATACTGTGGGCAAAACAGACGCTAGTTATGGGCAAATCTTTACTTTTTCTAGTAGTTCACAGTCCTAGATATTTTTTATAATTGCTTCTATTCTCTTGAGTTTTCTGTTGCTAACAGTATGGAAATAATTAGCATTTGTGAAAATTTCCTTAGAAGTGTATTAGCTTGCCTGTTACAGGAAGGAACTTATTACTGTATTAGATTATCAAAAATACTGAGATAAATGGAAGCCTTAACTAACGAAAACAGAATATGTGCAAAATGATGTTTCACTTTTGTATTAGATATGGTTGATTGCTTCCGTGCTGTGAGTGTTGCTTTCCGTATCTTGTAGAACTGCTGTCTGTGATGGTAAAATTTCAGAATGCTTTAGTAGTAACCTTGTATTCAATATATAAATACTTTTATCAGCAGTCCTCTAAAAGTTAAATTAGTGCTGCAATTCAGCTAACAACTCTTTATTATTGGGTCTATTGTTCTGACAAGTACAAATCCTTCTTTGCTCATGTTTTCCTAAATCTTTTGCTTGTGATTCCTAGGTTGCCTTTTTGGCATCAGCAGTAGGACCTAGAGTTGCTGCAGCCTGTGCCCATGCATCTCTAGCTACTCTCTCAAAGGATGAGACTTCAACTTCATCGCAAAATGTTGTCCAGGTGGATGGATCAAAGTAAGATGATAAGATGTTTAGTTGATTAAGTTGACAATAGGACAACAGTACCTTATAAATGAATAAAAATTCTTCTTAGCGTTTTTTATTGGTTGAAGACAACTATTGTTTTCAATAAATAGTAATTTTGGCTGGGTTATAATTTTTTGTGGTTTTGGGGTGGGGACCAGCATTACTGGATAGGATGTTTTTTTTTTTTCCTTTGGGTAACCCACAAAAAGAGATTGCTACAAATTAATAAATAAATTTCATTTTTTCATTTTATTTATACGAACTCTTTTATTGATTTATGTTTCTTGATACTAAAGGATGAGTATGGAAGGAATGCTTGGCAAGGAAGGTGGTTCCCACGGGAACTACGTTAGTTCAAGTCAGCTGAAAGGTATCTTGTGAAATTTCTTCTGAAGTCTCTCTCTCTCTCTCTCTCTCTCTCCTCCCTCCCTCTCTCATTGGTAATTCATGTAAATCAGATGCAACTCTATTATCTGCTGTAAAAGTGAGAGCTGCTGCAAAGGCTGGTCTTACAGCTGCAGCTATGAAGGCAAAGCTCTTTGCTGATCACGAAGAACGTGAAATTCAAAGGCTATCGGCAAATATTGTTAATCATCAGGTACTTCTTTATTAGTTACCTGATTGCATTTCAATTATTTACCTTGTCTGTATGCCAAGTCATGTGTGATTTAGGCGAATATTGTTTTTTGATCTTTAGCCTTTTCTTTCTAATCGGCATTTTCTGCCATACTTCTATCAACATAATTCTGTTGATAGAAGTATTAGCAAGTATAAAAACAAAGTATTGATAGGATTTTGAAGTCATGGCATCACAAAACAATGACTTTCACGTGGCTTTACATAATTGTATATATGTGTACATTGCATCTGAATATATATTGTTCAAGATTCTTCTTGAGACATTTAGTCTAATGAACATGGAAATATTAGCTATAATAAATCTCAGGTCAACATATCCTGTTTGTATCACATTTCTGTGTAGTTTAAGAAACTTTGAATAGCTTCAGTAAATAGCTCCAATATCGTGACTACTTTAAATATTTTTTCAGAGCTAAGATCCCAGAAGTTAAAAGGCTCTGATGTATAAAATTTTCGTCTTGAGTTGTCGAAGCTAAGATTCATGTCCTTATCATCAAATTATGTTGTGCTGTTAACTTCCTCATGATACTAATAAAGTTTTCTAACACATTAGCTAAATTTTTGCTGTTTTACCTAGCCAACTCATAATAATTTGTCACTTTTCTACTTGATGAATTGTTAATATTTAACAACTTTTAAAACATGTTGGTCCAATATATCCACTAACCAAGAAACTGATACAGTAATATTTTGGACTTGCTAGCCAAATATAGCAAAGCAAATAGCTAAAAGTAATTTCAACTTACACTTTAGCTGGTGGTTGAAGTTGGGTTTTTATTCTCCTCTAGCTAAAATGGCTAACAAACATCATATAGCTTGCTTGCCCCTTGGAGATGCTCTGATATTATCCACAAGTCTCAAGTTAATATGGTAGCTGTGCTGCATGGGTGGGATATCAGTACCTACTTCTTAAGATTTTGAACTTTTAACTATTTTTGTTTCATCTCCAATACAGTTAAAAAGATTAGAGCTGAAGCTGAAGCAGTTTGCTGAAGTGGAGACCTTGTTAATGAGGGAATGTGAGCAAATGGAGAGGACAAGGCAAAGGATTGCTCAAGAACGTACTCTTATGGTATCAGCACAAGTTGGATCTCCTGGATTAGCTCGATCTATGGGTCCACCAAGTGTCAGTCCTGCCATGGTTCCAAGTAATATTGGCAGCAACCGACAACAAGTCCCGAGCGCTCCGCAACCTTTCATATCTGGGTTCGGCACTAACCAACCAATGCATCCACACATGTCACTTATGTCACCACAGTCTATGTACGGACTTGGTCCAAGGTTGCCACTCTCAGCTATTAACCCCTCTAACTCAGCTTCTTCCAGTATGATGTTCAACTCTCCACCAAATTCCCACACTGGCCTAAATCATGCAATGCTGAGACCTATGTCTGGATCTAAATCTGGTTTGGGTTAATCTGAAAGCAAGTGCTTGTTGGACAAAGATGTGTAGAGAGTTTTTATGATATGCTCTTCATTTACTGCCTCGATATACTGAAGGAAAATCACTAAAAAGGCATGCCTGCAAGCATTTCACCGGCATTCTCAGGCGGGTCTGCCAACTAGTTTATTCGTCTATTTAACCTTGCATCTGTATGCTATTTTAACATGCTACATCTAGTAATTGTAGTAGTCTTTAGCTGTCTTAGGAACTAAGCTCTGGGTCGTTTTGTTTTCATTTTTTCCCCCTTACGGTGTAGAGGGATTAATTGCTGGAATTGAGAATGAGAACTATTGGGATTATTGCTAGAAAGAGAAGGCTTAATAGCCAAGTTTCATTTATAGATTTCAATGGAATGGACATCGTGGTGCTTTTAAGTGAAAGGTGCCTTAATTCGGAAATACATCAACTTTTATAAAATTGCATCGTGAGACCTTTGTTTGTTTTTTTTTTTTTTTTTTTGAAAAGTGAAACTTTGATCCCAAATGGGGCTTTTTCAAAAATTTCCACTGGAATGGAGCACGTGAGATGCGATGAGGGAGAGATGTGGAGACGACCGGATCAAGACAGGGAGAGATCGGTCAAAGCAAGAAAGGTAATTAATCCAACGGTTATCACGCTCCCCAATCCCTCGAATACTAGTATATATATTGACGCCTCATTTCCCTGGAATCCCTCCCTATTTTTTTCTCTTTTCCGCTGCAAAAAGAAAAAAAGATTAATTTTATATTTTAAAAAACCCCCCAAAAACACACAGTGAGAGTGTGGTTGAATGAGAAAACACAGCAGGTAGTCTGGTGTGGTGTGAGACACTGTATGAAGGTGGTGGCAGAGGCAGAGGCGGCATTAATGGAGGCCACGAGGACTCACTCTTCTTCCTCCCTCCTACGCTCCTCTCCCACCATCAGATCCTCCATCCACTCCCTCTCATCCCTCACCCAGATCGACGGCGACGGCGACGACGGCGACCTCGAGGAGCAGAAGCCCCATCCCAGACCCGCCCCCGGTCCGCCGGCCAGGCTCGTCCCGCTTCTACTGCTCGCCCTCCTCTCCCTCTACGCCCTCTTGCTCTTCCACAACAACGACGCCTCCGAGACCTTCCTCCTGCTCCTCATCTTCGTCGCCGTCCTGCTCCTTCTCTTTCTGCAGCAGCAGAAGGGGAACCGCCTGGATGCCCAGAAATCCAAGCCGGTCCAGTGGTTCATCGGGGATAGCGAGTGTGAATCGAAGAAGGGGATCCAAAGCGACGGCGACGTTTACGAGGGGGAGCTGTACAAGGGGAGGTGCAATGGGAGCGGGGTGTATTACTACAACGGGGACAGGAATGGGAATGGGGGGAGGTACGAAGGGGATTGGGTGGACGGCAAGTACGACGGGCATGGGATTGAGAGCTGGAGCAGAGGGAGCAGGTACAGAGGGCAGTACAGGAACGGGCTCCGGCATGGCTATGGCGTTTACACCTTCTTCACAGGAGATGCCTATTCCGGGGAATGGTTTAACGGCCAGAGCCATGGCCTGGGGAAGCAGACCTGCTCCGATGGAAGCTGCTACTCCGGCCAATTCAAAGCCGCTGTCAAGCACGGCCGAGGCGTCTACCATTTCAGGTCCACACTCAATCATCTCTGCATTGATTAGTTGAGTTAGGTGTTCTACTACTTACTTACTGTGGGGGGGTTTCAACTTTCAGGAACGGCGACAGGTATGCGGGTGAATACTTTGGAGATAGAATCCATGGCTTCGGGATTTACCGCTTTGCTAATGGTCACTGCTACGAGGGATCTTGGCATGAAGGACGGAAGCAAGGCTATGGCAGCTACGTGTTCAGAAATGGCGACACCAAATGCGGCGAATGGGACGACGGCCACCTTAAGCTCCCCTTGCCTCCTTCAGCTCAAGCTGTGGCCAGAGCAGTAAATGTACCAACCAAACCAACTCTCTTCCCTTCACTCTTCTCCTCCATTTCTAACGTGTCTCAAACTTTTCAGGCTGCAAGAAAAAGCTCTCAGATTGCGATCAATCTTCGAGGCGTTGATGAACGAGTCAACAAGGCGATCATGGCTGCTAACAGAGCTGCAACTGCTGGAAGAGTGGCTGCTGTCAAAGTAGTGCAAAGCAAGCTACATGGAGACTGTTAGTAGGACTATCTCTACTCGAGTTTTTTACCAGTTTTCATCTAACCATAGTCTTAGCTCGTAGATCCAGTTAATTGTACATCTAGTCACTACTGGATTAGTATAAGGATTTTCTGATGCATCTTTGTCCAAGAAAGAATCTATCCACTTGCAGAAACATGTAAGATGTAGGGATATGTTAATCAATGTGAAGCTAAATTATTGTGTTGGTTGCTTCCTCTTTACCTGCAATCATGCAGCATGGTGCCTTTTTGTGTCATAAACTAGTTGTTTACCGTTCCTCTCAAGATCGGTGCATGATTTTCTTTTTTGAACAGCTGAGATCCAGGGATCTGGTTTGGGTTTATGATTTCCAATTCGAACCTGGTATTGGTGTAGCAAGTCCTTTGTTCAAAGAGTTGAGATAGGGATGAACTGCGATGAGCATAATATGTACTAGTATAATACGCCTATACAATACTCTCTCCGTTCGACTAACAATATCTTAGTTGACCGTTTTGAAATTTTTTAACCGATGATAACTTTAGTTACTTGCATTAGATAACTGTAAAATTTTAATATTTTGAAAATACATGTTACGGAGAATTCAAAACTATATCACGTGATTATATTAATATAGATATACTACTCTAAATTAATGGTCAAACATGCTACAATGAATAGTGAGATAAAACATTGTTAAGGGAAGATTACGCAGACCGATATTTTACTCAGCGTAGTCCAAAATGTCATTGACATTGTAAAGTCCATACTTTTAAGTTGGCATTTTTGTGAAGAAGGGAAACATGTTTTAACATGCTCAGGAAAGTTATTTATGGATCTTGAATCTTTGTATCGATCGGAGTACATGGTTATGGAAGAACGATTTATTTTCGGTTATTGAAGATTAAATACAGAAGATTCCAAGTCATCTATTTTCGTCCAATTCAAGTATGGAAGATTAAATATTGCCTACGGAATTATTATGGAAGAATTAGTTAGGCATAGCTTTATAATTGGAAAGAGATCTAGTCTATTCCTTTTTCTATATTGTAATTGGAAATTGTAATATTCAGTTATAGAAAGAATAGATTAGAGTTGTACGTGATTGAAGGTACAACATGCGCTATAAAAGAAGAACGAAGGCTGCGAAATCAACCACGGATTTAGAGATTAAAAATCCTGTCAAGGATACTTTCGTGTGGAGCAGTCGCAGTTCAGCAATCAACCGCAACGGGATCTTGTTCACCGGAAAGTCTAGAACCACGGCCATAATATCCTCGGGAGAGGTAGTCATCAGAAAGTTGGGTGAGGAGCTCGACCTTGTCAAGTGAGGAGCTTGACGTTGACCGGCAAGTGAGGGGTGCTCACAAGTTCACTACTAGAGGTAATCATAGATAGGTAGAAGTGAGGAGTTTTGTACACTATATTGATTATCTAGTGAATGGTTTCTAGACTGGGCAAGGCCTCGCAGATGTAGGTGTATTCATCACCGAACTGCGTAAACAATTCTGTGTTATTGTCTTTAATTTTCATCATGTTATAACATGCTCGATACAGTTAATCAAAACACAGAATTAGACGTAAAGTTATAGTAGATCTACTGATAGTTATTTCAATTGGTATCAGAGCAAAGTCACTACAATCCCTCTTACAAGGGTAGTGAGATCGGAGCTATCATTATGTCTACTCAAGAGAAGTTCGGCACATCAACAGCGAGACCACCGCTACTGGATGAAACGAATTATCCTTACTGGAAGGCGAAGATGATGGTGTTTATACACGGTCTGGATGATGATGCATGGAAATGGATAGAAAATACCTGGACTTCACCACTGTCTGAGGCTAAAACTGGAACAAGCGAGAGATCGGTGAAGCCATTAGAAGAATGGAGCACGACTGAGAAGGCTAACAAGAAAATCAACAACAAGGTGCTATATGCTATCTACTCTGCTGTAGATCAAAAACAATTTCGACTGATCTCTACATGTACTTCGGCAAAAGCAGCATGGGATAAACTTCAGACTCACTATGAAGAAGATGCTAAGATGAAGAGAGTGAAGCTTCAAACTGTAACAACCACATTTGAGACAATTGTGATGGATGAACATGAAACCATTGGTGACTATAACATTCGGATCAGTGATCTAGCTCACACAGCAGACCAATTGGGACAACCATTCACTGATTTCCAACTGGTTCAGAAAGTTTTGAGATCCCTTCCTGAACGATTTCACAACAAGGTAACAACCATGGAAGATGCATTTGACACTTCAACGATGACTCTTGATGAAGTTATGGGATCACTTGGTGCATTTGAGATGAGGCTGCAAGCTATAAAGAGACAATCTAACTTGGCCGTCAAGGCAGGAATGAAGAAAGAGCAATCTGGTGCTGGAGCAGCTGACCAAAGTGAACATGTAGATATCGACCAGCTAATTGAAGAAGAAGTTGCAAATATATCGAGAAATTTTGCTAGGATGTTGAAGAGAACTGGTCCAAACAGAAGTGATACTAGAGGACAAAATCCAGCGCCTATCAGAAGAGGAAATTCAGGTCAAGATGAGTCTAAATCACTCACAAAACCATTCAAGCATGCTGGAAAGGTACAATGTAGAGAATGTGAAGGTTTTGGTCACATTCAGTCGCAATGTCCTAGTGCCTCTCCCAAAGAAAAAGGGAAAGCATATGCAGCTACCTGGAGTGATGATGGGGAGGAACATGTCAACAATCATGTGTCGTTTGGGGCAACACTGATCGAAGAATCGGAGTATGCATGTTTTAACATGCCTACTGACTCAGCATGTTTAAACATGCCGTCTGAAATCATTACTGAAGCAGAAGAGGAACCAGTCGTGGAGGATGTAACTGAAACTGATCATGGAGATGATATATATGAATCATATAACAATCTATACAGGATGTGGATGAAGGCAATGGAATCAATCAAGAAATTGAAAGCTGAGAAGGTCATTCTGAAAGATGAAAGGGACGAGATCAAGATCATGAATGACAGCTTGGAACTAAGTGTGAGGAAAACACAGGATGATTTACTGAGTATGACCAAGAGGACAGAAGATGCAGAAGGAACGATTAAACGACTCAACAAAGGAACTGCTGTCTTGGATGATCTGTTGGAAATGGGAAGAGCATCGGGGGACAGACATGGTCTAGGATATGTGAACCAGGCCATACCCAAATATGGACTTCAGTATGTGAGTACTTCTGCTCATGTAAATCAAGGGTTGAAGCCTATGCAAGGATTCAGAAGACAAATACATCAGATATTCAAGAAGAAGAGACCAGTCATCAAGTGCAACTACTGCATGTTTCAAGGGCATTCAGAGAATCAGTGTTTCAGACTTCTAAGGGATATCATGCGTGGAAAGGATTTCAAGACATGTTATAACATGAGTCCGTCACTTCAAGCAAATCTGACCAGGAAGGTATGGGTGCCAAAATCTAAACTTTGTTATGTTGTTCATACATGTGTTAGTGATTTTGCTAGAGATACGTGGTACTTTGATAGTGGATGCTCTAGGCATATGACTGGGTCTCGAGATTTGATTAATAATGTGGTGCCTTGGACTGGAACTGTAAGGTTTGGTGATGGAAAGATATGCAGTGTTATTGGAAAAGGTGAATTGCAGATAAAAGGATTTCCTGTATTCCATGATGTTTTGCTTGTAGATGGATTAGAGGCAAACTTGTTAAGTATTAGTCATCTCTGTGATAGCAAGCTGATTGTTCTATTCGATGATAAAACATGCACTGTTAAGAAAGGTGAGAAAGCTATTCTGGTTGGAACTAGATCTTCAGACAATTGCTATGTGTTTGATCAAAACATAAGCTGCCTCAAGGAGAACATTGGAGAGATGGACGTCATGGAAGATGAGGATGATCAACAGCTAGAGAATGGATCTCATACTACTAGCTCACCTATTTCTGATGGAACTACATCTTCACCAGATCATGTTATAACATCCCCTTCGATAGTCCATGTTATAACATGCCCTCAAGACAATGCTGAGACTGAAGCTATTGAACCGAGGAATTACAAAGAGACGTTAGAAGATGAGTATTGGATTTCAGCTATGCAAGAAGAGCTTCCCAATCATGTTTGCGAATTGAAGAAAGCTCGGTATGGATTGATACAGGCTCCACATGCTAGGTATGACCAACTCACCCAGTTTCTATTGAAGAAAGGTTATCATCAAGGGGGAGTAGATCGCACGATGTACATGTTTCAACATGATAGTCATAAACTGCTGGCTCAAATCTATGTAGATGACATAATGTTTGGGTCAACGTCTCAGACGCTTTTTGATGATTTTGTATCTATGGTGAAGAGTGAGTTTGAGATGAGTACGGTTGGAGAGCTTACATACTTCTTGGGTCTTCAAGTCAAGCAGAAGAAGGAGGTTCTACTCAAGCATGTTTCTACAGCTGAACAATTTGCTGATATCTTCACAAAGCCATTAGATGCTGCCAGATTTGAGCTGTTGAGACAACAACTTGGTGTTTGTCGGATTTGAGGTACCATGACATAACCTCTATGTTGTTGTTGTAGATTTTTTTCTTGTATTAGTGCTTTTATTCTTTTATAAAAAAAATAGAAAAGCGAAAGAAAAAGGATGTTGAGATATAACATGTTATAACATGCTGTCTGGATGAGTATGAGAAGCTGTTGAAAACTTTCTGGGCCTTAGTGCGAGTTTATGGAGTTGAATAACCTGTTGGCCAGTGTGAAATTTCTTGAAGATGACACGGGGGCAGTTGTGTGATATTGTATATTTGCAGAATGAGAGGGAAAAAGGGTTTTCTTATTCTACTTTTGGTTTTCCCATTCTCTACTTGGGTTCTGTTCTTCGTCTCTCTCACCGAACTCATAAAAACCAAGATTTCATCTGCTCATGGAGTTCTAGGTTTTTGGTTCTTCACGATCTACATGATTTTGGCTGCCAAGTTTGGATCTTTATTGATGTATTAAGCGCACAACATTTAACTGAACCTGCAGAGTGTCTCCAACAAATTGAGCTACATGCACAAGGTATTCTTTACATATATTTGCTAAAAATCAGTGTTGTTTTATATATATTTTGAAGGTTGCAAGTAGCCATTGAATCTAGGGTTTTGATTGGATTGAGATTCGTTGGAGTTTTTGGTAAATCTGTTGAGTGTGTGTTTAAACTTGAGATGGCTAGCTCAAATTCTATAGGCTCTGGTTTAGGGGGAGTTATTGGTGATGATTTGACTGTTGTAACTGGGTTGTTAGCCTTAGACAGTGACAGAGATTGGATTTGACGGTTGAGAAGCCCTTATCTAAGTTGAAATCCCCTAAAGCCTTTCATAAGTTGAAGAAGCATGTGAGTGATATCAGTATTAATGATGCTAATGTGTCAAGTCTGGACTCCAATATTGCTTTTGGAGCTTTGTTTCCCTCTTTGGGAAAGACGAAACAGAGGAAGAAGAGTAGGAAATCTGCAACTACTGAAGAAGATGAATTTGATGAAGTACAAGGTCCTGCTGTGAGGTCTAAATTGAGGAACTGACAATGATAGTCCTCTGCTGCTGAGAGTTAGATTTTTCTGAGAAATTTTATAAACAAGGAGGTTTATCATGCTTTGTGGCCAAATAAGTTGCAAGTGGAAAGAAGAATGATACTGGATCATTTGATGCAGCAAGCTCTTATGTTAGTTCTAGCAAGACAGCCATTCCGACGAAAGCTTTTAACTGGAGTTGCACATGTTATAACATGGTGCTATATTTGTTTCGGAAGCTACTGAAGTTGCACATGTTATAACATGGTATTTAATTTACTTCAGATGCTACTTTGGCATGTTATGACCCCAAGGGGGAGATATTTGGATGACTTTATGATCCATAATGAAGTTTATTTATTCCGAATGATTGTTATAACTTTTCCTGGGTATTTTGGATTTCTTGGTTTTCGGTTTTCCCTTATGAAGTGATTTGAAGTGATTTCGGTCTTCGTTCTGACATCAAAACGAAGATGGGTTCACAAAATGCCAAAGGGGGAGATTGTAAAGTCCATACTTTTAAGTTGGCATTTTTGTGAAGAAGGGAAACATGTTTTAACATGCTCAGGAAAGTTATTTATGAATCTTGAATCTTTGTATCGATCGGAGTACATGGTTATGGAAGAACGATTTATTTTCGGTTATTGAAGATTAAATACAGAAGATTCCAAGTCATCTATTTTCGTCCAATTCAAGTATGGAAGATTAAATATTGCCTACGGAATTATTGTGGAAGAATTAGTTAGGCATAGCTTTATAATTGGAAAGAGATCTAGTCTATTCCTTTTTCTATATTGTAATTGGAAATTGTAATATTCAGTTATAGAAAGAATAGATTAGAGTTGTACGTGATTGAAGGTACAACATGCGCTATAAAAGAAAAACGAAGGCTGCGAAATCAACCACGGATTTAGAGATTAAAAATCCTGTCAAGGATACTTTCGTGTGGAGCAGTCGCAGTTCAGCAATCAACCGCAACGGGATCTTGTTCACCGGAAAGTCTAGAACCACGGCCATAATATCCTCGGGAGAGGTAGTCATCAGAAAGTTGGGTGAGGAGCTCGACCTTGTCAAGTGAGGAGCTTGACGTTGACCGGCAAGTGAGGGGTGCTCACAAGTTCACTACTAGAGGTAATCATAGATAGGTAGAAGTGAGGAGTTTTGTACACTATATTGATTATCTAGTGAATGGTTTCTAGACTGGGCAAGGCCTCGCAGATGTAGGTGTATTCATCACCGAACTGCGTAAACAATTCTGTGTTATTGTCTTTAATTTTCATCATGTTATAACATGCTCGATACTACCACCATGTTATAACATGCTCGATACAGTTAATTAAAACACAAAATTAGACGTAAAGTTATAGTAGATCTACTGATAGGTATTTCAGACATTACAAAATTGCCTCTGAATATTGCTATGTTTCCTAACAAATCTAATAGGTGAGGACATTTTCATAAATTCATATAGTATCTTGGACAATAAGAGTAAAATATCAGATCACGCGTAACAACATCCTTTTCAATTTGTACTAGGTCCGGCTTAGTGGTAAATTAATATACCACAACGCTATTGTGTAGTAGATCTGATTCAATATTAATCTACCATATGTATGGATGCGATTCGAAGTTCTGGGGTAATATACCACACTATTGGGTAGTAAATTTGGTTCAATAGTAACCTCCACCTTCTCCAGAAAAGCCTTGGTGTAGCCTAATTCGTCGCTCTTTGTTCAGACAGAAATGTCGAGATCTTGTTCAAGGCGAATCGCAGAACCACGTTTGCCATTGTTGTTCACTGGTTAGAAATGAAAGATGCTATAAAGGAGTACCGATCAGTGATCACCAACACCGTTGACCAATATGGTTAGCTAGCATCTTTCATATGGTTGGAATATATTTACTAGCAAATTCAGAACTTCAAATAAGAAACCAAGAACAAATGCTAGCATCTTTCATATGGTTAGAATATATTTACTAGCAAATTCAGAAATCCAAATAAGAAACCAAGAACAAACTGCTAAAAAAAATTGCACTGCCTACAAAGTCTGTACTTCACCGTCAGAAAAAAAAGAGAGAGTGGTACTTCTTGTATTTCCTCTTTAGTAGTCTTTGATAAACAACAAAAACGGGATGTCTACAACTTCACTGTATCATTAGATATCAATTTGGTGATAAAAGAAATTCGTGAATTCACGAGTGGGACAGAATAAGGAAGGGTGATACATTGGCATCAGGCAGTTTACTTCTCACCAATGTTAGACCTATACACAAGTATCAATGAGGCTGTGTACAGCTCTAATATGGGCGAGAAGCAACTGCTTGGGACCAATATAGCATCCTTCCATACTCTCCCACTCGTGTTTTCACGAATTTCTTATATCCCTATTGATATTCATAACCCTACAAAATATAGCTCCTCTAAGCAACCAAATATTCTAAACAGTATTGTTCACTCTATTCTCTATGAAACGAGTCAAAACTATCTCATCCAAAGCAGAACAAACCCTATGCTTATGAAATTGCCATAAACGAAATTACTAGAGATATCAATGGTACAAACATGGGAGGGTGATGTATTAACTTCAAGCAGTTTAATCCTCGGCAATGTTAGACGTATACACAAATGTTGAGGGGCTTCGTGAACACCTCTAATATTGCTGAAAAGTAACTGCTCGAAACCAATACAATACCCTCCCATGTTGTACCACTGGTATTTCTAGTATTTCTTTGGTGGCAACTGAATAAGCATAACTGCAAACACATGAGAACCTAATCTTGCTCCAGCTCGTTGTCTCTAGATAGCAGGGGTACCCGATCCTTTTCCTCCTATAGCCTCTTCATCGCAGATGTGATCACCATAATGTAGCCAAACTGCACAACGGATAAACTATCATTACAAGAGGTTTCTTGAGAAGAGTACGACTGAGATTCATATACACAACAAATATCAGGTTCACTTATATCTACATCGAAATTCCAGTTCAATCATATTTAGATTATCAACAAACAGAAAAAATGTTCACTTTTATTGTTAAACAGCTTTACATGTGAGTTGTTTTACCTGGCTATTAATTATTCTTATTTTTTCCTTGCTTATCAGCATTGTCCATGATCTTGAGAGCAACATTCAAAACGTGAAATGCAGATACTCGCCCAGCAAATTCTGCACATACCAAACGGGCCATACAGCATTAGTGAAAAGAGCATCATAATAGATCTGACCTTCTGATATTAAAATAATAAGGAGCACATAGAAGAAATCAACAATTTGTTATTCTTACAGATCATAAATGCATAACCACAGAACATAAATTCTTTTTACACAACCAGAAACATGAATGAGAGCAAATGAAAATCTCTAAAGCACAGATAATAACAATCTCAGTTTGTGAACAAAAAGCTTCTGAACCATGGAGTATGGATATAATCAAAACAGAATATATGGAAATGACAGATCCGACAGAATCAACAACATATGAATGAAGGCATGACATGAGAAAATGATTTTACCGTGTACTGGTCGGTCGGCCGCCGCAACACCCAGGGGTGCCCCCGGAGGGGAAGGCAAGCTCAGTGTATCCTCAACTAGGGCAAATGGCCTTGATTTATAGGCTTTTTTATTCAGCTGACCATAAATGGGCTCTAACATGTGGGCTTCACTCATCTTTCATGGGCTAAATAATCACACATTGGACTTCCCTTATATCCATGGATGATATTTAAAAGAAACTTGTAAGCTATCGCCCTCTGGCACCGACTCACCGGATGATGCTGTCTCGAATTTCGGCCATGACTGGAGCAACCTGCCTATATTCTCCCCTCATACCTCAAACACTCCATCGCCGCTGCTTCTCTCCGCAATCCCGGCGGTGCATGTCTTCTCTAATCCCCCGCAGAGCTCCCGGAGTAGCACCAGTTTTTGCCCAGGCAAGACGCAGCTCCTCTCCAAAGTTAAAAGACGAAGAAGTCGCCACTCGTAAGAATCCTTTCCCTGCTCGGCTTTCTTTTTAAGCTTTCTGGAGAAAAAACAACTGGTCCTCAGTTCTTGGTTGCTGCAGTGGCTGATTTGCAGTTCGAGGCGCCCCTCGAGATTGTCAAGTATCCAGCCCCGGTGTTGAGGGCGAAGAATAAGAGAATCAATACATTCGATGATAACCTGAAGAAGCTAGTAGATGAGATGTTCGACGCAATGTACAGGTTAGTTTATCACTTTTTTTCACACTTGATATCAGGGATGAATTCAGAAATGTAGTTACTGTATTGTGTTGTGTTTGCAGAACTGGTGGCATTGGGCTGGCTGCTCCCCAAGTTGGTAAAAATTTGCAGCTTATGGTGTTTAATCCAGTAGGTGAAAGAGGGGAAGGAGAAGAGACTGTTCTTGTCAATCCCAAAATCGATAGGTATTCCAAAAAACAGATTCCATATGAGGAGGGCTGCTTGTCCTTCCCAGCGATCCGCGGCGATGTTATGGTATTTATATCTATATATTGGATAGTATGATTGAAGATGCTATTTTTCTAGTATCATCCTGTTTCGAGAATCTGACTGCTGCCATTGTTTATTGTATAGAGACCAGAGTCTGTAAGGATTGATGCTCAGGACATTACCGGGGCAAAATTTTCGTTTCACTTAGATGATATTCCCGCACGAGTCTTCCAACATGAGTATGATCACTTGCTGGTAATTTGTTCCTGTCCACATTTTCTCTTTTTTGAAGGACTTTGTGCAAAATATACATGACAAACTTCGAATTCGTATGATTTATCGATTATCTAAGTAGGAAAGCTTAAGTTGAGTCAAAGATGGTGGTTAGCTTGGAAATTTTGAATTTTTTTGGGGGGTGTGGGAGGTAACTCTAGAGGATTTAAGATTTGGGATTTCCAGTAAAGTCTAGAGGATTTCCAGACTTTTTTAAGGATCAAAACCACAAACAGAAAACAGAAACTCCAACATAGCTTTGTTTGTGCAGGGAGTCCTTTTCTTTGACAGGATGACTGACGAGGTTCTCAACACTATCCGTGCAGATTTACAGGTGATCCATCAACAGTTACTTTGATCGTTGAAATATATAATATTTGATCACCAATAGTATGTTTCATTGATACATAAGTTTTATTGACAGGCATTGGAGAAGAAATATGAGGATGTAACTGGACTGCCAAGCCCTGAAAGAATAGATGTTCTGAGGAGAAGGAAGACGGTTGCTGGATTTGGGAAATCATGACCTGATCTTGAAGCTTTCTTTGGGTTCGGAAGTTGATTATATCACCCAGTACACCCATGTACATTTTAGTGTCCCAACTCTGACTTTATTTCATTAGCAATTATATAGTGCTTTGTTACTCTATGATTCTTTGAATGTGGTAAATATCTCCATATGAAATCATTTATTTATTACTTAGCTAATTGGTAGATTGAGTGTCTTTTGCTTATATTCTTTTTCTTTTTGCTAATTATTGCATTAGATATTCATTCACAAAGTAGTTTTCGTATGAGATGTATTGTCCAAGTTTTCCCAATCTGTAAAAGTGGGACATCTTACCCTCTGTAGGCTATATATGATTATAGTTTTCCCAGCTTCTCTGTATTCAGTCTAGATAGGAGTAGATAGCTTCATTAAGCTTTAAAAAAATGAAAGAAAGAATTATTATTTGTTATATATATGACACGGTATGTTATTGTTTCTTATTAGAGTGGAAAGACGAAAAAAAGATTTGCAGGTTTTTTCATTCATTGATTGTTGTACTTCTGCGATGATTTAAAAAGAAAATAAGATTGACCCGAGGAAATGAGAGACAGCTGAGAATCTTGTAATCCTGGTTATTGTAGAATAATAACGTAGATGTTGTAGGTTTTGGGACTTATGAGATAATGCTATGTTGGTTTCTGATGCCTTGATATAGAATGCATGCTCCATATCTTAGCCAACATATTCTTGCACACTTTGTTTTCCAGCATTCCTTTTTGTTCTTCTGCTTTGGCTGGAGTGGAATCATAATTTGATGGTAAGCATATTTTCCACTCAGATTGTATCTGAGTTCATGTAGTTCCTTATTGGCAAACAGTTTGAACTGTATTAAGCTGTCAATGGTAATGTTCCATAGAGAGTGCTGACTTTTAATGTGAATATACTGCTCCCAGCCGGTTGGAAGATAATGTGACTTTTAATGTGAATGTGCTGACTTTTAATGTTTCATATGATCTTCGCCTACTTTCAGTTGGAGAGAGCTGCGAATTAGGCCTTTGATGTCAACACTTTGTCCTCCACAACTGTCAATTATCTCAAGGCGTGTTGCAAAAACTTGCTGGCATTCTGAAACGAACACAAACAAGGAAAGAATCTCGGGAACAAGTTGCTGCAACAGTGAAAGGTTTACGAGGGATGAGGTCGATTACACAAGTGTTTCAGAAGATGCTACAATTTCTGTGTCAAATTTGTTTAGGTTACGGATTTCTCAATGACTAGTGCAGAAACTTGTGATATAATTCTTGTAACCACACTAGTTCATCTAAGGTTCTTACGGATTAGGCCTCGCACGAATGAAATTCCTGCAGTTTTTGAAGGAGTAATTGGTTATGTGATGTTACCAGAGTCACTTAATAAGTTATCGCGGTTAAGGAATGTCCTAATAAGTTACCAGAGTCACTTAAAAGCAGCTCTGTCCGAAGAGCAGGCTACCAGATAATGAGGGATCATCATCATTCATCTAGTGAGGCATATGTAAGAAAAGCATGAGTGAAATGTTTCATGAATAACAAAGTTTGTTGGCTAATTGGCTACACTGTTTAGAAAGTTTTTCTTGGTTTGTGCTTTTTAGAATTGGAGAAATCGTCTATACAAACTTTCTCCCTTTTGTTAATTTCAGCCACAATGTTATTTACCACTTAAATTTCATCCACAAAGTTACCAAATTTTATTAAATTTGATCCATTAAATTATAATTTTGGCCAAACTAAATAGTCAACTCAATTTTTATTTTATTTTTTGTATAAAAATACAACATTCGAAAAAAATTGTTGAATAGAATTACTTTATCTGTGCTGAATCTGCACGCATCACTATTCATTTAGTCAAAATTGATATTATAGACGTCTAAATTGAACTAGTATTATTAATCAAATATTATGTTATGATATATTGTTGGATTCATTGTAATATGCATTTTCATATAATCAACAATTCATCATTTATAATTACAAATGAATAAAAATATTAATGGTTAAATATAGTTCTAATCAATCTGAAAAAATAAAAAATTGCAGGTTCAACAGTTATATAGAGGAGTACCATGTTTAGGCGGATGAAGAATTAGTGCAGACCTTCAAAACGCCATCACCACGATAGCCACATAAACATTTTCTTTAACTATGACGCTTATACTTTTTGGAAAAAAATATAGGATAAAGTTTAGATGAGCAAAAAAGGAAATGAGGTGGATATATGATTTTTGCAAACATACCAAGAAGGTTTTAAATTTTTTTGGATTTTTTAATATTGCGAGATGAATAAATACAATAATATTGACGAAAGTTGAACATTATTTTAAGTCAACCTCACGTTATATAGATTAAATCATGTATTAATTTTGTCAAATCTGTGGATAAAATTTAACAAACTACACTGAAATTTGCTTAAACATGAAACTTTGTGGACTATACCTCCAATTCTTTCCTTTCTCTTGGCTTTGTGCAATCCATTTGTCTTCACTACTTAAACTTATGTTCATAAATTACATATATTTTATATTTCCAGAAAAATAAATAAAAAATTGCAATTTGAATGGAGGAAGAAGATAAACCAGTCATTTTCCATTGTCGCCAAACAATCTGACTTCTTCCGCCACGTGGCACCTGCAAATCATATTAAACACGGAATTAACTGGGACTGCTACAAACGGATAAACCTGTTATTGGCGCAACACACCACAAACCACCAACAGCCAAAAGTAGAAAAATATCGTTCAAGGAATAATGCTGCTGCAACTACTTCTCCCGCCACCAGCGCCGACGTACGCCGCCGGCCACCGTTTCCGGATGAATCCTCCCAGGCTCAGCTCTCGCCGCCTACTCCCACTGCCGAGACCGCCTCACTCGTCAGCTTCTCCTTCCACCGCCTCCTCCTCGCTCGACGGTGAAAATGTCGACACGTTTTCCAAGTACTCAGGCTACTTGTTCGAGCTCAGCTCATCGGAAGCGGATTCTCTGGCGGAGTACAATATCTCGAAAATCGTCGCCATGTATCAGAGAAAGCCTCTCATTCTCCTCCGCCGCATCGTCCAAATCGGCACCACCCTTGGCAAGTGGTTTGCCCTGCGCTACATCGATGCTGCCGCTGACCGTGCCGATCAAATGTTTAAGGTGAAGTTCTTTTAAATGTATCAGTTCTTTTCAGGCTCCTTTCTTAACATTCTTGCTCTAATTTTCCTTTGCATATTCATAAGTGTAATTGTTAGTGTTATTTCTTTTCTGCAGGTTAGGGCTGAGGAGTTGAGAAGAGTATTGGTAGAGCTAGGGCCGGTAAAATTCTAGAATTATTTTGTATACTACTTCTGGTTTTTGCTCTCTGGTATTTTTTCCTGGAATTGATGTATTGATCTTTTACTCATTGTAGGCTTATATAAAAATAGCTCAGGCAGTTTCATCTAGACCTGTAAGTCTTCACTTTCTCTACGATTAGCTTGAGCTTCATTTCTAGTTTTTAATTGACTATTAGCTTGAGCTTCATATTAAGCCAATGCTAGGTTGTTTGTTTTTTCACTTGTACTTATTGAAATTTTGTGAACAATTTGTGGTAATGTGCTTCCAGGACTTGGTACCGCCTTCATATTTGAATGAGCTCTCATTGTTGCAAGATCGAATAGCACCTTTTTCAACTGAAGCAGCTTTTGATATGATAGAGAAAGAGCTTGGTCAGCCAATAGATGCTGTCTTCTCAGAAATCTCACCCCAGCCTATTGCTGCAGCATCCCTAGGACAGGTTTAACCTCAACGCTTCTCGCGATAGATTTTTGTTCTGAGTTTGTTTTTGCCTTCATTTGTTATCTTTGGGAAGAGCTTTATGATTTCCTTTGGTATTTAAAAGGTTTATAAAGCTAGGCTTCGGTCAACTGGACAACTTGTTGCTGTTAAAGTTCAGCGTCCAGGTGTTCAAGCAGCAATAGCCTTGGACATATTAATTTTGCGCTATCTTGCTGGATTGGTCAAGAGAGCTGGAAAATTTAACACTGACCTTCAGGTAATTTTTTTTTGTAGTACTATGACTCATGACAGGCTCTGAATGCATTTCAACACAAATATACTGTGAGTTTATGACCCAGCAGACTAATATACACAAGATACTAATGAGTTGGTTTAAGTTTGAAACCTATTGACCATCTAATCTTCATTTGTAGGGTGTTGTGGATGAGTGGGCATCCAGTCTTTTTCGGGTACATACTGATCCACATAATTATTCACCTGATGCATTAGACAAGCGCCACAGTTTTATTTATGTTATTTCCAGTTTTTTCAATACTCATATTGGAAGTACTGTTTCTATGTCTTATTATATTGAATACAGGTGATCAAATTGAATGCAGGAGATGGACTACAAGACAGAAGCAAGCAATGGAATCAGATTTAGGTACAGTATAGCCTTAATATTCTTGTGTCTTTACAAACAATATTAGATGTAGATTATATTTTTGGTGCATGTAAATTCTTCTTTAGATCTTATAATAGTTTCATACTCGTCTCCATGTCTCCATCTTCAAACTACTGTTGAGTGTTGAGTGCATTAACTGCCGAAAGTTCACTGTTTAAAAAGTATGCTTTATTTGCTATGGAATATCGGCAAATGCAAATGATAATCTTATCCTCAACATCCCCTTAGGGAATATAGTATTTTCCAACAGAAATCTGAAGAGTATCTACTAATGTCTAATATACATCACCAAATTGTTCGGATGATATGCCATCAAATGTAACATGATTCAAGTTGTGAGATTTTTCAATGATGGCTGCCAATATTTCCATCAACTTTGTATAAAGGTCTGCTTGCTATGAAAATAAATATAATAAATATTCTCATGTTTCTTGTGTATTTTAAAGCTCACTTCTGATTCGTTTTTATTCTTCACCATTAGATTCATGTTTTTATTCAGCTTTACCGTTGCATTACATGTCTAGTTTTCTTGCCATGTGTATAACCTCTCTGACTGTGACTCATTTCTAAACATTCTTATATTTGCACTTAACAGAGAACTATATGGTGGGATAAAAGATGTGGTGGTTCCAAAAATGTTTTTGAATCAAACAACCCGAAAAGTCCTTGTAATGGAGTGGGTGGAGGTACAATTATCAAACAGTCTAAAGCAATTGTTTTATGGTTTTATACACCGTTACTGAAGTCATATGCCTTAGTTACTAAATTAACTTATGCTGAACAGTAAAAGTAAATGTAACAATTTATAAAAGTTCTTGAAGGTTAATGTCGAAATATTTTGCACTATTGTAACTAATATATGCTGAGTTGAATGTATGATTTGCTGTACAATATCGCATTTGACATAAAGGCCAGTTTTTTTTAATATCAGCTGTTAACAACAAAACATCATCATAATCTTCTCTTTAAATTTATATATATCACATTTGAGTTTTGTTACCCTTGAAAACTTTCTTCGCTTTTTTTCTCCTGACTTTACATATTACTTCATCCAACATGAACATGTTATTTTCTATTTTCTTTGAGTATGTTTTGGATCACTCTTTTCGAGTGCGCACCCCCACCCCCCCCCCCCCCCCCCCCCCCCCCCCAAAATAAATAAAATGTCAATTTGTCCCATTTTCTCATGAATACCAGATGTATAGGTCATTATTCAGAATGATGTGATTAATAATTTAATACAACTTGAATGACTAACAATATATGCTAGTTTATATTATTCAATGGTTGATCGGACCTTTTCTCATGTTTTATGTATTTGTTGATATTTCAGGGGCAAAAATTGGTTGACGTTAGGGATCTCTACTTGGTTGAGGTTGACCCATGATATTATTTGCATGTTGTTTGTTACTTATTTTTATGAATTTGAGCTGTCCAAATAATGTGCTAAATAGTGGGGAAAAAATTCTTACAACATACAGGTAGGGGTCTATTGTTCCTACAATCAACTTCTTGAATGTGGATTCTACCATGCAGATCCACATCCTGGGAATCTATTTCGTACATATGATGGGAAACTGGCCTACTTAGGTATATGTTTAAATGGCCTTGTATGTTTGTTTGTCTCAATGTCTAGTTAGATCTCAAGTTTCTGTCCCTGAGGTTTTATAAAAAATTAATATGAATGGTGGATAGTACATTAGTACTTAAGAGCTCCTTAATAAATAGCAAATCATTAGAAAACTTCCTCTCGCCAATCACAATTTCTGGCAATTAGAAAGACTAACGACATGTATGTGAGTTACTTTTCAAAACGTTGAAGATTTCTTATGTGTTTCTGTTACTTTGTCTTTGCAATTTTGTCACTTTTCAATTGGGCTCTTTAAGTAATCTTAATTCTGCAACTATCAGAATATTCTTTCATTTGCTGTGTTTCCATTCAACATAGTAAAAGATAACCATTAACCAGTCAATTTCATACCACAGATTTTGGTATGGTTGGTGAATTCAAGCAAGAACTTCGTGATGGTTTCGTGGAAGCTTGCCTTCATCTAGTAAACCGTGATTATGATGCACTGGCAAAGGATTTTGTTACTCTTGGGTACAAGTTGTTTAATTCATTGAACTTTAATTGGCTAACCTTGACAATTTCTTAATGTGGAATCGTGGATTTACTTCCACAGACTGCTTCCATCAACAGCAGATAAGGATGCTGTTACAGAAGCACTAACAGGTTTGTAGCCTGCTAATTACAGGCTTATTATTTTATCATTTTATCAGTAATATAGAGAGATGGTTTCAGTCGATACGGCTTTCTTTATTTATGTAGTTGCAATACTTCTGTAGGTGTTTTCCGAGATGCTCTCTCCAGAGGAATCCGCAACATAAGTTTTGGGGATCTTCTTGGAAATTTGGGATTTACGATGTAATTTCTGAATCTTTGTCTTGCATTTATCAATAACAACTTCAAGTGGTTGAGAAACTTGCAATTCAAGAAAAATCTTTGCATGATATCTATGCTCAAAAACTACTACGTGTACCTTGACTGTTCTACTGTGTAACTGTGTAACTGTGTAATCAATCACTTGAATGTTATATTTCTTTTCTTGGAAATTAGACAAATAACATAATAAAAAAGAAACTGGTTTTTTATGATAGCCGCCACCAAGGGTTAAGTGGAATCCTTTCGGTACCTTAAAGCAACTATTTACTGCACAAAGCCTTCTGATCCTTAAGTGGAATCCATTCAGTCCCTTAAAACAACTATTTATGCACAAAGCTTTCTGACCCTTAAGGGAAGAACAAAAGGAAGCTAAGGTTGGTTGAATCAAAAAATTGTTTGTTAGGTGCTCTTGGTAGAATATATATATATATATATATATATATTTAATTAACTTCTTATAAGGGCTATATGATGGCGCATGGTCTTCAACTAGCTGTCTATTCGATGAAAATATATTTTTGGGTCGAACAATCTTTATTTATAACTTGAAATGCTTTCTCTGATGAGTTTCAACTCTGGGCTAAACGATTTTCTAATATTGCAGGTACAAGTTCAAATTCCAGATCCCTTCGTATTTTTCTCTAGTCATTCGAAGGTACCCAATTATTCATATTGCCTCATGTTGAATACCATGTTGTGCATCAAAGTATCTGAAGATAAATGCTGTAAATATCATGTTATTCATACTAAACCGCTGCAAATAAATGCCTTTTGTAGTTTAGTTAATTTATACTGAATGTTTTCAGTATTTCTTCAACCATACAAATTCAGTAAATGTTTTTGATGCACATCCAGCCTGGCCGTTCTAGAGGGTATTGCTGTCGGTCTTGATCCAAATTACAAAGTTTTGGGTAGTACCTACCCATGGATTGCCAGAAAAGTGTTGACTGATGGCTCGTTGAAACTGCAATCCTCTCTTCAAGGTCTACTTTATAAGGTAACGCTGGGTATGCAAAAACTAAGCAGTTTGTGCTTTTCTTCTATTTCAGTTATCAGGGCCATCCGCCTATTTAATTACCATACCCTTGATCAAGTTTTTCTCCAAACAGAATGGTTCGTTCAGGATAGACCGATTGGAATCTCTAGTGACAGAGGTAAAATAAATTCACAAGTTTATATGGCTTTGCTTTCATTCTTTTATTCTACTGGGCTCCCCCCATTACCTTTGTTAAAACTCTAAGGGTGGCCACCATCTTGTATTCTAATTCAAATTCGGTTAGATTTGTGCATTCATTTAAACTAAAACAAACATTAGATTTCCTTAGGGCCTGGTGTTTTTTGAAAGACCTTTACGGGCTGAGCATTTGGAATGTGGTGATAATTTATAACATAAATCATTAATGGGATGTAAAGATTAGCTACTATTAATATTTACTTGCTGAGTAAGTTGAGGGTCTAAACACAGGAAAGATGAATGAAGCTTTTCACTCTGCTGTATCATTCAAAATACATGCTTGTGGCCACATGTAAGAAATTATCTATATCACAGGGAAGAAAAATAATTATAGTCAAATCAATGCATGGCAGTTTCATGGCATTATATGTAAAACTTAAGCTCCTATTATCAAAAATTTTCCTATATTCACAAATAGTGATTTCTCTTACTATGTGACAGTCTCTGCGTGCCAGAACAGACAGATCAATCAAAAAGCAGATTGAAGATGGAGATACCAAGACAATAGTCAAGGAAGTTCTTTCCTTCACACTAAATGAAAAGGTAACCTTTGACCTTAAGATAGTGTCACTGCCATTACTTGAGCAAGAGTTACGAGGTTTTATTGACATAGAATTAATTTAAATGTGGTTGAGTTTTTCAGGGTGCATTTGTACGAGAAATATTTCTTGACGAGTTTGCTAAGGTACGGTTAACTACATGCTCCCTTCAAGAGATTAAAACATGTTTAGGCAAGTGGTCAAGGCATCTATATTACTTAGAATTTTGATTTTTCTTCCTTCTTTTTCTTATCACCTCTCCCCCAAAATAAATAAGCAGCTGAATTATCCTAATATGAGTGTGCCATACTAATTTCACTAATATCTTGATCAATGTGCGTCATTTCCTTGCTAATAATCACAATTGAGTACATTAGCCGGTACATGGTGTTTATATTCTTGTTTATTATTTGTTTTTAATATTCAATAGGGTTTGGACGCACTTGGACTTGCAGCTCTTGGATCGGCGGCTTCAAACATACCATTTTTGGGCTCCCAATCTACTTCATTAATGACTGATGAAGACGTCACAAACCTGAGAACTTTTAGACGCCTCATGTTATTGCTATCTGGGATTCGAGTGGGCGGCAGCACATCGGAGGTAATATCTTTTGTGCAGTATCTTATTTGGTAGCTTGTTATATCATCCAATATGCTCATGTTTCCATACTGGTATGTGTTGATTTAATTGTTTTTGGCATGGCTGCCTATAAGCATATTTAATGATAATTAGAGCGCTATGGATTTTTCGTGTTCGTTAGACATGCATGTGGAATTGGTGTTTCTAGAAAATTAAAATGACTTAATTACCAGATACATTCTAATGCAATTGAAGAACTGGAGAAAAGTAGAGTAGAAATGAGCCAGTTTTGCTTAACCAGTGCACCTTTTCTTAGTAAAACTACAGCTAAAGTTAAAGTAAATATGCAGTCTAAGCTCATTTTAAGCTGGCTTAGCTACCGCCATCATAACTTTTGCTTGCTTTCCTGAGCATAAGTTTATTCATATCATGGTTCGGAATTGTGATATCAGGGGTTATTTTTTGTTGTGTATCATGGATGTTAGAGCGTTACATGTTATGACGTAAATTATGATGTTGTAGATAACTTCTTTCTTTGAGAAATTAGACAAGGTTATACTTATGAATCTTTCATTTGTCAATCTACTGTAGGGTGTTAAAGAATCAAGTTCGTATAATGGCAAGAGAATATCTTCAACCAGTTCTTCTCCGGCTAGTTATCAATTGGTATCAGTCCAGGAAATACAACCACTCCTTGCAGCCATCCCCGAGGTATTTGAATTCTGATAAGGACTTGCATTGAATACACTGATGATTAGAAGAGCATTAAGTGCATCTTGTTGCACTGCTTGAATTCTCATTGTTTTGATTATTGCATTGGTATCGGAAAATTAGTTGTGGCTCTAGTTATATTCCTAATTTAATTGATCGAGGGGTTGCAATCAAGTTTGATTACAGGATCCAAAGCCTTCTCTGACGTTTCCTATACACGTCTTTAAATTTCATGATTATGGTCACTGGATATGGAACTCCGTATAAGTAAATGTTTCTTTTTCCTGCAGCTTCCTCAGGATTTGCAACAACAATTATTTCAACTGCCCACTGACTTGGCAGCCAAGCTAGCAGCTCGAATTGCTGCAAGAACAATGAGGAGGATTTTCCTGTAACATTACCCAGGTTTGTTTCATTCATCATCCTGAAGGTACTTGGTACTTCTGCTTTCCCCAAAGAAAAGATGGTACTGGTAATACAGAATCAACTGGCTAGACTCTGATATTGGGATATATATAGATGCTTAGATAGACCTATTCATTCTCATTGTACCTCTAATTTCCACAATTTTGAATTTTTGTCGGTCATTGGACAAAATTGTTTTATAATCTTAAAGTCGTGTACAAAATTATTTTATATTGGGAGAATAAACTATTATAAATGTTTCTATACAAATATAGGCTTGGAAAACTGTTTCCTTCTTCCTATAATCCCTTGCCCTTTGGCTTTAATTGTTTTGTGCTAGCATTTTCATATTTCACAACATTTTTAAATATTGAATACGTATTTTGTGAGGCAAAGAAAAATATAGACGAAACATAAGTTCATGAATATAGATAAATGCAGTTTTCAAGGGTTAAACAAGTGTCTAAACATGATCATACGTGAAATCTTATCTCAAGACAGAAATTACAGTGACAATTTACATGAGTTTTACATTGAGCTTTTGGATAAGAAACAGATGCAGAGAAAAGGCGGCGATGCGTATGTAAGGCGACCATTCAACGTTGGCGTCTTTCCTAAACTTGACTGGCTGTCCATCCTGCATCATTAAACGAGGAAAAATGGTCCAGTTGAAAAGTCGGCTACCAGAAAATATCTATAACAAGTTAAAAATTGATGTTGTCCATCATTAGAAGCATTCCTTTGTTGTTATCCTTTGGAATAGGATTGAGGATTCCAGTAAGTTTCTTATTATTGACATTTCATTTTAATATCAAAACTATAAAGTTATTAGTGCATATTAAAATAATCAAGAAAAAACTAAATAAATTAATAATTGGACTTGATCTAAATTAAAAAAAATGTGTAGAACTAGAAAAAATTGGAAGTGTGCCAGCAAAATGACAACGAAGGAGGGGATTTGACCGAGACCTTTCAAATATGACTAGATTCAGTTCCCGAATACTTTATGTAGTAGGTTCTTGATCAATGAAAATTTAAGCGTATGGTGATTCCTTTTCTCTTAGTTGGTGCTTTACTTTCTGCTAAGAAACTCTTAAACGACAGAAAATATTTAAGGCTTTAAGCTAACAGACCTTACCGACCAATTGACTTCACCCTCCTCAGTTCCTATGTTGCATATCTAGGTTAGAAAGATCAACATTTCAAGTTAGAAAAAGAATGTACAATTTAAGGTTGTAATGAATTTTATTCTTGTAGCAAAATATTCCTTTCCCAACTGGCCAAATGGCGAGTAGAAAGATCATTGTTAGATCCTTTGGCCACCTGAAAAACAAAGAGCAGAAAAAAGAAGAAAAAAAAGGTACAAATACATCGGGGGAAAGATAAACTGCTTAAGGTCTTTTTTTTCCGTAAAAATTAAACTTAAGATTCAAAAAACTGCAGTATCTCATGCAGTATTATGACAATATGCTGCAGCTAACTGATTCTATAACATCAACTAGCCGTAAACAAAATCTCCATCTACACAATAGTCATATACTACTACAAGTGCTTTCCTGCTACTCCTGCAGATGCTCCCATCAACATCCACAAGAACGCACACATTACACCAAGTAACGAAAAACAGAAAAACCCACTCTTACATTTGCCAGAACTTCTTGAAGTTGCAACCGGAACAACATCCGTGCTCCCACTAGTTACTTTTACCCTACCAAAGCTAGACATTCGCTCAAAGGCCCGGTTGACTAAAACACCACTTTCTGCAGCTGAGGCAGGAGCGGTGGGTATAGACTCCACAAACGACCACAGAGCGGATGAGATCCAGGAGTTGGTACCATCATTCTGTTGGCCACTCTGACTTGTATCAGCTCCAGACCCATGATTCAAAAAGTTACCATCATAAACCACACCTAAACATATATCAAAACTTGTCAATACTAACAACCTATCACAATTGTATAAGCACTCTACAGCTCTTGAAGCTGGCTCAAACTCTCCCCATATCCACTTGGGCAGTAGAGTTTAGGCCATGCTGAAGATGACATGGTCTTCCCATACCATCCGCATCTGACCAAGAGCTCTATGAGATTAGTTAAAAGCATAGTGTGCTTATACATATATAAAAATGATACTAAAGAAACTATAGAGAACAGAAGGTTCCATTGCTGAAGACGCTTTGAGTACCTGATGTAGCTGGAGGGACAGTTCCGTGATATGATTCCCCAGCACTATAGACGCTACTCCTCTGATCATGGGACCACTCCTGAAAACCAGCATCATTTTCAACATTGCTCAAGTTCCTCTGATCATGGGACCACTCCTGAAACCCAGCACCATCTTCAACATTGCTCAAGTTCCTCTGATCGTGGTAGATGCTCTCTGAGCCACTAGTGTTAAAATAGAGATTTGAGACCGGTGTTGCATCTCTGATCTCTAGATTATCCACAAAAGGTAAGTTAACTTGCCCGTCTGCAAACCCATTGAAGCCAAAGTCAAACTCACTCAAACCATCAAAACCATCAAAACCATCAAACTGAACATTCTCTTGAGACGGTATCAAGTTTTCAAAGTTTTGCAAACTTGGTTGGGGACCCATAAGATCGTCCATCTCTAGAAAATCCTCAACTTCGCGAAGATCCATTCCAGACGCTGTACTAGAGTGTGGCAGGTCTACACAAGCTTGCACGTTGTACACAGTGCTTTCCTCATGTATGATTCTTTCCTTCGTGGGCTGATTGACTATGCCACTATCAGCCTCCTCATCATTAAGAAACTCCTCCAGTTCAAAGCCATAGTCGGCAACTGACAAAGGAGGAGCAGGTAGGGGCCCATCTGGGATTCCGTTCACGAACTCTTCAAGACCCTCCAAGGGCTGCAGTTGGCATATTGCTCTATCCATGTTAGCAGGAGGGGCTTTACCGACACTAACATCAGGAGGGTTGCAGTTCTCTTGTTCATCAAATCCACTCGTTTCAATCCCATCATCAACCCAGTCTTCCTCCCTGAATGGAGCACCATATTGCTCACCATTCTTCGGACCAGGTCCACTCTTTTTAAAGAGCTTGTAAAGTGCATAATAATCCTTTTCAGAGTTGCAACTTCTCAACTCCTCTTCGTTCAAGAGGTACTCATGCATAACCCAATCAGTACGCTCGCCAGTAGGTGCACGACCTCTATAGAAGACCAGAGTTTTCTTCACTCCAACGTCACGGGACTTGTAAACAATCACACGATCTTTTCCAGTTGCTTTCCAGTACCCTTTACTGGTTGCCCTATTAGACCTTCCTCCATGTGGGTACTTTCTGTCTTTTGGACTGTAAAAGAACCATTGCCTGTCGCCCGTTTTCAGTTTAGACAGCCCTGCAATATAGAATTGGTAAGAGAAGGTTAGTAAAGCATTCAATACAACAAAACAAATGAAGATCCATGATCCATCCTAATAATATCATCTCAAGCAGAACAAAACTAGAGCAACGTGATTCTATTTACTTTTTAAACAAATTCTCTCTTTCATGCTACCATACGGGCTAGATCACAAGCTTTTAAACACAATCGACCAATACCTCAACAATAATGGAAGCAAACCAAACATTTAACAAGATTTCTCTTTTATCTATTAAAATTAAGTTGTCCAAACTTTAACACAATCAACCAATACCTAATGGAGACCACCAAAACACTTTAACAATCTTATTCCATTAAAACTAAGTTGTCTTATTTGATCGATCACAGTTCACACAAAATTATCACACAAGTAAACTCAAATACAGATCATGATAAAGTCAACGCACAAAGAAAACTTGAATGATCAGAAAGCAGAATTACATACCGGGAAGCTCATGGGGTTCCCACTTATAGACGTCAGTATCGGTGATCACGTCCATCTGGTGACGCCGGCGGCAGATCTTCCTCTTTAGGTAGAAGAGCACGAGCTCCTCGTCTGTTGGATGGAATCGGAATCCCGGTGGAAAGGTTTTGCCGTCAGCCAAACAGGATGAAACCTCGTCTCCGGTCATCTTCATGGCAGCAGCAGAAGCGGTACAATCGATGATTCAGTCAAAAAACTGTACAGATCTAGATTATATGTACAGATAAGGATATACGAACAAGAATTAAAGAATCAAGGGATATGGTGGAGCTGGGGATGAAACCCTAGAGAGAAAACGAGACCCCAAAACGATTTGGGGACAAAGAAGAAGTGATCGACTACGAAACGGGGAGTGAGAGTCAAATTGGTATAAATACGGAAATTCTGCGGAAGGCAGTGAATGTGAATCCGGGGTACTCTAGTAATTTCAGACGTAGTTTCCCGGAATAAACACGTTGGACTTTATACTATGAGGTCGCCTTGTGTTAATGAATTATGATGGGCTACAGTGAAAAACTGTCATGATCCAAGGACTAGAGTGCAAATTACTGGGGTTTTTGGTAATTAAACTAAAAGGAGGGGGTCAGTGGAAGTCAAGAATACTTGGCTCATCTTAGCTAGTATTGGCGGGAAGAATTGGATTGCCCAATGAGGAAAGAAGTGCACCATAAATAGTGTGGGAGAGCTGTAGAATAGTCTATCCAGGGATTGATCATTTTGGGTGATTTGGTAGTTAGTCTGTTAGATAGATAATTGCTAGATTAGCTGGATAATCCTCCATTGATTTGTACTGTACTTTTCTGCAATTTTGGGCAAATTAAGCCTGTTCATCACAAGGTGGTATCATAGCAGTCGTCCACTGACCATCATGACGGACGGCGGTCGTCGATGAAGGATTCCGATCGATTGGAGCAAAAGCTGGCTGCATTGGATGCTCAAGTTGAGGCAAAAATCGCAGCTCAGGTTTCTGCCATACAAACCGGTCTGCACCAGGAGCAGCGAGCTCAAACCGAGGAAGTACGTCTTCAGATCGGCGATTTTAACATCCGCCTGGATCGACGGGATGCGGAGATTGTAGCTGAGCGAGATCGCGATTGGATTCAGGCTCAAGCAACGCAACATTTGCTGCAACAGCTGTTGATGAAGGAGCATCATTCCAGATCTCCGTCTGTTCGCAGCCGAGCGGTTTCTCCACGCCATCTGGCATCGCCTCCGATGAGAGGTAATTCTGACCCCTCTGAGTTTCACCGTGAAATTGATTATGTACATCACCGCAATTTTATGCCTCATGTGAATTCTGTGCCTAAGTACCCCAATGTGTATGATAATGATGTGGTTGGGGAGGATTCTAGAGGTATGAACCCTAGGAATTGGGAATCTAATCACATAAATATGAGAAAGGACTGTGATCCTAGAGATAGAAATGTGGAGGGAGTGTATGGTCCTGACAGGAATTATGATCTTAGAGAGGGGAGAAATGTTGCTGGAATGTTTGGTCATGATAGGCATCTGCAATTTGAAAGGGCTAATGTTGTAGGATTGGATGATTGGAGAGTTAGGTTGGGTAAAGGTGTTGAACCACAACAGGCTAGCATAGCTTTGACTAGTTTCAATGGAGATGATGCTAGAGAATGGTTGAGAAGTTGTAAAACTTTCTTTAACTATTATGAGGTTCCCAGTTGTCAGAGAACTAGAGCTGTGGAGATATACATGACTGGGAGGGCTAGAGTGTGGTATCAGTTCACAATCCTTGGCAAGGGTGAGATAAGTTGGGATTCTTTTTGTGAACTGTTGTTGCAGAGATTTACTCCCTTAACCCTTAGAGATGAAATAGCTGAGTTTAACAAACTCAAACAAAGGACCACTGTTAGTGCTTATGTGGAGGAATTTGAGGAATTAAGGACTATGATATCTGATAAAAACCTCCTGCCAACTGAACAATATTTCATTTCAAGTTTTTTGAGTGGATTGAAGGAGGAGTTACAACCAGCAGTAAGAATGTTGTGTCCTGATTCCTTGCCTAAGGCTATTGAATTAGCAATGTGGCAGTAAAGGAAGATTGAAGTAGCAGGAAAGAAGAAAGGGATAAGGTACTCATTCCATCAAGGTCCTCAGAATAAAACATTACAGACAAAGACTGGGTTTGATAAGCTGATTTGGAAGAATGATTCCAAAGAGCCAGGAAGCAAGACTGGAAATTACACCAAACTATCACCTCAGTTGTTGCAATACAGAATGGAGAATGGCTTATGTTTCAAATGTGGAGATAAGTTTGGGGCAGGGCATGTATGTAGAATGAAACAAGTTAATGTGATAGAAACTGAGAAGGAAATGGAGCCTGGATCTATATTGGTGCTAGAAGTAGATGATGAGTTGGCATAAATTTTTGAAGATTTGGGAGAAGAGGACCAGATCATGTTAAGTTCAGTTGGGAGATCTTCTACTGACAGTGAGCTTAAAAGTACTATGATTTTTCATGGTTTTCTTTATGGCCACATGGTTAGTATCTTATTGGACACAGGAGCATCAACTAGTTTTGTTGACCCTGCAGTGATAGAAAGGGTGGAATTAGGTGCCATGAACACTAAGCCCTATGTGGTAAAAATAGCCAATGGAGAACTTGTGGATGGAGCAACTCTTTGCCCTAGAGTGGTATGGGAATTACAGGACCATACTTTTGTCTTTGACCTCAAAGTAATGCCACTGGGAGGGACTGACATTATATGTGGTGTGGATTGGCTGTCTCTCTTTAATCCTGTAATATTTAATTGGAGGAAGCAAGTGGTGTACATGCATCATGACAATTACTTCTGGTCCCTGAAAGGTAGTACCAATGGGTTCAGATACAAGATAAGGGAGCCTGGAACAGCAAAATTCACTGGAAAAAGAAAAGCTTCTTTGATGGAAATTCTGGATGGTAGTGAGGAAAAGTCTAAGCTGGATGATGAGAAGGTCTTGGTTGACTTAGTGATGGCAGCAAGGAACAAGGAAGAGACAGCAGCTGCCAAGGAAATCAGGGCTTACAAGCAGTTGAAGTCTGAGATTGACTCCATCAACATTACACCAGCCATAAAATAGGTTATACTCACTTTCTGTGAAGTATTTTCTATTCCAAATCAGTTACCACCAATGAGAAGCATTGATCATAAAATCATTTTAAAGGCAGATTCTCATCCTTTTAAGATTAAACCCTACAGGTACCCTCACAGCCACAAGGATGAAATTGAAGTTCAAGTTGAAGAAATGATGAAGAATGGAATTATTAGACCTAGCAATAGTCCCTTTGCCTCACCTGTAATTCTTGTTAAAAAGAAGGATGCTTCTTGGAGATTGTGTATTGATTACAGGAAATTGAATGATGTAACTGTTAAAGACAAGTTTCCAATTCCAGTTATTGATGAATTAATTGATGAATTGTTTGGGGCTGCATTCTTCTCTAAATTGGATTTAAGAAGTGGTTATCATCAGGTGAGAGTTAGAAATGAAGACATTTAGAAAACTGCTTTTCAGACTCATAAAGGCCATTATGAGTTTTTGGTAATGCCTTTTGGATTAACCAATGCCCCTGCAACATTTAAAGCTCTCATGAATGTAGTTTTTAGTCAACACTTGAGGAAATTTGTGTTAGTTTTCTTTGATGATATACTAATATATAGCAAGACTGAAGCTGAGCATGTGAAACATTTGGAAACAGTTTTAGAAATATTGCAGAAGTATCAGTTGTATGCTAAATTGTCAAAGTGTTCTTTCGCTACTACTTCAGTGGATTATCTTGGGCATATCATTTCTAGTCAAGGAGTTGCAGTGGACAATTCTAAGATTGACAGCATTCAGAAATGGCCAACACCAAGAAATGTAAAAGAACTCAGAGGATTTCTTGGGTTAACTGGATATTATAGAAGATTTATCAAAGATTATGGGGTGATATGTAAACCATTACATAATCTACTCAGAAAGAATTGTTCAAGTGGGATGAGGAAGCTACTAAAGCATTTGAGCAATTGAAACTTATCATGACAACTGCACCTATTCTGAAAATGCCTGAGTTTGATAAAGTGTTTGTTATTGAGACAGATGCTTCAGATATTGGTATGGGAGCTGTGTTGATGCAAGATCACAGACCAATAGCTTATCTCAATAAGTCTTTTTCTCCAAGAAATAGGATCCTCTCTACTTATGAAAAGGAGTTATTAGCTTTGGTGTTAGTTGTGGACAGATGGAAACATTATCTGATAGGCCATCATTTCATTATCAGAACTGACCATCAGAGCCTCAAGTATTTGATTGAACAGAAACTAACTAATGCTCTACAACATAAATGGATCACCAAACTCTTGGGACTTAGCTTTGAAATACAATACAAATCTGGGAAAAACAATGCAGCAGCAGATGCTCTATCCAGGAAACCATTAGACATGGCTGAGGATGAAGGTTCCAGTGAAGAAGTTCAGACTAGAAAGGAGGGAGGAATATAGCAGTGCAATAAAATATCTACAAGTTCTTCAATAATTCCTACTTGGATGAGACGGGTAGAGGATAGTTATGAGGGAGATCAATTCTGTCAGGAATTAATTAACAGCTTGGTGATACCAATTGAATCTGTGACTTCTGAATTTAGCTATGCTCAAGGATTACTCGGAAAAGGAGCAAAATTAGTTGTGGGAGGATCTGGACCAGCAAGAGTAACAATTTTGGCTGCACTACATGCATCAGGACTAAGAGGACACTCAGGCCAAGCTGCTACTAGCAAGAGAGTTTCTGCTTTGTTTTCCTGGCCTCATATGAAGGAATAGATTATTGATTTTGTGAAAAGCTGTGAAGTGTGTCAAAGGAATAAGGTGGAGCATTGTGCTAGCCCTGGCCTTTTACAACCATTACCTATTCCTACACAAGCATGGAAGCAGATAACTATGGATTTTGTTGAGAAACTTCCCAATTCTCAAGGTAAAGACACTGTATTGGTTATTGTTGATAGACTCACCAAGTATGGTCATTTTCTGAGTCTTAACTGCTGCTGTGGTGGCCAAAAGGTTTATGGAAGACATCTGCAAATTACATGGTCTGCTAGACACCATCACCTCTGATAGGGACAAGGTGTTCACTAGCAATTTTTGGAAAGAGTTAATGACATTACTGCAAGTACAACTTCAGTTCAGTACAGCCTACCATCCACAAACTAATGGCCAGACTGAGAGAGTCAATCAAGTATTAGGGCAATATCTTAGGTGTTTCTGTGGAGACAAGCCAGATCAATGGAGTAATTGGCTTGGGTCTGCAGAGTGGTGGTATAATACCACCTATCATGCCAGCATAAAATTAACACCATTTGAAGCTTTATATGGTGTGAAACCATCTCCATTGCCTTTAGGAATCATGTCTGATACAGTCTTTCCAGCTGTTCAGGATCTGATGCAACAAAAAGAGAAGGTTAATCAATTACTACAAAAGCACTTGAAAGTGGCTCAAGAGAGGATGAAGTTTTATGCTGATCAAAAAAAGACAGATAGATCCTTTACAGAAGGTGATTGGGTGTTCTTGAAACTTCAGAAATACAGACAATCATCATTAAGTGCTCAAGTTAACATGAAACTGGCTCCTAAATACTATGGTCCTTTTAAGATAGTTCAGAAAGTGGGCACTGTGGCATATAAACTTCTGTTACCAGCAACTAGTAGAATTCACCCAGTTTTTCATGTTTCTTTGCTCAAAAAACATGTGGGATCACAGCCTTCCCAAATAACTGAAATACCAGTGGAGGATTCACTGAACTTGCCTATTCTTACACCTACCAGAGTGCTTCAGAGGAGATTAATCACTAGAGTTGGGAAACAAGTGTTGCAATGGCTTATAGAGTGGAAAGATACTGAGCCAGAAGAAGCTTCTTGGGAGGATCAGGAAGTGGTGATAACTCAGTTCCCTTGGTTCAAAGCTTGAGGACAAGCTTGCTAATAAGGAGAGGGTGATGTCATGATCCAAGGACTAGAGTACAAATTACTGGGGTTTTTGGTAATTAAAACTAAAAGGAGGGGGGTCAGTGGAAGTCAAGAATACTTAGCTCATCTTAGCTAGTATTGACGGGAAGAACTGGATTTCCCAATGAGGAAAGAAGTGCACCATAAATAGTGTGGGAGAGTTGTAGAATAGTCTATCCAGGGATTGGATCATTTTGGGTGATTTGGTAGTTAGTTTGTTAGATAGATAACTGCTAGATTAGCTGGATAATCCTCCATTGATTTGTACTGTACTTTTCTGCAATTTTGGGCAAATTAAGCCTGTTCATCATAAAAACACGGTTTATTTTTATTAAAATTAATTTCTCTCTCTATCCAATCTTTTACTCTTACTTTTACACTATTCATTATTGAACTTTGACCAAATATTTGAATAATTAGTCTTGAAAGTGACGGTCACTATATAGTGACAAAGTTTATATGCAAAGAAGTTTGGGACGGGGGTTTTCTGCAATTTATGCAAATTGCATTCACGTGCGGGGGTTTTTCTGCAATTTATGGAAATTGCATTCAACATGCTTGAATTTCATACTTGAATGCTTGTTTTTTAGACCAAACAGGTTGGTTTTTAGAACATGCTTGCATTTCACACTTAACAGGTTGTTTTTTAGAGAATGCTTGCATTTCACAGTTAACAGGTTGCTTTTTAGAGTTCATGTATTTTGAAGCAAAAAATGATGGTTTTATAGAGCATGCTTGAATGAATTTCACCCTTGAATGCTTGTTTTTTAGACCAAACAGGTAGTTTTTTAGAACATGCTTGTATTTCACGTTAACAGGTGGTTTTTTAGAATAAAATGCTTGTTTTTTAGACCAAACCAGTAGTTTTTTAGAACATGCTTGTATTTCACGCTTAACGGGTTGTTTTTTAGAATAAAATGCTTGTTTTTTAGACTGTGTGGATATGTTTGTTAACGTCTATTTTTAGACTAAAATGCTTGTTTTTTAGACTGTGTGGATATGTTTGCAAACGTCTATTTTTAGACTGAGTGAACAGTGCGCGTGAGTGAATAGTGCATTTTTGTCAAAATTGCAAATAAGGATCTCCTTCCTTCCAAATTCCAATATAGTCCTTCGTCACTATATAGTGACCGTCACTCAAGAGACCAACTCATATTTAAAAAGGTATATAATCTTCAATGATATCAAATGTGACATTATTAGAATCACTGCAATACTTAATATTCAAATATTAATTTTTTATATTTCAATAATATACGTAATAAAAAATATTAATGGTTAAAGTCGTATGTTGAGGAATGTGAAAAAAAATCTCTGAATAATAGGCTGGATGGAGTAGTATTAAACTACTTTTAATGCCCGCCGTGCTATGCACGACAACTTTTATTTTTCAAAATATTTTGTTGAAAGTTGTATCATATAAGCAGGTATCGGAGAATATATAGTATTAATCAACACCATTTTGAAAATTAAAACATAGCGAAATTATCATCGCTACAAGGATAATCCTCCAACATTCTGCATCGTACTAAAACTTGGTAAAAATGTAAATAAATCTTGAAATATTCATGACTACAACTTCTAGCTATTGTAAATTGTTCAATTTACAAGGTAAGAGTTTTAATACCAACCACAACCACAACCAACTTCAATTTTGCAACCTTTTGTATTTCTTAAAGTGAACAAAAAGTTGTTCATGTTAACCAATTGAACTAAACATAAAAGAGAAACCATTAAAATTTCAGTAAACTCATCGCAAACTTTTCAGAAATTCAGCAAACTCTTGGGAACAAACTCTTTCACGCGCAACGTATATGTGTAAGATCCCGTTTTGGCTGAAGTTTTATGCTTGAGGAAGCAACTCTCTTTGATGAAAATATAGATAAGTTTGCTTTCATTGGGGATGTGTTACGCATGCATGCAATCGTCCATGGATATACTTTTTAAAAAATAAAATTAAACCACCTATTGGTGAGGGAATGTTTATTGGTATCCCACACCCTAAAGCCATAATTGGCAGAGACCAAGTTTGTTACAAGCCTATCATAGGCAAAATTATCTAAGGACAAAAGCCCTTTAAAGCACCATGGTGCCTTCAAAAGAATAGGTTCTACCTATACAAAAGAATGGACTTTAAACCACAAATTCCTACTTGAAACCTATTAGAGAAATGCAAGCATTACTCAGAGCGGTACCAAAAGGATTAAGCAGCAAAAGCCAATCATGCAAAAATAAATTTGAGAAGATGAGCAGCTGACTAGCATGGAACTTAGGCATAGCAGGTGCTGTGTAGTGTCAGATTCTGATAGCTGGAATCTCCAGCTTGTTAAGAACGGCAATGGTCTGAATTTGTGATGGAAGAGTCCCCCATGTGTATACTGCATCCTGTTTCTGTGATATAGCCATCTTTGCCAGTGAGTCTGCAACCTGATTAGCCTCTCTGAGAATATGGTGGATAGGTACCTTGATCTTTAAACTGGCCTCATCACACAGCTGGAAAAGTTTCCAGTGTGCAGTGATGGGGTTGAGAATCATTGATATCCCAACCAAGGAGTCTGATTCTATGCAAAAACTATGCTGACCATAAAAACATCCAAATCTGTATGCATGAATGATACCTTTGATTTCAGCTTCCAGTGGTGTTGCTGCAGTGGTGTATACAGTAGCAGCTGAGATCAAGTTCCCATGTGAGTCTCTGAGGGCCAAGCCTAGACCACAGTTAGGGTGAAGAAAAGCAGCATCAACATTGATTGTCATTCCTTCCCCTGGAGCATGCCATGAAGTAAGTGTAGGTCTGTGTCTGATTTTTCTGAGGGTGAAAGGCAGGTGAGCCTGTGTTGTCATCTCAATGTCCATATGGTGGGATATGTTGATAGGAAAAGCAGAAAGGATCAAATGGAGGCTGTGTCTCACTTCTGCAATAATAGCTGACCTGCAAGGCTTTATATCATCAAACGGTAATCTATTTCTGGCTTTCCACAAAGACCAAACTATTAGACAACATAAAAGTCTGATAATCTTAGCTTGGAAGCTAGACAGAACATTATATGTCATGTAATAGGATAATCTATCATATACTGTGGAAAAAAGTATATCCCTAACACCAATAATTGACAGGGATCTAGACCACACTTGACTAGCCAACTGACAGTTATTGAAAAAATGATCAATGCTATCTGAATTTGTGCAGAAGGGGCATTTTGAGGCTAGGTTAAAACCAAAGTGAATAAGAACCTCATCAAAAGGTAATAAGGAATTGTAAAGTTTCCATACAAAGAAAATTATTTTCTTTGGAACCTTTATTTTCCACATTTTAGTGAGAGAGGATGAGGTAGGCCTATGGTCATGCAAGAGAGTGTAAGCATATTTAAAAGAGAAAGTGCCAGTGATGGAGGGCTTCCAGATCAGCCTATCATCTCTATGCTCAGAAATGGTGGAGGATTGTAGTATTGTAGAAATTGGCTGAGTCAGTGCACCAGAAAGTGAAGGGAGATAGAGATCTCTTTTTTGTATAAACTCGGCTACTGTGATGGATAAAGGAATGGAGGTAAGATCCTGGGGGAAATGGTCTATTAAAGGGCCAAATCCAGTCCAATTGGCTGACCAGAAATTACATAATCCCTTGCCAATTATAACAACAGTGTTAGCTTCTCCTGTAGGATTTATCTGGCAGATTCTTTTCCATGTCTGAGAGGACCTAGAGGAGGGAGGTAGGGAGTGTATGAATAAGGTCCAAAGGGCTGAGCTGGTTTGGTATTTCCACCAGAGTTTGACAGAACAGGCTTGGACTATATGAGGTATGGATCTAAAACCAAGGCCATTTTGGCTGACAGGGAAACACAATTTAGACCAAGTTCTCCATTTTTTCTTTGTTTTTACTAGTGTGGAGCCCCAAAGAAAGGATGCAAATATTTTTTGGAGAGTTTCTATTGTGTGTACAGTAGGGGCCATTACTGTGAAGATATGCTGGGGGATGGAGTACAGGACAGATTGGATCAACACAATTTTACCCCCAGATGATAGCCATTTCTGTTTCCAGAAACTTAGCTTTTTGCTTATCTGTTCTATAAGAGGGAGAAAATAGCAGTTCGGAACTTTTCCTTCAAAAATGGGGACTCCCAAGTATTTGAAGGGAAAGGTTCCCTCTTTCATTGCCAGAAACTGTATGATCATATTTCTTTTAGCAATTGTAGCATTTTCACTTAGGAAAAAGTCACTTTTGTCATAGTTAATTCTTTGACCAGTGACATTTTCAAAAGTTGCTAGAAATGCCTTAAGATTTATCAATGTACTCTTACTGACTGATATGAACACAATAGTGTCATCAGTATAAGAGAGGTGTGAAACTGGAGCTGTGTTCCTTGGAGTATTGAAGTAGGACAGCTTGCCAGTTGAGAAAATGTAGGTTATACTTCTTGAAAAGGACTCGGTAAAAATGTTAAACAGGATAGGAGATAGAGGATCTCCCAGTTTAATGCCTCTACTTGCCTTAAAGAATCCCACAGGCTTTCCATTTATGAGGACTGAAAACCAAGCCTGAGCTAGGTTATTCATGACACATGTTATAAAATTGTCACTGAAGCCAAATTTTTTGAGAATCTTTTTCAAGAAATGCCAACTAACTCTATCAAAAGCCTTCCTCAAGTCCAATTTAATAATACAATTGGGCTCTCTGGCTTTTCTGTTAAGGTGTCTAACCAGTTCTTTGAGATAGAGAATATTATCTGCAATATCTCTACCTTTCAAGAAGGTTGTCTGGTTAGTTGAAATAATGTCAGTCATGAAAGGATTAAGTCTGTGCATAATTACTTTTGAACATATCTTATTGATTACATTAGACAGACTTATAGGTCTGTAATCATCAAAAGATAGAGGTGTATCCTTTTTAGGGATAAGAGTAATCCAAGTAGCTGCAATGCCCCTTGGTATTTTTGCACCACTTAAGAATTCATTGACTGCCTCCATCAAATCTGAAGAAATGATATCCCAGGATTTAATATAAAAACAGGCAGAGAATCCATCTGGACCAGGTGTACTATTTTTGTTAAAGGATAGCACAACTTTTTTGAGTTCTTCCAGATCAACTTTTTTTGTTAGAACATTGTTTTGAGCTGGAGTGATACAAGATGGCACCTGTGAGAGAAAATGTGAGTCAAATAAATGATCACTTTCTATTTGCTCATCAGTTAGCAAGGATGTATAGTACTGTACAACCTCAGTTTCAATATCAGAAACATCCTCTAACCAAATCCCAACAGAGTTCCTAAATTTGGAAATGTTCAATTTGGACCTTTTTTGTTTAAGAGTATTGTGAAAGAATTTTGAGTTCATATCACCCTCTTTGATCCATTTCAGTTGAACTTTAGATTTCCAGAAATGTTTTTGTTCCTTAATAGCCTTTGTGAGTAGAGTTTTTTAAAGATTCAGTTCACTTAATTCAGCATCACACTGGTTGTGGTCATAACTGATTTCCTGTAATCTTAAGGCTTCTTCTGCCAATTCAACATTCTTGTACACATTACCAAAAACATCCTTATTCCATATTTTGAGTGCCCCTTTTAACCTCTGAAGCTTGAGGAAGAATTTAATCATTCCAGTTTCAGGTATAGGGGTGTTCCAATTAGATTGGACAAAATCATGGAATTCTGTTCTTTTGTACCAAGTGTTGATAATCTAAATGATTTAGGCACTGATGGAACTTGTGTGTCTATGGAAAGCAGTAAAGGTGAGTGATATGAGATTAACCTATTTAAGACTAAGACTGAGGAGTTAGGGAATAATGTATTCCAAGAGTGGTTACATAATCCCCTATCAAGCCTTTCTATAGTAGGTATCAGTCTTCTATTTGTCCAGGTAAACTCATTACCCTCGGTATGGATATGTATCAATGCTAGCTTATCAATAAATTTCTGAAAATCCCTCATACTTCCCAGTTTGGGAGTAGAGGGACCTTTGTAATCAGATATTGAAAGCATAGCATTGAAATCCCCTATGAAAAATGTGTCAGAAAAAGACAAGGATGAGAGATCATTCCACAAAGCCTTCCTGTCTTTTCTGTTTCTTGCACCATAAATGAAGACCCCAGACATTTTGACATTGATGCTGGCATTTTCAATTTGTGCATAAAGGAACTGAGTATGATCTTGTAATACAGTGAGGTGCAAGTGATTTTTCCAAAAAATCCAGATTTTATTTTGTGAGACAGAAGTGCAATTTGTGTAGTGTAAAATATTCATGTAGTGACTGATCTCTGAGCTTTCATGTAACGGTTCAATTAAACATAGGAGTTAAATTTTATTATCAGAAATGAGGGTGGTAAGCCTATCTAAAGCAGTTTCCTTCCCTTGAATATTCCAAACCAACATTTTGATTTTACGATGATGTATAATCATTAAAAAATGTTTTTAGGAAATATTTGAAGAGCTTTTGGAAAAGCCCATTTTGTTAAATTGAGTGAAGAAGGATTTGAGTTTAACCTTATGTGCAGAGTCCAGTTTAGGCATCTTTGCTTCACTGGTGTGTGCATCAGGTTGACCTTCCTCTTCTGATTCTGAGGCAGATAAAAAAGGTTGCTGGTCCTCCTTGTCCTGCTGTAGAGGTAGGAACCTGTTCCTGTTTTTTCCTTGTGACAGAAACAACAAACTATTAGCTTTAAAAAGGGGAGGAGCAATATTTTGCAGACCTGAGGGAATGGTGATATCATCCTTTGCAAAGGTTTTTCTCAGCCTTGGTTTCAAAGTAACCTGAGTGAAGGGGTCTTCCTCATCACAGGTCACCTTGCTTTTCTTGTACTTTGTAGGAAGGGTAGCTTTTCTGAAGGTTGAATATGGTGTGGATGAAGATGCTGGCTGTATAGGTGAAGGTGAAGGTGAAGGTGTAGTGCTAGAAACAGAGACTGTAGAGGAGTTGAGAGGTGCAGGGACAGCTGTTTTAAAAGATGTGGTTGGAGATCTGGTCATGGGTGGTATGGTTGATGGTGGTATGTTGAGTAGGTTATCTGATGTGTGTTGTGATAGTAGATGATATAGCTCAGGATGGTTCTTCTCATTTGTATTTGCTGAGAGTATCTGTATATCAGACTTATTCTTGGCAATTGGTTTAAGCACAGAGAGCTTTTTCTTCTTGGTCTTGGCTTTTTTAATCCTGTGAAGCTTTCTTTTTCCAAAAGTGATAGTGTGAGTGTCACTGGACTGTGGGATGATGGCTGGAGCTTCTGTTATGGGGGTAGTAGCTTGGTTGAGTTGTTGCAGATTGCTGGCCAGTGTGGGGTGGGAGGTGAGAAGGGGGGGGGGGGTGTGATATCCTTTTGGCTAGGGAGGGGGCTGGATTATTTGGAATGGCCTGAGAGGAAGGTTTGGTTCTATAGTTGAGTTCAGGGTGTAAGATTATACATACAACTAGGTCATGTCCAACCTTCTTGCAGTGGCTGCAATATCTAGGCAAGTTTTCATAGTCTAATTTCACTTTTGGACAGGATGCAGTAGAACCTAATCTTATATCTACTGGGATTGGCTGTTGTAGATCAATTTCTACACATAACTTGATAGCCGAAGGTCTAGTTATCAGTTGAGTTGCAGCATCTACCTTGATAAAGGTACCAATAGTGTTCCCTAACTGCTCCAAAACAGACACATTGTAATAGTAGACAGGGGGTTATAGATTGTTACCCAAACTGGGACAATGGAGGACTCAGTGTGGATGGAGAACTCTGGAGTCCATCTCAGTACACGCATCGGGTAGCCTTCAATTGTCCAGTTGGATTTCATCCAACATCTCTGAAAATCTTCCTTCAGGGCAAATTGGATCAGAACATGTCGGTGGTCAATCGCACCTAGCTGATAGTTTCCGGCGAAGTCGGCCGACTTGAAAGCTGCCTCAATCGCTAGCATAGATGGCATGCCCTTGCTGAATTTACCAATTAATGCGTTGCGATACGGTCGACTGAGTACCTCAATTTGCTCCGGCGTGAAGATACATGCCAGTTCACCCTTGTATTCGGAGATGGCTTTAATTTCCGGATTTGATGGGAGGGCCGATGAGAGAGGGGGGGCTTTGGATTTTAGGGCGGAAAGGAAAGACTTTTGACCACTAGTTGCTGGAGGCCTCGCCATAGTGCGGAGCGGCGGTGGTTAACGGTCGGATCAGAGCTGAACAGTGGTGTCAGTTGCCACCGTAACAGTTAGAAAACGGCCTGAAATTCTGTGCGAGGGGAATAATTGTAGAGAGAAGGAGGAGCGTGAGTTTTAGAGAGAGAGAGAGAGCGTGACGTCCGTGGATATACATAATCAAGCGATAATGAAAATTGTTCAATGGTTATAACAATAAGACTAAATTTCAAAAAATGACCCTAACATTGGTAGAAATGTCAATTTTAGGACCCAACTTTCAAAAGTGTCAATATTTGGTACTCAACATTCTGAGAATGTCAATTTTAGGACCCAACATTCAAAATGGTCAATATTTGGTACCCAACATTCTGAAAATGTCAATTTTTGGACTTTCATATAATTCACCTATGAGATCTATTAATTTCAAGGGTATTTTGGTAATTTTCATAATAAATAAAAGATTAAAATTTTTAAATCCACCAAAATCACCCATCTCATATTCCCTAAAAATCCCAATTGACATTTTCGACTAACTCTCTTTGTAACTCCACCGCTAGCCATGTGCCCACATTATCTCGTCACTACCGGAGCCTAGTAACAGTACCATTTTTTACCCACATCTTTATCCTATCCATCAAGGCGAAAATGAAACGTTTGCTATAATTTCAAATCTATGAATTCAGGTCTCGTCTAACTATAAGATGCGCCAATGATGGTGTACATTTTGGACATTGATATACTCCTGGATATTTTAGTAGAGGAAAATGACAAAAATGCCCTTGAAATTAATATATCTAACATGTGAATTTTATGAAAGTCCAAAAATTGACATTTTCAGAATATTGGGTACCAAATACTGACCATTTTGAATGTTGGGTCCTAAATTTTACATTTTCAGAATGTTGGGTACCAAATATTGACACTTTTGAATGTTGGGTCCTAAAATTGACATTTCTACCAATGTTAGGGTCATTTTTTGGAATTTAGTCTAACAATAACTCAGGATAAGTTAGATTCTAATTTTTCTACGGGGTCAGTCTGGTGAGCTCATATATTACCCCACCATGGTGAAATTACATTCATCTACAGTTTTTAAAATAAAATCAGGGATTATACTAGATATACCCAATCGGTTAATGTTTAAAAATCATCTAGCGAATATTAAAATAATAATTAAGTAATTTTTTTAAGACACTTGAACATCTATCTTTCTTTATGTTGTGAAACTATCACTATACACATAAGCCCAAACACTATTTTTTTTAAAGTAAATTATATTTTATTGCAAAAAAAATACACAATTCATATTAAGAGGTAAACCATTTAAGTTAAATTGTATAAAAATTTTCATGATAAGTTAGAAAGTTGAACTTCTAGAAAATCAACTATTATTTTAATTAGAAATTCTCAAAAGAGACCATCCAAATTATAGACGGGACTGAAGAAAAAGAAAAAAAAATTGCGGGGGCTTGGTTGAAAAGACACTTTATACACGGGGGTCTTTTTGCAATTTCGTGAAACATGAATGATATAAATAAGAAAGTTTATTTCTCTCTCCCCACTTTTCTTTCTCTCCAGAATCGCTCCCAAATCCTCTTTCCCCCAAATCCAAAACCTAATTTCTTCCATCTCTTGCGGTTTTCCGATTCAAATATCAATTCGAGTGTGCGGAATATCAAGTAAGCTTCCTGATCTCTTTGCTTTCGCATTCATTATCGATTTGTTCGCGGAATTGTTTTTTTATTATTGTTGTTCTGCGTTGTAGATCGGAGAATAATGGTGATGACCAGAAGTTTGGTGAGGCTTGGTGTGTGAAAATTGGCTAGGGTAGCGTGTTTAGATGTTCGTGTTCATGTTTGAAACTATAATGTGGACCTTATGTGCTTAAAATCCCATGTTCTGATCTGTTTGAGGCATGAATGGCCAGATGTGAGGTTTGGTGTGTGAAAATTGGCTAGAGTAGCATGTTTAGATGTTCGTGTTCATGTTTGGTACTATAATGTGGACTTTATGTGCTTAAAACCCCATGTTCTGATCTGTTTGAGGCATGAATGGTCAGATGTGAGGTTTGGTGTGTGAAAATTGGCTAGAGTAGCATGTTTAGATGTTCGTGTTCATGTTTGGGACTGTAATGTGGACCTTATGTGCTTAAAATCCCATGTTCCGATCTGTTTGAAGCATGAATGGCCATATGTGAGGTTTGGTGTGTGATAATTGGTTACGGTAGCATGTTTAGATGTTTGTGTTCATGTTTCTGCCTATAATGTGGACCTTATGTGTTAAAATTCCCATGTTTCGGTCTGTTTGAGGCATGAATGGCAAGATGTGAGGTTTGGTGTGTGAAAATTGGCTAGGGTAGCATGTTTAGATGTTCATGTTCATGTTTCTGCCTATAATGTGGACCTTATGTGTTAAAATTCCCATGTTTCGGTCTGTTTGAGGTATGAATGGCAAGATGTGAGGTTTGGTGTGTGAAAATTTGCTAGGGTAGCATGTTTAGATGTTCATGTTCATGTTTCTGCCTATAATGTGGACCTAATGTGATAAATCCCCATGTTCTGGTCTGTTTGAGGCATGAATGACCAGATGTGAGGTTTGGTGTGTGATAATTGGTTACGATAGCATGTTTAGATGTTTGTGTTCATGTTTCTGCCTATAATGTGGACCTTATGTGTTAAAATCCCCATGTTCCGGTCTGTTTGAGGCATGAATGGCCATATGTGAGGTTTGGTGTGTGAAAATCGGTTACGGTAGCATGTTTAGATGTTTATGTTCATGTTTCTGCCTATAATGTGGACCTTATGTGTTAAAATTCCCATGTTTCGGTCTGTTTGAGGCATGAATGGCAAGATGTGAGGTTTGGTGTGTGAAAATTGGCTAGGGTAGCATGTTTAGATGTTCATGTTCATGTTTCTGCCTATAATGTGGACCTTATGTGTTAAAATTCCCATGTTTCGGTCTGTTTGAGGTATGAATGGCAAGATGTGAGGTTTGGTGTGTGAAAATTTGCTAGGGTAGCATGTTTAGATGTTCATGTTCATGTTTCTGCCTATAATGTGGACCTAATGTGATAAATCCCCATGTTCTGGTCTGTTTGAGGCATGAATGACCAGATGTGAGGTTTGGTGTGTGATAATTGGTTACGATAGCATGTTTAGATGTTTGTGTTCATGTTTCTGCCTATAATGTGGACCTTATGTGTTAAAATCCCCATGTTCCGGTCTGTTTGAGGCATGAATGGCCATATGTGAGGTTTGGTGTGTGAAAATCGGTTACGGTAGCATGTTTAGATGTTTATGTTCATGTTTCTGCCTATAATGTGGACCTTATGTGTTAAAATCCCCATGTTCCGGTCTGTTTGAGGCATGAATAGCCATATGTGAGGTTTGGTGTGTGAAAATTGGTTAGGGTAGCATGTTTAGATGTTCATGTTCATGTTTTTGCCTATAATGTGGACCTTATGTGTTAAAATCCCCATGCTCTGGTCTATTTGAGTCATGAATGGCCATATGTGAGATTTGGTGTGTGAAAATTGGTTAAGGTAGCATGTATAGATATTCGTGTTCATGTTTGGGACTATAATTTGGATCTTATGTGCTAAAATACTCATTTTCTTGTAGAAACAAATGCAGAGATCATAACGCGGGTCGCCCAGTGAATAGTGCAGCCTAGTGAATAGTGACGGATTATGAATAGTACGTCAGAGTGAATAGTAACGGATCAGTGTATAGTACGCGTGAATAGTAACTAATTTATGTAAATTGTAATTAAGGACCTCCCTGTTTTATTTTATAAAACCATTACTATATAGTCCTTGGTCTATAATATAGACGGTCTCTCCAGAGACTTTCTCTATTTTAATAACTTCTTAGTTAAATCAAAAAAATCAAAAACATTTATATTTTTCAATAATTATACATGCAGGTCCATATTTACTTAATGCATGTATGAAAAACACAATATTTGGCCCTGAATTATGCTAGTGCACCTAAAATATTATATTTTGGACCTGCATTAATAAATATGAACCTGTATGTATTACCACTCTTATTTTCCCCAATTCAATGCCTTTGATAGTTTCATGCACTATGTTTCAAGTACAGTCAATTTATTATTAACTTTAATTATCAATTTTGTTTTTATCATGTTTATGATTTTCACGCTTTATATATATGTCACCGGATGATCAGCATCATCATTAATGATAGTATTATCAAACCTTTTCTGGCGAAGTACATAATCATACCAGCATGATTGCATGAAGAATGTCCTTATACTACAAAACATAACTAAGCATGTCAAATTCAAAATACGTGGATAATTGGTTGGAGACCGTTAATTGTGCTTCATCATGCAGAAGATTAGAAGAAGAGAGAACGGCAAAGTCAAGGGTACTGGTTTTGGATGAATATTCATTCATGAAAAATAAAATAATTCGAACAATTCAAAACAATTAAAGTAATTTTAACTAGATCACACAGTTTTAAGTAGATCAAACAGTTACAAATAGTTCTACCGAACAGCAGTTAATTCAAGCAGATCAACTGAACACGACTTTAGTATTACCTTAGAAAAAAGTTTGACTGATCCATTTTAGTGATAGGATCTAATTGAGGTGGGCATTCGGAATCACTGCTAGCTCATATTTCAAGGAAGGATTTTATATTTAAACTTAATGTCCATTTTATGTCCCAATTCAAATTTCTTTACTTTTATTTTTATTTTTTAATTAACAAAACAATAATTAATTGGTTTTGAAAGTGACGGTCACTATATAGTGACGGGGTTTATATGCAAAAAAGTTTGGGACGAGGGTTTTTCTGCAATTTATGCAAATTGCATTCACGCGCGGGGCTTTTTCTGCAATTTATGCAAATTGCATTCATCATGCTTGAATTTCACACTTGAATGCTTGTTTTTTAAACCAAACATGTTATTTTTTAGAACATGCTTGCATTTCACACTTAACATGTTGTTTTTTAGAGAATGCTTGCATTTTACAGTTAACAGGTTGATTTTTAGAGTTCATGTGTTTTGAAGTAAAAAAAGATGGTTTTATAGAGCATGCTTGAATTTCACCCTTGAATGCTTGTTTTCTAGACCAAACAAGTAATTTTTTAGAACATGCTTGTATTTCACGCTTAACAGGTTGTTTTTTAGAATAAAATGCTTGTTTTTTAGACCAAACATGTACAGTAGTTTTTTAGAACATGCTTGTATTTCACGCTTAACGGGGTGTTTTTTAAAATAAAATGCTTGTTTTTAGACTGTATGGATATGTTTGCTAACGTATATTTTTAGACTAAAATGCTTGTTTTTTATACTGAGTGAACAATGTGCATGAGTGATTAGTGCATTTCTGTCAAAATTGCAAATTAGGACATCTTTCCTTCCATATTCCAATATAGTCCTTCGTCACTATATAGTGACCGTCACTCAAGAGACCAACTCAATAATAATTATAAAAAATATATTTATCCTTTATAAATTTTTACATTTATTAGTGATATTACTTATTTTACTCTTTAAAAAATTAAAACATAACAAATAAAATGTTATCTTCTAAAAATTTAATCCAAAATCAAGTAAGAAATTTTAGCAAAGAGGAAGAGAATATTATTTTAATATTACTAGGTTAATTTTTTGCACAAATGCGAAGAACATATAATAATTATAAATGTTGAAAATTATAATATAAAATGTCAAAATAACTGTTTGAATGGTATTGAGTTAAACTTGATATTATAATATGATATTTAATCAAATATATGAATTCATTTAATTTAATTTATCCTACCACTCAACCAGTAAATTATAATAATTTTAAGTCATCCTTAATCGACAATTTTCAAATTTTTATATAAAATTTATTAATTTTTTATATTAATACATATTTTATCATATGCTTGCTTTAAAATGATTAATATTTTAACACAGCAATGTAGATTAAATACATGATGATAGTTTAATGATATTTAGGAAAGTTGATTTTTCCCTAGTTTTTTTTTTTTTAAAGACTTTCCCCAAACTTGCTTCATTTTTATATATCATCACTATATTCTAAAAAGGAAATGGGCGAACTGTTCATTGATGAACAGTATTCGGGGGCAAATTTGTCATTCCACCGCAAGTGAGTCCACGATGCCTGCAGCCTCCACCACCATAGCAAACCCAATCTCACCCTCAATCCCATCCTCTCCTCCACCGCAGCTATCAATCACCGGCTAAACCATGCTCTCCGACCAGTAACTTGTCGACTCATACCGCCCAATCGCAAAGAGCAATCCTCGACAATCGCTGCAAGCTGTCCGACGAATCTCCGGCGGCGCGGTGAGAGTTCCACCGCCATATCCGTAGCTTATATTTGCTATCATGCTTCCAGAATTGACCTGGTTAAGGTAGCCAGTTTTTCGTGGTCAAAAATGCTGTCTGAAAAACAAGTGCATTGCTCTATGTTCGAGCAGGAATTCTGATGGTAAGAGAAGAGCCCGACAAAGGAATAATACTGAAGTGGAGGTGATATCATGGCGGGAAATAAGGATGATGGCTCAGGTAGTTGTTGATGCGGATGTAGACTCTATTTGGAATGCTCTCACTGACAATGAAAAGCTAGCAGATTGCGTTCCTAATCTTGTAAGTAGGTAAATTCTTGTTCTTGGATCATTTTAGTTCATTGAAGGAGGAGCTATAGAACCGTGTGTTATCATAGGCTGACAATTGAAGGGAGTTCATTTTTTTGAAATGATCTAAAGATGTGTATTTGTTGTTGTTGTTGAAGAAGATTGATCGAAAAAGCCGAAGTTAAGTTTTTGTTATCATTTCACACTTTAGTTTGTTTGCTATACTGCTTTTGAATGTGGACAACTATATTATTTTCTAGCAAAATGAATTGTTTTATGTGTGTTCATTGTTTAGTGGGAAAATTCCTTGTCCACATACTGGACGGATATGGCTGGAGCAATGAGGTCTGCAGCGAGCTCTCTATTGGCGTTGGAAGCTGCATTGCTGCCTTGCTTGCCTGCAAGAGAGCTTCAGGCGATTCATCGCTCCCCTCATCCCTCTCATCAGAGTGAGTACACTAACTATGCTGCTTTGTTCTAATTATTGCTTCATTGTTCTTAGAAAAAAGGTGTATTGTTATGATTAGACTAATGTGAAGAAATCAGGATTCGGTTCACGAATATCAAATTCAGAGAGGGGAAGAATAATTTGTAAAACATGTGCTGGCCAGAATTTTAAACTAAACTTCAAAGCTGTTAATTAACAGAACGGTGTTGTAACCGCGGTTTCTATATCCAAACCACAGTTAGCAATGCCAAACCCCAGTTTTCCAAAGTGTAACCTCAATTGACAGCATCAAACCATGGTTTCTGCACCAACTTCAGAATCTCACATTGTTCTATTTATGAGGGATCATTAGGTTTTCTGCTACAATTTTAATAGATGAGCAAATGTTGAGTAATATTTGCAATCCATTAGATTATCTTATTCTACACTTGCTGAAGATCTAGAAAATAATGGAAATTCGATCGTGTTTATTGTTGTGGTTTCAAGACCACACATAGATGGCGTGACACTCTTGGAGCTGCCATAGATGTTGAAGCTTGTTGCATTGGAGGAACTGGTCAGTATCCAAATTGTAACTACATGCAAAACTGCGTGTATTTGTTTTTAAGTAGCATAATATATCAGAGTTCTCAAATTTCCCCGAGATGTACTTTAAGTTGATTTTGGTTGATTTCTTTTTATGTTCTTATCGCTGTCTTGGCTTTACTGCCATCCTCTTATTAGTTTTCAAATATCAGAAGCTCGTACTTATGTTGATTTGGTTGCTAACATTGAACGGCTGACGGATTATATGTGAAAGGGACAAGTGAAAAAAAGGGTTGTAATAGCGCTATGGATGGGGAGGAAAATGGATCTGAGCTGCTTTTTGAACTGCTTTAAGATCAGTTTTTAATCTTAAAACAAGCTATGATAGTAAATATCTCCGCACATGCTTACACTTGCATTTCTCAATTAACAGACCTGGTCTGCCAATCTGGATCCGGATCCTGGCCTTCGTATATATATGGTCAATCTGCCATACATCCTATGGTGAATAGTGCTGCTCAGGTTTTCAATACTATTTGTGCTACCCCTTTCTTTCCTACTATATCAAGAGACTTCTCGTGATGATGTTTTCAATTGGTATAAATCACAGGATAACAATTTGTTAGGCAACTTTGTGCTCGATAATATCCAGGCTGGAGTTCCTAAAATCTTAGTTACTTTTGAAATTGATGCCAATGGTATTTTACTTGTAACTGCTGTGGATTAGGCAACAACCTCAAAGAATCAAGTAAGAATAACTAATGAAAGCAGAGATTGAGAATATGGTGATGGAAGCAGAGAAGTTGAAGTCAGAGGAAGAGGCATAGAAGAGAAAGATGGCTGCCAAGAGAGCTTTGCAGAACTATGTCAACAAAATGGGAAGGATCATGCACAGCAATTTCAAAGCGAGTCGGGTTCTGCCTACTGAGGACAAGCTAAAGATTGGACATGCAATGAATGAGGCCAATCAGTGGATGGCTGGACATCTGAGTGCTGGGGCAAATGAATATCGAAACAAGATTTCTGCCAACCGTTTCTCGACAAAGTAAGCATCTGCGAAGCTAGCAAGAACAATGGCGGTCCTTCTAAGAAGCCAAAAATTGAGATGGTGCTTGATTAACAGGAACCGTTAGCGAATTTCTAGGTTTGTGGTTTTGATGTTTGAAGATAATTAGTCTTTTGACAGTGACACTACAATATTTCACTGATGTTATTTTTGCTTCCACTTAAAAATTTGTTGATTTCTGCTACTTAAGGTCAGATACCAAATTGCCAATAGCAATGTTGTTAAGCAAGTGTGTGTTGTTTCCTGCTTTGCGTCCAATTAACCGTGCTTCGTTTTCCTGATCATGTACAGAATATCTCTACATATAGCCATCAAAAGTTACACTTTTGAAAGTGATAGAGAGCCAAAACAAGAGACAAATACCTAAAGCTGAAAATAATGAAATTGCATTACAGATCACACGTTTAACCAGTTGTGTTTGGAAATACTAGTAATAGCAGCCTTGCAACTATGTTATTTTGCACCTGTAATACAAATTCTCGGTCTGATATTGATTTCAAAATGTGCTATAGTAAGCAAATGACAAGATATCTCTAATGCACCAATTTCCAACAGAACATCAGATACTATACAAATTCAATCATTATGCTCGTATAATTGAATCAGAAAACACAATCAAAATATAAGGAAGCAGGCTGTAACAAGATAGAACAGATAACTGCGCAAACTGAGTACCCTACCCTAAATTGAGTTGATTTTGCAACGAATTTTGCATTATAACAACAACCCGCGCGTGGCGCGGTTAAGAAAATACTAGTCATCAATAAAGTAAAAACCTCCATTACATATTTTCTTGTTTTGTTCTCCAACAAAACCTTTTCCCCGCTTTCTCCTAGTTCCACTCCGCAATACCCCGGCCCAGCCACGCCGCCGCCGCCGTACGGCGTTGAGTGTGGAGCACCGTCTATTAGAGTGGTCAAATACAGCTTTGAGCAGGTTCGTCCTCGACTCCTTGTCAAACGGGCCTTCAAAATCGAATTGCCAATTTTTTGAACTTTGAGACTGTTCATGGTGTCAAGGTGTTTGTTAAAATGCTTCAATGAATGAGCTGTTTCAACTCAAGTGTGTATTTTTTATGTGTTTCAGTTTAGTTCCAGTTCTGTACTGATTTTTAATTTTAAGTGATTGGTTCCAGTTCTGTATGATTTTTAAGTGATTTTTTGGAATTGCAACTTGCAAGCACTATGAAAGTATCTGGAATCACAACTATAATATGTCAACTGAAAGCCGCCATGGAAGTCTAGTTTCTACTGGTATAAGTCTCAAAACATTGTGAAAGAATTTGTGGTCATATTTGATATGGTTTCACATTTATAAGGTAATATTATATCTATGCACTTGATGAATGAATCCAGAGTCATTGCTTATAAAGCTCCACAGATTTTAAAGCCCAAAATGCGAAAATATTAGACAGCACAATATTTATTTGAATATTTGGCTATGGCTATTTGGATTGCATGGACCTATCTATATGCTGCAGTTTAGGATTTCATAATTAATTTGATTAAAATGCAAGCTTGTTTTAATTTCATAAGTTCAGTTCAATTTTAATAAAAAATTGATATACACAATGTGTTGAAGAGAACTACTGTGGTGCACTCAGAAGATATATGTTGTAGAGGAAAAACAACGCCTGATGATTAGAGAGGGCCGCCTCAGACTCTGTGAATTTTCAGTCAAAAAAATTACAGAGCTTTGAATGAATTTTATCTTTGAATCCGTTGGTCTGTTTAGAATGATATTAGTATATCTGTGAACCTGATATTATGAGCTATAAAATTTTAAATCAAGAACGGATGAGTTTGGCTTAGAAACAAATGAAATAAGGGAGCTCTGCATAAGTGAAAACCTGAACTTTAAAGCCCCGCAACTAATGAACCGTGACTCTTAATTTTCTAAATCTTAAACCTTTACAATCCTTGTAAAATACTCCAAAATAATGTATAGAGTCTTTAATTACAGAAATAGTCAAGAAATGAGTGTGATGATTGTTTTCTAAGTCTACTGCTCACAAAACCATGAGTTTTTGTAAGCTTAACTTAAAACGATCATACCTTACTAACCGTGACTCTGTTTTTGTTGATTTTTGTATGGTTGCAATTTTGAAACCACATTTTCAGATCAATTACTGATCAAAGGTTACAAGACCAGTGATAAAATGGGTTACCTAGGGGCTGCAACTTTCTAGCCCACTTTTAAATAGTTATATCTTATATGATATCATACATGATCGTAGCTTTTACTCTATTTTCAATTTTGATGATTTCGTATCCTCACGCTTCTGAGATCTTTACCTTGAATCTAAGCCTAAGAACGAACCTAGCTTGTTTCCTTCTATTCATGTAATTGCTGTCTTTTAATCTCATCCCTTATTATTTCATCCCATGGCACGATCATCACGACATATCCACATTACACGTCTCATCATTTCTGAAAGATAGAGTTCATGCTGCAATCATCTTTATTCCTTCCATTGGCAGAAGATTAGCTAAGCTATAACTTTCATTAGGGAATCTTGTTTGACATATAGGCATCCAGGTTTAGAATGAAAAGCACATCCAAGAATCTGGAATGTCGAATCTTTTGTTGTTATGCAGGGTTTTTGCAGGAAAAAAGTGGCACTCTGCTATGACAGGCGATTTTAAGTAATTTGGTCTACCTCTGCTGAATTCCTGAACACAAGGCATTTTCCAGCACTCTATGAAAGGATAGGGAGCCATAACATAATTTCCCAAAAGTTGCAACGTCGGCGGCTCCCAAATCGAAAATGGGTCTCAAAAATCCATCCGAGCAGGCCATCGCCCTCCTGCGCTCCAGGCTCTGCAGTCCCAATTTCATCTTCTCCTTATTCTCAGATTCTCCGGACAGTAACTACAGGTAATATGATTCGAATCATATCCGCTGTTATTGTTGAATACTAGTGATTTATTGTTTTGTTTTGTTTGGCTGGATTTTTGGACAGTAAGCTCAAATATATTGTGTCGAGTTCAGTGACCGAGGCTTGTAATAATTCTGTTTTGCTTCTTGGTCCACGAGGCTGCGGAAAGATTGCTGTAAGTTTTGAGTTTATTGTTACCCTTTAATGAGTTCTTGACAGTTTCAGGTGTCTTTAACAAATTTAGGATTTTGTTTTTTTATGGGGGAATTAGGTTTTGGAGCTGGTTCTTGCAGATTTGTTAAAGGAGTTCCCAGATATGATCTCTGTGGTAATTGATTATTTATTGTAGACCTATCTGGTATATATGAAAGGGATTGTAGAGGAGGGTTGTTAATTTTTGTGTGTTTGGGGTCATTGTTCATCCTTTCAGATAAGGCTCAATGGACTGTTGCACAGTGAGGATAATTGTGCTTTAAAGGTTCGTATTACCTAATCTAAGCAGGTTCTTCGGGTTTAATTCACTGCAGATTGGAAATGATGGTATCTAAATTGTTATAAAAGCTGATTGATGAGATTAGCCAGCATATTCTCAGCAGTTATATTCTCCATCTCATAATGAATACACACAACAGGATAAATCTTTGTGGTAGTAGTTGTTATTGTGGCCGTGCTGAATACCTCGATTACCATATTTCATCGATGTGTGAAGAAACATGTTGTAGTGTCAACGATTTTTCAATTTCGATAGTTAATGTCGATGAGAAATATTTCTGCTTCTTACTTGAATTGAGTTCTAATGTTGTAGTCCTTTTTTATCCTGGTTAATTTTGGTTGAGCCAGACACTTACTCCTCTAGGCAACTAGCATTTTCTGTTTCCTGATCTAACTACCTGCTCTCTTCCTCTATTCAGGAAATTGCTAAGCAATTGTGCTTGGAACATCACTTGATTTTCTCAAAAATGGTAAATTCCCAAACTAGTTATTATTATGTTCAGTGAATAAAATTATACATCATGTTAGTTTTGATTTGACAAGTTTTGCAGGTTTCATCAGATGATAACACACAATTCATGATAGCCATGCTAAGGTAACACTTTTGACTGCTTTTATCCTCCTGTATTTCATGGCCAATCGGTGGCCCTCAGCTAAGAACTTTTTGTTTCATTTTTTTCTAGGGAGTGTGGATTAGCACATAAAACAGTTATTTTTGTACTCGATGAGTTTGACCTCTTTGCACAGGTGAGGTCTATCTTATAAAAGAGCTTACTATGTATTTCAAGGAATGAACATAAATCTGTTAAAAACGTTTGATCTCTTGTTGCTCTCTTTTTCAACAGGGTAAACAACGGCTACTGTATAGTTTACTAGATGCTATGCAGTCTGTGACATCACAAGCTGTTGTTGTAGGTGTGAGTTGCAGATTGGTATGTGTGTTAGGCATTTGTCATTTTTCTTTCCCTCATGCTTTAATTTATTCTGTGAAGGCATTTTTGTGTTGAGTGGTTTCAATGCTGTAGAACCAGGCCTCAGGACAAATTTAGAATCTTTCCTCCACTCCCTGAGATTTTAGACTCTTCTTATGACAACAATGTTTGCGTTACTGAATTTATGAATTGGTAATTTGCACCTGCATAGTACTGGGAAATAATAGTAGCCTCTTTAATAACTATGAGCTGTAATATTTATGATTTTGATTTTGAAAAATAAAGAGAATCTATTGTATCTATCACGATAATTGGTCATTCAAAGCTTGAGGGCGAGGTATGTGTGGGGCAACAGACTGAAAGGCTAACCAATAATATTGGGGTTATTCAGGATGCAGATCAGCTCTTGGAGAAAAGAGTAAGATCTCGTTTTTCACATAGAAAGCTCTTGTTTCTTCCTCCCTCCAGGGAAGATCTCCAAAGGTAAATTTCCTTGTAGTTTGTTATAATGCCTCTTCTTGTTTCTACAAAAGTTATGCATTGTGCTTAAGTTGGTTATGCAGGTTTCTGGAACACTGTTTGATGTTGCCAACTGAATCAGATCTTCCTAGTGAATATGTAGCTGATTTCAACTCCAAGCTTTTTGTATCCTTACATAAATAAAAATGTGCATTGAGTAGCCTACATATACATATACACTTCAGTTGTGAACTTAGCCTATTATTACTTCTCTTGTCATTCTTCATGGTATTGCTTTTCTTCCCCCCCCATTCTTCTGGTTTCACTATTTTGTTCATAAAATAAATACCGAGTAACCTGTAGAGGCCGAGTCTGATGCCTAGTATTGATCAATTTTTTTGTGAACTCGTTCCCTTGACATTATTATAGAGCATCTTTGCTGATAAAACATTCAAAGAAACCATTGATTTAGTATTCAGTACCGACTCAACTTTCAAAAATCTGCTGAAATTCCTGTAAGTCTGCTTTGCCAAAATCTTGAAGTACAACGTTTGTCTTACCTACTGTACATAAATGTAATGTAGCTCTTTTAATGACCTTTTGTTTTAGGTTTTCTGCCCTCTGCCATGTGGATTTAAAATCAGGATATATGTCACTTGAGAACTTCAAAGCTGCCGTTTCAATGACTCAAAGACGGCCAAAGCTGGAATGTGTAAAAGGTGCTCTATAAATTTCTGTGGTCGTAAATATACTATTTCGAGACTATTGATTCAGTTATTTTAATAATAGTTTGTTAATTGTTGTTTACGATACTACTGTTGAGTGTACTAGTTTTTGTTTTATGACAACCTAATTTTAGCCATCATTTTTTGCTTATATTATGCAGTGAATATTGGTTGAATTCTTTTGATCTGTTGCTCATTCTTCCTCTCCCATACCGTGTTAATTTAAGTGTAGCAACACCTGGAAGTTTTTATAATTAAAACATGATATGTTTGTTGCTGTTCTTTTGAGACGCTCAATGTAAACAACAAATTACTATAATCCTACTAAACTAGTTAAGAGAATAGTTGCAAGCTGTGGTTCAAATGTTATTGTAGATTTTGTAATGGTAATTGCATTCTCAAGGATATAGATGTATAAGTGAGAGCCATTTTTGATATTTCGTCTCAAAATGTAACTGAGTATGTTTTGGTCTGTGATGGGCGATGCAGATTGTTCTGTTTTGGAGCTATATATTCTGATTTGCATGAAAAGGATGGAAATCAGAGAGCAAGAAGTTTGCAACTTCAACTCTGTCATGAAAGGTATAGTGAAGTTTAGCTTGTAAAAAATCTGTCACCTCTCTATCTTGAGTTCATATTCGCTCTCTTTTGTTGCAGAGTACAAAAACATTCATGATTCATTCCAAACATCTGACTATTATGCACGAGGTGTATGCCTCCGAGTAAGTTTGACATTCAATCTACCTTAATAAGCGCTTGGTTTCCTTTCAAAATGCATCTTAAGAAAATGTTGCAAACCTAATTCGATGCAGGCATTTGAGCACCTTCTTCAGCGTGAACTTATCACCTTCCTGGACACCCGAGGTCAAGGGCAAACTGTTGAATATCGGCAGGTTAAGCTACTCATTTCATGGCAAGAGCTTCACTCGGGACTCAAATACCACCATTCTTGCCCTGTAAGTTACTTGAAGAGAATTAGTACTACAAGTTTCCCATCTTTAAGTGGCTACAGTTACTTGTAGAGACACCCTAAGGTCTAAATTCTCATTTTGTTCATTCCATCACCTTACATCCATCTTTCACAGGCAATACTTTTCAAACTGATGGATCGTGAAGGATGAAAGTGCTCAAAACTGGAAGGCTGGCCATTCAATCCAATGATTGTTAAGACAACAAGAAATGGCTTATGGGACTTCTTTTCAAACCAATCAACTTTATATGTTGCTGCTGCTACTTTCTACCTGTTTATGAGATGCTCTTCATTTCGTTTATTTTAGAGACTAACCCGAGTAGATTCACGGTAGTGCCCTTAGTTAACTAGATTGCAATAGGGAAACTTCAGGCACTGTTAACATTTTGAGTGACTTTAGCAAGTGCAATTCTTGATTGCGTGTTTTATGTTTGCCAGCCTCACATATGAATTTATATACTACAGGTGCGGTTACAAATTGAAGTTTATATCTACTCATGTGATCAAATTTAATAGTTTTGACTGAAGAGTATGCGCAGATTAAATCAAGACAAAAACAATTAAATTCTTGTTCCCTAATTTATAATTGATTTCTGCACAAATCGAAATTATCTCTTCTCTGGCTCTCCCATCTCTAGTAACTCGTCAGATGCTCAAATTAAGAATTTAAGAATACTTTTCTCCTTTATTAGACGTAAACCCTTGGAGTTTGCGAATTTGTACTGGCGGATTTTATCGATATTTGGTTTTGCGTTAATTTACTATTAGCTTCGATCTCCTCAAGTGTTTGGCATCACATATCAAAAATCCAACTTCATCAAACTTCAGCTTTGATGTTTTGATCAAACTTTTCCTCAACTTATTCACTAATGGTGGAATCTCCGAGAGAGCATCAAATCACATTATCTTAAGATTTTATCACAGTTATATAAACAAATCAAAGAGAGAAACATCTGCATGACCCTGGATTACATGTGTGCCATCAATAATATTTTAAAGGAAAGTGTGGACACTTATCAACTATATCCACAGATGGTAATCATCAGTCATTTATACAAGTCTTTTTCAATCTTGTATACCACCATCACCGACTTAAATACCAACTCCCTAACTAACCCCTTCGTCAAGTGGTCTGTTAGATTTTTCTGTGTTCTTACAAAATCAACTGAAATCACACCATGAGTTAATAACTCACGAACCGCACTATGCCTGATGCCCAAGTGTCTGGATTTTCCATTGTACACTTCCTTATAAGTATTAGACAAAGTATTTGGACTATCACAATGAATTGAGATAGGCGAAATTGGCTTAGGCCACAATGGAATTTCATAGATCAGATTATGCAACCATTCCACCTCTTTACCGGCTGCGGTTAAAGCAATAAATTCAGCTTCCGATGTCGAGTCAGCAAGACAAGTTTGCTTCTTTGAAGACCATGAAATGGCTCCTCCACCAAGCAAAAATGCCCAACCGCTAGTAGAAGAATTAGCATCTCCGCTATTATTCTAACTAGCATCCGAATAACCTTCCAACACTGAAGGAAATCCGACATAGCACAAACTATAATCCTTGGTTTTCTTTAAATACTTGAGCACACGCCTAACAGCTTGCCAATGAAAGGTGCTTGGATTACTCGTGTATCTACTCAACTTGCCAACTGCAAAAGCGATGTCTGGCCTTGTGCTTGTCATGGCATACATCAAGCATCCAATTACTCGAGAGTACTCGAGTTGTGATACTGCTTTACCCTTATTAGGTACAAGGTTCACACTTGTATCAATTGGAGTACTAACTGGGGAACAATTCTCACAATTAAACTTTTTGAGTATTTTTTCAATATAGTGAGATTGTGTCAGAGAGATTTCATTATTCTCTCGTTTGATCTTAATGCCAAGAATAACATCCGCCTCCCCCATGTCTTTCATGTCAAACCTTGAAGACAAAAAAGTCTTTGTAAGGTCAACGTGATTTTGGTTTGTACCAAAAATCAACATGTCATCCACATATAGACAAATAATAACTCCATTTCCAGAATTATCAAATTTGCTATATACACATTTGTCAGATTGGTTTAATTGATAACCATTTGACAAAACCACCTCATCAAACTTTTGATGCCATTACTTAGGAGCTTGTTTTAATCCATACAATGATTTAACCAGTTTACAAACCTTATGCTCATTTCCTGGCATAACAAACCCTTCTGGTTGTTTCATGTAAACCTCCTCTTCTAGATCTCCATTTAAAAATGCTGTTTTGACATCCATTTGATGGATCACTAAGTTGTTGATAGCAGCCAAGGCAATCAACAACCTAATAATGGAGATCCTGGCAACTGGGGCATATGTATCAAAGTAATCAACACCTTCCCTTTGCCTAAAGCCTTGGATAACCAATCTGGCTTTAAACTTGTCAATAGAACCATCGACTTTCATCTTTCTTTTGAAGATCCATTTGCAACCTAATGGTTTGCAACCACGTGGTAGATCAGAGAGAATCCACGTATTATTACCCATGATGGAATCCATCTCATCATTTATCGCTTCTTTCCAGAAAGCAACATCTCGTGATTTCATTGCCTCACTAAATGTTTTAGGATCCTCATCAACATGATAACAATAAGAATATTCATTATCAATCTCATCTCTTGATCCCTCAACCAAATACATATGGAAATCAGGACCATAAGACTTTTTAATTCTTCCTCTCTTGCTTCTTCGAAGTTCAAGTGACTTATCAGGTGAGATTTCATCTCCCTCTATAGTTCTTATTGAAGTTGGAACTATATCCTTTGGTCTTGCCATTGAGGAGAATCGAGTTTCATCAAAAATAGTATCTACCGATTCAATTACGGTGTGAACCGAAATGAAATCATTAGGTTCAATAACATAGAACCTATAAGCCTTGGAATGCATGGCATATCCAATAAAGATGCAATCAATTGCTCGTTCCCCCAATGTTTTCCTTTTGGGATCAGGAAGTCTCACGACCGCACGACAACCCCAAACTCGAAGATAAATCAAGTTTGGTTTCTTTTTGCACCAAAGTTCATATGGAGTTTTCTTGTTCCTTTTATTTGGAACCCTATTCAATAAATAGCAAGCCGTTAACATGGCTTCACCCCAAAATCCGTCACTCAAGCCCGAGTAGGATAGCATGGAATTTACTATTTCCTTGAGAACCCTGTTTTTCCTTTCAGCCACACCATTTGATTGTGGTGTATAAGGAGCGGTAACTTCATGAATTATGCCACAAGATTCAAAAAACACAGGATCATAATATTCACCTCCTCTATCAGCGCGCAACTTTTTAATCAAAACAGATTGCTGCAATTCAACTTCATTTTTGAAAATCTTAAATTTAGTAATTGCCTCATCTTTAGAATGTAAAAAATATATGTAACAAAATCTAGAATAATCATCTATAAATGTTACCAAATATTTTTTATTTCCCAAAGATGGTGTTGCATGCAAATCACATAAATCACTATGAATGAGTTCAAGCAAACTTGATGTCCTTTCAATACTTTTCATAGGTTGTTTGACAATTTTAGTCAACTTGCAAGTATCACATTTTTGCACATTTATATCAAAAAGTGGAATCAAGTTTTCTTTGGACATATTAAGCATGCGATTATAATGAACATGTCCTAGTCTTGCATGCCATAAAAATGGTAAATCAACACCGGAACAAACCATGTTTACAGAATTAAAATTATCACTCAAATTCAACATAAACATACCATTACAATAATATCCAAACCCTACAAACACATAATACCTCGACAATACATACTTATCAGATTCAATCACTTGCTTATAGCCACACTTATTTAAAATGCCAACAGAAACTAAGTTCTTTCTAATTCTAGGTACATATAATACATCCTTTAGATGAAGATATTTCCCAGAACTGAATTTCAACACAACTTTCCTCGACCAATGACAACAAATTATTCTCAAAAATTGTTGGGTAAAGAGAAAGAGTATTTGTGATGTATCTGGATTTCGATAGAGTCACGTAGGCTCGCTTTCCTTTGAGAATAATTCGACCCTTATAGCCTGGGTTTCACGAATTCCCTCGCAGGATAAAACTATCGAACCTTCTTGGTTCTAGGCCTGAAACAAGGAAAATGCCTTTGAACATTTTGTTTAAGGACTGTAATTACTGTTTTGTGATTCTGTGTCTTTACATGCACCAAGGGCATGTGTATTTATAGGGAAAACCATCGGTACCGAACCACACCGTATCAGATAGGGATGAACAACTGCAGGTAACCACAGAACCTACCAAGAGGCAACTGCAGTAACTACAGAACAACCAAGTGGCAACTGCAGTAACTACACAGCCAAGAGGCAACTGCAGTAACCACAGAACACACCCCGATCCAATCCACAACGGTGCCGATCCAATCCACAACGGTGAGTTAACTGCATGCATGCAATCCAATCCTAAGGAATAACTGCATGCATACGTACGTACCAAAACAATCATCCAATCATATGACCCCAACCAAACACGTGTTAATTTATATACGTATACATTTCTGCATTAGTATCAATGTAACACTTTATTCCGAATTAATCATACAAACATGATTATTCCAGAATTGTGAGCTCGTGGATGGGTTTATACAAGTGTGCACTCCGCACCACCAACCTTGTTATAACGTTCGGAGCTCACAAATACTCAAATCCAATTATGTTTAAATGATTGTGTTTCATAAAACACCAACAAAATCAGGCTAGATGATTATAGATGTTTGACAAGTATTTTATTCTAATTAATTTAATTATAGTCTTACTATTTTCAATACAATTGGTTTTACTTCACAGGGTCTACCAAACCCTAGTCTGTAATATCTTATTAATTGTTTTTTTTTTGACAATCTTATTAATTGTTTATAGTTTTAAATAAGTGTAAATTATTTACATAAAAGTATGTGATTTTGTTCAGATCTTGTCATAGATCCGGATTGAGAAGTATATTACAGGTTATTATAATTTTATTATTTTTTAAGTAATAAATATTATGTCTTTTCTCTAGTTTAAATGAACACTATTCAATACTTTCAACGCTATTCACTGCAAGATCAGTACATTTCAGCACATCACATCACTGATCAACATAGTACAGCACTGATCAGAACAATACCAAATAAGTTGAATTGAATAAGATATAAATATAATATTATTTTTCGATTAGATCTTGTTATAAATCCAATTTTAAACGTCGGATTTTGATCGCAGCTGCCCCTTATGTCCCAAATTCACACTTCTTACCGCTTCTAGTGTACCATATCTACATCTACATTTTCCGGTAATAGAATTTGTAAGCTGATTTATAAAATCATTTTCTAATTTGACAAAGGAACGAAATAAAAAGATAAAGTGTTTTGAAATACTAGCGCCCAACATCGATTGATCTACGGTAGTGGAATGGACAATATCACATACGATCCAACTAATAGCTAGTCGATTACATAATTAAATTATAATAAAATTATTATTTTTGGGATATAATAAACTCCGACAAAAACTATACTATGAGAAATCACAATAAAAATATTAATGCACCAAAACAATTAAACCCGTTTTGAAGATATGACAATCTCAAGCATCAATTAATATACTTAACATATATTTCTATTTATCACAAATATAATACGGTCACTTGATTTTGAATATGATTTATACTTTTAATTCAGATCATATTAAAATGTTGAAAGAAATAAATCACGAATATTGAAAATATAAATCTATCCGGATCAAGAACAAAAAAACACAAACTATATATAACTAATAAATCCAATAATCAAGGTTAAAGAACAATGGCCATTCACATTTAATCGAAAGGCACCAAGGCGAACATGTTAATCTTGCACAACTTATTTCATACTAAATGAAGTAAAAATATGAATTTCATTTTGTTAACTAGCCTTAATAAGGTTCAGCTTTTTCCAACTTATTTTTGCTTGACTAATGATCTGAATTAAATAAAAATACACTATAAAAAATATTGCATTGAAAAAATAATACTCCAGAAAGAGTATACAGAACTTAACTTACAAGAGTTAATAACCCACAAAATTATACACTCAAACTTCGAATATCCTTTCGTAGCGCTACTGAAAAACAACGAATTCCTCCAATATATATACTACTTCTTGACCTAAAATCAACACGCAAATGAAATACGAAAAATCACTATAAATAGAAACAAACCCTTAAAATGTAAAATCAAACAGCTTATAAGTATGCTCTAATACTATGATCTCCTAATGGTATTTGTTGCAATATCATTGTCAGATTTAGTTTTAGTGTTTTTTCTACATGAATATTTAAAGGTTTAACTGATTAACATATTTATTATAATTTCATCTTTTTAATCATGAGGTAAGCGTCTCTTTACATGTTATCCTGCATATGATTGAGTAAGTCCCTGTGCAGTTCAACTTATTTGGTACTGTGCTGTGCTGATGAGCGTTGTGCTGTGCTGTACTGATGAGTGCTGTGCTGATGAGCGCTGTGCTGTGCTGTGCTGATGAGTGCTGAGCTGTGCTGATCAGTGCTGTGTTGTGATGATCTTGTGCTTAATAGTATTGAAAGTGTTAAATAGTGTTCATTTAAGTTGAAGAAAACACACAATGTTTATTATTTAATAACTAAAAACTGTGCTTAATTAATATTATTTTTACAAAACATGAAAACAGTGTCCATTTAGAGTTTAAATGCGTTGAGCTGAATAGTATTGTGCTGATAAGTGCTGTGCTGTGCTGATGAGTGTTGTGCCGTGCTGACCAGTGTTGTACTGTGCTGAAATGTGCTGCAATAAGTTGAACTGGACAGAGCCTAAGTATTTGCTCCTAAGCCAATTTAAACATTTAAAAGATTGAATAACGGGTCCAATCAAACAACAACAATAACAAAAAACTAATATTTTAAATGATGAGAAAACATAAAATAATAGTAGTCTTCCATATCTTAAACTGGAAAAAGAAAACTATTCAGTGAGGATCAAAGAGAGGTAAAGAAATGCAATACGTATCGAATCTTCATTACATTTACTGAGTTTTGCTTAAAAAACCATGCGGGGTTTTTAATTAAGTACAAAACAAAAAATTACTTTTTTAAGTAATAAATGTTTGCAATTTTGAAATTTGAAGGGAATGTACTTTAAATGTGTACTATGCCTAAAACATATGAAATGTTCATAAAAGTGTGCTTCAAATTTAATAAGCACACTTTAGTTTATTATTCTTGTTGTCGCCGACGTGTCCGATTATATATATAATTTAATTAATTTCGTGATAAACATTACAACTAATACAAATTTGGTTTTAAAAAATGAACTGGATTGTTTGAATCGAGTTAATAAATATTAGTTAGAAATTTATATTAGTTATGGTAAAAAAGGTTTTCAAGAGGTTAATTTGAACCCAAAATTACAGTATAGTTTCAATAAAAATCTATATGGTGATTCTGCAAATAAAACATGTTGAATATTATAGACTTTATTTTTTGGAAAGTGTATGACATTGTATGCCGACCGTCAAACAGCCAATGACAGTTCTTATACCATATCACGGGTGTATGTACACCCACATACACCCACCTTTAATGTGTGTGTTTTACTTTAATAATTGTGCATTTCATTGATAACAATTCACATATACTATTTATAGAAACTTTAAGTAAAAAAGATTTACAATGCACAATTATACACATTAAAATGCACATATTTAAATTTCAGAATGTACCTGGGGATACATAACCCAGGTGTATGGTATAATTTGGGTGGTTCTAAATGCAGGTCCAAATTAAATCAGAAATGACAATAATGTCCCTCTTAAATTTTTATTATAATTCACGAAAAGTAATTTATAATTTGTACACGTGTTCAATCATTACATAGACGAATTTATGCATTCAAGGTTAGGGTTTTAGAAATATATTTATAAAAATTAATAAACGAATGAAGGGTAATTATGGTATTTTCCCACTTTCATTGGACTTGCAGAAGCACACAGGACCTGCATATAGCAAACACCTATAATTTGTGTAGCCAATGGTACTACCCACATTTTTAGTAAACATTTATTTTCAAAATTAATTTGATATGATATTTTAAGAAATGGACGGTGATGTATACGAACACTTTTCATTTGTTTGATGCATTATTCAATTTATTCTAATTTAATGCGTTCAAAGACTGAAATTGGAATTATACAATTTTTATTTTTATTTGTGAATTTATGAAATTACAATATGAATAATTTGTCTGCTACCTCTTCTGCTTTCACTCCTGTAAAATTGAGATTAAGAAGAAAAATGGTTGAAACCGTTATGCCGGTTCATTTTGGAATTCTTGGCTGTGCTGGTACAGCCGGGAAAGTCTGCCGAGCCATCTTGCTGGCTCCAAACTCCACCATCGTAGCCCTTGGGAGCCGATCTCTAGACAAAGCCGCCAGCTACGCCAAGGAAAACGGCGGGCTTCCCGGCCACGGCCAAGGTTTACGGGAGCTACGACGCCGTTTTGGATGACGAGGATGTCGACGCCGTCTTCATAACCTTGCCAACCAGCCTGCACGTGATCTGGGCCGTGAAGGCTGCTCAGAAGAGGAAGCACGTGCTCTTGGAGAAGCCGCCGGCTCAAAACGTTGAGGAGTTGGATGTGATATTATTGGCGGCTTGTGAATCTGGTGGGGTGCAGTTCATGGATGGTACCATGTGGATCCACCATCCCAGAACCCCTAAGATGTTGGAATTCATTTCTGATCAACATCAATATGGTCAACTTAAAATGGTAAACTGGATTCCTATCAGATCTTCATCTTTTTTCTCAGATTTTGTTATGATTCATCGTATTTGTTAGTCATAAATTATTATCTGAGAAGATTATGGCCTCATTATTCAGCAAAATTAACCACGTACAGGTGCATAACAATATATCGTTTCCAGGAAGCCCTGATTTTCTAAAAACCAATATTCGAGTTAAACCTGACCTTAACTTACTAGGAGTTCTAGGGGATCTGAGCTGGTATTGCATCGGAGGAATCTTGTTGGCATGTGGATACGGTCTCCCGAAAACTGTAACAGCAATACCCGACCCGAAAATGAATGAATCCGGAGTTATCCTATCCCGTGCATCAATGAAATGGGAAGGTGGAAGAACTGCAATATTTTACTGCTCTTTCTTGGCCACCATTACTATGGACTTTACTGCTCTTGGAAGCCATGGGATTCTTCGGGTTAATGATTTTATTATGCCTCGGAGAGGAAACAATGGTGCATCTTTTAGATTTTCTGCAGCGAATAATCCATCCACTAATGAAGAAATGGTTGCTAGTGATCATCCCCAGGAAGCCCTAATGGTGAAGAAATTCTGTGGTTTGGTTGATGGTATCAGAAGCAATGGTTTGAGTCCAGAGAAGAAATGGGGAGAGATTTGCAGGAAGACACAAGTTGTTGTAGATGTTGTGAAAGATTCGATTGATAAGGGGTTTGAAGCAATTGAGATTGTGTTCTAGTAATTAATTAGCCTTTGGCATGTTAATTTGTATTTTAATTTATCTTCAGTTTGATTCAGTTTAATTAATTAGACTATTTCTAGTTGATTAGACAGAGGTGTTAAAAAACATGTTCATTCGAACAATGGAGATTGAAAATAATCTTTTAGTTGATTGCCGATATTAGTGTATTTGTTTACATGGATTTTAAGTGCAAGTTTAAATGGATTATGCAAGTCCGAATCAGATCTAAAATGTCTGAACTACCCTACAAAATTAGGATTACAATCTGGAAAAAAAAGAATTCCTAAAGGCAATTGGGTCCTTTTAATCACAATTTTGGACATACATAATTCATTTCAATCTGCACCTATCAGCCCTCTTTATTTATTTATTTATTATGCACCAGTGGGTTCATTGTTACTGTTGCTAATGGAAGTACAGTGAGAGGATGCCACCTTAGTCCTAAGGTTCAGTGGCATATATATCCAAAGTCATAAGTTTACCTTTGATATTAGAGTAATGGACATGGGAGGCAAAATGGAAGTGATTCTGGGAACTGATTGGATGAAGCATTTTAGTCCAATCAGTTTTGACTTTAATACAAATGATATATGGATCTGCAACAAGGGTGATTGTTGGACATTAGGGGGAAATTGCTCTACTACAACCTTTAATATAAATGCATGGGCTGAAAGCTAAGGAGGTCTACAATTGCAGAAAGAAAAGGCTTAGAGAGGACTGTATGAGGGAATGGACCAACTATGGTCAAGAATGGAGTGTGGACTGCAGAACTGTGGGGGCCATACAAGAAGAGAAAGATGAAACTTCTGCAACTAAATAGATCAAATCTCTCATGCCAGCTAGTATCACTCACGTGATTTCTGAATTTTCTGATGTGTTTGAAATACCTAACTCTCTTCCTCCTTGTAGAGAGATAGATCATCAGATCCCTCTTAAACCAGACAGATGCTACTCCTTTCAGGATTAGGCCTTACATGTATGCGCACTCACAGAAGGATGAAATTGACAAGCAAGGGGATGAGATGATGGAGGCTAGAATCACAAGGGCAAGCACTTGTCCATATTCTTCCCCAGTACTGTTAGTGAAGAAAAAAGATGGAAGCTGGAGACTCTGTATAGACTATAGGAAAATAAATGACCAAACTGTAAAAGATAGTTTTCCTATGCCTATTATTGATAAACTATTGGATGAGTTACATGGTTCTGTAATATTTTCAAAATTGGATCTGAGATCAGGGTATCATCAAATTAGAGTAAAGGATACAGATGTGTATAAGACTGCTTTCCAAACACATCAAGGCCATTATGAATTATTGGTCATGCCATTTGGCCTTACAAATGCACCAGCAAATTTTCAAAGTCTCATGAACAATATTTTCCAGAAAAAAAAGGAAATTTGTACTGGTTTTCTTTGATGATATTTTGGTGTACAGTAATAAGTCCATTTCTGAGCACCAACAACATCTAAAAATAGTTCTTTCTCAGCTAAGGCAACACAAGCTATCAGCCAAACTTTCTAGGTGTGAGTTTGCTCAGCCACATATGGAATATTTGAGACACATCATTTCTGGGAAGGGAGTGGAAATGGATAAGACAAAAATTTGCAGCATTGTCAATTGGCCAATTCCTAAAACCTTAAAAGAATTGAGAGGATTGTTGGGCCTCTCAGGATATTACAGAAGATTTATAGCAAACTATGGCCTTATATGTAGACCATTACATGACCTCCGCAAGAAAGACAGTTTCAAATGGAATGCAGCAGCTACTGAGGCCTTTGAAAAATTGAAGAATGCAATAATTTCAGCACCTGTACTCAAAATGCCTGAGTTTGATAAGTCATTTATGATTGAAACTGATGCTGGAATGGGGGCAATGCTCATGCAAGACAATAGACCTATAGCTTTTTTATCCAAATCTTTCTGTCAAAAGAACAAAGGTCTTTCTACCTATGAAAAATAATTGTTAGCATTGGTAATGACTATGGATGGATGGAAGCCTTACTTGATTGGAAGCCATTTCACTATAAGGACTAATCATCAGAGCCTTGAGTACTTCATTGAGCAAAGATTCCACAGTGCCATCCAACAAAAGTGGATCACCAAACTAGTGGGTCTTAATTTTACTATACAGTATAAAAAGGGGTCTGAGAATAATGCTGCAGATGCACTATCAAGGAAGCCAATGGAATTGACATCTATTGCATGGGATCCTGAAGAATTTTGGCCAGAAGATGAAGAAGAATTGGCAATATAACAGAAGGTGATAGAGATGTTGGACTCAAAGACAGTGATCTTCCAGGAATATAAGTGATGAAAACTCTCTTACAAAGTTACACATGAATGCAGTAGGGACTACTTCTAGTTTAGTCCTTGAATGGATACAACAGTTGGAGTCTAACTATATTGATGATCAGAAGGCTCAGGAAATGATAGCAAAGCTGGCACTGCAGAAATATAATATAGCCACTAGTCCTAAATCTAATTGGTCCTATGTCAAATGAATCTTAAAGCTTGAGGGTAAAATATATGTAGGGGCATCCAATGACATCAGACATCATCTTTTGGATACAATGCATGCTTCAGCACTAGGAGGCCACTCAGGACAAAATGCTACTATTTAGAGGGTCCTTTCTGTGTTTACTTGGCCTGGCTTAAGGAAAGATGTGATTGATTATGTGAGCAAATGTGTGGTGTGTCAGAAACATAAGGCAGAACACTGTAAAAGCCCTGGTTTATTGCAACCACTTCTTATTCCTAAGCAAGCATGGAAACAACTTTCCATGGATTTTATTGAGAAATTACCTCAATCAAATGGTTTTGACACTATCTTGGTTGTAGTGGATAGACTTACAAAATATAGTCATTTCATTGCTTTACAACATCCTTTCCTTGCTTCACAGGTAGCAAATATCTACTTCCAGGAAATTTGTGAACTGCATGGCTTGCCTGACTGTATAGTGAGTGACAGAGACAAAATCTTCACTAGTCATTTTTGGAGGGAATTGTTGGTCTAAATGGGAGTCAAATTGCATTATAGTACTGCAAATCATCCTCAGTCTAATGGCCAAGAGAGAGTTAATCAAGTGTTAGAGAATTATCTGAGGTGTTTTTGTTGTGACAAGCCTGGCACCTGGTCTGATTGGTTAAGTTCTGCAGAATGGTGGTATAATACCACTCTTCATTGCAGTGCTCTCATGACTCCATATGAGGCTTTATATGGGGTTAAACCTGTTCATTTACCACTTGAAAATCTCACTGATATTGTCATCCCTGCCACTCAGAACTTTGTGGAGCAAAGAAGTCTCATTCAACAACTTCTACAAAAATATCTACATCAAGTTCAAGTCAGGATGAAGTTCTTTGCTGATGCTAAAAGGTCAGAAAGAAGTTTAGAGGTGGGGAGTTGGGCTTACTTAAAAGTCCAAAAGTACAGACAAATTTCTCTGCAAGGCCCCAGTGAGTCCAAATTATCACCAAAATACTTTGGTCCTTTTGACGTGGAGCAAAGAGTGGGTTCTGTTGCATACAAACTTAAGCTTCCTGCTACTGCCAAACTACATCCCGTGTTTCACATTTCCTTACTTAAGAAACATATTGGCAGTCCTCCTGTTGACATCAGTTCCATTCCCCCTAATATAGTGCCTGAAGTACCTCCTTTGGCACCTCTCAGAATTTTACAAAGAAGGATGGTGACTGTGAATGATATTCCCGAGGTTCAATGGTTGATAGAATGGAAAGGCCTTCCTTCTGAAGATGCTTCCTGGGAATTAGCCTCATTCATTACCAACCAGTTTCCTACATTTCAGACTTAGTTAGTGATTAGCCTCTCTTGGCTACTGCCTGCATCATTTTTCTTATGATCTGTCTCTCTTGGCTCCTGCTTGCATCACTTTCTTATACTTCAGCTTGAGGACAAGTTGATCTTTAATTGGGAGGGTTTGTCATGAACAAGGCCCAAAGTCAAGGGTACAAGAGTCTATTCACTCCAAGAAGTAGCTAGCTGATCTAACTGCTCAGTCAACTCTAGGCCAACTGCAAATCCGGCCAACTGATCAGATAACTGCATCAACACAATTACATAGCCTTGTAATCTGTTAGAGTTAGTTATCAAAGTAGTTGATCACTCATGAAATTTCTCCTTTTCCTCTCTCTCCCTATTCTCTCTCCTCTTGAAACTTGTAACCAAAGTCTTGTTTTTAGATAATAGAAGTTACTGTTTTGGGCTGGATCAATTGATCCCGTTGTGACAAAATCTCAACTGTATGGCCCATAGCCATATCCATATGACCCAAAACTCAGACACTCTGCCAAACCTACGACTCTTATCCCTTTTGGTTTATGATTTCGCAGATAAGGCACTCCATAATCACAAATCAGATTCATTAGTTTTCATTACGTTTTGATGGTGTCAACATTATTAAGCTTTCAAAGTTGTACCGTAGCCATAGAAACGATGAGTGTTTGATTAGATGGATCTTACCTCTTAGTCACAAATTCATTGTTCTTTAATGTCTACATAAAATGACTTTTGCCCGTCACTTTCTTTTGCTGGTTGACTTGTGTCAGGTTGTATAATTTTTCAATAAGAATCACTTGTATGTTACATCTCATCTTAATACGCTTCTTTCACTTGTTTTACTGTTGATTATGGTTTCTGATTGCGCTTTTCTTTTTCTGATAAACTCAGGGGTTTTCTGAATGTTCTGTCCATTTTCACAATCTCTGTAATGGATATGAAAAAGTAATAAAGTGGTCATTATTTGGTTTGATGACTTATAACTATTTCTTATTTGTAAGCTCGGATGGGAAAAAGATGCAGGTTTAGGGTGAGCTTCTGTATATAGTTGATGAAGGGTTCATCGATTTTAAGTTTCTTTCAGTACTATCCCTTTAGTTCCCCACCAGCCTTTATCATTCTCAGCAAAATTTCAGTCATTTCAGGGTCCTTACAAATCATTGCAGTCATTTTGCTTGTAGGTCCATACATGGTAAAATAACTATCTTGACAGACCTTTCTTTCTTGAGAGTCCTGACTATTGCTTGAGGGTCCCTTTGAGTCGCAAAGTACCTGGTTTTGTTGATTTTTCTGAAGTTCTGTTGACATCTAGAAGCTTTGTCATTGAATGTGAAGTTATGTTGACATCTATAAGCCTTGTGATATGATCGAATGTGAAGTTATGTTGACATCTAGAAGCTTTGTGATAGGATTGAATGTTGTACTACTTATTATAGAGAGCTAACACATTGTAACCTGAATTCCTGCAATTATCATGTCAAATTTGATAGAAATACTCCAGTTTACTTGTTTCCTCTTTGTGTTTTGACAGTAGAAACTTGTGCAGCTGAACAAATGAGGATTTTCATGGGCTGCAACTTATTTGTCATGTTACAGAAAAAACTTTCGACTGCTTTATTATCAAAATATACACCAAACCTGTTCCATAAAGATTCAAAATGATCAGAAAGGCCGTAGCTATTTGATATTTGTTATTATCTTCTACTCCAATTATTATATCTTATCCATCGGGCTTTCTAGCTGTTGTATGAAAATGTGGGTAATGTGACAATAGAAAATTTGGAGGACTTAGAAGATAATTAATGTAATTCTTGTATATTGTTTGTATGCCCGTAGGGTTTAATTTGTAACAGTTAGGACTCTCTCTGTAAGTATAAATACATGTTCAGTATGTCAATACAGATTACGTTGGAAATTAGTTTTTACATGGTATCAGTTGCCTAGGTTCCTAAATTCTCTCTTCTCCCATAAATTCTTCCGCCTCTCTCTCTAATCTTCCACCGCCTCACGCAAACCCTTCTTCATCGAAATATTTTATTTTTTATTTTTTTGTTTTCTGATTTGCAATGGCGTTGAGTGATAACAAGTTCAACATCACCACCATCATCCACTTGCTTCTGGCCAAGTTGGATGCTTCGACGTACCTGCAATGGAAGCAGCAGGTGACGTATGTGTTCAAAGCTCAGGGTTTATTTGGCCATCTTGATGGCTCCACTCCTTGCCCCGTTGTTCCGCCGCCGCCTATGGATACGTCTTCTTCCTCTTCCCCGCCCGACGCCGCTGCCAAGGCTGAGCTGGATGCTTACGAGAAAGCTCAGGCTGCTTGCCTTGCCTGGCTTACTCTGGATCAGAGACTCTTTGCTGTTCTTCTGGCCTCCCTCCCGCCGGATGCCCGGAATGTTATCTCCCAATGTTTGACTACGAAGGACATGTGGGATACCTTCGCCAGCACGTACCAGCAAAACACAGTCACAACCGCCTTCAACCTCCGTCAGCAGGCTGGTATGCTTCGTCAGACTAGTACTGTTCAAGATTTGCACCTTAGTTTTTTAAAGATTTTTGATCAATTAGCTGTTTTGAGTGATCCCGCTAGTGAACGAGATAAGTTAATGTGGTTTCTCAACGCTCTAGGTCCTTAGTTTCAACAGTTTAGTGGTCTTGTATCTGTTAGGGACTCTTTACCTTTGTATTTATCTGTTGTTGACGAGACTAGACATTTCGAGTCTTTTGTGGTGAATCAATCGTTGCAGGGACAGACCGGATCTGGACCGGTGGCATTCGTGGCCAACACCCAGTAGCCAGGAAGAGAAACGGTCGCTCCGGCGGCGGCAGACCCTCCTGGCAGTCTTCCGGTGGTGGTGGTGTGTCCAGATCCGGTCCTAATGTCCAGTGCTATACATGTGAGGGTTTTGGGCATGTTTCGCGACAGTGTCCTTGATTTGCTCCGCGTTCTGTAGCTGCTCCAACTCAGCCCTATGGTCAAGCAGCCCTTGCTGCTCATCCGAGCCAATTTCCACACTCTCCTCAGGCTAATGTGGCTCAACTATATCAGCCGTATGCTTCCCAGCAGTCTCAGCAGTATGCTCCTCCTCAGTACCAGAAGTACCAGCAGGCTCCGCAATACCAGCAGGCTCCACAATACCAGTATGCTCTGCAGTACCAGCAGGCTCCGCAGTACCAACAGGATCCTCCGACCTACCCAGCCTTGCAGGCTCCTTCGGATCCACGTCCTTGGTATGTTGACTCAGGTAGCACTAATCACATGAGCTGTACAACATCTAATCTGTCAAGTGTGACTCCTTATAATGGTAATACTCTCGTCTCTGTTGGGAATTTCTATAGCTGGTATTGGTGATGCTAGGATTAGCCCTACTTTACACTAGTCTGATGTTTTACTTGTGCCTGCTATCACGAAAAATCTCTTATCGATCAGCAAGTTGACTAAGGATCTTTGTGTTGTTATTGCGCTTGATGATCAGTCTTTTGTTATTCAGCACAAGCTCAGCAAGGCAAACCTGGGCATGGGCACAGTAAGGATGGGCTGTATGTGTTGGACAGTGGTGTGTCAGCTTTTATTGCAAGTGTGAAGACAAATAAAAACCGAGGTTCTTTTGAGACTTGGCATGCTCGTTTAGGACATGTGTCCTCTAGTACTATTTCTTTATTAAACAGAACTGGTTGTTTATCTCTTACTTCTGTACTTTCTAAACCTGGGTTGTGTGAACCGTGTGCAATGGCTAAGGGACAGAAGTTTTCTTTTATTGAGAACTCTAGACGTGCTGATCACGTTCTTGATTTGATACATTGTGATTTGTGGGGACCTTCTCCGGTTGTATCTGGGAATGGTTATGCTTATTATGCTTTATTTGTGGATGATTACTCGCGGTTTTCTTGGTTTTATCCTTTGTGCCGTAAGTCTGATTTTGTTGACGTCTACTTCCAATTTGAGGCACTCGTAGAGAATCAATTCTCATCTCGCATCAAGGTGTTTCAAAATGATGGTGGAACTGAATTCATCAACAACAGGTTGCAGTCACACTTTGGAACTCGTGGAATTCATGATCAAGTTTCGTGTCCATATACACCTAAGCAGAATGGACGAGCGGAACGGAAGCACAGGCACATCACGGAGATGGGCCTCTCCATGTTGTTTCACTCACACATGCCACTTTCTCACTGGGATGATGCATTAGTACTGCTGTCTTCACCATCAACAGGCTGCCAACCCCGGTTATTGACAATAACAGGTAAGATTTCAAGATTGGACGGAAGGGTTTATGAATTTCAGATTGAGAGAACTTTCTGAAATTTCGTTTGTCGATTTGAATAAAAACTTCAGTATTTTCCGATCATGTGATTCTGAGGCTAATGGCCAATGCACTCCTTTCCAGTACTCATCAAGGTCCTCATCTGCTTCTGCTGTGATTATCTGATTTATGATTCATTTTATCCAGCAATAAACCATTGTTTAAATTCATTAGTTTTTGTTGATCGCTTCTCTTAATGCTAATAGGATTGCTTTATTTATAATGCTAAGCTCAACTCAAAAAGCTAATTTAGTTCTTTTTGAACAGAAAAAGCCCTGGCAATCATTTATATGGTGGCTGTGGAGAAATCGGGTTATTGGCCTGATTGGGCCCTGATGATGGTAACGCTGGTGATCATGCCACAAGCTGAGAAAACATAGGGAAGGTCACCGTGATGCTATAGTCATGCACCTCCATGTGCAGAAATGATCTTGTAGTGTGATTGGAAATGGCATTTGCACTCTAGTTTGATCCAGGCACACATTGTGCAGTCTTGCAGGACTAGGAGAATGTCTAGCAGAAGAAGTTGGATTATTCTGTATACAAGTCAGCATAGGTATGGGCAGTCAGGGCAGGCAACTCCAGGACACAAACTAGCTTCTGATCCCAAGCAACTGTTTGTGGCATACCTCTAGCAGCGGCACACCTTGTGTTGTAATATATATTCAGCCATTTTTGCCCTCGTGATGTTTCCCTGTGAGTTTTGTAGATATGATGAGGGGTCTGATTCGGACATAGACTTTGAGGTTCTTCGATAAGGCAATTTTCTAGGTTTTTGAGCGGCAGGAGCTTGCAACTATATTGATAAAATGTATCATCACGTGTGTCGTGATTTGATTAAATGCCTGGTTATTCGAATGGTTACTACTTAGACTGCTTTAACCTTTTCAACTCAAAATTCTTGTACACAATGTTATTTAACTAGCCTCTATTGCTTTGGTGTAGGAAGATAATCTATTTAAACAACTGCTTTAAGAAACATCCCCTTCAGAGTTACCAGAAACAAGAAAATAAAACAAAGTCCTTAGATCACTATCACCAAGAAACTAACATCCCAACTTCTACCAGAAGAGACCTTGAAAACAATTACACACTTAATGACCAGGTAACACTAAACCAAAGGATGGCCTGAGTCAAGCTCAGTAGATTCCATGGTAGGGTTTCCATCCAGCATTTGGATTGCTAGTTTGATTGCTAAGAGTATTTGTACCACTGCATAATTGAAACTCACAGTTGCCCAGTTAAGGTTTTTGTGAAAACTGTAAAAAATAACAACCGGTGTTCTGAAAATTACTGCTCCTCCAAAAAAACAATTTAACTGGCACCATTCTTGCGTTTGGCCCTCTTCCCTTGAGAATGCAGAAATGACACTCCTTCTCCCAGTGTCGCTTTTCTGTTTTCCTTGTAGTTCCATATCTCTGGTACAGCATACCTCCCGCTCGGGTTATACTCGTTCAACTCCTTGAAAGCAGTCAAAACGATTTCACAGCCCGCCTCTCCCAAAATGGATTTCATTACTTTGATATCATTATTCTCCATGTCAATAACAACCTGGATTTGAAGAAAGAAAATGATGAAAACAACCTGAATATAATTTAAATAATTTTGAGTTATAAATTAAATTAACTAGCATGTTGTACCTGTTGATCATCAGTGAAAGGATGCCAATTTGGATCGCTGATTCTTTCTTGATATAAAGAGCATAGTTCCGCGACTTTCTCCTCGCTCTGCCTATTGAGGGTTTTTCTCATTTCCCGGCGAAATGATTTAAAATCAATTTCGCCCATTCTCTTAATTCCAACGTCTACTTCAGGTACATCCTTCGAGCACTCCTCCAAACACTGCATCAATATTGTAAAATTTGAGACATTTCAAGTCAAAATCAGACCTGTACACGTAAAATGGAACTGCACCTAGTTTGGACGTATATTAAACCAAATATATAGTGGAAATCTTACTTTTATGATCTCATTTCGAACTTCTTGCAGGTCATCGTTGGTAGCACGCTCTTTGATCAGAAGAACTTGGTTGAGTTCATCCAGAGCTGTCAGCTCTTCATCTTTATCTTTCAGTTCCGATTTAAGCGCAACCAAATTCTGATTCAGATCCTGCATTTCCCTTTCCCTTTCCATGTTGAGACCCCGTAACTTGTTGATTTCGACTTTCTGCTCCCTCATCTTCTTTCTCAGATTGTTATAAGCTGCCTCCATTTCCTTCAGCTCGTCCTCTTGTCTCTCAGACTGCTTCATCAGCTCTTGGCATTCATGTTCTCTCTCCAAGACATACTTTTCATTCTGCAAAAACAATTAGTTCAGGTCAGGTTTTCTAAAACTTAGTTCAGGTCAGGTTTTCAGCAACACATACCATTTCTTGCTGATATTCACTCTGTCGCTTCTCCCATTTCCATAAATCCTTCCAATACTTCAATTCATCCTCGCACTCCCTGAGCTTTTCCTTGTCGGACTTTTGTTTTCCTATTTCGTCAGATTCAAGGCCATATTCGGCCCGCATCTTTTTAGTATCTGCAGATTAGAAACAGTCATCCATTAGTATTTCAACTTATTTTTATAAAAAAACAGACATTTTTTAGAATTGAAACAAAACTGTTATGACCTTTTGCTGCAGGGATCAACTCCAGTTTGTTCCTCCCGAATGCGGCCGCTTTTCTTTTCCTCAGACCACTACTTCCTTCCATTTCTCTCTGATCTTCTGTTCAATAGAAACAATATATATCAGTCCGGACATTAAGATGTGAAAGTCGATGGAATTATAATTAGTCACCATAATTTAAATATATATATATATTGCTGAAAAGGAAAAGCTAGAACAAAATAGTAAAATATTTGAACGTTGATTTAACGGAATGACTAGAAAATATATGTTTTATTCATTTAGAGACAGAATATTAGACTTAGAGTTGGTGATTAAGGGCCCATTTAGTATTCCTGAACAGAACTGAAAAATACTAAACTGAATTGAACAAAAATTCATTTGATTTTTTTGATAAAATATAATTATATTCAAATTTGTGATTACAAAACAAATCATTGGAGTATACAGAATTGAACCGAATTATGCTACATTTTATCAAATTATATTTTATCAGCACCAAACTTAATAAATCAACCCTAACTTTATAAACTGAAATGTACTGAGAAAAACTGAATTGAACTAGACCGAACTTAATTATGCTGAACTAACAAATGTATGATTGATATAATTAAATTAGCAAAATTTTATCAAATCAAATTCCATCAATACCGAACTAAACAAATTGGACCTAACTTTCTAAACTGATTTGAATTGAATCATACTGAAGTGAACTTCATTGAACTGAATCATACTGAAGTGAACTTAATTGAACTGAATTGAAGAAAATAATCAAAGCATTCATATAACTAAATGAAACTGTATCTTATCAAATCACATTTCATCAAAACTGAACTTAATAAACTATACCTAGCTTAGTAAACTAAATTGAACTGAAGTACATTGAACTGAATTTAATTGAACAAAAAGAAATTGAATAAACAAATCAATGCATTGTTTGAAAACAAATGGATAATGCACAAAATATTATCCACAAAAGATTTTGACGAGGATAAGGATTTTTACATACCTAAAAGGGTTCGTTGGCCATCCCCAAGGTTTTGCTTATCCCTGATTCGTCGATCGTGGCAGCTTCGAGAAGGTGGGGCGATGGCTGCGGACGAGCCAAATCGTGCTGCGCTGACCCGCGGCGGGTAGAGGGTGAGCGAGGAAGTTAAGCCTTCTTTCATGGGATTCGATGGAGATGTGGACGAGCGGAGGGAACAGATGGGAGCGGCGGCGGTGAAATATTTTTCGCGATCGAGAGAGAGGGGTTTTGTGAGAAAGGGGATTGTGACTAGAATCTAAGAGGATAAGGAAATCAACCGTTGAGATTAGATTGAATAATTTAATTGACGGATCAGATTAATGCAAAATAAATAATGTAAAAAGAAAATAGGATTAATATTCTTATTTTAAAAAAACTTATGTAAATTATGCAATAATTATATGTTGTTTTTTTGGCAACATACAAGTTTTGATAATTGCATACAAACTAATGAATTTTAATAACGAACTAAATACTTTAATAGAAATTCTCAAAAGAGACCGTCAATAATTTAGACTAGGCTATTCTTAACTAGAATAATATGAAGGTTCTTATTTGTAAAACATGGAGGGATTTGGTTGCAATATTTAAAAGTTTTTCCCTTCAAAAATCACGCTCGCGTGTGAAAGGTGGGACCCACCACTAGTGTGTCCATTTTTTCATCTTTCTTGCAAAAATGTTGCCTTCCGTACTCGAACCCGTGACCTCATAATGGAGGAGAAATGACTCAACCACTACACCAACCCATCTTTGATGATTTTTATGCCAAAGGTTCTACTTCAAGCAGCAAACGTATGCGGATGAAGCGTTTGTGAAAAGACTAAAAATTCCCGCCGGAATATTTGGTGTAAGAGAGGAAGAAAAGAAACTGTAGTAGAAGATTTGGGGAAGAAGGGGAAGGGTTAAATTGGATAAAGAATGAAGAAAAAGGGAAACAATAAATAATGAGTGATTAAATAATAAAAAGATTTTATTAATTTCTAACCATCAGATTAGAACTTTATCAAAGGGTATAAGATAATGAGTAAACATTTGAGTAAAAATAAGAGAGTGAATGGAACCCCCTATATATGTCTCTCTCTCTCTCTCTCTCTATATATATATATATATATATAACTAACATTAAATAAAACCCTATATTTTAACCTTAAAACCTTTGTATCATTATCTACAACCTATTAAAATTAAAATCCTTCTACTTTTAAAAACCTTTATATTTTAATATACAACCTTTTAAAAACCAACATTGTCATTTAAATTTAAAAATCTCCATATTTTAACTACAATCTTTTAAAAATCAAACATTTTACTTTTAATAAATAACCTAGTGTTTTAATGTACAATATATTAAAAATCAAACATCCTACTTTTAATTAACAACCTCCATATTTTAATCTACAATCTACTAAAAACCAAACATTCTACTTTTAATTAACAACATCCGTGTTTTAATGTACAACATATTAAGAAAATTAAACATTATACTTTTCTTTAAAAACCTCAGTGTTTTAACGTAAAACTTATTAAAAATCAAACATTCCAATAATAATTAAAAACCTCTGTATTTTAATGTACAACGTATTGAAATAGTAATGAGACATGAATAATACTAGGATATGATAGTATTGGGTCGTGAATAGTACTGAGCTGTGAATAGTGCTGGACCGTGAATAGTACGTGAATGAATAGTATTGTTAGCATGGAGGGACTGCAAGAGCAATTAATAAAAGATATTTTGGTAATTCATGGTACAACCAGGGGCATAATAGTCTTTTTGGCACAACAGCAGAGATGGGAGCTGAGCTAAGTAACTGAAAGAAGTTGTAACTGCTTTGATTGATGGAATCACGCAGCGTAGCTGCTAGATGAGTTAGAGTAGACTAGCTAGATCGTCATTCTCGCAATATGGAGCCAATTGACTGTTATTTTCTTTGTAATTGCTTTTCTTCTGAATCAATATACAAACACTGCCGCCGGGCAGCATTTTCCCCCAATTCTTGCCGGAATTTATCCTCGGTGATCCCCGGATCCTAACATTTTGGTATCAAAGCAATGATTTCGTGACCGGTGATGCCCAGTCGAACTAGGGTGGAGAAAATGGATCAAAGCCTCACTGATTCTAGAGAAGCGGTTCGGCGAACGGGTGGCAGCGGTGGATCAGAACAACCGCGAGCTGCACGATCGAATGGATCTGGGATTCTGTGAGCTCAGTGTTGCAAGCATGCAAGGGCAACAAGCTATGGAAGGCGAGCTAAAAATTGTGATAAAAAAATCAACAGGAGCTACGCGTCGTCGGAGATCAGACGGCGGAGCTGTTGAAGAAGGAGCTGAATATAGCCGACGCGAATGAAGCAGTGAAGACCGATCAATTGTAGTTCTAAGAGATGATACGTATTCAATTCCAGGGATAATGGTGGCAATTTGTTCGGAGAAGGGTCAATCTTCAGCCGGAAACGGTCAGCCGGTTTCAGGTAAGATCACACCACCACCGGTGCAAGTTATTCATGCTCCTGATCCCCCATTTGAGCTTGTGAATCATTCATTGCGTGGTTCTCAATCTGCTAGGGTTTATCAACAGACATTGAACTGTGATCCTAAATTTACTGCCATGCCTAATGACCCTAGATATGCATATTCTGATCCTAACAAGCATATGAAAAATCCCCAAACTGACATGCACTTTGGTCAATTTGACCCTAGACTCATCCCTAATACTAATAACTTGGATGGATATGGGAATAGAAATGATGTAAGATGGGGAAATGATGCTAGAAATCTGGGACTAGATGTAGAAGTGGATTGGAGAGATAGGTTTGGAAAAGGTGCTGAAACTTAGAAAGCAAGAGTGGATTTGGTTAGCTTTAATGGAACTAATCCTAAGGAGTGGTTGAGGAAATGCCAAACTTTCTTTAGCTATTACCTAGTGCTTGATCATCTAGCAACAGTAGAGATATATATGATGGATAAGGCTAGGTTTGGTATCAAGTAGCTGTGGCTGGAAAAAATGTTAAAAAATGGGAGGAGTTCTCATTCTTGCTAAGACAGAGATTCACACACTTAAACTTGAGAGATGAAGTACATGAATTTAATAAACTTTATCAGACTACTTCTGTTAAGGTTTTTGCTGGCTGAAAAGGATCTAAACATGTCTGAGCCCTACTTCATATCTAGCTTTGTAAGTGGACTTAAGGAGGACCTGAAACCAGGAGTCATGCAGTTGAAACCTGATACATTGCAGAAGACCATAGAATTAGCAATGTGGGAGGAAAATAAATGGGAGATTGCTCATAAGAATAGGATGAATCAAGCTGTCTTTCATCAAGCATCAAATGCTAAACCTGCCAAGAAGAAGTTATGGAGAGGGGGGCAGTTACAAGAGTGGCAGTGACAAATTTACAAGAATATCCCATGAACTGCAGCAACATAGAATGGAGCATAGACTTTGTTACAAATGTGGAGAGAGTTACTGTCCAGGGCATGTTTGCAAGATGAAGAAGATTAATTTTATGGGAGATGAGGAGGATCCTTTGGCTCTTGGTGAGATTATGGTATTAGAAGATGAGGATGGCCTTTTATCCATGTTGGAAGAAGATTATACTGAGCAGTAGATAAGTCTCAAGTCTGTTGGTAGCATTCTACAAGTTAATACCCAGGAAAGTGAAAAACCTCACACTCTGACATTTTATGAAATTCTGTATGATCAAACTGTGAGTATCCTTTTGGACACTGGTGCTTCTGACAGTTTTATAGATCCAAGAGTCATCAAAAGGGTGGGGTTAGGAACTATGGCAACTAGACCTTATGCAGAGTGGCCAGTGGAGAAATAGTAAGGGGATCTACACTATGCCCTAGGGTTGTATCGAGTCTTACAGGGCACATATTTGTATTTGACATGAAAGTAATGCACTTAGGGGGACATGATGTGATGTTGGGGGTGGATTGGCTTTCTACTTTTGATCCTGTGATATTCGATTGGGGCAGATAGAGGGTTTCTATTCTAAGCCAAGGCAAGTACTGGATACTTGAAGGCAGCACTGTTGGCTGTATGTACAAGATCAAAGAAGCTGCAGAAGGTTGCAACAAGAGAAAGATTTCAATACCTGAGATGGAAAGGATTCGGGAAATGATGGAGGGAGTAGCTGCTCTGGATAATCACCAAAAGGAACAAGAGTTGAAGAAGCCTACCAGGAGAAAGCTGTTCATTGAGGACATTGAAGAACTCACCATTCCCACTGAACTGAAGAAGGCGCTCTTATCTTATTCTGATATATTTTCAGTACCTTCTGAATTACCTCCCAAAAGGTCTGTTGACAATAAAATTAACCTGAAATCTGATGCAGTTCCTTTTAAACTCAAACCATACAGGTATCCTCATTCATACAAGACAGAAATTGAGAAGCAGGTAGCTGAAATGCTGCAAAAATAAGGTCATCTAGACCAGTAATAGTGCATACTTATCACCTGTTATTTTGGTGAAGAAAAAGGACTCTACATGGAGGATGTGTGTTGATTATAGAAGACTGAATGAAGCTACTGTCAAGGATAGATATCCTATACCTGTAATAGATGAACTTCTGGATGAATTGTATGGTTCCAACGTGTTCTCTAAAATGGATTTAAGGGTAAGTTATCATCAAATTAGAATGAGGGAAAGTGATATAGACAAAACAGTTTTTTCTACTCATTATGGTCATTTTGAATTTCTAGTCATGCCATTTGGATTGACTAATGCTCCTGCAACATTTCAGAGATTAATGAATCAAATATTTGGCAAATTTTTGAGGTACTTTGTATTCACTAGTGCACATGCCTAGGTTACTCGGCACCTAATTTACGGCGTTTTTGAAAATTTTGGCGGAACCGCCGAGTATCTAGGTTACGAATTCGTAACCTGTCATTCGCCTAGGGTTCAAAAACAAAGGACGGCGTATTCATGTTTATATAAGGCGTTTTCCAAAAATGCCGTAAAGAGGACACACAGAAGCGATATCGTTACGTGATTCGCCCACAAGCGTTACCACTAGCGATATCGATTATGATTACAATTATATCTTGTGAGCTTTACATACACAGTCGTTACCACTAGCGATATCGTTTGTAACTAAAGAAGCGATATCGTTACGTGATTCGCCCACAAGCGTTACTACTAGCGATATCGCTTGTTATAAAAATATACAAATTTGTATAGGTGTGCAGCGTACGTAAAGGTGGACGTACGAAGCAGTATAGTGTAGAATAGGTTTACTGCAAGGTTACTTTTCTCATTGATTATTGACGTGTATAAATACAAGGATAGTCTAACTATAATCCTATAATATCTCTAAAAATATTCTACGTATATTTTGTACAATTGAAAATATCTATACTAAGTCAGAGACGGTAAAAGAAGAAATTTATGGTAAATAGGATTTACACTTTAATACTTGTGATTACAATTATATCATGTGAGCTTCACATATACAGACGTTACCACTAGCGATATCGTTTGAGGTTCACATACGAAAGAAGCGATATTGTTACGTGATTCGCCGGTTCGCCAAGCGTTACCACTAGCGATATCGCTTGTGATTACAATTATATCTTGTGAGCTTCATATACATAGGCGTTACCAGGAGTTTCACATATGAAAGAAGCGATATCGTTACGTGATTCGCCCACAAGGCTTACCACTAGCGATACACTTACCAGTTTAAAATACAATATTATATAACTTTTGTTAAAACTAATTATGTATATATTTGTTAAACGCATGACCAATTTTCATAGTAGTTGAGTTATAGGTGCAACATGTTTGCTTGTAAATAGCATAAACTTCCATCTAAGTAGTAGTTATTAGTTTGACTTTGTTATTAACAAGAAAACGTAAATATCCTGATCACCCATCTTTTATGCTCAAAAATACCTCCACACATATCCAATCGTAATTTACTTTCGAATAAAACGTAATGAAAATGAGTATATATATAACTAGTCAAATGCTTACCTCAATTACTCGACTTTGTACCTGAGTATGACAATGATTACTTTACTTAGTGTAAACTATTACTAAGTATAACCAATCAAATGTCACACCTCGACGACTCTGTTACTGAATATAACCAATCAAACGTATGTTTTGATTACTCGACTTTGCTTTTTGTAAACTATAACTAAGTATAACCAATCACAGGTCACACATTGATTACTTGACTTGGTGTAAAATATAATAAAATAGCGGACCTCAATTACCTGACTCTGTAAATGAGTAGGCATGTGTGACTTTGCTTAAACTATAACTACACTGATCGAGTATAGGCAATAAGATGTCACACATTGATTACTTCTGTAAACACTGACTAACTGAGTATACCAATTCAAAGTCAAAACTTATTTGAATTTCTATAAATACTAGTTAGATTAAGTATAAATGATCAAAGAAGATAACATTAATTGATTATCTATATACACAATTATAATTGGTCAAAAAAGATAACAAGACTTGTTATATATAAATATTAACTAAATGAAGTATAACTGATCAAAGAAGATAACATGACTTGATAATCTATAAATACTAACTATTAAAGATTGTATAATACTACTTATAATCAATTGTTAAAGGTTAAAGTAAATTGAGCTTAATCTTCAAGTATGTATATTTTTATATATTGAATAGTAAAAAATGACGGTAAAAATATAATAATTATATCTATGTGGTGGTGCCGTCCCATGAAAATCAGCCTATTGAACTAAACACAAGACAGTGATGCGACGGTAGTAGTTCAAATATGGCAACTGTATATATATTTTTAAACTTCCATATTATTGTATCCCGTGCACATTATATGGAATGGCAATGGTATATACATTTTTAAGCTTCCATATTTGTATCTTGTGCACATTAAATGGAATGTCAATTTTATATATATATATATATATATATATATATATATATATATTTTAAGCTTTCATATTTTTATACCCAGTCCACATTATATGGAATACATATTTTTCTAAACATGGAATTTTATTGCTGTGTTTTTATATGATGTTTCAATTTTAATTAATTAATATCAAATCTTATTGATATTCAGTTTTCCCCAAATCAGTTTTCCCCAATATATATATATATATATATATCCACGCGAGATAAAAGAGAAACAAAACTCTCCCAAATCAGTTTTCCCCAATATATATCCACGCGAGTGCCCGGTCACGAAATTGTCCGGCCGACGGTGATGATAGTCCGGCATTAGCGAGCAGTTGGTGAGCAGGCCGGCGTTGGCAAGCAGTCCGGCGTTGGCAAGCAGTCCGGCGAGGTCAAGCAGTCCGGCGAGGTCAAACTGGATCGGTAGGAACTGCTGCGAGGATTGGGTAGCCAGCTCCAATTGTTGCTGGATTGGGCGGAGGCGGAACCTCACCGGACGACGGGGACGAGCTCCGATAATTGAATACACATCCTCCTCAATCGGCAGGGATATCTTAATCTTCCTCTTCTCCTCTGCCTCTCGGAGCCACCTCCGTCGTGCGGCACCACCGAAGCCGCCGCGGGACGGCGTCGCTGCTTCTTCGCAGCCTCCTTGCCCTGCGACGGAACCGCCTCGCTCTCCGCCGCCGGGAGAGGATCCTCCGGCACTGGGATTGGGGTGTTTCGGGTCCAGCGGAGGTCCATTGGGAAGTTGTGCAGCTTGTTCTTCTGGCTGCTCGACTGCGGTGCTGAAACCATTTGGTACAGATGATGGTGAAAGTGGTGGCAGGGGAATAAAATAGGGCATGGTGACTTTGGGTGTCGTGAAGTATTGTGTGTCTGTGTATATACGTGCTTGGGGAGGTTATGGTTATGGAGAGAATGATCGAGAGAGAGGTAATATATATTTATCTCACCGGAGCAGATTTATTTCAACGGCCTTCTCTTTCATCTGATTACAGGTTTCAATCTGATTACGGCCTTCTATTTTCCCTATGTCGATTTATTTAAATCTTGTCTGTGTTTTTAGAATTTATGGTTTTCGTGTGTGTGTGCTGAATTGATAAGATCGTATTTCAATTGTCGTCTGAATGTAGCTCTTGACCATGGACAGTGGAAGCACTTCGACCTTAAGGTGAAGGTTGACAAGACTCTTCTCTTCGGAGAGAAGTCTGTCCGAGTCTTTGGATGCAGGTGAGGGACTGTTTTGCATGCTGTAATTTGTTTGATTAGGTGATGTGTTTGCTGGAACAATGTATGGAGAGATCAGTACTGATGGTGATTTTTTTGTGTGAATTGTTAGGAACCCCAAGGAGATACCATGGGATGAGGTTGGAGCTGACTTCTTTGTTGAGCCCACTGGTGTTTTCACCGACAAGGACAAGGCTGCTGCTCACATCAAGGTACATGATCTGTTCTTCATGTATGTATTGAGTAGATTTGATTGGAGCTGAGTTTATAGCTTATTGAATGTATCTTGATTTGTCCATGCTTACATGTATGATTTTGACTGTATTATAATATTATTGAACATATTAGTATGATGCTAGTTAATCAATGATGTTGCTGCCTTGTATAGCTTTGTTTGTGTTATTTTGTTATATTCATACTACTTGTATATGCTGAAACTGTTTCTATATGTTAGTTAATTGTTGATATTGCTCTGAGTATCTTGTTTGAACTCTGTTTCATGACATCGTTTTCTTTTATGACTTATGCAATATATGTGCGGCATTTGTACTTTATCTGTGCATAAATTGTATTTAATATGTGTAGAAATTGTGCTTTCTCGTTGTGCATTGTGTGTAGTGTGTGTTTGAAAGAGAGAGAGGCAGCAAGAAAGAGGCTTCTGGCAATGTAGGGGAGCACAAAAAAGATGAAGGAAACTTCGGCTGATCTCCCTGTCAAAGTGAAAAGTATGGACTCTAGTGAAGCAGCAAGGAGCAGCAAGCATAACAAGGAATATGATGTTAATGACGTTTGCCCCGAAGAAATAAGGATTGCTAGGTATATTGTTGATGTTATATCTAGAGCACTTGATATGATGAACAAATTTGGAGGATAATTTGTTCTCCGTGCATGATAACTTTCCAAGTTCTTGTACTCTTTTTTCTTAATATATGATCGATGAAGAGTTCTTTTAACATAATTTTCAAATAACTTTGATTTATAAGCTTAGTAGAGTGACATTTTATTGTTTATAGAGCTCTCCAATCCAAAATGGATTGGAGAGCTGTTTTTTTACACGAGCGAAGCACACTTACGAGTTCTCAACCAATTTCACCTTGGAGCAAAATTACTTACGAGTTCTCAACCAGTTTCTCCTGGAGGCGAAACCACTTACGAGTTCTCAACCAGTTTCTTCTGCAGGCGAAACCAGTTGCGATATCGCAGCTGGGCAACTGGTTTACGGCGTTTTAAGAACCGCCGTGTAAAAAAAGCACTTTGATTTACGGCACAACCCGTTACGGCACTTCGAAAATGCCTTAAATGGTACAACCGAACCGCCTAGTAACCTAGGCATGTGCACTAGTGATTGGTATTTTTTGAGGATGTACATGTGTCCAGTGCCACCTTGCCTCTTAAAATGGTTTTAGATGTGTTACAAGAGCATAATCTGAAAGCCAAATTGTCAAAATGCATTTTTGGAGGACCTAAAGTAGACTACCTAGGCCATGTAATTTCTGGAGATGGAGTTTCAGTAGATATGCAGAAGATTGAGTGTAGTGAGAATTGGCCAATCCCCAAGAATATTAAAGAACTTAGGGGGTTTTTAGGCCTTACTGGGTATTATAGGAGGTTCATATTGAACTATGGACTCATCTGTAAACCCTTACACATGTTGCTCACAAAGAATTCTTTTCAATGGACTAATGAATCTACCAATGCATTTCAACAGCTGAAAAAGGTCATGACTTCTGAACCAGTATTAAAACTACCTGAATTTGACAACGATTTTGTGGTAGAAACTGATGCTTCTGAATATGGTATGGGGGCTGTGTTGATGCAAGATAACATGCCAATTGCATTTTTGAGCAAAACTTTTAGTCCTAGATATAGAAAACTGCCTACTTATGAAAAAGAGTTACTAGCAGTAGTCCTAGCTATAGATAAGTGGAAGCATTACCTAGTGGGAAACCACTTCATCATCAAAAAATGACCATCAAAGTCTGAAATATTTGATTGAGCAGAAGCTTACACATGCTTTACAACACAAATGGATCACTAAGTCTTTAGGAATGAACTTTGAGATTCAATATAAAGCTGGAAAAAATAATGCTGCAGCTGATGCTCTTTCTAGGCAAACTAATCCGTAGTTGAATCAGCAAGGGGAAGTACAAGAGATTATGGAGAAGAGTTGCAGTGATCAACCAAAGACTGAAGTGGAAGAGATAACAAAAAAATGAGATAAAGGATTGTTGTAGAATGGAAAGGACTAATTCTTCACTTGTTCCCCAGTGGATGGAGCAAATTGAGGGAAGCTATGAAGGTGATGACTACTGTCAAAACCTTATTTACCAGTTGACAATCTCTAATAAAGTAGAGGGATTTAGCTAGGGAGAATTTATTTTCATTCAAGGTTTACTGAAAAAAAGAAATAAACTAGTGGTAGGAAGTTCTGGCACTGTGAGGCAAGATATCATGAATTCTATGCATTGTTCTGCTATAGGTGGCCACTCAGGGTAAACTGCAACCATTAAAAGAGTTCCATCTCTTTTTTTCTTTTGGCCAAAAATGAAGTAGCAGATAACTGAGTTTATTAAGACCTGTGTAGTTTGTCAAACCAGCAAACATGAAACTTGTTTGCCACCTGAATTGTTACAACCTCTTCCCATTTCAAGCCATGTTTGGAGACAAGTAACGGACTTCATAAAGAAACTACCCAATTATGAGGGATTTGATACTATATTGGTGGTAGTTGACATACTTACTGAATATGCTCATTTTGTGAAGATGAGACATCCCTTTACTGTTGTGCAAGTTGCCAGGACCTATCTAAATGAAATTGGAAGATTACATGGTGTTCCAGATTCCATGACCTATGACAGGGATATAATATTTACTAGCAATTTCTGGAGAGAGATTATGGCCATTCTACAAGTTAAATTGCAATTTAGCACTGCATACCATCCAGAAACTGATGGTCAAATAGAAAGGGTCAATCAGATTGTGGAGCAATATATGAGATGTTTTGTTGTGATAAACTACTTCTTGGAGTGACTGGTTGGGAGTTGCAGAATGGTGGTACAATACTTCTTACCACACCAGCATCAAGATGTCTCCATATGAGGCCCTCTAATGTGTGAAGCCTATAAGTTTACCATTAGGAGTTTTAACTGATGCTATATATATTCCCTACTACAGTGGATTTGCTTGCTCAAATGGAGGTAGTGCAACAATTATTGCAAAATCATTTGCAGTCTGCTCAAGGAAGAATGAAGCAATATGCAGACATGAACAGAAGTGAAAATGATCTACAAGAAGGGGACTTGGTTTACCTCAAACTACAAAAATATAAGCAAATGACCATTGCTTACAGACAGCATCAGAAGCTCTCTCCAAAGTCTTTGGCCCATTCAAAGTGTTACAAAAAATAGGTGATGTTTCCTATAAATTTTTGTTGCCTCCACACTATAGGGTCATCGCCGGCCCTCCTAGTACACAGGTTACGCTCCTGCTTGGGGCCTCAAATATAGGGAAAAAATAGGGGCCCCTTTTTTAGTATTTATAGTGTATATATTTATACATTAAAATGGTAAATAATTGATTTAAAAGATGCGCATAGTTACTGGTGGAAACTCTATTTATTACCATCATTTTTTTTAATTCTGTAAAATATTTATATTCTATATAAAATCAAAACTAAATTAGTAAACTAGTTAAAAAGATTGTGTATTCCTATTATAACTCTAATGGTAAAAGACACGCATTCAACATAACAAAAACTTAGAAACATACATAAAAGAGGTAAACTAGTTAAAGAGTTTGTATATACATATCCTTCTTCTTCTACTTCTAATAATAATAATAAAGAACACGATGATCATAAATAGCTAAACTCATACAATTTGGTGTTTTGAATCAAAATTGGTTACATATTGAGTTGAAAATCTAACTGTAATCAACTTTGTTTTGATAAGATAAATTTTAAGAAGAACTTTGGATGTTGTGTTGTTCATTTTATCATTAAAAAAACTTGAAAAGTTATGATGATTTTAAGGTTGCTTTCACTTTTATACATAATTATTTGATTATCTATTATATTTTTATATTTCTATTTTCATTTATTGATTTAGTTTTATTTATATATGTGAGATTGTGTTGTGAAATAGAATAATTAAGTATGGCTAGTTTTCCAAATTTTTCAATAAAATTAATTTGTAGCATTATTGATAGTTATAATTTGGTGAAAATTTCTCAAAAATGAAATATACACGGGGGCCTTTTTTTTTGTATTCGCTTCGGGCCTCACGAATCCTAGGACCGGCACTGTGTAAGGTACATCCTGTCTTCCATGTTTCATTGTTAAGGAATTATGTTGGACATGCTCCTGTTTATAATTACTACCCTGCTTGAAGATGCTGAAGTGGAAGTACCTGTCTTGGAGCCTTTAAAGGTGTTGCAAAGGAGGTTAGTTCAGAAAGAGCAGCACACTATGGTGCAATGGCTCATTGAGTGGAAGGGTTTGCCTAAAGAGGAAGCTTCATTGAAAAATGCTACTTTTATTGCTAATCAGTTTCCTACTTTCAAAGGTTAGCTGAAGTTGAGGACAGCTTCCAGATAAGAAGGGAGGAGTGTTAGCATGGAGGGACTAGAAGAGCAATTACTAAAAGATATTTTGGTAATTCATGGTACAACCGGGGGGCATAATAGTCTTTTTTGGGCACAATAACAGCGAGGAGCTGAGCTAAGTAACTGAAAGCAGTTGTAACTGCTTCTGTAACTGCTTTGATTGATGGAATCACGCAGCATAGCTGCTATATCAGTTAGAGACTTAAAGTAGACTAGCTAGATCGTCATTCTCGCAGTAGAGAGTCCATTGACTGTTATTTTCTTTGTAATTGCTTTTCTTCTTTGTAATTGGTTAAATATGTAATTTTTGTCCATTCAATTGACTTGAATTTATGTATATATTCCTTAAATATGGTATTAAATTCTATCATTATACAATTTCCTAAAACTTTAAAAAATTTCAATTATCCTAAAGGGAACTAGAAGAGTTATTGCTCCGGTCAATAAATAAATTAATAAAAAATATTAAACTACGTAGTTTTGATAAAAACCACCACATAATCACCGCAAGTTCACCATATTCCGGCGCCTACCATTTTTATATATTTCTTTTTTCGTTTCTTTTAATTAAAACAGTTTTGAAGAAAATAAAATATATACATCCATTTTAAACTTTATAAAATTATCTGATTGGATATTTTAGGATGCTCAGCACACTAATCAATATTCTGTTACAATTCATAAAATTCATTACTAACTTTAAAAACATTAAAATGATGTACCAAATTATAAAATGTGAAAGTATCATTATTCTTTTGTGTATGTATCACTAACCAAATATAAATTCTCTTAAAATATCAAAAAATCATTACTAACCTAAAAGTATTAATAAGATAAGATGTGCCAAATTATAAATAGAAACTTACTTATATCTTATAATCATTACTTTTATAAAACTAATCAAATATACATTGTTAAAAAAAATCCAAGATTCATTTTTTTTTGAAAAAGAAAAAAAAAATCCAAGATTGATTACTTACTTAAAAATATTAATGTAATGTACCAAATTATAAATGGATGATTACCTCTTTGAAAAAAAATATAACAATTTACTATTACTCTTATTTTTATAAACACATACCTAAAAGAGGTAACACCAGTAACACATGGAAAAACGTCTAGCAATAACACATATTTATGGATCATTCACTTTCGAAAACATATACTCATTAAATCAAAATCTCTTACAAATTTATTTGTTTTCTATTATGAAACTAACACTTATAAGTTATGCATTACATGCTATTGTTTTACACAATTAAGTAGTCATTGTGTGGTACAATTTTGGTATGTTAAACTTATATTTTCAATAGATTAGCTTCTACACTATGTAAAGATAGAGAAAAATAGTTTGATCAATTACATTTACTCTTATGCAAATATTATCTAATTCAAAATTTAATTTAATATTTACAAGTGTTTCAAGTGTTTCACGTGTTGATTTCCACTTTCTGCTCCCTCATTTTCTTTCTCAGATTGTTATAAGCTGCCTCCATTTCCTTCAGCTCAGCCTCTTGGTTCTCAGACTGCTTCATCAGCTCTTGGCATTCATGTTCTCTCTCCAAGACATACTTTTCATTCTGCAAAAACAATTAGTTCAGGTCAGGTTTTCTAAAACTTAGTCCAGGTCAGGTTTTCAGCAACACATACCATTTCTTGCTGATATTCACTCTGTCGCTTCTCCCATTTCCATAAATCCTTCCAATACTTCAATTCATCCTCGCACTCCCTGAGCTTTTCCTTGTCGGACTTTTGTTTTCCCATTTCGTCAGATTCAAGGACATGTTCGGCCCGCATCTTTTTAGTATCCGCAGATTGGAAACAGAAGTCATCCATTAGTATTTCAACTTATAAATATTAAATTCAGTTTCACTTGTAAATATAAATCAATTCAGTTTCACTAAATTTGCTCAACGAATTTGATTTAAATTCTCTCAATAGTATTTAAAATTTATCGAGACATAAATGAATTTAAATTGAATTTGAGAAAAACATAATGAAATTAAACTGGACTAAAATTATGAACTTTAATTTAACTAATTTAATTCAGTTCCTTAAAAGTTTAAGAAACTAAACTGAATTGAATGAAATGTAAAATATTTAGATGCAACTGAAATGAATCTTAATTGAATTAGAGTAAGTTAGTGAGCTCAAACCAAATTGAATTAAATTAAATAGAATTAAATTAGGGGCATAAGCGACTTTATTTTACATAAATATAAGTTATTAAATTAGGGATAGAGGCGGTTTCGTCTCAGATGTGATTTACATTACAGGAAACCTCCACTTTTACTATCTTCTCAGCTCAGAAAATGATATGGCCGAATCAAAGTTTTCTATTTGGGGATAAATGTTTCGGAATTTTCCATATATTTTTTCAAATTTCACGGGATTTACACTATGATACAAGTCATACTATTCTAAGACCAGTTTCATAACCATGTAATTAAGTTAAACTCAATATAGTTTAAGCCCTATTATTAATTTGCAATAAAAATGGGTGAGTAAACAACCAACCGAATATAAATAGGGGTGTGATTAACATGTAGCGGAATCCCTTAAAAGTTGGTATCAGTTTGTCTGCTCCCTAATGGCTATGGCTGCACCAACGCCTGTTCGTTTTGGAATCCTCGGCTGCGCAAATATAGCTCGGAAAGTCTCCCGAGCCATATTGCTGGCTCCAAACTCCACCATCGTAGCTCTCGGGAGCCGATCGCTGGAGAAAGCCGCCGGTTTCTCTATGGAAAACGGCTTCCCGGCTGCAGCCAAGGTTTACGGGAGCTACGACGCCGTTTTGGACGATAAAGATGTTGACGCGGTTTATGTACCGTTGCCGACGAGCTTGCACGTGATCTGGGCTGTGAAGGCGGCTCGGAAGAAGAAGCACGTGCTCTTGGAGAAGCCGGTGGCTCTCAGCGTGGAGGAGTTGGATGTGATATTGGCGGCTTGTGAATCTGGTGGGGTGCAGTTCATGGATGGTACCATGTGGATGCACCATCCCAGAACAGCTAAGATGATGGAGTTCCTTTCAGATCCTCGTCATTTTGGTCAACTCAAAACGGTACGTAAATATATATACCGGTTTAGATATGATTATTATGAGAATTTTGTTTATCGGTTTAGATATTGAGTAATTAAAGTTCAATCCATATATACCATATTTCTTGATGGAATCGAGTTATGGGATTAAATTGAAAGTGTGTGTTACTATGCATCGTTTCAATTTTATCGGATGTCCCCGAAGGGACGAAAGTGTGTTTATAGGTAAGATATGAAGATATAAAAACGCTTAATCCATAAGTTATTAAAAAAATGAGTAAAATGATTTGTTACTCCTAATATTATAGAAGGAGATAAAGTGTGTGTTTGGTAGAGTTTTTCAGTTGCTGTGTTTCAAAACACAGTAATTTTTAGTGTTCCGTATAGTTAAAAAACGGCTTAATTCATACCAAAAACACCTAATTTTTTTTAAAATACAGTTTCACCAAACACATCCATATCATACTTTGTGAGAGAATTTTTAATTAGTTACGCGTTCTAAATTTAAGTCTAGTTTAGAAAGTTAAAATTTGCCAGATTACTACTCATGTCACACTTTGTAGAACTTGAGTCCAAAGTTTTAATACTTAATTTGTAGAATTTGAGTCCAAAGTTTGAACTCTTAAAAGAGATCTAGATTCCCCCACAAGCTACAAAGCAACAAAAACTTGATCGCTGATGTGCACCTACCTCCAAATTAAATCAGGTACACAGCATATTCTCATTTACGAGAGGGCCTGAGTTTCTGACCACCAACATTCGAGTAAACCCAGATCTCGATGCACTCGGAGCTCTCGGCGACGTCGGCTGGTACTGCATCCGGGCAATCCTATGGGCGTCTCAGTACCATCTCCCGGAAACCGTGACGGCAATACCCGACCCGGAAGTGAACGAATCAGGAGTGATCTTATCCTGTGGCGCATCCATGAAATGGCAAGGAGGAAGAGCAGCCACGTTTTTCTGCTCGTTTTTAACCACTTTCACCATGGAAATTACTGCTCTTGGAACCCACGGGAGCCTTCGAGTTCACGATTTCGTTGTTCCCTTCGAAGAGACCGACGCATCGTTCAGAGTCTGCAGGGAAAATAAACGTCTGCTTGAAGATGAAGTGGTAGCTAATGATCTTCCTCAGGAAGCTCTGATGGTGAAGGAGTTCAGCGGTCTGGTTGATTGTATCAGGAGAGATGGTTTGAGTCCAGAGAAGAAATGGGGAGAGATGTGTAGGAAGACGCAGGTTGTTTTGGATGCGGTGAAGGCTTCGATTGAGAAAGGGTTTCAAACCATTGTGGTTGGGCCTTGAATATATTGCATGATTTCTAAAGGAGCATGCTATACGCAATCCGTATTTTGCTTATTTTGCAGTCCAAAATAAAAATACGCCTTCGATATATATGATATGGTCAATAATTATGTATATCAGACGTATGCATCATATATACTACTTCTATTGCATACACTTGCAATTCAATTATATATCAGAATCATTGTATATATAATTATTTAAAAAAAATACGGACTGCAAATAAGCAAAATACGGACTGTGTATAGAAGGCCTATTTCTAAAAACTGGAAATAAAACATGATGAATGAGCATCAGAGTAGATATTGTCTGCTAGATGCAGTCCGTATTTTTTTTATTTGCAGTCAGTATTTTGATCTTATAATCATATATACATTAATTTTGATATATGACAGATTTGCAATTGTATGTAATAGAAATATAACATGTATGATTCATATATCTGATATAAATAAATACGGATCATAGAAAATGTTTTTATTTTTATTTCAGACTGTAAATAAGTAAATTATGAGCTGTATTTCGTTGCTCGCATATATGTGGTTGTATGAACGATAAATAAGGATTAAGAGATTAAACTCAAAATTAAATATATATTTTTCTTAATAAAAAGTGTAAATATACAAAATAGAAGATAAAACGTTTAAAAATGGTACCCACTTTTGCACTAAATTCATGATTTTTGTACCCAAAATTTCAAAGTGAGCTAAAATGGTATCAGGTTTTCAACAAAATATTTGAAAATGTTACCCGCGACCTGCAATGGTGGGTTTTCATGTCGTCTAATCAATGGTTTTGGGTACTTTTTATGTTACAATAATATTGGGGGATAACAAATATACTTGTTTATATAAAAAATTTTAAAAATAATTACTGATCAAATAAAAGCTGACTTTGAAAGAGAAAATGGCTGGGTTGAGGTCACGATGACATCACTATGGTAGCCAGGGTTTTTTTTTTTTGAGGGGAAAAGGTATTTTATTAGGTAGTACGTAAATGCACATTACAAATCCGTCTGCCTAACCTAATGGCCAGATTATGCTCTGCCATTAAGTTAGATCTAATTTTAATAACCTGAAATTCTAACATCGATCGTAATAAAGCATTAATACTAAGGACTATCGATTTTATCTCTAATGGAGCTCTTTCAGCATCTTTGATCGCGTCTGTCAGGATCTTGGAGTCCGTGGCAATGTTAATTCGTTTACAGCCTTGTCTGCAAGCCGATCTCAGTGCCCTCCAACACGCCTCCGCCTCCGCCTGTAGTGGAGACACCGCAGTGAAGAAGTCCGAGCCCTCATTATGCGAGTCCTTCGGCCAGCCTGGTTTCCAGAGTCTCCAGCCTCCCGTTCCCAGCAGTTCAGTTTTCCTAAAGGAACCATCGAAGCTGAGGACACAAGCCTCCTTCAGAGCTCCTTCCACCATTCCATTCCTGATGTTTTCCAGTGTGATGTTATTTGTGATCCTTTCTCGTTCTGGGCTTGATTCGTGTAAGGAACCTGCTGCTTCTACTCTTGCTCTCCCTCTACTTAGCATGAGCCTGCATTCTGCATTTGCTTGTTCCAAACTCCAAGCTGGCTGTTGTAGCACTTGGTGAAAGACATGTTCATTTCTATGTTTCCAGATTTGCCATAAAATGGCAATATGCTTCACTACATCCTCCTTCTGTGTGCCCCCAATGATGAGTTGAAAGAACCATGTGGTGAAAGAGATGTGTGGCCCCTGTATTATTAACCCGGCCTCACTCCAGATTTTTTGTGATTCTGCACAAATCAGGAACATGTGTGTTTCATCTTCTATTCCAGAGGAGCATCTTGTACAGGTTGTGCTATTTGTTAACTTCCTTATATGCCTATTCTTCTGAGTTGGCAGACATCCCGTTACTGCCTTCCATAAGAAAGTTAACATCTTGAGGGGGACATTTATACTCCAAAATGTTGACCAGAATTTCCTAGCTTGATTGTAAACTCTGATATTGTGTGATCCACTTTGTGTCTGATTCCTTGCCACGTGATAGCCTATCTTGGTGTTATATACTCCATTATTACTGCAATTCCAGAATGGGGTATCTGTTCCCTCAATATTCAAATGCAGTGCTAATATGTGTGGTATTACCTGGCTTGGGAAAATGTTTCTGATCAGAGGCATCCTCCATGTGCAAGATTGTTGGTCTATTAGATGTTCTACTCTAAGATTTATGTGAGTAGATATCACTGCTGAATTTTGTATAGGGTTGGCAATAGAGGGAATCCAATTGTCATGTATCTTGACTTGCTTTCCATTTGCAACTCTCCAGTGAAGATTATTTGTTATGAGGTCAGCTGCCCAAAGAATAGACTTCCAGCCCCAAGAGTCTCCAGGTTTTACCAATGCAGTCTTTATAGTGTCATGTCTCAAGTATTTTGCCTTATATATCTTACAAAGCAGAGAAGAGCCTCCTTTTAATATATGACAGGCATGTTTTGCTAGCAGTGCTTTGTTCATACTCACTGAAGATCTTAAACCTAAGCCACCCTCATGTGTTGATCTACAGATATGGTTCCAGGCCTTCCAGTGCACTGATCTTCCACTCAAAGAGCCTCCCCACAGGAACTGTGCTGTCATTGCATCCAGTTTTTACAGTATGTGTATTGGAATCCTAAAGATCCCTAGAGGGTAAACAACCAGGGATTGAATAACATATTTTGCCAGGGTCAGCCTGCCCGAAAAATTTAGCAGTTTGACTTTCCAAGATTCATACTCCTGTTTGACTTTGAGGATGAGTGAGTGAAAAATGCTTGATTTTCTCTGATGAAAGATGATAGTTGTTCCCAGGTATGTGCCCCCAATGCCTACCCTTTGAATGTTTAACCTCTGTCTGATAGTCATTTGTGTGCTTGCTGCAGTATTAGAGCTGAACTGCATGGCACATTTGTTAACATTCAGTTGCTGACCAGAGAAGGTACTATAGTCCTTAAGGATGACCTCCAAATCCCCCACAGCCTGCTGTGTACATTTGGTAAAGAGAATACAGTCATCTGCATACATTATGTGGGAGATGACTGGTCCTCCTCTAGACACCTGGACACCTAAACTAGAGTTCTGAATCATCTTCTTTTGCAACCATGTAGACATATACTGCTGACAGATGATGAAAAGATAAGGGGATAAAGGACAGCCTTGCCTAAGGCCTTTGTTAGGGGAGAAGGTCTGCCCAACTTCCCCATTGACTTTAATCTGATATGTCACTGTTTGTACAGCAAGCATTATCAGATCAATAAGGGATTGTGGTATCTTGATGTGTGTGAGAGCTGCTTCTAGAAATTTCCAAGAAACCCTATCATATGCTTTGCTCATATCCAATTTGATGGCAACCATTCCCACTTTCCCTTTCTTATACTTCCTCATGTGCTCCAGTACTTCATGTGCCAGCAAGACACTCTCAGAAATGTTCCTTCCAGGCACAAATCCATGTTGATTGGCAGATATTAATGCTCCAATATGTTTTTTCAATCTCATTGCTATCATCTTTGCCAGTATCTTATACTTGACATTACATAATGAGATAGGTCTGAAATCATAGGGAGTTTTGGGCATTTTTACCTTTGGGATGAGGATGATCTGTGTGCAATTCCAGTCCAATGGAAAGTCTCCTGTTTGTGTGATATGTAGAATGGCTGAGGTTACAGAACTCCCAACTATGCTCCAATATTGTTTATAGAAGCCTGCAGGGATACCATCTTCACCTGGAGCCCCCCATAACTTCATACTTGAAACTGCTTCCCAAACTTGTGATGCAGTGAAGGGTTCACTTAATTGCTGAACTTGATGAGGAGTAAGGATCTGTTCATTTGCATGCAGAAATTCCTGGACATTCTGTGGAGGAAGAACTTCAGAGTATTCTGTCTGGGGATACACATACACCTCCTTTATATGGTTATTCAGGATCTGCACAATGTTGTTATTGTCTGTGTTCCAGACTCCCTCAGCATCCATAATCTCTTGAATAGTGTTAACTTGCTTTCTCTTTGTGGCCCATCTGTGAAAAAACTTAGTATTCTTTTCACCAAAAGTCATCCAGTTAAGCTTGGTCCTTTGCTGCCAATATTCAGATTACCTTTGCTCCAATTCTTTCTTCTGTAAGACTAGATGTTTTATCTTACTGTGATTCTGATGTAAGCCTGTACCTGCCTGTGCTCTCTAGCTGGTCTGATATCTCTTTGATTCTCTTGTCCATATTCCCAAAAGCTCTTTTATGCCAGTTGCAGAGATGTAGTAGTGTAACACTTAATCTCTCAGTCAGGTTCTCTGCAATGTTAATATGTTCTCCACCCTGTTGGCTCCAGACTCTGTTTAGGATCTGACTTGGTGCTTCCATCTGCACCCACATTGCTTCAAATCTTTTACAGCTTCTAAATCTTCTGTCTTGTGGGTGGAGTTCTAGCAGTATTGGACTGTGATCAGACTCAGTGAAAGGTAGATTGTTTACCTTAGCAGATGGCCATAATGTTTCCCATGCTTTGTTTGCAAAGGCCCTATCCAACCTTTCCACTATTGTGTGCCGGGGGTCCTGGTTATTTGTCCAAGTGAACCAAAGACCCTTTGAGCTTACCTCCTGCAACTGATGATGTCTAATGAGGTTGTGCAGCTCTGAGCATAGGTTAGATGGAACAGGTGAGCCTCCCCTTTTGTCCTTGTGATCCAAAATTTGATTGAAGTCTCCTATCACTACAGTTGGAAAACTACTGAAATAGTGCAAAGAAGCTAAATCATTCCAAAAGAAAGGCCTTTGTGAAGTAGATGGTGGCCCATACACTACTAACATGCACCACTTCTGGCCATTAACAACTGAAACTAAACAAGCTAAGTAGTTACTGTGGACTCTATCAACTACTAAGTCCACACCATCTGCCCAGAATAAAGCTAAACCCCCAGACCTACCAGCTGCATTAACTATTCTGGCATTCCTGAAATATGAGTTTTCCTGCCAGCGAGCAAAAACATTCTCACTGGCCTTAGTTTCTAACAAACAAAAGATACTAGGTTTATATCTAAGTAGCAGCTGATTGATCTCAGTGAATGTAGGGGCGTTGTTACAACCCATACAATTCCAGACTATGGACCTCATGGCTGGTTGGGTGGTTAATTTGGCTCAACCACCGGAAAACCTTATTGTGTGGCTTCAGCTCCAGCCACCCGCAGCAGTGACAAACTCCTGGAAGACACCTCCTCTCCACTGCTGGATGAGTCTTCATTGTCCTCTTCCTTCACCAGGTCTAGAACTTCCTCAAGCTGGTCTTCTCCAATTGCATCTGAATTTCCCTCTCCATCATCAGAAGATATCACTATGATTGGGTTAGAGTTGGGGTCTGCTGCACTTGTCTGTTGCTCCGCCTCTAGCTGCACATTGTGCCTGAGAATGACCCTTCTTCTTTTTGGGGGAAGTCAGAGCTTGATCTGGCATTATCACCATGCTTCCATTGCCTTATGATCTGACTCTCTTTCTGCTCTCCTGTCTCCCTGTCTGGTTAATAGGCTCCGAAGATGCTCTGTCTATGCCTCTAACATTCCAGTTATGAGCCCATACTACCGCATCTGTATGGATCAGAACTGGCTGCGGTGAAGCCTCCACCAGTTGTGCTGGTTCCTCCACGGTGTCCTCTCTCACCTCTTGAGCATTTCCTTGGACTTGGTCCAGATCTTGAGGTCTTTCTGCCCTGGATCGTTCTTCATCCGAATCATCCTTATCATCTTGTTGCACAGGCCTAGATGATTGGCCTACCTCAAAATTTGGTCTCTTCTTTCTTAGCACGAAGTATGTCCTTCTATTGCGCTTTCCCCCCTTGCCATTCTTTTGTTCTATCTTCATCTTCTTCTTGCCTTTTCCTTCCTCATCCTCCTGGTTCTGTCTTGTTCTTTTAGGCCTCCTTTGTCTGGCAATAACTATAGTTGGACCCCTACTCTGCCTAGAAGAATCCAAGCCTGAATCTTGAGAGGATGAGTCAGAGTCCTCGCCATCTGAGGAGATGACCACTATTTCATTTTGATTTTCTGTCTCCTGCTTAGAGTGATTTTCCCGTGGACTACGCTGCTGAATCGGTGGAATCTCTAAAATTGCGCCTCTCCATCCTGGAATTGCAGATGCTCCATTGACTGTGACTCGGAGATGCATCATTTCAGGGTTTTCCTGTAAGGCTGACATTAAAAGCGATGTCAATGATTCCTCCGCCGATTCTAACTCTCTAAGATCCACTGTTACTCTTTGCATCTCTATCTCCGGTTGACTTTGGACATCTACCGACCTTTGTTGCGGAACAAAGTTTTCCATTTGTGGGCCAAGTACATCATTGTCAACTAACATATCAGTTGGCGGGGACGGTGAAGCTGAGCTAATCCTCATTTGGCTTTCTAGTTCCACTCCAAAACAGGGGTCAAAAGTCTGAGTCCTTTGTTGAAACGGATTTCCTTGAATTCTGTCACCAATGACTAGCCTTCTTCCATTTCCTGGTTCCACTCTCATAGAAATCAGGAAACCCTCTTGAATGTCTCTATCGCGCATGAATTTGTACCTAAGCCTCCGCGACTCAATGTAATCAGCTGGCACATTTGTGTTTCGGTGTCCCCTACGATGGTTGTACGCACGAACATCACCAGCAAACATTTGTCTCCTGGGATCATAAACCACATTCACCCCCCTTTCTGCAAAATGTGATCTAAATTTGTGTTCAATGAACTGATCTAACACCTCATCAGTTCGTATCGGGCAATTCTGCATCAGATGGCCAATGACCCCACACCTTCTACAGAATCTATACACTCGCTCATACTGAACATCCACCCAAATCCTCCTGTTTTCAGGCACTCTCACATATTCCAAATCCAGGTAAAAGCCTGTGACTAAAGGCTCACCTGGCACTAACCACATTGTCGCTCTTAAGTAGTTTACATTTATTGCTGGAGGTGGTTCTATCTCCACATCAATGACCTCCCCTGCCATGTTCGCAATCTTAAGGGCTGCCATCGGAGCGAAACATTCCGCTGGCAAACCATGGAGCTGTACTCGTACTTTGACCTTCTCAACTGTAGCCAGGGTTTCTCGGTAAGGAGCAAAATGCAGAAAGACTAAGGGTGTGTTTGGTTGGACAAGTTTTGCAAAAAACTTGCACTATCCAAGTCCAGTTTTGTAAAATCTTGTTTGGTTCACCAAGTTTTCCAAAATCCAGACTTTCAAAATCCTAAAAATCAATCAAAGATTTTGTTCTATACTCACAAACTCAACCCAACCAAACAAGGATTTTGCAAAATCAGACTCTCAAAATCCCAAACAAAAACCCAAACTCTCAAAAACCCAAAACAAAATCCAGACTCTCAAAAATCTTGCGAACCAAACACACCCTAAAATTACCCCCGCACCCACAGTTTTTTTATACTGGTTAATTTGTTCTCATTTATTGGTTTGAACCCAAAATTACAGCATAGTTTCAATAAAAATCTACATGGTGATTTTCTGCAAATAAAACATGTTGAATATTATAGATGAAGAAATACCCGAAAATTGTTGCAAATAAAATATTTCGGATTCACTAGGAGCTCTAGCCTCTAGGGGATCTGGGCTTGTATTGCATTGGATCAATCTTGTGGGCTATATGGATACAATATCCCGAAAACTGCTGCAGCAATACCCGACCCGGAAGTGAATGAATCTGGAGTTATCCAGTGCTGTGGTGCATCAATGAAATGGGAAGGTGGAAGAATCGCAACATTTTACTGCTCTTTCTTGGCCTCGATTACTATGGACATTACTGCTCTTGGAAACAAGGGAACTCTTCGGGTTCATGATTTTGCCATACCTCAGAGGGATACCAATGGTGCATCTTTTAGATTTTCTGCAGCGAATAATCCATCCACTAATGAAGACATGGTTGCTAGTGATCTCCCCAGGAAGCCCTAATATAATGGTGAAGGAATTTTGTGGTTTGGTTGATGGTATCAGAAGCAATGGTTCGAGTCCAGACATGAAATGGGGAGAGATTTGTAGGAAGCCACAAGTTGTTTTGGATGTGAAGAGTTCAGAAGTTTCAGGACGATATTGTTGGCTATTTTGTAGAAGTCACTATGTTTAAACATACTGATGTTGTATGTTTAAACACTTGCTTCAGCAGAAACAGAAACTGAGCAACAGTGATTGTGATGAAGTACAACTTGTGTGCGATCAAAGAAGATATTCGAGCGAATCAAAGATGATATTTGAAGAGATATTCAGCTCCGATCTGATTAGATATATGATAGAGTTGTATTTTAGTTAGGATTAGTCTTAAATAAGGAGAGATTATATTTCCTACAATATACCTATAGAAGTAGAATATAGATAGGAGACTAATTGCAGCTGTGATTAACTAGATGAGAAGATCAGCACTACCGTGATTGAAGTACAAAGAATATCAACACGGCAGCACATCATGGAGCTATAAATAGAGAAGCAAGCTGCGAGAAGAAGGATCGAACTCAAGAGAAAGTATTCTGCATCCAGAATAGCTTTGTTGAAGCCGTACTGAGTCGATCGCGTCAACAGGTCATTGATTGTGGTTTCAAGTTCAGAATCATACACCTTAATTCTTCGGGAGGAAGAGATTCAGCGTCAACGAGGTTGAGATCGGAGGGAGTTCGATCAAGGCGAATCGGTAGCAAGGGGAGCTTGCAAATTCACAAGGAGAGTAGAAAGATACGTATTGAAGTTTAAACATATTGTACTGTAATCTTTCGTACTAGTGAATTAGTTCTGAACTGGGTTCACGCCCCGCAGAGTAGGTGTGTTTCACCGAACTGCGTAATCATTTCTGGTGTTCTTTCTTTCAGTGTTTAAACTCTGGCTCATGTTTAAACATACGTACTAGAATAGAAAGATTAGTTAAGAACTTTGTGAAACTGATCGGTAGAAATTTCAATTGGTATCAGAGCAAGGCACTTGCTGTTCCCTTTAACGAGGAGAGTGAGATCAGACTGGGTTTACAAATGGCGACAAGAGACTGGGCATCGATCACGCGACCACCAATGCTGGAAGGATCAAACTACACTTACTGGAAGACACGCATGAAGGCGTTCATCAAGTCACTGGATGAGCAGGCATGGTACTATGTTGAGAACAAGTGGGAAGCACCGAAAGTGGCAGTTGAAGCATCAAGTACAAAGGAACCGGAGCTTAAGGAAGAATCCTCATATTCTCCAGACGAAAAGAAAGCTTGTCTGGCACATTCGAAAGCTGTTAATGCCATCTTTACTGCTGTGAATGATGATCAGTTCAAATTGATCTCTATGTGTGAGACAGCTAAGGAAGCATGGGATGCTCTACAAACTGTACACGAAGGAACAACAAAAGTTCGTGAATCAAAACTCCAGCAGTTAACCTCACAGTTTGAACACATAATGATGAGAGAGGATGAAACAATTGCTGAATTCATTAGTAAGATCAAGGATATTGCAAACAGGGCTTTTCAGTTGGGGAAGAAGTATAAGGAATCTAAGTTGGTGAAGAAAGTTATGAGGCCAGTGTCTAAAAAGTTTGCTAACAAAGTTACAGCAATTGATGAAGCTCAAGATTTGAATACTATGACGTTGGATCAATTGATGGGATCTTTGCAAACATATGAGATGGGGCTCGATTCAGTTGATAAAGCTGAGAAGAATTTAGCTTTCAAGAGTATAGTACCACGTTCATCCAGACCTCGTTTTCAGAATTCCAGAGATAATGGAGGACAAAGAGTAGATCAAAGTCAACAACAACAAAATTTCAAGAATCAAGCTGGACATGTCAAGAATTTGGATAGAATTCAATGTAGAGAATGTGAAGGATATGGTCACATTCAGTCAGAATGTCCAACAGCTAAGAGAAGGCAAGAAAAAGCTCATGTCTCTACATGGAGTGATGATGATAATGATGAGGATGACAATGAGGAATTCACCAGCAATTTCGTAGCATTTGGAGCTAGAGTTGAAGAGTCGTCTGGATGTTTAAACATTCCACGATGTTAGAACATGAAGGAGAGAGTTGCAGAATATTCCTCAAGTGGTGATGAAGGAAGTGTTAGTGAAAATAATATTCGGGTGACTTATGCTGAGATGAATGAGAAATGGCTAGAAGTTGCAGAAGCTAATAGAAGGTTGGCGAAGGAGAATAATCTTTTATTAGCCAAAGAAAAAGATACAAGTTCAACATTGGAGAAATCTAAGCAAGAAAATGAGGTGTTGAATCTTAAGTTGAAGGAGATGACTGAGAGAGCTTAACGTTCTGAAGCTGCAATTCACCACTTGAATACTGGGAAAGCCAAGTTGGATGAGATTCTTGTCATGGGACAGATTTCACGTCACGACTTAGGTTACGAGAGCCCTTCAAGGTTTTCAAGTACGTCCACGGATGTTCACTATGAAACTAATAGTGTTTCATCATATGTTAAGTCTAGAAAGAAAAGAGTACGGAAGTGCAGCCATTGCAAGGTATACGGGCATGTCAAGAACTGATGTTTCAAACTTCTCAGAGATACAATGAAGGGAAAACACACTGCTCCATGTTTAAACACTGCTCCATGTTTAAACATCGTCCAGGAAAGACAACCTGCTCCATGTTTTAACATCTCTCAGGTTCCTCAATCAAGAACAGTCAGAAAGGTATGGGTGCCTAAATCAAAACATCCCATAACACCGCTCCCAAAGTCAGCACATCCCATATTTTGTGATCTTCACTTCGAAGGATTGAAGGATGAAGAAGAGCATAGAGAGACACATACATTTGTCACTTTGTCAACTGCAAAAGTTAAAGCTGTTGATGGTGTAGTGGTCGAGTCCTTCAGGCAACACTTAGGTGTGTGTCGTGGATGAGGTATTTCTTTTGCGTTATTTTAGCATTTTTCATTTTTGTTTTTTTGTAAAAAAAAAAACAAAGAAAAGAAAGAAAAAGGTAGGATGTAGGAAGTCTGTGATGTTTAAACATCATAAAATGTGATGACTGTTTTTCTGATGGCTTGTGTGTACTGGACTGGAGAGTTAATTGGCTAAGCTGGAAGTGTTTAGGCCTGGGTTGAAAAGGGGGTTTATTAAAGTTGTTATTGATGATGAGATCGAAGACAGGGGGAGCCACTGGTTGATACTCCAGTACTGTGATGACTTTACAGTTTTGGAGTCTCTCGATTTGATTACTTTGGCATGTTCATGGCCCCAGGGGGAGAAATTTGGACTTCTTTTGATAGTTCAAAATCGTTGTCATGTGTTCTGGACTTCAGGGGGAGTTTATGACATCGAATATGAAGTCCTAAAAGCTGGTTTGGTTCCACAAAATGCCAAAGGGAGAGATTGAAGAGTCCAGAAATTTCAGGACGATATTGTTGGGTATTTTGTAGAAGTCACTATGTTTAAACATACTGATGTTGTATGTTTAAACACTTGCTTCAGCAGAAACAGAAACTGAGCAACAGTGATTGTGATGAAGTACAACTTGTGTGCGATCAAAGAAAATATTCGAGCGAATCAAAGATGATATTTGAAGAGATATTCAGCTCCGATCTGATTAGATATATGATAGAGTTGTATTTTAGTTAGGATTAGTCTTAAATAAGGAGAGGTTATATTTCCTACAGTATAGCTATAGAAGTAGAATATAGCTAGGAGACTAATTGCAGCTGTGATTAGCTAGATGAGAAGATCAGCACTACCGTGATTGAAGTACAAAGAATATCAACACGGCAGCACATCATGGAGCTATAAATAGAGAAGCAAGCTGCGAGAAGAAGGATCGAACTCAAGAGAAAGTATTCTGCATCCAGAATAGCTTTGTTGAAGCCGTACTGAGTCGATCGCGTCAACAGGTCATTGATTGTGGTTTCAAGTTCAGAATCATACACCTTAATTCTTCGGGAGGAAGAGATTCAGCGTCAACGAGATTGAGATCGGAGGGAGTTCGATCAAGGCGAATCGGTAGCAAGGGGAGCTTGCAAATTCACAAGGAGAGTAGAAAGATAAGTATTGAAGTTTAAACATCTTGTACTGTAATCTTTCGTACTAGTGAATTAATTCTGAACTGGGTTAACGCCCCGCAGAGTAGGTGTGTTTCACCGAACTGCGTAATCATTTCTGGTGTCCTTTCTTTCAGTGTTTAAACTCTGGCTCATGTTTAAACATATGTACTAGAATAGAAAGATTAGTTAAGAATTCTGTGAAACTGATCGGTAGAAATTTCAGGATGCAGTGAAAGCTTCGATTGAGAAGGCCTAGAGTTTAAAGCCATTGATATTGTGTATTAATTTCCAACTTAAATTCAGTTTAAACTTGACAAAATGAACATGTTTTCTTCATTGAGAAGCTAGTTTGAACTTTGATTGAGAAGGAGCTAGCTAGGTTTGAACTTTGAAGCTATTGAGATTTTGTTCTATTTAATTAGGTTTGCATTACATATTATTTTCAACTGAAATTTTGCTTTTATAAAATTAAGTTAAGGTCAGGTTAAATCAGACCAAATACATGTTTTATTCATGGTTAAATCGTTATTGAAGAATATTTCACAATTCAAGAGGATTACACCTGCAAAATTAAATTAAAACAATATGTATTTTTTAAGTGCCAAAAATTTGTTTTGTAGCTTATTGTTTAGCAGCAATTTATTAGGCACAACGGGGTACGTAGCGCATCGTATCCCCAGCCCCTATATTTTGTAGTTAATTAAAAGATTAACTCAAATCTTGCTAAATTAGTTAATTTTCGCATTATGCATAAATGGTCAAATTTCAAACTTCTTGTATATACTGCACACTCTTGCATAATTCCAATCTTCTTTATATTTTAATTTTTTTTTGCTAATATCCAATTCAATCTCAATCTCAATTTTTTTAAGGCTATCTTTTTCATTGTGACGATAGAAGAAGAATTAGATGACTAATTTATTAATTTATGTACGTACTTTGTATATTGCACTTATGTGCCTAGGGTTTAGCTAGTTTCAGTATTTAGCTTTAGGCCCTTGTATGTAACTATATATAGGCATGGTTCTGCCTTATTCTAATCAAGCAATCAGATACAGTTTACATGGTATCAGTCGCCTGACGATTCTCTTTCCAAAATCCCTAGGGTCTTAAACCCTATTCTCTCTTTTTTCCCCTACGGCCGCCGCCCTCCTTCTCTTCTCCCTTTTTCGCACGCACAGAGGCTCTGTATTAGCCTTTTCCCTCCTCTTTCAATTCAAAAATTATTCTTCCCTCTTTTTTGTTCTTCACACGACGATGGCTGCTCGCAAGGATGATGCTCTCTCGATCAACATGATGATCCACCTTCTCAACACCAAGTTGGAAGTTTCAACGTACCTGCAGTGAAAGATGCAGGTAGAGTATGTGTTCAAGCCCCAAGTCTTGTTTGGTCATCTGGATGGCTCTACTCCTCGCCCCCTCGTTCCCGTGCCGCCAACGGCTGCCTCTTCCTCCTCCTCACCAACGGACTCTGCCGCTCTCCAGAAGGAGTAGGACGCCTACGACACTGCCCTGGCTGCCTACAACTCCTGGATCGTGGATGATCAGAGGCTATGTAGTGTGCTTCTCTCCTCATGTACTGCTGATGCGAAGAATGAGATCTCGCAGTGTGCTACTGCTCAGGAGATGTGGGATACTTTTGCCAATGCCTATCAACACAGCATCTCGATTGCTGTTTTTAGCCTCCGACAGCAGGCTAACCTCCTCCACAAGACTGGTACGATTCATGATCTTCATCTGTCTCTGGTGAAAATATTTGATCAATTAAGTATTATGGGTTTCTCACTGCCCTTGGCCATGAATATAAGAATTTTAGTGCACCCATTGCTGTTCTTGATCCCTTGACCCCGTATATTACTGTTGTGGATCAAGCGAAGGGCTATGAGGCCTTTTCGGCAAATTTGGAGCAAACGAATGTGCAGGTACAGGCTCCGGCGGGTCCAGTGGCCTTTGTGGCGGCCGCCAACCAACCTGCCCCGGCCGCCCAGCAGCCAGAGGGTCGCGCGTGGGCTCACGGGCTTGGACAGGCCGCGCATGGGGCCCACGCGTGGCTGGTGGCGGCCGGTTCGGCGGTCGCTGTGGTGGTCGTCGTCCCTGGGCAGCTCCTGGAGGTCCTGGTGGGTCCAGATCTGGTGTTTTGGGTGCTCCAATTCAGTTTTACACGTGTGGAGGTTTTGGGCATATCTCTAGGTTTTGTCCTTCCTCTACGCCGAGTTATGTGACCCAACCACCACAGCCCTATGGCCAGCAGGAGTACCAGACTTATGTTCCTCAGTCGGCATAGCCTCCATCGGCTCCTCAGGCTCTTGTTGTTCAAACCTATGCTGCTCCGGTTGCTCATACGGAAGTGGCTCCTCAGCCACTTGTGTATGCACCGCAGTATGTGCCCTAACAGGCTCCTTAGGCTCAGCCCGCTACTGCTCCTACAGCTTCAGACTGGTATCTTGATTCAGGGGCTACCAACCATATGAGTGCCACTACTCCGACCTTGACTGTTGTGGCTCCATATAATGGTAATACCTTTGTTTTCGTTGGTAATGGTGCTTCTCTTCCTATTACTGCTGTTGGTGATGTTAGAGTTAGCCCTTCTATACATATATCTGATGTCTTGGTTGTGCCTACTATTACTAAAAACCTGTTTTCAGTTAGTAAGCTTACCAAGGAGCTCTGTGCTATTATTTATTTCGATGACAAGTCTTTTATTATTCAACACAAGCTCAACAGGGCAATCATGGTGCAGGGATACAGTGAACATGGGCTGTATATGCTGGACCGTGGTGAGGCAGCACTCCTTTCAGTGGTGAAGAAGAATAATAATAGAGCATCCTTTGAAGTGTGGCATGCTCGATTAGGACATGTGTCCTCTGCTGTTATTTTTTTATTGAACAAACATGGGTTTTTATCCCTTACTTCTGTACTTCCAAAGCCTGGTATTTGTGAACCGTGTGCTATGGCCAAAGGCCATAAACTGTCTTTTGTTGAGAACCCTAGACGTGCTACTAATGTTTTGGATTTGATTCATTGTGATTTGTGGGGGCCATCTCTGGTTGTTTCTGGAAATGGTTTTTCTTATTATGCTTTGTTTGTGGATGATTATTCACGATTTTCGTGGTTCTATCCTCTACGTCGTAAGTCAGACTTAATCGATGTCTATTTCCAGTTTGAAGCATTCGTAGAGAACCAATTCTCATCTCGCATCAAGGTTTTCCAGAGTGATGGAGGGACTGAATTCATCAACAACAGGTTGCAGTCTCACTTTGGAACTCGCGGTATTCACCATCAAGTCTCATGTCCCTATACACCTGAGCATAATGGTAGAGCAGAACGAAAGCACAAACACATCACGGAGATGGGTCTCTCCATGCTGTTTCATTCACACCTGCCGCTATCTCATTGGGATGACGCATTCAGTGTTGCTGTTTTCACTAGCAATCGGCTGCCAACTCCGGTGATTGATAACAAGTCTCCCTTTGAAGTACTTTTTGGGCGTTCACCGGACTACACGAACTTTCATCCATTCGGGTGCCGCCGTGTTTTTCCCTATTTTCCGCCGACATCTGAGCATAAATTAGCCCCTCGCAGTCTGCCCTGTGTCTTTTTGGGCTACAGGGAGCATTACAAAGGATTGAAGTGCTTGGA